>OX384042.1:27152278-28513027 GCA_947534325.1 Agonum fuliginosum | reverse complement strand
TTTTATAACAAACAATGTCGATAATACTGCTGCATTTAATTTGTATCCAAGTTGTTGCCCTATCCACCCTTTCAACAAAATAAATACCACAGTTTAAAATATTATAAAATTTAAACGCGAATTTAAAATAAATATCACATTATAAGAAAAATTGTCTGTTTTCTTTCCTACATTAAGTACAACTATTTTTTGACATTTATATTATAACATTAATCCCAAAATAAATGAATTATTACCTTAATTTTGAATACGAATTACCTTGTAAAATGTTTTCTGGAAATACTTGTATATAAAAATACAAATCGCAAAACAGCCAAAATATTTAACATAAACATTAATTGTTCGCCTGGCTGGGTTTATTTTAACTACAAATGTTAAAATTTTATACTTATTAATTTGTATACAAGATGTGCCCTATCATCTTATTTACAAATTATTATGCATATTTAATTACTTACTTGATTAAATTTTAAATGCGAATTTGTATTTAAATATAATTTTTATTTGAACCTTTATGAAGATCTCTGCTACGGAAACTCAGCAAATTCGGCGATTCCAATTTATACACTTTTCCGCAAATATTTTATTAATTATATGAAAATTATTATCAAAAACGGTAGAACAATGTTTAAATCAATGTTTTATAACATATTTGAGTAATATTTTATAGTTTTTAAGTGATTTTTGATAATAATTAGATGCAACAATACGATCACAACCGCACTTTGACAATCAAAAACAAATGAATTACGATAAACACAGCCTAGCAGTCACAGCTGCAATGTTTGTCGTAATTCATTTGTTTTTGATTGTCAAGTGTGGTCGCGGTCATATTGTTGCATCTAATTATTATCAAAAATCACTTAAACACTATAAAATATTACTCAAATATGTTATAAAACATTGATTTAAACATTGTTCTACCGTTTTTGATAATAATTTTCATATAATTAATAAAATATTTGCGGAAAAGTGTATAAATTGGAATGGCCGAATTTGCTGAGTTTCCGTAGCAGAGATCTTCATAAAGGTTCAAATAAAAATTATATTTAAATACAAATTCGCATTTAAAATTTAATCAAGTAAGTAATTAAATATGCATAATAATTTGTAAATAAGATGATAGGGCACATCTTGTATACAAATTAATAAGTATAAAATTTTAACATTTGTAGTTAAAATAAACCCAGCCAGGCGAACAATTAATGTTTATGTTAAATATTTTGGCTGTTTTGCGATTTGTATTTTTATATACAAGTATTTCCAGAAAACATTTTACAAGGTAATTCGTATTCAAAATTAAGGTAATAATTCATTTATTTTGGGATTAATGTTATAATATAAATGTCAAAAAATAGTTGTACTTAATGTAGGAAAGAAAACAGACAATTTTTCTTATAATGTGATATTTATTTTAAATTCGCGTTTAAATTTTATAATATTTTAAACTGTGGTATTTATTTTGTTGAAAGGGTGGATAGGGCAACAACTTGGATACAAATTAAATGCAGCAGTATTATCGACATTGTTTGTTATAAAAATCCCAGCCAGGCGAACAATTAATGTCGAGTAATATTATAATTATATAAATTTGGAATTACGTTATTTTGAAATAAAAATTGTCTATAATTCTATGCGTATTGGAACATACATCTAAATAATTATAATGTGATCTATGTTTCCAGGTTTAGAAGATTTTAAAATGTATCCTTTTTTGTATTATAAAATTTTCGATATTAAATTAATATTTAGTTGAGTATGTTTTAGGTCCAGCACTTTATCTCCCAGATGTCTTCGCGCACGAGAAAGAATGTGCTATATTTGTATTTATTATCTACCTATACTTTTATTTATTAATATGTCTTGTATCTGTTATACTTCTTATATTGAATAAATAAAATACTACTTGGGGGGAGGGAGGTTGGTTAATAATTATTTTGGGGTAAATAACTCTTTTGTGGAAAGTTAATGAGTGTTTAGTGAAATAATTAGAAGATGAGAGAGTTTCAAGGTAAGATATGGTAAAAAATAAAATATGGTCTGCAGAGAACTTCCCTTCAAAAGGTACGAGAATATTCTATTATTTGTAAAATATATCAATTCGCATTCAAAATTATATACACACATAAATATTACAAGCTCATAACTCCATTTGGCTACCAGGTTTTGGACTTGTAAAAATTTTCGGAAAAAGTCAAAATCCTAACACCGTCCCGCGCCAATTTTTTTTGGGGATTTTTGGACTTGTAATTTTTTTCGGGAAAAAGTCAAAATCCTAAGACCTTTCCACGTCAATTTTTTTTCTCATGTAGCGTCATTTTGTCATTTAATACATTTTCGCCGCTATTAGCGAAGGTATTAAGTTTAACAGCGCAAAAATCGTCTCTATCCACTAACAACAATGAGTGAGTATTAAAACACGACTTGCTTCTTATGCCCTGTCCACACAAGGATTCTTTGATGATTCTTTCATACCTGAATTTTGAAAGAAATAATCCTGGAGAGAAATATCTGTCAAATAGCAACGGCGCTAAATTGAATCCTGAATGAGTCTTGGAAAAGAAGAATTTCTAACTCATTGATAGCTTCAATACAATTTATCTCTTTTTTCCAGGATTTAGAAGCAAGAATTCTTTAAAAATCCTCGTGTGAACAGTGACGTTAGTTGTTAGTGTTTATGAGAAATAAAACCTTCTTCATACGTGAATTCTATACTTTCGTAGTCTAACAATTTTTAAAATTTAAATAATTGGATGAATAGCGTGCAACAGTGTGGTTCTGACAACAAACTCAGTTTCGAATCTAGACCTTGTGCACATTTTAATCTCTACAAACATCTACCTTACGGTGTACTCGTTTTATAAAACGCTAAGATTTTTTCTAAATGACTCTCTGAATTGAACTAAATACCCTACTTGAATCCCACAGACTCGGTTTTGGTAGACATTCTGATTGCACTAAATTAAATTAAAAAACCCAATACCCGTCTTGAGTTCTAAATGCTTGGTTTTAATCCAATTGAACCGAATACCCTTCGTGAGTCCCACATACTCAGTTGTGGTTGATTGAAGTGAACTAAATAAAAAAACCTAATACCCTTCTTATGTGAAATAAAATTATGTAACATTGTGTTTTATAATATGCCTGTATGCCTTGGCTTTTTACAAAAAGTCTAATTTTACAATCAGCGTACGACACCAATACCGATGACTCACAGAATATGAGGCTGTCATATTAAAATATGATTCTTTCATGCTTCTAAATCTTGGAAAAAAGAAATTCAATTAATTTGAAATTCTTCTTTTCTAAGACTCATTGAGTATTCAATTTAGCGCCGCCGCTATTTGACAGATAATTCTCACCAGGAATATTCCTTTCCAAATTCAGAGGTATGAAAGAGTCATCAAATAATCCTTTTAAAACACAAAACAAATCTGACACCTCCGTCAAAATTTGAAAATTTGTTTTACCAAGTAACCATAGCAATGTAAGATTCGATTTGAAAGTATCGAATTTAAAATTCCTAATATTGTTCTTTAAAAGAAATTTAGAACGAAATTACAAATTGCATCTGGTGTGAAATAATTTTACCTTTCGATTGACACCTTTACCATTTTCCTACGTGGAAATGGGGAGCAGGAATCTGCGTTAATGTGAAATGCAATGCTAATCGCCTATGTATACATGTATGGTGTTACACCCGGTATATGAACTTTTGATTTGCATTTACATCTTCTAGTATTGAATTTTCCTGTGTATGAATATTCTAGAATTTTAATTTCTGGTGTTAAATCCATTCTCTCTACCCAATTCTAAAAAACTCTGAGCTAGAATTTCAACTTCAAGAAAATTCTCGCGAATAATCATAAAACACCCGAAAATTCAGAAAATGCATTACATAAAAAATACATAAATAAAAAATTCAAATCCAGAATCCGAAGGATGCAGAAAACGCATGTAAAGGGTTATTCAAATTAGAAAACAGTGTTGGATTTTTTCCAGCTATTGTGAAACAATGTATAATTTTTGTTTAACAACAAACTCGCTGTAGGATTTTTAACTGTTAACTTCCTAACATTCAAAACACGCCACTGCAGCTTGTAGGACTGCCACAAGGAGGGCTGTATTTATCGTATTGGACCGATTTAAACTTTGTATCAATACCGCCAACACTTAAGAAGAACACGTGAGAAAAGAATGTGGTGCATGCGTACTGAAAGCGGACATTATTTTTCTAGATTTGAATATTCCTTTACATGAATTACTGGATTTTTTATATTAATTTTCTTTTTATGTATTTTTTTCTCTACATTGAATTTTCTAGTTATATTTATATTGTTTCAGGTCACAGCGGAAAAGTTCTATGCATGGCCATCACCAAACAATCTCAATATTTACTAACTGGATCTGAAGACATTAGCATCATAGTCTGGGACTTGAAGTCTCTATCATTACATTTAAGAATCTATGAGCATATTGCTCCGGTACTATGTGTGACAGTTGCACTTAATAACTCAGTTATCGTTAGCGGAGGTGACGATAGTAGTATTATTATTACTTCACTTGCAAACGGAAAAGTTGTCATGAAGATAGACCACCATCGAGGGCCTGTCACAGCAGTCAAAGTCACATCAGCGGGAGATGTGCTTGTCTCAGGCAGTCATGATAGAACTGTTTGTTTGTGGTCCTTAGAAACGTTTACTCTATTAAATTCGATACAATTAGTTTCACCAGTACTTATGATAGACGTTTCTGCTGACTCTGTTTTTCTACTTGCTGCTTGTTCCGATAACCAACTGTACTTACGTACATTGGCGACTGGTACAGAACTCCATAGTCTCATTGGACATAAATCTAAGGTTAAGTCTATGTGCATGGCACAAGACAGTTGCCGCGCTGTGATTGGTTGTGCTGATAATCGAGTCTACATCTTTGAAATGCACAGTGGAAAAATAATGAAAACTTTGACAGGTCAACCTGGTGAAGTAACTTCAGTAAAAGTCACAGATAAAGATGACTTTTTACTGACAGCAGGAGGAAATAAAGTACATTTCTATCCGTACAGAAGTGAAGATACAGTTAGTAATTTATTGAAGATAAACAGAAAGTCACAACACCAACTTCAAGCACATGGTGCTCCTATTACTTGTCTAGACGTGTCGAAAGATGGACAACTGGCTGTGACAGGATCTTTTGATCATTTAGTCAATATTTGGCAACTAAACAGTCATGAGCTAACATTGACTATGGATGGACACACTGGGCCAATAACCTGCGTGCATTTTGCTCCCAATGGACTTTTCGTAGCTTCCGGATCAGAAGACAAAACAGTTAAAGTTTGGGGACTTACGTTGGGCAGTATCGTCTCGACCTTTACGGGCCACCAAGCACCAATCTGTGCAGTGCAAGTCATGATGGATTCGTCTAGAATTATTTCTAGCGATAGAAACAGTTGTTTGAATGTTTGGCTAGCTGATAATGGCTCATTGACTCAATCTTGCTCAGGACTTAGTAAATGTTTAGCTGTTACGAATAATATGAAGTACACTGTTTGCACTAATGGCGATAATTCAATGCGAATTTGGTCTTTACTGCGAGATGATGAGCGGTATACTGTCAATCATTCAGAAGAAATAACTTGTTTCGTTTTAACAATGGACTCACTTCAAGTCATCACTGGATCTAGAGATATGTCGCTAAAAGTTTGGCAGTTAAATGGCGGTAAATTATCACAAGTAAGATATAATGGGAACACTCTAAATGCAAATACTACTCTATGCAAACATTACTTTCACTTTGAACAAACACAACTTAGTCCAAAACAGCAGAGACCACGAAGTATAATATAAACACAAGAGTGGACACTACGCATCTTAGTAATACTGTAGATTCGTGGCATTTCTGTTTACCCTGTGCGAGAGAAAAATATCACTACTGGATCCGTGCGTTTTCATCGTTACCGTTGTTTATCGTCATAGATGGTCCAAGATGGCCCGTATTTTCTGTCTCTCTCTTAAAAGGTAAACAGAAAGGCCACACTTAATTTGTCCACTCCTGTCTTTATTATACTGCGTGACCGAGACGCAACCCAAAACTGTAGGATCACGTATCTTGTCAGTGGTATTTGTGTTGGACTTCTCGACTGTTATCCCTAACTTGTCAGTGGTACTGAAACAATGTTACTTATTAAATTGTCACTTGTCGCAAGTGTCACATGGAGTACAGTTCACCCCTTTTAGTCGCCCCCCTTGTGACAGTCACACAAGCAGCGCGCAGCGGCGTGTTCGAGATATGAGGGTCAGTTGTAGTTTCAGAAACCTATAGCTAGTTTGTTTTTATTCGCCTGTAAATACGATGTTACATACCACTTTGCTGCCATCTATCAGAAAATTTGAAGAACAAGACAGTTTCTGCAGTTTTAAGCTGTTGGATTTTAAGCCCTGTTCGCACGGCGATCTTTGGAGATTCTACGGAAATTCAGAATCCTGGAAAAGAAGAACCTTTTTTCTTTGTAGTGATAATTACGTGGTTTGAAGCAATCAATATATTATAAATTCTTCTTTTCCAAGCCTCATTGAAGATTCAATTTAGCAACACCGCACTAGAAAGAAAAAACTTCTTCTTTTCCAGGATTCTGAATCTCCGTAGAATCTCCAAAGATCGCCGTGCGAAAGGGGCTTTAGAGATTTGTGTTTGTACAAAGTTGCGTTTGCATAGAATAGTGTTTACATTTGAGAGTGGTATATAGTCATCTGATATAATTATAAATTGGTTATTCTGCTATTATAATGCTTGGCTTTGTAGGTTCTAGTAGGGCATACAGATGCAGTAACTTGCGTCACAGTAGCTCTTTTGGATAAAAGTATTGTTGTATCAGGTTCTTGCGATACAAACCTTATAGTCTGGGACATAACCACTGGTTCAGATCTTCATACTTTGTCGGCGCATCTTAATTACGTTACTTGTGTTAAACTTAGTGCAGATGGTGCTGTTGCTGTTTCCGGTAAGCCATCTAGCATTCAACGGTTGAACCAGAACTCAAATTGTATGTTTCAGGCTCCGAAGATAAATCAATAATCGTATGGGATACGAAACGCGGGTTACAGCTGACAAGTTTACACTTGCACATTCCTATAATTAACCTAGAAGCTTCTTCAGATTGTTCTAGGATGGCAGTGCATCTAAAGGAAAGTCATTATTTACCGATTATCTGTTTGCATAACACTCCCGCCAAATATGTTAAACTTCCAACGTATTGCGCACCGGCTAGGGACATACCAGGTTTGAATTTATTCATTTTGACAGTTATTTGTAATTTATATTGTTTTTACTTAGATCCTCGATCTGGTCCAAAACGACAAATGCGCCGACTACTCAAAAAGGAAGTATCTCTCGATACTTACACTTGGCAGAAAAAATATGCTCATCTTACTTCTAATATAATGATCGCTGCTATGGACGAAAGATTAAAACGGCGATTTTCTGTGTCTGCTAGCATGGAAGAAATATCCAAAATTCCGCAGAACAAAAGTCTTGGTTCTCAGGTATTTTTTACAGTATGAAGGCTGAATTACATTACACTTTTTTCGTCCAGATTATAGAAGTTCTTAGCCATTTCTAGTATAATGTAAATCAGAAACTCCCATCCGAGTTCCTTTCGATTTCCATACTTTTTTCTAGTATAGAAATATACTCCTGGCTCTATTTTTCAATAGACCATTTCAAAAATTCAATGCGCATGTGCAAAAGTTAAACAGAGACAAAAAAAAATGTAGTGCCTTATACCCATCTTTGTTTGTTGACAGTTGACAGTTGAGATGAGACCGAGAGTTTGAAGGATTTTGTAATATTGTTTGATTAGTTTAGTGAAAACTGTGATGAAAACTTTCTTCGCGTAAACAGGGCAAATAGTAATTATGACGGGTACAATATGTTGCGTACCTGGTTGTACCAACAACTTGAAAAAAAATAAAAATATATCGTTCCATTTTTTTCCAGGATATGTGATTAAAAGAAAAAAATGGATACGTAGGATAGGAATAATTTATTTTTAATTTTGTGTGTGTTCTGAAGCTATATTGCAAGATGGCGCATCAATCACTTGTAGTGGAGGCACTAGATTTTTTAGTTTAAAAACTAACCACCAAGAGGTCGCGGTAATTTATGAAATGGCCTATTCGAGATTCGTACTTTATTTGTCTACGCATGCTCAGTTCAGTGCGCAGTTTGGCCAACCTTTAAAAGTTTCGGCGAAAAAATCGAAGATTCTGAAATAAAGTATGAAACTCGAACGAATCTGGGATGGAAATTGAACTAGAAATTTCGCATAAATCTAAACGAAGAAAGTATAATGTAATTCAGCCTTGAGAAAATGATTGTTTTCTGATTTTGTGATTATGTAGACTGCGATAGCGGAAGGTGCATCTTTAGCTCAATCTCAGCACTTTGACCAGTTGGAAGCGTTATGGAATAAGAGGTCCCCACCACGGCGTAGGCTTAACCAGGTAAAGCTAAATTATATTTGATACAATTCCTACAGAGGAGACTCATTTATACAGGATGATTCGTGTATATGTACTTACTGTATCATTACCTAAATTCAATTTTAATAATATTTAAAATCAAAGATCAATGGGAAACGGACCATTGAACAAGTTACAGATTAGTGGCCCTAAAATGAGTCCTTGCGGCACTCCGGTTATGATAATTGCATTTTTATTGGAATAAACATTACTTACGGGAGTTCAGTGTTAACTGACTTTTGCATTTCAACGGTCTGATCGTATTGTCAAATTACAAACAGAAACTTTACTCGAAATGGTAATTTGAAGTACTCAATTATCCAATATTATTCCGCGGTTACAAAATATTCCACTGAATACTTCGATAAGTTAAAATATAAAAAGTTAAGTATAAAATTTACTAGACAAAATTTTAAGTGAGTTTCCTCTTGATTGCGTATCAAAAATGGTGATTAACTAATGTGTGACTAACCTATATCTGTTTGGCGGTGGAACAATAACTAATGACATGTTGTCTTGTAGTCTCTTTCTAAGCAATCGTCTTTGGTGGAATCTCGTTTGGGCTCATCTGATGAAGAATGCATGGAAGGTGTGTTGCTAAATTGTCAATCTAGATCTAGAGCATGTGTTCTTAGAGCGCAGCACTTAGATCGAAGCAGTAGAGACCCTAGGCTCACAAAATCTTGCATCACACAGTAGAATTTGTGTTTTATTTGTCACTTGTGTTATTAATGTAATTTTTGTTTGTATTGTATATTGTATTTTTACTTACTAATAGAGAGCATGAAATTGTACTTAGTGCATGTGTAAATAAATTTTTTTCAGATATTAATCGGTTGTTTTAATCGGTATATTGATTGCAGATTGAATATAAGTGGAGTAAAATAACAGACAAGGCATCTTTTAGGAAGAAAATGAATGTTACTGACTCTGTCCCTATAACTGAATGATGTGTAAGTACTTCTTTAACTGATCTGACTGCTGAGTATAGTACTTATTACTATAGACTAAATTTCTTAATAGAAATAGATAATATATTATATAAAATATATATTTAGAACTCTAAAAGTACGACACACAAATTATATTTTTACAAAACAACTGTTATTACATTACTTTATTTGAAAAGATTATTTATATCTGAAGTGCGAATTTCGTTTTCTGTAAATTGGGTACTGTTTGCAGTTCAACGAATAAAAATTATGAGAGGTTTTTCTCAAAAAATGTTGCCGATGGACATAAAATTATTTTAATGCCTACGGCAACTACTGTTGGTTTCGGCTTAGCAGTCTGCTTATTAACAGTTCGTCTCTTGCCCATTTTAGGAATAGATTTGTAGACAACCACTTTCTTCTTTTGGGGTCCATCTTAACTCTAAAACATTTTCTTCCTGTACTTCAATTTCAGTTTCTTTCCAACTTAAGAGGCCCGTCTACTACCTAAATCCTACTATCCAGCATAAAATGTACTAACGTAGCGAGTGTGTTATGACCAGTACAAGAATGGTAAAATTTTATTTCAACAAAGATTTGATAGAGAAAGAATGGATCTACAGATGTGCCTTTTTAAAATTTTCCTATTTTATGCAAATTTTGCACGGTTAGGTATATCTCATGATACAAATTAATTTTTAAAAAGGCACATCCATTCTTTCTCTATTAAATGTTTATAAAAACATTATCCTGAAGTCAATAATATTCTGACAGTTTACTCGCAACGAAAACACTTTTACAGTAATTTTCAACTTCAAAATGACATTGCATAGCTAGGATGCGGCAAAGTACGAGTTTCGGACTGGTTTCAAACAGCCCTAGTAGTGAGGAAAAGAGTGGAATGGAAAAAAAAGTAAAATCGAGAGTATTCTAGGAATTTAAAACGTAGACGAGCCGCTTAAAGCTACAAATCTATCAGCTGGTGGAAACTTAGTTATTATTACTTTAGACTTATATGGATTTGGATTTTGAATGATTAACTTTCTTATTTCAACTTCACCAAAAGCAACATTTTCAAAAAATATTTTTGGATTTGGAGAAAATGGGACAAGTTTCAGAACTGCAACTTCTTCAAGACATGTAACTGACTGTGTTTTTCCACCGGTTTGTTAGGTTGAACTGAAAAGGTTAAATTGAAAAACATTTTTGCGTAGAATAGCACTTAAATATAACATTTGTTGAAAATTTTACTTCCTACTCGGGATAGCATAGTGGTAGAATGCTAGGCTCTGGTTACAGAGGACGTTCAAAGAGGTTCAAATCCCGAACTAATCAATGATTTAATACCGAGAAGTATCAAATTAAAAATCTCAGATAATTTGGAGATTAGGAGAGTCCTGTGTTGACCACAGCAGATTTTAAAAAATAATGTAGTCAGTTAAATGATATATTAAGACCTATTTGCAGAAAAAGTAATATCGCACTATAAATTATAGTAATAAGTACGGTATTCTGTGATTTCTAGCACATAAACTTTTGCAATGACTATCATCTTATGAATGGTGTAGTGTATTCAGTCTTTTATTGAAATGTTTTACTGTATCTACTTGTTAAAAACTGTGTTATTTAATTTTAATTGTTCATATAATAATATTGTATTAGTTATATTTCAATATAGGACTGCAAAATACAAATAATTTTTATTGTAAACTGCAATAATATTGAAAATATTGAACCCTCTCACTCATCCTGGGTTTTATGTTTTGTTTTGAACGCGGCAAGCGTTGTGGGTTTTCTGAACGCACACTACACCGCGTCTTCTAACCTGTACAGTTTGTGTAGCCATTTTTGTTGTGTCAATATTAAAATTTCTAAATTCTTATAAGAAAAGTTCTAGAATGTGCAACTTTTATATTCCAGAGATCAACAATAAGAGCTGCTTAGGTAAGTTAGTTTTCATTTGTTATCTAATAAGATATAATACGATTAAAGCCGGACAAAACTTTATTAAAACTATTAGGATAATTTCTTAAGGGTGTTACTATTTTCTATACATATAAGTAGATTACGAACGATTTAATTTTACTATAATATAATATTATGTATAATACAGTTTGCACACAATACATAAAAATCAAACAAGAATTTTGTTTGACAGATGCCAACTTGGAAACCAATAAGAATCTTTTTAAGTAAAAAATTTATTAGGCGATGAACTAGTTGCTTCAAATGTATAACATTAATGTGTAATACAAATATTTCAACCTTTCATCAAGAGAAATCATAACATTCTTTGCAACAAATATATTAATGAGGTCATCAACCTTTATTGAAAATGAATCAGCTGTTTTAAATAAAATTAAATATTTGGGTTAATATACATGTAAAGAACTAAATATAATTTCTTTTAAAAACTTTAGCAAGAATCGCAAATACCAGGGACTAAAATACTCTTGCTATAAAACTGTTTTGATATGTTATTCTTATTATTTACATTGTAGCAGCTATTTTTAACCCGTCCAGCATGTGGGTATTACGTAAACACAGATCATCACCAGAACTGGTATCGGATATTTTTGGAACACATTTGGCACTTTTCTACTGACCATATTCTTATCCTACCTACATAAATTGCAAAATTACATTGCAACACAGGATTAGCGTTCATTAGATAATGATTATTTTAATGTTTTTTTTTACTTGCGTATTTAAAGTTATTTGTGTGAACGACCTAGCTGAAATGTCGTCATTCGTTGGCAAAATACAAGCGTCCATTTAAAATTGAGGAAAATATCCTGGAAAAACAGTTTTTATCTTGCAAAATATTTTTGTTATTACACATTGCTGTTAGTCTTATCATTTTTTTTGTTAAAATATCAAACAATAGGTACAGTTATCATCTCAGTTTTAAATTTTTAAATTATTTCAAATTCAGTAGTAGGTATGACGATAATGGGGTAGGGATATCGATATACCGAGATAACCTCGGAGATAATTGACCAAGTGTCTCACCAAATAGTTAAAATTACTATTGGAATTACCTACTTTCTGATAGAAAATGAAAATATCGTGCAAACTTTCAATATAAATAAGAAATTGATAATTTGAAATGTTGTGGAAAAACCTTCTAATCTTTTACTGATTGGTAGGTAGGTATACCTAAACATAAAAAATATACCTAAGTACTCATAAATATTTATATAGTTTGACAAACGTTCCTCAATATTTAAGAACAGTCCTATCAGTGTAGATAAAAATAGCATATGGTTTTTATCAGTTTATTTAATAAACAATAATAATAGAAAATGAAATTTAATATAATATCTACTTATATCGAGACACCTACTTATTCCACTGCCTAGCTGCCCAAAACCAGCCTGAAACTCGTACTTTTTCCGCATCCTAACCATGCCATGTCATTTTGAAGATGAAAAATACTGTAAAAGGTCCGTCTACCTCCTAAAATCCAGCATAAAATGTACTAACGTAGCGACTGTTTTGTGGCCAGTACAAGAATGGTCAAATTTTATTTCAGGATTTAATAAATAAATAATGGATATACAGATGTGCCTTTTTAAAATTTTGATTACAAAATTGTACGTGGTATAAACTATGAAAATATATTTGTACCTACTTGAAAACAAAATAAAAATTTCGTTCTGTTAATTAATTAATTGCTGTGTTAGTAAAACTTAATTTTCATAGTTTGCCATGTTTTTTTTAATAGATTTTTATTAGTAAATATCGAGGTAAATATTTTGAAGAAAATTCGCCGCTATTTTGGTTGGAGTAAAACTATGATATTATGGTATCGTTGTAAAGCTCATTTTATGGACATTCTAAAAAATTTCCTATGCTAGATTAAAAGTTGTACCCATTTCCGGTGAAACCGGAAGTGACACAAAGTTTATTTTGTGACCATCTTACGAGCCTATATATCTACCCATACAACAAAAATACGTCGTTAAGACGTTTTTAATGTCCATGTCTTTAAAACGTCTGATCCAAATGTAATCACAAAGACGTCACATACGTGTCTTATATCTTCCATTCTGGATGTTTAAAAGATGTTATTTTCTTCCATGCAAATGACGTCTATTTAATACCTTTTCGATAGTCAAATGATGTCCTTTTTAATAAAATTATGACCAATATACGACTTAATTTTGATCAGTATAGGATTTCTGTATGTCATAACCAAGATGAATTTTGAGACAAATTTAGGACTGGACAACTTAAAGACTACCACGTAAGACGTCTAAAATTCGACCAATACTAGTCTCCTTATGACGTCTATACGACAGTAGCAACATGTACGTCTTAGTCTTACAGACGTTAATACGATCGATGTGTTGTATGGGTATTGTAAGCGGATGATTTAAAACTGGACAACATAATGAGGACTTAAAGACTGCCGCATAAGACGTCTAACATTCGACCAATACTACTATCGGAGTAATAAGTATAGTCACTCCGATGTAAAGTTGAATAACTTGTTTAAAAATAATCAAAAAAATTTAAATAAAACTTTATAGTAAAGTATGCACATTTCTACGATATTGTATAGAATTTCAAATTTTAAATGTATATGTGTAGAAATAACAAAAATTTATAGCAAAAATGAGCATGATTTTGAAACATTTTTAGAAACTATTAACTTTAATGACGTCTACTGTCATTATACATCATGCAAAAAAATTCAAATTTTGGTATAGTATAGTTATAAGCTTAGTTAAGTTATTTGCTACTGTAAATTTGTTTAAATATCTATATTTTGTTTATAATAATAAAATAAGTGAACATGTAATATCTTTGTTACTGGTAATCTTATAAGATTCAAATTCAGGTTACCGATGCCTTATATAATTACAAAAAAGAATTGTTAATCATTTTTATTTTAAACTTATTATATGAATTATAATAATTGTTTTCTGAAAAAGTGATACCTCGGGATTCATAAATTTCAGAAAAAAATGTATTAAAATTCAAGTAATAATTTTTAAATAAAAATTATAAACAAATCTTTTTTATAATTATATAAGGCATCGCTAACTTGAATTTGAATCTTATAAGATTACCAGTAACAAAGATATTACATATTCACTTATTTAATTATTATAAACAAATTTTAAATATTTAAAAAAATTTACAGTAGTAAATAACTTAATTAAGCTTATAACTATACTATACCAAAATTTGAATTTTTTTGCATGATGTATATTGCCAGTAGACGTCATTAAAGTTAACAGTTTCTAAAAATGTGTCAAAATCATGCTCATTTTTTCTATAAATTTTTGTTATTTCTACACATATACATTTAAAAATTTGAAATTCTATACAATAACGTAGAAATGTGCATACTTTAGTATAAAATTTTATTTAAATTTTTTTGATTATTTTTAAACAAGTTATTCAACTTTACATCGGAGTGACTATACTTATTACTCCGATAGTAGTCTCCTTATGACGTCTATAAGGCAGTACGAAGATGTACGTCTTTCAGACGATAATACGATCGAAGGGTAGTTTATTAACTGTACTTATAAACAGTTTCTGTATTTCTTAAAATAATCTTCCGGACTTACAACAATCACCCTATGTGTAAACAAGTCTTAATAAATTACATTTCATGTTTTATTGTGTTTATTACGTTTTTCCGTGCTCTTTCGCACGTTTAATTAAGAAAACAAATAGTTTAAAAACCTTCTATCACAGTTTACCAGATTACAAAAATAAATCAGCATCTCGACGCTCGACTCTCGCCGCTGTTAGTCCTGCTCTCCTGCTAACGTTTTCCTGCTGTTGCGCATTTCCTGCGCGTGGTGTTCGGCACGTAGACTACGCCGTGGCCTACATCCTGCAGCGTAGTGCACGCGTTCCTCTCGCCTGCTGCACGGGTGCAGGGCAGCAGGAATAATGCATCCCTCTGACTCTGTCCTGCGCATAACAACAACATCGGCCTCGACAAGTGAGGAACGAAGTAAACAACAACATGAGATAATAGCAGGAGACCATTGTTGTAGATGATGTTTTGTTTGTAAACAAATCAGTAACAATGAAATAAATGCAATCTTTTGTTGATTTTGATCAAATGTATCATATTATTCGAATAACTTAATTGACGAGGCTTGCCGAGACATTCTCATGCATAGAGAACATCAATTTCGCGCAGTTCATACAAAATAGTATACAGGGTTGTCCAAAAGTCCTGGGACGAAGCTATAAGTTTTGAACGAGTGAAGAAAAAACATTGAAAATTAGGGATCACTAAAGAGTCATAAAAACTACATTCTTAGATAGTTTAGAATCGGTTTAGAATTTCCATGCAACGTGGAGTTTTTTTAGGGGATGACAATGCCAACATTTTTAAATAGCAACCCCTATCGAGTTTCGCCTTATTTTAAAGGTAAAGCCCTGTTCACACATGAACACACAGAAGACACACACACATATGCGACACACAGGCAACAAAAGCAAAATGAAGAACGTGTGTAACGTTTGTAGCCTCAAAATTGATTTTTTCTTTACTTGCATAGAAGCCACAAAATAGCGGCGCCTCTATTTCACAAGCAGTATTGTCTTAAATTAAATATTTTTCGAAATATTTGAAAAAAGTACTACTTCCGGTATATAGATTGAAACAAAAAATAGGAGGTGCACAACTAGATGCTATAACAGTCCTAAATACAAAATTTCAACTTTCTACGTCTAACCGTATTTGAGTTATGCGACACACATACGTCCGTCCGTCCGTACGTACGTACAGACGTCACGACGAAACTAGTCATAATGGATTCAGAAAAGGTCAAAACGGATATTTCCGTCAAAATCTGAGAACCGAAATTTTTCGCGATTACAATACTTCCTTACTTCGTACAAGGAAGTAAAAAGAAACACATCCCCATAAACCAAAGCTTAATTCTTTCAAGAATTTAAACTTAATTAATGTTTTTTGCACGTTTATTACGATTTTTATAACAAATGTTCAAATTGTCGACCTTCTTCGGTCTCGCAATGACCCAAACGCTTTAGTGATCCTCATAAATTTTCATTTTTTTTCTTCACTCATTCAAAATTGAGGATGAAAGTTTATGCACGAGCTGAAGGCGAGTGTATAATCATCCGAGTGAATTCTAGCCATTATGTGCGAGTCAAATACGACGTTTTATCTACGATTGAAACATTTCTATACAAAGTTTTATTCATTCAAATATTAATCTATAACCTCAAATTTTGGTGTGATGACAGTTCTTTATTTTTGGCAGTAGTGTTAAATAATGGACTCATAATACAATAGTATTGAATTATGAAATCATAATACAATATTATGTCCTTATGGAGGGGTTTTATCTTACTACAGTTACCTACATAATGAATGTATTAATCAATGGTCGTTGATAATACTATATTATTATGAGTATCAAGTTTTATAATAGTATATTATTTAACGAGCAAATAATGATTTATTAACTCGCCTTCGGCTCGTGAATAAACTTTCATCCTCTTGAATTATAGCCATTATTTGCGAGTCAAATACGACGTTTTATCTACGACTTTTTAAATAAAGCAACATTTCTTATTCACAAATTTATATTCATATTAACCTAACCTCAAAAAATTGACAATTCATCTGAGTAATTTTGACAGTTCGGAAGAATAAAGTACTCATTATTTAACAGTGTGAAATAATGAATTCATTATTTCATAATGTGTGCTTATGGAGGGGTTTATTATACTACTTTCATTACAATTTGATGAATTTTGCTCTCTCTTCTTTCATTTCTACTGCAAATTATATTTATTTTCAGGTATTCTTATTTAGCATAAAGCAATCTAGAAACTCTAATAATTCTGTTGATATATTATTTATGCCTATTGCTTGTTCATATTTTCAGAAATTTATGCAGATAAAGTGCATAAAAATGACTGTCTGGAAACGGTTTCAAGCGCGACCTTAAGCTATTCTACACAATAATAGTCTCATTCATCGCATTTATAAAAAATTTCTGAAATTATTGCTTATACATTACGAGTTTGACAGCAATGTATTAGAGCGTTCTTTTTAAAATAGAACATAGGGAATCAATTTAACTGTATTATTCTTGACCAATATAACATATTTGGGCAGCTGTAATAGTTCCAAGAGACGCCTTCAACATAAACTTTTAATTGTTTAAACTATACCTACATCTTATTTCCAGGTAGCAACATTTGAATTTATTAATTGGAGTCAAACTGCTGTTACCTGGAAATACGATGTAGGTATAGTTTAAACAATTAAAAGTTTATGTTGAAAGCGTCTCTTGGAACTATTACAGCTGCCCAAATATGTTATATTGGTCAAGAATAATACAGTTAAATTGATTCCCTATGTTCTATTTTAAAAAGAACGCTCTAATACATTGCTGTTAAATTCGTAACAATTGATATGAAAAATCCCATGTTTCATGTTAAAATACTCACGGTATATGACCAAGTGCAAATTATTTCCATATGCTACCCTACTACGTATTGGTAATATTCTAAAAAGCAGAACACAGTGCAAAAATAACAAAATGAATATTGCGCGTCAAACTCGGCGTCAAATGAACACCCTTCATTAATTAGACAAAACATCGTCCTTTTCATCAGCAAAATACTAATTAAAATATTGTGGACCAGATGCCAACAAATCGTACGTCATACCTAAAAAAATGAAGGTCAAACAGTACATCTATAAGTATTATGGGAAAAGGCTCGTGAAAAGGAATATATTTTTACCTAAAGTGTCACGCTCTATTCGTAAGATGTTGTGACTGCGATATTTAAAAATATTTAGTCGAAAACTTGGCAAAATTTTCTTATTCTACGAATCAAAACAAAAACATAAATATTTTTATTTTCAATGCTAATTAAAAACAAGATACATAACAGTAAACAGTAGTAGGGACATTTTTATCACATATTATTTTTATTCGTATTTCCGGTCTAAATTGCAGACTTCCTTTGATATGACCGGAATTTTACCACCACCAAAACGCATATCAGTTTTGTTAATAATATAATCAAATTTTTCTTTGTGTATTTATATTATTTCTATACAGGATGTTCCACAATTTAGGACAAAATATTAAAGGGAATACACTGTACGACGTGCTGATCATGTAACAATTTTTTTTTAATTCGCAAAAAATTGCATTTTAAGGGTACCTATATGTAACACGTTCTACTGATAACGGAACAAAAATAATTTTTCAAAAATTCGTAAAATTAAGAAAATAATTTGCTTAAAATATGCCTTGGTAATTTACTAGATCAGTCCCTGACGCATTAAAAAATATTAAAAACTTCAAATATATACAGGGTGTTTCTGTACTTATGGATCAAACTTTAAAGACACGTTCTACTGATAACGGAACAAAAAGAATTTTTCAAAAATTCGCAAAATTAAGGGTGGTTTACAGGAAACGTGCCACTGGTTTCATAGCTGTTTGTGTTGTTTTATTCAAATATTAACAATGCACGTAATTATCTAATCCAACGCAGATATTGTGTAGGTAATTAATATCCTGTTTCTTATTATTTTGTGTAGGTAATTAATATTCTGTTTCTTTCACAGTAATGAAACCACCCTTAATTTTGCGAATTTTGAAAAATTATTTTTGTTCCGTTATCAGTAGAACGTGTTACATATATCTTTAAAGTTGATCCATAAGTACAGCATGGGCGGATCTAGAAAATTTCCAAGAAGTGGGCGAATTCTTATCAAAAGTAATATTTCGATGCTGTTCTTTGAAAAAGAAAGGAAAAATAGCGCCGCAGGCGAAAATTTTTTAGGGTTCAAGGTTAACGGCTGTTTCATTAGAAGTCAAGTTTATCTATAAAGCGGAAATTACATATATTTTACACTTTTTCACGAGTAAAAATTAAAATAAATAACAAATTTAAAAACTAAGTGAAATGAAAATTGGGAAATTTCTTTATCTTAAATTTGTCAACGATTTCTTAAACTTTTAAATCAAATTCTCTCAAAGGGGGTGATCGCCCTCCCCTTAGATCCGCCACTGCTATAATTATAAAATAATATATTTTTCAATTGTTATTTTATTAAAATTATATATAGTGTAGGTATAATTAAAAAATAAAATTAAAATTTACCAACCGCCAAGGGGGACGGGGGGCCGTGATGGCCCCCCCTCCCCTGGATCCGCCAATGAAGTACAGAAACATCCTGTATAGGTAATTCTATCTGAAAAATGTGCGAATTTTAAAAAATTTCTTTTAGTTTGTAATAAGTAAGTCGACCATTATTAAGCCATTGAAATATATGCACGAAGTTGTGAATCACCCTGTATAATTTAAAATCCTAGTAGCTTTTATTTTCATTGGAAATTTAAATGGGTTTCCATATGAATTTAAAAATAAAAGCTGATAAGGATGGATTAGCAAATAAAATAAAATGGTTCAAAATTTTGAGAACCATCGGTATTGTAAACTTACTAATTTTTAAAAGTTTGTGAAAATTTCCAAGGTTATTTATATTACAAAAGATTTGTTACAGTAAACACAAGTTAAATTAGTGTGCAATATAATGAATGATGAGTTAAACGCAATACAATTACCAAGTTCAAAAAGCATGAACGTTCAATTATTCTGTTATTATCATGTCATTTAATTATATGTATAGTATAGCGTTACCAAGATTGATTTCTTGTAATAATTAATAGCAATCGCGAAAAATGAATAAGCACAAAAATATGAGAACATAAAAATAAATAAAATTTGGCTTTGAGAAATATTATGGTTTAGACTCTTTCGAACAGTGGTGTACCCCGGGGGTGGCAAAAAGGGCCATTTACCATTTTATGATCATCGAGGTAGTTTACAACATTATGTCAAAATTAGTTTACTTAAGAAATATTAATTTTCTATTATTTACTTTTATAAGTGTTTCACCTTTAGCTCAATAAATTTTATTTTTATTTATTTATGATGAAACGATGATCGACTGTTGTTTATTTATTTATGTTTAAGGCTCCTTTCGAATAAGCGTAGTGTACTTACTTATTAAATTCATAACTCGCCCATTTCGATTACTTTATGACAGTATACTAGCTGTATGTATTGTCTTTTTCGATTTTCCGAACATGTTTTGAATAATGGAAAGTCTAGAAAACCATCAAAATTCGTAGTTTACCAATAACTTTTTTGTCGATTGGCATATTTTTTTCAAAAAAATTACACATGTATCTGCTATAGTGTCTCAACAGCGGTACATCGCTATTTTTCAAGAAATATCCCTCATTTTAAATTTTAAAAAATAATCAAATTTTGGATTTTAATTTTTTTCGAAAATTTTTAAAATATAAAAATGTACCGCTGTTAAGCACAATATTTTACAGAATTTTTGTAAATAATTTTGATCTGGAAAATTTCCCTAAATAAAGTTATTAGTAAACTACGAACGCCTGTCTATGCGAAGGACTTTTAGTCTATCCGCATCCTCTTGTACGAAAATCGTGAGTACGGCACTGGTTCCAGTTCCAATCTTTATGAATAAAACATTACAGCATTACACTACGTATTTTGTAAAAGGAGGTTCTTGTTTACTTTCTATTGTTTTTTAATTCAAATTAAGATTTATTTATATCTATTTTATTTTAATTATCATAACTACTACGTCAAAAATTTAAATATATTATTAGCAGTAATCTTTTAACTTATAAAAATATTTTGAAAAGTGTATTGTGTAAACAAATACTTATCGGCAAGAATTTTTTATGTTCAATATATTACACCGAATAGTATACACGGTTTCCCAAAAGTCCCGGGACGGAGCTATATAAGTTTCGAACGAGTGAAGAAAAAAAATTGAAAATTTGGGGATCACTAAAGCGTTTGGGTCATTGCGAGACCGAAGAAGATTGACAATTTGAACATTTGTTATAAAAATCGTAATAAACGTGCAAAAATATTAAGGGGCTATACTTCTTGAGTGCAATAAGAATCAGAATTCACGATTCTGGCTATATTGCTCAAAATAAAAATCTGAAATTTTACATTAGTAACGACAAAGCATTGTTGAATTGAAAAATTCAAACTATATATTGTTCCGACAACAATTAGAGATAAAAAGAAATTAAACACTCTCACAAAAATTACTCGTTTTTCAATGCGTATTATTGCCATGCAATAGGCTCTTAAAATTAAATTATTTGAAGAATTAAGATATCGGGTTTTGGTTTATGGAGATGTTTCTTTTTTCATTACATTTAAAATAAGGTGAAACTCGACAGGGATTACTTTTTAAAAATGTTGTGGTGGTCATCTAAAAAAAACTACACGCTGCATGCAAGTTCTAAACTATCTAAAAATGTAGTTTTTATGACTTTAGTGATCCCCGAATTTAAAATTTTTTTCTTCACTCGAAATAGTAATTTGTAGTCTGATCATTAAATTTGAGGGTACGTTGTTTTTTTGTACTCAATACTACCGACAGATGGCGCGCAATATTATTATATATATCGATGGTGTTTGTGGGTTTTAATACATGTAAATCGTGGGAAGTACCTACTTAACATTTATTAAAATAAATTTTGTTATTTTGAAGATGATTTTATTGTAGAATGCTCAAGAAAGCCAGTGCTGTTTGCATTTTTCCCGATTGACTACACTGGGAAATTGACATTTCCAATATTGGCTTAATATGTAATTTCCTAGGTTATGAGTACAACAAATTATTTTACTTTATCATTATGAGAAGCTGGATCCATCTTGTTTCAAAACCTTTTCCCCTTCTTCTTTCAGAAGAGTTTATTAAAAAATGTTCAACAATTTTTTATAAAATATAAACCAAAAATTTGCACAGGGAATTGTACAACTACAATAACTAAATTATAAACACATTACACCAATAATCAAAAAAATTATTTGTTTAAAAAATCCTTACCCTGTCCTCCTCAACAACGGAAAATCCCTAACAGGAAATACTCCGCGCACGCGCAGTGCCTTCAACTATTGATTTTCCTCCGCTGTCCACTAGGTCGTTATTGCATAACATCCGCGTTGAAATCTCGCCCTTATGCCCTTGCTGTTGGTGTGTACGCGCACTTAGGGCATAGCACACGAGGGCTGAGCTCCCAACGCGCAGTTGCATAACTGACAACAAGACTTGAGGTCGGTAAGTGCCAAGAGATATCAATATTTTCATTGGCTTTTTGTTTTAGTTTTTAATTGTTAGTTCCCGTAGTTTGGATTAGCGTTTGGTTGTTGTTGGGTAGAATAGAGCGAAATTGAGGGCAGTAGTTTGGTATAAAGTGCATTTCCGGATCTGAAGGTCACAGTGGATGAGCTGGTCTGGTCTACTGGAAATCACTCGTAAATACAGGTGTTTTATAAGTTTCATATTTACGTTTTTGAACGCTGTTTACGATTTAGAATAATTTTTCAAAAATGATAATAGTTGTTTGTATGCCAAGGGATGAAAGTAGCATTTTGCAGATTGAGGCTAAAGATTGGAGTACTAGTCTGCAAAAATAGTATACACAACATTTTTTCTACGAAAGCTAAAAATTTTAATGTATAAAAAATGTAAATAAACTTGGCATTTAGACGAAATGTGGATTTAAAATTGTAATTTTAATATAATTTAACCAAATCTTAATAAATTATTTATGATTACTGGAACAGATTTTATAAGCAACGGGTTGAATTTTTTTTTAACTATTAAAGAAGCATTGGTGTTCAGTTGTTTTTAATGCACAAAAATATTTAAAATAATGGATTCTTATGCTTCTGAATGTACTGTTTTAAAGCTTTGATAATTATTTTTTCTACGCCTGCTTCCGAAAGTTCAAGTTTCTACATTGTTTTTAAAGTTGAAAGCAGCTGTACCAAATTGTGCACACTTTTGGGCACTTTGCAACACAGTTTAACTGTCGATTGTTTTCGCACCAACATTGATATTTCACAAAAATTAAAAAATTTGACAGTAACTGTGAAAATATTAATGGTTATTTTGTAGTTTTTAACTTCCTTGTTTTGCAGAAGTAGAAAAAATACTTTGTCGAACTTAAACGATTGCTGTAATTTTGTTCACATTGGACAAAACTTTTCAAAACTTGTTATACAACTATTTCCAAGATTCTAAATTCTAAATTATTCTTTTCCAAGAGTTATTTAGATCAATGTAGTGGCGCGCGATTTGACAGGCAATTATTATTTTTATTCAGAAGTTTGAAAGAATCCATGTGCAGGAAGAAAAATTTTCGCAGTGCCGTATTTGACTCAGTCTTTCGGAAAAGCAATAAACAAATCATAAAATGAGGTCACCGCACACTGCAATCTGCAATCGAGTCGTAGTAAAAGTTGCATTACTTTTCACTTAGAGCTAAATGTATAGTAAACACCATTTCTTATCTGTTTACCTATTTTATCTCTCAGTATTTGAACCAAAGTGACAATCCGTATTGATTACGTTAAGCCAAGAAAAAAATATTTTTAATTGGGTCACTTGAGACAAAAGTATTTTTCTCATGACATTAAATTGTTATAATAATTTGGTCAAATTGTTGACATTTAATGATAAGATTGTAGCTTTTAAATTTGCTTAGTTTTATTTTCAACTGCAAAATACTACTGCGCAGTTATGTGATATGGCTTAATTAAATTTTATTACCACTTATTATTTCTAATCATGTATTGCATTTTTATTACCGATAATAGAAAGACAACAAATGTTTTTTAATTTTACTGTATAGTATGACTCAACGCATAATTTTCAAAGTCAAATGACTATTAAAAGCCAGTAAAGAAGTTATATAATAATAATAATAATAATGACGTTAGGGTCAGTATGTTCGAATTATTAGTATCGCACGAGTGTCGCATAAAGAACATATTTGAATATTAAGGCGGTTTTATAGTCAAATTCTGACTTATAATATCACATGTGCATTAATTCTTACCGGATTTTTTTTGAGTGCTTTCCACCAACGTCTTAATTAGTTCGAGTGGTACACGAGAGCAAATTTCGTTGTTGCTGAATGAACGATAAAAAATTTCCTGGACATGAATGAATTTTCGGTAAGAAAATCGCAATAACACCGCCGCTCTATTTTTGAATTCTTTTTACAATAGAAACTTGAAATATTTACTAAATTTTTATTTAACATTAATATAAATATGTATTAAGTATTGGTTGCTAATTTATACTCAAAATAACAATTTAACCAATTTTTAATTTAATGTCAAAGTGACATATGACGGTAAAGTTTCCGCTTATTAATTACAATTAAGTTACTCAAGCTACTAGTACAAAATTTCCGCTAAATCTGTATATAACCATGGTTACTATTATTGTAATAAATTATTTCATTGGCTGTTATTTGTGTCATTTTCTGCATAAATAAACTAAACTCTTTTTGCATTTTGTCACCCAGAAAATTATATTTAAAGTGAATCAACACCGGTTGTTAAAATGCAGTTTTCTCCATAAAATTGGTTTAAATAATAAGACTTTTTACACAAATAATACATTTTCGAATAGATTGAAGTTGCCCTCTTTCGGCTCTAATGCCACTTTTTATTTGATGCCGTGTCATAATAACAATATTATAAGCCTCAATTTGAGGACCATAATAGCGTTCATTATAGGCCAAGGACCTAATGAAATAATAACTCGTTACTAAGGAAGCAAATAAGGACCTACCTGATTTTTTTGTTTAATATCAAATAATTTATTTTACTTTTTGACTAATTTACGGTAGCAGATAAATTTTTACCTCTCGCCTCATATTCTATAAGAGAGGTATTGTAATGGGTCAAAATTTTCGAGTATGAGTTTTTGGTGGATAAGCACGTTTCAGGGTCTCTAGAATACGAATTTAATATTTTCCCGATGATGTCTGTGTGTGTATGTGTGTGTGTGTGTGTGTTTGTATGAATGTATGGACTGACGATTTTTCGTCCACGATAACTGAAAAAGTATCAAACCTTTAATAACCAAATTTCATATTTAAGGTTTTAATAAGGATCTTAATACCGGATAAGATTTTGGTAGAAATCCGTAAACCGGAAGTAGTACTTTTTGGAACTTGATATAGTTTTTCTTAAATAAATTGGTACATTATTTATTTATGACAATTTTTGCAAATAAAAATAAAAGATAATATAATTATCTATGGGTACAGTGAATTTTAAATACAATTTGCTGAATCTGGTAGTATTTAGCAATAAAATAAAGTGCAACTAAGTACCAGTATCTTGTTGTCCATGATATGAAATTTGTTTTTACTCAAAATTATAATGACAGTGACAGTACAGTTGACATCTTTTGCTTGCATCTTGGTTTACATTATCGTTTACATATTACATGAACATTAAAATGTAAGTAAAACTATTTATTAGATTAGTAGAATAAGCAGAATTAGGCGAGAGGTCGTGTACTGGCCACAGCAGATTTTTTTACGCAATACGAATCGTAACCAATCATTATGGCTTCGCCTTGTCTGTGATAATCTCCACAGCTAGTACTCGGCTAGTACCATAATGATTGACGTTACGATCCTTATATGGTTGAAATTTTTTTGCAGAGGAGTCACGTCATCAAAACATTACAAAATAAGAAATAACTGTAGTAATGACCTAATGATGTTAAATGAATAAAATAAATACAACTTTTTTGCATAATATAAGAATAGTGCATTTTCATTAAATTTACAATAATTTTAAAGCCGAACATAATGTTTTTAATGCATTTTTAATTTATTTCAAATAATTGTAGTTTCTTTTTTCACCACATATTGGCATTACTGAATTAAGAATTGTGTTTTGTGTAGTACGTTTACATGACATTCATATTTTTTCTGTAACGCTATAGAGTTGTAACTGGAAATATATTAAATTTTACAATGATATTTAAATATTTATCGTCTAATAATTCAATTAAAATGATCGAAAAATATGCATCGCATGTAAATTCAATAATACAACACACATTACATTTTTTAAATTTAAATTAATATACTATGTAAATCTAGTATTCCGTGACTTCATTATCTGGTTCCGTGACGTCATTATCTAGTGACTAACATTGATGACGTGACTCCTCTCCAAAAAAATTTTTACTATAACAACATAAATAACTATTATAGGATTGTATTGTATTTAAGATTTTTTTTATAAAACTGGCTTTAGAGTAAAGTAAATAAAGAGAGGGCATCCTTCAACTATTCAAATAAATATTTGTTATTTCGAAAATTTCAATTTTAACGGTTAAAAAATAATTAGGTTTACCGAAAGGTCACGTTTTTCATTCATTACACATTCTGACGGCTGGAAAATATCATGTTGGCAAACCTAATTATTCTTTTAGAGGCTCGTCTACCTTCTAAAATCCAGCACAAAACGTACTAACGTAGCGAGTGTTTTGTGGCCAGTACAAGAATGGTAAAATTGTATTTCAACAAGGATTGTATACTTTAAGGATCAATTAACAGTTGTGCTTTTTTAAAATTTTAATTAAAAAATTGTAGTACATGATTATACGAAAGCGTAGAAGGGCCATCAAAGTATTTATTTTTATAATTCAGACTTTTAATCTCTGAATTCTGACCTTTAAGTTCGAATTCAGTCTTTAAACTCTGAATTCAGACTTTAAACTCTGAATTCGGACTTTGAACTTTGAATTCAGACATTAGAACTCTGAATTCAGACTTTTAAACTCTGAATTCAGACTTTTAATCTCTGAATTTAGACTTTTAAACTCTGAATTCAGACTTTTCAACTCTGAATTTCATAGTTTGAATTCAGAGTTTAATAATCTGAATTCAGAGTTTAAAAGTCTGAATTCAGAGTTTCAAAGTCTGAATTCAAAGTATCAAAGTCTGAATTCAAAGTATCAAAGTCTGAATTCTGAGTTTAAAAGTATGAATTCCCAGTTTCTAAGTCTGAATTCAGAGTTTAAAAATCTGAATTCAGAGTTTAAAAGTCTGAATTCAGAGTTTATAAGTTTGAATTCAGATTTTAAAAGTCAGAGTTTAAAAGTCTGTATTCAGAGTTTAAAAGTCTGAATTCAGAGATTCAAAGTCTGAATTCAGAGTTTAAAAGTCTGAGTTCAGAGTTTCAAAGTTTGAATTCAAAGTTTCATAGTCTGAATTTAGAGTTCTAATGTCTGAATTCAAAGTTCAAAGTCCTAATTCAGAGTTTAAAGTCTGAATTCAGAGTTTAAAGTCTGAATTAAGAGTTTGAATTCTGAATTCCGTGTTTAAAGACTGAATTCGAACTTAAAAGTCAGAATTCAGAGATTAAAAGTCTGAATTATAAAAATAAATACTCTGATGGCCCTTCTACGCTTTCGTATGATTATAAAAATCCCGAAAAATTCATAAAAATTTCCAATGCATGCAAATTTTACACGGTTATATCTCCTGATAGAAATTTATTTTTAAAATTTTTAAAAGGCACATCTGTAGTTCATTCGTTCTATATACTAAAAATATTACTTTGAAGTCAATAATAAACTATCAATTTACTCGCAACGAAAACACTTTTCCAGTATATTGCAACTTCAAAATGACATTGTATTGCTAGGATTCGGTAAAGTACGAGTTTCGGGCTGGTTTTAGGCAGCCGTGGTTGTGAGGAAATGAGTGGAATAGAAAAAAAAGTAAAATCGAGAGTATTCTAGGAATTCGGGAAAGACCTAATAAAAACATTTCAAACAAGCAAAGTAAAAGATTGCCCACTAGTGGTTTTGCCAAAATTATTCCCACTAGTGGGTAAATTGTTACTTTGCTTGTTAACATATTTTTAAAATATTTAAGCAGTTATTAGAGGTGTTAGATAAAACGTTATACTTTACACGTGGGCAAAAAGAAATGACCCACTCGAAAAAATTATAAATCCTTACTTTGTCCACTAGTAAAGAAAATAACTATTGTTTCGTCTTAACTCTATAATATCTACAGATTGCCATAAAACGTTTATAAATATATTATTCAAAAGCTATGAAATAACTACTTTATGAAAAGCATGACTTTTCATCAAGTAGTCAACAACCTTAAAATACCGCAATTTATTTTGAAAATAAATTCGCCCACTAAGAAATGCTTAATTTAATCGTTATAATGAACTGGGTCTGGTTTGTGTATGTGTGTTATTGTACCTAGTGAAAGTAATACGTTTTCCGTGCACTCCGGAGCAACTGGCTCCGGACGTAAACAAACATGGCGGTTATCGATCCGGGGCTCTCTCGTTCCTTCTCCCACCTCCCGGAGCGACCGTTCTTTGTTTCTGTTTACTTGCTCGACTAATTACAGAAATTTGATTAGATGATCATCAACAGTGTTTAGAAATTATAATAGATAATCGTGATTGTAAGGTGATCAGAGCTTCAGCAAATAAAGGAAAGCAACATTGAAGCTTCATTCACATAAGCACAGAGCTTGAAAGTAGGACGTGTGAATGCTCGTATTTACTTATATGAATTAAAACTTTCTTAAGGTAGTTATTCCGTGGAATAATTTTACCTAGAATTAATTGAAATTCAAACTATATATATATATATATATATATATATATATATATATATATATATATATATATATATATATATATATATATATATATATATATACATCTCACTATCAACAGAGCGTCCGTTCAAAAAACATGAATAGAGCGTCCGGTTGGTGTATATTCCCAATTCATAATCATTGAAGCGTCCGTTCAAACTATCATCTTTGAAGCGTCCGAAATATACGGATTATTACAATTCATCGATTATCAAGCGTCCGACAGTGTTGCCGCGACTGAACCATGTTACTTGGCGCGTTATATTGGGGATTTGAAATGAAAAGACGGAATTATTATCGGCAAGTTGAATAAATATGACAAAGATATTTGTGGGATACATCGTTTAGATTTTGTTTTAAGATGGTACATTGATTGATTATTTAGCCTGTATTTTATGTTGGATTTCTATGCTTATAACTAAGTATAACAAAAATATAGTGAAAATCGGTCAAATTGTCTGTGATCTGATAGTTAATTATTTAAATGAAAACTAGCAACAAATGCATTATATGTCAATAATTACTAAATTCACAAATTTGTTGACAACATTATTGATTAGGTTTAAAATTAGAATATAATACTACTTAACGCATTTTATAAATAATTTTTGTTCAAAATTTATTACTTCTGGTTAGGAAATAGTGATTTACCCAGTTATTTTGGTATGGAAAGCTCAAACCGAAAGTAGTAAATATTTTTATGTCAATGTTTGTAACGTTAACTACATAAGAGCTATTTATTTTTCCGAATAAATTTGTTTGGTACTTATCGAAATCTTGTTAAGTAGTAATTTGGAAAAAATAAATGTTTAATAATAATAAAAAATTGCTGTAAGCTTTATAGGTAAAAATGTGAAACAGAAATTTTATTTGAAGAAAAATAATGCTCGACACGACTGTAATTTACCTATTTAAAATCTACTACTCATTATATAGAAAAATAGTAGAAAATTAATCAAATGACATTAGGACATTACAGTACCTATATCAAGCAGTGTTTATTGGGTTTTTAAAAATAGGTAAATATTATTTTCTTACTTTCGTTTGGTTTATAGACAATTTATTTCTCAAATTTGCGCTAGGAAATGAATTTAATTACTTCATGCAATGGTTTTTACTTCCTTGTACGAAGTAAGGAAGTATTGTAATCGCGAAAAATTTTGGTTCTCAGATTTTGACGGAAATATCCGTTTTGACCTTTTCTGAATCCATTATGACTAGTTTCGTCGTGACGTCTGTACGTACGTGCGTAGGTACGTACGGACGTATGTGTGTCGCATAACTCAAATACGGTTAGACGTAGAAAGTTGAAATTGTATTTAGGACTGTATTTAGGACTGTTATAGCATCTAGTTGTGCACCTCCTATTTTTTGTTTCAATCTACAAACCGGAAGTAGTACTTTTTTCAAATATTTCGATAAATATTTAATTTAAGACAAATTTTTTAATTTTAAATGAAAGATTATGTGATTGTTACCTACAATCGGTATTTTATAAATATTTTTGTATCTGGTATCATTTACACGGAAAAAAATATACAGGCGCATTTAACTTCAATGTTATTGTAATTTGGTTATGCTATTTTTTTATATATTTGCTGTAGTAAATTTAAAAATTTTCAATACATTTCACAAAATTATATGTTATCAACACAACCATTTTGTGATTTATATATTGATGTTTAAGATAATAAGATGCGTTAATAACCAGCATATCAACATTGTATATTTTAGCGCAATAGTTGTGGTAAAAGTACAACTAAATATAAACCAAAAATTTCACGTAAAATTTACCACAATAAGTGTAATTTCCAATATTTGCTGAATTGAAGTGTTGAATTTACCACAATGGATTGTACTTTGTAACTATTTTCTTGTATAGTTTTACTGCAAGTTTGTTTGAACCGGCAAGCTTTATTTTTCTCATTTGTGTATCAGCGTTTGTTGTGTGCATACGTGTCGAAGAACTTACTTAAAGAACTCACAAATATTTGATAAATAACTAATGAAGGAATAGCTGGTAAAAATGTTAAGGAGAAGTTAATTGAATGGGATTCAATGGGATTGTCCCGATTTTTTAAACGTAAGTTAATTATGTATTATATCAAGATATTCTAATTCTAGGTACCTACATTACCAAGTATTACATGGTACATATAATTTTTATTCATAGTTCCTTTTTTAGAGTCGCATAACTGTTGCAGGGGATGTTTCTTCATATTGAAAATATTTGATTTAAGAAATAATCTATATGAATTGTTTTGTATTTCAGCATGTCACATAGTCGTATAAGATGTTTTTTTCCTAATTTTCTTTATAAAATATATTATATTTTGGTAAATAATGCAGTGTTCTTCATTTGTTCTTGTTGTTAATTTAATGTTAACCTCATGATCCTATTATTTATTTCATATTATGGAATTATGGATACAATGAATGCAGTAAAAATAAGAAAAATATTTTGTTATTACTTTATAATTTGTAAGAGCACAGTGTTAAAATGAGACACCTTCGTTACTCTTTCAAATTAAGCAATGCACTATATTGCTAAATTTGTAATAGTAACGAAGATGTCTAATTTTAACACTGTGCCCTTACAAATTATAAAGTAATAACTAAATATTTTTATTACTTTCACTGCATACATTGTATGAATAAAACCATAATAATTATCACTAAAAGAAGTATTATTAAAATCTGATATTTGTAAATAAAACTAAATATAATTTGGATTTTTACAATTCATTGTGGTAATATATAAATATTATATGTAGTAATTATTTCCAAACGTGTATTGTGTTCTATACCACAATTGATTCTGTATATTTTAAATCTAAAATTTAATCGCAATATTGTGGTAGAAAGTAACATACAAGAACTACCACAAAACGTTGGTAACTATATCAACACGTTGCTGCTGTCCTAATAATAAACCGTGTTTGTGTAAAATAAAATCACAATTGTGTTAAAAATGTCACAAAATTTCTTTGCGTGTAGGAATAATTAAAGTATATATTTATAATTTAGTATTTCGGTATCTTGTAGTCCATGATCGATTAACATTTGTTACTACGTAAAATTTAAATGATTATGACATGACAGTGACAATAGTAAAATATGCTTTATATCTTCTTCTGCAGTTTAAATAAAATGACTAAAATATATTTGTGAGTATACTAGTATAATAAGTTAAAATAATTTTTTATATTATTCTACATTTTAGTTATTAAGACAAGTATGAACAAACAAGGCGTACAAGGAAGTCATGTGGTGTCCACGTCAGATTTTTTTATTTTACTCTTAAAAAAAAAGTACAACATATAAAACTACATTTATTTAAAATATTATAGACTACATTATAAAGATACTTCAATATAAAATGTTTTTAACTTGCAATCGCATATTTTATGCTGTTTAAATTTTTAAAAAATTCGAATACAAATGTGGTTTGTAGATAACCTAATTTGGGTGTTTTTGTTTTATGTCATAATTTGTAAGACATTAAATGACAAAATTTCATAATTTGAAACAAAAATTTCTATTTATTCTAAATGGAAATATAAAGATATTGTATGCAACAGTAAGGAATCTCGGTAGTTACCTTACTTATGTATTTACAGAACTCGGCCACGCCTCGTGGTACAAATTTCACATACGTAAGGTAACAACTTTCGTTTCCTTACTTGTTACATAAATATCTATTATCTATTTACTAAATAAGGTTTTATTAATTAACTACTTCTTTATTTGCTGTCAAAGCAATTAAATTTTATTTCAATTTCATAAAGATCGGACAAACCCTCATGATAGTCCGATCGAATAAAAAATTATGTGTATGACCCAATTTAAAAAAAGACTCTCACTTATAAAACTATAAGTAGTAGTAGTGTCGTAGTTATGTCGGTAATTTTTCTGGTAGTATTTCGAATGTTCATTGTGCTTGGATATGAATATTACGAATGCGCATAAGGTACATGAATGTATAATATAACTACCAGAAAAATAATATTTCTTATTTTATTTCAATGGTATATACCAATTATTGTTGCAAAAAAACAATTACGGTCATTTGAATGATTGTTGAATTTAACCCCCACCTCGGTGAACCCGAACAAATTCACACCTATAAATAGCCTTTAATTATCAACTAAGTTCCAGTAAGTTTATGTTGTTACTACCGTAAGTTCCGCTGGCATTCCTTCCGCTAGCGGAACTTTTTATAGCAAAAAAATTAAAGAGCGTAAAATTGGGGGATGAGGCATTTAATTAGCCTATAATTTTCCATAGGTTTTGAATTTTTTTTTGTGAGTTGGTACCGCTAGCGGAATGGAGGTGAATTTGAGCATACTTTGAAATCTGACTCTAGTCAAAAAAGACGGGCATGCAAAATTTCATGAGAATCGGACAAACAGTCTAGATCTATAGAGATTACCCCACCTCTAATAGCCCAATAAATTTCAAATATACCTAAAAAATGTGACTATAGTAAAAAGAGTCCAGCTTGCAAAATTTCTAGAGATTCGGCCAAATGGTCTAGATTCTATATATTTATAATCCGAACCCGTTATGATGTTATGATCGAATTTAAACATACTTTAAAATCTGACTCCAGTCAAAAGAGACCTGCGTGCAAAATTTCATGAGAATCGGTCAAATGGTCGAGATTCTATATGATTAACCCCCACCCCTAATGGTCCAATCAAATTAATACATAACTTAAAATCTAAGTCTGGTAAAAAAAAATCTGCATGCAAAATTTCATGAGGTTCGGGCAAACGGTGTAGATCTTGATGTTTATCTCTCTCCCCTAATTTGAACATAATTTATGATCCGACTAAAAAAATCTTTTTTTATTTAATGCACGCGAAGCACGCCGACACTTCCAGTTTAGAAGAAGAAAAACACGTTTTTGCCTCCTAGGGAGCAAAAGCGTGGTTTGCTCCCTTTAGTTTAAACAGGGAGTAACGGCGTGCTTTGCGTTCACGTGCGACGAAAAAAAAAGTTTGTTATAAGTATATAAGTTCTTGATAAGCAGAACTACGTAGTCGAAACGAAAACTACGTACTTTGATATTTTGCTTCATACTCCAATATCAAGAGAACACGAACACTTCGAACATAACATTTGAAAACATACGTTTCGGTGTTGCCAGTTTGAGGACGCTCGGTAGGCGATAGATTGGATGAAAGTATACTTATACGCCTAGCGCAGCAACGCCACGAGTGAGCGTTCGGCTGAACTAAAAGTATACGGCATGTATACGGCAAATGATAATTCACTATCAATTCGGCGTCCACCAAAATTTTTAAATATGACTACTAGATGGTATTAGGAGCCAATTTAACATGGTGACCAATCGAGCGTCCATATATGGACGCTTCATTGGAGCCGGACGCTCGGTTGATGGAAAATTGTAAATATAAGGACGCTTCAATGATAGTGAGTTGTATATATATATATATATATATATATATATATATATATATATATATCAATATCAATTTAGGTATAATATAGACTATTTCCCTCATTATATTTTAACGAATTAAAATGCACTACTTTTCACAAAAACCATAGAAACTATCTATATAAACAACTATTCCAGTGCATATTTTTTAATATTGACATGCGTATATTTAACCGTAACCATGACACAACAATCAATAATAAATGTTTGTTTATTTTTCACCAAATGTCAAAATATTTAAAATGAAATTAAAAATTATGCTAATAAATAAAATTGTGTTATTTAAAATTGTTAAATTTGATTTATTCATGAAATAGTCAATGCGTATACCACTCGATCATCAAAAATAATAGAAAATACTTTTGCCTCCTGGTTCGACGTATTTCCGCAAAACACCTCTCGACCTCCGGTCTCGAGTTGTTTCTATGGAAATACGTCTCATCAGTCGGCAGTATTTTCAATTATTTTCGAAGCTCTTGTGGTATAATAACTGACTATACTTCCTTTCGCAATTTGAAAAAGATTGGCCATTTGGTATTTGAAATATTTGCAATTAAATTTGGTCTTTTTAACACTTGGAGAATAGGAAATAGCAAAATAAACATAACATTTTAAATTATAACTTTTATATCCATACCAAAATTTAAACGAATACTTACTAATTTGCGGATTTAATTTAAAAATTTGAAAATTATTATTGATCACCAGTTTTTAATTATATTGCCTGTAAAAACTTATGACTGACAGTTGATCTGAGGATACGATGAGAAAGTAGAATTATATTTGGCAACCATGCACCGAGAACAGCCTTAGTGTTTACATCTGAATGATGTTTTGACTTATCTTTGACTGTATGAATTTCCCTTTAAATCGTAAACAATCTGACCGATCCGGCATTTTCTCGTTTTGCAGAAACTACCATAGAAAACTCAAAATGATAATAATTGTCAAACAAACCATAACCGAATTTAAAAATATCTATGTCCTTTCTAACCGCGACATTGCCAAAGTTATTCTTCTAACTCCATATTTTAGTATGAGTGTATCGGAATATTAAAACTTGTAAATGTGTTTGTGGGAGAGGTATAGTAGGAAAATATTTCTACAGAAAATTTCTTAGTTATAGTGTTTGGTATTAATTATCTTTCAACTATTTTTATATATTCTGTGTATCATGTCAAAAATATAGGTATGCTAAGGAAATTATAAACTGTATAAGCTTAATTTTGAACAAATTTTTGAACAGGTACACTCGAGTATGTACCTATCTTAAACTCTTTCAAAATGAAAATATTGTAACATCTGGCCAAAAATAATTAATGATCTGTAAATAAACGTAGAATTTTATTCATTGCTTGATTCTTTACTATATAAAAATTATGATTCTTACCAAATTACTAAATGACGCCATTTTACATGTCCTATTTATTCATCATATATTTTTTGGGTGTTCACATAATTTAATATTATGTAAGATAATAAGATTAGATACTTTAATTAAGTTAGTTTAGTTAAGATTATGTGACGCACTAGTACTTTCCCAATATAAATTGAAAAATCGAACAGGAGCAGCAAACCTATCCTAAATTTCGATGTGAGAAATGAAACCACTGCAAATTGCAGTATGTAGGTAATTGAAACTACCGTTTTTACCGAATTCCTAGAATACTCTCGATTTTACTTTTTTTCCATTCCACCCTTTTCCTTACTACTAGTGCTGCATTAAACCAACCCGAAACTCGTACTTTGCCGCATCCTAGCAATGCAATGTCATTTTGAAATTTGAAAAATACTATAAAAGTGTTTTCGTTGCGAGTAAGCTGTCAGATTATTATTTAATTCAGGATAAAGTTTTTATAAACATTTAATAGAGAATGGATCTACAGATGTGCCTTTTTAAAATTTTAAAAATTAATTTGTATCATGAGATATAACCGTGTAAAGTTTGCATAAAATAGGATTTTTTTTTGAATTTTTATTATTCATGTACAATTTTTTAATCAAAATTTTAAAAAGGCACATCTATAGATCCATTCTTTCTCTATTAAATCCTTGTTGAAATAAATTTTTACCATTCTTGTACTGGTCACAAAACACTCGCTACGGTAGTACATTTTATGCTGGATTTCAGGTACATACTAGACGGGCCTCTTAAGATTGAAAAAGTGAACATTACATCAAAATTTCAATTAGAAATCAGTAAAATTATAAACGAAATTGCCTGGGCCAGCCTGTTAACTGTAACACATTCTCGAATATTACATAATGAAAGCCGTAGACCATGTCTAATACCACACAAATATGCGATCACATCGCACAATGTCAAACTCACGTTCATGGGAACTCGCTTGTGAGTTGTGATTACCTATAAATTCATTTCGCATGCAAGTTCAAGGTCAACAGGAAACAAGAAAACAAGTCGTCAGTTACTCTCAGTGATGCAAAACATTCGCGAATTTTGTAGCAATTGTGGAATTTATATTGTTGCTTGAAGCTTGAAGGAAGTGATCGTCAGGTTTGACTATTTGTGTTTAAAGTGAAGGTCGAGGATCAAATGTTTCACAATTCACGTTCATTTTGTTTATCTTACGTGAACAGTGACATTCGCTAATACCTCACCATTAAGGAGGGTCGATACCTAAATGCTGGATTTCACTGTGCGACTTGTTACACATAAATAAACAAAGGATAAAATTATTAATTTAATTAAATAAATACTATTTTTATGAACTATTTAATTCAGAAAATTAAATTATAAGTTGGCGAAAAACGATATTCATTTTTTCCTTTGAAACTTGTTGCAATATTAAGATTTTTCAAACAAATAAGATATTTTTGAATAACTGAAAGCTGTCCTGAAGTAGGTAGGTACGTCTAATACCACTTTTTTAAATTTTTGTTTTAAATATGGGACAAAATAGGTAGGTACGTATAAAAAACTCACAAAATAACTAAATTGGCTATGTTTATAATGAATGCCAAGAATATAAAAAATAGAGTACAAAAATTAATAAAGTGGCATTAGACGTATTTGAATTTGGAGACAACCTTTATATATTCAAAAATGTATTTGTTATTAAAAAATCTGACGTGGCCATCACACAACCTTCCGCCATATCTAGACTTTAAACAGAAATGTATACGTACAATCCGGTGCCCATTTAAAATATACAAATAAAAATCTAAAATATTCAAACACAGAAATTTGCATCACCTGAATAAAAAGGTTCATTCACAGGAAAACTCTTCTCTGTTGAAGCCATCCTCCGTTCAATTACTACATTTAATATCTTATTTAGGACTTATATAGCGCTAGTATGCCAACTTGTCACCCGTCTCACCTGTCAATATTTTTTACGCAGAAACAAAAATCAACCGATCATGGATTACAAGATTTCAACGTTTTATCTGATAAATTATTTTTTGAAATTTTACTGCAGTTCTTTAATGCTACCAGATAAAGACAATTTTTTTATAATGTAAGTTGCAAATAACTTTGCCTCTTATTCTTATTACAAATAAATACTATATTTATCCAAATTTATATAAATTTTTGACAATTATCTATTTCAATCTTCAAAAAATATCACTTCCAGTGAAGATATTTGTACCAAAATCTAATGAGCTCTTCCTATTCGTATACAATTGTAAAATACCAAATATCAACATTTTTGGGTAATTCGTATTTGAGTTATACGACATCCGGCATCGGCCCGGACCACACACATACACACACACACACACACACACACACACACACACACACACACACACACACACACACACACACACACACACACACACACACACACACACACACACACACACACACACACACACACACACACACACACACACACACACACACATACATACATACATACAGACATCATCGAGAAACTATCAAAAATGAGTTGTAAGGACCCTAATTCGTGCTCATCCACTTAAAACTCACAACCCGATTTTTTGCATGATTCCAATACCTTCCTTTACAGGTAAGCGGAAGGTAAAAAATGTGAATTTTTACCTACTATAATTTTAAGGAAAAAACTACTTAAACATACTTTTCAGCATTATCACGCCGGTATAGTGACCCACCTTAAGCGGCCCGTCTAGGTTTTTTTTCGAATTCCTAGAATACTCTCGATTTTACTTTTATTCCATTCCACTCTTTTCCCCACTACTACGACTACTTAAAACCACCCGAAACTCGTAATTTACCGCATCGTAGAAATGCAATGTTATTTTGAAGTTGTAAAATACTCTAAGTAAAAGTGTTTTCGTTGTGAGTAAACTGTTAATTTATTATTGACTTCAAGGTAATTTAATAGAGAAAGATTGTATCTAAAGAAATTTTATGATGCAAATCTAGAAAAGATATAGAATAAAACAGAGTATGTGAGAGTGAGACTCAATAATGGTATTGGGTTGTTCATTTAGTTCAGTTCAACCTCTAATTTGTGTATCCCCCTTGTGGTGATGGACCAAACTAATTTTCTAGATATAGATTTGCATCTTCCTGTGAATTAATTAAACGTAATTTGAATTTTCTTGTGTATACATTTTCTTGTGTATATGAATATTCTAGAATTTTATTTTCTGCTCACCTGTCAGGATAACTAGGCGATCGCACATCACACGTGGCTATCCACTCCATTCTCCATTACTTGTTTTTAACCAAAAAGTGTCATGTAAAATTGACTGCGGCTAAAAATGGTACATGTATTTCGTTCGCCAAAATTATTCAGTTTTGATTGGATTGGGACCATTGGAACTATTCGAGCACGAAATTGAGTTTTGATATTTTCATGAAAATTGTGGAAAATTTTCCTCGTAAATAGTTCATATATCGTGCTGTACAGTCATTTGAATTTCACGTTATACAATATATCAAATGATACATAAATATGTTGTAAATAATAGATGACAATATTTAAAGTGATTAGAAAATTGTATCGAATAATGGTTCAACCTTCAACTTGAACGATTTAGATCGATATATAATTTTGCAATTTATTTTCTGAAGTACGTAATAAAATAAATAGTTTCCCGGAAATATCAATCACTTAATATAATGAAAAATAATAAAGTATTTGTTGAAAATTTTAAATCGCTCGCCAATGGACTACTAATGTTAGGTCGAAAACATGTAAAAATATAAATTTTATTAATAAGTCGAGAAAGACGTCATTATCTTGAACAGAAGGAAGGAAGCATGTTAAGAGGCCCGTCTACATCCTAAAATCCAGCATAAAATGTACTAACGTAGCGAGTGTTTTGCGGCTAGTACAAGAATAGTAAAATTTCATTTCAACAAGAATTATATACTTAAAGGATCAATTATTAGTTGTGCCTTTTTCAAATTTTACTAAAAAAAATTGTACATAAAAATTCCGAAAAATTCATAAAAATTTCAAATTTATGCAACCTTTACACGGTTATATCTCATCATAGAAATACATTTGTAAGTTTTAAAAAGATTCATTCTTTCTCTACTAAATATTTATAAAAACATTATCTTGAAGTCAATAATAAACTAACAGCGTACTCGCAACGAAAACACTGTTACAGTATTTTTTAACATCAAATTGGCATTGCACAGCTAGGATGCGGGAAAGTACGAGTTTCGGGCTAGTTTCAGGCAGCTGTATTACCGGGGAAAAGAGTGGAAAAAAAAAGTAAAATCGATAAAATTTTGTCAAAATATTAAGTACGTTATCCAAGTTTTTATCTATTCCTCAAAAATATTTAATAATAGTTATTTATTAAGGGTGTAAGGAAGCTTTTATGGCGTGAGATGTGATTTTGAGCCCGAGCGTCAGCCGAGGGCTAAAAACACTTTTAGAGCAAAAAAAGCAAGTTACGCCCGTGGTACATACCCAACTTTATGCACGGTTGAATGTTTTTAAATAAATTAATTAATTTAATTTACTTGTTCAAATTGTTCATATTACCAAAAATTATTAAATTATTTGCCTGTTGCTAAGATACCAAATATATTCCGAATATAAACAAAAATCTAAATGTCAAAGTTGTCATTATTGAATTAAACATTTACAAGAAAAATTTTAGGTTAACTAAATATCCAATGAAATTCTTTCATTTCTGATCACGTGTATGAAATTGACCAATTTAACTGACAGCAACCCATGGTACATTATCACTTATGTCAAATATGTTGCTAGGTTACAATTATTTATGTTCATTTTTATGTTTATAATAATAATTGAATAAAAATGTCATTTGCACGTTTTGGTAATGAAAATGATACCTCAATTAATAAAATTTTCTGTCCGAATAACCCTCGATCATTGATAAATATAAATACTTATAATTTTGTGACAGCTACCTCAAGCACGTTGCTTTTAGGAGGTTAACAGTCCGGGCGGTTACCAAGCAACGTGCTTTCGGAATGTCACAAAATTATTTCGTAACTATCAATGTCCTTGAGTTATTATAGCTGATAATTTATGTTAAATGTAAGTAAAAATAATGTTATTTAAATAAAAAATTGTACAACTAATAACAGAAAATAGTTATTTATATAAACGTGCATAAAAAAATTGTTAGCTTAGCGCATAGCGTATCAAACACAAAAAATTGTCTGGTGTTGACAAATATACAAAATTTAGGGTAATTCACAACCACAATACGTACCTAATCTAAAAACTATTTGTTCCAATCATACGCTAGCATTAATATTGATCGTTCTTCGAAATTATTACTCACATATTTCATTTTAATACAGTAATGTATTTTTTGTTATTTTATTGGCTTCTATATTATTTAGGTTGATGAATTTTTATGTATTCATTGAGCAAACAAAATACGGTTTCATATATTATCAGTACTGCGCAGTACATTTGTGTATTTACTTTTAATTTCTGTAAACCCAAACACATCATATCTTAAAACGATTTCGCAATATTAAAATCGCAAGGTTGCGCTAAAAATAATTTCAATTTCTTTACCATTATGTGTGGTTTAATCTCGCTATTTACATTTATTTATAGAAAGGTAATTAAAACTGCATTCAATTGTTAATAATCTTTTTGAAATTATACTTCTTACGCTATGACTCAGCCGAATCATTAACTTAAGTCTCATTTCCACCGACTGTTTTTTTTTATTATTTAAAGATATTTAAAGATAAAAGATGTCTCTAAGTCTGTCTAGTGCCATTTTCTTTTAATTTAAATTTTTACATGTATTTTTTAAGCTCCAAAGTTAGTAAAATTTTAAGAACTTTGAAGTTAAAATATTAAAAAACTAAAGTAAAAATTAAAAAAGTGACACTAAGCGGACATAGCCTAGACTTTAATCTTTCATTTAAAAAAAAATTGTTTAAAAATATTTAAAATTAATGGTAATTTCATGTGCCCAACGAAACCCCTTTTGTAGTAGAAAATGGCTAAATACGGTTCATTCGTCGAATAAACCGATGTCGTCACAATGGGTAACAATGGTTTGTGACGGCATCGCTTCATTCGTTAAATGGATCTTCAAAACTAGTGGGGATTCCTCTTAATGCATAATGATTAGTGTGTAAGGCGTAATGCATAGTGATTATTTATTAGATGGCCATTTCCACCTATTTTGTTTAAGGAGTAATTCGACAGAGATGACATTTGTTGTCGAAGTTTAGTAATTTAATCATTACCGGCATTTTTGCGATATTAAGGAATGGAAGAACTATTAATTTCGTAAGTAAGGTATTTATTTCCATATTTAGAAACAGACAGAAATTGACAACTCTAAACAAATAATAAATATGACACATGTCAATCATTATGCTTGTGCATTACGCCTTATGTTTGGAGTTTGCAAAGTTTTGTTCTAATGCGTTGCTCTTAGTACTTATGCATTAAACATAGTTCTTAAGCATTAAAACAGTCGGTGGAAATGAGGCTTTAGTCTGTAAGGCGTAATGCATAGTGATTATTTATTAGATGGCCATTTCCACCTATTTTGATTAAGGACTAATTCGACAGAGATGACATTTGTTGTCGAATATTTGTAATTTAATCATTACCGGCATGTTTGAGATATTAAGAAATGGAAGAACTGTTAATTTCGTAAGTAAAGTATTCCTTTCCATATTTAGAAACAGACAGAAATTGACAACTCTAAATAAATCATAAATATGACACATGTCAATCATTATGCTTGAGCATTACGCCTTATGTTTGGAGTTTGCAAAGTTTTGTTCTTATGCGTTGCTCTTAGTACTTATTCATTAAACATAGTTCTTAAGCATTAAAACAGTCGGTGGAAATGAGGCTTTAAATTACTTATTTGAATCGAGTGAATAACGAAATATAAATAACTTGAGAATTTTGGCTTTACTTAATATTTAATACTAAAAATAAAATTGTACGCAAGCATTGAAAAATTCCGCATGTGACTATGTAGGTACGCACGTCACTTAAAAATGTTTTCAAAAATGTTTATTTCCTAATTTAGTTTCAACCCTGCTACGACCTTGAAAATAACAGTTACATAATACATAACACTTATATTTATTTTCCAATTAACTAAATCGATAATTAATGTCTAGTCACTTGCTATTTACAGACTTCATTTACTTCTACTTGAGTAAACAGCTTAAAGGCGGTGTTACACGTTGAAGTAGGTGACCAATCAACACCAGAAAATCAAATTTTAGAATTTCATACGCAGGAAAATGCATGCACAAGAAGATTCAAATCTAGAAAATTTATACGTAATTAATAATATACCTGCATTAAATAGTATTTTGTGCACCTAGGGAGGGAAGCGTGCTATTACTCCTGCGGGCGAAGCGGCGGTCCGAGCGAGGGCGCCGGCTTCGCTCAAGGGTGTAATAGCTATTACTCCCGCGGGCGAAGCGGCGACCCGAGCCGAAGGCGAGTCCGAGCGAGGGCGCCGTCTTCGCCCAAGGGAGTAATTGCTATTACTCCCGCGGGCCAAGCGGCGGCCCGAGCGAGGGCGCCGGCTTCGCCCAAGGGAGGAATAGCCTTCCCTCCCGTGGGACACACAATATTTTACGTCACGAGGGCCTCGAAATCACCTTTCTTGCAATGTTTTCCTCCCGCCAGTACCGGGAAGAAAACAGTGTTTTCCTCCCGAGCGGGAGGGAAAACTCGCTTCCCTCCCTCCATTAGCAAGAGGAAAACACTGCTTTCCTCCCCCGAGTGACGTAAAGATTCATTCGCAGGAAAATGCAAATCTAGAATTTTAGATTCGAAATAAATGCAAACATTGAAAGATGCAAACACAGGAAGATGCAAATTTAGATAAGTTATAGTTATTCAACACCAGAAAATAAAACTCTAGAATTTTTATACACAGGAAAATGCAAGTACAAGAAGATTCAAATCTAGAAAATGTATGCGTAATAAAATATCTACCTCAAAAGATTCATTTACAGGAAAATTCAAATCTAGAATTTTAGATCCGACATAAATGCTATCTTAGGAAGATGCAAATCCAGAAAATTAGTTTGTAAAATTCAGTATGGAATTGTTGAACTTTTCAATACTCATTTGAGTTTGGAAAAGTACAATTTTTCCTAATTAGAATGGAAAAAGAGTTTGGAAAAGTACAATTTTTCATAACTAGAATGGAAAAATAAAACAAAAGACATACAATGTAAAAATTTGATTATTTGAGTATTTGACATAAAAATATGAAAACAAATATAGGTATTCAATTAAAATAATAAGGAATCTATAACTGAATTTTACAAAATCTTGTGTACTCGTCAGGAAAAGTGTTTTTCACCATTCACGACGTGTTTTTGATCTCGGCTTCTTCTCGATCAAAAATCTCACGTCTAGAATGCGGAAAAATTTCACTTTTCCAAACTCATTGCACAAATAGCTATTGTCTCTTCTCTTTTACAAGGGAATAAATTAGGTTGAACTGAACTAAATGAACAAACCAATACCATACTAGAATCCCACATACTCGGTTTTGATCATAACTGGTAGATTTTCCTGTGAATTAATCTTTTGATGCAGGTATTTTAGTACGTATATATTTTCTAGATTTGAATTTTTTTTGAAAATTTTTAAATTTTATTTTCCGGCGTTGAATGGCTACCCACAAACCAGGGTTGGCAAAAAACATGTTTTTTTAATTTTAAACAAAAAAAACTGTTTTTTTTGTTTAAAACTGTTTTTTTTGTTTAAAACGTGTTTTTTACTGATTTAAAAAAAACATGTTTTAAACACACAAAAAACAATGTTTTAATCAGCAAGGAGTTCTGAAATATGCATCATTACGCACTATGCCGATAAATATGCTGGGGAACCCCTACCTATACTTATTATTATGGCTATGGGTGACAACAATAGTGAGAAACAGTATATGTTATAGGTACACTATTATTAGCAATATGAACTTTGTTTTGTTACGTAGATAAAGTATTAAAAATGTTTAAAACGTGTTTCAAATATATGTTTAAAACGTGTTTTAAACATGTTTTAAACATGTTTTAAAAACTTGCTTTGTTTTAAACAAGTTTTAAACATTTGTTTAAAACGAAATGTTTTAAACGTGCCAACCCTGCCACAAACTAGTTTTCTAGATGCCAATATGGGAAGATGCCAATCTTCCCATGTTTACATTTATGCCGAATCAAAAATTCTAGATTTGAATTTTCCTGTAAATGAATCTTTTACGCATATATTTTAAGATTTGAATCTTCATGTGCATGCATTACAGGCACAGTGTAACGCCGGCTTTATAATTGCTCATTGCATTTGCAATTGACGCAGAAATTATTTTGAGTTGTTTCAAACCAGGAGTTTGATTTCAAACGTAAATATTTGTTTTCATTTTGAATTGCAGTCGTGAGTCATAAGAATGTGTTCTAGGAAGTAATAGGACAATATTTGCACTTCGAACTTTCAACAGGTTCATTAAATAATTTCATATTTAATAATTTAATCCATAGTTTTACTTTGCACTTTGGACTGCTTAATTTTGAACTATTTGGATTATTTTTAAGAACTGAAAAATACGTGATCTTGAGCCCACATTTTTTATCTTAACTTTTTAATACTACAATTAATTTTGTACAATCTGAAAAGATCTTGAGTGAAGCTAACACCTTTTCATCAAATTAATATTTATTTAAATTAGTAAATTTCTTTGCGGCGCGTTTTGAAGTTTTTCAGGAAACACGACACTTGTGGCTACTTTCTCGGTTACGTTTTTGCAATTTCAGGAAACTGTTTACAAAATGTTTTGTGTCAACTGTCAAAGGCTTCAGAATCCGTGTTGTATTACAGATATATTTCTTCAATACACACAAAACACGTGGAACAAAAATAAAGAGAAAACAACAAGAATAGAGAATTTTTATTTAATATTTTTATTTAATATTGACCTATATTCAACTTTAATTTTAATTTTATTTTATTGAATCAATCCAACAGGATACAAGATCTCAATTACAGGACGATTATAAAAATAAAATTACAATATGATTACAAAAAATATATGTACAATCTAAATAAAACTTTATTATAGCTATTAATATAACAAGAATATTATGGGATTTATAATACCGAGGATGTTGCTTCGTAACTATGATTGTAAATTTAAATGTTTGTATCACATTATTATATAAAATGTTCAAACAGTATTCGAGTAATTTGTTAAATAAATTTAAAAATTGCATGCGCGCTAGACAATCAAATTCAGTATTTTCTATACAAGAATGGAGCGAAACATAGCAATTAGATAAATAGAGACAACATGTGCTCATAAAACATAGGCTGTCAGCGCGGGTACCTGAAATAACGGGGATTTGTGATCTAGCAGCGCTGAGCGATAAAACCCCCTTAAAGTATCATGACGCAACGCTTCCAAAACATCCCCTCCTAATTCGACCACGACTGTTTATCCACTTTTCCTTTTTTCCCCAATAAAACTTCCTTACTGTTTTTCCCTACCCATAGTTAACCCCTGTTTTGCTACAATATCAACAAATATCGAGTTATCGATACCAAAAGAAAAGTGATAGAGTAAAATTCAAATATCTAGGAACCTGAGCTGCGCGAGAAGGCAGAGCTTGTCATGTATTGTCCGTTTTACAAAAGTGGAGCTAGCGAGTATATGCAACGCTGCACTTCACTTAATTTGCTAACTAAAATATAACTCAATCACAATCAATTACAAAATTCACAGCGTTACACGAAGCAAAACACTACGAACGTCAACATGAGAATAACAGATATTGAAGCTGATGTCCTGTAGAACAGACAGTAGCGTAGTTTATCATCTATGCCTCTCTTTCTAAGACGAGAATTCGTACTTCGCGCAGGGTTCTGCTTAAATGAATTTACCTCCATCGATACATCGATACCAAAAGAAAAGTGATAGCACCTGATGTTCATATCTATATTTATCGATATGTTTCCCATCTCTGAGCGTTCGAGAGGTAATAACCAAAAAATCGTGGAACCCCATTCGCCCCTTGAGCCGGTCCTGCCTCTCTGTTTAGCTTCCTCTTACGCAGCATATTCGCCGGCCGGCATAACATCCACACACACACACACACATGACACATGCATGTGTACACACAAACACACACACACACACACACACACACACACACACACACACACACACACACACACACACACACACACACACACACACACACACACACACACACACACACACACACACACACACACACACACACACACACACACACACACACACACACACACACACACACACACACACACACCGCTACGCATGCCCACTGCTTCGCACGCTGGCCACACTCGTGGCTATTTAACTCGCTGGTCAGCAGCAGATACACGCAACTCGTTGAAGACGGTGGCCACTGTGCACCAGGAGTTTGTAGAGTAGTGATTAGTGAGAGTGACAGTATGGATACGTGAAGAAGGTATGTCGAGAGACCTTGAAAACAAGGAAATGGATTGTGCTAATGTTGAATATTTTACTAGTTAGCGATTGCGTAGTAATTGTTCTGTACCGTATTTGGTAATTCATAATACGAAATTAGTAGTGTAAAGCCTCGTTTCCACCGATTGTTTTAGTGCTTAAGGTGATCCTCTACCCATGGCAGAAAACAGTCAAAAACATTGATTTCGCACGCTATTTTATAGCGTTTATTGTTTTGTTAAACATAAAAATAACAAATAATTTATGTTTGAGGGGAAAAAATTATTTTGGCATCCATATTTGTAAAATTAACGCAATATTTGTAAAAAAGAGAGTTTTCGCGCGCCACTGTACAGCTTTTATTTATAAGTGAATTGACTTAAAATTTTAATATGTTGTTATCAAAGCTTAGATCTGCGAAATAACCGATCGAATTTTTTAAATTCGTTTTAAAATAAAAGATATTTGTTTTCAAAAAATAAGAAAAATTGTCAAAATTCAAATGAACATATTTTGTTTTTAAAGCAAAATTTAAAAATTCTGCATCGACCATTTTGTAGATTGTACTTTTATCTTCAATAATATCTTTAGATTATTATATTTAACAAAACAATAAACGCTGTGGAGTGGCGCGCGAAATCCATGTTTTTGGCTGTTTTCTGGTGCGGTAGAGGATCGTCTTAAGAGCATTCTGTACAGGAAGAATGTACACGTTAAAGCACTTTACATTCATACACCTCATCGACACATGGTTGCACATTTTAACAAAAACAAATTTTTATATGGTAGATAAGGGATAAAACTTCGTTCTATTAGTGCAATTTTTTTTTCAGCACGTTCAACGATCGAAATTACTTACTTTCAACCGCTTGCAGGCGTTTAGAAACACCTACAGATTTTTCTTTATATTTCGCAGAACATGATATTTTAAACTTGAATCATGTAGTTAAAAGTTTAATCTACGTTGTGGTAGTGTTATTTTTTAGAAAAAACTTTCTGATTTCGAGGAAATTGCAGGTGAATTTTTATAGTATTCTTTATTTTATAAACTAAAACTTCGGTACAAAACAGAAAAAATGGCACTAATAGAACGAATTTTTATCCCTTATCTACCATATAAAAATTTGTTTTTGTTAAAATGTGCAACCATGTGTCGATGAGCTGGTATGCGTGTAAAGTGCTTTTTACGTGTATATTCTTCCTGTACAGAATGCTCTTAAGGACTAATTCGACAGAGATGACATTTGTTGTCGTATTTTGTAATTAAATCATTACCGGCATTTTAGCGATATTAAGAAACGGAAGAACTGTTAATTTCGTAAGTAAGGTATTCAGTTTCATATTTAGAAACAGACAAAAATTGACAACTCGAAACAAATAATAAATATAAAACATGTCAATCATTATGCTTGTGCATTACGCCTTATGTTTGGAGTTTGCAAAGTTTTGTTCTTATGCGTTGCTCTTAGAACTTGTGCATTAAACATAGTTCTTAAGCATTAAAACAGTCGGTGGAATTGAGGCTTTAGTCAGTTGGTATAGTTAACGTTAGTGATTTGACTATGCATTTCACTTGTAGCGTTCACAATAACGAAATTAGCTCCACGTAATTACAGTTAGCGCAGGGATTTGTAAACTCTGTGAAAAGCTGTAGTTGCTACAGATCTATAAAACTAAAATGGCAATGAAATTTATAAGCATATGAACATTTTTATATTTGTCAACAAAAATATTGATGTGATTTTGTTCAATATTTAAAGATTTACAAATTTGTAAAACTTACAGATTTGCACAGAATCCCACCATAGTAGTTTATTTTTCTGTATAAACTACCAATCAGAATCTAGAACGAGAATTTATTTTGACGTTTTACGTCTAAGATGACATTAATATTCGAGATCACCTTTGTCATACAGACATTTACAATTTTGTATCATATTTATATATAAATGCTTCTTTAGCCATTTATATAAAAGGATTATTATGAAAGGCAACTTGAAGTAAACCAAACATAAAATATACTTATAAGCGAACAAACTGACATTTCTGACGTTAATTTCAAAACTATTTTGATTTACTAGGCTAACTATAACATTAATTTTGTAATTGTGAACGATAGTAGTCAGAACTAACTGATTAGCTATAACTACTAACTATACCTACTGATTATAACTACTAATTTCGTATTGTGAATGAGACTTTAAGGTTTATCGAGCAGCTAATTATTGAATTTGAACAACAAATTGAAATAAATAGTTTTGTTTTTTTAGCAGGTACTCGAACCGCACAAAATAGTGGTCAGGTTCGGTTCACGGTTCACTGTGTTTTAAAGGGTTCGGTTTTTATATTTCTTCTTGAAATGAACCGGTTATCGGTTTTCAATAAAGCGGTTAAGGTCCGGTTTCGGTTCAATGATTTATTAAATAACAAACAATTAATTTTAAAAAATCGTTCCAGTTTTGGACTAAAATATAATAAATTTCTTGACTAAACTATAAAAAATTCAACAATTTAGTGGGGAAAAGAGTAGAATGAAAACACAAGTCAAATCAGGAGTATTCTAGGAATTCGGTAAAAACGTAGACGAGCCGCTTAAGCCCTGTTTTGATTCTGAATCCTGGAAAAGAAAAAGTTTCAAGGTTCTGAATCTTGAAAAAAATAAATTCATGGTTTTGAAGCATACAATAAATTATAAATAGTTCTTTTCCAAGACTCATTGAAGATTCAATTTATAGCAGCACCGCAATTTAACAGATAATCCTCACTAGAAAGAAGAAAACTTCTTCTTTTCCAGGATTCAGAACTTTGGTAGAATCTTTAAACAATCCTCGTGCGAACAGTTCTTTAAAAAGTCAAATATCGTTGTAGTAGACCTGAGTGTAATAATGTGTAAGCGTAAGCAAATATTTACCGGTAGTGTATAATATGCGCATACCTGGCATTTTTACACGATGATGCAGTTGTTTATTTACATGGCTTTAAGTTACATTCGAATTGTATTGTAAGCAAATATCTAATTATTATTAAAGTAATAACTAAAGCCTTGTTCACACATGCACACATGGATTCTTTGTGGATTCTTTCATGCTTCTGAATCCTGAAAGAAAATAAATTCATTATTTTGAAGCTAGCAATGAATTTTTTCAAGATTGAAGATTCGTTTTAGCAGCGGCGCAATTTGACAGGCAATTACTTTTCTCAAAATTAAAAAATAAGAAAGAATCCTTAAGATCCTTGTGTGAACATGGCTTAACAAACTGGGTAAATTCGATTCACCATTATTTTTTGGTAATTAAGACGATCCTCTACCGCGCTATATAAAACACTAAAAAACATAGATTTCGCGCACCACTCCACAACGTTTATTGTTTTGTTAAATATAATAATCTGAAGATAAAGTACAATTACAAAATGGTCGATGCAGAATTTTAAAATTTTGGTTTAAAATCTAAATGTTGTGTTAATTTGAATTTTGGCAATTTTTGTTATTTTTTTAACACAAATATCTTTCAATAATTCAATCGGTTATTTCGCAGATCCAAGCTTTGTTGACAACATATTAAAATTTGTAGTTAATTCACTTATAAATAAAAGCTGTATAGTGGCGCGCGAAACCCCTCTTTTTACAAATATTGCAGTTTTTTTTACGATAATGGGTGCCAAAATTATTTTTCCCCTCAAACATAAATTATTTGTTATTTTGATGTTTAACAAAACAATAAACACTATAGGATAGCGTGCGGAATCAATGTTTTGACTGTTTTCTGCCATGGGTCACCTTAAGTGCCTCCACTACTACGGCTGCCTGAAACCAGCCCGAAACTCGTACTTTGCCGCATCCTAGCAATGCAATGTCATTTTAAAGTTGAAAAATACTGTAAAAGTATTTTCGTTGCTAGTAAACTGTCAGATTATTATTGAATTCAGGATAATGTTTTTATAAACATTTAATAAAGAAAGAATGGATATACAGATGTGCCTTTTTAAAATTTTAAAAATTTATTTGTATCATGAGATATAACCGTGTAAAGTTTGCATAAAATAGGAATTTTTTAATCAAAATCCATTCTTTCTCTATTAAATCCTGGTTGAAATAAAATTTGACCATTCTTGTACTGGCCACAAAACACTCGCACGTTAGTACATTTTATGCTGGATTTTAGGTAGTAGACGGGTTTCTTAAATACGTAACTGAAACCAAAAATTGATTTAGCAAGCATGCTACTTGTAATTAAATTTCTGTAAATCCACCACGTTCCATACAAATGTATGAATGCGTATCTGTGTATGCTGTCGAACAAAGTTCAATTAGTTCGGTGCTTCATGGAATAAACGAAATACGTCGATAGCAGATGTTCAAGCTCTGTCCGAATCATAAACATTGTGTGTGGTAAATGCCGTGCCGTAGTGGAAACTTACCAGAAGTTGTTACCTTCGATTTATGGTAATAAGTTACAGCATAAACAAAATATGAGACATTTACAAATAACGTAAATATCTGTTACATATTTATAAACAGACGGTAAAAATAACACTATTATTGTTACAACTATTTTAAATAATAATGGCATCAAATAACAATTTACAATAATTGTATCTTATTTCCAATAAAATGTACAGGGTGAGTCAGCTAAGTGTTCCCTATTTCATTTGTTTGTAAAGTCTCAAGTTTTTGTGTAAAGTCCGCCAAATTTTTGCTGTAAATACAGTAGCCACTTGAGTTTTTGTTCGCAAAGTTTTATCATTATTGCTCTATTGCTTCCTAATTGGTGACTGAAATAATGATTAATTAATTAATGATTAGTCAAACGACTATTTGTAGGATTTTAAAGGACCTTAAGTGGCATCCTTATAAGATTCAAATTCTGCAGGCAATTTCTGAAGAGGATAAAGCAAACCGATTGGAATTTACAGAAGAAATTGAACGAATGAATGAAAACCCTGGTCATCTGAATAACATCATGTTTTCTGATGAGGCACATTTTCATCTTGATGGTGGATTTAATAGACACAATCATCGGTATTGGTCAGATGAAAATCCCCACTGGATTGCTGAACAATCCTTGCACTCTCCTAGAACGACTGTTTGGGCTGCAATTGGAGATTTTGGGTTAATTGGTCCAATTTTCACATTGAAGTGAACCACTCGTGAAGTTTTTGTCTGATCGATTTGAAATTTCGGCAGTAAAAATTCCTTTAGATAGTTCATGTTTTGCAAAAATTTCGTCACTTTCTGATAAAAATTGCCTAAGTTATAAAAAATCCAAATAGGGAATAGTTAGCTGACTCACCCTGTATATCTTTTAAATCTAACATAAACAATAATAACAAACATCTAATAATCTAGTTGAGGTTAGGATTGAGTGAGGGATTTGCATCCACAGCTTTCAAATTACGAAACTTGAGCTTAGCGCCAAAGCCCGGTTCGCTCGAGGATTCTTTGAAGATTCTACCAAGATTCTGAATCCTGGAAAAGAAGAAGTTTTCTTCTTTCTAGTGAGAATTACCTGTTAAATTGCGGTGCCGCTAAATTGAATCTTCAATGAATCTTGGAAAAGAAGAATTTATAATATATTAATTGCGTCAAAACTATGAATTTGTTTTGTCAAGATTTCGAATCTTGAAACTTCTTCTTTTCCAGGATTTAGAATCTTCAAAGAATCCTATTGCATACAGGGCTTAAGGAGTACGTCTACCCTAAAATTTTACAGCATTACAGAGGTGTACGCCTTCCACGTTTACTTTACAACAAAGGATGTCTTAATCCTTCTAGATTTTTATTTTTTGTTTTTGGCCTAGGAATTTGAAGTAAACAAAAATTTAAAAACGACGTTTTTGCTGTTTTTGTCACTAAATGGCAATAAGCATGCAGCTAAGCTTCCTGTTTCGAATAATTTTTGTTTTACTTAATTTCTTTAAAAAATACAGAAGTTATTATGGAAATACTGGAGCCAGTACAGTATTTTCAACTTCAAAATGGCATTGCATAGCTAGGATGCGGGAAAGTACGAGTTTCAGGCTAGTTTCGGGCAGCCGTAGTAGTGGGGAAGAGAGTGGAATAGAAAAAAAGTAATATCGAGAGTATTCTAGTAATTCGAAAAAAGGTAGACGAGCCCCTTAATGTCTTTCGGTCACCGTAGGGACCATTATACGCGTGATATAGTTTATAATTCAATTTTTCAGAAATTCTTATGTGTTCCATTTTCAGTACGCCGTGTAATATTATTTAAATTATGCTATTTCTCTCTTGAAAATCAGTAGATCTACTTAAAGTTATTGGTTGGTGCGCTAAATTTTAGTAAACAAACTGTTTACAAATATTCATTCTGGCAACACTTTTTTATTAATTCAACTGCCGGCTCGTCTGCAAATAAAAATAAAGCTGCTCTATTATCTGCAATAAATACAGCACTCTAAATATCCTGCCAATTGTGAACAGCACCACGCCGTTATAAATTACGCCGGTTAGCAATTCACATGCGCGTCATTGAGTGTGAAGAGCTGATCCAAAATCTATTTCGGTGGAGCCTTGGCAATCAATTCGCACGCGGCCTGGCACCGTCGACTGTCATTTCGTGCCAGTCTGTCATATTCTGACGCAAGTTCTTTGACATCACCGGAACGTTTTATCTAATTAATGTGGGCGGTGTGATAGATACTGTTTTGTTTACTGATTATTTTATTTTGCTTGTTACTCACTTGTAAACGTCATTTAATCAATCCCTACAACCTTTGAAAATGAATCTATACAAGTTACTAACTTGTAAAATTGACAGCTAATTTGTAAAAAAAAAAACAAGTTAGTAGCTAGTCAAATATTATGCAGGACTGTCTATCGAATAACCGAATATTCGGCGAATATTCTGCACCCATTTGGCGTCAAATGAAAATCTACAACAAGGACTGACGAAGCTGCTTTGAAAGCAGAGAAACTTAAACAAATAGTTCATTTTTATTTTTATCAAAATTGCAAAATAAAGTTTTTGATATTATTTTTCTTATTTTATTAATAATGATTAAAAACTCAAGAATAAACATACAAGTACAAGAATAAACATAAGTACATTTTTTTGTCTGTCAATAAAATGTCTAAATAATAGTATATTACAATACAAGTCACTGCAATGTTTCATTGCAGACGAGGAGGCTTGTTTGAAGAATGCGAGGATGCGCAGCGTCCGAGCGTTTCTTCAAAGCCTCCGAGTCTAGCAAAGACATTTTTATGACGCGTGATGTATTTTATTTTTTTAAATCGGCAATTATAGAAGCTTAAAATTATAGAAAAAATTAGGTTTGCATAAATCATCAGAGCTGTGACAAATTTTAGAAAACGTTGTCATGACAAGTGTTTGTACCTACAGACAGTGGAAAGTAAAAATGACTATACTATGTCCACCGAACAGATAAAGTAGATGCTCCTCCCACAAATGTGCGCGAAATTGAAATACGGTAAGCCAGTTTTACACTGCTAGGCAAACTCAACTGCTGAGATCGGTCATCAAAAAAATCGTTCGTAAATAAAAATTATACTTCATATTTCTTTTAAAATTATTTTATACATAAATGATAAAATATATAATTCTTCCATATTTATTTCAAATAAAACTATTTAATTTTTCTGCTTTTTACTTCCTTGTACGGAGTAATAAGGAAGTATTATATCGCGAAAAATTTCGGTTCTCAGATTGTTACGGAAATATCCGTTTTGACCTTTTCTGAATCCATTATGACTAGTTTCGTCGTGACGTCTGTACGTACGTACGTACGTATGTATGTACGGGCGTACGTATGTGTGTCGCATAACTCAAATTCGGTTAGATGTAGAAAGTTGAAATTTTGTATTTAGGACTGTTATAGCATCTAGTTGTGCACCTCCTATTTTTGGTTTCAATCTACAAACCGGAGGTAGTAAATTTTAAAAAAATTTCGAGAAATATTTAATTTAAGACAAATTTTTTTATTTTAAATGAAAGATTATGTGATTATTACCTACAATCGGTATTTTATAAATATTTTTGTATCTGGTATCATTTAAGAATAATTAAAGTATATATTTATAATTTAGTATTTCTGTATCTTGTAGTCCATGATCGATTAACATTTGTTACTATGTAAAATTTAAATGATTATGACATGACAGTGACAATAGTAAAATATGCTTTATATCTTCTTCTGCAGTTTAAATAAAATGACTAAAATATATTTGTGAGTATACTAGTATAATAAGTTAAAAGAATTTTTTATATTATTCTACATTTTAGTTATTAAGAAAAGTATGAACACACAAGGCGTACAAGGAAGTCATGTGGTGTCCACGTCAGATTTTTAAAATTTGTTGCTTGTAAAGCCTACTTCTGCGCACATTGTACTGCGCAGTTTTGGCTCTGCCCACTAGTTTTATTACTCTATGTGTTCGATGGACATAGTTTAGGCATGAAAATTTTATTTTCATGCCTAGTCATTTTTACTTTTTTATTTTCATGCCTAGTCATGGAAATCTTACTGACAATTTTTGACGGAACAGTTGTGTATGAATGACAGAATTTTGTTTTTATTTACAAATGAGTGGAACCATTTCATAATTGAAAATTATTAATGATAACATTCTATAACAGTCGTATAGAAAATAATTGTCGTCTGTCATTTCATGGCATTCTGCTACATTCTGACGCAAGTTCTTTGACATCACCGGAACGTTTTAACTTTTTATCTAATTAAAGTGGGCGGGTGTGATTTTGTTTTGTTTATTGATTGTTTCACTTCAATTAGACCAAAGTTATCAGATGCGTAGATAATTTTTTTAAACTAAAGTCTAGCAAATGTTCACGTGTGATATATTTAAAATACTCGTCATCATATTTTGTTTACATTTTTATCAGTTATCAGCTTGACTTTTTTGCTCTTGATGTGTGGCTGAAATTTGATCCGTACGTTTTGTAATTTAATGAATGTTATGACATCACTATGACAGTAACAATACTGGAAATTGTTGTTACAAATTTTTTAATTATTTGTTTGTTGCACTTTGGTCAGTATTCTTCAACATCCATTACTGGCGTTATTTTTTAAATTACTTAATGCGATCACTTATAAATAAATGATGATGTTTTAGTCATAAATTAAAATCATATTATTTATCATGCTTTTTAGAATTATAATGAGGTACATGAAGTGTGAGAATGATTAAATACAGGGTGATTCGCAACTTCATGCATTAGTACTCAACTTACTGATCAGATCATGGAACAATTTTTTTTATTTTAAGTTGTCCGTGTACGTTTTTTCCGAATTCCTAGAATACTCTCGATTTTACTTTTTTTCTATTCCACTCTTTTCCCCACTACTACGGCTGCCTGAAACCAGCCCGAAACTCGTACTTTGCCGCATCCTAGCAAATGTAATTTTGAAGTTGAAAAATACTGTAAAAGTGTTTTCGTTGCGAGTAAACTGTTAGTTTATTATTGATTTCAAGATCATGTTTTTATAATCATTAAATAGAGAAAGTATAGATCTACAGATGTGCCTTTTAAAATTTTAAAAATAAATTTCTATAATCATGTACAATTTTCTTATTAAAATTTTTAAAAGGCACAACTGTTAATTGATCTTTTAAGTATATAATCCTCCTTTGACCATTCTTGTACAGGTCACAAAACACTCGCTACGTTAGTACATTTTATGAGGTAGACGGGCCTCTTAAGGACCACTCACTAGATTGAAGATTGCATAATAAATAATGAATGAAAACTGTTTCGAATGTAATAAATATTCTTTTAGTTCTATAGTATTCATTAAAATATATGCACAAAGTTGTGTATCACCTTGTATTTTAATATTTTATTATATAATTAAAACTTGTCCACGTATTATGTTATAAATTACCTTCGACATTTAAATTATGATACAATCTGTGTCGAAATAACAGTAGTTTTAATCAATTTTATCAGCTTTTGGCATTGGAATAGTGCTCGGTCATTTTTTTCACAAAATTTATTTCCTTATTTTACATAACCAGCTAATTTTTTCTCCTGAAAGCCTTTTAAAATAGAATATCTCCTTTTTGTTTCTTTTAAAACGATATTTTCCTCAATATTTTTCTTTACCTAAAATCCTTTTTAAGGGGCTTTAAATAACAGTAAAAAAAGTATTTAACAAATTACTCCCAACCTATTAATCCTATAAATCTTTAAAAATACCGTATAAAGACAAAGGCAGTAAAAAACTAGCTACGTTGTTTAAAACGATATTTTCCTCAATATGTTTCTTTACCTAAAATCCTTTTTAAGGGGCTTTTATCACAGTAAAAAAAGTATTTAACAAATTACTCCCAACCTATTAATCCTATAAATCTAAAATAATACCGTATAAAGACAAAGGCAGTAAAAAACTAGCTACGTTGTCGAATATTTTAAATTGTTATTATTATTATTTATAAACAATTAAATAGGTAATAATAATTCTGAGAAAAATTCTTCGTAGTAACTATGATTGCATTGTAAATTTAAATGTTTGTATCACATTATTATATAAAGTTTTCAAATAGTAGTCGAGTAATTTGTTAAATAAATTTAAAAATTGCATACACGCTAGACAATCAAATTGAGTATTTTCTAAACAAGAATGGAGCGAAACATAGCATTTAGAAAAATAGAGACAACATGTGCTCATAAATAATATGGGCTGTCAGCGCGGGCACCTGAAATAACGTGGATTTGTGATCTAGCAGCGCTGAGCGATAAAACCCCCTTAAAAGATGCTGAATAATGCTAAAAAAATGTGTGTATTTGTGATTTTGTTTTTGAGTCCTTGAAGGATTCGAAGAATCTGTTATTGAAAGCTTGTTTTTCATGTGACTATTTTCGTATTGGACAAGGTGTATTTATTTACTCTAAAACTCAATGTTGTTTATTAAAAACTGACCTAGATACATTGGTGAATAAATTACTCATCAAGTATTTACTACACAAATAGTTTTCACTGAATGAAATAAAATTGGCCTCAGGGAAAACTGAAATGTAAACAAACGAGTTATGAAACTGGCCAATAGGTCAACGGACACTGGTTTTACTGGTCCATTTCGATGTTCACTTTTCCCTTTTCCGATATTTGTCTGTTCTGTCACCATGACACTTGCTTGTTAGTTACGTCATTTATTATCTTCTTCGCAAGTTCAGTTACCTAGCTACTGACATTTGTTTTTGAAGGTGAAAAACAAAAAAAATGGACCTTATTTACGAAAATTGGTGTAATGTTTATTTATTTTATCCGACACCTCTTAATAAAAGCATCATAACTATGGTGATTTTAAACAAGCAAAGTAAAAAATTACCCACAAGTGGCTTTGATCAAAATTATACCCACTTGTGGGTAAATTGTTACTTTGCTTGTTGGAAGTCACCATAGAAACGATGTTTTAGGTTGAAACTTAATATTTTAAAAATATTTAAGCAGTCATTAAGAGGTGTTGGATAAAACGTTATACCTACTTCATACGTGGGCAAAAAGGAATGGCCCACTCGAGAAAATTATCTCACTCAGCCTTCGGCCTCGTGAGTTAAGATTTCTCTTGTGGGTAATTCCTTACTTTGCCCACTTGTAAAGTAAATAACTATTATTTTGATGGTAATAATTTTTTTATTCACAATCGGTTGGTAATATGTGCGTTTCCAACCTTCTAAACAGTTGGGAAGCGAGTCATTGTTTATTTTACTTCCCAGCTAGCCGGAAAAAACTTCCCGGCTAGCGGGGAAGTGAGCGTTGAAGTATCAAAACAAATTATAATAAAACTGTCATAAAATATGAATAAAATGAATATTTAAAACGGGCATATCAATAACCAATTGGATTGTGAATAAAATAGTATACATACCTCGCGGGAAGGCTCATTCCAGCCTCGCGTTCATAGATGACTTCGGTGCAAGCACCTCAGTCATCTAATGAAACGCTCGGCTGTAATAGACCATTTCCCCGCTCGGTATGTAATATACTATTTCTATACCTACACCACACCGAAAACGCCACCTTTAGTTCCAATTATTAGAGACGAAAGTGAGATATATCTGACCTGTCCGTACTTTTCCTCCCGCTTTATGCGGGATTCCAAAATTGATTATTTAGATTATTTTTTATAGAATTATTATACATTTTTCCAATGTTATCATCATCCGGTTCATCCCTTTCGTCAACTTCTAATAATTGCTTTTCGGTACAGGTATTTAAAAAAATATCGTGTGCATCCCGTGTTGCCAACTCCGCACTCGTCGGAAAAACGCCATTTTCGTCCCTAGTTGCACAACATACTATGAAAAATCATGCAAGTTGCCCATTGGAAATTAGGAAAACGCATTTAATTTTATTGTACATAAAGTAGGTACTGTTTAATTCCTCGAATAACAGTTGATAATAATAGTAAAAATATTCGTCTTTTGTATCATTTACACAAACTAATCGATACGTACACAACAACAGCAGGTATTACAGAACTGGAAAAGCGGTTTTTTCTGGTAATTCTTAATTCACAATCAGATAATTTAGTCATTAGTCTCATTCAAAAGTCACCTTACTTGACTGATATCACAGGTACATGTACACAGCCGTAAAACTTTAATACCATTACCTAACTTATTTACACAAATATTTTTGTGCGTATTTTAAAATATAATTCAATATATTTTGGAGACATGTTAGTAAATAATTGACTTGTTTTCGTAAACAGATATTGATAAACAAGGAAGTGTGATTTCTGAGTCACACAAACATTTATATAATAATTTTTTAACTGTAAAATACACACTTTTTATTTCGTCGGATTTTCTGTTTGTATTGAAACCTTGTTGCCTAGCAATTTGAAAAGAAAAATTGTTTAATAAAATCACGACACCGTAGGTGGAGTGATTTTATTTTATAACAATTTTTCGGGTCAAATTACTGTCAGGTGACAAGGTTGAGATGTCAAAAGAAATTTATTCGGAGGAAATAAAATGCTTGAGTGTAATTCAACGAGATAATTTAACGACTGCTATGGTTCTTCTTTACAAATATTCCCAAAATCTAATCATTACACTGACAATATTAGAAATATGAAGCAAATGACATTTTAGTGTTTTGTTTATTGTTTGGTTGCTAAAAAAAAGTAAATAAGGTTTTATCACTTGCAAAAAGTTACCTTCCTATTTATACGCTGTCAAAGCGATAAAATTGTGATTTGTTGATGCTGCCGCAATTTGTATATTTCATAAATTTAAAAATAATAATCAATTTTTTGCAATTTTTGACAGTTCTTTTGCCTAAATCGCACCAATAATAAAATATTGTGTTATCTAAAAGTAATAACAACTTAAAATGTTTATCTTTTAATACTCTAAATTGCCGTCCTTGGGTAAAATAATTTACATGCACTTAAATTTGTCATTACCTTTCAATTTTTATTATCTTATTTTTACTGTTAGAGAACAATTAATTTTTAATCGAAAACAACAGTTTCATTATCCTTGTGATATAATCTAATTCCGGAAGTAAAATAAATGAAAATCGTTAAGCGGAACCAAGAATTCATTTGACTCTTGTTGATATTGGGTCACGGCAAATAACAAACAGAAAAATTAATAAAGGACAAATTTTGGCAGCTGTACAAGAATAGGCTGTAATGTTTTGAAAATTGTGCCAAGAAATACATTTCTGAAAGTTTTTTTGTGTTTACAACAATTTTAATAATAATATTTTCCTCTGGCGTATAAAAGCATAGGTTCCGAAACATATAAATATCAAATCTAGTTTTATATTAGATTCATTTTAGCATAGGTATACTTTAAATTAGAGTATAATTAATAATATCCTTTAATAAAAATGACGAAATTGCCGACACTCAAATACTTTTTTCCCATTCGTAATTGCAAAATTATTTCTTTTCACACTCATTTTAGTGTGAAAAACGTTACTTTATTTTAATTTTTATACTACCTACGTTTCGTAGTATTTATAATTTAGTAATATAATTCTGTTTCTTTTAAATTTGAAGTACCTACCTAAGGTTAATTCCAAGATTCGAGTATTGTATTTAAAAATAAATTATTTATGTATTTAAATATTGACTTTTCCATACTTAATAGCTATCTTAGAAGTTAGAATTCAATAGGTTAGGTACCATAATCAATAAGAAAGTATAAATCTTAATTGCATGGTAAAAATTAGTAGCACAAGTAAATATGAATTTGAATATAATTTTCATCGCGTCTAACTCGAGGAATCGGTATAACTACTGTTTACCCACGGCTATTGAATAATGCAGTCATTCTACTACTGTTTGTAGGGAATAATATGCCCCATTACTCACTAGTAACATAAAAAATTATATAACTGGATTTTTTACTTATAAAATTTATTAAAGCTTTTGAATAATATATTTATGAACGTTTTATGGCAATCTGTATATAGGTATAGAGTTAAGACGAAACAACCCACTTGACAAAATAAAATCCCCAGAACATTTCAAGAATGTGAACATCCCGGCTTGTTACTTCCTATATTTGCCCATTAACATCCTAATAATATCTTTGCGATTGCTAATGTCCGCCCTTGGTAACATTATCTATGTTACATCCCAATGTTGTAATTTGGTAATAATATCACAATTATGCATCCCATGTAATTCTCTGAGATGTTTGTATTGAGTATGTAATTTATGATCGTACTCAGGATGTGGCTAGGATAGACTTACGTAACATCAGTTAAAGTACAAGAATAAGATATTTTTAAACATCCCATGGACGATTCATGTCAAGTGGGAATAGTGGGCAAAGTAAGGAATTACCCACATGGTAAATCTTAACGAGACCGGAGCCTGAGTGAGATAATTCCTTTTTGCCCATGTTCTAACCAAATACCCACTAGTGGATATAATTTTGGCAAAACCACTAATTGGCAATCTTTTACTTTGCTTGTTTAAATCCATTCTTTCTCTATTAAATCCTTGTTGAAATAAAATTTTACTGGCCACAAAACACTCGCTACTTTAGTACATTTCATGCTGGATTTTAGGAGGTAGACGGGCCTCTTAAGAGATGTTAGATAAACTATATTAATAATCTATCGAGATCATGTATGCGTTACTTATGTTTTGTGTGTTTGTGTGTTGCAGAGTAAAAGAACCCTTCAGCAGCCAGCTACTTATCGAATTTGACAACAATCCAGTGGCGCGTGTATGATTGAGGGTCTGAGCAGCAGATAAAACAAAGTATTTAAGTACGTGTGGGGCGCCCACATGCTAAAACTACGTCTCGTCTCTACGCATTTCTTGAAACAGCCGTAGAGCAATGTGTCGTGATCGGGATATGAACCCGTAACAAAGTATTTGCACCCAGTCATTCGCTGTAACACCCTTCATTCTCATATAAGCAAGCCATAGTCGTAACCATTTCTACAAGTCAGTTAGTCACTCTGTCGTTCTGTTTTCTGTTTTGTGGACATTTGCTATAGTAACACTAACAAACAATTGAAGCGGTCTTCAGGAAGATCGCGGGGTTTTTTCTGGAGGTTGAACGAAGGCGTAGACATTGAGCGCCATCTTGAACGATTGCGGACGCTCATCAGGTACTGCACGGTGAGTTCCTTTCACACATAATCGCATATTAATGCTTCGCTTTTGCTTCGCTTTATATGATATTCAAACTTACGTATCGAACAAATTCAATCCGCATGCAAGGCGGGAAATTCAAATTATCGTACAAGAACAATAATCGAACTGTCATTATTGCGCTGCACTGCAAAGCACGGTAAATATTTGATATATTTCTCAATTAAATACATTTCTTTTCAAATATTTTCCACCTTCAATATCGCTAAGAATTTCAAGAATATAACAAATTTTCACATCTTTAAATAATGTGAAACACATTTTTATTCGCCATTAAAATTTGAACTGTCGCTGCATTATTTGTAATTTGTTTAAAAATACAAGCAAATCGTTTTCTTTGAGATTACTGTACGAAATTTGTATCATTTATTATTTATTTGAACAGAAATTAGAAAAATTAGAATGGACTATTTAAATTTGCAATTTTGATCTCTTTTGAAATTTATTTTAAACAGTCATTTAGGTAAATAGTATCCTAATATGTCGTCATATTACGATTGTTCGTGTAACTGTTGAAAATTTTTCAACAATAGTATATTACATTACAAATCATGAAAATGTTTCATTGCAGACGAGGAGGCGTTTGAAGAATGCGAGGATGCGCAGCGTCCGAGCATTTCTTCAAAGCCTCCGAGTCAAGCAAAGACATTTTTATGACGCGTAATGTATTCTATTTTTTTTAAATCGGCAATTAAGCTTAAAATTATAAAAAAATTAGGTTTGCATAAATCATCAGAGCTGCCACAAATTTTAGAAAAGTTGTCATGACAAGTAAACAAAGTTGAAAGTAAAAATGACTAGGCATGAAAATAAAATTTTCATGCCTAGTCATTGAAAATCTTACTTTCATGCCGCAAATTAGTCTCGAAATGACGATTTTCATGCCGATTTTGAAAAAACAATATTTTTTAAGTTCTTTTAAAATTATTGGCTTGAGTACTATGTCGTCATATTACGATTACGATTGCTCGTGTAACTGTTGGAAAATCTTTCAACAAACAATATTTTTGAAGTTCTTTTAAAATTATTGGCTTGAGTTTGTATTATGTTCATAGTAACATCTTGAGGATCTTGAAATTTTGTCCTGAAATTGTTAAATAAATCCTTATTTTAATAATTATGATGATACGTAACTTTTAATTCATTTCTTTCTTAAACAAATACTATAGATTTAATAATAAATATTTTGTATTAACGCTATATATCAGTCAATCATTTTTCATAGCTTATTCGCAAATGAATCATAAATTTAAATTTTGCTATTGAAATCAAATAGAAGCTAGATTCAGACCTACCCAATTATAAGTATATAAGTGCTAAATTAACCAACCAGCGCTTCCACAAAATTCCAATTTCAATTATAAGTGCGAACGTTGAGCGCTGGTTTGTTCAATTAGCCACTTATATTTATAATTATTGTTAGGTATAAATCTAGCTTATAGCTAAATTAATTTGACTGTTCACAGCTCGAAATTTGAGTCAGTACAATCAAAACAAAAAATATTCAGAAGAAATCAGAATTGCGGCAAATTTCGTACTGTGAATGTAGCTTAATACGTAAAATGTTTGTGATAGAATATATGTTTTGACGTTCTGATTTCGTGAATCATTGTCAAATGAGACTCAACGTCTGCTTAACTAATCCGCCACAAATCACAGATCACGTTATCATGATTATCACTATCACTATCTTTGTTACACAACAAACAAATCCTATATATATATAAGTAAACTCAATGCGTACAGTCAGTATTCAGTTCTTCAGCCGCTGTAGCCGCAGCTTTTGATGTTGTCGTTATTTACCACCTTCCTCACTAACTCTGTGACTATGTGTGCGCAGTGCGGCCACATGGTCGAGCAAGAGGTCATGAGAGGTCAGCTCGCTGACAGCGAGATCACCTCTGAAAAGGAAGGACGCATCAACCAAGTCAAGAGAATCTTATCTTCCGCGTTAGCCCAACCCGAAGACACCAACGGAAGAGAAGAGTCCAAACCACGCAAGCGAAAGGAAAGACATGAAAGCATTGGAAGCATCACACAGGAAAGGAAAGTTGTCAGGTCTAATTCCGAAGAGAGACCCAATGAAGATGCCCAGGAGGATAGCCAATACATGAGGAGAGTTTCCAGTCATGAAGACTTCAAAAAATCATCACCACAGCCGTTACACGAAAGAAACTCATCGTACATTACTGCTGATTACAACAATCTAAACTCTCCGAACCGATTGTCGCCTCACAGGGATCCAAGAAGTGATTTTATGAAAGATGAAGATTGTGAGCATGAGAAACGTCGGTCTTCTGAGCGATTCTCCCGGCCATTGGCCCAACGGGGCCGTCGCTCAAATTTCGGCAAAAAACGTAAAACCAAAGTGTTCATGAAACATAAAGAAGAAATATATCATTGTAAAGAAAACGATATTATTTCTTCAAACAACAATAATGATATTAGCTTAATCAAACATCAGGATAAAGAAGATGACATTAAACAAGATTTAGTAACAAACTTTTTACAATTGCACACCACCGAAAGAGAACGGTCACCAAGTCCTGTAAATACACCAGTCGCACCTGCATTAGACTTGACCACTCTTCACGAGCAAATAGATTGTTCCGAACCTATACCGTCAAGCTCAACTTGGGGCTTTACAGAAAACACAGAAACATTACCAAGTCAATCTGTCGCTTCAGTTAGAATGCTTCTCTCTCCAAGAAACTCTATAATAATGACCAGAAGAATCTACATGGATACCGAAGTCCCGATGCCCAATAAGGGAATAGGAAGCGACCCCAAAAACCCTTTGGAACAACGTATCAAACATGTGTCCAAACAAATAAACAGCCTAAAAAAGAAACTTAAAAAATACGAAGAAGAGTTCGAATCTCAAAATGGGTACCGTCCTTCACATCTAGACAGAATGGAGGACAAATCTATTAAGAAAATTTGTTCGGAGATGAATCGTCTGCGTAAAGAACACAAACAACTAAAAGACGATCCTCTATCTGTGATGTACAGTGCAGTCGGCAAACCTATGGACAACACCAAAGGACGAACAACACAAATTAAGGACACCCTCGCAGAAATTGAAAAGGTTCGCAGTTCAAAATGAACTTGTAATTATTTTTACTAACTTCTTATTTTTGTTTAGCGTTTGTCAGATAAACGGACTTCTTCAAATCGGACGGAAGTGATTGAAGATATGTCCGGTGATGAACTTATGGATGAAAAAGTTGCAGTCCAAAAAGCTCTGCTGTTTTTTGAGTCTGTTTATGGGAGGCCGTCAAGCAAAGAAGATAGAGACTTGGTTAGGGCCCTTTATGACCGATACAGAACACTTAAGAGGATGGTTTTCCGATCAGGAATGGTGAGTTTTTTTTTTCTACTAAAGTTTTAAATTTTTGTGACACACTATGCCTAATATAACTGAAAAATTATTGAGTTTTTGAAACTTTGATCAAAAACAAATCCGATCATTCAAAATTTATTTTGAACAATAATCAGTAGTGTTCTAAAGCTTAGGTACCTAAATATATGCATATATTTTAATGGCATAGTGCTCAATTTCTAATCATGGAACTGAAAGTATTTTTTCAAAATTCGCAATTTTAAACCGCATTCTCAGCCCGAAATTTGCGTTCACATCACTGAAATTTGATGTTGTGAACGTAAGTACAAATTGTCATATGACAAACCATAAATTTCGTCAAATTTCACCAAATTTCGGGCTGTGAATGTGGCTTTAGTTTTCAGGTTTTTAAATCAAACAGATTTGGATCACTGTTTTCATAAATTTACTTTCCCTACCATTGCACAGTTAATTTAAAAAAAAAATTCCATTCTTAGTTAATCAGATATCCATTTAATTCACAAATTTTAAAAAACTGTTTTTATTCCATGATCAGTCATTTGAATACTGTTTGTCAGTAAAATATATGCACGGAGCTGTGAATTACCTTGTATTTTGCTTTATGTTAAATTTTATTTTGAATAATAATTGACGGATTTGAATAAATTTTGTTTACTTGTTTTTATACTGCGTTCTAAATCTTGAAAAAAATCCGTTTTGAAGCTACCAATGAATTAGAAATTATTCTTTTATTGAAGATTCAATTTAGCGGCATTGCTATTTGACAGAAAATTCTCACCAGGATAATTTTTCTCAAAATTTAGAAGCATGACAGAATATTCAAAGAATCCTTGTGTAAACAGCGCTTTATAGATCAATGTGATCATATGACTTAAAATTGATAGCGATAGTAAACAAACGCTGATCATTGTTTACCAATAGTATAAAGTTGCGCAGATAATTAAAGAATCAAAACAAAATTTCCAGACGAAACCCAACACCAGCATGCAAGAACTGGCAACAATCCACGAGCACGAAACCATGGACTTCGTCTCATCCTCAGCTACAGTAACCACGAGCACTACCACCGACGCCGCCGACCTGCCATCCTCCACCAGCGGGAGCTCCGTGACGTCTGTCACAGACAGTAGCGACACTGACACGTCATCACTTGGAGAGAACCTGCACGCCCTTCCGCTGGCAGACCTGAGGGAGCAGCTCCGCACTGCCGCCGAAGACAAGAAGAGACTGAGGAGAACCCTGAAGGAATACGAGAACGACTTCACCGCCAAAACTGGAAGGAAACTACAACGGGATGATCGAGTGCCCATGGAAGCCGTCTATTTGTCCTACAAGCAGGCTAAGGCTAAACTAAGGCTGCTTGAAGCTTTGGTGGCCAAGCATACCCAGTGAGAGAAAATTCTTACATCGTAAAACAAGCGAAACTTCATGCAAAAACTCATACACAAAATTCATATCAAGAACACGGGAAACTCATGTAACGTAATATTCCAATCTAGAAAAATTGTATTACGCATGCGTCAGATTCTCACGTATAAATTGCTGTAATAATTGACCTCTAACAAAAATTTTGAGAGGTGTTTACCACGTTGTCAAATCAAACGTAGATTGAGATACACATATTTTTATTACAAATCATTATTATGAACGCAGAAATAGAAAAATAGATTGTTACTAATTTATAGCTATAGGTAACATTTCTACTCAAAATAATCATCAAATGTTCGCGCCTTTTTAAGAAATATTACTGGTATAACAACAATGAATGGATCTTTTCTCTGTAAATTGCTATGTGACGTCATATTCAGTACACCCTCTAACAAAAATCTTCAGGACTATCCACCATGTTGTCATATCTAAACATAGATCGGGAAACACTGTGAATTTATATAATATTTCCAAACCTACCAAACTATCTTCAAATATAATGACATTATATCAATGGATATGCATCTCTGCGCAAACAGTCATCTGTGTAGAATGTGCATGTCTTTCTATTATTATCTCTCGTTTGAAGAAAAAGGTCTATAGAAACAAAGTTGAAAATCGGTCCAAAACGATGATTATTTTATAGTGCACCCCTTTTAGTCGCCCCTCTTGTGGCAGTACCACAAGTTGCGTGCAGCGGCGTGTTTTCTAGATTTGATATACCTTTACAAGCGTTTCCTGCATCGATGGGATTCTAGATTTGAATTTTCATTTTCTATATGCATTTGTTTATGTATGCAGTTTCTTGTGTCTGAATTTTCTGGCGTTTTATGATTCTACGCAAGAATTTTCTTGTCTGAGTTTTGAAGAATTGGGTAGGAACCCCAGTGATTACATATCGTTTAGATGTTGGTTAGTGCATTTGGTTGTACAAATTGCTGATTGACTATTTTTAATCGTCCGATGGACGTTTGCAACGATAAAATGTTTTAAGGTAACTATAAATTTTATTATTTATATTCAGGAATATCACTACTTGTTTTCGGAAAAAGTCGTTTCCTAAAGTATGTAGTGATCTTATTGATCCTGGAATTTTATATGACAGTATTAAGTTTATACTGACAAATAAATTAACTAGGTTAGCTACAGCTTAAGACGTATGTTACGCTAAGTATGTTACAATAAATAATAAAGTTAGTACCTACCTGTAGTGAATATTACTGTGATTTTAAGTGGGAAGACCTTAGAATGGTTTTTGTTAGTTATGTTTATGTTATGAGTATCTAATAGAATTAATATTAATTCATTACTATTATAACTACTTACTTTATATACGATACGAAATAAATTGCTTATATACTTGTTTACCAAAAAATATATCATTTTATAATTTTTTACAGATTTTTAAAGAAGAGGAAAAAACAGTGAGTAATGAAAATAATAGATGAGTTTCATGCAGGGACTCGAACCGAACCGGAACGAACGCTGCTATTTTAGTGAACCCAGACCCGTTAAGCATATTTTGATAAACCCATAACCGGAGCCGAACCGATGGTGTGTTTTTTAACGGTAATAAATTTGTAGGGAAAATTAATATTTTTTCAGTTTATTCTAGTTTTGTTTGAATTTATATATTTTTTACTTTGAGTCCAAAATTGAGCATATATTTTAATTAATTGATTGTTACCGGTTCAGTTCAAGAAGCAAAATGAAAACCGGAACAAAATCGAATCATATATAGGTCAGTGATGCTCAAATTAAACCTGACCCACAACGTATAATGTAAACACAGAAGTAGACACTCCGTATCTTAGCAATAATGTAGTTTCTTAGCATTTCTGTTTACCCTGTGTGAGAGAGGAAGATCACTACTGAGCCCATGCGTTATCGTCACATAATGCATGCTCTCAGGTGGCCTGTATTGTCTGTCTCTCTCTCTCTAAAAGGTAAACAGGATAGCCACATTTCATTCGCCCTAGTGTCCACTCCTGTCATATTATACTTCGTACCCTGATCTAAACCGTTATTTTGTGAAGGCAATTTCTCCTAAAAATTAGTGTTCAAATTATCTTCTACAATGAAAAACAAAAGGTAATCAGATCTAATCGTGATTGTTTCCAATTATTGTTTAAATTAGTCACGTTTATTGCAAAATCTTTCTATTAAAAAAGTTGCACAACTGCAAAAACCCGTCCAACATCGGCAAATTAATGTAATAATTTATTACCCAAAATAAATAATTTTTTGCATGAAATTCCAGAACGATGATTGGTTTTCTGAACGGACTCTTCGGGTCGTTGTCTTTTGCGCCGACCGTGCCCTCTGGTACCATCTTCATAACAACGGGAACTAATAGATGACGCCTCAGGCTATCTTTCTTCTAGTCAGTCGAGTCGATCTAGTTTTGCTAATGGCCGGTGTGCAGCTGCAGCCGGTCAGCTGTTAATGTAGAACTTTATTATAATATTAATGAGTCCATAATTTAAATTGTAACAGTGACATAATATTGAAGATCAAAATGTCGGGCTGTGAGGACATCAAGCAGAAGAAACAAAAGACGGTAGGGGTAGGTTTAAACAAAATGTAGTTTGTTCCAACTTGAATGCTAATTGGAGGATTAATTTGGTTGACATATCTGTAAACAAATATTTACTATAATTCCGTGCTGTTTGAACACTACAGCTACAATATTTCTAAAAAAGTAAAGGGCTTAAGCTAGGTTATAATCGAGTTAGAATAGAAATAGAAATTCATAATTTAACAAAAGTAGTTTTTTTATTCCAATTTGACTGCTAATTGGAGGATTGATTTGGTTACAAGTCTGTAAACAAATATTTACTAATTTAAACGAAACAGCTGCAGTATTTATAAAATTGTAATGCACTAGGCATTCAGCTAGGATATAATAGAAATAGAATTGCATAGAAATAAATAATTAAAATATTTTATCTGCTGGCGTATCATAACAAAAACATAAGCCTCAATTTGAAGACCATAATAGTGTTCATTATAGGCCGAGGACCATAATGAATCTAGTATGGCATTATTGGTATTCAGTACCATATTGAAATAACAAACAACTCGTTACTAAGTAAGCAAGGATGTTTTAAAAATAGCATACCTGATTTTTTTTGTTCAATACCAAATAATGTATTTTACTTTTTGTGCAAACTTATCCTTATAACATAAATAACTATTATTTTTATAATGTAGTTAGATAATGATTTTCTCAGTATTATAGTTTGTTTTATTTAATTGTTACATCAGAACTATTTACATATTTCCTTACACAAAAAAATGTCTTGGCGACCTACAATATAATATATTCAATCAAGAATTGTAATTGTAACTAAGAAATAATTTTTTATTGAAACCAGGTAATGGAAATTTAAAAAATCGACCTTCAATTATTATGTCTTGATTAATCTGCAATCACGTACCAATCAAATTTGCACAATTTTTATCAAAAATATTCAAAAAACAATTCTTTTGTAATAATGGTAAACACGTAAAAATGTAGGTATTGTTAATTGTTTTAAAAAAAGTAAAAATAACTTTTTACAAGAAACAATGCACATATAAAGCTTGAATTAACTTTGCCACCACATTCATTCATTATTCCTCGATTGATACGTTATTATTTATCTCAATTTGGGAGATAATATATCTGAGATAATAAAACTCAGAGTCGATCTCGCCACAGAGAAGAGTTGTTGTTTACTCTGTAAGAAACTTCTGAGGTTTGAAGACTCAAGAGCCAGTGTTGTAGAAAGCGTTTAGTAAGAGACACAATTTCTCTTAGTTCGGTTGAACTTACAAAATTTGACGCAAAATATTTCACAAAAGTGCAAAATGTCTAGGCCAAAAAACCAGTTGTATCCTACCCCCAACGGAGGGTTTTGGAGACAGGTATGTTTCTTTGTCTCAGATTTTATTAATTTAAAAGTACGGAATTTGAGAAGACATAATAAAAGGTCAATGATTTGTATATCAATTTTTTATCACAATTTTTAAACAATATTTGTTTGTTCCGTATATATTTTAGTCATCATTTCCTAGAAAATATTAAATTATGGTTGCCAAGTAACTGTAATTTGATTTTAACTGCGTGTTTTGAATTCTTTTGAAATATTTAAATACAAAATCTGATAAGTAGCACAGCTCTAACATTGTCCCCAAAATATTATCTAATACGCGAATTTTTCGTACTCATTTTAGTTATCTAACAAACTAGTATAGTATTTTTATTTATTGCAGTAATAAATAATTGTTGGTAGGCTTATTTAGATATAAATAATTATTAGATAAGATAATATAAATATTATTTGCATTTGCATATTATTAAGTTAACTGGTACTTGATTTTTAGTATATATTTTAGAATTTGTTTTAAAGTACGTACTTTACTATGTTCCGTTCGAAAACTTCTAAAATTTTGGTAATTTTGTTATTGTTTACTTATAAATATGAAATGTTTATTTTATTTTATATTAATAACTGACTTAAAACAGACTTATTTTATATACAATTAATGATGTAAGTAATATCTCACAAACAATAATTCTTGTTTGAAATTTTTCTGCAATTTACAAAGTGAAAGTAAATTTTTAAAATACAAGATTTATTTTGTTTTCCGCAATGTCCAGTTAGATTTGCAGATGTACCTAACACATAACCGCGAAGAATTCAATTTATTTAATTCAATTAGATTTATACAGCGTGTGCCATAACTTGAGGTGAGGTACATATTGTAATGGAAGATAGTATTTATCGTACTGATTTTGGGACAAAAATATTTCTTTCGAAATTCCTATAATGATAGAAAGTAAAATCAATTATTGTATTATGTAAATATAGTTATTAATTAGTTACAACGTAATATTTAATATATTTTCATCACAAATTAAAATCAAATCAAAAATTAATTTTCGAATTTTGAAAAAATTCTTTTTGTTCCCTGATCAATACGTCAAGTGTTACATTTGCCATTCCAATCTAAAGTTATGGTACACCTTGTATTTTAATTTATATTTTTATCTTCGTAATGCAGATGTAATAGTAATTAAAATTCTTGTGCAGTAACAATTTACTTCGTTAATCGTGCGTAATTAATTACTAAATTACATCAGATTTATATTTCACTAATAATAGTTATTTGAGGATCAAGTATAGATAGAGAATGGTTTGTTGCACGCGGTGAGAAATTTGTTTGGTCGAGGCGAAGCCGAGATCGACGAATCGCTAGCTGCCAATCGACGAGGTGCACACAATATTTTTTCTACAGTCGTATTACGTCAAAATATTGTCATTTTTTATTCAGTGCTAGATCTGGGAAGAGTAGCTAAAATACTAATAATTCAATAAAAAAATAATTATTACAAACATTTTAAACTGAAAATGATAACAAATCTTTTCATCATTATTTGATCCTTCAACAAATATTTTAAATTTATATTTAAATTGAATAAGAACATGAATAAGGTTATTATTAGAGATGTAACGAATAGTAAATGTGCCGAATAACGAATATTATGCAGGACTATCTGCCGAATAACCGAATATTCGGCGAATATTCTGCACCTTTTTGTCGCCAAATGATAAACAATAACAAGGACTGGCAAAGCTGCTTTGAATGCAAATAAACTTATTTTTTCTACAAACACTATTAAAAATTAAACTTTTAACACGGCCTACTGCTGTTAAAAATGCAATATTATAAGACGCCGTGTTAAAAGTGAACTGTCAATCACTTTTAACATGCGTTAAAAGTAAACTACCAATCACTTTTAACGCACGTTAAAAGTAAATTTCATCTCTTAATAAACAACTCTCAATTTTTATTGAATTCATAGACTACGTGTTTCATTATATTACTATATAAATATCTTTTGTTACTGAACTGTCAAAAATAATTAAATAAATTATTTCTTATTTTAAAATATAAAACGATGTTTGTAGAAAAAATAGTGTATGATATACGTGTTAAAAGTGCTTTTATTTTGTTCGAAGGGTTACGCCACTCCGCTTCGCGTCGTGTCCTAAACTTCCCGTCTCACAAAATAAAATGTCACTTTTAACACTTATATCATAAATAACTATTTTGTTTCATAATTTTCCGCTTTTGAATTTTAATAACGAACAGTTCATTTTGATTTTTATCAAAATTACATAACAATGATTTTGACATTATTTTTCATTTGTTATCAATAATAATTAATAAAAATCAAGGATAAACATCCGGTTTTTGTCAATCAATAATTAATCGCAGTTCAAGTACCTATTGTATGTTACATGTGACGTCAAACTATTTGGGATTCGGCCGAATAATAAAAAAACATGTCGAATATGCAGAATACCGAATAGTTGCCTAATATTCGTTGCAATTTTAGTTATTATTAATTCTTATATCATATTGATTTATTCCGTCACAATTTAATATTATTTGAAGTAATTAATTTGTTGCACTAGTGCGACAAAACTACTTTGTCGCATTAGTGCGACAATATTAAACATAATATTCAAACTAAACATTGAATACTCCGATTGTAGAAAATATATTGATAAAAAATATTAAATTGTATTAAGCAGTTTTTAATAATAATGCTTTTCATTGATTGGGCCGCGTACTTTATGCTCGTATCTCGTATGATGCACGCGGACACTTATTGGATACTTGCTGGTTTTTACCTTCCGCTTACCTGTAAAGGAAGGTATTGGAATCATGCAAAAAATCGGGTGGTGAATTTTTAGTGGATGAGCACGAATTAGGGTCCTTACAACTCATTTTTGATAGTTTCACGATGATGTCTGTGTGTATGTGTGTGTGTGTGTGTGTGGTCAAGGGGTGTTAGTCGCATAACTCAAATACGAATTACCCGAAAATTTTGATATTTGGTATTTAACATTTGTATATAAATTGGAAGAGCTCCGTAGATTTTGGTATAAATATCTTCATCGGAAGTGATATTTTTTGAAGATTGAAAATGTTAATTGTCAAAATTGTATATAAATTTGGAAAAATATAGTATTTATTTGTAATAAGAATAAGAGGAAAAGTTATTTGCAACTTACGTTATAAAAAAATTGTCTTTATCTGGTAGCATTAAAGAACTGCAGTAAAATTTAAAAAATAAATTTATCAAATAAAACGTTGATATCTTGTAATCCATGATCGGTTGATTTTTGTTTCTGCTTAAAAAATATTGACAGGTGAGACGGGTGACAAGTTGGCATACTAGCGCTATTTATAAGTCCTAAGTAAGATATTAAATGTAGTAATTGAACGGAGGATTGCTTCAACACAGAAGAGTTTTCCTGTGAATGAATCTTTTTATTCAGGTGATGCAAATTTCTGTTTGAATATTTTAGATTTTTATTTGTATATTTTAAATGGGCACCGGATTGTACGTATACATTTCTGTTTAAAGTCTAGATAAGACGGAAGGTTGTGTGATGGCCACGTCAGATTTTTTTCAATTTAAACAACTATGTGACAAATATCAATTTATACAATACACGTTGAATACAATATTTACAACTTAATACTTAATTGTATTGATGCTTGATGGCTCCAAAACGGCTATCTTAAAATTACCTACAACAAAAATACTAAAGAAAATCGTATGACACAAATAACAGCCAAGAATTGATTACAATAATAGTAACCATGGTTATATAAAAAAAATTTCGAAAAACCTTGAGTAACCCGTCATTTGTCACTTTGACATTAAATTAAAAATTGGTTAAATTGTTATTTTCAGTATAAATAAGCAATTAATAAGGTTAATAATACGTATTTATTAATGTTAAATACAAATTTAGTAAATATTTAAAGTTTTTATTGAAAAAAATTCAAAAATAGAGCGGCGGTGTCATTGCGATTTTCTTACCGAATATGCACTCGTGCATTAATTCACGTCCAGGAAATTCCAACGTGCATTCCAACAACGTAATTACCTCTTGTGTACCACTCGAGCTAATTAAGACGTTGTTGGAAAGCACTCAAAAAAATTCCGGAAAGAATTAATGCACATGTGATATTATAAATGACAATTCGCAGAGTGGTGGGTGGTAAAATTTGGAAGCAAGTAGGGGTACTTAGTGACATCTTTGGCTGCTACCCACTTGGTTCCAAGTATTATTGAGATAAACCCAAATTCTGAAAAACACATTAAATGATTAACGGTACCTACAGCGACAGGGAACAATGGAACTAATAAGCAAAGAAATTGCAGCTGCGAAATTAAGTCTTATTGTAAGCTGTCGCGTGTAAACTAATTACAATAATTATACATTTATGGATAGCAACGCGTCCAAGGCGAAAAACTAGATACCTATGTTTAGATTATTATTGTTTGTCCTGTGAAGGGTCTTTTGTTTCCCTATGCATGTCATTAGAAGTGCTTTCCAAGAATTAAGGGATCATTAATAGTTATACTAATTATAATTTGTGATCCATATACCTGTAATAATAAGTTTTGTCAAGAATTAACTGTTAAATAACAGTTATGTAGGTATATAATTTGAGCAGCTAAGGGTAAACCCTTCAGTCTTGTTCTTAGTTTCGTGTGGCAATATCGTTTATACAGTGTTACAATGAACATGAACATGCCAGTGGATCGGGTAAGGTTATTCAGAAATTTAAAAATATATATTCCGCCTCATATAATTTCTAAATTAATAAATTACAATACAATTCAACCCCTCTCAAAAAATACAAAAATACGCATTTTCCATTTCCTATAAACTCATGTAGGTATACAAGTGTTTCAAAACCTCAGGATAAAAATTAAATGACTGATACTACATGACATATCACTGACCACGAATCAAAATAGCATTTTTCTTCTAATTTTCAATATTATATATAAACCATCTAAACTGTAAAGAAGAATTTTTTATTGCGAATGTGGAATAAATCGATAAATACAGGTGTTTCATAACTTCGAGTACATACGTTAAAGGTATATGTTGTTTGGCATGCTGATTACGAATCAAAAAGAATGTTTTTAAAATTCGAAAAATTAAGGGTAGGTAGTTTACCTGCAGCATTTTTTGTAGTACTGCACTGGATTCGTTTTCCTATTAAATACAAACAATAGGAATAGGTAATCAACCGTAATCAACATCTTAAATTACATAATACTAGTAAAATAAACAAACAAAATTTAATTATTTTTAATGAAACAATAATTACTCCGCCCAGTGGCACTGGCAACGAAAAATTTTTGACTGGGAATCATGGAAATTAATTTTGCGGTTTTAAAAAAATTATTTTTGATTCGTAATCAATATCAAACAACAAATACCCTTAACGTATGTACCTGAAGTTATGAAACACCTGTATAATATAAAATATCTATACGTGAATAATAAAAAATATCTTTGCAACCGAGATGTAGGTATATTATATTTTTTATGAAATCGTAAAACTGGAACGATTTTTAAATTGAATTGCTTTGTTATTTAATAAATCGTTGAACCGGAACTTGAACCGATAACTGGTTCAATCCAAGAAGAAATATGAAAATTTGAATAAAACCGAACCTGAGTCGTTATTTTGTACGGTTCGAGTCCCTGCTATTATTCGTTGAAAAATTAATAATAATTGTTGTCAGAGCTGGGTAATACTGAAAGTAAAAATACTTAAAGTATTACTTTAAGTACATCGTGTACTTTAAGTACAATACTTAAAGTACTTTTCTCAACAGGTACTTAATACTTATACTTAAAGGAAAAATTCAATGTACTTATTATTACTTAAAGTACATTGAAGTATTTTAAGTACTTTCATGTACTTAAAGTACCTACTTTAAGTACTACTTTAAGTACTTTAAAATAATTTAAATTATATTTTTGACAGAATTCATAATTGTAAGTTGAAACTTGCAACTTTTGTTTATTGGTTCATAGACATACATTTAGAACTTAGACGCTTAAAGCGTCTTTAAGTCATACAAATTTTGTACATCTCGTATTTTTAAAGGCTAATATGAATTACAAATTACAATAAATCTTAATTTGAAATACCTCCTAGTTTCAATATAAATATTGCAAATATATATTTTGTATTATCTATATTATAAATTTTCTTTAATTATAATAAAAATAAAAATGGTATAAACTATAACCAGCAGTTTTTTGACAGATACTTATACTTAATACTTAAGTATTTTGCAAGATGTACTTTAAGTACTACTGGTACTTATACTGTAAGTACTTTTGTTGAAGTACTTATTACTTAAGGCGGTTGCGCAGTCAAATTATAGGTTTTGCTGAACGCTCTGTATTACTTTAATAAACAAAGATTTAAATTATATATCTGAATAAATAAATTGAACACTTTTTGAATTTTGTATTCCAGAAAATTAAATTAAAAATGGATCAACACCAGCCGTCGAAATATCGGAAAACAACATGCAGTTTTCCCCATAAAATTGGTTTAAACAATAAGATTTTTTAAACAAATAAGACGGTTTCTAAAAGCTTGAAGTTGCTCTCTTTTTGTTCTGCCACTTTTTTGTATTTGTATGTAGGATAGTATTAAAATACACATGAAATATTCACAAAAATGGACATGTTTAACCATGCACATAAAAAAATTGAAGAAAAAACTAAAAAAACTGGCATTACAGCAAAGAGGGAGCATCCTTAAACTTTTCAAAAATATCTTAGTTAATTCGAAAATTTCAATTCTTCAATTTTAATGAAACACTAAACATACTTTTCACCATTTTAACGGCTAGAAGCCAACCACCTTAATACTTAAATACTTTTTTATAGTACTCATCCCAGCTCTGATTATTGTTCTCTGTTTTAGTGTCTCCAAGTGGCCACCAACGTGACCGAACAGAAGCACCACGTCTCTAGAGCCAAACGAGGCCAAATCCTAGGCCACCTCCGTGGCTTCCGCGGGTGCACCGTGTGGCTCACGGGCCTCTCAGGAGCGGGCAAAACCAGCATCGCCTTCGAGCTAGAAGCCTACCTGGTGTCCAGAGGCATCCCCGCTTACGGCCTCGATGGAGACAACATTAGAACCGGGCTGAACAAGAACCTAGGCTTCAGCAAAGAAGACCGGGAAGAGAATATCAGGCGCGTAGCAGAAGTTGCTAAACTGTTCGCTGATTCGGGGGTTGTCAGCATTTGCAGCTTTGTCTCGCCATTTAGCGAGGTATGTACAGCAGTGGCGTGCAGACCATAAATATTCAAGGTGTGAAGTCCATATCCACAAATATGTAACTAAATCCGTAACAAAATAATTAAAGCCTCATTTCCCCCGACTGTTTTAATGCTTAAGAACTATGTTTAAGGGTATCGACTCCACGTAGCTCAACACCGCGTTTGTCCTATGTTAATGCATAGAAACGCTAGTTAAAAATACGGAAAAGCAGTCTAGCCATTTCTACAATGCTCACGAAGTTTTATAAATAAAGCTAAATTTCATACATTTATTTACAGACGAAGAATGCAACTAGGATTACGCCGAGTTACATTTTTTAATAAATCTCTTAATAATAAGAAAAAGCATGTAAAAAATTGCTTAAAACACACTTTTTCATTAATTTTGTATATGGATTTCAAAGATTTTTTCAGAATCAGATTAATTCTTTCACAAAAATCTAGTACCTGTTTTTCCTTCAAATTTTTAATATGCAATGAGTAAAGCAGAATCTGCTACACCTCCAAACACGCAATATTTTGTTACGGAGACGAGACCCTTAATGCATAAATACTAAGAGCAACGCATAAGAACAAAACTTTGCAAACTCCAAACATAAGGCGTAATGTACAAGCTTAATGATTGACATGTGTCATATTTATTATTTGTTTCGAGTTGTCAAGTTCTGTCTGTTTCTAAATATGGAACTGAACACCTTACTTATGAAATTAACAGTTCTTCCATTCTTTTATATCACAAAAATGTCGGTAATGATTAAATTACAAAATTCGACAACAAATGTCATCTCTGTCGAATTACTCCTTAAACAAAATAGGTGGAAATGGCCATCTAATAAATAATCATTATGCATTACGCCCAAATCATTATGCATTAAGCACTAAAACAGTCGGTGGAAATGAGGCTTAATTTGATTTGTAAACTATGTTTTATATAACTAAGCAACAATGAATACGGCCGTGCAAGGCGCACAGTTTGTGGCCTGTGAAAAAAAAATTGCGTGGGACGGTTTTAGGATTTTAACTTTTTGTCGAAAAAAATTACAAGTCCAAGAACCCAAAAAAAAATTGGCGCGGGACGGTGTTAGGATTTTGACTTTTTCCGAAAATTTTTACAAGTCCAAAACCCGTTAGCCAAATGAAGTTATGAGCATGTGTGTACAATTTTGAATGCGAAATCTGATTTATCTCATAAATAATCAAAATTTCTCGTACCTTTTGAAGGGAAGATCTCCGCAGACCATATTATATTTCTTCCATAATCTTACCTTCAAATTTTCTTCTACTTTTTTCATTCAACACTGGCTCACCTTTCCACAAACATTTTATTTACCCCAAAATAATTATAAATCGAATCCTCTCCCCCCAAGTACTATTTTTTTATTCAATATGAGAAGTATAACAGGTACAAAGAAATATTCATAAATAAGTATAGATAATAAATACGAAAAGAAATGTTTTACAAATATACCTGTTTTTAACATAATTATTTTTTTTTCGTGCGCGAAGATAATATCTAGGAGATAAAGTGCTGGACCTTAAACATACTCAACTAAATATTAATAAAATATCAATAATTTTCGAAAACAAAAACGGATACAATTTTTAATCTTCCAAATCTGGAAACGAAGTTCACATTATAATTATTTGGATATGTGTTCCAATATATTTACATATAGAATTATAGACAATTTTTATTTCAAAATAGCGTAATTCCAAATTTATATAAAAATAAACAAATCGACATTAATTGTTCGCCTGGCTGGGATTTATAAAACAACCAATGTCGATAATGAATAGTACTATAGCATTTAATTTGTATCGAAGATGGGTGCCAATCCATCCTTTCAACAAAGTAAATACCATAGTTGATAATAATTATAAAATTTAAACGCGATTTTAAATCACATTACAATAAAAAATTGCCTGTATTCTTATTTTCTATTATTTTTTGTCATTTATATTAATCCCAAAATTAATGAATTATTATTACCTTAATTTTGACTCCGAATTTTAAATATATTTTTAATATAAGAATAAATACCTTTAAAAATGTTGGCTGGAAATTCTGGTATATATAAATACAAATAGCAAAACAGTCAAAATTATTTTTATTATTAACATTAGTAGTTCGCCTGGCTGGCTTTAAATAGAACTACCAATTTTAAAATTCTGTACTTATTAATTTATTGTTAAGATGAGCCCAACCATCTTACCAACAAATTATTATCTATATTTCATTACTTGATTAAATTTTAAATGAGAATTTGTATTTAAATATAATGTTTATTTCATCTCTAAAGATCTCTGCTACGGAAACTCAGCAAATTCGATCATTTACATTTATACACTTTTCCGTAAATATTTGATTAATCAATTGAAAATTATTATCAAAAACGTTAATAAAGTGTTTAAATTAATGTTTTATAACATATTTGAACAATATTATATAGTTTTTATGTAATTTTTGATAACAATTAGATGCAACAATACGAGTTCGCGACCGCACAATCAAAAACAAATGAATTACAATAAACATAAACACACCCGCTGCGTTCAGCGGCCGCAATACTCAACCGCAGTGTTTGTTTGTAGTAATTCATTTGGTTTTGATTGTTAAAGTGCGGCCGCGGCACGTATTGTTGCATATAATTGTTATCAAAAATTACTTAAAAGTTATTAAACATTAATTTAACCAATTATCTAACTTTTTTGGTAATAATTTTCAATTGATTCATAAAATATTTACGGAAAAGTGTATAAATGTAAATGGGCGAATTTGCTGAGTTACCATAGCAGACATCTTCAAAAACATTGAAATAAAAGCGTTATATTTAAATACAAATTCGCATTTAAAATCTAAACAATTAATTAAATATGGATAATAATTTGTTGATAAGATGGTTGGGCTCATCTTATCAACAAATTAATAAGTATAGAATTTTAACATTGGTAGTTCTATTTAAAACCAGCCAGGCAAACTACTAATGTTGATATAAAATATTTTTTTGACTTTTTTGCGATTTGTATTTATATATACCCGAATTTTCAACCAACATCTTTAAAGGTAATTATTGTTCTTATATTAAAAATATATATGTCAAATACGTATTCAAAATTAAATTAAGGTATAATAATCATTCATTTGGGATTAATATAAATAACAAAAAATTGTAGAAAAGAATACAGGCAATTTTTATTGTATTGTGATACAACTTTTAAATTCACGTTTTAATTTTATAATTATTATCAACTATGGTATTTATTTTGTTGAAAGGATGGATTGGACTCCATCGTGGATACAAATTAAATGCTATAGTAAAATTATCGACATTTATAGGTCTATCCCCAGGCGAACAATTATGTCGATTTGTTTGTTTTTATATAAATTTGGAATTTACGCTATTTTGAAATAAAAATTATCTATAATCTTCGTTTCCAGATTTAGAAGATTAAAAATTGTAGCTGTTTTTGTATTAGGATATTATCGATATTTAATTGAGTATGTTTAAGGTCCAGCACTTTATCTCCCAGATATTATCTTCGTGCACGAGGAAAAATATTTATGTTAAAAACAGGTATATTTGTAAAACATTCCTTTTCGTATTTATTATCTATACTTATTTATGAATATTTCTTTGTACCTGTTATACTTCTCATTTTGAATAAAAAAATAGTACTTGGGGGGAGAGGATTCGATTTATAATTATTTTGGGGTAAATGAATGAAAAAATTAGAAGAAAATTTGAAGGTAAGATATGGTAGGTAAGAAATATAATATGGTCTGCAGAGAACTTCCCTTCAAAAGGTACGAGAACATTTTTTTGATTATTTGTGAGATAAATCAGATTACGCATTAAAAATTGTATACACATGCTCATAACTTCATTTGGCTATCGGGTTTTAGACTTGTAAAAATTTTCGGAAAAAGTCAAATTCCTAACACCGTCCCGCGCCAATTTTTTTTTGGGTTCTTGGACTTGTAATTTTTTTCGGCAAAAAGGTAAAATCCTAAAACCATCCCACGCAATTTTTTTTCACGAACCACAAACTGTGCCCCTGTCTCACTCGTATTTATGATTGCTTAAATACTTTCCAATTTTTAAGTTAAAAAACATAGTTGACAAATAAAAAATATATTTGTAGGATGTGGACAGCATGTCACTAAAGTACAGTTTAAATTAATTTACACTTTAGTTATAAATAAATTGTATCTCACACTATTATATCGTATAATATTTTTTTAGGATAGAGACTTAGCTCGAAGAGTTCACCGCGACAGCAACTTACCATTTTTTGAAGTTTTCATCGACACCCCACTAGAAGTTTGCGAGTTTCGCGATGTTAAAGGATTGTATCAGAAGGCCCGCCAGGGTATTATCAAAGGATTTACCGGCATTGATCAGGCTTACGAAAAACCTGAACATCCTGAACTTGTCGTCAAAACTGTTGACTGTTCAGTGGAGGAATCCACATTGCAAGTCGTAGAAATGTTAGAAGAAAACGTAAGTAATATTTAGAAAGTTAATTCGATAGGGCTGTGATAATTTTATGTTAAAAAACTCAAAGCAATAACAATCAAAATTATTGTATACTTCAATTACTTTTTTATATACGTACACAAACTGAGTTTTAGAGGACTCACATAATTTAAAGACTGCATACGCCTCGTCCGTAAATAGATACGTCCTCGAAAACTCTATTTTGTGTACTCGTTACGTAAATAACTAAAATAATAAGAAATTAGGAGTAAGCGATGATGACGCAACACTAAATAATTTTTTTATTTGTTTTTAGGGAATTATTCCAGTGGCAGCCCGAAGCAGCGAGCAAGTGCAAGATTTATTTGTATCTGAAAATCGGTTAGACTCCGCCCGAGATGAAGCGAAAACTTTACCAGCTTTAAATATATCTACAGTTGATTTGCAATGGCTGCAAGTCCTGAGTGAAGGCTGGGCGATGCCGCTGAAAGGTTTTATGAGAGAAAGCCAATACTTACAAGTAATTAACCACTTTTCACAACACAAAACAATTCTCTAATCTTGTATGACATGTTTTACAGGCGCAGCATTTCAATTGTCTCTTAGAAGACGGCACAAGCATCAATCAGAGCGTTCCAATCGTATTAGCCGTCACCACGGAAGACAAAAACAGATTGGAATCAAGTTCTGCTATTTCTTTATATCACAACAGTATTTGCTACGCCATTTTGAGGAAACCCGAATTTTACAACCACCGAAAAGAGGAGAGATGTTCCAGGCAGTTTGGTACTTCGAATATGAGCCATCCTTACGTCAAAGTATGAAGTGTTTTATCAGGAATTATAATTTATGCAATTATTAATATTTATTTTTATTTAGATGGTCTATGAATCCGGTGACTGGTTAGTCGGTGGCGAACTGGAAGTGCTGCAAAGAGTTCAATGGAACGACGGCTTAGATCAATATCGACTAACTCCAAACGAACTTAGGGCCAAGTTCAGGGAAATGAACGCAGATGCAGTATTCGCTTTCCAGTTACGAAATCCTATACACAATGGGCATGCTTTGTTGATGACCGATACTAGACAACAGCTTCGTGATAGGGGTTTCAAACGTCCGGTGCTGTTGCTACATCCTCTCGGTGGTTGGACTAAAGATGATGACGTGCCACTTGACACCAGAATGCTTCAACATCAAGCAGTTCTTGACGAAGGTCTACTTGATGCTGATTCTACGGTCTTGGCGATTTTCCCCAGCCCCATGATGTATGCTGGACCTACTGAAGTAAGAAATAAAACATTATTTACATGACTATACTTCATTTTTTTAAAAGACTGTATTTGGTGCACTGGTTTTACATGCTTTTACATAAACACAATTGCTTTACGTGAGTTGCATAAATTACAGTAAATAATTTTAATTTGTTGCTATTTCTACACATCATTTTTTTAAGAATGCTTTATTTACAATACTAGTTTTACATTTTTTATGTAAATTATTTATGATAATTTTACTCAAACAAAAAGTGCGGAATTTCTTACGCGCAATAACTGACAACAGTTCCATGATTGAAAAAATCATAGGGTAGAAGTGGTTAGAGTAATACGGTCTTTTTAACAAGAATGACGGATAGTTGTCCGTTGTCCAGCTTTATTATGTTTACATCTCCATAAATTTACATAAAGATTGTTTAGTAGATGCTCTCCAAAATCGATACTTTGCGAACTGTTTTGTGTCCGCAAAATAATATTTTAGCGTATCCAGTCCTTTAAAGTGACGTTACTTAAGCAATGAGCTGTTTTCATTGTTTAATCGCCTAAGTTTTTAAAAATTTTGAACAGTTATATTTTAGAATAATTTCGTATAGTTACTAAACAGAGTTTTAGAGGACTCACTTGATTTAAATGCTTCGGCTTTCACCTAGTTCGTAAATTGATTCGTACTCTAAAACTCTATTCTTCGAATTTTATACATAAATAACTATGTAAAAATTATTATGCTTTTTAATAACTGTATTTATTTTGTGATATAGGTTCAGTGGCACGCGAAGGCCCGCATGTGCGCTGGGGCAAACTTCTACATCGTGGGGCGCGACCCAGCTGGTATGCCGCACCCTGACGGATGTAACGGCACCATCGATGGCAACCTCTACGACGGCACTCACGGAGGCAGAGTCCTGAAAATGGCTCCAGGTCTTACGTCTCTTGAAATCATACCGTTTAAAGTCGCCGCGTACGACAAGCCGCACTCCAGGATGGCGTTTTTCGATCCGTCGAGAAAAGAAGATTTTGATTTTATTTCAGGAACAAGGATGCGAGGTAAGTAATTAATACGATCCTCTACCATGCCAGAATACAGACAAAAACATGGTTTTCATGCACCACTCTACATAAACATAATATTCTAAAGATATTCTTAAAGATAAAATACAATTGACAAAATGGTCGGAGCAGAATTTTAATATTTTGCTTTAAAATCGAAATATGGTGATTTGAATGTTGCTATTTTTTAACACAAATATCTTCTATTAAAACGAATTGTATAAATCCATCGTATATTTCGCAGACCCAATTTTTGTTGACAACATATTAAATTTTGAAATTAATATTCACTTATAAATAAAAGCTGTAGGGTGGCGGGTGGAAATGTTTTCTGGGCATAGTAGAGGATCACCTTAACAAAAAATATGTAAATCAGTTATTTTATTGTGTTTTATTTTAGCCCTCGCTAGGTCTGGCGAAAATCCACCAGATGGTTTCATGGCACCGAAAGCATGGAAAGTTTTAGCTAATTACTATCAGTCATTAATGAAAAAATAAAATTTAATACGGCCGGTGTTGTTATAATAATGATTATTATAATTTAGAATTATGCATTTTTTACAGTGCATTCCATATCATAATTTTAAATGAGATGTTAGTTATTTGATTTTAACTATGGTGCAATTTTATGTAAGTGATGTTAATATAATTATTTTATATATTAAATTTTACTATTTTATTCTGTTAAGATTCTGTTGAATGTAAAATATTTATAAATATAAACGAATAATGATCAGTTATCAATTCAATTACATGTTGACTGTTTTATGAACATAATCTACCCTTATCTGATGCTGTGTCATAATGACAACATTATAAGCCTCAATTTGAGGACCATAATAGCGTTCATTATAGGCCAAGAACTATAACGAATGAAATAACAAAAAACTTATTACTAATGAAATTTAAATTAAATACCAAAAAATAAAATTTTGTATGCAATACTGATCGAAATCAATCATTATGGAACATGTCTAGTACCATAATGATTGACGTTACGTTACGATAAATAAATATTATAGATCATTTTTAAATGTCCCGCTTAAAATTTTGTAATATTTTTTTCTCTTTGGATATTTATCATTAAATCAAAATGGCTGAAGTCGAAAGTAGTTTTAATTTGTGAAGTTTTTTTTGTAAATAATGTGATTATACAATGGCATTTTTATGCCCTGTGCGAATTCGCCGTGGCAAAAAGAAAAAGTGTAAATATTTTATTAGTTTTATATTATTTTTCCTAATCAATTATAACCTTTTCTTTCAAAAAATTTTAATTGAGTTGACAGTGCATTGCCCTCAAAACAAGTGTATAAAAACAGTAATTAAACATTCCCAATTAAAACAAGTATTGCTTGTACACCAACACACCCTTGAGACATTTAAACAATGTTTTAACAATTAAATAACATTTATTATGTTGAATTGTTACATAAAATACTGAGATTTAGTTGTTGGTTGTAATTTAGCAGGTACAGATGGTGACAAAGAGTTATCCCGGCCCAATTCGGGGCTGGCCCCAGGGATGGGGCGGATCACCGGCTCTGCCAGCATCGAGACCTTGGTCCGAGTCGGGATTGAGAAGGAACACGGCCTGTCACCGGACAGCAAGATGGTTGTGCTGCACGACTTTACACCGTGCGTGGACGACGAACTTGAAGTCAAACGAGGACAGATAGTGAATATTCTATACCGCGAAAATGACTGGGTGTATGTCATTGGGCTGGATAATAGACAGGAAGGGTTTATACCTCATTCGTACTGTACACCGTATAATAGTCAACTCGCGGAACTAGCTGTCAAGAAAAAGTTGCCCAGGGATCAATCGGCCGGTAGAACTGGCGGCGATAACTCCAATGACGGGTATGCTATTTACTTTAGATTCTATTTTGTTACACAGATTTTCGGGAAGACTAAATTCACAATCGTTTAATTAATAGCCACTTTATTCCACCTCAAATCAAAAATAAAAATGGTAATCTCCAACTCGTAAAGCCTGGATCCCACGACAGAAATATCAACAATTTACTGCCAATATCGGCAACATTTGTAACAAACTACTATGTTTTAAGCATGGCAGTTTGTTTAGCTAATGCCAGTAAAAAATTATCAAAAGGTGCTTATAACATACAAGTGTGTTGCAATTTCTAACTAAAGTTGTCGGTATCGACAATAAATTGTTGATGATTTTTGTCATGGGATCCAGACTTAAAGCGACTTTACACGGTGTAAGTTACTTGTTCAAGTCACTAAAATCCAGCTCAGGATTTTAGTACTAGCTTGATGTAGACAGATATTTTAGCATTAAATTATATCGTTGGTTTTAGTTGTGATATCAATTAAGTGAACAGTTCTATTTACTGGAACAAGTCCTACTATCCTGTGAACTGATTCTTTGCAGTTTGTTTTTAGTAACAAAAATTTTATACGCTGCTCTTGAAATAAACACTACGATTTCAGGGAGCTACTTGAACAAGTTGCTTACTTTGCAGCTATTTAATATAGACGCCAATTTTTGACTTGAACGAGCTAAGTCCAGTTCTGGATCTAACGTTTGTTTCAAAATCGGCATGCGAATAGTTGACAAATGCTTCTGATACACACTGTGAACATTGGATCCAATACTTGAAAAATATGTTGGATCTAACATTCGTAGACTGCTGACGATTGCCAGACTAGAAAGAAAATGGATGATATAACAGTTGGAATTACAGCTGGTGTGATCATAGTATCTTCTGCAAAATTAAATTGAATCATAAATAATAATCATAGCCGTGTATCAAAAAAAAAACGTTGACGCGTTGGGACCAACGTTTGAAGCATTCAAAAATACCGACAGAAGCCCGAACGTTGCAAGCTTCCAATGTTGTTTTGGAAAGTTTGTCACTTGTCGTTTTGAAAACAGCTTCACGTTGCTTCGAACTAGCAAACTTTCGACGTTGGAAAGTGTTCGTAGCATCGTGTGGCGCGTGTAACACCGCCTTTACAATCCAATAAATACTAATAATAATAATAATAACTAACATTTTAATTCTACTATGTTTATTTAGGGAGATTGCCGGCGTGGATACCAGTGACTGTGATTCCCTGGGCAAGAAACAAGCCATGCCGGGGACGCTTGCCAGTTCACCCGTTAGTCTACATTCCGAGCCAGATATGTTGCCATTTTGTAAAGACCCCTCAGGAAGGTATATCGTCCTGTATACATTTATAGCTAGAGATGAAAACGACGTTTCTGTGGAGCGAGGAGAATTTGTAACAGGTAAAATTCGATAGCTTGCAGCAACTAAATTATAGAATAAATTAAACTAAGAAATTAAATAGCCATTATTGCCGATAGTTTAGTTTGTTTATCGTATCATCAAATGTTATAACCCTTTAATTTTTACACTAATAACTACATACAAAATACGTTAGTTACTTATAATATATTAGTTACGAACTTAATACGTTATATACAACATCAAAACCTTCTATAATATGCATATTTTCAAGTAACTGTTTTTATCTAGGACTAATGTATAACATGAACAATAGCTTATTTAAATTCGCGCCAAATTTTGAACTAATAAAATGTGTGAGTAAAATAATTGCATTTGTTTTTTTCTTAGCTCAAATGAGGTATAGCTATTATTTTGTTTAGTTGCATAAACGATTATAGAAAATAATGATGTCTACCTTTTAATTTAATTTCATAATTTAATTTCATAATTTAATTTACTAATTTAATTATCAGCATAAACCCAGCATTCCTGTCATCTTTTGAAATTTACATTGTGATTGTGTTGTGTAGTATTAAACCGGGAAGACCCAGACTGGTACTGGATCGTCCGCAGCGATGGCCAGGAAGGTTTCATCCCTTCTGGTTTCGTATATCCAGCAGACAACGTCATCCAGGGCCACCTAAACGCCAGTGTGACGCAACAACAATCAAACAACTTCCCTACACAAGCAAACTCCCATCATTTAACCTCAAACTCGGACGATTTGCGCTACCATGGGACCGAGTTGGTTATGTTGTATGACTACAAAGCTCAAGCTCCGGATGATCTCTCTGTGCGAAGGGGGGACTGGATATACGCAGATCTGACAAATCAAACGGTGGACGGCTGGTTGTGGGCCTACGCCCCAAAAACGAGGAAGTACGGTTTCATTCCCAAAGCCTACGCGCGTCCGCCCGCCATGACTAGTTTGTAATCTTTCGGAGGATGAGTGGATACAAATGGCAGGTTATTTATCTATTTATTTGTAGGGATGTGAGTTTTACTGTTAAAGATTCGTGTTAATTAACATTCATTTTTTACTGTTGATTAACATTTAAAAAAAATTTATATACAGGCTGTTCACAACTTCTGAACAAAAATGGCAGATACTGTATGACATACTGATCACGAGTCAAAAAGAATTATTTCAAAATTCGTAAAGTATGGTGCAGTCTAAATACATTTTAGTGCCGCTGGTTTCATGAACATCACCGAAATTTAATTTGTTTATCTACGACCATTGAATTAAATATTCATTATGTAGGTAACTTTAGTAAGATAAACGCCTCCATAAGACATCGTATTATGAATTCATAATTCAACATTATTGTATTATGAGTCCGTTATTCAACACAACTGTCATCTTTCAACTTTCACCACATCAAAATGTGAGGTTAGGTAAACATTTGTAAAGAAATGTTTTATTTAAAAAGTCGTACATAAAATGTCGTGATTGACTTATACCTAATTTCGCGGAGATAATTATACACTCGCATTCAGCTCGTGCATAAACTTTCATCCTCTTGAATTATACCTTACATTATGAGCTCGTTAAACGGCTTGCTCACAAATTTCTAAGCATTTTAATAGCAAATATCATGGGATGTAAAGTGGTAAAAAATTAATCGAGCGAACATAGATTATCAGCAAATTTTTTGGTAGAAAGAAGTCGTCCAACTTGGTTTTTCTCTTGGGTCAGTTGCGTTCGGGCAAGACAGCCAGTTTGAAATTGTTAATAATTTGTTAAAAATGATTTTACAATGTTAATTATCAATTGTTAATTAACACAACTCACATCCCTATTTATTTGTAAGGCTGTCGTATATGATCAAAACATTTGTAAATTTTACAAGCATTGGGATCGTGTAAGATAGTGTTGCAGAGTTGCTGCTTACTAAAATCTTACATGCGGTTGTTGTTAGTTTTTATGTTTATAGATTTAATAATGTAAGAAATTATTTGTAAAATAACAACGGAAAGCAAGTGCCTATTTTATACTGAAAATTGTTGAGAAATGCTCCAATATTTTTATATTTACATTTTTATTGAAATAAGATTAATAATTTTTTATACAAAGTCAATCTTATCAATCTACTTCTTTTGACGCTTGCTGCTTCTCTAAAAGCTGCTGTAGTTGTAGCTTCGTTTCGTCGATTTCTTTTTGTTCTACAGTAACTTGTGCGCCGCATTCCTGTTGTTCCTTGCGGATAAATTCTAAGGTTTGTATTTTTTCTTCCAAGAATCCAGGCTGCTCAGCTTCCAGAATTTTTTGATATTCTAATAGTCGAGAACTTTGGAGTTCATCACAATGTAGATTTGTTAAACGACGAAGTGAATCTTTCCGGGTAACCTGGTGCCACAAACTGTAACTGTAAATAAACTTTTATTAATGGGTAGCCATTCAACACCAGAAAATAAAATTCTAGAATTTTCATACAATACCAGAAGCTGCAATTCTAGAAAATTAAATACCTGCATCAAAAGATTCATTCAAATCTAGAATGTTAGATTTGGCAAAAATGCAAACACATGAAGTTGCAAATCTAGAAAAGTTATAGTTAAACTTAAAACCTAGTATACGAAACTCAAGAATGTTATTGAATTGTTCATTTGGTTCAGTTCAACAAAATTTGTTTATGCTATTGTGTTTTCTAGATTTGCGTCTTCCTGTTTTGCATTAATGCAGAATTTAAAGTTTAGATTTGCATTTTCCTGGTGAATGGCGATACAATTCGCTCAGTGTGGAAACGAACGTTCGTTCGTATAGTGTGTACATAGCTTGAGAGAACTTGCATTCGTATCACACTTGTTATAAAATAACCTTATTATATACATGTAAATTCCTGCATAAACTTGTAGAAAACTTACTCTGGTACTGGTTTGTAAACGATGTCTAATTTTTCAAGCAGCCACTCAAAGCGCTTGTAATCCCATTTTCTGAGATATTTAAGATGTTTTTTACGTTTATCGATGAGCTCCTTTAGTCTAACTTTAACGTGTTTGTTTCTAGGAAATCTTTCCATGACATCTTGCAAACTTCGAATTGCTCCCGTCCAGCGTGCAACTGCAAGCAAAAGATGGCGATTGGATATAAGGTAAGAATTATAAATACTATACTTACTTTTGGCTTCCATCGATCCTTTATCCAAATCATGTCGGCGAACCAAGTCTACGGTGTTTTTGATCGCTACTTGAGTTGTCTTCCATCTTGGAGCAAATTCTAACGAGAAGAGTCTTCTCACTAAATCGTTTGAGCTAAATAAATGACATGTTAGTCTATGTAAAATATTGGTTTATTTATTCTCTTACGTTTCTAATTCTTTGGATTGTTGAAACTCAAGTTGTAAAATGGTTTTGTCAACCGGTTTGCTCGAAGACAAATCGCCACTTTTTTCCGGTTTATAACATGGTACTTTTGCAGGTCGTACCCACTTTATATCTAAATCACTTTTAAACGCATAGTTACGATAGGTTGTGTATACATAATTTTGTAACGGTTTTTTAGTTAAAAACCTGTAAACGTTATTCGATAACATTATATCATTCCATAAATTTAAGGTTAGGGCACATGCACTTGTGATGTGCTACCACCTTCCGTGATTTTCTTAAAATACTTTCAATGTATAGTCCATTTCATTGTTCTTGATATTTGCGTCACATTTGTACATACATTCGATATGTTTCCTTCCAGATAATTTTTTTACCTGATGACATGTCATAATGACAACATTATAAGCCTCAATTTGAGGATCATAATAGCGTTCATTATAGGCCAAGGACCATAATGAATCCAATATGGTACTCAGTACTATAATGAAATAACAAACAATTCGTTTCAAATATAGCATGCATACCTGAATTTTTTTAGATTAATTTTTTTTTATTCATTACCAAATAATTTATTTTACTTTATGACTAATTTACGCCAGCAAATAAAATTTTGTTTGTTATTGTATCATTATGATAACACGTCGTGTTATCAAACTCGACTTCGCCTCGTCTGATAATCTTCACGACTAGTACCATAATAACTTACGTTACGATCCTTATAACATAAAAATAACTATTATATTAAAACTGGTTTCAATATTAACATTTTTTTAATAAAATAAAATATTTTTAAATAGCTTAAACTTGTCTCCAAATGCGTCTAATGCCGTTTTTTAGTTTTCTTTTTTAAATTTGTAATAAAATAACGTACATAGGTATAAAAAACTAACAAAACACTTAGGCCATTTTAGCCTTATATATTATAAAAAATATTTGTGGTTAAATTTGTAAACCTTAGAGTTGTATTTGGAAGGAATGTTTGTAATGCTTATAGGTCATTATAAATTATATGACCTATAAGCATACAAACATTCCTTCCAGCTTCCAATTATAAAAAATACAGAACAAAAACGAAAAAAGTGGCATTAGACGCATTGAGACAACTTTTATCAGTTCAAAAATGTATTAGTTTTTCTGAAAATGTTAATTTTTACTTCAATTTTAAGGGAAAGATTAAACATACATAATAGTTATTTATGTATCAAGGGCATCATGATGATGTTTATGCTCATCCGAGGGCAACATGTTTACAAGCCCAAGGGCCTCTGCCCCGAGGGTCTGTAAATTGCCCGAGGGCTATAAACATCAATGATGCCCGTGGTGCATACAATATTTGATGTCTTGCTATTTTATTTAAAATATTTCGTACGTGACATTTCGCTTTGACGTTTCAAATTTTGTTAATATTTTGGTAACCTAGCAGCGGCCAGGAAATATATTAATTTCAAGAGAAAAGGATTTGTGTAATTTTGTATTGCCCTAGGGCAAAATGTTGTTGGTACCCATGACATAAATAAACAATTAGGTACATACTAGGAAGACAAAAAATCAAGGGCCAATACTGCTAAATAATATTTGCTTTATTATATCACAAAACTGAGTTTGGTTTTTATAATTCTAACTAAAACATTTAAATATTAGATTTACATGCTCTCAACTTCTGAGTCCATGCACAAGAGAACTTTCCCATCTCGAATTAATTGCAACTTAGCTCTAAACTGGGCTTTCGGTCCAGTCTTAACTGGTAGCTTGGTGAAATCCAGAACGTGTTGAGTTACTTTGTAGTCACCCTAGGGAGAAAAAGAAGTATTATTTTCTTCGCAGACACTTTTTGTAAAACCAACCTTTGGTAACGGGCACACTCCTTTTTGAACGCCAACTTTTTCTTGGATATCGAACCACAGGTCTCCGCCAAGTTTGTTGAACACTTTACAGGGGTTCTTTTCTTCTAAGCTCTTGAATTCTTTCCATGCGCCATCTTTCAGAATATCCAAAGTTGCTTTTACCTTTAAAATCAATAAAAGTTGATAAACGTAAAGCCCTGTTCGCACGAGGATTCTACCAAGATTCTGAATCCTGGAAAAGAAGAAGTTTTCTTCTTTCTAGTGAGAATTACCTGTTATATTGCGGTGCCGCTATATTGTATCTTCAATGAGTCTTGTTTCAAAACCATGAATTTATTTTTTTCAAGATTCAGATTCTTTTTTTTTCCAAGATTCAGAATCTTGGTAGAATCTTCAAAAAATCCTCGTGCGAACAAGGCTTTAAATGTAGTCCTGGTAGTACAATTTTGACGAAATTATTTTAAATATATAAATCGTAAATTTATTTTGGACGAAACAAAAAAAACTAATGAAAGTAGTCGTCAGTGGCAAGTTGTCATTGTTTTTATACATTTATTTCTTTTCAAGATTCAGAATCTTGAAACTTCTTCTTTTTCAGGTTTCAGAATCTTTAACAAATCCTCGTGCGAACAGGGCTTTATCTTTGAAGATTCTACAAAGATTCAGAATCCTGGAAAAGAAGAAGTTTTTTCTTTCTAGTGAGAATGTATTTGTTAAATTGCGGTGTCGCTAAATTGAATCTTCAGTGAGTCTTGGAAAAGAAGAATTTATAATTTATTTATTGTTTCAAAACCACGTAATTATCACTAGAAAGAAGAAAACTTATTCTTTTCCAGGATTCTGAATCTCCGTAAAATCTGCAAAAATCTCCGTGCGAACAGGGCTTAATGTTATAGTGGAAATAATTTCTTGATTTATAACCGTAACGTAAAACTTTCAGAAGAGACAATCATGTAGAAAACAATGTTTACAATCATTCAGTTCTATAAATCATACACATGCACTTATTCAAATTGGTTGTCTTTATTTCCATTTACCGTAACATCTTACCGTAACATCTTCACCAAGATCGTCTGGCACAAGAGCATCTCCGTCGGCTACCATATGTGTGGCATTTACTTTAGTTACAGTAGCGTGATGTTTGACAGGCGTATCACCAACATCGGGACACATTTCGTATTTCTTTATTACAATGTCAAGTACTGCGTCCTGTACAGATATTTCAAATTGATTAATATGAGCGTAGTTACGTAAGATAATAATATAATTGATTAAATTTACTGCACTCCAAAAATGTATATTAATAAAGGAATTATACAAGGTGGTTCACAACTTTTTGCATTTTTACTTCCCCGACCAATGTAATAGAGGGAAGTATTGTAATCGTGATTTTTGACAGTTCGAGATTTTGGTGAATCTTCACTGAACCCAAAAAACATAATTTTTAAAAAAGTCGGTCTGTCGGTCTGTGGGTCTGTCTGGATGTTGCATAACATTTTGGACTGAAATTTTATATTTAAGATCTTGAACCAAAATCTGACTTCAAGTTCGTTAATGAACTTTATTCAACCAGTGGTACTAACTTTATAAACATAACTTTTTTTATTTTTATCAAAATACTATCGTGTGTGGTATCAAATTTAAGCTCTCGGGAAAAGAAAAGCGCTTAGGGACATAAGTTGAGTAAAAATGTAAAAAATTTATGCGATTGTCAATTGTTTCTAAAAAAATTATTCAATTTTTTTTTATTCAACCAGTGGTACCAACTTTATAAAAATAACTTATTTTAAAATACTATCGTGTGTGGTATCAAATTAAAGCTCTCGGAAAAATGATTCTAGTAGAAAGATAAAAATAACATTTAACCGATCGTCAATTTTTTAAATTACATTATTCAAATTATACTTAAATAGTTTGGGGAAAAAGATAAATTTATTTAAATTTTGCTGAATAAAGCATAAAATTAAAGGCCTTACGAAATAAGTTATTAAAACTTATATAGTCGGGGAAGTACTGTGGTGGACACAGCAGATTTTTTTTTAATGGCATTATAGTACTTAACTTACTGACCATGGAACAAAATATTTATTTTTGATTCTAGATTGCGAAATGATACTTTTGCATTCGAGTATGAAAGTTTTTATTGCGAGCACAGCGAGTAAAAAACCATTCAAGAATGCAAAAGCATTTCGCAATCGAGTATCAAACGTTTTTTCGAAAAATATGCCCATTAGTAAAAATGTAAAGAACATTTTTTGAAAGGTATGAATGAAAGCGATGAATACAATCCGTCTTCTAATGTATTAGAAGCATAGTATCAAGTATAATTTTATTAAATTGTGGCTCTTTTTTCTGTAAAAAATTGCTGGATGTAATAGTATATTATATATTGAGGGACTAAAGTGCATGATTTAATCCTGACGGTGAAGTTTATTTCACGAGCCGAAGGTGAGGGAAATAATCACCTGAGGTTTAAAGGTACTTTAGTCCTGTGGTATATACGCTATTTTTTGCACTTCATCCTCAAACGAATGCAAAATAGTTTAAAAGAATACACATTTTGTAATTTTGACAGTAAATTTTATGACAAATATTTATATTGTTACTATAGATACTCTGTAACAAATAGCACGTATTTACTTGACAACGGGATTAATTAATTCAATTCCTTGACAACGGGATTAAATATGAGAAATAATCCCTTGGGATCAAATTAAGAACCTTAGTCCCTAAAAATAAAGACTAAAGAACAGTTTTAGTCCCGGAAGTACAAAAAAGTCTTTTCCGTTCTGTAGACAATATTATTTCGCGTGTTCTTTTTATTTTTCGAAAAATATATTTCTTGCAATATGTCATATAAAAAGTTGACATTGTAAAACTATCACGAGCATGTACCGCTATTGTTTTTTGTATTGTATTATTGTTTTGAAAATTGTAAAAAGTAACCTATGTTTGCGCTTTGCAATACGATTTTTTACTTACCACTTGGCTCTGCAGCACAGCAACTAGAAAAACAGTCAATATAATATTTGAAGCCATGTTACTATTCTATGATTCGAAAATCTGAATTGTCATGAGTTATCCTGCGAAAATGTTTATATGTACAAAAAACTCAGGAAACAATTATTTTTATCTCAGTTTATACAAAACACAGGAAGTACGTATATAAGTTCAAATATGATTGATCTGTATAGATTAGTTTCTAAATTAGATCGGACATTTAAAACAAATCATAATTTTATAAATTATATCTACAGTATTGTCTTTTTAAATATTATTATTTTAATGCGAATATAATTATTTCAGCTTACGGAATATTATTATTAGAGTTATTTTGGTTTTTGATAATGATGTACCAGATAAAAATGTCAATAGGTAGACATTTCTTTCCGGATGCATATTGTATACAGCACAGACCAGATATTCAATGTCATCAAGATTATATGACACCGTATTATTTCCAATATTTAAAAAAAAACACAATTGAGCATTTTTATAATATTATGAGTGGCTAATTTAACCAATCATGACGTAACGTCCGCACTTATAATTGAAATCGGTATTTTGTGGAAGCGCTGGTTTGTTAATTTAGCACGTATACTTATAATTGGGTAGGTCTGAATCTAGGTTCAGACCAACCTAATTATATAATAAGTGCTAAATTAACCAACCAGCGCTTCCACAAAATTGTAATTTCAATTATAAGTGCGAACATTGAGCGCTGATTGGTTAAATCTGAATCTAAGTTCAGACCTACCCAATTATAAGTATAAGTGCTAAATTAACCAATCAGCACTTCCACAAAATTGCAATTTCAATTATAAGTGCGAACGTTGAGCGCTGGTTGGTTAAATTAGCCACTTACACTTATAATTGGGTATGTTTGAATCTGGCTTTAAAGCTAGATTCAAACCGAGAAAACTAAGGTTCTTAATTTAATCCCATGGGATTATTTTTCATATTTAATCCCGTTGTCAAGAAATTGAATTAATTAATCCCGTTGTCAAGTAAATACGTGCTATTTGTCACATAGTATCTATGGTAACAATATAAATATTTGTCATAAAGTTTACTGTCAAAATTGTAAAATGTGTATTCTTTTAAACTATTTTGTATTCGTTTGAGGATGAAGTGCAAAAAATAAAATTAATCTGACTACATTATTTATAACATCATCATGATTACAATAAATGAATAAATACATAACTAGGTTTTAAAATTAGTTAAAAGATAATTAATTGTTTTAAATCTTGTTATAGTACTTATTTTTTATTATCCATACTTAAAGTTATGCACAGTTTAAGTAAGTCTAGATATTATGAAAAAATTCAATATTGAGATTTTCGCGAAAATATATAATTTCTGGTCCTGTGGATCCGTTTTGACTACTTTATCAATGATGTCTTTGTGTGTGGATGGATGGATGTACGTCCGGATGTTCAATAAAACTCATGAACGAGAAAAGTTAAAATAATAAAACTTGATATCTATAAAGTTAAGGATATTGTGTATAGAGCTGAAAAGATTTTGGTCACATTTCGAAAACTGGAAGAGTAAGTTTTTTTAAGACACAACAATAATTTCAATTTATTTCAAATATGGAAGTAGCCACAAGAAATGTTTCAAATATAAAATGTTAACAATAATATAAGGAATAAATATCGTTTTTATTTTCTGTATCTGTTTCAATTTTGAGGAGAAAAACTAATTTATATATTTAATCGTATCAACTGTTATTAATTTTTAATATGCAACTTTTATTGATAATTATAAACAACATAATACATTAGTTACTTATAATACCTTAGATACTTATAATTCGTAGTTACGAACTTAATACGTTAGATACAACCATAATAACATCAAAACTTTCCATAATATGCAGTAAACTAATTGACAGATACAATAATATTGATTTGTTTTAACATCGCTGTCGTTGATGACACGATTAAGCTTTGAATAACGCAAATATATGCGATTTAAGCCATGGATGTTCAAAGAGACTCGGTTTCACCTCGTCGCTTAGCAACATCCTCGGTATTATAAATCGCATAATATTCTTGTTTAATAGCTATAATTAATCTTTAGCTGTAACATTTTTAATAGTATATGAGTCCAACAACTATGAATTTAAATGATAAAAATAACATTCTTTTAAAGAAATAATGTTTATTTATTCTGTATGTTTACAATATTCAGAAATAATAACAAGACAGGTAACTTAAAAAGTACACATAAACAGAAATAATAATTATTAAGTGCTTTATTGTAATCAAATAACATTGAATAACTCTATTGTTGTAATCATCTATTTGCTTTCTACTTCTGCTTCTAAACACAAGACAATTTCGTCCCCTTGGGTCGCATTTGCCTGTATCCTTAGCTGTCCTTTCGGGATTGAACTAACGGATATCACCTTTTCTAGATCGAACACGTAGTCCTTCATGCTGTAGGAACCCTGCATAAATAAATCCATAAATACAAAGTCATTGAAATAAGCAAATGTGTATACCTTTGGAATTGGACACTCTCCAACTGGAATCTTCAGTTGTTTTTCTAGTTCGTGCCACGTCTCAGCTACGTAATCATTGAGCAGTTTGCAGGGATCCTTTTCGTCCATCTTCAACACTGTGTTCCACTGGCCGTTGTCGTAGGTCTCGGCAATGAAATGGACCTAAACATAAACCAGTTTTGTCACATGCTTTTGCACCCTTATTTTTCTTCCATCATTTTGAATTTGATAGTTAAATAAAAAATTTATTCAAGAAGATTTACTCTCAAGGGTATAACCAACCTGTGTAACAAAATGTAAGGGTGTAGTATTGGACGCTCTGATCATGAATCAAAAAGAATTTTGTTGAAATTCGTAAAATTAACAGTAGTTTTCAAAACAATATCATTTTGGGTACCACTGGTTGTCACATTTAAATACAACAATAGTTATGCAGTATTTATTATCGTAATTACATTAAAGTAATAATAATTTTACAAACAGGAAAAAATGAAATTTGTATGTACTTACAGAATGTCTCATTGCTTGGACCCATATTTTAATTTCAAATTTCAACAATAGTAATTTGTGTATCAAGTACGGATAGAGCATTGTTTGTTGCATGCTGCGAGAAATTTGTTCAGTCGAGGCGAAGCCGAGATTGACGACTCGCCAAGGGCAACAAACAAGCTCTACCCAACGAGGTGCGCACAATATATATTTTGTCTACAATCGTAACGTCAAGGTAGCTAATTTTATAATCATATATAATACCACTAGTGTTCTAAGTTATGTCGACAATTTTTGATTAATAAAGATATATACAATTGTTTAAAATTGTCGATTGGATCACTAGTGAAAATTGTCGAAAAATTATGTCGCTGCGAGCACTAGTGATAAATTGTCGAAAAAATTCGTTTCAATTGGTGGAAAATTTATAAATCCTCAAAATTGATTGGTCCATTTTTGACAGATGACACATGAGTTGAATTGTCATTATTATTTGTCGTGGTTATAACAATTCAATTAAATCGTGATTATCGAACATCATCATGACAACGTTTATAAACAAAACAAACATTTTTCAAACAAAATGTTCACAATCGTAGATTTCGACCAATTTGACTTAATAAATTTAATAGTAACTAGTGCGACAATATTGTACATATTCTAATTAAATATTGAATAACAATGTTCATATTGTACAACGATTGTAGACAAAATTCTTTTTGATTCATGATCACCCTTAAATTTTGTTACACAGGTCTACATTCTGTACTACTGCGACCGATTCATTTTGGTGCTTGGTGCAGTCAGAATTTCTGTTCGTGCGACGACCTTTCAAATTCAAAGCGGCAACGGAGATACATATTACAAAACTTGGGAGTAGCGGTAAAAATATATAAAGGGAGATTCACAACTTCGTCCATATTTAAGGACAGTTTTCGCAAGCAGCACATTTTTAAAACCACTGGATTGTATAACTATGAACGGATAAAACTAAATTTTAATTACTTGTGCAATGACAAGAATAGTAAATTTATGAAATTCCAAAGTGTCCCAAAACTTTCAAATCTTTCAGTTTCGTGATATGTGAATTTAACACTACAGTACGAATTTGTGAATCACTCTGTATATTATACCGCACCGTGCGCGCGGTTACCAGCCGTCCACTCTGCACTCTACAATGGTTGTTAGTGGAGAGTAAACTATTGCTTACCATAATGTTTTCACCAATGTCATAAGGGGTAGAACCTTCGCCACTAAGTATAAAAACAGTGGGTGATTTTTTCGTAATGGTTGTGGTAAACCTGGCTGGGGTGTTGGGTACGTCTTTGCACATCTCGTACCGCTTGATCAAGATATTTGGTGGAGGTGCCGGTGCTTCATCTTCTGCGTTCTATCAAACAAACATCAAACAAATAAAATACTCTCGATTTTACTTTTTTTCTGTTCCACTCTTTTCCCCACTAGTACGGCTGCCTGTACCCAGCCCGAAACTCGTACTTTGCCGTATTCTAGCTACGCAATGTCATTTTGAAGTTGAAAAATATTGTAAACTGTCGGATTATTATTGACTTCAGGATAATGTTTTTATAATCTTTTAATAGAGAAAGAATGGATCTACTGAAGTGCCTTTTTAATAATTTTAAAAATTAATTTCTATCGTGAGATATAACCGTGTAAAGTTTGCATAAATTTGAATTTTTTTGAATTTTTCTTAATTTTTATATTCTTGTACAATTTTTTAATCAAAATTTTAAAAAGACACATCTCTATTAAATCCTGGTTGAAATAAATTTTTACCATTCTTGTACTGGTCACAAAACACTCGCTACATATTAGTACATTTTATGCTGGATTTTAGGTAGTAGACGGGCCTCTTAAGCGGTCCGTCTACGTTTTTTAGAATTCCTAAAATACTCTTTTCCCCACTACTACGGCTGCCTGAAACCAGCCCGAAACTCGTACTTTACCGCATCTTAGCTACGCAATATCATTTTGAAGTTGAAAAATATTGTAAAAGTGATTTCGTTGCGAGTGAACTATCGGATTATTATTGACCTCAGGATAATGCTTTTATAAACATTTAATAGGGAAAGAATGGATCTACAGAAGTGCCTTTTTAATAATTTTAAAATTAATTTCTATTATGATATATAACTGTGTAAAGTTTGCATTGGATTTTTTTTGAATTTTTCGAAATTTTTATAATGATGTACAATTTTGTAATTTAAGGCACATCTGTATATCTATTAAATCATTGTTGAAATAAAACTGTACCATTTTTGTACTGGCCACAAAACACTCGCTACATTAGTACATTTTGTGCTAGATTTATCAAATTCAAAGCAAAAGAACATGTTACAATAAAGCTCTTTGTGACTTTGGCTTTGAAACTAAAGCTTGATTCACATAAGCATTTTGTTTTAAGGTTTAGATTTTTGTTCACGTTTAAGAAAGTTTGAATACATTTAACTAAATTTGAGCATTCACAGTGCTTGAAAGTGGGGTGTGCGAATGCTCGTATTTAAACTTTCTTAAACGTAAACATAAATGTATAACTTAAAACTAAATGCTTATGTGAATTAGGCTTACAGGGGTAAAAGTAGAGTTTAAAATTTTACAAATATGACAAAACAACATAATTAGTATCGTTAAAATAAACTTATTTGTCAAAACTTCTTTTTCTGGTATGCCGTACCGGCTCTATTTTTTTACTGGTACGGCGTACCAGACCGTACCGGCCTACTTTCCCCACTGGAGGCTTATGAGCTCCTATTTTACAATGATGATTATTAAAGATTGTTTACCAAAAACCTTGTAGCTTTTTGTAAATAATTTCAAAAAATTACAAAAATACGTATACAATTTTTTTTACTGTCATTGTGTTAACTGTTTAAAAAAATCTCTCTATAGCCGTCTTCCAAGTAAAAAATATTTAATTTTTTTTTTAAACGTATAAAATATATTTTTAAATGATAGAAATTAGCTCCAAGTTTTACTAATTGATGTCACAGCATTTGCATTTCAGTTTGAAATTTTTAATAATTCAGCCAAAATCGTTGAAATTGTAAAGCTGCATTCACAGTCCGAAATTTCATGAAATTCGGCAAAATTTGTAAAGTTATTAGAAGATATTTAAAGTAAATATAGTAAAATAAACAGCTGATTTGTTCTGAAAAGCGTTGGAATATTGTTTGTTTTTACGACTCAAATTTAAAAACATTTAAATGAATTTCCTCAAATTTCAGTAATACAAATAACAGCAAATTTCGTACTGTGAATGCGGCCTAAAGCTTCTAGATTAATGGTGGGATTCTGTGCAAATCTATAAGTTATACAAATTTGTAAATCTTTAAATATTGAACAAAATCACATCAATGTTTGTTGACAAATATAAAAATGTTCATATGATTATAAATTTCATTGCGATTTTGTTTAATATTTACAATTTTGTATAGGTCTGTTTCCACTATAAATTATAGCAAAAGATCAAAAATTTCAACTAAAAAATTATTGTTAATATATTTTATTCAATTTTGACTTTTTAAACTGATATTATTAACTCCATAGCAACAACTTTAAATAAATGTTTATTCACAAGTGAATTAAATTTTTTTTAAATCACTCTGACGTTTTAAACTGTTTTTATTACGGCAAAAATGCATAAAAACAATGACAACATGCCACTAACGACTACTTTGATTATTTATTTTGTTATGTCAAAATAAATTTATAATTCTTAATTTGAAATAATTTCGTCAAAATTTTATAAACTTTCTTCTCTTGAATAAACATTCATGTATCTCACTTGGTGTATAAATATCTATTTTAAATACTTACAGCTAAAACAACGGCACAACATACGATAAAAATGTTGGACAAATACATCGTACGAAGTGTAACAGAGTATGTGATCGAGTTCACATACTCAGGAATATTTATACAAAGCAAAACAGGAAATTATTGTCATTATAATCATAGGTATACTGTTTGATTCATCTGTGGATAAGTTTGTTATACATTTTGTTTGCAATACAATTGATATAATTAAAATCGTTTTAGGCAATACATAGATTTGATATGCATTAATGTTAAGGAGGGTCGATATCTAGATGCTGGATTTCCTTCCGTGTGCGGTTTGTTACATATAAATAAACAAAGAATACATTTATTTGTTTTATAAATAAATAACTTTTTAATTCAGATAATTAAATTACAAATTGTTGAATATACAGGGTGAGTCATCGAAATGCCCGTCGTCGATATCTCCCTTGTCGTTGAAAGTACAGCATAAATTTATTAACAGAATTTTTCGTCTACTCAAGGAGCATAACTTAAAATTATTTTCACATATACAGGGTGTTGTATAATGACTTGGCGATAATTGTTCGTCGTTTTTTAAATGAAACACTCTATATATTTTTATATATTTTGAATTGTATTTTATTTACCTATACGAACATATAAATTTCATTTTAGTTTTCCGCGGCGTTGCCAAGTTATTCAATTTTTTCTCTAAAAAAAGCCGAATACACGTATTGTTTTATAAAGGCGTACTGTATATGTGAAAATAATTTTAAGTTATGCTCCTTGAGTAGACGAAAAATTCTGTTAATAAAATTGTGCTGTATTTTTCACGACAAGGGAGATATCGACGACGGGCATTTCGATGACTCACCCTGTATAAGGCACTGTTCACACGAGGATTCTATGAAGATTCATCAAGATTCTGAATCTAGTGAGAATTACCTGTTAAATTGCGGTGCCGCTAATTTAAATCTTCAATAAATTAATCTTGGAAAAGAATAATCTATAATTATTTATGGATTGCTTCAAAACCGTGATTTTTTTTTCAAGATTCAAAATCTTGAAAGAATCCTCGTGTGAAAATGGTAAAAACGATATTCAGTTTTCACATTAAAACTGGTTTAGTATTAAGATTTTTTAAACAAATAAGGTATTTTTACCTAAATGTTGTCTCCTAATGCGTCTAATGCCACTTTTTTAATTTTTTGTTTAGAATATGTAATAATAGTTATTTGTGTTGTGAAGAGCGTAAAGTGACTCTTTGTTACTCGCGCACGGTAATTGCAGCGCGAGCCGAAGGCGAGAGCTGCAATAGTGGAAGAGGAACAAAGACACTTTACGCTCGTAATGTCGTAATAAAAAAATTTATATACGACTATTATTATTTGTTATAATAATAATAGTATTCAGTTAGTTCAATCTGCGTTCAATCAATTTATGTTTTATTCGTAACCAATGACGATACCAATAATATCTAAATAAATAAAAAAAAGTGTTTGTTTCTGTTATTTTATTTTATTTTATGTAATCAAAAAGTACTTTATAAATAAATAAAATGTTTTTTTGCTTGGTCCTCAGTAACAATCAACTTTATGTTGACAATTGAAAGCATAAATATAAATTTTTCATAGTAGTCGTAGATAAAATACGTTATGTAAAGAATTCTCAAAATAGTTCAAGCCGTGTATATAAAAAATTGAGAACAAAAATGAAAAAGACGCATTTTGAAACAACCTTTTATCTATTAAATAATTTATACCGATTGAATTCAGCTAAGAAAAAAGGAGATGGCACTGCGAATGCAGTCCGTTTTCCACTCCCGAACTTAAATACGATATGTTTTGTGAATAAAGCTGTCATCTATAGAATAATGTAGTACTTCGATGTAACTAAGAAATTCAAAATAAGAAGGTATAAGTAATGTTAACGGAAATGAAAATGTTTGCTAGTGTAATCCACCAATCAGATACAAGAATATCATCGCCCTATCTTACCCAACGCTTTTTTCTTAGCTGAAATCAGGTAATAGTTATTCGGAAAATGTGTATTTTTACTTGAATTTTAAAGGACAAAACAAAATATACTTTTCACCATTGTAATGTGGTGATCCACCTTTATGATGCAATCAAAGATATAGAAATCATTAAAAAAAACATTATGTTATTTTTGGAACTACAAGGAATGAAAGCGAAACTATATTTAATTAAATATATAGCGAAAATAATAACTATAACACTTAATAAGTATTGTTTTAATATGGCATTACTTCCGTATATTGTCTACATGAAATACTTTAATAATTGAAATTACAACAAATATTTCATAATATTTATAATACCATATTTTCATCTATTTATTCATTGCTATTTTCTTTTTTAAACGAAGAAATCTTTTAAGAATGAACTGGTACTCATTTAAAAAATTGTTTTACAATTATAATTATAATTATAACTACTTTGAACACTTGTTCAAATAATTGCTTTTTACATTGCATTAGCCCTGAAATTTGTCTTTAAAATAATTACGGCATATTCGTATTTAGATCTCCTATTTAGATTCGGTATTCTGCCTATTCGGCACGTTTTTCATTATTCGGCCGAATACTGAATATTAGTTTACTATTTGGCCGGATACCGAATAGTTTGATGTCACATGGGACATACTACAATACTTAAATAGCGATTGTCTTTATTTAGATATTTTATTGACAGACAAAAAATTTATGTTTATTCTTCTTATTATTCTTCTTCTTTATAAAAATAAAAATCTGACGTGGACACCACATGACTTCCTTGTACGCCTATTAAACTGTTCATACTTTTCTTAATAACTAAAATGTAGAATAATATAAAAAATCTGACTTGGCCACCACAAGACCTCCCGCCATACCTACTTTATTCTTTTAACTTATTATACAAATATATTTATATATAAGTACTAGGTACTACTACTGCTACTATACTCACAAATATATTTTAGTCATTTTATTTAAACTGCAGAAGAAAATATAAAGCATATTTTACTATTGTCACTGTCATGTCATAATCATTTAAATTTTACGTAGTAACAAATGTTAATCGATCATGGACTACAAGATACCGAAATACTAAATTATAAATATATACTTTAATTATTCCTAAATGATACCAGATACAAAAATATTTATAAAATACCGATTGTAGGTAATAATCACATAATCTTTCATTTAAAATAAAAAAATTGTCTTAAATTAAATATTTATCGAAATATTTGAAAAAAGTACTACTTCCGGTTTATAGATTGAAACCAAAAATAGGATGCTATAACAGTCCTAAATACAAAATTTCAACTTTCTACGTCTAACCGTATTTGAGTTATGCGACACACATACGGCCGTCCGTCCGTCCGTCCGTACGTACAGACGTCACGACGAAACTAGTCATAATGGATTCAGAAAAGGTCAAAACGGATATTTCCGTCAAAATCTGAGAACCGAAATTTTTCGCGATTACAATACTTCCTTTACTCCGTACAAGGAAGTAAAAATGAACTATTCGTTATTAAAATTTGAATGCTGCAAATTATGGAGAAACTTATATGTTTCTCTGCATTCAAAACAGCCTCGTCAGTCCTTGTTATGGTTTTTCATTTAGCGCCAAAACGATGCAGAATATTAATCGAATATTCGGTTATTCAGCAGTGTCCTGCATAATATTCGTTATTCGGTATTCGGCACATTTGCTATACGTTGCATCTCTAGAAATTATTAAGCTCGATCTCAATATTTTATTCTACAGGGTGTTTCATAGTTAAGTATCCAAACTTAAAATATGAATGTAGGGCCACAGAACAAGACAAAAAAATTTTTTTTTGCACTTTCCGGACCAACACTCTTCTTTGGTCTTTATTTTTAGAGACTAAGGTTCTAAATTTGATCCCAAGGGATTATTTTTCATATTTAATTTTAATCCCGTTGTCAAGGAATTGAATTAATTAATCCCGTTGTCAAGTAAATACGTGCCATTTGTTACAGAGTATCTATGGTAACAATATAAATATTTGTCATAAAATTTACTGTCAAAATTACAAAATGTGTATTCTTTTAAACTATTTTGCATTCGTTTGAGGATGAAGTACAAAAAATAGCTTATATACCACAGGATAGTACCTTTAAACCCTCAGGTGATTATTTCCCTCACCTTCGGCTCGTGAAATAAACTTCACCCTCAGGATTAAATCATGCACTTAAGTCCCTCAATATATAATATACTATTGGAGATTTACTAACAAACGCTTCGGTTAGGAAATCTGAAGTTATAAATAGGAATTTGAACAATTTTGTAAAAATGAGGGAAAAATTATTGCTTATTATCGACTTTATTGCTAAAACAATAGAAATTTACAAACAAAAAATATGTAAACCTACAGTCCGAAGGCAATTGTTCCGTGCTAAGTGTATTTACTTGTTCACGTCTTATGCTTTATTTTTAATAAAATTATGCATTGCAAAGTAGGTCTTCAACAATCGTACTTACCAAATTACGATGAGACGATTGAGTATTAGTGACCACCAAAACCACTGACAAAACCAATAGAATGCAAGTAAATTTTATAGAACTCATATTGACTTGGAAGTTTTTAAAAATTGTGATATTTTAAAGTTTATGTTCGGCTTTTATACAAAAATTTGTAGCAATTTTCAGGTAAGCTAAATAAAATAATAAATTATTTGAAAGATAAACCATTTGTAATACCTGATAATAATAAAAATTTGAAATAAATTGTAATTACGTGACTTTTTAATACTTACCGATACATTTTAATTGATTTGTTTTTGGGGACAATAATTAAAAAACCGAATATATTTTTACCTTCCGCTTACCTGTAAAGGAAGGTATTGGAATCATGTTAAAAATCGGGTAGTGAGTTTTTAGTGGATGAGCACGAACTAGGATCCTTACAACTCATTTTTGATAGTTTCACTATGATGTCTGTATGTATGTGTGTAGTTATATGGCCAGGGCCGGATTTCTATCAGTCGGATAACTCAAATACGAATTACCCAAAAATTTTTATATTTGGTATTTAACATTTGTATATAAATTGGAAGAGCTCATTAGATTTTGGTACAAATATCTTCACCGGAAGTGATATTTTTTGAAGATTGAAAAGGTGACTTGTCAAAAATTTATATAAATTTGGATAAACATAGCATTTATTTGTAATAAAAATAAGAGGAAAAGTTATTTGCAACTTACGTTATAAAAAAATTGTCTTTATCTGGTAGCATTAAAGAACTATAGAAAAATTTAAAAAATAAATTTATCAGAAAAAACGTTGAAATCTGGTAATCCATGTTAGGTTGATTTTTGTTTCTACGTAAAAAATATTGACAGGTGAGGCGGGTGACAAGTTGGCATACTAACGCTATATAAGTCCTAAGTAAGATATTAAATGTAGTAATTGAACGGAGGATGGCTTCAACACAGCAGAGTTTTCCTGTGAATGAATCTTTTGATTCAGTGATGCAAATTTCTGTTTGAATATTTTAGATTTGTATATTTTAAATGGGCACCGGATTGTACGTATACATTTAGGTTTAAAGTCTAGATATGGCGGAAGGTTGTGTAATGGCCACGTCAGATTTTTACATATATATTTACTTTGCAAGGATTTGTCACTATACATTTAAATGGCAGACTAAAAAATATATGTACGCTCTTAAATAAATAATACTTATATTGGTAAAGGTTATGACAAATAAGTTGAAAATAGAATACAATAATTTTATAAAATAGTTTTACTTCTTTCCTACTGCAGCAATGGCGGCATATCCTGTCGCAACTGCAAGTGCCTTTTCTGCAGCTTTGAACACTCTTTGTCCAGCCTTTTCCTACAACATAAAAAATAGATTAGGTACTTACACATTTTCAATTATACCTATAGTAATATCTCCTATATTACGAAACTAATATTTGAAACAATATTTATAACAAAAGGATATTCAACATTTGGTAGATTTTATATTACGCCATAGTTTATAGTATTATTAAAAATAGAACAGTGGGTACCTATAAATGGTATCATTTTTGTAAGGTCATCAGTTCTATAAACAGACTGCTATCAAAACGAACATTATGTATTAATTTTACATTACAAGTAAATATTTCCGTGAAGCATTAAATATAAAATACAAAATTAAAAACAATTACAATACAGGGGAATCACCGAAACAGCCGTGGTACGTCATCAAAAAATTGAAAATTTATAAATGAAAATTCAACATTTCCAATTAGAATACAAAAACATTTAGAACTTACACTTTCGATTTCAATTTTAATTATCAACTTTGTAATTATGCAAGAGCTTTTTATTTCGCCGGATAAATTTCTATTTGTATTGAAACCTTGTTGCCTATCAATTTGAAAAGAAAAATCTGACGTGGACACCACATGACTTCCTTGTACGCCTATTAAACTGTTCATACTTTTCTTAATAACTAAAATGTAGAATTATATTATACAAATATATTAATATATAAGTACTACTTACTACTGCTACTATACAGGGTGAGTCATCGATATGCCCGTGGTCGATATCTCCCTTGTCGTTAAAAATACAGCACAAATTTATTAACAGAATTTTTCGTCTACTCAAGGAGCATAACTTAAAATTATTTTCACATATACAGGGTGTTGCATAACGACTTGGCAATAATTGTTCGTCGTTTTTTAAATGAAACACCCTATATATTTTTATATATTTTGAATTGTATTTTATTTACCTATACGAACATATAAGTTTCATTTTAGTTTTCCGCGGCGTTGCCAAGTTATTCAATTTTTTCTCTAAAAAAAGCCGAATACACGTATTGTTTTATAAAGGCGTACTGAAGTTATTTTAATAGTAAAAATTATGAATTTTTTTTTCTGTACCACTGTAACTATACTCTTTGTTCTGACATAACTTTTTTTAAATGTTATTATACATGGTGTTCAGTACAGAGAATCAAATTTACTCATTTTCAAATGGCTATAACTCGTCATTTTCAAATGGAACACCCTATATTTTATTATTCTGTTGTGTGTATTTTTGCATCTTTTTATGTTATACAGGGTGTCCTATGCCTAAAAACATTATTTTCTAAATTAATTAAATTAATATTTTTATGCATAGGACACTCTGTATAACATAAAAAGATGCAAAAATACACACAACAGAATAATAAAATATAGGGTGTTCCATTTGAAAATGACGAGTTATAGCCATTTGAAAATGAGTAAATTTGATTCTCTGTACTGAACACCCTGTATAATAACATTTAAAAAAAGTTATGTCAGAACAAAGAGTATAGTTACAGTGGTACAGAAAAAAAAAATCATAATTTTTACTATTAAAATAACTTCAGTACGCCTTTGTAAAACAATACGTGTATTCGGCTTTTTTTAGAGAAAAAATTGAATAACTTATGGCAACGCCGCGGAAAACTAAAATGAAACTTATATGTTCGTATAGGTAAATAAAATACAATTCAAAATATATAAAAATATATAGGGTGTTTCATTTAAAAAACGACGAACAATTATTGCCAAGTCGTTATGAAACACCCTGTATATGTGAAAATAATTTTAAGTTATGCTCCTTGAGTAGACGAAAAATTTTGTTAAAAAAATTATGCTGTATTTTTAACGACAAGGGAGATATCGACGACGGGCATTTCGATGACTCACCCTGTATATTTTAGTCATTTTATTTAAACTGCAGAAGAAGATATAAACGATATTTTACTATTGTCACTGCTACTGTCACTGTCATTTCATAATCATTTAAATTTTACGTAGTAACAAATGTTAATCGATCATGGACTACAAGATACCGAAATACTAAATTATAAGTATATACTTTTACATTATTTATTCTTAAATGATAGAAGATACAGAAAAATTTATAAAATACCGATTGTAGATAATAATCACATAATCTTTCATTTAAAATTTAAAATATTGTCTAAAATTAATTATTTATCAAAATATTTTTAAAAAGTACTACTTCCGGTTTATAGATTGAAACCAAAAATAGGAGGTGCACAACTAGATGCTATAACAGTCCTAAATACAAAATTTCAGCTTTCTACGTCTAACCGTATTTGAGTTATGCGACACACATACGTCCGTACGTACGTACATACGTACAGACGTCACGACGAAACTAGTCATAATGGATTCAGAAAAGGTCAAAACGGATATTTCCATCAAAATCTGAAAACCGAAATTTTTCGGGATTACAATACTTCCTTATTACTCCGTACAAGGAAGTAAAAATTGTTTCATAAAATCACGACACCGTAGGTGGAGTGATTTTATTTTAAAACAATTTTTTGAGTCAAATTGCTGTCAGGTGAAATGTCAAACAGAAATTTATTATAATATAAAACAAAATCGTTCCGTTTATGAACTCGTCAATGAGTAATGTATCCAGATTAGTGTATCATGTAAGGTTTGATACAAAGATCGATAAAATGTATGATTCAATGCAAAAAACCAAACACAACACTAACTGGGATACAAGACTCGACTCTAGGTTGATCACGACGCGTTTCGATCTTTCGATCATCATCAGATGACTGGAGTTGGAGGATGGGAGGTAGGGTTTTATATTAGTAATTTTAACGGTTGAAAGATTACGTCCGATTGGCTATTATTTGAATGCTTATTACCGGTTGACTGATTTTTTCTTTAAATATTTCTAATTTTCGGCTATGTTTAATCTATTACTTTTACTTTGTTGTTTACAAATTGACGTGATGTCTTCAATTTTACCTGCTGTATGTTTATGATTTAGTAAATGTGTCGCGTAATTTGAGTCACTTTTAAGATTTTTAAAGGAATTAATGTGTTCTTTATACCGATCTTTAAATTTACGTCCCGTTTGGCCGATGTAATTTAGGTTGCAAGTTAAACATTTAAGTTTGTATATACCGCTTTTATTATATTTATTGTTAATTTCAATATTATTATTTATTTGATTTTTAAGGTTATCTTCAGTTTTTAAGGCGATTTTAATGTTATGATTTTTAAATAGTTTGGTTATCATATGGGTTGATTTACCGATGTATGTGAATTTACTCCTTTGTTTAATTTCAGTATCAGGTTTAGGTGTGTTATTTTTATATTTAATTTTATATTTTATGTCTTTATGAATTTTGTTTATCGTGTTTTTAGTGTAACCGTTGTTAGTTGCGATTTGATGAATAGTTTTTAGTTCTTGTTTATAATTTTCTTTATTTAGCGGTATAGTTTCAAGACGATAAAGTTGCGAATTTATGTTGTTTAGGGTGTTCTGATGTCGCGTGTATTATATTATCAGTTTGAGTTGGTTTACGATATATATTATAATTGATTTTATTTGCTGATTTAGAAATGGTTAGGTCAAGATAATTAATTTTGTTATTAACTTCTTCTTAATTATCTTGACCTAACCATTTCTAAATCAGGGTGACAACTTCGTGCATATATTATATATTTTAATGACGTATAGCTCTCAACTTACTGATCATGGAACAAAAAGAATTTTTTTTAAATTCGCAATTTAAGAGCCTGTTGCATGGCAATAATACGCATTGAAAAACGAGTAATTTTTGTGAGGATTTCAATCTAATACTGTTATACGTATGATGTTGAATTTTTGTATTTAGATTAAAGAAGCATACTAAAAGGGCGGAATCTTCAAAATCTTTAATTAATGTAATTAGTTTGGCTTTGATAATTATGCAAAAATCAGCGAAAATTGTACAAGTTTAGATATAATTTATGGCAATTATGTTGATAAAATTATAGTTTTATTGTTTTTCCGCCCTTTTTACATCTATGTTCTACTCATTTTATCTTTAAATTCAATGCTAACTTTTATAGTTCATTCATCCTCACGAAATTCTAGTGTTTAATTTATTTTTATCTCTAATTGTTGTCGGAACAATATATAGTTTGAATTTTTCAATTCAACAATGCTTTGTCGTTACTAATGTAAAATCTGATTCTTATTGCAACTCAAGAAGTATAGCCCCTTAAGGCTCTACACTTGTTGAAAGCAATATTGCTGCAATAGAATAAAAATTCACGATTCTGGCTATATTGCTCAAAATAAAAATCTGAAATTTACCATAAGTAATTACGAAGAATTATTTGATCGAAAAATTCATACAATACATTGTTGCGACAACAATTAGAGAAAATAAGAATTAATTTATGCATTTTAATATTACAAACTACGGCCTTATTATTGCATATTTATTAATTTTGTTTTAAATAGTCGATTCCTTGCATTGTTCGTGAGAGTGCTAAGAAAATATTTTTTGTCAAAAAATTTACACATCTGAGGAAAAAAATAGTAAAAAATCGGCCAAATTGACTATTTTTACTAATTTATTACTAAAATACCATTAAGTATTTCAAAAATATAATTTCTTAGCACTCTAGAGTCATCTTTTAACTATCTATATATAAAATATGAACAGTGTAGGTGTACTAACAAGAGCTCAGTTTGTAATATAGCAAGCTCCCTTTTTCACTATATTTTTGACACAAGTGTAGCGCCTTAAGGACGAATTTTTCAATAGTTACCTAGTTGATGTATTTTATAGTTTATATTTATTATTTTGTATATTTCAGTGTTGTATTTGTATTTATATTTGCTTCTTCTGTGTATTAACAAGCCAATTGTATTTGTTTAGAATCTTATGGCAAATAAAATTATTATTATTGTTAATAACAATAATAAAATAATTTTTAATTAATTGTGCAGTGATAAGAATAGTAAATTTATTAAATTCTTTTTGAAAACAGTGATCCAAAACTTTTTGATTAAAAATCTGGAAACTAAAATTGCGAATTTTGAAAAAATTCTTTCAGTTCCCTGAAAAGAAGTTGAGCACTACATGCCATTAAAATATATGCTCGCAATTATGAATCACCCTGTATTTTATGGTGTGTGCAGTAACTCGCAAAATAATATTAATAATATCAATCAGGGTAGTTAAATAAATCGGAAAGTAAAAGGATATATTGATGTATTAACTTTTACTTATTTACAGATTTATATGAAAGGCTTTATCAATCTCTTCCGGTAAACCACAACAATTAAACTATTTCCCTAATAATTATCCCCGATGCAATCTATAAACCTATATAAACACACCACTGTCAGTGCATTCACTTATAGTTTTAAATTCCGTTCATACTCCTATTTCGCTATAGGTGATTATCGAAGTGTGAAGAGACTTGTATAAAGACGGTTAGTTCTTGCGGCGGTCTTCCTAAAACGTGCTAGTGGGTTTCTTCGGCTCACAAGTGAAACATATAGTGCCGGAGTGGCCGATTGCTGTGTTGACGTTGTCTAGGTGATAGAAGAGCTGTTTGGGAAGTTGTTTGTGATTCTCAATTGTTTGTGGTGCATCTCGGTGGAATATTGTTTAGAACTGGTAGGATTTTGTTTTAATCTACTTTATAACCTTAAATTTGCCAACGGATTAATGATAACAATAATAAAAAATTGTGGATGTATCTGTAAGTTTGGAATTATGTGAATCTAAGATGATCTTATAATTCAGTTTACATAAGACCCATTTTTTTTGTTTGGTATTTGAAGAATACAGCATGTTACAATGTGTCATTTTGTATTTGGTATTGAAATCTGTTTCCATTTATTACAAATGACGTATAGATTAGAGTGACCATTAATTTTTTTTGATGAAATCAGTACAAAATGTATATTTTATATATTGTACTATTGATGTCATAATGTGCAGAAAAATAATAAAAAAATATAGCTTTACATTTTTTCAAAAGAGAAAACACATACCTATAAGAAGATGCAAATTTTTTAGAAACATTTCATATATTAATTAAGGAAAAATTTTCTTGACTGATGTTATTTTTAGGAATGGAAAGAAATTACTGGGATGCAGTCAAATTATTTATTATCTCACTCTCTACTAGTTTGGACACCCCATGTGTCTTCTTCAGGAGATGAGATTAAAGGAATAATATCTTACATTAACTTAAATAAGTTTCCTTGATGGGTGAAAACGGTTACATTTCTATGACTTATTTGCTTTATCCTTTTGGTTTAGTAAATATTTTTAATCATTACGACTTCCATATGAGAGCTTCAAACCTACAAGATATTTTTGTATTTATTATATGTAAGATATTATTCCTTTAATTTCATCTCCTGAAGTCCTGAAGAAGACACATGGGGTGTCGAAACTAGTAGAGAGTGAGATAATAAATAATTTGACTGCATCCCAGAAATTTCTTTCCATATTTCATATATTGTACATTTTTATGATGAATTTAAATAATAATAATTGAACAACAAGCTTTTTCGAAGCTTTAGGACGGTCCAGATAATAATAATAATACTATAAGTAGTCGTATAGTTATGTAGATAATTTTTCTGATAGTATTACGAATGTTTCTTGTGCTTGGATATGAATATCACGAGTGCGCAGCACGAGTAATATTCGCAAGCACAAGGTACATGAGCATACTACCAGAAAAATAATCTACTTAGGTAACTTTGAATACGAATGGTATTCAAGAGATTATTCATTGAATCAGATCCAGTTTCAATTAAAATGCCGAAAAATGCAGTTATGATTTCAGAAAATAAATAAATTTTTATAAAAGTTAGACGTCAATGTCACATGTGTTTATGTGTTTTTTGGTGTTTCTTTATAAATAAAATAGTTAATTTTAAATACAAATTATTCTAGAACCTTAAAGAAAAACCAGAGATAGAAATTGTGCATTAAAACAGTACTTTAGCCTTTGCCGTCCTAAAATAATTTACAATCTTTGATTCCTAATACTGGGTTACTGGTGACCCAAATTAAATTATTTATTTTACCTTATTTCGTCAAAATAATAACAAACGTAAAGTAAATTAATTTTATTTCATGTTTTTTTAACATGACTTTATACAAAAATAAGAGAAGGTACCTACTAAACAAATAAACGAGAATTTATTTATTTTACAATAATTGAAAAAATAAGCAAAAGTACTTATAACATATTATTATATAAGATATTATTATAACACATACACATGCAGTTCTAAAATTATAAAAAAATATATATAAAAGTATAAATTGTTCATAACTTTTCAAAATAAGTTGATAGTTATAATTTTTTTAATGTAAAATATCCATTAACATGTTTTAGGAGAATTCACAAGAGGAAATTAAATTTAAAAAATTATTATCAGAGTTATTTAGCAAAAACATGATCTTGGGTCACCGGTGACCCTATTTTAGGACGGCAAAGGTTAGTGAAATTCAATATTCTGCATTTTATTGGTCTTTTTTGACAGATTCTTCTCAGTACGTCAAGTGTGGGTGCGTTATATAAGCGCATTTGGCCTTTATCAGTTTTTGCTTATCAACGTACGAAAAGCGCAGAAATTGACGTTATATAAGCGCAGAAATTGACGTTATATAAGCGCAGAAGGGGACATTTGAAAAGCACAATGGTTTTAGGGATTGTACGACAGTTTTTCTACAATATTTTTTGAATTTTTTAAAACTAACCTAACCTAACCTAATATTTTTCTGAACTTAACCCCATCATACTCGAAGATGATCTGGACTAACTTGTTATGGTCAGAAATCTCATTTTCGAAAAATGCGCTTATTGAACGTTACGATCTGCGCTTATTGTACATAAATTTACTGATTATATATTTTACAACTCTCCGCTGTGTCATTGTAATTATGTACCACAATTTATGCTACCCTCTGTATAATGTATCATAAGCAATTATGATAAAAACTGGTATTTGCATATCTTAAAAAACTTAATAATATAGGTATCATATTAACAATAAAATATTAAAAATTCGTATATTGATTGAAATAAACGTACTTCTCGAGTTTATTGAAAAATTATTGATAAATAATGCACTGTGATCAATACTTATCAGTTTAATTTTCTAATACAGAATTAATATTCAGGATGCTTTTTAAAACAGTGTTGCGCTGCATTGTATTAAAAAATTAAAACAATTGCAACGATTAATTTTTTACAAGAATGGAAAATAATTTGTCATGTGCAGCAATCTTATTATTATTGTTTTAAAAAAGAAAGGTACACGACAAGTGTATTTAAAAAATGCAAGTATATTACATAAAATTTAAAAATTACCAGGTATGTTACGGTTTCATAAAATATGCATGTCCATTTTGCGTAATATAAAGTTCGTGAAATAGTTTTCACTCCTGCAAACTTTCATTTGAACCGTATGAATATTCAGCATGTAAATAATTTAGTGAAACGAAATTTAAGTGGATTTACAATTTTTAAAATTATCTGATCAAACTATAAGAAAATTGTTCGCTTGTGCTTGATAGTTAGGTAGTTAAAACATATTTGTATACTTTTACTTTACAGAAGTAAACATATAACTAGCTCCTGCTATTATTTATATTATCTGATGGTAAATATTACTTTATAATTTGTATAATGTAGTAATTATTTAATGCATCATTATTAATGAAAACAACATGCGTTTTGCTGCTTTTGCTTTTGTCCCGCTTCAATTCAAACTATTATATTATTTTGTACTTCCGAGACTAAAACTCTTCTTTAATCTTCATTTTTAGGAACTAAGGTTCTTAATTTGATCCCAAGGGATTATTTTTAATATTTAATCCCGTTTTCAAGGAATTGAATTAATTAATCCCGTTGTCAAGTAAATACGTGCTATTTGTTATAAAGTTTCTATGGTAACAATATAAATATTTGTCATAAAGTTTACTGTCAAAATTGCAAAATGTGTGTTCTTTTAAACTATTTTGCATTCGTTTGAGGATAAAGGGCAAAAATTAGCATTATACTACAGGACTAAAGTATCTTTAATCCCTCAATATATAATATACTATTAATCCCTCAGGTGATTATTTCCCTCACCTTCGGCTCGTGAAATAAACTTCACCCTCATGATTAAATCATGTGCTTTAGTCCTTTAATATAATATACTACCATCTAACTAGTGTTATATTGGCTGAAAAAAAATTTATGAACAGTTCAACCAATCCTACAGTGGCTGAATTTCTTTTCGAATAAAGAAATTAATTTAGTAATTTTTTCTGACAGCTACATTGAATTTAGCTCCGAAAATTTGAAATCTTCGTCTAATTGAATAACAGAGTTTTCGCGATTCAAGATAAGATATATACAGGGTGATTCAGAACTACCTGCATATAATGTAATTGCATGTAGTACTCAACTTACTGTTCATGGAACTTTTTTTTTTAAACATTGTTTAAAGGTAGTTTTCGCAAAAAGCACATTTTTAAAACCACTCTGGATTATTGCAATGGTAAGAATAGTAAATTTCTTTTTTATATTTATTGTTTATTTTCTTAAAAGTGGTAGGGACTAATTTTGAATGGTCAATTAATTTTCTCATTTTGTGAACTAAACTGGGTGATTCAAACCTTCGTGCATAATTTTAATGGCATATAGTGCTCAACTTACTTATCACGGAACTGAAAGAATTTTTTCAAAATTCGCAATTTTAGTTTTCTAATCAAACAGTTTTAGGTCACTATTTTAAATGGAATGTCTTCAAAATTTTATTTTATTCCATTCATAGTTAACCAGATATCCAATATACAATCGAGAATCCAGTGGTTTAAAAAATGTGCTTCTTGTGAAAACTACCCTCGTTTATGAATTTAAAAAATCTTTTTGTTTCATAATAATAGTAAGTAGATAGAGTACCGTACCTACTTATAGACCGGGAGCTTATGTCAGGTGATCGTCTCCGATTTCATACAGCATGCCTTTTGGAGGATAAAATATTGATCCTTACAAAGAAAAGCGGGTATTAAACCCTTGCACGCTTTCCGATTATTATGGAAAATTGCATTTTTCCACTTGCACAAAATTTTTGTGTTTATCTCTGATTTAAAAATGCATGCTCTTTTATCAAAAGAAACTTAAACGCATTTAAAGTCTTAAAAATTATAGGCATTCGATTCGCAGGATCTCAAAGGGCTCGAACTGTCAAGTGATCTTGAAATAAAAAAATATGATTTTCCGCGTTTTCATATAGCATGCCGATGAAAAGAATTAATATTTGTGTCATAAAACACATATAACCAAATTGGCATGCAGTCCTCGTTGGCCCAAGGGTGGAAAATTTCGGAAAAGTTTTGCACAAGTGGAAATGCAATTTTCCATATGATCGGAAAGCGTGCAAGGGTTTAATACCCGTTTTCTATATTGTCATAGGGTCAATATGCTATCCTCCAAAAGGCATGCTGTATGAAATCGAAGACCATAGTTTAATAAGTAGATCAGAGAGTTTTTACGTCTATCTGGGTACCTATTCTAATTCATAGCGACAGTCGCTAGCGAAGTTCAGTTGATAACTTCGTGACGTCATTCCGTTTGTAACTATATCAAGGGTTAGGGATATTTGGCCTCCAGTTGATAACGACTGATAGAGATTTTACATTTACTGTGAAATTTGGCAAGAAAAACTGCTAAACCATCATTTTACCTATCACTTATCATAAACGTATTATTTGTTTTAAAATAAGCCATTTTTTTGATTTTCAAAGTAAATTATTTTTTCAAGAAAAATGTAAATTTCTTATTTCTACAATTTGTAAATTGAATTATTTAATAAACTAATCAAAAATATTAAATACATATAATGAACCCATAATTTATTGGTATTTTATATTTATAAAATAAATATTTTAACCTCATAACGAACAAAAATCAACGCAACGCGCAAGTCTACCGTAGCGAGGGTTGATAAGTCGTAGCGACAGTCGCTTGGCTACTACGTCACACATGGTGGGGGGTTATCAAGACAACCCAAGTTATCAACGTTGATAAGTGAAATAGAATAGGACCCCTGTGCATTTCTTCGCAGATCAGCGCGTTTCAGCAGTCAGCACTGATCACCATTTTATTCTTACCCTTCTTTTATTTATCGATGTATTATTTGGAAATGCAAAGAAAAAATTTCAAAAGTAATAAATGTATCCTACTAAAAAGATATCTGCCTTCTGCCAAAAAAGTGCACAACTACATTGTTCCATTACACACAACAAGGAGAAAGTGTCAAACACAAAGTACATTTAAAATCCTGGTAGATTCCAACAACATATACAAATCAGCGTAAGAAACAACATCAATCCCCAACTTTCACGTGTCTGGGCAGACAATACAACAGTGCGCGAATAATCTGTCACGCATGGGGGGACAAACGGTTGTACACATTCTGCGCAGGAGATGCGCAGAGCGATGCTCAGTATCGGCACCGGATCTGCTAGGCACGTGCGCGTGTGTTCATGCACGAATGCGCGCACGCGGCAATTGTTTTACTGTTTGAATCGCAGGTGTTGCGATTGGTTGGGGAATCACTTTCGTTTTTGTTTTTTTTTCGCTTACTTTTACTCTTGGTAGATGCATTCCGTAAGACGGAAGGATTTACTTCCAATTACAGAATGGTAGATGTTTTATAGTGGAATCCAGCCACTTAGACTGATTCATCTTGGTGCAGTCAGAGTCTTAATCCGTGCGACGCCCTTTGAAATTCAAAGCGGCAACGAAGATTCTTTTTGAAATGACATGCATAATTATTTATATTATTTGTAAATTGTCGAGACAGTAGCTGCGCGGGTTTAAGCACAACTAACTTGTGATGATGTACGAACCCGGAGTTCCGTGGTTCAAGTCTCTCGGCCAGTTGTGTGATTGTCGTTAAATTGTAAAACATCTTGCAATTAAATCGCATTTGGATGCTTCAAGCTGATCACTTGAACCTTTGAAAATCGAAACAGCAACGGTGATATGATTCTGAATCCTGGAAAAGAAGAAATTTTCTTCTTTCAGAGAATTACCTGTTAAATTGCGCTGCCGCTAAATTGAATCTTCAATGAGTCTTGGAAAAGAAGAATTTATAATTTATTTATTGCTTCAAAACCATGAATTTTTTTTCAAGATTCAGATTCTGGAAATTTCTTCTTTCAAGATACAGAATCTTAGTAGAATATTCAAAGAATCCTCGTGTGAACAGGACTTTAAATGTAGTCCTGGTAGTACAATTTTGACGACATTATTTCAAATATATAAATTTATTTTGACGTAATAAATAAAGTTTATCAAAGTAGTCGTCAGTGGCAAGTTGTCTTTGTTTTTATATATTTTTGACGAAGTGACGACAGTTCGAAACGTCAGAGAGTGATTTAAAAATAGTATATTATATATTAAAGGACTAAAGTGCATAATTTAATCCTGAGGGTGAAGTTTATTTCACGAGCCGAAGATGAGGGAAATAATCACCTCAGGGATTAAAGATACTTTAGTCCTGTGGTATATACGCTATTTTTTGCACTTTATCCTCAAACGAATGCAAAATAGTTTGTTCAATCCTACTATTAAAATATGTTATTTCTAACTTGGATACAATGCTTGAAACTGTTTGTTTTGTTCATTCCAGTTAATCCTATGGCAAGGGGTGGACAAAAGTAGTAGTGTAATTACTTTTGCCCACTCCACCTTCCATTACGATATTAGAAATAATCTACAATATATTTCATAACATTTATTACATTAAAATTTACATTTATTGAAAACAGGGTAACTTTAGACTAAATGAAAACTGAAAAAAATACCTCATCAAGATCTTAATTTACAAACTTCTTCACATCTTTTATTGAAATATTTGTAACCCTAATACTTCTCAATAAATTCATTTAAATAACTCCCTCTGTCACAAATTTAAATACCTTTCCTTCTATTAAATTATGTCTTCTTAAACAATGACATCATTTTCTTGTGCCATATTGTGCCACAGTTCTAATTTATAAATGATTTTCAAGACAGTGACATATATGAACTATATTTATTTTTGTTGACAATCCGCCGCTTTTGTTACATCTTTAATGCAAGTTTTAATGTTAAAATAATATTCTTCTCGTAGGATTAAACAAAACGCTATACAGCACTTGTGAAGAAACGAATTCGCTCACTATGTGTGCTTTTGCACACTCGGCTGCGCCTCGTGCCACATGCGTGAGCAAAATTCTCAGTTTCTTCACTTGTACTGTAATATACTATTAAAAGAATACACATTTTGTAATTTTGAAAGTAAACTTTGACAAATATTTATATTGTTACCATAGATAATGTAACAAATAGCACGTATTTACTTGACAACGGGATTAATTAATTCAATTCCTTGACAACGGGATTAAATATGAAAAATAATCTCTTAGGATCGAATTAATAACCTTAGTCCCTAAAAATAATGACCAAAGAAGAATGTTAGTCAGGAAAGTGCAAAAAAATAAACAGTTGAAATGGAGTTAATAATAGCAGTTTAAAACGTCAAAATTCAATAAAAAATATTTTAATTTATGTTTATCTATTTATTAACTTAAACACACTGTCAGAATCTAAACTAAAACACTTATTCAATTAAAATTAATAATTACTTACACGTAATACTGTAAAAATACAGTAACAGTTTGTCAACTAAATATAAAAATTAATTACCATAAAATGACAAATAACGAACATATTTTGTGGCGAACATTTTTCATTTTCTCATTGCAACAATATGCATACTGCTCCATTAATTTAATTTCTAATTTGTGGACCATGCTCAACAATTTTAATTAACAGTGTGTAAGGCACATCCGGTGAGTCCATAGAAGTAAACATTAAATTTGTTTAGAAAGAAGAAAAAATGTGTTATGTGCAGGATGTCTCAGTTATTTTGTTGAAAAGAAATTGTTTCAATCTATTGTGCTTTATTCTAAATTGGGTTTAGGCCTTCAAAAATACAATACAATTGTTAAAATGCGAGCCGTGTAACGATTTTGATAAAAATTTTACAAGTAATGTTTTTGTTCGTTCAGTTATTGTTTATTTGATTCGCTCATAAAAATGGTATACGGTACAGACCCTGAAACATTATCGATAAAATGTTATACATTTTTAAACAAAAATAAATTATTTGTATTATTATTTTGATACTGAATAATTTATAGCATTTCTGAACTAACGCAAATACCGGGTGTCCCATTTTAATCCGCCACTAGCAATAACTTTGAAATAGTGCGGTGAAACAAAAATGTTCCAAATAAAAAGTTAATGGTTATGAGGGGGACATCTGATGCCTTCGACCATTTTTCCCCCAGACCCTCTGGGGGACGAGAACGGGGGGCAACTTTAAAATTATAAATGGAAACCCCTATTTTTTATTGCAGATTCGGATAAAGCGTTAAAAAGTAAGTGAATTTTATTCGGGGTGTTTTTTGAATTTGTTGATAGATAACGATGCAAACGTCAAAATTTGAATTTTTGATTTGATTACTGCGTTACATAAAAATGCTATTTTTTCACTTGGTTTGGTAGTAAAGATAACCTTCATGTTAAAATAAGAGTAACCACTCTTTTCAAGCATTTTTATCTTTGTGGAAAAGTCTTTGTTCCAGGTGGTAGTTTTTAGGGTGGGATGCGAGAAAGGAAACAAACGTGTCATGTTGTGAGTGAGTTTCAAGTAATTATAACAATTTATTATGATGATTTTTACAATTTAATTTGAAAAAATAAATAAAAAAATTTGGCATTTGCCAAAAAGAAATTAAAAAAAAAACTCAATAAAATTTACCTGCTTTTTAACGCTTTATCCGAATCTGCAATAAAAAATAGGGGTTTCCATTTAAAATTTTAAAGTTGCCCCCCGTTCCCACCCCCCAGGGGGTCTGGGGGGAAAAAGGTCGACGACATCAGATGTTCCCCTCATAACCATTTACTATTTATTTGGAACATTTTTGTTTCACCGCACTATTTCAAAGTTATCGCTAATGGCGGATTAAAATGGGACACCGTGTATGTAATAAATGTATTATGTATACGCATTATAGCAAAAGTGGCTTGAAATAGGGGGTAGGATGAAAAAGGAAGGAAGTTTACTTAAGGGAAAGGGATAACCAGTCGTGGTCGAATTAGGAAGGGATGAATTAGGGAGCGGCACGAATCATGACATTCAAAAACTATAACACACTTTACTTAAATATATTTGACTTTTAATACACACAAAATTAACAAATAAACACGAATAAAAGATTAAACTTAAACTGATAGCAGCGGGCTACATCTTTGAACTTACCTACCTATCTCTACCCCGGCCAACGAAGAACTGTCTCAGATGCCCAAAAATCAAGCGAACGTCTGGCCTAAAGGGGTACGGAGGGATACAGGTGACCTTTGAACTATTGTTTCTAAAAATAACTTAAGGGCCTATTGCATGGCAATAATACGCATTGAAAAACGAGTAATTTTTGTGAGGATCTCAATCCAATACTGTTATACGTATGATGTTGAATTTTTGTATTTAGATTAAAGAAGCATACTAAAAGGGCGGAATCTTCAAAATCTTTAATTAGTGTAATTAGTTTGGCTTTAATAATTACGCAAAAATCTGCGAAAATTGTACAAGTTTAGATAGAATTTATGGCAATTATGTTGATAAAATTATAGTTTTATTGTTTTTCCGCCCTTTTTACATCTATGTTCTACTCATTTTATCTTGAAACTCAATGATAACTTTTATAGTTCATTCATGAGATCCTCACGAAATTCTAGTGTTTAATTTCTTTTTATCTCTAATTGTTGTCGGAACAATATATAGTTTGAATTTTTCAATTCAACAATGCTTTGTAGTTACATATGTAAAATTTCAAATTTTTATTTTGAGCAATATAGCCAGAATCGTTAATTCTGATTCTTATTGCACTCAAGTAGTATAGCCCCTTAAAATAATTCAAAGCATAACAGATGCTAAGGCCATCTTGTTACAGCATAAAATAATGGTAACGAGGACATAATGTAGGCTATAATTCAAGAGGATGAAAGTTTATGCACGAGCTGAAGGCGAGTGTATAATCACCCGAGTTAATTATAGCCATTATGTGCGAGTCAAATACGACGATTTTTTTAAATTAAACATTGCTTTCAATTTTATTCATTAAAATATTAACTATACCTCATATTTTGGTGTGATGACAGTTCATCATTATACACTAGTGTTGAATAATAAACTCATAATACAATAGTGTGTCTTTTGGAAGGATTTATCTTACTATAGTTACCTACATAGTGAATGAATTATATGATTGTTGTAGATAAAATGATAAACTAACTGTTCATACTTTTATTAAAATTAAAATCAGGTTATTATATTCTTATATATAAATATCAAACATTTCAACTTATTTTTTTTACGAATGGTCAAGCTCAGTATCATGGTAATAATAAATATACATGCATGACATGCATATTGTCTATCACGCCTGTTACTTGAGAGACAGATATTATAAACAATTAATGGTTTTTTTTTCACTAAACTTTTAATCCAATATCTCTTCTCTAATCCTGCGTTCGGGTTAATAATCACTGATTTTCAATTAAGGTATAAAAAATAGCCTTTTTCTACGCCTACTTCTGAAAGGTCATGTTTATACATTGTTTTTAATGTTGAAAGCAGCTGTTTGTCGGAAGTGTATTGCCGTGTATTGCAAAGTACTTTAGTGTGCGACAAAGTACCTTGTCGCACAGTTTTGGACACTTTGCAACACAGTTTTGCTTTTTTTAAAATTTAAAAGTGTCAAAAAATTTATGGTTATTTTGTTTTTTTTCAATTTCCTTGTTTTGCAGGAGTGTGTATAACACGTATTAAAAATATTTTGTCGAACTTAAACGATTGCAACCCTCCCTTCGCTCGGGCTTCAATTTTCGTTCGCGTTCGTCAAAACTATATTTTCAAAATTTGTTATACAAATAACTATTTTAGACTTCACTTGATTACTTGAAAGTTGAAAATCGCAACCAATGCTTCTTTGCAGTCCGTTGCTAATAGTGACGGTCTGAAAATATTTTCAGACCGCTACTTAATTAAACTGTTCCAGTACCTAATTATAAATGATTTAATAAGATTTTGTTTAATTTATGTTACAATTTTAATCAAAATGTTTACATTTATGTTTGTTGTATTGTATTGCTTTTTACATTCAAAATGTTAGCTTTGGCAGATATGATATTAATGAAAAATTACAAAATTTCGGTTGATCGCTAATAAAAATAATTAATCGTAGAAAAAATGCAGCCCTCGCTGCGCTCGTGCTCCAATCTCTAGCCTCAATCTGCAAAGCCTATTTTCAGCCCTTGGTATACAACTATTGTTTTGCATTTAAATCGTTGACCATTTAAAACATAAAAACTAGGTCCCGTAACTTTTAAAACTTAATTAACAATTAACAAAACCACTATAAAATGTCAAGTAAAATATTTGAGACACAATATGCACTCATTACATATACGGTACATATTTGCGGTAACTTCACACTTGGCGGCGCAGATGTACGGTTCCCGCGCACGTTTGAGCGCTCAGACTCGCACTTCCGGTCTTTTCCATGTCGTCACTGCGCGCTCGGCTGCGCACAGCGTCCAAACGCAGCATCAGATGTAACGTCACATCACTGACCAACATTACGAATACGAACATTTAATACTGAAGACAGTGCAACGCCCAACGGTTGAGTAACTGTGAAAATAAGTAGAGCAAAGATAGTGCATCGATATTTGAATGATACCTGAATTATTTGTAGGTTATGTAAACAAATAATTATAGGTTATTAAATCCTTTATATTAACTTCACCGTCCGTCATCTCTACGTACGGCAAAAAAACAAAAGTCCAAAATGACCCACTTCCTGCGAACTGACTTTGTCACCTAACAATGCACTTTGGCAAAATTGCTATAGCTATCTCAAAATTTAGTGCACCGATTGCGGTCAAATTTAGTACAGTAATAGCCAAGGATCTAACTTATGATATAAATATATTAAAATGTCAGTCCGCCATCTTGAAACAAAATGGCGGACAGATATCTCAAAATGTACTGTAACTATTGAGTTCAAATTTGGTCCAGTAATAGCTAAGAATCTGTCTTAAAACATAGATACCTATATTAAAATGTTAGTCCGCCATCTTGAAACAAAATGGCAGCTAACTATCTCAAAATGTACTGCACCGATCTGGTTCAAATTTAGTACAGTAACAGCTAAAGATCTCATTTAATATATAGGCATATAACAATGTCAGTCCACCATCAAAAACTGGGTTGTAAAAATTTGTACCGGAAAAGCGTTTACGCGGTGAAAAACGAAACAAAAATCTGTGCACTAAAAATTTAAATAAATAACGATCGAATCTCAAAGGATTTATAGTTAAAAACTTTGTTTATACGGGTTCATTTTTTTTACAAATTTTAAACTTGAGTGGCCTACTTTAGCTTGTAGATTGATTTTAAAGACAGGTATATCAGATGAACAACAAACTATAATTTGATAAGTAAGTGTATATTAAGGTGGTTCGAGCAGTTTAGACTAGTCAAATCATGGTTTAAATGTAACTTTGTATTGTAACTTTTAAAAATTACAATTATATGTTACGAACATCCGTTAAGAAGAATTATGGCAACATATAGTACTATTTTATATAATATTTATTTGTAAATAAAATAAATAATTTATGTCAATTTTATGCAAACTTTACACGGGTATATCTCATGATAAAATTTTATTTTTAAAATTATAAAAGGAACATCTGTAGATCCATTCTTTCTCTATTAAATATTTAAAAAGCATATCTTGAAGTCAATAATAAACTGACAGTTTACTCGCAACGAAAACACTTTTACAGTATTTTTCAAATTCAAAATGACATTGCATAGCTAGGATGCGGGAAAGTACGAGTTTCGGGCTGGTTTTGGGCAGCTATAGTAGTGGGGAAGGGAGTCGAATTGAAGAAAAAGTAAAATCGATGGTATTCTAGGAATTCGGAAAAATCGTAGAAGGGCTTAAACTGAAATGGAAAAGGCTGGGATTCGAACCTGTGTGTTTGTGTTGTTAGAACTAGTCTATTACGAGTACATAATACATAATTGACATCTGCAATTAATTTTCAGTAAATACATCGCTATTTTCCTTGTTGATTTACTTTGTTACACTTAATTAGCCACAGATAATAAAAGTAAACAATTTACAATGGTCAACATTGTCAAGTAGTATCTCTTTCATAAATTAATGATAAAAATATAGGTATGCGCCATTGTTCTAAAAAATTATGTTATTAGTTTTTAAATATGGTTGTTTTAATTCTTGTTTATATTTAAAACCAACCTGTTTAAATAAAAATGAGTATCTTCTATCTTGGTAAAAATATAAACAGGTATATCAGTATTATAGTAATAAAATGAATAATCTCTACAATAAATGATAAGAAGAAAATAAGTAACAAAACAAGTTCGTCTAAAAATTAGTTTCTTAAATTATTATAATATGAAAGTTTATAATCAAAAAGCATTATATGTTGACAATAATTATTTTCAGCCTAATTCACAAACATCAAAATAAGTAGTTACATGGAAATAGAGAAACATGCAAACACAAATTTCACGGAATGGTTCCTTGCCGAATTTTTTATATTTGATCCAATTTTAAAAATTTATAACCGATAAGTCGCATTCACAGCCCGGCATTTGGTGAAATTTGAAGAAATAATTTAATTGTTCGTGTTCATAGCTCGAAATTGAGTCGTAGTACAATCAAGACAAAAAATATTCAAACGCTTTTCAGAACAAATCAGCTGTTCTTTCGAGATTCTACGGAGAGTCAAACTCCCGGCAAAGTCACGGCAAAAAAGAAGTTTTTTTCTTTCTAGTGATAATTACGTGGTTTTGAAGCAATCAATAAATTATAAATTCTTCTTTTCCAAGACTCATTGATAATTTAACAAATAATTCTCACTAGAAAGAAAAAACTTCTTTTTTGCCGTGACTTTGCCGGGAGTTTGACTCTCCGTAGAATCTCCAAAGATCGCCGTGCGATTACGTTTTTAAAACTTAATACATAATATACTATTTTGAACTTCCGGGACTAAAACTATTCTTTAGTCTTTATTTTTATGGGCTAAGGTTCTTAATTTGATCCCAAGGGATTATTTTTCATATTTAATCCCGTTGTCAAGGAATTGAATTAATTAAACCCGTTTGCAAGTAAATACGTACTATTTGTTACAGAGTATCTATGGCAACAATATATTTGTAATAAAGTTTACCATCAAAATTGCAAAATGTGTATTCTTTTAAACTATTTTGTATTCGTTTGAGGATGAAGTGCAAAAAATAGCGTATATACCACAGGACTAAAGTACCTTTAATCCCTCCAGGTGATTATTTCCCTCACCTTCGGCTCGTGAAATCAACTTCTTCCTCAGGATTAAATCATGCACTTATATATAATATACTATTTTGAACAATTATAATAGGTAAATATTTTCTTCTACTAATGTGTTTTTTTAAATATCAACATCTATTCTAGGCTCATTTAGTTGATCTGAAGATGGTTATAATCTTATAATCATGACCGAATCGTTGTCATAACTTACTATCAAACGTGAATTAAATTATTAATTCTTCCTTAACAAAAACATACCTGTTCTTCTTAACGCATTTTCATAAGTACAGGTTATATTTTTGAAGAAAGTATATACTTAGGTAATTTTTTTGTCAAAACTTTTTGCTTTTCGTTTCTAAATAAGGTATAATTTAAGCTCTAGAAATTGTGATATTTATTGTTTTTATTCTCACTACATGTCATAATATAATCACGGAATAAAAAAATTCTACAATTAAACTATAAGTTTGTTTGTAAAATCTGGAGAATGTGAAATCTTCACTGTCAAAACTAGAAAATTTTGTAATATTATCCTAAGAATAATAGCGCATTCTAGTCAAAACAATACGCTTTGGTGTAAATCGAAGGATGTTGCACAAACAGAATTGAAACATACACAAAAATTTCAAATATGAAATACACATCCTACGCAAGTTATGGTACAACAGAAGAAACAAATTCTAAACAATGTAAGGCGAAGATTGCAACATAGCAACACGTCAACAAGCAGTGGAACTAATAGCACCACTCGCATTGTTGCTGATTTCAAGTCAAATTACTACTTGAATCAGACTGAATAGATGTTAGTGTTTTAAATAAAAAACAAAGTGTTATAACTGTAAATTATAGCGGCCTATTGTTGTTTTATGAAATGGATGATCGTAGTGTTAATTTGCGATTGTGTAAAATATAATACGAATCGTATGTTTCGCGAAAATATCCGATAGCGTAACATTAATAAGTGTTCCGTGTTTATTTCACAATATTATATAAAGTTTTATGTTCTGGGTGCTCTTAATTATGTGTTACTTTCGTTTTTCATAATCGTAATGATGGATGCATAAGGATTCAAGCAGAAATTTGCTAAAATGCAAGACAAACAAAATTGTATACCTACATTATCAAAAGAAAACTGTAATAAGTATTATTATATTTAAAATTGATATTGACTATAATTAAAGAACATTTTGTTGTCAAAAGTGATCACAATTGTCGACCTTCTTAGGTCTCGCAATGACCCAAACGCTTTAGTGATTCCCAAATTTTCAATTTTTTTTTCACTCGTTCAAAACTTGTAGCTCCGTTCCGGGACTTTTGGGAAACCGTGTATTTCGTATCCTAGGAAATTTACTAACTTCTGGAGGAAAAGTGCTTGATTTTGTCAATACCGTGAGTTTTATTTAACGTGAAACATGAGATCTTTCATATACATGGTTACGAATTTGACAGCAATGTATTAGAGCGATTCATTTAAAATAGAACATAGGCTGTCATTAGCAAGTAAATATTACCTGTCAATTAGGGTTGTGTTGTTGAAAATAAGGTACACAATTGAAGAAAAGTTGCAAATGATACGTTGGTATAATGCAGATGTTAGCCTCAGACAAGTACCTCTGATTTATTTCGTGTATTTGAGAATTTGTTATAAATTGTATTCTGAAAAAATATCTATTAAATGTTTATATTTCTTGCAACTTTTTTCGTATCTAAAATAATTAGAAATACATACATATTTCATTTGCTATGTTCTATTTTAAATGAAACGCTCTAAACATTGCTGTCAAATTCGTAACCATGGATATGAAACATCCCATGTTTCACGTTAAATAAAACTAACGGTATAACTATTCTTTAGCTAATGAAGATTCTCTAATTAGAATTGCCATGGAAACATTTTCTATCTGTTTTTATTTATAAACACAAACATGCATTTTTATTTTCTAATTAATTTTAGAGTTGTTTCTTTAACTTTAGCCCATTTTATTTCGAATCAAATAAGAGGAATACCCACCATCCACCCCTACAAAATATACCCATACAACACAAATACGTCGGTAAGACGTCTTTATAATGTCCATGTCTTTAAAACGTCTAATTCAAAAAATGTAATTACAAAGACGTCACATACGTGTCTTATGTCCTCCATTCTGGATGTTTAAAAGGTGTTATTTTCTTCCATGCAAATGACGTCTATTTAATAGCTTTTCGACAGTCAAATGATGTTCTTTTTAATAAAATTATGACCAATATGTATAGGACTCCTATATATTGTAAGCGAGGATTTAAAACTGGACAACATAATGACGACTTAAAAGCTACCGCATAAGACGTCTAAAATTCGACCAAAACTAGTCTCCTTATGACGTCTATAAGACAGTAGTAAGACGTTCATACGATCGATGTGTTGTATGGAAAGTAACAATATGTTCTCGTTGGGGACATGAAATTGACTTTTGATTTGTTTTTAAAATTTAAAGGTAAAAGATGCCTCTAGGTCTGTCGAGTGCCATTTTTTTAAATTTTAATTCAGCGGCGCCGCTATTTAACAGGTAATTATATTTCTGAGTATACAGAAACATTAAAAAAACAGGACCTAAAAAGAAACACCTTCGCCTGCCATTCGCAAAGGAAACAAACATCAAAATATTCCTCAAAACGTCAGTCAAAACCCAATCCTGTATAATTATAATTGCGTAGCCATCCACTCTCAAGATAAAGTCATCAACATCATTCATCTTCTGTCAGATTCTTCCTGTGCTTCTAAGTCTTCTGCGGTTCAGTAATTAGCATCCTGTTCTTGCTCAACAACACTCTTCTTCACTATTGAAAGTAAAGACTTTCAATTAGAGTGCTGTGTCCATCGTTTCATCTACATTGTGTTCGGATGGTTTATGTTGTCGAAAATGCGGCCAAGGTTCGTGATCCCTCAATTGAATCATTGGAAGAATTGAAGCTGTAATTGATTCATTGATCCATTACAAGCTAGATGAAATTGTGTTATTATATTACTTCATTTACAGTTTATACATCCTAAGTCCCTTTCCTACATTATATACAATTTGTTGTTGATTTTATTTAGTAACTATAATTTTAATAACTTGCTTTCGTAAAGGCTTTAATTTTATGCTTTATTCAGCAAAATTTAAATAAATGCATCTTTTTTCCCGAACTATTTAATTTGATATCAACTTCGGCATAATTTGAATGTGAAAATACAATTCATTATCGTTTAAAAATTATTGTTTTTGATTCTTCGACTAGATTTTTTTCCTAGAGAGCTTTAATTTGATAATACACTTGAAAATATTTGAATCATATTTGGAGAAACAATTGAAAATCCCATCAATGTCATTTTTTTACATTTTTACTAAATTTTTCTCTCCGAGAGCTTTAAATTGACACCAAACTTGGTATAATTTAAATTAATTTATACTTGTTCCAATTACCAAAAATTACTAAATTCTTGAACTGTTGCTAAGATACCAAAAAAATTCCGAAGAGAATCAAAAATTTAAATGTCAAAATTGTCATTATTGAATTTAATAATTACAAAATAATTTTATGTTAAATGTAAGTAAAAATGATGTAATTTAAATAAAAAATTGTACAATTAATTACAGAAAATGGTTATTTATAGGATTATTAGTAGTTTATATAAGGGGAAATTGAAGATATAAATTTTTTGCATTAATTTGACGTTTTTAATGGCGCACTGCGCTATAATGTGATCCGTGGGCTATAAAGTGATGTTTATGACTAAGAAATTCGTTTATAACTGTCAAATTATGATATGAAGGTGCGAATTGACATTTTAATACATAAATAAATTATTAATTATTAACATTAAGTACAAAATAAAATAACATATTGTACACGACGATAAAGACTTCCTCGTGTACTAACATCTTTCACTTATCGATAAATGATCTCTTTATCGCCTTGTAATATAGTATTGTACAACAAGAGTGGATGTGATGCCTATATCGCACGAGAATGAGTTTGCAGTCACGACCCCATAGGGGGAGTGTCTGCAAACTCAAATTTTTTCTACGATCAAATATCGAAATATAGTTTTAGCAATAATATGCTCTCAATATGATGCAAACATTATTTAAAAGTAGGGTTTACATCAATTATTTTTTGACATTTGACATTTGAATAATTGTTGCCAACGTAAAATTTTATTTGCTGTTTTTGCAATAAAATAATGCTTTTAAACATAATTAATTATTAAATAACAGTTGATTTACTGTTTTTAATAATTATTTGCCATGATGAAAACATAATTTGCACGCATTAATAATTTTTTGACGTATTTGACCTTGAATTTCATATCCACACCTGGTATAGATATGACATCCCTATCCACACATGATAGTATGAACATAATAATGTTGGCAATATCCAGTGGGGAGTAGAAAAAATAACTATTAGCTAACAAAATGTGGCGCATTTTTACGATTTAAATACCTTGACCTAATCAAACCAAAACCGAACTAAACCGTGTGAATTACACCAACAACAAAAACCATCCCACATTTTCAACCGGATCCCCGTACTTACGACCAATTACGTGATCAATCAATCGATTCTAACCTCACTAAAACACCGATACAAAACATTTAACACACTCCCCCAGCAACGATTTGAAGTGTAAAACTCTAAATCTGCATGTTGTCTGTTAGAAAGCAGTCACATCCAGGAGCCGCAAGACACGTTGGTGTCAGATTATGAGGTGACATGATGACGACCTCTCTGAGGATGGTGATGGTGCTCCTGGTCCTGGTGCTCTTGGTGGTGACCACGGTGAAGACTCAGATGATGGAGTGCCCCCCGCAAGAGAAGATTTTACCCTGTAGGTGCCTACTAAGAGGACAGGAGTTTCAAGTGTGGTGAGTGGTTTTTAAATCTGGTGTTGGGTGTTTGGTTGCTTACATGCTTATGGCGTTCTTACTTAAGGGCGCGCTTAAAAGTGAAAAAACCGTAACACGTTCTTTCTCTCTTTTTACTGGCCAACTCTGGCTGCACGGTTAGTACCGAAAGCATATTTTTAAATCATTACTCAAATTATTTTTTGTCAAATAAACTTTTTATTTTATGGATTTTGACCAATAGAATAATGTATTCATTATATACTTGAAAGTAGTATAATAAATCCCTCCATAAGGACACATTATGAAATAATGAATTCATTATTTCACACTGTTAAATAATGAGTACTTTATTCTTCCAAACTGTCAAAATTATTCGGATGAATTGTCAATTTTTTGAGGTTAGGTTAATATGAATACAAATTTGTAAATAAGAAATGTTGCTTTATTTAAAAAGTCGTAGGTAAAATGTTGTATTTGACTCGCAAATAATAGCTATAACTCACTCGGATGATTTATTAACTCGCTTTCGGCTCGTGCATAAACTTTCATCCTCTTGAATTATAGCCTACATTATTTGCTCGTTAAATAAGTGGAAATACGATTTATACTTTGAACAATTAAAAGTTTATGTTGAACGCGTCCCTTGGAACTATTGCAGCTGCCCTGCCCAAATATCTTATATTGTTCAAAAATAATACAGGTAAACAGGGCCGGATTGGGAAGACTCAGCGGCCCGGGAAAATTCTAACCACCACTTGATAATGTCCGAAAAATACAGAATTTTTAGACCGCCATAACTCGGTTGAATTTGGTCGAAAATGAATGAATCTTCAAATTCAAGTTTAAAGTTTTCTCTTTAAGGTCATGGAAGTTAAGAGCGTAATGTAGGAACGTTACGCGGAGCAAAAACATGCTTTTGAATGGGGAATGAAATTGAGACTAATTTTGGTCGGATCGACTTAATTCTTTTTAAATTTAAAGATAAAGATGAGCTCCACGTCCATTAAGTGTTGAAATATTAATTTTATTATTTGATTCAACTTTACAATGCCATAATCATAAACTTGTCACAACTTACCCATACCCAACAAATATCTCGCGAAAAACAAAACGGATTGAGAAACCAAAAAATACGTCCAAAATATTTTTGAAAGTTCTATCGAATGGCACCAAACGAAAGATTTCCCCCGTTCAAACATTGAACTCCTTTAATTCTCTCAGCCCTTAATGTGGCAGGCAAATCGACCGGCCCATAAAAATATATAGGAGTGATATTATAGTTCGCGATCGCAGAGCGGCAGCCTCAAAAAACCGCGGCCTCTCGGGAAATTCCCGATTCTCCCGACCGGCCAATCCGGCCCTGCAGGTAAATGTAAATTGATTCCCTGTTTCATTTTAAAAAGAACGCTCTTTAATACATTGCTGTCAAAGTCGTAACCATGGATATGAAAAATCCCATGTTTCACTTTAAAATAGTCGTTTGTAGATAAAGTACAGTAAGAATATTATTGAGACATTGAAAGTCTTACTTAAACTTGGCAATCTCTCATTTGAATGATTATCTACCTACTATTAAGGAAGGTCGATACCTAAACGCTAGATTTCAGCGTGCGGCTTGTTACACATAAATAAAGAAAGGATAAAATTATTAATTTCAATAAATAAATACTACTCTTTATGAACAAACAAATGAGATATATTTAAATAGCTAAAGGTTGTCCTTAAGTGCGTCTAATGCAACTTTTTTAAATTTTTTGTTTCACATATGTGATAAAATACATATAAAAAACTCTCAAAATAGCTCAAATTGGCAATGTTTAGCCGAGAATATAAAAAATGAAGTACAAAAATAAAAAAAAATGTGGCATTAAACGCATTTGGGGACAACCTTTATCTATTCAAAAATGTTTTTGTTATTCTAATAATGTTAATTTTTACTTCAATTTTAAGGAGAAAACTAAACATACTTTTCAATATTATTGCGCCGGTAGTAACCCCTCTTAATTTCTAAGCATTTAAAAATACCGTATATTATTATGCTTATAGCTTGATCCACAAAATTAGCGTAATTTCCAATTTTCCTTATGCAGTAAGTATCAATTTAATTTTTTGCATTAATATACAATATAAATGTAGGCAGTAGCCTTACTTAGCCTTGAAGGTTTATAAAACTTAATTCGCATAACTATCTACAGTAAAAAATAAATATTTCATTCCGCGTTCGTTAACTACTAGTTTTAATTTTACATTAGTAAGTAGAGATCATTAAATCTCCGACAACATTTGTCGCCAGTTCACGATTCGTAGAATTAATATTAATCAAATCAATCGCTGTAAATTAGACAAGACTCAGACTAATTTTTTTCGTTTAGTATTAACTGTGCCTTTAGTAGTGCATTTAGTAATTTGGCTATTTCTTAAAGACGCGAGTGTGTTGAACAATACCGCTAACGAATTTATTTTGATAAGTAAATATTATTTGGTTTCGGTTTGAACATATAACCACACGTGAAAAATAATAAAAGTATCAATCGTAAATTACACAAGACGGAAGAATTTTTTTTTTCGTTTGGTATTAAGGTTGTTGTCTAGCGAAACTAGCGACATCGGACGGTAGGCTTCATGAAGTGTAGTGTATTTCGGAGAGGATAAAAAAAGTGTACAAATTTGGCATCCTGTATACAGGTTGGTGGAGGTGAAATGCAAACATTGAGATCTTGATATGCGTGGAATACTGTCAATGTCAAAGTAGCTGTGATATTATTGAAATTTTTATTTTCACTTATAATATCACATGTGCATTAATTCTTTCCAGAAATTTTTTTGAGTGCTTTCCAACAACGTCTTAATTAGCTCGAGTGGTACACGAGAGCTAATTACGTTGTTAGAATGCACGATAAAAAATTTCCTGGACATGAATGAATGCACGAGTGCATATTCGGTAAGAAAATCTTAATGACACCGCCGCTCTATTTTTGAATTCTTTTTACTATAGAAACTTGAAACATTTACTAAATTTGTATTTAAAATTAATAAATATATAATGCTTACCTTATTAATTACTTATTTATGCTCAAAATAACAATTTAACCAATTTTAAATTTAATATCAAAGTGGCAGATGACTGTAAAGTTTCCGCTTATTAATTTCAGTTAAGTTACTCAAGCTACTATTAAAAAATTTCCGAGAAAATTTTTATATAACCATGGTTACTATTATTGTAATCCATTCATCCATTGGCTGTTATTTGTGTCATGCGATTTTCATTAAAATATTTTCTTTGCATGATAATGAATGTGTACGAATAGAACGAGAAAGTGTCAAGAAGAAAGAGCGACAACCCTAGATTAAATAAATTATAGCTTTAATATAACAAGAATATTATGCGATTTATAATACCGAGGATGTTGCTAAGAGACGAGGTGAAACCGAGTCTCTTAGAACATCCAAGGGGGCTTAAATCGCATAATATTCTTGTTATATTAATAGCTTAATCGTATCATCAAAGATAGCGATGTTAAAACAAATCAAGAATTTTATTTGTCAATTAGTTGACAGTTCGCATATTATGGAAGGTTTTGATGTTATTATTAGGTTGTATCTAACGTATTACGTCCGTAACTAATGAATTATAAGTATCTAACGTATTATAAGGAACTTACGTATTATGTTGTTTATAATTATCAAAAAATGTTGCATGTTATAAGGTAATAATACTTGATGATACGATTAAATTAATTAAATTAAAATTTTAGTAGCATTTGCAACAATTACGCCACAAATGTTAGAACTGGATTTTACAATCGTTTTGGCTACTGTTTGGCAGAGGGAGAAAATTTGTTTGGATATTTATTGTAAATTCTAGTTAAATTATTATTATTGTTTTTGCTTTATAATTTATTTAACAATTAAAATAAATATGTTCCTGCTTTCTTTTCATAATAATACTATACTAACATTTAACATGCACTTTTAGATTTTACTATTATTTTTTGTGTTATTCACTACTCTTTTTGTCAGACAAATTCACATTCCCACTTGACAACATAAAATCCCCAGAACATTTCAAGAATGTGAACATCCCGGCTTGTTACCTACTTGCTATATTTGCCCATTTACATCCTAATAATATCTTTGCGATTGCTAATGTCCGCCCTTGGTAACATTATCTATGTTACATCCCAATGTTGTAACTTGGTAATAATATCACAATTATGCATCCCATGTAATTCTCTGAGATGTTTGTATTGAGTATGTAATTTTTGATCGTACTCAGGATGTGGCTAGGATAGACTTACGTAACATCACTTAAAGTACAAGAATAAGATATTATTAAACATCCCATGGACGATTCATGTCAAGTGGGATTACTTCGTTTTGTGACACTACTACAAAATATATCAAGATACCTAGCATGAAAGTTCGATTGTCATATATCGACACCTCTCGGGTAAAAGGTCGTAACCCTCAAAAATATAAAAATTTAGATTTTTGTTTCATAATACATTTTACACAGTTCTACACTTTCTTGTAAAATGGTGTAACCCTCCCTGACACCAAACAAAAATTATTTAGATATTTAGTTTGTAGTAACCCTCAAAATTCAAAAATTCAACCGAGTAAAGTTTAATTTATGCCAAACTAGGTAAATGATGGTTACGACCTTTTACCCGAGAGGTGTCGATATGTTCCCTATGTTCGCATTTCACGTCCACCAAACTGTACATTAATTTAATAATAATTGCCAATCGGAACTGAAGATTATCCTGAAAATTTATGTTAAGGTGTGTTATTATCTTATAAGTGCCCTATAAAAATTTAATTTAGTTCTATCGTCATCGATTTTACTAGACAACAACCTTAAGTGTGCCTTTAGTAGAGCATTTAGTAACTTTATTATTTCAGACGTGAGTGTATTGAATAATCCGCGACCGCAAACAAAATTATTGTGATGAGTAAATATTGTTTGTTTTCGCCATAAACGTAGAAGAGACGTGAAAAAACAATAAAACTATATTCTGGGAATTCCACTTCCTCCTCCGATACTTCAATATTTCCTTAGCTCAGTCAGCGCGAAGAATATACTCGCAACCGCACGCTAAAAGTGTAAACTCACTGTATCATAAATACTTAATCTAAAAATCTACTTTAATAATAATTATAAACATTTCGCAAGAACTTAATCCCGTTAAATTATTATCAAGTCATTATCTCGTATTTATTTATCATTACTACCAAGAATTTTGGAGGAAACATAAAATTTCAGTGCAATTGTTGTCGATAAGACTTTTAAAATGACAGAAGTCAGTAGTGTGATTGTTGAGAACGGTAGAAACCATTCAACAATGAAGAAACAAAAATCGTCTAATTGTTTAACAATTTTGCGGACAAATTTGTTGACATTGTTAACAATACTAGGAGTGATAGCGGGCGTAGCCCTAGGGTTTATTCTTCGAAGTACGAGGGACGATCCGTGGACTCAAAGGGACATTTCGTACGTTAATTTTCTTGGTGATATTTTTCTTCGGATGCTGAAGGGTTTAATTTTGCCGCTTATTATTTCTTCGTTGATTTCTGCAATCGGTTCGCTCGATTTGTCACTGTCGGGAAAGATTGGCGGACGGGCCATCGCGTATTATTTGGTGACTACGATTTCTGCTGTGATCTTGGGAATCATTTTAGTGACTACTATTCAACCTGGTGCTAATGGAAGTGCTGAAACAAATGGAAAATCTGAAGCTAGGAATGTTACCACGGCAGACACTTTATTGGATTTACTCAGGTAGGATTTTTTTCAAAAATTTAATGAATTAGAAGAATGTAGTGCAAACGTTTTTGTACGTATATTGTGTATCATGATCAGATGAATAATGCTTCTAAAAGTGTAATTTAATTCCGTGTACACTGTAAGAATGTAATTAGATATTTTATTTTTAGTTATGATATGTACTAGTATTTTATTTCTTGCAGAAATATGTTCCCGCCAAATTTAATACAAGCTGCTATAGAACAATATCGTACTGTGCTTGTTCCAAAAGTTAACGAAAGTAAGTATACACGCAATAAATTTTTTTTATTTATTAAAAACTCAATTTAACAATACACGCAACACGTGTGACGTGACAATGCCAATTTTGCATTTCTGACATTTAATAATCTGAAAAGAATTAGGGTTCTCCTTAAGCCCTGTTCGCACGGCGATCTTTGGCGATTCTACGGAGAGTCAAAGTCACGGCAAAGAAGAAGTTTTTTCTTTTTAGTGATAATTACGTGGTTTTGAAGCAATCAATATATTATAAATTCTTCTTTTCTAAGACTCATTGAAGATTTAACAAATAATTCAAACAATAATAACAAAAAAATTCCTGGCATATTAAAAATATAATATTATTATCACGTTAACACTAAATGCAATGTTTTTGTGCTGAACATTTTCCACATTGAATCAAAATATATAGCTATTTTTTATTACACATGCATCATAATCGATGTTTAAAGCACGCAAGTGCAAACCAAATTAAAACACGCTGTGTTTTAAAGGTTGCTAAGCAACAACAAAGAAAATTGTAATCAATCTTCAAGGTAACGATATTTTGACACATCACACAGACTACTTTATAAAATGAATCAAAATTAAAATGCTGTTTCCCGCTCTATTTTTCAAATTAGAATGCAGTGTAATAAAAAATAGTGTATGACATACGTGTATAATGCTTTTAAAGCACTAGGGACGTTAAAATCACTCCGCTTCGCGCCGTGCTCTTGTTCTTAAACCCGTCATACGTGCTTTAAAAGCTTATACACTTTATTATGCCCTGTTCACACGAGGAAAGTTTTTACTAAAAAATTTCTTAAAAGTAAAACAAGTGCTAGGAGCTGTCATAAAAAAAACTGTCAATACAGTTCATACGAGGAAACCGTGGAGGAAACTAATTATTTCTTTAAAATATATTAAAGCTTGTGATTTAAATATATTTTCCCCGTATGAACGGTATTGACAGTTTTTTCTGTGACAGCTCCTAGCACTTGTTTTACTTTCAGGAAACTTTTTAGTGAAAACTTTCCTCGTGTGATCGGGTCATCATAATAATTATCAATACTATTTAAATTTGAAATGATTTACATTTTAGCTGACATAAACAAATGGCCTCTCTCATCCGCATACGACCCAGGCACGAACATCCTGGGCCTAGTGGTGTTCTCCACGTTCCTCGGCATTGCCTTGGGCAAGTTGGGCCCCCGGGGCGCAGTCCTGCTGTCCGTGTTCCAGAACCTCAGCGAGGCCATGATGCTCATCACCAACTGGGTGATCTGGGTGTCGCCGCTAGGAGTCATGTTCCTCATCAGCGCCAAGTTGCTCGAGATCGAAGACTTCGGAGAGATCATGGGGCAGCTTGGAATGTACTTCATGACGGTTCTAGTCGGGTTGTTACTCCATGGGTTTGTGATACTACCCATGTTTTATTTTGCGATGACTAGGAAAAGTCCTGTGCGATATGTGCTGAATATGGGACAGGCGATTGTCACAGCGTTTGGAACTGCGTCTAGGTAAATATATTTAAATTTCCCGCTATAGTTCTAAATACAGGATGATTCACAACTTCGTGCATACATTTTAATGGCATAGTGCTAAACACACTTGTCACGGAATTGGAAGAACTTTTTCAAAATTCGCAATTTTAGTTTCCAGGTTTTTTAATCAAATATTTTAGTTTTGGGTCACTGTTTTCAAATGGAATTACATAAATTTACTATTGTATTTCATTCATAGTTAATCAAATATCCATTATACAATCAACAATCGGAACAATCCCGTTTCAAAAATGTGCGAAAACTGCTTTTAAATTTATGATCAGTAAAGCCCTGTTCACACATGGACTCATAGAAGACACACACACGCAACAGTAATAAATACTGTGTGTGTTGCTTGTGAAATAGAGGCGCCGCTATTTTGTGGCTTCTATGTAAATAAAGAAAAAATCTATTTTGAGACCACAAACGTTCCACACGTTCTACATTGTGCTTCTGTTGCCTGTGTTTCGCTTGTGTAAACAGGGCTTAAAGTTGAGCACAATGTGTCATTAAAGTATATGCACGAATTTGTGAATCACCTTGTATATAAATTAATATCTCACGTTGTTACATTTTAAACTAAAATAACTTAAATCGCACTCCTAGCTGTTATAGTTTGTTCAGTTTATATTAACATACAGGGTGTTACGGGTATGCTTCCGGAAATAAATTAAAGATATTCAAAACAATCTACACTATGGACACAATTTTGACTTTGAGAATACTTGAAATTACCTATTTTTAGCTGATAATTTCTTGGATACAAGGAAAAACTTTCAAATCCGGTTATATTATACCATAAACCTTTTTGAACTACACATTATTAAAATTTCATGTTATATCTTAAAAACTGAAGGTTACAGAGAATTTGGAAGGAAACGCATGTTTAAACAGAAATTTGATCTGAACGCCTGAAATAAATATTTTTAAAATTACAGATTTTCTCATTTTGTAGACTGTACAGTGAAGGTGTAGATGATCGTATTTCATTCTATTACGTACATGTTCAAAGATCAAAGCTATAAATGTAAAAATTTGTAAAATAGTTGTTGTATGATGTGTATTAACAATGACAAAACCCATAAATATAGCCATAAAAATTTCCAATGTTTGCATCGTACATGCTTCTAATTAAATTGCAATTATTGCATACATTTTTTTGTAATTGTAAAAACAAACAAGTATCGTGAGTGCGCATACATATTAATAATAATGATGAAATTTATGTCACTTATTTGATTTGCACACATGTTTACTTATCTGTTCAAAGATTTTGAAACATTAAATAAAGATTAATTACAATTGCGTCAGTAAGTCAGGTAATTCAATTTTTTATCTTAAACGTAATTGGAACTAAATAATTATTACTTAATATTTTTTGTCTTTATGAGTATTGTATCTAATGGTATAATTGTTCATATTTAATTTCAATTATAAAAATGTGACCGTATCATGCGCACAATTTTATTGTTGTTTATAAACATTGCAAATAATTATAAACATATTATGCAAATATTATTGCTGGGTTTATGCAGAAACTTAATTTTAATTATAAAATTAATAACTTAAACTAAGAAGTTGAATTGCCAAGTAAGATAGTTTAGTTTGTTAATTAATCATATTACAATTAAATCGCACTCGGATAGTCAAGCTGACCACTTGATCGTCTTAAATGTAGTCCTAGTTGCAAAAAGAATCTATCCAATTCCGCTTTGAATTACAAAGGTCATCGCACGAATTTAGATTGAATCGGTCGAAGTGGTTGGATTCCACTATAATAACAACTATTCTGTAATTGGGAGTAAATCATGTTCAATGGTGCAAAATAAAAAATGTTACACTTGCATAAACCAGGCCTTGATTGTAAGAATGCTAATTTTTAAAATGCAAATTTGTTTTCAGTTCTGCAACATTACCAGTGGCAATAAGTTGCTTGGAAAACAAAAATGAAATAGATCCAAGAGTAGCAAGATTTGTAATGCCAATTGGAGCAACAATTAACATGGACGGTACTGCTTTGTATGAAGCGGTTGCTGCATTATTTATTGCCCAAATAAGAAATGTTTCGCTTAGTTTTGGGAACATTGTAGCTGTGAGGTAAGGTTTACTTTAATTCATTGCAACACCAATTCATTTAATCGCTTATGATATTTTATAAATTTTCCTTGAAATATAATAAGGAAAACTGTAAACTGTTTACATAATTGGTTATCTAGGAAAAAATTTATACAATAGTTCATAAATTGTTTCACACATGATCAACACACAGAACCACATTATTTTAATGGGGAAATTTAGCATTTCTATTTTTATATAAATATTACGGAATATTAAAACGAAACAATACCCAAGCCAATAAAATATAATATTTTTCCTTATGAACTTTATGCTACCTATACACTAGGTCCAGCTGATTTTTTATAAAACAAATAACAAAAATCTCAAAGTATCGAAAAAATATATTTATATTTTTTACAAAACACATAGCTAGGTAGTTCTAAAAATGTCGTAATTTAAATTAAATAAATACAGAAATAAACCCAAATTAGTTATTTATGTCACAAGTACGCAAAATAGAATTTTAGACGACGAATATGTTTGCTGACGAGGCGCAAGCCGAGTCTTTAAATTAGGTGAGTTCTCTAAAACTCAGTTTGTGTACGTGTTATAATTTTTTTTAGTACTTATATTCTAAAACATAACTTTAAAACAAAATTTTTAAAAACGTAGGCAATGAAACAATGAAAATCAGTATTAATAATCCTATATAAAGTTTTATGTGAAAAGAACTCAAAAAATGAGAAAAAGAAGATAATTTTTCATAAAATTTAATTTAATTATTATTTCTATATTTAAAGATTTTAAATAGATTCTTTAATAATAAATCATATCGAAAAATGAACTTTACAAAACTGTAAAAACAAATGCAGGTTCCCATTTAAAAGACAAAAAAAGCACAACAAAAATGCGTTACGAAAAAATTATCCTAATCTTTTTTTTAGTATAACAGCAACAGCAGCAAGTATCGGGGCAGCAGGTATTCCCCAAGCTGGCTTGGTAACCATGGTGATGGTTCTAGATACCGTAGGTTTACCTGCTGAAGACGTCAGCATGATCATCGCTGTCGACTGGCTGCTGTAAGATTTATTTCAAGTGGTATTTCCTTTTATAAACCAGGATAACTAAGGGAAATACCATTTTTATTTGCACTTTCCTAATTTTTTGTTCGTTTTAGGGATCGATTTAGAACAACGATTAACGTGTTAGGAGACTCATTAGGAGCTGGAATTGTAAATAAATTAAGTAAAGATGAACTAACACGATTATCACAAAAGAAAGAACATACAATTGAGAATTCTGCATTGTAAAAGTACAAGTTGTACGCAAATATTGTTGCACATCGTCGTGCAAAAATTTGTAATTCGCTTTAATTTGTAAATATAGAATTGTAAGGAACTGTGTTCTCATTATTGTTTCCATTTCTTACTTAGATGTTGTATAAATATTTATTATTAATTTGTATTATGGTTTTGGGATTTGAATCTCTGGGTTATATACCTAGGGTTAGTATTATTTTTACTTTTGCCACGGAGTTTTTGTGACGCTATCCCGTCGTGTTAATATTATTATTAAATAGTATCCCACATAGCACAAAGTGAATCCTAAAGATATCTTTTAGATCACTTTATCTTACACGCGATATCGCTGTTTTACTACAAAAAGTGATATTTAAGATATCTTTGCGATTTCGTTTGTTTTATTATGGTTGCACATTTCTGCGCACAAAATTTCAGCACTGCGCATCAAGTTATGCATTGCACTGCACAAGGCTTCAAAAATGTTATAAATTCAATTATTACAAGTGAAAAAATTTACAGGTGCTCCCACAGTGAACTACCTAGGGTCCTCGACGGTCTAAAATCTTTGGGCAGTTACCTCCACTACCCCATAGATGAGCTCATATTAGAGAATAATAACATTCCATCTTTACCAGGCCGAACGTTCATCCCTTTAAGAGTCATGCGTCTTATGCTACGCAACAATGGTTTAGAACGTGTGTCTAGCGATTGGTTATCAGGGTTAGAGTCATCCCTTATGGAATTGTTTATTGTTGAACCTTCCTTAAGAAGCTTTCCTGAAGACTCTTTAGATCTTATGACATCTTTAGAAGCAGTGACAATACAAACACAACTGCTGAAAAGACTACCGAAATTTTCTGGTCTACAAAAACTAAGGCATTTGCAAATTGAATCTGCTTCTTTATTAGAATTGTCTCCACGACATTTTAAATCGTTGCCTTCGTTGGAGAAATATCATGTGTCGGGTAGTCCCAGATTAATCAGATTAGAAAATGGTTTACTCCAAGATTTACCTCGGTTGACTTTAGTTAATATTTCGTATTGTGGAATATCTTTAATTCATCCCAGGACTTTTACAAGATTGCCAGTTTTAAATGAATTAATTTTAATTGGGAATAAAATTTCTGATGCTGGTATGATTGGTAGAAGTTCGCGGGATTTACCAGCTTTATCAATTCTTCGACTGGATTATAACAATTTGGATCGGTTAGCAGAAGCATCTTTTGTGGATTTACCTTCTGTTAAAAATGTGTATTTGAGTAATAACAGAATTATTGAACTAGACCGTGGTGCATTCCACAGAGTTCCCATGTTGCGAACATTAGATTTAAATTATAATATTATAAGGAGAATACATCCAGAAACATTTTACCAACATTCTTCCAATGGTTTAGAACAAGTCTGGATGATCAACAATGATATTAATCACATTTCTGAGATAAGATCTTTATTGGATGCGCTTCCTCGTTTGATATTTTTGGATGTAAGTAATAATAATTTGCAAGATGTACCGTATGGTGCTCTAAGAGGTCATCCAACTTTAGAACGATTGCATTTAGATAACAATAAAATACATATGGTTGAAAGGGAAGCATTTTCTGGAATGCCATCTCTAAGAGAACTGAGACTTAGAAATAATTCATTGTCAAATCTTCTTGGCGCTCCTCTTTGGAATTTGCCAGCACTAAAAGGTTTAGATTTGTCTCAGAATTATTACAGAAGAATTGAACCTCGTTTGTTGAGCAATCTTCCATCGTTACGACGAATCGATTTAAGTGAAAATTTGTTGACAATAGTAGATCCGGCTACATTTTTAGATACTCCTGTTTTGGAACATGTTAATTTGTCGTTCAATGCTTTGGCTTCTTTACATCCAGCTACGTTTCGACATTTAATGAATTTATATGAATTGGACGTCAGCTATAATAAATTATTAGAATTTGTGCCTGGTTTACCAAGAGGAATTGAATACTTGCATATGGCGAAAAATGAAATCACAGCTATTCCTACTCCCCCGTCACCTGATTTAGATCTTCCTGCATTAAGAATGTTAGACATTTCTTCAAATGGTATTCAAAGAATACCTCCAGGTACCTTGAGATCCCTTCCACAATTAAGAAAATTTTTATTCAATAAAAACTTTTTACAACAATTAGAAGATGGATCACTGGAAGGACTATCACAGTTAGAACTACTAAGTTTCTCAGAAAATAAAGTTGTTATGATTCAACCAAATACTTTTAAAGATGTATCAGAACTGCAAACACTTAATATGAGAGGAAATAAGTTAGAAATTTTGCGACCGGAACTATTGAAAAATCTTCGAAAATTGAGATCATTAGATATCAGTCACAATCGACTTTCGGAAATTATGTTAGGAACTTTGGATAATAGCAGAGATTTAGAATCAATGAATGCTTCACATAACATTCTGACAGAAATATCTCCTACTTTTAAAGGGTTGAAAAATTTAAAAGTTTTAGATTTAACCAACAACAGACTGCGAAATTTAAATCCAAATACGTTAAGCAGTCTAACAGATCTCAAAGAATTGCGTATGTCTCAAAACTTAATCAGAGAAATTCGAAAAGGTGCATTTGAAAACTTACAATTTTTAAAAGTATTACATTTAGACCATAATGAACTAGAATTGGTAGATTCTCTTGCTGTTCGATCGTTGCCTTTACTTACAATGATAAAAATGAATAAAAACAGACTGCGGGAAATACCAGACGTTGCATTCAGCGAATTACCATCTCTACAAATAGCAGAACTTCAAGAAAATCGATTAAGACACGTTGGAATTAATGCATTTCATCGAGTTCCTCACTTACTATTTCTCAACCTGAGTTCTAATCAAATACCTGGACTTGAAGAAGCTGGACTACGAAATTTAAGATCATTAGAAGTTTTAGATGTCAGTAACAATAAATTATCTAGAATATCCAGTTCTAGTTTGGAAAAAATGGAATGGTTAGTGGAACTAAAAATGGATAACAATGAAATTTGCGGCGTGCAGGGATCAACATTCAACGAAATGCCAAGATTACGAGTACTCAGTTTGAGAAACAATAAGATGATGTCACTTCCGGAAAATGCCGTTCAGAAGTTAAGGAGCAACATTGCCCTTTTGGATTTAGATGGTAAGTTACACCCACTTGTGTTGAGTGCAATTTATTGATTTGATTTTTGTTTTCAGGCAATCCATTATTATGTTCGTGCAACATGTTGTGGCTTCGAGCTTGGCTACAGGAAGCTGGAGTAGTTGGTCCACGTTGTTCAGACGGTTCTTTGCTTCGAGAAATGCGATTATCACGCCAAGAATGCATGTACGAACAACGAACTGCCAACCCGGTTGCTCCTGGATGTGAAGCGGAACTTCTTTCAGTACCATCTTACAGCACATCGCAGGTGTTTTCCCAGTGGATGGATCTTAAAGAACCCACAACTTCTGCTAGTAAACCTCTTAACATGAACATGGCACCGTCTCCAGAAGAATCAGAATATTTTTATGACGAATACGTTGATTACCCATATAATGAAACTGCTATGCCAGATCAAAATAACACCTTAAACAATAACTTACGTCCCAAAAATGAGGTAACAACTTCTGGAAGCCCGTCTAAAAAAACATCTTCACATTATATTTCCGGAGATACTCCAGTTTTGTACGCAGCGATAAATAAGAACAAAACTAAAATATCAGACACACCAAAAGGGTCAAGCCCATCACCAAGCAGTAGTGGATTCACCTTTTTCGGTGTTCCCCTCCCTGCTTTAAATTTGAACAATCTTTGGCCCATAGGAGGCAACAACCGAGCATCAAATGACAGAAAAGCAGATCAAAGTAAAATTGTCAATATCAAAAACAGAGAGACTTCAGGAAGAGGAGGGAATCTTTTCCCGCCAACTGAACCGGAAATACAAACAGGGGGATTCATACCCATAGTTCCCGGAACATCCGGCGGATTCCGACCAATACCAAATCCGAACTCGTTTTATAACTACAGCATTGAACGAGTTCAATTAAACAATACTCGTAAACAAAATACAACTGTTGTTCCGTCGTCAATGCTTGTTGATGTGACAGAAGATTTTCTGTCAAAACGAGGACCGGCTGCAAATATGGGACATCCTATTCCGACACCTACGGACAGTCCAATTACTACCACATCTAGTATTAAACCTAATACAGAAAATAAATATCCAGAAAAAGAACTTACAGACAGTGAAAACCAACCGTCAAAAAAAATACAGCAAATTTTTGAGTCTAAACCTTCTACCACCACGACGACAACAACAACAACAACAACAACATCTACAACAACGACGACGACAAGACCAACAACAACTAAATCTCACAAAAATTTAACAACAATTAATTACATTGAAACTATTAATCAAACAAGTCTTGCGACAGCAACTACTGCATTAGAAATTGACACATCTTCAATAGATGAAAGTTTTGAAGATTTCTTTCAAGATGTAATTGATAATGTATCTTTTCCTGCTACTACCATTACACCAGTAAAAATTTCAAACAAAACAGACGTAATAAAAGAAACAACCACGTCAGCAAAACCGGAAACAAACATTTTCCGCCCTGGGAAAGACACTCCGTCAACTCTGTCAACCTTTTTGATACCTGGAGGATTACAACCAGCAGTGCGACCTGCAATAAAAGCAAATATTACTAGAGTGCTATCTCCTCATATATCGTCCACTGCTTCTTTGCAAGCTATTCAAGAACAAAAGGAAGAAACATTATCAACAACATTGAACAATCATAGAGCAAAACAAGCCTTTTTGAATATTGACAACTCAGCTACTTCTCAAATTCCTCCACATGATCGATCAATGAGTTGGTATTTTATGAATTATAACAAAACAAATTTACAGCCGTATGTTGATCCAGCAATTGGCAATGTCGTTGGAAGTAATCAGATTAAAATAAGTGCCTCTGCGTGGTTAACAGTAATCATTTTTACAGTAAAATATATTTTATGTGTGTAATACCTATAGGTGTATATAGAAGACTGTCTAGATTCTTTAAAATTTGTACAAAAATTATTTAGGTAAAAATATGTGTGGTGTGAATGTATACTAAAGAAGTGATGCTGAAAAATACCGGTCTAAGAAAACAACCTGATATGATAAAAAGAATAAAAGAAATAATTGAAAAACAAATAATTATCCCAGTTACGTTTAAATCCAGCATCACTAATTAGAAGATAGCCAAAGAACAAGTATTAAATACTAATATTAAGGAATAGCGAAAATGTGTAGTGTCTGGGTAAATAAAACAAAATTATAATAAAGAGTTTAGTTTATTGTAATATTAATATGTATGTACTAAAAATACTAAAGCACATGTGTTACAGCTACACAAACATCATAATTGCAAAAAATATAATATAATAAACCAAAAATGAAACAGAATTATTGGAATTTATACAATAATTAGTAATTAATAGTAAGTATTAACATGACAGTTTTATTTTATTTGTATAAAAGGTACTGTGAATCTTTTTTCAAAATGTAGATAATTTTGAGTAATGAAAAAAATAAATATGTTTTCTTATTAACGAAACTAAAAATCATTTCTTCTTTTCATCTTTTACTGTTTTAGCATCTTTACTTTTATCATCCTTTTCTTTGTTCTTGTCATCTTTATCTTTCTTTTCTTTTTCCTCCTTTTTACCTTCTTCAGCATCTTTATTCGTTAACTTGTTATTAATCAAATTGTGTAAGGCGACTATTGAGCGAACCATTGCAGCTAAGTAAACTACCAGCATCTGGTCGTTTGTTTTCACGTACAAAGAATTTGTAAAATTATCGTGGTTTATATCCGGCAATAAGTTGAATATATCTTGCAGCTGGTAGACAATTTGGTGATTTATTGGCAGTTTTGATTGTCCAACCTGGACTAGATAATCTCTAATTTCTTTTAATTGCAAATGCAGGCCTTTTAAGCCTAATAATTGGTTTGTTATTCGTTGAGAAAGGGTACCTACAGTCGTATCTTTGATGTCGCGCAACAAATGTTCTACACCGACTTCTTCTGCTTCTTCGGCACCAATTTCGCTAGGAACATGCTCGAATGTCTTGGATGTTGGAGAACCATCATCATGAACTTCTTCCACTGCTTGATACGCTTCTGTGGGAAGTCCTAAATCTTTGGGTTTGGCGTCAATTATGACGAGAACTGAGTTTGGGCAGTATCTTCTGATTAGTTCATTAATGTCGATGTCATTCTGGTGTAACTTTGGGCCAGTGTGATACCACCCAACTACCTTTTCACGGGCGTTTACTTTTTTGAACATTCCATACATGTTTTCTAAGTAATCATGGTCCAAAAACCATACTGATTGATCTTTATCATCTTCATCAAAAGGAACTGTACAAAAGAAGTTAAGAGTTAGTGCATTACTCATCAAATTTCAAATTTTGGCAGTAAATCAAAAATTAAATTGCACAATTGGCAATAATATTAAATTATGCTTGATATATTAGTTTATTTAATAATGTAATATTAAATTGTAACAAAGTATGACTAACCTGCAAAACTGTTGGAAACATCAAGTACTCCTTTTGCTCTCCAGCATCCCAAAAGAACACCGACAACTCGTTTTTGGTTTCCAATTTTACCCATTCGATTAAAATGGTCCACCACGCTCAATAATACGAGCGGGTGAACTATAACTTTTGTAGTTGTTACTTCTTGACTCGGCATTTTCGATGACTTTTCTGTTTTCGTTCCTCACCGAAATGAAGTTGTAACCGGTGAATTGACAAGACAGATTCAGTAGGAAAACTTAAAAAAGTAATACGAAAAATATGAAGTTTTAAATAATATGAAATTTAAATCATGCAATGTGAATAGGATTATTGGGATTAATAAACAAAAATATTAGACAACTACTGTTATAATATAATAATTAAATTATGGCAAATACAAATACTGAAAATATATTTCAACATACGTGAATATAGTAGAATTGTTCTATGGATTTGTTCTATGTTCATTTCGGAACGTAGGTCGTAATCAAAATAGTGTTGCCAACCGTACTATAATTATGGTACTTGCGCATAAAAACAAAAGTCTGGTGATATTTCTATGTTTGTGATTGGCTGGAACATAGCCGGTTTTACACACAACTTATCTTAAAATCAGATTGTTGTGTTTTGTTTATGTTTACTGTCAAAATGACATTTTTTAAAATTCATTCTGCAAGGTGAATATAATTTGAAATTTCTTCTAATTTGATACCAGTATAAATAAATAACTTGTGAATTAGAAACTGACACTCTGTGCAGATACTGACAAGACAAACAGTCAAACACAAATTTCGAGCTGTAATACTCAAATTAATTTCTTTGTGAACGCGGCTTCTACGGAATTCGTAGTTTTCCTTCAGAAAACTTGTTAAGAACAAGGAAACACGTATTAAATTATTATTGTACCATAAATGTTTTGGAAAATCCATAATTTCTGTACTATAAGTTTAAATGTGCGAGTTGGCAACACTAGAATGAAACAGACTCAACAGACTTCAGTTCACAGACCAAAGAGTTGACATTTCGTAGCTGTCAGAATCTGCGTTTTTTTAGTAAACGTGGTAGTTAACGAAAATAAAATAAATGTTTATTTAAACATTTAATTCGTATTCATACTGTAGCATCTTTATTTATCCTTGTGTTGTCATTGTACAATAAAATTAAAATTACAAACATAACCCCAACTACCACGTGCTTGTGACGTTTGATAACAATCGTGTATTGATATGAAGTAAATGCAACAATGCAAGTTTCAGAACCAAATAACGTTAAAATATATAATCTCAGTGCTGGAAAATCATTGCCAGAAGTATATTCATATTGCTGTGTTTGAAATTGCAAAAGTAATAATTAAATTTTTAATTTCAGTGGCTGTCGGAGAGAAAACGAAGAGCACTATTAAGGAAAAATGTAGATATCCGGAGAAGAATCGAATTAATTCAAGATTTTGACATGCCAGGAGTTAGCACAACAATAAAAGTATCTAGAGATGGGAATTATATACTTGCAACAGGAATTTACAAACCGAGGGTCAAGTGTTTCGATGTAAATAATTTATCTTTAAAATTTGAAAGGTGTCTCGACTCTGAGATAGTTACTTTTGAAATATTAAGCGATGATTACAGCAAGGTATTTATTAATTAGTGACTAAATGTAAACAAGCAACTAATTATTTATTTTCAGATAGTGTTTTTACACTGTGATAGATACATAGAATTTCACGCAGCCCATGGCAGATACTACAGACTTCGAATACCAAGATTCGGTCGAGATATGCAATATCATTATCCAACCTGTGATCTATTTCTTGTTGGTGCTTCTTCAGAAATATATCGTTTAAATTTAGAACGCGGTCAGTTTTTAGCTCCATATACTAGCACTGCTTCGACCATCAATAAATGTGCCATAAATCCAGTACATGGGTTGTTAGTTTGTGGAACTGCAGAAGGCAGAGTAGAAGCTTGGGACCCCAGAAGCAAAAGTAGAGTCGCGAGTTTGGATTGCGCTTTTAGTTGTGTCAATGAAAATAAAGAGTAAGTTTTTAATTTTGGTGAAATTTGTGAAGTTTGTCATATGGCAATGTGTACTTACGTCACTGAAATTTGGTGTTTTGAACGCAAGTACACATTGCCATACCACTTCACTAATTTCGGGCTGTAAATTTAAGCATTATATAAACATTTTGTTTATATTTCTTTTTTTGTTTCAGGCTTGAAAGTTTTCCAGCAATATCAGCTTTAAAATTTCATGGAGGTTTAACTTTGGGTGTAGGTACAACAACGGGACAAGTTTTACTGTATGATATTCGATCAAATAAACCATTTTATACCAAAGACCACATGTATGGACTACCGATCAAGGATGTAGATTTTCATTATCAGCAGGACTTAATATTTTCTATGGATTCTTCAGTCGTGAAAATATGGGACAAGAATAATGTAAGTCGGTTCATTTATATTTAATATCATTTACATTATTATCACCATATCACCCACATTTCTATAAAATTCAAATTTGTTCGTATGACAAAAAATATCGTTCAACGAATTTATTTATTATTCAAGTCTACAAGATAATAATGTAGCGCACAAAATATATCGTTTGAATACTCGTATATCAAGAAAACTATTAATTCATAACACGACACGTTTAATACTTACAACTGTTCATGAACCATGACCATGTTTTCGCCAAAATTTGAAAAATTGTCAAACCGTCAAAATGAGGCAGTTTTGATTTACCGCTAACTTCTTCGAAGTGAAATCTGAAAATGCTAATGAATTAAAATGTTTAACTTTTATTACATCCCTAAACAAGTTATGTTTAAAAATTAATATAATGATAATATAAAAATATATCTAGGGCAAACTATATACATCCATAGAAGCAACAGCAGATTTTAATAACTTATGCGTTGTTCCAAATAGTGGAATGTTCTTTATTGCAAATGAAAATACGAAAATGTTAACGTATTACATCCCAGGCATGGGCCCTGCTCCTCGCTGGGCTGGTTTCTTAGATTCTCTTACAGAAGAATTAGAAGAATCTAATACTGAAAATGTTTATGATGATTATAAATTTATCACTAAACAGGAATTAGAAAGTTTAGGATTGGATCATTTACTTGGTACCAATCTGTTACGTGCCTATATGCATGGGTAAGAACTTTTAACTTAATATTTATTTATGTAACAAGTACGTAAAATCTGTTTACGAACGAGGCGCAAGCCGAGCTTTTAAATTAGATGACTCCTCTAAAACTCAGTTTGCGTACGTGTTACATACAATTTTTTTTAGTATTTATGCCCTCCACATTTGTTAAGCCCTGTTCACACATGGACACACAGAAGACACACACAAGCGACACACAGGCAACAAAAGCAAAATGACAAACATGTGGAATGTTTGTGACCTCAAAATTGATTTTTTCTTTACTTACATAGAAGCCACAAAATAGCGGCGCCTCTATTACACAAGCAACACACACAGTAATTTTTACTGTTGCGTATGCGTGTCTTCTGTGTGTCCATGTGTGAACAGGGCATTCTACTCGTATAACTGCATAAAATTATTCTAAAATATAACTTTAAAATAAAATTTTGAAAAACGTTGGCGATGAAACAATAAAAACAAAACTAATTGCCTTGATAACATTTTATTATAAAACAGGGTCCGCAAAAATATTATTTTGCGGACTCCAAACAGTTCTCAAAGTAACGATTTTGGAGAGCGTATACTAAAAATAAATAAAGAAACTCAAAACAAGTCAATATTTTCTCTTTAGATGTATGTTCACAATAAGTGATGCAACGGGTATCCGGCCACATTTTTACTATCCGACCGAATATCGGATACTGTACCGGATAGTCAAAAAGCCCTGTTCACACGTGGACACAGGAGCAAAATGAAGAACGTATAGATCGTTTGTGGCCTCAAAATTGATTTTTTTTTACTTACATAGAAGGCACAAAATAGCTGCGCCTCTATTTCACAAGCAACACACACACAGTATTTATTACTGTTGCGTGTGTGTCTCTTCTATGTGTCCGTGTGTGTCCGGCTTAAAGTTACATGAAAAAATGCCGAATATTCGGTACCCGGCCAGTAGTTTTAGGTATTTTATTATTAAATTGGAAAAAATAACTGTAAATGCTGCAGTATTTTATAATTTATACAAATCAAACATTTCAAGAAAAGTATTTGTTTTGAGAGTTTTTATTTTGGCGGTGTTTAATACAGGTATCTGTAAAATTTGATTAATAATACTGCGTTTTTGTGTAGTTACTTCGTAGATATTCGGTTATATAAAAAAGCAAAATCGGTTGCGGAACCATTTGCTTTTGAAGAATATCGCAAGAAGAAAATTCGAGAAAAAATCGAGGAAGATCGCGCACAAAGAGTACAAGTTAATAATTTACCAAAAGTTAATAAAGATTTGGCTCTTAAACTTATGGATGATCAACTGAAAACAGATAAACGGAAACAAAAACAAGCAACAAGCCTCCTTAATGATGACAGATTTAAGGCAATGTTTGTTAATCCAGACTTTGAAGTCGATAAAAAAGCTGATGAGTATCGATTACTCAATCCAGTTCTTTCTCGATTAGACAAAACCAGAAAGAAGGAACTTACAAAACAGTTAGCTCAGCAACATATAGAAGACGTAAGTTTTGCAATATTTGATAAAATTCAATTGTTTGTCAAGTTCAATGTAGTATTGTAGTAAAATGAGATACGTCGTATCTTATTTTATTTTTAGTTCATTAATCAAGGCCAAGAACCTATTGAGATAAAAAAAAATTGCACGAGTTTTTAGATACACCGATGTGAATGTCATTAAATTCATTATAAAATTATTTATGATTACACGAACGTAAATTGACATTAAGTATTTGTAAAACATAATACTGTTGTTATCTGCCCTTCTTAAGTCACATTATAAAAATTAAGTACCCCTTTTCACCATTTTTTTGTATACAGGTTGAAATTGAAGGTAAAAATAGTTCGGACGAATCTAGTTCGCAAGATGAAGATTCTAGTTCAGACGATGATCAAACATGGACGAAAGAAGTGAAAAAACAACATAAAATAATTAATAAGGAACACAGATTAAGAGATGAGCAAGCAGAAGAAGAAGAAAAGGAAAAACAAAAACAACTCAAACTTGTAGAAATGCAAGATAGTGAAGGAATTAATTCTGCTCGAGGATTTAAGCGAAAAATTAACAAGTCCGTATTATATTTTTTAATAATTGACATATACTGTACTATTTATTTATTTTAGATCCAGTTTAGGGGACAGGCTTAAAAATGAAGACACTTCAGTAAAATTATTAGGTAGTGTTGGTAATCGCGAAATGACATTTTCGACTCGAAAAAATAAAAGAGACCGTATAATGGAAGAAAAAAATAAACAGCATAGAGAAGAGAGACGAAAAGTTATTAGACCAATAACAAGCATACGAAGAGGTCTGAAGTCATTTAGAGGAAAAAAATAATTGTATTTAAATATAAATAAAATATTTTACATTATTGTTTTTTAATTCATTAAAATGTTTACACTGTATGATAAATGTTATGAAAGGTTATCGTGAAATTATTATTTATTTGAATTTTTTATTTTTATTGTTCACAATAATGGTATTACGGCTCAGTTAAGGTGGTACAACTTGGCGAAATATGTAAGTACAAACTTGTAAATATTTGCTCATGCTAGACATTTTTCAAAGTAATGTGTTAAAAATACTGAACTGTTGTAATAATGTTGTTTAGCAAAATGGATGTATCTGATGTTGACAAAAATAATTCATCTAACAATAGAAATGCAGATGATTTTAGAGAAATAATACAAAGTAATTCTTTGAGTGAAAGATTTGCTGGAAACCGGAGTCCATCACTTAGAAGCCTATCGGTTAGTAATTTTCTAATAAAACATTTTTCATTCATTAAGTATCATTTATGGCTATACACTTGTTATGAAATTCAAATCAAAATAAGATGCTACAATATTCAAGATTGTAACTTTGTTTTTGAAATCTATGAACTCATATTTGACATGCAAGTTTATAAAGACAGCCACATGACGATATTCTTGAAATACCTAACAGTCTGCTGGTAATTGATAAGTGAAAACAATCAATTTCGACAGTTTTAATATATTTTTAACTTACTGTTTGATGTTTTTCAAAAAAAAAACTTATCGTGTGCCATTCTTCCTTACAACGTAAAGAATCTATTACATCAAACAAAATTTAATTGTATGCATTAATAAAGTTAGATTCTTGAATATTATAGTGCAAAAATGAACTCTAAAGCCTCATTCACATAAGCATTTAGTTTTAAGGTTTACATTTATGTTTACGTTTAAGAAAGCTTGAATACATCTAACTAAATATGAGCATTCACAGTGCTTGAAAGTGGAAAGTGTGAATGCTCGTATTTAGTTAGATGTATTCAAGCTTTCTTAAACGTAAACATAAATGTAAACCTAAAAACTAAATGCTTATGTGAATGAGGCTTTATTTAATCTGATTAATGTTGCAACAATGTATTGTATGAATTTTACGATTAAATAATGCTTTGACATTAAGCCTCATTCTCATAAGTATTTAGTTTTAAGGTTTACATTAAGCTAAATTCAGACCAACTCAATTATAAGTATAAGTGCTAAGTTAACCAACCAGCGCTTTCAAAAAATTTCAATTATAAATGCGAACGTTGAGCACTGATTGGTTAAATTAGCCACTTACACTTATAATTGAGTAGGTCTGAATCTAGCTTTTTGTTTAAATACATCTAACTACGAACATTCACAGTTTTTACTTTCTAGCACTAAAGTTTGAATCCTCCAAAGTTTATGTTTACCTTATTATGTAAATGCTGTGTTTCTTAAACATAAATGTGAATGAGGCTGTACTCATGATAAATTTCAGATTTTATTTTGATCAATTAGCCAGAATTGATATAGTACAATCAAAACATAGTTAACTATTTATATAATTATCTCAATTGCGATGTAATTAAAAGATTTGTTTTATCTTAGATTAGAGACATTGCGGATGCCTCAGAACCTCATGGCTTGTTAAGTGTGTCCGCTGTTCTACATTACTGCAAATGTAAAATTTTACGTCCTTATCTTCGTCTGCTGGGAATCATGGGTTTACGACCTTTGTCAATAGAATCAATGGAATACTCCAGCTGTACAGAAATATTTGGATTGATATACTCAGTTCAAGTAGTTTTTTTCATTATAATTGGATACGTATTACAGTACATGGCATGTTTTCGAAGAGATAGAGGTTTTTGTTACCATATCAAACACTTGTTATACCAGTCATCCGCAGTAGAATCTGTTTACTATCAGATATGCCATGGATCTTTTATTTTTAGTTTTCTTATTCCAAGTATTATTCATCTATTCGCATATTTATATGCAGTTTATTTATTCAGGATAGCTAATAATGAAAATTTGTCCAATCTAATGGAAAGGGTATGTGCTCCGTTATATGCACAAGCGCGCAATACTATTAACCAGGGACTCGAACCGAACCGGAATGAACCGCAGCTTTTTTAGTGAACCCGGACCAAACTTAAAAAGAATTGAATCCATAACCGATGGTTTTTAATCCGGCTCGGAACGGTTTAAAGCATTACTAATATTTGTCATTTAAAAAAAAATCTTATTGAATTTTAGGAAAATTCTAGTTTTTCTTTAGTTTTCTTCAATATTATGTTCGATCTGGTTTGGTCATAGAATTTTCTTCCATTTTAGTTCAAAATTGAAAAAAATATTTTATTAACGTTATTTAAAGCCCTGTTCGCACGAGGATTTTTTGAAGATTCTACCAAGATTCTGAATTCTGGAAAAGAAGAAGTTTCAAGATTCTGAATCTTGAAATTTTTTTATGGTTTTGAAGCAATCAATAAATTATAAATTCTTCTTTTCCAAGATTCATTGAAGATTCAATTTAGCGGCACCGCAATTTAACACTAGAAAGAAGAAAACTTCTTTTCCAGGATTTAGAAACTTCAAAGAATCCTCGTGCAAACAGGGCTTAAAACACTCATTAATTCCACGCGTCAAATAAATCAATTCACAAGCATTTAACCAGCAATCAATCTATGCCAAACATTTCTATCCTGGCACACTTCTTTTGATTCGTCCACATTCATTATTCTATTTAAGCAAGCTCTCCTATTCTTCTCATATAAAACAAAATGAAAACCGGAACGAACCGTTATTTTTTCAGTTCGAGTCCTTGCTACAAACTTTTCAAATTTGAAAAGAACCGTATTACGCGTTTGGACATAATATTAATTTCAAATTAAGTGTTATAACATTTTAAAACTTGTAGGTATTTTTGTCATCAACCAATCCATCAGATGGGTCAGTGAGTCAAAAAAAACTAGTCAGAGTTTTATGGTTTTTTATTCTAATGAGCATAATTTGGATCATATTATCTTTTGTGTTAGTAAATTTTATGTTAGCTGAAACTGATATAACATTTAAATGGATAAATTCAAAGTTAAGTCAAATATAATATACGCATAATAACAATAATAATGTATAATATTTCAGTTCCGTAGTTCTATTTGTAGTAATGAAAATATTACTTATTATTTGCACTTTATGGCATGACATGATCCAAGCTACGATTATTACAAGTTATTGTCTTCAAGCACAACTACTTACTTCATATTTGTACTTTCTACGAGCCAAACTAATCTTACAACCTGTTCGTTGTATAGAATGGATGAAAGTAATGACATACTTTTATTTTAAATACTTGAGTATACACATTTATATATTTCAGGAATTACTTGAATTTAAAAACTTATTAAAATATTTGAATCGTGATTTGGCACCAGCAGTTTGCTTGTTCACAATTATCAACATATCTTGGAGTGCATCTGGAATTGTATGGTTGCTGGATTATGATAATATAGACAAATCCACTTTGCCAATTGTTGGAATAAGCATATTAAACGTCGTTTTATGGTTGCTTATTACTATTGCACCATTCGTACAGGTAGCAATTTTACTTTATTATGAATAAAAATATAATAAGTGCATGAAAGTATTTTTGCGCAAATGGAACATACAGTGAATGAGCAAAATTAGAAACAGTGCCATTTCAAACTTATGTCAACAACAGCATGTTTTGCCAAAGATACTATTATTGTCGTTACGTGTTTTAAAAATAGTTTTTATTTGCTATTTATACACATAGTTGTTACGTGCATTAACTTTTTTTAGACTTTCTTTTCTACCAATTAAAATATTTTTGAGGATTCTTGCATGCTTCTGAATTCATTGTTTTGAAGCTATCAATGAATTAGAAATTCTTTTCCAAGACGCCGCTATTTGACAAGCAATTCTCACCAGGATTATTTTTCTCAAAATTAAAAAGCATGTTTGAAATAGATTTTTTGATGAATTTCTTTTGCAATATAATATTTTTAGGCCGCCCGTTTAACGAATGCTTGTCTAATGATACAAAGCGTAGGACACGAAGTAAGAACTAGACCATTTGCACATCAAGATACAGCAACAACTGAATTGGATTCTGTACTTTTATATACTTCAAGTTTACGGATAAGTGCAAATTTATTTTGCATTCCAGTCACAGGAAAATATCTTTGCCTTGGAATGACTTTTAGCACAGTCCTTATTCTCACTTTAGGGCAATGTCATTTCTTACAACCGTAATGTATATTTGCAACATTTTATTTATTTTAATATGTATATGGAAAAATAATTGAAACATAATATAAAATGACAATGTATTGATTTAAGTAGTTTTACAATTTTTTTCATAATACAGTGAAGATAAACAAATAATTTAAGGATCTAAATCTAAGCACTACAACGTATTTCTAATTTCAAAATAAATTTATAATAGTAATGCTTGTAACTATATATAGGAATTTGCTTATAATTCACTAGCATTTTAGATAACTTTTAATAACTTATCATTTCGTCGTAAATGTGTAGCGAGGATGTATAAAAATATGATAAATCAAGTGCAGGACATCTTAATAGCGTCGTTGGGTAGATAGTAGCTGCTTTAAGCTGAAAGATGAGACTGCAACACCAAGACTCGCCAGTAAAAATGCAGAGGAGAACACTAAACGATCGGCATGTTTTCTGCCAACCGGAGTATTCTGCAAAGAAAATTTCATAAATAAGTCACAATATTGGTATATTATGCAACTAGTTTATAATGATAGCTATTAACACGCAATTTACGAGCCATGGCGAGTGTCGTAATTCATACGAGTGTATTACTTGCTATTATATACGAGTTTTCTACTCCCATGCTTTAATTTTAAACTATTAACTTGTATGAAATTCACTTGGGTGAAAATATATACCGAAATGAATGTCATTCAAATATAATAAGCAAATTAAAGCATGAGAGTAGGAAATAGTATATCATTTAGCGAGCACATAATGTAGGCTACAATTCAAGAGGATGAAAGTTTATTATAGCCATTATGTGTGAATGACTTTTTAAATAAAACATTTCTTTACAAATCTTCATTAACTATACATTATGATGAGATGACAGTGACAGCAGTGTTGAATTATGAATTCATAATTCAATAGTGTGTCTTATGGAGGGGTTTATCTTATTACAGTTACCTAAATAATGCATGTATTATTCAATGGTCGTAGATAAAGAAAATAAGACATAATCTACCTGTGCAACTGTAAGACGCAGGGCTAAGTTAGTAGCTTGTGACAGTTTCATCCTCTGCTTTGGTGATGCCTGTAAATAATATAAATTTTAATGATACGAACTTCGTATCATTATCACAGAACTTAATATTAATTAAAGCACAAACTGCAACTATATATCTTTGGTTTTTTTTGTAACACGAGTATTATAAGTGAAATTTTGTAAGATCGAATGTCTTGCGAATGAAGTTCAGACTGCTATTAACTGACCCTGGCGCCGCGGAAAGAATTTATCTATCGAAGAGTCTCAAGTCTATTTAAAACTTTTATATAACCTCCAGTAAAGGTTCACTTACAAATTAATATGTATACAACGTCATCGGTGTATTACTGCGTCAAATTTCAGAGGCCAGACAAACAGCGTAAAAAAATTATTTACAAGTAAATCAAAACTTCGTAGTATTTATACATAAACAGTTATTTATTTAAATGTAAGAGGATACGACGAACTGTACTTACTGTCACATGAACGGATTCTAAAGGCTGGTTCAATGATACTTTATTGTATGTCACCGGTTAAATAATAAAGACAAAACATTTATGTTGATGGGACGAGGAAAACGGAAAATGACTAATAAGGTACAAAGAAAGTCTCACTTGAATTTTTATTACATTTAATTTAAAATAATAAGTACATATCAACTCATTTCCATAGGTTTTATAAATTTTCTTTTGTTCTTTTTTTTATTGTCATGTTTTTTACCCATAGATTCTACTAAAGGATTGTATCGTTTGGCCATGTCATAATCTGAAATGTCAGTTTCTTTCTCCTTTTCTATGCGGCCTATTCGTTTCTGGTATTCTTCTGACATGTATCGTTCAATTTCTGGATTCAATCCACCGAAGGATAAACGGCCTTCTATAAGATCTCTGCACGTTATAACGCTAGCTTCAACAATTTCATATTTTCCGCCTTTTCGCATTTTCTCAGTAATATCACAAGAATACATTGCTTGTCCTTCTGCATCTTCTTGCTCCTTTTCAACTCGTTCTTTACTTTTTTTCATAAATTTCATATCCAGGATAGACCTGGATAATTTTGCTTTATTTTGATACATGTTGTTGATTAAATATTACAATCAAAACAACAAACTCTTTAACAGTATTCTTTCAAGTAATTACATCTGTCACAGAAACATAATTCCATGTGCTATGATAATAGATTCAGATCAGATTCAGTGTGTTCGTGACGTTTCTAAATCAGAAAATGTAAAACAATTTAAATAACTTATATTTGCCATGTAGGTACATTACATTATTTCATATGAGTTAATACTTTAATCTTACTACAACCTATTTGAAATACTATAATATATTAAAATGCTTATAATATTAGATTGTGGTGTACCTACATCTATTTGAAATAGGTACAAAAGGAAATTAATATCTTGGTTTAAATTCTGTAACATTTTGGCATACACTGTTTTTAATGCTATGTTCACAACAAACTTACTGTACATAACCTTTCCTTGTGTTTTCGGAAACAACCTTCGAAATATATGTTTTGATTTTGAATGTGGATTTCCTGTTGTGAACATTTTTAGCAGACGAAATTATAATAGAGGTTATTTTCATAAATAAATTAAAGAAAGGTAAAAAAGCTTATTTTTATTTACAAAATAAATCTAATGTCACAGAACAAGAGACACCTTAATGTCTACTTTGTGTTTAAAATTTTAGTTTTGTTTTTATTGTTTTTACAATCAATTTTTATTTTTTGCAGCTGGATCCTAACAGTTCATTTGTGGTCCTATGGATGCTGGATGTTTTCAAAAGTTCTCAAGAGCCAAGGAATCGGAAATATAGTAGAATGCTAATAAATAAGATGTGATATATCAAATCTATATAATATAATATAATCTCTACAAAAAGTTATCGGTAAACCTATGGAAGCCTTCAACATCTTTCTGACAAAGAAGCAGTATGGAGCAATCGTAGATGTCATCAATCATGAATAACATTGGTATTTGTAAGTGACTTTCTCGTAATATAAATTATAAAATTGTCTAGTAAAAAATGCGGACAAATGACAGGAGTAACTCTGTTAAGATGATAGAATAGAAATTTCAATCAATAGAAGAATTTTTCGCAATTCTGAGCAAATTTTCCGCCTCCCTGACACCCTGACAGAATCTCCCGTGTATTTTAGGGAGTTCTACTCTTGGGCAAAGTACCAAAGCACCAAAGGGCTGAGAGCAAAATAAGTGTTTCATTTTGGATTAATCAAAAATTCGTTCAATAATTTCCGATAAAAGTCACATTTGATTCTGATCTAAACTTTTTCTTCTTTCTTTTTTTTTTCTTTCTAAAAAAAGTACTATGTGGTTTGTTTTGTTTCGATTTTGGATCTAAACTTTGAGAGCTCATATCTCGAAAACTAAAAGACTTATCAAAGCGGATTTTGCGGCATATATTAATTATTTATTTGTGTGTTCAGGTTTTCGACCCGTGGAAGCGGTTATTTTCTTCGGAGGAGACCCTACTTACCATTCTTCAATTGACCACTGACCTCCAATGAAGAAATGTCTGCTATTTATTGTATTTATTGATAGAACTATGTTTTTATATGTTAAAAATCAAATAATCGAGATGAAATAGCTGTATATATTATTAATAAAAACAAATAAGTAATACTTACATCATTTCACTAATTTTATTTCTTAAACAACCCTTTGTACACTTCCTAAACCCTTACAGGACTTCTACGGTGAGAGTACACGGCCTTAAACCTGAAAATCTATTACTATACGAAATAATAAACAGTAAGTATAAATTTTATAATTTATTTAATGAAATACTTCAATACAATACACAATCTTATAAATAAATTAACTTAAACATTTTAACATAAACACCCTTACTTATGTTTATTTAAGTTCCAAACGAGATAGGTGCTGCCATCTGTTGGTGGCAGTTATTTAAATGTACAATATATCTTAAACTAAGGGTTGAATGACTAAATGGGGTACATATTTGGGTTCAGCGGGTTCGAATTAGGGGGTAGAGTACAAATTACCGCCTTGAAATGTTTATTTAGCATTAAAACATATTAGGTGTAAAATCAGTCCAAAATCGGTCCAATCGTCACAAAAGTTTTTTTCGAGTGGTTCAGAAAATGAAGAAAACTTGCAACTACGCTAGGAAAATATTAAACTGCAAATAACTCGAAAACTAAGGGTTGCACGGTAAAATGGGGCGTATATTTGGATTCAGCGGGTCCTAATTGAGGGGTTAGACTACCCCTCTTTAGCCTACTACCCTTACTTTACGAGTTATAAGCATTTTAAAATTTTTCTAGCGTAGTTGTAATTTTACTAGCAAATCGTCAAAAAAATTGACACTACGCTAGGAAAATTTTAAATTGCTTATAACTCGGAAACTAAGGGTTGCAGGACAAAATGGAGTGCATATTTGGATTCAGCGGGTCCTAATTGAGGGGTTATACTACCCCTCTTTATCCTGCTACCCTTAGTTTACGAGATATAAGCATTTTAAAATTTCCCTAGCGTAGTTGTAATTTTGCTTCAAAAATCGATGTATATCGTCAAAAAAATTGACACTACGCTAGGAAAATTTTTAATTTGGTTATAACTCGGAAATTAAGGGTTGCACGGCCAAATAGGTTGCATATTTGGTTTCAGCGGGTCCTAATTAGGTGAATATGATACAAACCACCTTTGAAATAAACGTAATTTTGGTAGTTTTTGGTGAAATTTTGCTGACTTTAAATAATTATTATCTCGTAAATTAAAGGGCTAAGGGCAAAAAGTTAAATACAAAGGTTGCGTAACTTTTCATTCTCTATCTGCCTGTCTATAGATAAGGCCGTTTTGGCCGATTTTTAATTATTTTTTTGATCTCCCATCATTCATGTTCTCCTGATACAAACTTAGTGATTTTTGTTCGATTCAAATCTGAAGCCGAGTGAGGGTGAAAATTTAAAAACGCGATTACGTAAAAACTAAGGGCTGGGGAGTAATTTAGGGGTCATATTCGTACTCTACGCGTTGAAATACACCAGTATGCATATAGCCACCCCTAAAAGTTAATTAGCACCGGAGATATTCAACCCTTATTTGTATCTTCGGTACTAAGGGTCGTATCGAAAAAATATACATTGCATTCGATAGGGGACGAAAAACTGAGCATCTTGAACATTTAACTTTTTCCTCTGCGACCCTTAGTTTAAGGGTTATGAGCAATCAAAGTGGTGAAAAAGTCGTCTAAACATAGTCATTAACCCTTAAACTAAGGGTCGTAGAAGAAAAAGTTAAATGTAAAAGATGCTGAGTTTTTCATCCCCTATCGAATGCAATGTAGATTTTTTCGATACGACCCTTAGAACCGGAGATACACATAAGGGTTGAATATCTCTGGTGCTAATTAACTTTTAGGGGTGGCAATATGCATACTGGTGTATTTCAACGCGTAGAGTACGAATATAACCCCTAAATCACTCCCCAACCCTTAGTTTTTACGTAATCGCGTTTTTAAATTTTCACCCTCACTCGACTTGAGTTTTGAATCGAACAAAAATCACCAAGTTTGTATCAGGAGAACATGAATGGTGGGAGACCAAAAAAATAATTAAAAATCGGCCAAAACGGCCTTATATATAGACAGGCAGATAGAGAATGAAAAGTTATGCAACCTTTGTATTTAACTTTTGGCTCTTAGCCCTTTAGTTTACGAGATAATAATTATTTAATGTCAGCAAAATTTCACCAAAATCGACTAAAAATACGTTGATTTCGTGGATTGTTTATATCGTATACCCCTAATTAGGACCCGCTGATTCTAAATCTACCCTCAGAATTACAAAATTACTTACCGTTTTGATATTTATATATAAAAAATTGGAACTACGCTAGGGAAATTTTAAAACACATATAACTTGGAAAATAAAGGTTGAACGACAAAACTGAGGACATATTTGGATTCAGCATTATTCTACCCTTAGTTTACGAGAAATAAGCACTTTAAAATTTTCCTAGCAAATAATTGGAAGAATATTGTGATAGTAAATTTTTAATTAACAGCTTCACTTTCTAGGCCACTGGTCAAAAATATTCTGTGTCGTCACACCAAGAGATCGCAGTACGTCTCATTTTGAGCGATTTCACCCCTAAAAAATTAAATTTAACGCTATATAACGGGACGTTAAATAAATATAATAAAGCAAATTTTCTATTGACTAAATTATTTATTTATTGAAAAAAATTTACATTTCATTTAAATAATTCATGCAACAATACTGCATATTTACTCATTTTGAAAGGAAACATGAGGAAAATAAATAAAAACTGTTCGTTTTTCTTTCTTTTTATATACAACACAAATACATAAGAGAAGTATATACTTTCATACATAATACATGCAATAATATCACGCCATTTACCAAGTTTGGGTGGCACGAACCTTGTCACACATTTTAACTCAACAAGCAGTCAAACATTCCCATCCTGACACATTTCTTTCGCGTCATCCACATTTATTATCCTTTTAATTCAAGCTCTTTTTCCACTGAAATCACTTGCATTTCTAATACATCATCAGTCATTTCAATCAACATATTCACGGGACAAACGCTCATCTCAACCGCACACATTCTTACATAAATGTGTTATTTCCCAAGTTGGATGGCACACTTCATTTGCTTCGTTCACTCGAAATCATTTACACTCACAATATTTAACCTTCAATCATTTTAATCCACTAACTCGCAGAACGTTCACGCAAACGCACACTAACTATTTCACAAACTCATTCTATCACAGAATCATTTCTCTCAAACATAAACATTTACAAATAAAATATTCAAATACAATACAAGTTTTTGTAATTTTATTACAATATAAAATAATGAAATGACTTGCCCTGTAAGAAATACAATAAATTATTAATTACATTTTACATTACAATTGAATTTTATTTCCCAATGTTATTACAACATGAGTTGACGGCTTGTAACTGCACCCATATAAGATACATAACTCATGTTTTGTATATTTTGTATCAAAGATAAAAGTTATTATTAAATGAATAATCAGTTTTATTAATGGCAATGACAGATTTTTCTGCTCATAAAAACCTTTGCCGAGGATATACTGAAGTATCTTTGATATTTTATATTATAAGTTTGAAACATATGATAGGTGAAATACCAGTGACATTGCTCTAATCCATCTCCACCCAATATTTAACATTTACCGCGCGCGCTTTTTTATTCTAACCCCAAGAACAACCGATTGTTGTTCTTGTGCAAATGTCGTGGGATTTCTTGCCGATCCCCGGATGAGTGCTTAGAGCGCGATAGACAGCCAGGGAAAGACTTTCCACGGTCCATCACCACCTTCATGCTCAGGATTGCCGGGATGGATTCAGTTTTACATTCTAGTGACTCAATTCATCCAAGCTATCGAAGGCTGACTGACCTAAATCCTACGAGCTGCTACATCCCGACTCCCCGTGGAGTGCACCGAATCCCTCGTCGATCCTTACACGTGCAAGGACGTACGGTTCGAAGTCATCTGCGACCAAGTACTATACTGCCCGCCAATGACTCACCGACCACAACATAGACTTATTGGTTCCATCTTGCCCCCTGGCGTCTAAGCCATCCAAGGCACGATGACGAAGGTGCCAGGAGGTTGGGGTGCCAAAAGCGGTCTATGCAGGGTGTACCGTGCCCTCGTCGGCCCTTCAACGGAAGGACATGCAAACAAATACAAATACTAAAATGCGGTTTAACGGTTCCTATTGGCTATAAGCCATTCCCAGCCCCCAACCCACTCTAATTGAATTTACTGTGTGGCATTGTCCTAAGTACATCATTGTACATAATTTTGAGTTACCCGGTCGCTGATTGATTCTAACCCTGAAGAACAAGCCGGCCTAGTGTTGTTCTTATGCTCAAAAGTTTACGTGGGACGTCTTATCCGATTCCCCGTTGTTTACGCCTAGTTACCGCTATTCCAGTGTTTACCATTACGCCTGGCCCACAACGACGTACGCACCATGTCCTGGTCGGATTTAGCATATTCGCTAGGCGGACTACGACTGCCTTTGACATACCTAGCGAATGAACCTTCCGACAGCGCGCACCGGCTCGATAGCCGCAGGTAAACATCGACTGGCTTCCCGTCACCACATCCGCTAATACCGTACATACACTAAGGAGTCGTCCATCACTGAAGCAAGGGCGAGGCGTCCGCTTGCAGCTGCGCTTGGATTCGCTTAGACATGCAGAGGGTATGGTGGGGTACGCGGTCCACCGTTGCCCCCATACACGAGTATGGGAGGGTATACAAATCTAGACCTGCATGCTGCCGCACACATGTCTAGCAAAGCCAAAAAAGTTCTAACGTCGTCAAGTTAAAAGCAAGCTATATAAGATAACAAGCCCTTAACTATACTAATCCCAATTTCAATTCAATTCAATGCCACACCTAATTGCAAAAGAATAATTCGCGAACCGAAATATTTTATGTCACTGAAAGTTATTTCACCTACCAAAATTTCCTAAGTCTAAATGGTCCTGTACATAATTCATTAAAGAAAGAGATGCATGCTCTCTGCTGTTTCGAAGCTGCCAGTTACTTCAAATTAATTCATTTGTTATTATTCAAAAGTCTACAACATTCAACTTACAAAAAAGTAATTCTGCTCAATTGTCATCATTATGTTCGCAACTTAATGTTAAGTATCTGGCAACAACGAATTTATTCATCACTTCTTGTTCTTTATTTACTGTATTGACACATTAACATCTTCAATTTTATTTGCAGTTTCAAATGCATATCTTTATTTATTTTGTTCGTTGAAAAAGGACCATTGAACAAGGAGTAAACCATATTTATTTTCACTAGTGACATTTCCTATTTAAGTTTAATATTAACCGCAATTGATTTTAACTTGAAACCCAAGAACATGACAAACAAAGTAACCAAAGGCAAAGCTATGACCCTAATTAAAATTATTTTAAAATAAATAATAATGTCACTAGTTTCATCAAAATTCCGTTGATCCCTTAATCTGTACTACTAAAGTACTATTAAAGTACTAGTAAAGTAAAGATAATGTGGTTTACTCCTTGCAAACTATTACCTAATTTAAAATTAATTGTTGAGATCATATTCACATGGTCATTGGGAATTGAACCCAAGACTGTGCCGCCTTTATTCATTTAATTTCAATCTCAACATTATCATCAAAGATAGAAGATTTCAAGTCTTTATTATTTATGGAAAGTATTATTTAAAGTTAAAGAATGATTCACGCAAAAGGAAAAGACTGGCAAAACTATCTTTGATAATTCACTTATCACTAAGTCTCTGGAAGGTTGCTGGAGTTGATGTCGCCTGCAGAAAGTCCCACGATGGATGTTGAAGTTGTTCAGTGTAAGCCCTCGACGACTCTCGTGGTTGATGTCATGTGCAGAAAATTCTTCCATGTCCTTCGAAGACGCTTGGCTTGTTCACATCGAATACCTAGGAACCACAAATCATTTATTTACATTTGATAAACACTATTTACTTATCCTGAAAATATTAAATATTTATAATAAATGAATTATTGTATACAGGAAGTATCCAACAGTTGACGGCTGGTAACCGCACACACGATAAAAATATATATCTATACCGATTCTCACAATATGTGAGGCTGCCGCGCCCTAATTGGGTGAAAGGCATTTATAGATTATGTATGTATGTTTTAAGATTCAATATTGAAATTGAAATAAAATAGTTTAAATTGGATGCATAGCTGAATGTGCTAATGACCGACTGTAGTTCTGACTGTTCAGTTTCAGATCCAATTTCAATTTACTGCACAAAAATCTACCCTGTAGTGCACTCTCCACAAACAGTCATGAGTTCGTAGACTGCTGGCAACTGCACACACGGTAAAACATAATATCCATACCGATGACTCACATGTGAGGCATAATAATTAATAGTCAATTATTTAACTATACATCTTATTTCATTTTAGTTTCATATAATGTCCACTGCCGGCGTACATTCATGACTGAGTTGACAGCTGGTAAACGCACACACATTAAAAATATATATCTATACCTAACTCGCGTAATGTGATGCTGCCCAACCCAAGCTGGGAAAAAGGCATTGTAGATATGCATGTAATGAAAAAGTATTTAAGTAAAACTCAAATAAATCGCAACAGTTAAATTATGTAAGTTGACGGCTGATAACTGCACACACACTGTATAATCATTATCAAATATATACTGACGACTCACAATATGTGAGGTTACTAACCCAAGCTGGTAATAATTTAATATTGAAATATAATCAATAGTATAAATTGGATGCATAGCCGAGTGCGTTAAGTATCAGACTGTGGTTCTAAAAATTCAGTATTAAATCCAGGCAGGTACACATTACACGAAAATCTCCCCTGTAATGCACTCTTCACAAACAATAATTATGAACACGCACAGTAAAACATATCTATACAGGTGACACACATATGTGAGGCAGCCGCACCCTAAGTTGGGTAAAGGCGTAATAGATATGTATGTATTGTAAAGAGTAAAGAAACTCACCGAAAAAAAATCCTCTCATGTCTTTTGAAGGCCGCTGCAACTGCTTTTGTATCCGTAGAAGATAACACAAGATTTGTACAAGTTCCTCTATGCATGAGATCCTACAATACCTAGAAAACACAAATAAATTAGTTACATTCATCTCACAGTGATCTGCATGCTGCCACACACACAAATTAAGTCTAAAAACAATAAGTTTTACATTTATTCAGCAAAATAAAACCCAATAACTTTTTTATTTAAGAGACTTGTAAAATATAATAGTAATAAACTTTTAATTTTTAATCCACTGTGACTTCATAATGATCTGTGAGGCTACCACACTAAAATTGAGTAAAAGGGTTGAATTCGAAATGAATCATTCACAGAAAAAGGCAGTAATTCACATTTTCAATCAAATTAAAAATAAATAGTGATCAACGCGTTTACTTTTTTATCTGTAGTATCTACATTGACGTTCACAGTGATCTGTGAAGATATTGAGTTGTGTAAATTGTGTAAAAACATTGAGTTTCAAATAGAATACATCAAGTAAAAGTCACTTACGTATTGGATTGGTGAATTCACTATAACATCGGCTAACTGGAAGCAGGAATTCGTCAGGTGATTTTCATAACCTGAAGATGATTCAATACCACTAGGAGATAATGTTTACTGTTCTAGAGACTGTTGTAGATGATGTCCAACTGTAGAATTTCCCCGTAACATTCTCAAAGCGAAGAATCTTCAAAGTTTATACATGACGTCCATAATAATCTGTAACAATAACATATATTTTATGAACTGCACTAAAGAACAAATAATTTAACAACACAAAATCTCCCTTCCAACTGCACATACGATAATGTACATATCCATACCGCTGTGAGGCTGCCACACCCAAGGTGGATAAAAGGCGTGACAGAGATATGGATGTATTTGATATTATTTTAAAACAGTACATAAAAAGGCCGCTAAACGTTAATTAAAATAAAATTTCAACACTTGAACAGCTACTTAGTAACCGCACAAACGGTTAAACATATACCTAACGATGACTCACATTATGTGAGGCTGTCACACATAGTTTTAAATGGAATACACAAAGTAAAAATAAGACACTTACGTGTTAAACTGGTGAACGAGTCATTTTAGAAGAAGTTAACCAGATGAAGAAGATTCAGTCATTCAGGAGACTCCAACTGTAGAATTTCAAACCAAAGAATCTTCAAACTTTGTAGATGAAGCCAAAATAATCTGTAACAATAACAAACATTTAGATTCATATAAATTGCACTAAATAACGAAAAATCTCCAGTAACAATAATTATGAATGAGTTGTTGGCTGGTAACCGCACACACAATATAAAGTATATATCTATACCGATGACTCACAATATGTGAGGCTGCCAAATTCAAAGACATGATAGATATTTATGTATGTATGCATTTAAATAATGAGTTAAAAAATAAAAACAAAATGACTTGAGAAGTGATATATCGAGACGCGGTCTTCGACTTTGACTTTATAATAACCAAATCTATCATCTTAAATATTAAACAAGAATACCCGTGAGTTGGGAATCACTCATTGAGCTAAGACTCTTTAAATATTAAAAACGGGTTTTTAATATAGAAAAATCTGAGGAATTCAATGTTGATTAAAAATGCTTACATTAGTCTCTCGATGAATGTTGAAGTTGTTGTCCAGTGTGGTCTCTCGACGACTCGTCGTTGATGTTATGTGCAGAATATTCTTCTACGTTCCTCAAAGACTGCTGAAGTTATTGCCAAGTTTCCAATGATGTGCTCAATACCTAGGAACCACAAATCATTTATTTATATTTGATAAATACTAAACAAATATTATACAACTTAATATTATTTGCACAAAAATTACACCTGTGGTGTACGTCTCACTAACTATGAGTGCCTGTGAGTTGACAGCTGGTAACCGCACACACGGTCTATTATTTATACTGATACAAGTTGAATAAAAGACGTAATAGATATGTATATAAAACTGTCCATAAAATGGCCGAGAAACGTTAATAAAAATAAACAGTCATGAGCTGGTGGCTGATAACCGCACACACAGTATAATTTATATATATACACACGACTCACAATGTGTATGTACTACTTGCAGCAATAAATATTTAGACAAGTTCATTCTACCAACAAAATTGAAGTGGATGGCTGGTAGTCGCACACACTATAAAATATATCTGATAACTCACATATGTGAAGATGCCACATCCAAGCTGGATAAAAGGCGTGATAAATATGTATGCATGTATGTTTCAAATTAATTTGACTGCAAATGTAATAAAATAAAATGGCCGCTAAAGATTTAAAAAATTTAAAGACACTTACAATTAAATTACAGACTCGTCTCAGGATATAGACGATCGGTGGGACCCTTAGGTGGAAAAGGAGGCTCTACAACTGGAACCAGTGAACAGCAAGATGGTCGTCGACCAGAAAACGAACAAGTCTGAAAAATTCAAGAAACAAATATTTTCGTTATTACAAAACAGTTTACAACATTAAACATTTGGTAAACAACTCAACGTACTTTATAAACGTAAATAAACACTTATTCAACATTACATCATGTAGATATCAGTGGATATTATTTTAAAAAACAGCACTAAATATCACAGTTTTAGCAGTGAACTGCTCCAAATGGTGTATTTTCTAATATGAATAAATCGACAAGTTTATTCCTACAAACTTACCCCTTTGAGGACGAATTTAATTTTAGAAGATAAAAATTACTTCCGATTTAAGTTTTTAGTGTAAAATTAACATCCAAATACAAATTTAAAGAGAGAATAAATAATTTGCTTATTGTTTATAACAAAACAGGTGGTTCCACTAAGGCACCACTAGGAAATAATACTCAGTTTCCTATCAGTAAATTGATGTCCTAAAAACTTTTAATTTCTACCTACACTACCTGTGCAATGTTTTTGAATGGGATATAAATTTGTTGCAACACTATTTTACATATAATAAAGCTTAGAAGTACAGAGATAAGAAATTTCTCCAGGATATTCAATATCATCTGGCATATTTGGCCCTACTGATTCCACAAATGAAAATATATCAGTATTGTGAATAGTACTTTTGATTCATTTTATGTCAGAATAAATGATGTCAGCGGCAAATCATCATGGCTCACCAAATAACTAAAGTTTTGCATCTCTTTGGTAATTAGAAATACGCTGTGGACATCTATTTCGTCATTATCATACTCCTGGTCACTGTCAGATATTTCCGACCTTTCGAAAGACATTCCTATCTAAAAGAGAGTATGCTTCCTCAGTAGGAAAATTTATAAATTCATTTTGAAAAGTTCCAAAAAGAAGAAAATACCTCAATATAGGCCTAGTGGTACCATACGGGACCACTTGATAAAACCAAATAAAATAATAAACTCAGCAATATTTACTACGAAAATTTACGTAGTCATTTAAATAAGGGTATATAGTAATAAAATATTCAATAACTTACATAGGATTAATAATACGTGAATATTTATAACAATTATAATTTCAATAATTCACTGACGATCACTTTCTATAATTTAGACCTAACCTATAGATATATAAAGTAACACCCACATGTAACATACAGAGCAAATAAGAGTCATTTCGTCTGGTGGTTCCAGCATACGACTACCAGGGCCCTGTTTCATAAAACTACAATTACAATTTACAACTGTCATTTTCTTACAATTATGTCAACGTAGTTACAAGTGTTTCATAAACAAATACTACAAACTTGTAAGTACCTATGAATTTTTACATTTTTACAGGAAAACTATTACAATTTTACAAGTGTTTTTGGCACATTTTGACAAGTTACATTTTTACAGTTGTCAAATTGTAATAATTTTTAACCTTGCATCGAAGGTAGGTAATTTTTTACAAGTAGTGTTTATGTGATAAATATGTGGAATATGTTGAACTTTTCTGATGAACATAATAAGATGTAAGCAAAATGACGTTCAAGAACAGACGTTGCAGACTAATAATAAACAACACAGAGCAATGTATGAGCAAGCATAATTTAGATTTCAAATTTTCATAAAATATGGACTTTTAATTCTTTGGTTAACGATAATACAAATAATTTATTATAGGTTCGTACATAATCTATAAAATATTTATTTTACAATTGTAAGTTTTTAAGTTACAAGTTTGTAAAATTGTAATAACTTTTATGAAACACTTGTACTTGTAATTGTAAAATTGTAAGAATGTAACTTGTTGTTTTATGAAACAGGGCCCAGGTCGCTATGGAAAAAATATTTTATTCGTGGTTCCACAGTGGAACTACTGACACTGAGCTTCAAAGGGTTGGTGACGTGTAGGTATTACGTCATCGCACTGAATCTGTCTATGTGTAAAAAAAATTAAAATAATCATTTCTAAAAACAATTACAACAAATAAAATATGCAACAATGTTATGGTAAAATAATTGAATAAAAATAGTATTGTTAAAAAATCATCAATTTATTATTTTACAGTAACAATAAAATAAATAAATACGAAGCATTTCAATTGTTGAATACTTTCTATTGCCAACAAACACATTTTTTGTTTTGTAAACAATAAAAAAATTTCAACAAAAAAATATATCGTAATTATTTAATACATTGTTGTAAAATAAAAATTGATTGTTATTTTAACAATAATATGTGTATTCCATTATTAAAATAAACATTGCTGCATGCTTTAATTGTTACAAGTTACAACTGATTTTTAAAACGATGATTTTAATCTTTTTCATGCAACTAACATGAAGTAAGTATTTATCGAATAAATCTTTCCGTCTTGAAATAAGCTAATTTATTATTATTTTATTATCAAAATACTTCTTTAACCCAACATTTTGGTATAAAAGAAACATATTAATCAAAAGCAATTTATAAGTTGATGCAAAAATGTGCTATTTTTATCTTCGATCATCGGCTCTATTATTGATTTAATCGTGATACAAACATAATATCGATAATTTCTCATAAAGTACAAATCTCGTTTTACCTGATATTTCTGAGGAAAATCACTTTTCACTGCATATATATGCATTTCAATTGGAACGTAAAATGAACGTCAGATCGCCATTTTATGATGTCACAAACAGCAAAACAAACCACACGACAACGTTCACGTTTGCCACATTCTGCGCAAGCGCCGCTAGCGCACTAAAATTCACGCCGATTAAATATAGCGGCGCCAATTACAAATCATATTTTTTTTTTCAATTTAAGCAATATGTTCTTTAGATTATAAGACTTTTATTAATACCCCTAATTAGGACCCGCTGATTCTAAATCTACCCTCAGAATTACATAATTACTTACCGCTTTGATATATTTATATATAAAAAATGGAACTGGTATATTTAAATCACATCGTGTTTGCTGGGTACGGCTTTCCCGTCCATAATTTTTAGTTGTCATTGGGCGCAATGCTGTTCAATCCTCTGGAAGGAATGTACACAATTTGTTTGTACGGTCACGATTACTAACATAAATTATTAACTTTATTTATAAACTTTTGAAATTTCAACAAAACTTCAATGAATTAAATAAATACAGAAATGTTTAACATTTGCTACTATTACATTTTAATATTTTAACAACAAGAATAGTGCACCAACAGACATAGAATACTACAATTGTGTATGTAATAATACATCTCATTATTGTCGATCTTTTAAATCTATCCGCCTAAATCCTTTCAAAATAATTCTCACAGTACTTGACACCAGATACTCAGATACCACTCGCTACTTAAAACGGAAGACATTATATTAAAATAAAAAAATTAAAACTGTACTCATCAGTCGGCAGAACAAGATTTTTTCAACAGTCGAGGTCGAATGATAATATCACATCAAATCTACGATATGTTGAACATGAACAAATACGCAACTAACTACAAAATATTTCTAAAAATAAACTTGTTCTGATGACGATCAATAACAATATACATCTATAAGATAAAGTAAAAAATAAAATGGTGTGCACGAACTTAACTTCAGACTATGATAGTCTAATTTGACTATTGCTAGTGAGTGGTGACATTGACTAATTGGATTCACACTGAACAAGGTATAACAGAAGGCTGTATAATTCCTCCAGGTCCCGGCAGTGATGTTTCTCCTCGGTTTAGGAATTCGTCAACTCTTCGAGCTGCCTGGCGTCCTTCGGAGATGGCCCACACCACAAGAGACTGGCCTCGACGGCAATCTTAATAATATTCCATAATAAATTAGTTACTTGTACGAAAATAAAAATATTATCGATTTCACTTTTTATTCTATACCACTCATTTCCCATAATAACTATGTCACACCGGTATGGCATGAAGCACGGCGCGCGATGAGAAAGTTTTCCATATAAAAAGCTGTTGCTAATTTTGTAGACCAATACCAAAGAAATTGTAAAGTTGTGTCAGAGATTATTCCAAGTGTGACATGGGCATAAGGCATAACACGGGTTGCTATTGAACGTCATTTTGAAGATGAAAAATACTGTAAAAGTATTTTCGTTCCGAGTAAATTGTCAGTTTATTATTGACTTCAAGACAATGTTTTATAAACAATTAATAGATAAAGAATCGATCTAGAGATGTGTCTTTTTAATGCTTTAAAAATGAATTTCTATCATGAGATTTACCCGTGTAAAGTTAGCATAAACTAGATATTTAAAAAAATTATAATTAGCTACAATATTTTTATAAAAATTTTATAAAGACACAATTGTTTATTGAGCCTTTTTGGATTTTATAAGGTAGACGGGCCCCTTAACTTTTTTTTTTCATTTATTTACTTTTGTATTCTAGATACGGGTGATTCACAACTTCGTGCATATAATTTAATGGCATAATAGCTCTCAAATCGCTTATCACGGAACTGAAAGAATTTTTTTAGTTTCCAAGTTTTTTAATCAAATAGTTTTGGATCACTATTTCAAACGGAATTTCTTAATCTTCGTATTCTTGCCATTGCACAATTAATTGAAATTTAATTTTGTTCCATTCATAGTTAATCAGATATCCATTATAATAATCAACAATCAAGTGGTTTAGAAACTGTGCTTCTGTCCTTAAATTTAGGAAGTTATAAAATTCTTTTTGTTCCATGATCAATAAGTCGAGTAATATACGCACGAAGTTGTGAATCTCCCTGTATATCTTACCTCCCGCAGCGAAGACATTATTGACATTGGTCTGATATTCTTTAGTATCAAAGTTGCTTCTAGCGTCAAGTTTTAGTTCGAGTTCATTGGCAACAGCGCGTTCTGGTCCTAAGAATCCCATGGCGAGTAGCACCAAGTCCGCTTTGAATGTCTGTTCTGAACCAGGTTTAGGTTTCATCTGCCAACGTCCAGCTGAGTCTTTTTCCCACTCTACGGATACTGTCTTCACGCCAGATACATGGCCCGCACCATCGTCCAGAAACTCCTGAGTCATGATGCAGAATTGACGAGGATCGGCTCCGAAACGAACTTTTACCTAAAATAACAACATTGTTTTACTAATGGACATTTGTACCGCCTTCACTTAAATTTTAAGTGTCACTTAAACGAAGAATATCGAATCGAATTAATAACAGCAATGTTATTTCTACATTTGACAATTTGATTTTGATTCGATATTGTTCATTTAAGGAAAACTTAAGATTTAAGTGGAAGCGGTGCAACTGGCCATTAAGCGTTTACTTGTGTATGTTCACGTAGTTTTTGTCATACCTACACGAAAAATACCTTTTTCGTGCCTGTATGGCGGGCACAAAGTGGCTCATTTCAACTATGCGGATATGCGTACCAAAGTGGCAGCATTAGTAGTTGCGTCAACAAAGTAACATTTTCTGCACGTCTATTATTGTACAGTTCTACTTTCCACACGCAGGTATGCAGGTATGATAAAAAGTATCGTGGGAAAAGAAGTGACTTGCACACCCTACACATTTTAAAACTAAACCCATAACAAAATTAATTATTTGTCAACTATGTTTTGCATAAACTTGAAAATTATTAGAAAGTATTTAAGCAACAATAAATATGAGCGTACAATGCGCACAGTTTGTGGTTTGTAAAAAAAAATTTGCGTAGGACGGTTTTAGGATTTTACCTTTTGCCGAAAAAAATTAAAAGTCCAAGAAGTCAAAAAAAAAATTGGCGCGGGACGGTGTTAGAATTATGACTTTTTTCGAAAAATTTTACAAGTCCAAAACCCGATAGCCAAATGAAGTTATGAGCTTATATATTTATGTGTATACAATTTTGAATGCGAAATACGATTTATCTAATAAATAATAAAATATTCTCGTACCTTTGGAAGGGAAGTTCTCCGCAGACCATATTATATTTCTTACCTTACCTTAAAATTTTCTCTCATTCACTTTTCCCCAAATATTTTACTAACCCCCAAAATAATTATAAATCAACCCCCCCGCCCCCCAAATAGTATTTATTTATTCAATATGAGAAGTATAATATATACAAAGAAATATTAATAAACAGTATAAAATTGATGTTTTACAAATATACCTGTTCTTAACATTTTCACATTGCCTTTCGTGTGCGAAGATATCTGGAAGATAAAGTGCTGGACCTAAAACATACTCAACTAAATATTAATAAAATATCGATATTATTCGAATACAAAAAAAATCTGGAAACGAAATTCACATTATAAATATTTTGATGTATTCCAATATTTTTACACATAGAATTATAGACAATTTAATTATATCGACATTAATTGTTCGCCTGGCTGGGATTTATAAAACAACCAATGTCAATAATTAATAGTAGGTACTATAGCATTTAATTTGTATCCAAGATGGGGCCCAATCCATCCTTTCAACAAAATACCATATAGTTGACAATAATTATAAATTTAAACGCGAATTTAAAATTTGTGTCATATTACAATAAAAATTGCCTGTATTCTTTCCTACTATTTTCTGTAATTTATATTAATCCCAAAATAAATGAATTATTGTTACCTTAATTTTGAATATGAATTTGAAATATATTTTTAATATAAGAGCAATTACCTTTTAAAATGCTGGTTGGAAATTCTGGTATAGATAAATACAAATCGCAAAAGAGTTAAAATTATTTTAAATCAACATTAGTAGCTCGCCTGGCTGGTTTTAAATAGAACTACCAATGGTAAAATTCTATAATTATTAATTTGTTGATAAGATGAGCCCAACCATCTTATCAACAAATTATTATCAATATTTTATTACTTGATTCAATTTTAAATGAGAATTTGTATTTAAATATAATGTTTTACTTCAATCTCTTTGAAGATCTCTGCTATGGAAACTCAGCAAATTCGGCAATTTACATTCATACACTTTTCCGTAAATATTTTATTAATAAATTGAAAATTATTATCAAAAACTTAAATAAAGAGTTTAAATTAATGTTTTATAACATATTTGAACAATATTTTACAGTTTTTAAGTCATTTTTGATAACAATAAGAGCTCGCGACCGCACTTTAACAATCAAAAACAAATGAATTACTACAAACAAACACTGCGGTTGAGTCTTGCGGCCGCTGAACGCAGCGGGTGTGTTTATGTTTATCGTAATTCATTTGTTTTTGATTGTGCGGTCGTGAGCTCGTATTGTTGCATCTAATTGTTATCAAAAATTACATAAGAACTATATAATATTGTTCAAATATGTTATAAAACATTAATTTAAACGCTTTATTAACGTTTTTGATAATAATTTTCAATTGATTAATAAAATATTTACGGAAAACTGTACAAATGTAAATGACCGAATTTACTGAGTTTCCATAGCAGAGATCTTCAAAGAGATTGAAGTAAAACATTATATTTAAATACAAATTCTCATTTAAAATTTAAGTAAGTAATAAAATATGGATAATAATTTGTTGGTAAGATGGTTGGGCTCATCTTATCAACAAATTAATAAGTACAGAATTTTAACTTGGTAATTCTATTCAAAACCAGCCAGGCGAACTACTAATGTTAATATAAAAATAATTTTGACTGTTTTTCGATTTGTATTTATATATACCAGAATTTTCAGCCAACATTTTTAAAGGTAATGACAGAAAATAGTAGGAAAGAATACAGGCAATTGTTATTGTAATGTGATGCAAATTTTAAATTCGCGTTTAAATTTTATAATTATTATCAACTATGGCATTTATTTTGTTGAAAGGATGGATTGGCACCCATCTTGGATACAAATTAAATGCTATAGTACTATTAACTATCGACATTGGTTGTTTTATAAATCCCAGCCAGGTGAACAATTAATGTCGAATTAATTATTAATTCTTTAAATTTGGAATTCCGTTATTTTCAAATACAAATTGTCAACAATTCTGTGTGTAAAAATATTAGAATGCACATCAAAAAAATTATAATATTGTGATCCACGTTTCCAGATTTAGAAGATTATAAAAATTTTCGATATTGAATTAATATTTGTTGAGTATGTTTTAGGTCTAGCACTATATCTCCCAGATATCTTCGCGCACGAGAAAGAATATGTAATTTTTGTATTTATTATCTATACATATTTATTAATATTTGTTTGAATTTGTTATATTTCTTATATTGAATAAAAAAATATGATACTTGGGGGAGGGGGGTTGGTGAATAGTTATTTTTTGATAAATAAAATGTTTGTGCAAAAGTGAGTGAGTGTTGAGCGAAAGAATTTGAAGGTAAGATATGGTAAGAAATAAAATATGGTCTGCGGAGAACTTCCCTTCAAAAGGTACGAGAATATTTCATTATTTATGAGATAAATCAGAATTCGCATTCAAAATCATATACACATAAATATGGTTATAACTCTATTTGGCTACCGGGTTTTGGACTTGTAAAAATTTTCGGAAAAAGTCAAAATCCTAACACCGTCCCGTGCCAATTTTTTTTTGGGTTCTTGGACTTGTAATTATTTTCGGCAAAAAGTTAAAATCCTAAAACCGTCCCGCACAATTTTTTTTTACAAACCACAAACTGCGCGCCTTGCCCGCTAGTTGACAAAATATAATTACCTTTATTTTAATTTGTTATGGATTTAGTTTTTATATTTGTAGGGTGTGCACTGCACGTTACTGAGTCAAAAATTGTCTCCTTTGCGCACTAGGTACATAATATCTACTTTACCTCTTCGTGTCCATAATCAACGCGGAATACTCTCGGCCACTGCGGCCATGGGTTATCACCGGCGCGCTTTTCTCCTGGTTCGGGAAGAATTTCAAATGTTGTAATAGAAGCTGCGCCTTGTCTCAGTGATGTAGCAATACAATCACAACCGGTATCACCACCACCTAAATACAAGCTGATAATTACTCTATTCTAATTATAAACGGAATAAAAATTACCAATAATAATAACATTCTTGTCTTTTGCGTTAATATGTGGCTGAGTACCACCAAGTTGTTTCTTCTGCCAAGATTCCAAAAACTCCATAGCGAAATAAATTCCTCCAAGCTGCCGTCCAGGAAGTGGTAGATCCCTCGGCCATGTCGCTCCCGTGCAGAGAGACACAGCATCGTATTCTTCACTTAACTCCTTCGCTGAAATGTCTTTTCCAACGTTTACATTTGTCTTAAAAACTATTCCTTCAGCAGCCAGAAGGTCAACTCGTCTTTGAACAACCTTCTTATCGAGTTTCATTGTAGGTATGCCATATTGTAGTAATCCACCAATGCGATCGTTTCGTTCAAACACAGTGACGGAGTGTCCAGCTTTGTTTAGTTGGTGAGCGCAAGCAAGCCCAGCTGGACCAGAACCGACAACTGCAACGCGTTTTCCTGTTCTTACAGCTGGCGGCTGAGCAACAATCCAACCTTGTTCGAAAGCATTGTCGATAATCGAACACTCGATATTCTTGATAGTGACAGCTGGTTCAGAAATGCCTAAGACGCAAGCTGCTTCGCATGGCGCCGGACAAACTCGCCCAGTAAATTCAGGGAAGTTGTTAGTTTGTAACAATTGATTTAAAGCTTTTTTCCATTGGTTTTGGAATATTAATAAATTCCATTTAGGTATAATGTTACCCAGTGGACAACCATGGCTATTAGACTGACAGAATGGTATACCGCATTCCATACAACGTGTTGCTTGTACTCTAATACCTTTACGAATGTGTGTGTGATTATATACTTCATCCCAATCTTTCATTCGTTTTTCTGCGGGTCGGTAAAGTCCAGTTTCTCGTTGATACTTCATAAAACCGCGTAGTTTATCCAATTTACGTTGTTCTAAAGCAATATCAGTAACAGCATCTTCAATATCTTTTATATTAGGTTCATTGTTAACAACAGGAGCTGAAACTGGTTGTGCGGCAGCTTTTGTAGCTTTGAGTACTCGTTGATATTCGTACGGGAACACTTTAACAAACTGACTGCAATATGCATCCCATTCCTTAGATAATTTATCAGCAACAAGAGATCCAGTCTTTTCCTGGAATTCTTTCAATAATTTTTTAACTAAAACAGTATCTTCCGGATCTAAACGGCAAAGTTCAACCATTTCTGGATTGCATTTTCCTTTGAAGGAGCCATCAATATCCCACACATAGGCGATACCTCCACTCATACCAGCTGCGAAATTTCTGCCAGTTAATCCGAGGATAACAACAATGCCACCTGTCATGTATTCGCAACCATGATCGCCTACGCCCTCTACGACGGCAGTTACCCCGGAGTTACGTACGCAGAAACGTTCAGAAGCAATACCGCGCATGTATGCGTGACCGCTAGTTGCTCCGTAGAGACAAACGTTACCGACAATCACATTCAGGTGAGATTCGAAACTTGAAGTTTTCGGCGGGTAGATTACGATTTCTCCGCCGGATAACCCTTTGCCTAGTGATATTTTGTAATTTATTTTCAGAATAAAGTAAATAATTTGTAAAACTTACCAACATAGTCGTTGGCATCTCCTTCTAAAGTTATACTGACACCTCGAGCCAAAAATGCGCCAAAACTTTGACCAGCAGATCCTTTTAATTTAATATTAATTGATTTACCATCTGGTAGACCGTCCTCTCCGAATTTCCTGTAAAAAAAATGAATAATAACTCTTTATTTTTAACTTCGAATGAATATTTACATTGAAATGTGATAGCTGAGCGTAGATCCAAAAGCACGACACTCATTATTGATGATCATTTCAATGTTAACATTGCTCTTATTTCCATCGATGACTTCTTTAGACTGTGTTAAAAGTTGGTTGTCTAATCGTTGTTCCAATTGAAAATCTTGAGTTACAGAACCACCTACAATATTGACACCTGGCCGTAGATGTAACGCATTTTGTAAAATCAAGCCGAGATTCAAAGTTCTAGCTTTGACTGATCCTATTTCTGATGCTCGTAAGAGATCAGTGCGTCCAATCAGCTCCTAAAATTATATACCAGTAAAATAGTCAATACAACAACAAAAATAAACGCATACTTGGAATTTTCGGACTCCAAGTGCAGCCATATGTTGACGAACTTCTTCAGCCAACATGAACATATAATTAATAACATGCTCTGGCTGTCCAGTAAATTTCTTTCTTAACACAGGATCTTGGGTAGCAATTCCTACTGGGCACGTATTAAGATGGCATTTACGCATCATGGTACAACCCATAACAATCAGAGGTGCAGTACTAAAACCTATTTCATCTGCACCCAAAAGAGCAGCTACGACCACATCAAAACCTATAAGAAAATACAAGTCAAACAACAGTCAAATAAAATTAATGTTATATTTATACCAGTTCTGATTTGGCCATCAGCTTGGAGAACAATCCTACTCCTCAAATTATTCAAAACAAGAACTTGGTGCGTCTCAGCAATTCCTAACTCCCATGGCAATCCAGCGTTCTTGATGCCAGTCCAGGAACTGGCACCGGTACCACCATCATGACCGGAAACGACAATATGTTCCGCCTTGCCTTTAGCTACACCAGCAGCTACCACGCCCACGCCAACTTCTGACACAAGTTTCACTGAAATACGAGCTTGGGGGTTGGCGCATTTCAGATCGTAGATCAATTCAGCCAAATCCTCAATTGAGTAGATGTCATGATGAGGTGGTGGAGAGATGAGACCGACCCCAGCAACAGAGTGACGGGTTTTCGCGATGTCAGGAGTTACTTTATAACCTGGGAGTTCACCACCTTCGCCAGGTTTGGCACCTTGTGCCATTTTGATTTGAAGATCATCTGAATGCGCCAAATACGAAGAGGTGACACCAAATCTTCCAGACGCTACTTGTTTAATAGCTGATCTCTTGTGTGAATCTAAATATCTTTCTGCATCTTCACCTCCTTCGCCTGTATTGCTTTTGCCGCCCGCTTTGTTCATGGCGATAGCCAAAGTTTGATGAGCTTCTAAACTGATCGATCCGAAACTCATAGCTCCTGTCGCAAATCTCTTTACAATGTCCACAGCAGATTCAATTTCTTCTAACGGAAGAGGCTGATCTAAAACTCGGAGTTCTAATCTGCCACGGAGCATACATTCGCGAACGGCATCCATTGTTGCCTCGCGGAATTTCTCATAAGCAGAGGTGTTTTTATTTACGGCAGATTCTTGTAGAGCTGCTATGCCAGATGGATCGTTCAAATGTTTCTCTCCACCAGCGCGCCAATGATAGTTACCAGGATTACGCAAAACCAGACTGTCAGGGGAAGAGCGGTAAGTACAATGATGGCGCTCAAAGACTTCGGCAGCAAGATTCTCTAGAGTAACGCCGCCAATACGAGACGGTGTGCCACGGAAACATTTATCAATAACATCGTCAGCAAGACCGACTGCTTCGAAAATTTGGGCTCCTTTGTACGATTGCAAAGTGGAAATACCCATTTTAGCCATTACTTTTGCAATACCAGTTTGTATAGCCTGATGGTATAATCAATATTGAAAAAGAACAATTTAAATCGTAATCGAATATAAATTTTACCTGAGAATAATTCTGGAAGATGATGTCATCAGTGTATATAGATTCTAGAGCACTGTCCTCTCTCAAACTAGCTGCTAGTTCTAATGCTAGGTATGGACAAATAGCATCAGCACCGTATCCAAGTAGTAGACAGATATGGTGCACTTCACGAGCTTCGCCTGTTTCAACAATGAGAGCCACGCGCATACGTCTTCTAGTTTCGATTAAATGATGATGAATAGCTCCTGTATTTTGAAAAATAAACAATTCATAAATAACAATATTTACGGGGAACGTCTTTAACAACACTAAAATATTTATAACTAAAAAATTAATGAAGAGGAAATTCTTAAATTGAAACACGAAACAAGCGAAACATCATGCCTAAGAATACTCATACACAAAAATAAACATAAAAAGAAAATTCATATCAAGAATATTCAAATCTAAAAAAAATCTTATTCGCCTTCATTAGGTACGTATGGATCAGATTTTCACGTGTCCTGCTTTCAGCTTGAGTGTCAGCGAGCGGTATTGAAACAAAGTTGAAGATCGGTCCAACACGAAGAATATACTGCCCCTCTCGTGGTAGTCCCACAAGCTGCGCGCAGCGGCGTGTTCAATATGTTAGGGTCAGAACAGTTTAAAAAGCCTGCAGCAAGTTTATTGTTTAAACAAAAATTATTTCTAAACCAATGTTTCATAACACTTTTTCTAGATTTGAATATTCCTTTACAAGCGTTTTCTATCAAATTCTAGATTTGAATTTTCTAATTATACATTTTGTATGTAGGTAGGTATGCATTTTCTTGTCTCTGAATTTTCGGTGTTTTATGATTCTATGCAAAAATTTTCTTGTATTTGATTTATTTAGTTTTCAAGAATTAGGTAGGCACCATAGATCTATATATTTTATAATTTGACAGATAGCTTGTTCCATGTATTCCATTTATGCCGGTATGTAGGTCGAGCGCCATATTGAGTAATGTACGTATAGTTCATCCAGCGAATCAAAAAATTCCGTCACAATGGTTGTACATTGTGACGTAATTCGGTTTATCACTGGATTTGCACTGGTTGTCTATATCATTAGTTTGACCATATAACGCATGACGTCAATTTCAACGAATCTGATTGGTCAATCATTTTACGTGACCCAATATGGCAGCTGAATACATTTGTCTCATTTTAAAGGGACATTTCCTGTAAAACTAAGCTATTGGTCAATTTATATAGATCTGTGGTAGGCACCCATTTACCTTCTCAATATGTTTTATATTAGGGAGCATAAATCGGTACTTATTAATCGCGTAACCTGTATAATAATATTAAAATAAAGAGAACTCACCAAGCACAACAAGAGAGCTGATCGGAACCCTGTCTGGGCCGCCTTTCCTGTCACTCAACACCAGGAGTTGATGATTCATGCTCTCCCTCTCCGCTTCTTCACAGAGTCTGTGCAAGGCTTTGGGCAAACCTGGTGGGCCTTCAGACACGGGGAACGTTGCATCCAGCACGTGGCAACTCCAATTGCGGTGTGACGTCTTCTTCAACACTTCTAGATCTGATAAGGATAAAATAGGATGGTTCATCCACAACCGGTGCACCTAGCGTCATACAAACAGTCAAGATGTGCAAGTGAGAAGGATGCTAGGAACTAGACGAGTGCGAAAGAAGGAAGAGCCAATCTAGAGGAGCGACTTTCCTGCCAGAATAAGCATTCTGTTTCAGCGCTTGAGGTGATCCTCTACCATTCCCAGAAAACAGACAAAAACATTGATTTCGCACGCTATTCTACAGCGTTTATTGTTTTGTTAAACTAGCGTACCCGGCGCGCGTTGCTACTCCTCCAACTCGAATTTAAAGGAGTCTCGTTATAAGAATTCTAAGGTATTACCATACCATACATGGTGACAATTCTAACTACGCCCATGATACCATACCAAATTTGAACCCAATCGGTTACCGCCATTTTGTTTAAAGATGGCGAACTGATATTTTAGTATGCTCATGTCATAAGTTAGATCATAGGTTCTTATAACCATTACAAATTTAAACCCAATCGGTGCAGTACATTTTGAGTTAGCTAGCCACCATTTTGTTTTATGATGGCGGCCTATCATTTTAGTCGGCTCATGTTATAAGCTAAAAAAATTATTAATCTATTAGGAAAAGCCGCAAAAATATATTTTTTAAACATTTCGACTTTGTTGATATTGATTCCGTTCAACTTCCTCTCGCGCTTCGCGTTGCTCGTCAGTTTGGCTTGCTCGTATATATATATATATATATATATATATATATATATATATATATCTTTGACTTGCAGCATTGCGAGTTCTGCGACCTAAGTTGGTACGTCTAATTGGTGGCATTTTGAAGAACCAAACTTCAATTAATACTAACAATCCACAACTGTCTGTTCCAAAACACCAACTGAATTCGAAATTCCTATTCAACAACTAATACATAGTAGTTTCATTAAATGTCTGGTTATCTAATTTGTTTGTTATTTTGTCCAATTAAGTGACAAATTTTGAATTTTTCGATTTTTCAGCGATTCTTTTGAGTTTTCTCAATTTTTTTCTTTTTAAAACCACCCCTGTATTAGAGCGAACAAAACAAAAAAAGAAATATTCAAATCGGCCAAGTCGTTCTCAAGTTATGGCGTTACCAGAAAAACAGGCATTCATTTTTATATATACAGATATAATAATTTATGATAGAGGGAAAAATCGTTATTTGTCCAACTAGAGAGGAAAGCGCTTTTTTCTCCACGAGCTCGAAGTTTGTATCACGAGCGAAGCGAGTGAAGCAATCGAACGAGAGTGAAAAAAACCTTTCCTCTCGTGTTAGACACAACATTTTATCACGACTTCCATTTTGTAGATTGTACTTTTATCTATAAGAAAGTCTTTCGAATATTATGTTTAGCATAACAATAAACGCTGTACAGTGGCGCGCGAAATCCATGTTTTTTGCTGTTTTCTGGCATAGTAGAGGATCGTGTTAAAGTCGCTCCTTAATTAAAACTGCTGGTTTCTCTCTTTTCTGTGTTGAGTTCTTACCTGTTTGGGGCTAGGTTGAAGAATATTATCCTCAGGTCCAATGGGGCACTGCAGCGACATGACAACCTTTTCTCGGAACGGATCTATGGGAGGATTGGTGACTTGCGCAAAGAGCTGTTTGAAATAATCGTACATTAGAGGGGAGAACGAGGACAGACATGCTAGGGGAGCATCGTTACCCATACTGCCTAGAGCTTCTTTCCTGCAAAAACAAAATCATTATTAAAATTATAACTAACACAACAAGGCCTGGTTTATGCAAAGTGTAACTTTTGCATCTGACTCAACATTGCGAACATACTCTTCTGATTCTGCATTAGCCCTATTACTCAGTCAAAAATCTGATGTTTTTGACACGAAGTATAATATAAAAACAGGAGTGGACACTAGTGTATCTTAGCAATTGTGGCATTTTTGATAACTCTGTGTAAGAGAGGAAGATCACTACTGGACCCGTGCGTTTCCATCGTTCCGCATTAGAGTAAAATTCAAATATCTAGGACCCTGAGCTGCGCGAGAAGGCAGAGCTTGTCATGTACTGTCCGTTTTACAAAAGTGGAGCTTAGCGAGTATATGCTACGCTGCACTTCACTTAATTTTCAAAGAAAACTAAAATATAACTCAATCACAATCAATTACAAAATTCACAGCGTTACAAGAAGCAAAACGCTATGAACGTCAACATGAGAATAACAGATATTGAAGCTGATGTTCTGTAGAACAGACAGTAGCGTAGTTTCCTCTTGTTTATCATCTATGCCTCTCTTTCTAAGACGAGAATTCGTACTTCGCGCAGGGTTCTGCTTAAATTAATTTACCTCTAGTACCGTAACACGTGTATTCATAAACTTGAAATCCCTATGTTAAGGAAAATGCAAAGGTTACAACCTTACATAAACCAGGCCTTATATTAAAACATACTTATTGTTAATCATTGGTAAAAGAAGCATGTAAATAGTCTCGGTGGAATAGTTGTAAAGAGACAATCTTTTATCGGAAAATCCACTAGGAGCAAAGGTGGCGGTTAGAGAGTTTCCAGCGTCCGTATGAGCTTTACGCAAATCCTCCAGCAGAATCTACAATTCAACATCAAATAAACTTACTGATACCTTTAACAAATACTACACACAAAAAACTACAAAATTACCAAAAAATAACAGCTAAACCAAACATAATGTTAGATGAAATATTTGTACAAATGTTAATAATCTATCACTACACACAATTCTGTGTAACTGTATACCATAATGTTTAATAAATAAAAAACAAAGACATTCAATAATATTTATATCGAATATTTTTAATTAATCTGTGTGTTTTGTATTTACGTAATTATTTTCAACTTCAAATTTTATTTGCAAAATTAATATTACTACATAAATAAGGTAGAGAATTACTTGAAATGCAGTCTATTAACTTTTTTTATTAACGAGTCCAATGGTTCTTCAAACATTTATGCCTCTATCAGGGGATGGTGAAATTCAAGATTAATTAATAGTATATTATATATTGAGGGACTAAAGTGCATGATTTAATCCTGAGGGTGAAAGTTTATTTCACGAGCCGAAGGTGAGGGAAATAATCACCTGAGGGATTAAAGATACTTTAGTCCTATGGTATATACGCTATTTTTTGCACTTCATCGTCAAACGAATGCAAAATAGTTTAAAAGAAAACACATTTTGCAATTTTGACAGTAAATTTTATGACAAATATTTATATTGTTACCATAGATACTCTGTAACAAATAGCACGTATTTACTTGACAACGGGAATAACTAATTCAATTCCTTGACAACGGGATTAAATATGAAAAATAATCCCTTGGGATCAAACTAAGAACCTAAGTCCCTAAAAATAAACACTAAAGAAGAGTTTTAGTCCCGGAAGTGCAAAAAATGATGTAAACATGAGTATATCATTAAAATTTGTCTTGAATGATGAAGGCAAAGGCATAGCACAAGTGTTTGTCGAAACGATGGACTCGTAAATTATAGCTATTAATATAACAAGAATATTATGCTATTTATAATACTGAGGATGTTGCGACGAGGTGAAACCGAGTCTCATTGAACATTCAAGGGGGCTTAAATCGCACATATTCGCGTTATATTCAAAGCTTAATCGTATCATCAACGACAGCGATGTTAAAACAAATCAACAATTTTATCAGTCAATTAGTTGACAGTTCGCATATAATGGAAAGTTTTGATGTTATTATGGCTGTATCTAACGTATTAAGTCCGTAACTAATGAATTATAAGTATCTCACGTATTATAAGTAACTAACGTATTATGTTGTTTATTATCAATAAATGTTGCATATTAAAAGGTAATAACAGTTGATAATACGATTAAATAAATAAATTTTTAATAGACTACATTTCAAGTAATTCTCTACCTTACTAATAACCAGTAAACCAGTCGAGTATATATCCTTATTGTAGCAATTAAAATTAACAAATATCTACACAAAATTACAAATAGAAACAATTCAAAAGAGTGCAGACAACTACTAGGCAAAACAGCGTGCACAACACACAACAAATAACTACTCGGCACTCCACTCACCATCTGCACACGGCCAGACCGCAACGAGAACAGAATAAAATAAGATATTATTAAATTTTTCCTTACTTCACTTCAAACATGAAATAGAAATATGAATACGCTCAATACTGTACTACTGTACGCAATACGACTATAAGCATATGTAATTGTAATGTATAAATGTACTACAGTGTGTTCTGAAACGAATTTGTAAGTTACCGCATAAAATATTTAATTAATACAAGTTGTTTTTAATATTAATAAATGATTTCATTGACTTCCCTTCTAATGTTGGACAAAATCACAACAAATTGGTGGACAAAAACAACCAGTACGCGAAACATGTTATGCTAATTAAAAAATAAAAATTTCTGACCTGTTCTTTCAGCCATTCAGAATGTGGTCTGGATCGAGCAATATTTTGCTTCAATTCAATATCTTGAATTACTGCTTTTTCCTGAGTATCTACCAATAACATTCTTCCAGGTTTTAGACGACTTTTAAAGATGACATCAGCAGGGTCTACATCATACACACCAACCTAAAAAAATAATTATGAATATTTATTTTTCGTTTGTAAGGCGGATAGCTGTGTACGTAACTCAGAATTCAGTCAGGTACACATTCTAGTTTAACTGCACAAAAATCTCTCCTGTAGTGTACACTAACAAACCACGCATTCTGTGAATGGATTTAGTTTTTATATTTGTAGGGTGTGCACTGATGTACGTATCTATATCTTACCTCGCTAGCCATGACCATAATATTGTCTCGGGTAATATAGAATCTGGATGGTCGCAAACCGTTTCTGTCCAAAATGGCGCCAATATATCTACCGTCCGTGAAACTAATTAAGGCTGGACCATCCCACGGTTCCATGCTGCAAGAAGCCCAGTGATAATAGTCTCTCTTTTCTGCAGACATTGTTGGGTCATTTTGCCATGCTTCTGGCACCATGGTCATTACAGCCTAACAAACAAAAAATCATTTAAATCTAGTAAGAATCACGTCTGCGCAATACATTTTTAAGCACTCTTAATCCCTGTTCGCACGAGGATTCTTTGAAGATTCTACGGAGATTCAGAATCCTGGAAAGAAGATTCCTTCTTTCTAATGATAATTACATTATTTGGAGCAATCAATAAATTATAAACTCTTCTTTTCCAAGACTCATTGAAGATTCAATTTAACAGATAATTCTCACTAGAAAGAAAAAACTTCTTCTTCTTCCAGATTCAGAATCTTGGTAGAATCTTCAAAGAATCCGCGTGCGCATTTCTTGCTATAAAATTCTAAGCAAAAAAATATTTTGTGATTTTGGTTTTGTTTATGATCTATTACAATGATGTACTTGAAGGTTGTGCTTAAGTGGTTATAGAATAAAATTTTCAAAACACCTTCCGGTATTTTGTTACATAATTTCTAATAAAAATTACTAACAATGTAACAATGCATATTTTACATAATTTTTTACAGTCAATATGTTAACTATTTAAAAAATCTCTCTATATTTAATTTATATAATCGATTACAAAAGAATAATTTATATAAATGCATAAATTTTATTATTAAAGCATAAACATTAGCTTCAAGTATTGCAAATTAATGTCACAGCAATTTACGACTTGCATTTATCGATTTACTTATGATTTGTTTAAAATTTTACATAGCATACAACCAGAATCGTCTAAATTGTAAAGCTTTTAGATTCACAAGTGATACGCATTAGTAAATAAATTATTCTTACTTCTGGCAAAGGGCGTTGACCAATACGAACAAGAAATTCGAGAACACAGTCAGCAGAACCAGAATCAGAAAGATTTGGTTCTACTACAGGATATAAAGATGAGAGCTGTTCTCCAAATTTGTCACTTTTCATTACACCCTCACGAGCTTTCATGAAATTGACATTCCCTCGAAGGGTGTTGATTTCTCCATTATGTGCTAGCATTCTGCAAGAATCATAAAATATGCGCATATTATTTGGCTATAAAACAAATCATAACTAAAATAAGAATATTAATGAGCCAACTGCATTTTTTTGGCTCCACACCAATATAAAATATTTATACAAATGGTCATAATTGTATGCTACTTTTGCCAGACATAATGGGCTGAATTCACACTCTTCTTTAAGCTAATGAAACTTCTCTAATTATCATGCAAATATCTTTTATCTCTTTTGTATTGACAAATGATAGCACGGTTTCTCTTTCTTTGTTATTTTTAGAGAAGCTTCGGTAATTATTAGAGATGAGTGCTGAATTAGGTCCATTATCGTGAATCGAAAGTTGACAGTTATCTTTTATTTCGCGTACTGTACTAGAGTAAAATTCAAATAGCTAGGACCCTGGACTGCGCGAGAAGGCAGAGCTTGTCATGTACTGTCCGTTTTACAAAAGCGGAGCTAGCGAGTATATGCTGCGCTGCACTTCACTTAATTTTCAAAGAAAACTAAAATATAACTCAATCACAATCAATTACAAAATTCACAGGGTTACACGAAGCAAAACACTACGAATGTCAACATGAGAATAAAAGATATTGAAGCTGATGTTCAGTAGAACAGACAGTAGCGTAGTTTCCTCTTGTTTATCATCTATGCTTCTCTCTCTAAGACGAGAATTCGTACTTCGCGCAGGGTTCTAGCTATTTGAATTTTACTTTTCTAATAACTCGCTTACCTTAATGGATGCGCTCTTTCCCAGCTTGGGAACGTATTTGTCGAGAATCGTGTGTGAACCAAAGCCAAATAAGTATCAAACATTGGATCAGACAAATCGATAAAATAAGCCCATAATTGGTCAGCAGTTAACTGCCCTTTATATACAACAGTTCGTACAGACAACGAGCAAATGTAGAACCTAGTTCCAGGGCTGTGGATGGTATGAGTAGACCTTTTCCTCAACATAAACACTACGGTGTCTAATTCTTTCTCGGAGATCGGTTTGTCTTCTTGGGGAGCTACAAATACCTACAAATATAAATTGATAAGAATATATCTGGACAAGAGAATGGATTGTCATACTTGTCTCATGAATGGTTCGGAGTTTTTGGCCACCTGCCCAATGGTGGCATTGTTGGTTGGAACTGAACGCCATGCTAAGACTTTCAGGCCTAAATCATTGGCCAGTTTTTCAAATTTGCTTTCGGAATCTGTGTGGTGGGTTTTGTCCAGGTATAAAATTCCGGTGGCGTATTGTCCAAAGGGCGGGAGCACAACGTTCTGAGATTCTCTGGACATTAAAAAAAGAAAAATTATTCTTAGATTTCAAAACATCATTTTTAAGGTTAAAATACTGATTTAGTGTTATCAGATTTAGTTTTGTTTCAGATTGGGATTAATCTACTTTACTGACCAGAAAAAAAGCTGCTGACCGGGTAGTATAGAGTACCACAATTCGCTCAAAACTTTATATTCTGGCAAAGGGACACCTATACTTCATTTCAGCTAAGAAAATTGCGTTGGGTTAGATAGGGCAATGGTATTCTTGAATCTGATTGGTTGAGGTGAGAGGTAGATTTACACTAGCAAACATTTTCATTTCCGTTAACATTACTTATACCTGCTTATTTTGAATTTCATAGTTACTTCGAAGTACTACATTATTCTATAGATGACAGCTTTATTCACAAAACATAACTTATTTAAGATCGCGTCAAATTTTAAACTAATAAAATGTGTGAGTGTAAAACTTACTGGCATTCGCAGTGCCATCTGCTATTTTCTTACCTGAAATGAAGTATAGTTCATAATGCACCAACATATGGGAACCACATAGCCTGCTTCATAGATATACTTTGCTCTAGTGACATTTCACAAAATTTTACTGACTGGCTTTGTAGAGTAGAGACAAAATGGACTGATACGCATATTTGATGGACTGTCTTTCTTTCTTTAATTTTTGTATATAGCAAAAACGTTGCACTTATAATGTAAGAAACATCAGTTTACAGTTTCTGTTGAAATTCACTCTTATTACAGTTAGAAAGAGGAGGACATTCCACCAAGACAGTTAACTGGCGACAACCTCTTACATTGTAAATATATAGATATAAGAGACGCCGGTCCATTCTATAAAGGGTGAATCACAACTTTGTGCATATATTTTAATGGAATATACTGATCATGGAACAAAAATAATTTTCGTAAATTTAAGGGCAGTTTTTATATATTATATCACATGACTATAGAAAATTCTAGATTATATGAGACGTATTGCCTGGATACATACGAGATAGAATGTCAAGTGGTGTTTACATTTGGCATACTCCATTTCGAATTTCGAGAATTTTCTATTATCGAGTGGTATACGGCTGGACCGGCTGGACTATAGCCTAAATGATGGTATTTTATTTATAAACCGAAATATTATATTCAAAATTGACAAATTTTGTTACTTAAGTATTGTCAGCGGAAATACAAAGGTTTGTATTATCGATAATACAAAGGTTTGTATAATCGATATTGTCATGGCTACAGCAAATAATAAATAGATGGAGGATATAGTCACCAGAAGCACATTTTTGAAACTACTGGATTGTACAATGGCACAAAGTATAATATACACAGGAGTGGAAAACACCGTATCTTAGCAATACTGTAGATTCGTACCATTTCTGTTTTCCCTGTTTCTGTTTTCCAATGGGCAATATTTCCACATTGGGAATATTCCCGGAAAATTGAAAATGGAAATATTGCCCAAAATTTAGAAATATTTTGCAGCTGAAAGTAATAAATGCGCCATAGGCAATATTTAGAATGAGCAATATTGCCACTTTGGGAATATTCCTGGAAAGTTGGTAAGAGTTGCCAAATTTTGGGAACATTAAAAATGGAAATATTACCCAAAATTGAGAAATATTGTGAACAATATTCCCAGCAATGTTGCCAAAAGTTGAAATATTGTTTCATTTTTAGTTTTCCGTTAGGATTTCCTTACTAATAAAAACTAATCGGTGATCTTTAAACTCAAGAATCAATTAAAAATTAAAAAATACGATTGCTATTTAATTAATAAGCATAAATTAGTCTATATTTCCATTTTTAGCAATATTGCCATCAATGTTGCCTTGATTTAAAATTGCCGGCAACGGCACATTGCGAGCACTATAATGTCTTTAAAATATTGTGAATCACCCTGTACAAATATAGAAGACGTCGGTCCATTCTGTGTATAGAGGACACAGCCGGTGGTTCAATGTTTGCAAAGTTACTAAAACTGGTAAAAGCCAATGTTTCGCGTGTACTTCAATTAAAAATAAAGCGATTTCTGCTAATCAGTTAGTGAATGAAAGTCTGCCACTCATCTACCTAAGTTCCTTGGCATATAAGTTGTGAGGTATGGCACTAAGTACTCCAGCGCCGTCTCCAGTGTCGTTGTCACAGGCGCAAGCACCGCGGTGGTTCATCCGCATGGACAGAGTCTCGGCATCTCGCAGGATCTTGTGGGAACGTCTACCATCGATAGCGGCGATGAAACCCACGCCGCATGCTTCCTTCTCGAGCTGCGGGTCGTACAGACCTTGCTTCGCAGGCGGCAGCCACGGCTCGCCCATCACGACCTGAAGAGAAGAAGCAGTTAGAAATTATCTTCAATCGAGATGGGCATTGGGAGTGAAATATAAATTCTATTTGAAGAAGGAAAATAATGGGTGATTACCTACTATTATGATAATAGTAATCTCAGATCACAGTGACTGGTGCACCCATTATTTTCCTTCTTCAAATTCCAAATTCAGTCAAGAATTATTTTCACTAAATTCTATTATTTCAATAAAAATTATTTCTTTAAAAGAGATATTACGAGAATAAACGACATAGATCAAATAAATAAATGCCAGAAAACTCAATATTGATTAATTATTTATTACAAAATAAATTAATTGTAGAATGCAGGAATAAAATAGAACTACATAAGATCTTGTTATTTGTTTATAATCATGTAGAGACAAAAAATAGTTATACTAGCAAAAAATAATAGATTTACTGCCTTTGGAGATTCAGAATCCTGGAAAAAAGGAGTTTTTTTTTTCTTTCTAGTGAGAATTATTTGTTAAATTGCGGTGTCGCTAAATTGAATCTTCAATGAGTCTTGGAAAAGAAGAATTTATAATTTATTGATTGCTTCAAAACCACGTAATTATCACTAGAAAGAAAAAAACTTCTTCTTTTCCAGGATTATGAATCTCCGTAGAATCTACAAAGATCGCCGTGCGAACAGGGTTTTAGGAAATAGATCTGTATTTTTCGCATGTTAAAAACATTATTTTTTTGCTGATTGTTATTGATTAATATTAATTAAGTGATTATTTTTAATATTTTGACAGGAAAAAACTTTGTTATTTATATTTTCATAAAATATTATTGATTCACCATAGCAACAATTATTTTTACTGCCTAGGCATATAATAGTTATTTGTATCACAAGGCCAGAAACTGACCTTTTGCAAGAGCGAGTATTTTTGACACGCCGAGCCACAGGCGAGGCTTGCAAATTACGAGCACTAGCATAACTGTTTCTGGACGTGTAATACACAATATTTTATGTGCCGATTTCATTACAAAAATATAAAATGAATTTAATTAATTTGTATTTTATTATACATAACCTAAAAAATTGTGCACTGAATACTTGCATTTGAGCTTAAAATATATTTATTTCAGTTTCTATTAACGATTTACGTCTAAAATTTGTCAAAATCTTGTTAATTCTTGTATGAAAAATATTCAACGCATAAAATTGACATCTGCTTGACAACTGTAGTAATGTCAAGATGCCAACCTATAACTTCCGGTTGTTTTCCGGCCTAGGCTGGCAACAAAGAGTTTCTGGCGGATTTTGAGATATGGAAAACTAGCGATGCCGACCGGAGGCATATAAAACAATTTTATTGTCTAGGCACTAAAAGTGACACTTTACAGACTGACAGCTGTCAAGAAAATATAACTTTTAATGAAATCGGCGAAAAAGATTATTTTGTTACTAAACATTACATGTTGCACACACTAAAAACAAGACCAAAGTTTTAAAAAATAGCCTCATTCACATATAAGCATTTAGTTTTAAGGTTTACATATTTACGTTTTAGAAGATTTAAATTCATATAACTAAATACCGAGCATTCACACGTCCCACTTCAAACACTGTGAATGCTCGTATTGAGTTAGATGTTGGATGTAATAAAACTGTATAAACGCATTTTGTGAAAATATTGATTTAAATAATAAAATCTAATTTAGTTCAGTTGATTCAGTTGTGTATTTGCTATTTGGAGAATGGTGCAAGGGTAGGTACTCATGTTACATTAAACGCTGGTACGTTCAACCACCACTGAACTGAAAATAAAAATTGACGAAAGGTACCTATAGTTATTTGAATTTTGAAACAATAAATTGAAAATGAACAAAAATTCCACAATCGACAATTATTTATACTATATTTTCGTATTTAATCAAAGTATAATAATTTAAAGTAGTTTATAATTAGAATATTGTGATTATTTAATGTATATAGGTTAATATAAAATAGGTGCCCTATTACTCTATAGAGGTGTTACGCATTTTATTTTTAGCCAAGGATAGAATAATGAACTAATAAAATTATTTTCAATTAAATATAACCCGAGGACAAATCTCTACAGCATAATTGCAGACATTAGCATCGAATATATCACTTAAGCATGCATTAAAAATTCATGATCGCTATTTCCAATAATATAAATATTTACATATATTACATTATCTAAACATGATATACATCACTCATTTTTATCTCCCAATTTCAGATAAAGAATAAATAAAAATTATGAAACTAAAATATCCTCACGCCAACGGAGCATGTCTGCATGTCTAGTTGCATAACAACTAACATATTACACACACAAATAAAACAACGACAGACAAATGAGCGTGAAAACAAACAACAAGTGAGTGGCGGTAAAAAACAAAAGGCTGTCTGTGTTGTTATTGGTTTAACCGAGGTTTTATCAATGGAAACACGCAGTAGATTTTGATAAACAATTTGCAAATGTTAAACAGAAAATATTATTGGATTCGTTTAATAGAACTTTGAAATTGAAAAGTTTCAGATAAGAAAATTTTAATAGTTTTATTAAATTATTTGGTGATGAATGCCAATTTGTTAAATAATAATTAAAAATTAATTCGAAGTATAGCCCAAAAATTCTCCTGCGGTGTAAATCTTCACTAACAATAACAGATTTAAATCCAAAAAATAAAATAATAACTCTAATTGCCATTTGCACCGCTTCCACTTAAATTTTAAGTGTTTCTATCGAATCTAAAGCCTCATTCTGATAAGCATTTAATATTAAAGTTTACATTTAAGAAAGTTTAAATACATCTAACTAAATACGAGCATTCACAATTCTTGAATGCTCGTATTTCGTATTTAGTTACATGAATTTTATTTATACATTCTTAAAACTTAAACATAAATGTAAACCTTAAAACTAAATGCTTTTGTTAATGAGACCGAACTCATGACAGTAATGCTATTTCTACGTTTGACAATATGATTTTGATTCGATATTTAAGGGTCCCGTCTCCGTAACAAAATATTGCGTGTTTAGATATGTAGCAGTTTCTACATTACTCACTAGATTATAAGTTTTAAATTATAATATTGTTAGTTCATAAGAAATAAATAAATAAAAGCAAACCCCAAAAACCAAAACCAAAACTGTCAGATGACAGGTACAAATGATAATGTTGTATTTTAGGCTAAACTAGACTAAGCATCATTATTTTAAGTGGGTTTTTTGATCATTTTTCCCTTAAAGCCTCATTCACATAAGCATTTAGTTTTAAGGTTTACATTTATGTTTGCGTTTAAGAAAGTTTGAATATATTTAACTAAATATGAGCATTCACAGTGCTTGAAAGTGGAAAGTGTGAATGCTCGTATTTAGTTAGATGTATTCAAGCTTTCTTAAACGTAAACATAAATGTAAACCTAAAAACTAAATGCTTATGTGAATGAGGCTTAAGTCTCATCCCTAAACTAAATAACAAACAACACTCATTGTTACGCACATTAATCATGTAAACAAAAAATAACTGTCAAAATCTTTTTTAGGAATAAGCCCAACAAACTTAAAATGGTAAGGCGATAAGCTAGGAACGTTTATTAAAAATACAATTTATATACGACCACAGCTGTAGCAGCTGTTCATGTAATAATTAGGAATACATAAAGTTATTATTGTAAAAAAAAAACATTACTCATATAAAAATTTGAAGGAAAAACAGGTAGGTTTTTTCCCAGTTAGAATTCTCAAAAACTCTTATTTATTATTTAAATTAACATAACATATATATATTTTTTAATCATTGTCTCAAAAAGTTTTATCCAGGCCAAGACTGATTTAAACAGCCAAAATATACCTGTTATCAGAATTAAATTGATCGTCATCTTGTACATAGGTATTTTTAAATTTATAATTATCAGCATTTACTTTAAATTTTAAGACATTTTTATTTTGAACGGTTTTTACATAAACAAATAACCAAATTTGTTTGTTGTAAACGGTTCATAAATATTAATGCATACCTGACGAATATTTATAAATGCAAATAGCACAAAAAATAAAAACAATAAAACCAGTTATTCTGCGTATAATTCATCAAATTTTTATTCTGCATTAAGTACATTCAATGCCAAAGTAGCAAAAACTAATCAATTAATAAAAAAGAATAACATATATTTAAGGAAAATAAATTAAACATTTCCATCAACCTCTTCTTGAAATAGCAAAACAATCGACACGTGTTTGTTTTATTGAAACGTCAGTGTGTTTTGTTTCTAATAAATTGAAACTGCATTCTATTTTTATCTCATGTTACTTGATCTTCATTTGATATCGTTTAAGTTGATTACAAAAATTGTTTTTCTTTTACACGTCAGAATGTAAGAGAAGTGCGAAAAAAACAAGAAGATAAATTCCTACTTCTGTGTACTATGTCTGTTTAAATTCCACATATTTTAATCATTGCAAATAAACTATAAGCTATGCTATCAATTCTAGGAAGTAGATAAGAAGGCAGTCTAAGTTACAGACAGTGTTTTTTAAAACATGGGCGGCGAGACGGTTTATTTTAGGGGCAAAATCTGGTCCAAACGACCTAATTCAGTAACTTGGCCAATCTGTTTTCGTTGCTTGCTTTAAGATCTTTATCGGATTTTTATACAATAACATAATAAATACCTATGACATAACATTAATTATGTTAATTTTTAAATGTAAAACAAATATTGATATAATAAACTTTGATAACGTTCCGGTATAAATGTTTATTTCATTAAACATTAAACAATGTTATACACTTATATTTATTTATCATTGTTATATTACGCATTTATTAATCAATGTTTTATATTTTTTTAACACTCCTCTATTCAGTTATACTGCGTTATTTAGAATAAAAGGCTAGTGCTCAAGCTCAACTAACTTATCACGGAACTGAAACAATGGTTTCAAAATTCTCAAATTTAATTTTCAGGTTTCTTAATCAAACATTTTTTGGGCAACGCTTTTAAATAGAATTTCATAAATTTACTATTCTTACCATCACACGATTAATTAAAATTAAATTTAATTCTATTCATAGTTAGACAATCAACTATCCAGTGGTTTCAAAAATGTATGCTTACGAAAATGTACTAACGTAGCGAGTGTTTTGTGGGCAGTACAAGAATGGTTTCAACAAGGATTTAATTGAGAAAGAATGCATCTACAGATGTGCCTTTCTGCCTTATTAAAATTTTGATTAAAAGATTGTACATGATTATAAAAATTCCAAAAATTAAAAAAATTCAAATTTATGCAAACTTTACACGGTTATAAATCAAATCTCATGAAAGAAATTAATTATATCCGTGATCTGTAGATCCATTCTTTTTCTATTAAATGTTTATAAATACATTATCCTGAAGTCAATAGTAATCTGACAGTTTACTTGCAACGAAAACACTTTTCAGTATATCTCAACTTCAAAATGACATTGCATAGCTAGGATGCGGCAAAGTACGAGTTTCGGGCTGTAGATCCATTCTTTTTCTATTAAATGTTTATAAATACATTATCCTGAAGTCAATAGTAATCTGACAGTTTACTTGCAACGAAAACACTTTTCAGTATATCTCAACTTCAAAATGACATTGCATAGCTAGGATGCGGCAAAGTACGAGTTTCGGGCTGGTTTCACTTAGTCGTAGTTCGTAGTAGTGTGGAAAAGAGTGGAATAGAAAAAAAGTAAAATCGAGAGTATTTTAGGAATTCGGAAAAAACTAATTTAAAAAAAAGTTTCTACAATATGCCTTTAAAATTTAAAATATATACACGAAGTTGTGAATATTAATCTATTAACTAATGTATCTAATTTAGTAGGTCAAGAACTAATTTAAACAAAAAATTCAATCTTTACAGACATTCAACTAATACACAATCGTACACAATATTCTAAATATTAGAAATCCTTGTGCTACTACGCAGTTTAAAATACCTTAAAATGTTTAATAAGATGCAAAATCAATGTACAATGTCATGCGCAATATACATTGCAAAATTAACAATGCTAAGCAAAAGAATTTACATTACTCCTGTGCGAATTTTAACATTGTTGTGTTTTTATTAGCGTTTCCTTCACATAACAGTCTGATAAAAATAATTTATTAAGAACGTAATAAATTCTATACATTGCGAAATTAATTTCGTGATAATGAACTAAGATTAATTATTTATATAACAAGAATACTAAAAATAGTCAAAAAAAGACATAAATGTCAAAATATTAAATAATTTCATCCTTGTGAAGTACACAATTCACAAAAAATATATGTAAATAAATCGTTAAATTTTTGTTATCAAACATGATAAACATGGACAGCACGCGTGAAAATCATGATCTAATAAGTATATTTCGCACTTTCATTCATGAAAAGATTATCAATAACAATATTTATTTATATTTCTTTTAAATGAAATAAGAGTAATAAAAAATTGTGTATAAAAATCTGAAGTGGCCTGCACACAACCTGCCGCCAAATCTAGACTTATAAACATAAATGTATACGTATACAATCCGGTGTCCCTAAAATATACAAATATAAATCTAAAATATTCAAACATAGAAATTTGCATCACCTGAATCAAAAGATTCGTTCACAGGCAAACTCTTCTGTGTTGAAGCCATCCTCCGTTGAATTACTGCATTTAATATCTTACTTATGACTTATATGGCGCTAGTATGTCATCTTGTCACCCGTCTCACCTGTCAATATTTTTTACGCAGAAACAAAAATCAACCAAACATGGATCACAAGATTTCAACGTTTTATCTGATAAATTTATTTTTTAAACTTTACTGCAGTTCTTTAATGCTACCAGATAAAGACAATTTTTTTATAACGTAAGTTGCAAATAACGTTGCCTCTTATTCTTATTACAAATAAATACTATATTTATCCAAATTTATATAAATTTTTGACAATTATCTTTATCAATCTTCAAAAAATATCACTTCCGGTGAAGATATTTGTACCAAAATCTAATAAACTCTTTCTATTCGTATACAAATGTAAAATACCAAATATCAAATTTTTTGGGTAATTCGTATTTGAGTTATACGACATCCGGCATCGGCCCGGACCACACACATACACACACACACACGCACACACATACATACAGACATCATCGAGAAACTATCAAAAATGAGTTGTAAGGACCCTAATTCGTGCTCATCCACTTAAAACTCACTACCCGATTTTTTGCATGATTCCAATACCTTCCTTTACAGGTAAGCGGAAGGTAAAAATGAAAGTTTATTTGTTTAAAACAATTGCAACATTAACAATTTGAAAGAAACAAAAAAACTGAAGGCCGTTTACTATTGTTGCATAGTTTTGGCTAGAAATCAATAATAAATAAACAAACATAAACTGAACAGAATTTGGACGTATTTTTTGCTATGAAATGTGGCCGACATCCAAAATTTGTGGACTCTGATGGACAAAAAGTGGGCGATATTGCATAAGAAACAAGTGCACCTGACTTTTAGCATGAAGCACGTGAACATTTCTTATTTTCCAAGAAACTATGTTAGATTTTCAGGAAAACCACAATGATTGATGCATAAAATTAAAATTCCTGGGCATATCTTTTCCCTAACTAAACAATTTGAAATAAACGCTAACAAAACAATAATCAGTAACATTTAAAAAAGGTTATTGTTAGGCCTGGTTTAATGCAAGGTGTAACTTTTGCATTTGTCTTAAAATTTGAAATTAAAGTTTACAAAAAAGCACGTACCTATACCCGTGTAACAAAATTTAAAAGGGTCTAGTTAGTATTGGACGCACTGATCACGAATCAAAAAGAATTGATATTCGCAAATTTAAAAATCCAGGCATATGAGACATTCTGTAATTACCTACCCACAAATTTCATTTTTCCTGTTTGTAAAATTAATATTACATTAATGTAATTAGGTACGCTAATAAATACTGCATAACTATTGTTTAACTTCGTTTGTATTTAAATGTGACAGCCAGTGGTACCCAAAATGATATTGTTTTACAAACTACTGTTAATTTTACGAATATCAACATAATTCTTTTTGATTCATGATCAGTGCGTCCAATACTATACACCCTTAATTTTTCTTACACAGGTTGTTAAAACCCTAAAATATAAAAATTTACGAGAAATTTCTAAACGAGAACAGATAATAAGAAATAAAAAAGAAAATAATGAGACAAGAAATTCTTAGATCTCGAGAAATCGAGAATTCTCTAAAACATTAAAATAAATTTGGTATTATTAATGTCAAAATATTTTATTTTACTTTGTTCAAAGCATTTTTTGTTTCGATTATAAATATTTCTATTTCTAAAATAAGAATGTGTGCAAATTTAACAGAAATATTTATTTATTTATTTATATAATTAAGAGACGAGACAAGACGAGACGAGAATACAATATTTGAGACGAGACGAGAATTGACCATTTCTCGTCTCGTCCCGTTTCACGGCATCACTACTTGAGAATAATTTAAAAAAATTATTACTTGATACTTGTATAAACAAAAACATCGAAGTTTGAATTATTTTTTCATTAAGTTTTTTCTCGAGGGCAAAGAGCACATACTGTTAACATTTGTGTAATAGTTGAAACACAGCCAAATAGTTGTCAGGAAACACAAGAAGTACATTTCAAAACAACGATAAAAGATTAACAATCTAATCTTCTACTTTAATACGGCCTAAAATCCAAAATCGTAAGCTATTTTGTTTTCTTATTGTACTATATCACGCTGAACCTTAGTGTTTGTAAACTAGATAAAAGTAGTTGCACCTATGTTAATTTTAACACATTGACGTAAATAGAACATAGTGCATTTTTAGCAACGCTATTAAAGTTTGTTAATTAAAACTATTAACTGAGGCAAAATAGAATAATATGTTTACTGAAATTTTTTTAAACATGTTAAATGAACGCACTCTCTCTTTCACCGATTACCCCTTTACTAACGATTATAATCCTAATCAATAAAATATTTTATCTATACATAAAACTTCAATTGAATCATCATTATTGTTATTTATTATTATCATAAAAACAATAATATTTTTTATTAAGAAACCGAAATCATTATTGCAATCGAGACGACAACAATCAAATATAAATCATCAAAGCACAATTTCTTCGAAAGGGAAGACTATAAAGAAGGGCAAAATTCTATAGTGGGGGATTTATAACGTTTTGTTTGTAAACAGTAACATATGTGAAGTTGTTTGTTATTGATGTGAATATCAAATCATTTTATCAGTGGGTGTTATAAATTATGTTTATAGTTTTATGAAAAACTAATATTATCAATACATATTCATGTAAGTTTACTATAATAGCGACTTTTTTGAGTTGTTACTTTTAAAGGGTAAGTTGTAATTAACATTTAATCAAGTTATTATGTGTATTTCAAGCAATGTCAAAGTAAGTACCTCGGTACGTATAAACAATAGTTATTTGTCCAACTAGAGAGGAAAGCGCTTCTTTTTCCCACTCGAGGTCGAAGTTTGTGTCACGAGCGAAGCGAGTGAGGCAATCGAGCGAGAGTGGAAAAGGGCTTTCCTCTCGCGTTAGACACAACATTTTTTTCACGACATATTTAAAAACATTGTAAATGTAGAAGAAACACATTAGAAGTTAGGCTATAACTATCATCTGTCAGAATGACGTTTAAAAACAACGAAATGTTTCACTGCGGCCAATATGCCAAATTAAATTTAAGTTGTAAAATCGTGAAATTGTAGAAAAAGAAAGTATAAAATGTAATAATTGTTAAATAATACTTTACAGTATATCACTATAAAATCAGAATTTTCAATAAAATAATACATTTACTTACAATTTTTGAAATGTTTCATCGTAAAATAATATTGGTGGTACTGGTAACACTGCTTACTTTCCTCTCTAGAGAGGAAAAACTCACTTTCCTCACTATTTCGCGAGAAGAAAATTGTGTTTTCTCCGCATGCCGTGAAAAATAATAATTTCATTTATAATTACTTTAATTCACAATTAAATATCTCAAGTTCAAGTGATTATCAAGATTATATCTTTTAATTACGTGATAGAAAACTTTTAACTTAAGTATCAATTAACAACATAAACATTGTTTATCAAATAATAGTCACAAAAAGCTTTTTAAAATAATGAATGACCCAAAAAAATATTTTTTATCTACGACCATTGAATAATACATCCATTATGTAGACATACTATTGTATTATTTAACACTGTTAATTATTCAACAACTGTCATCTGTCATCACACTAAAATGTGAGGTTAGGTTAATATTTACTGAATAAAATTTGTTCAAGAAATTATTTATTTAAAAAATCGTAGATAAAACGTCGTATTTGAGTCGCACATAATGGCTATAATTCACTCGGGTGATTATACACTCCCCTTCAGCTCGTGCATAAACTTTCATCCTCTTGACTTATAGCCTTACATTATGTATGCTCGTTAAATAGTACGTCCTATTATTAGGTTCATTAAACATGTTATGTAAGTATTATTTAAACTTAAAAAAGATAAAGGCTACTGAACTATTATCAAATGCAAAAAAAATGTGCATAAGCAAAATGCATAAATTGTTTTATTAACTTTTCCAAAAGCGGCTATAAAAAGAATCACATAGTAAACACATGCCGGCAAATAATAAATTGCATAACACCATATATTATGATAATTTTTATGTATTTATGGTAACATCTTACTGTTTATCTTTCCAAGTGATTAATATACTTCTGATTAATTATACTTGTCAGATAGAATAACGTATAATATAACTTTATTTTTTACTTTTGAAGTTTCAGATGCCGGCACCACAGGATTTAGGTACAAATTTGAATGAATAGAAATAAAACTTTGGGGTCAATATTGCCTGACACTATAGTAGCAGAACAGGTGGGTGTAATATCTATACCTTACATAATTTAGAACAAAAATAGGCCCATTTAGATTCCAAATTTTTTAGGAATGCATGAACCACAAGATGATGTATTTTCTGCAAGATTTACAGAATATTGTATCTTGCAATCTCATTCTATAAGTACTGAACTTTGCGGCACTTTCCTCTGAAATATTTTTTATCTGGTGGTGTCATAATGACAACACTATAAGCCTCTTTTTGAGGAGCATAATAGCGATCATTATAGGCCAAGGCCCATAATGAATCAAGTATGGTACTCTGTACCATAATTAAATAACAAACAATTAGATTAAATTTACGCCAGCAGATAAAATTCATGGTACAGGTCGTGCTATCAAACTCGGCTTCGCCTCGTCTGATGATCTTCCGACTAGTACCAAATGATTGACGTTACGATCCTTATAACATAAACTATTATCGCAAAGTCAATTCATGAAATGGGCTGGCAACGTGTTCCAGTATTGATCACAACAGCTGAGGGCTTGCGCAAAATTTCAGCAAGTGAAAGACATCCAGAGGACAAATACTGCCCTACAACCGGCACCGAACTGAAATAGGGCGGATCTTAAAATATACGAAACTAGGAAGATATATTAATAGAAAAATACATAGTATAACATGCGTAGAACATTTATCAAATATAACTACAGTATGTCAATATTTCGCAACTGCTATAACAGTTAAACTACCGATGATCATAAACCGCCAAACAAATAAGTATTGGTTGATTGTTGCAGTTTTTATCATCAGATGTTTCCAAAATCAAATTTGCTTACCTTACAAGTCGAGAACAAATGCCACAGTTCACAAAATTGATCAAGGATCACTAGATTATGAAACAAAGTTTATTAAAAGAACACTGTATCTGTTTTTAATGGATTTTTTGATGGACAAATGTTTACGAATTGTTTATTTTAACTGAGATGGATTTTTGCCGGTGTTTCACTAATTAAACCTTCTGCAACAGGAGCCGAACGACAAGTAAAATAACTTTACTTTCGGAACTCGCGGAGCAGAGGGGATAGCGGACTTTGCCGATGTTTACCGACAAAAACCGATGTTCACTCCATCTAATTTGCATGGTCTCATCTCATTATCTAATGATAAATTTGATTTTTCAATAATTCCCGAAAAAAACAACATTTGCGAAATTTGGTTAGACATAATGAGCAAGAATTAAAGCATGTTTCTGTGATAAAATAGTATATGTTTTTAATTTGAGGAAGATAATAATATCTGTAAACAGATAACAAGGACAACTGATTTTGACATTTGTAAATCAAAGCACGCATTATCTGTGATATTGAAAAATAATATTGCTCATGAGGAAAAAACTGAGTATGTATTTATTCAATAAGCCACCTGGAACATCTTGACTGATTCATAAAAATATGTAGGACGCAGACTTTCTCCACGTCCACTTTCTTTTAAGAAGTATAAAACGTCTGTTCGTTAAGTTTTGCTTTATTTTTATTATTTAAAATACTGAAATAAAAATGAATATAATAAAGTTTAATCGAATTGTGAAGCAAAGCTATTATTTGCAAAGTGCAGTGAATCAGTTTAGTAAACGTCAGCAATTTTTATGTACAAGTGGCACAAATTATTCTAAGTTAGCCCCTGATCAGAAACCAAATTGGAATAGGGCTGTGAGCGAAGCTGAGAAAATAGTTGGATATCCTACATCGTTCTTCAATTTGAGGTGGTTGTTAAACGATGAAGTTGCCAATGTAGCACTACATCTACGAAAATTAGTTGGGAGTAACCACCCGTTACTCAAAACAGCAAAGTAAGATAGAAACATAAATCATACGTTAATCAATATAATGTATATTCTCCTTACAGAAACTTATTGTACAATGGAAGGAACACAATGCAAACATGGGGCCTCATCGTCCTTCTGCTGTCAAAAGCAGCAGGTCATTCTCCAGATATCCCCGACTTAGAGCAAGACAAAGCTGCCGGTGTTTTACACAGCCAAAGAGCTTTAGCCGAGATCACAGAAATGATCCGTACATCTTATGTCATCCACAAAAGCTTGATCAACCTTCAGAACTACAGCGATAAAGACGGTGACATGCTATTCGGCAATAAGATATCATTATTAAGTGGTGACTATTTACTTAGTACAAGCTGTGTCGAGTTAGCTGGCTTAAAGAACCAAGAATTGGTAGAATTAATTGGGGCGGCCTTAAGGGATCAATCAGAGGCCGAGTATGTTGGTCCTAGAGATAGTCAAAATATGCCCCTACCTGCAAAACCCAAAAGTATCGGCAGAAATTCCGAGAAAACGATTGGAGTACCCAATGTGAAACCTCTGGAGGTAGTGGACGCCTTAGGAGATGCTCGCGCCGAGTGGACACTCCGCCACGTTTTAAGTGCTGGAAGTCTCCTCGGCAAATCCTGTCAAGGAACATTAAAATTAGCTGGACACCCTCTAGAAATGCAAGAGCAAGGATATTTATTTGGCAAGCACTTAGCTTTGGCCTGGCAAGCGTGTTTAGATCGCGAACCGTTCCAGGGTGCTAGAAACGGCACATTCAGTCTAGTTAGCGCCCCGGTAATGTTCCAGTTAGAATACGACCCTAGTTTGTACTCAGAAATCGAAAAAGGAATTGATAGTATTTTAAATGTCGACTTTGATCTAATTCATAAAGCTGTCCTATCAGGGCCTGGTTTAGAAAAGACTAGGCAGCTGCAAAAAGAGCATTCCCAAGCAGCTCTTGATGTGTTAAAACAGTTTAATGAATCTGACGCAAGAACGGCATTGACTAATATTATTGTCGCCATGCAAGATCTGTAGTCTTCCAATTAAAACAACGAATATTTTTATACCTGACTGAATATTATTGTTATCTCATTTTTTGGTTTCTGGGTCTTATTTAGCACTTAAGATATTTTATTATTTATAGTCAAACCAAACCACAGTGCAACTAAATAAGTATTAAATAGCACTTACCTGTAAGTTCCCAACTCAGATATGAAGAGTATATCCTATTATATTCTGATACAATATCAAATATTTATTGTTACAAATATTCAATGTTTGCTGACCAAACATTTGTGAAAATTGTACTTATACCTGTTAATTAATTTTAATACAACAATAGATTTATTTATATAATATGCGTTAATATTTTTCAATAACTATATAGACATATGATAATAAATGACTAAAAATTTATATGTAATAACATAAATTCCTATGATCCAAATAATTCTTGCATTAGATCACATTTTGCTTTCTTTATATCTGTAACAACGATGGTATCACCATTATCAATTGCTTTTAACTTCGCCAGAAGATTTTTTCTCTCTTCACCATCGACTTCGGGTTCTGAAATAGTTAAAATTTTATTTGTCGTCTCGCTTAAGAGGTCGTCTTCAAAACTATAGTTCATCTTTTTATCATTATTATTTATAATTTCTTCCATACATTGATCATTGCTACTTTTATTTGTTAATATACTGTAGTCTAAGAATGTCATTTGCTGTCCAGATGCACTTAATTTTGCTAATCGTTCTTGTTTAATATCATTTTCTTTCAAACTCTGAAGAATAATTTCGGTGTCTTGAGCTGTGTTTTTCAAATCGGCGGTGTGTTGGTTAATTTTATCGGTAGTATATCGAACATCTGACATGACTTCTTGACTGTATTTCTTCATTTCTTTGTCCTTGGTTTCTTCAACCTTGCTGGTCTTCTTGTGCAAAATGTTCACTATTTCTTTTAGTTGAGCTTCGGAAGATGCGTCGCGCATGGAAGCTTCGTCAGGTGCATAAGAAGATAGAGTCTCTTCAATAAGTTTATCTAATGACATTCTAGCCATATTTTCTAATTCTTTCTTTATATCAGTTTCATTAACTTTAATATCACTATTATTAAGTTGTACTACGGATTCACTTTTTCTTTTACTATCTGGGTTTTTAGGAGAATCAATTAATTTAACCTAAACAAATTTATATTAAATATATTGAAATTATTTAAAGTATTTATTTACCTCAGATCCGGAAGCACCCGCGTTAAGATTACCTAAAGCCTTGTTAAGGTCTTTTTGCGTTTTCTTGTGATTATTTATTTCAGAATTTAATTTATATTTATAATTTTTGCTCTCAAGCATTAGTTTTCTATTTAATACACTAATAGTATTTTCATTTTGTCGCAATCGCGCTTCAAGATCTTCTACTTTATTTTGAAGATCTTTTCTTTCTTCTAAATTCTTATTTTTGCATAAAGATAATAAATGTCTGTTTTGATTTTTTAAAGTATTAATTTCTTCATCTTTAGTTTTTAGTTGATCTGATACTTCTTTTAAATTTTTGCGTAGAGTTTTATTTTTAATTTGAAGAACGCGAATTTCTTCTTGGTGTGATTCCAAAACTTGTGGAAGTTGCGCGCTTGCGCCTTCGTACCTTTTAAACATAAAATTAATTCTGGGTTTTAAATGTTAACTTGTAACTCACTTCAACAGTGCTTGATCCTGACGTTTTTGTAGAGTCTTTAATAATTTATTTTCATTGACAAGTTGCTAAAACAATTATAAATAAATACATGTCATATGGGTTACGGTACACATCTTACAGTTATGTGATAATTCGCGTCATTAAGTTGATTTTGTAATGTTTTAAATCGTAACAACTTTGCGCTCAAAACTCTTTGGGTTACTGGATTATTGGAAGTTCGACTTTTTACACTTGTTGCCAAAGGATGCAACGGTTTTCGTTTTTGTAGAACACAACTTGAGTTTGATGAACACAGCGTTTCACAACTGACCCTTTGAATTAAAATGTCACATTAGCTGTCATAACACACTCTTGGAATATTCTTTACCTTCGATCTGATTTCCGTATGTCCGAATGGCTACTTAAAGCTGCCATTGGAAAATAAACAATAAAAATATGTTTTACTTTTAAAATTGCAAAAATTATAACTCGCTGCAATGCAGCTCCACCATTTTCATTTGTTTGTAATGACAGTCGCTATGGTTACACATCATCAATGTCAATGCCTTCACATTTGAAGAGCCAAATTTTTTTGCTACATTCATAATTTATTGACAATCAATTTATTAAGTTGATAGCAAAATATCGATCATTCATTCACAACAAATAAAAGTAACAACGTTTAATAAAACATAACAATCCTTATAATGTAAATAAATATATGAGGCTAAAATTGAACTTGTATAATACATAAAAAATTTACTATTTATATTTAAAAATTTATTTCTAACGTAAACTTAAATTATCCTTTGTGATTTTGGGCCGTCCATAATTTATTATATAAACTGCTATTATTTTTTATAAGGTCAGAATGAGCTCCTCGTTCTTTGATTTGTCCGTGTTCTAATACTAAAATTTCATCTGCATCCATAACTGTGCTTAGTCTATGTGCTATACAAATGCTAGTTTTTCCGGCTGTTGCCCTTCTGAGAGCTTGCAATATATGCTAAAATATTTCAATAAGTAAATAACAAATATTATTTAAATCATTTTTATCTTACGTATTCAGTGATTGAATCAAGTGAACTGGTAGCTTCGTCAAAAATTAAAATCGGTGAGTTTTTCAATATCGCTCTCGCAATTGCGACTCTTTGTTTTTCTCCTCCTGAAAGTTTGAGTCCTCTTTCTCCTACCTGAGTGTTGTACCCCTGAGGCCATGTTGTAATCTTATTGTGGAGCTCTGCCATTTGTGCAGCACGTATAACTTCTTGTTCCGTAGCATGCAGGTCCCCATAATGCAGATTATGTTTAATTGTGTCGTGAAAGAGAACTGAATCTTGCGGCACGATTGAAATAGCGCGTCGTAGACTGTCCAAATCTACTTCTTTTATGTCTTGATGGCCGATTAGAATTCTACCGTTAGATGGTTCGTAAAATCGGTATAATAATCTGACCATTGTCGATTTACTACAAACATTATTCATTATTTATTTTGCTGTTACGAATGATATTATTTTTTTACCCCGATCCAGATCCACCAACGATAGCTATTTTCTTACCCGCGGGTATTGAAAAAGATAAATTTTCGAAAATTGATTTACCAGGTCCATAATTAAAACTAACATTTTCAAATTTGATATCTGATTTTTTTGCGTCTACATGCAAGTATGGTGCGCTAGCTTTACTCTATAATCAAGTATTTTGTTAGTTTTTTCCCTAAAACTGTTATCATATCGTAACTTCATAATAGTGTTAAAGAACTAAGGAAATTATCTATTTCTACTGGTCCTACATTCTGCCAATACCGTAAAATAAAACAAAAACTGTTAAGGAATCACACGAAAGCATTCAACACAAACAATCTATACAATCTCGCTCAACCTACTTTTATCTCGTTTGGTAATCAGGTTGGGTAACTAAAAACCTAAAGTTGCTGGGAAGTCTCTTAATTGTTGTCCAACAGGCAAAACTGTTGACTGTTGCATATTTAAATTAAACAAAACTTCATAACTCTAAGTAAGATTACCTAAATAATAGTTCGGCATTAGGTAATCTAAAGCTAGAGTCAGACCTACGCAATTATAAGTATAAGTGGTAAATTTAACCAACCAGCGCTCAACGTTCTCACTTATAATTGAAATTTTGTGGAAGCGCTGATTTAACCAATTTAGGTCTGAATCTAGCTTAAAAGTACCTATTTAGCACTGCTATTAGCAATGTTTCTATGATATTTATACTTTTTAGCTACGCTACAATTTCTCCTCAATATGCAGCCAATAGTCATGTTGAAATATAATGTAAATGTTATGAAGTCACGATAAGATAATTTTCAAACATATGGTCGAAAGATAAAGTGGAGTTTGCTAACTGACCTTTATCGCAGTGTCCACTGTCATTAATGTGAACAGAGTCTGCATGTCGATTAAAGCTTGTCTAACTTCTCGATAAACACTACCGAGAAATCCAAGTGGCACGGATAGTTGAAAAAGTAGACCATTTACCATTACAAGATCACCAACAGTCATATTACCTATTGAAATAAATTTATGTTAATCTATTCATAAATTGTTAAATATTTTATATTACCTTTTACTATTTCATTGGCTGCTAAGACCATAATAGCACTTAATGCCGTACTGAAAATAGCATTTTGTCCAAAATTTAACAATGCTAAACTAGTACTTGTTTTCAAACTTGCAACTTCAAATTTGTGTAGTGATTGGTCGTACTGGTCGGCTTCATATTTTTCGTTATTGAAATACTGTAAAATACCGAGTTTAATAAAGGAAATAATATAAAGCAGGGATTCGAACCGAACTGAAACAGGAACGTAAATCGGAACGAAACACCACTATTTTAGTGAAGCGAGAACCAAACCGAACCGTTAAAAAATTGGCAACCTATAACCGAAGCCGAACCGATGGTTGTAAACCGGTTCGGAACGATTTAAGTACTAATAGAAATTTAATGCTTTTTCCTCAAAATTTTTATGAAAATATTGTTGTATTTTCTACAGTTTAGTCAAATATTTTAAATTAATTGCTTATTATTTAATAAACCGAAACCTTTTTTGAAAACCGGTTAATTTGAAGAAAAAATGTAAAGACCGGAACAAAACCGAAGCTAAACCTTTATTTTGTGCGGTTCGAGTCCCTGAAATAGAGTAAAATAATCATACCTTAACAGTTTCGTAATTGATTAACGAATCAATTGCTTTATTACCGGCTTCGTTTTCCGCCTTATTCATATGTATCCTAAATTGTATTCTCCATTGAGTGACTAACAATGTATAGGCCGCGTATACACTGACACAACCCATAGTAATACCTGTGCAATAATAGTTCATTTGAAAACAAGTATATTAATAAAAAAAAAGAACATCACCTGCAAAGGCAAGGCCACATTTGATTCCTAAAATCGACGAAACCAAAGCCAACTCGAATATAGTTGGAACAATATTAAAAACCATCGCAGATAAAACAAAATTAATTCCCCGGGAGCCCCGATCAATTGTTTTAGAAAGTGCTCCAGTTTGTTTGCTCAAATGAAAGGTTAAGTCCAAATTATGCAAATGGGCGAAAACGTTATTTGCTATTTTTCGGATGGACCGTTGAGCAACACTAGCAAATACTGCGTTTCTTAATTCGTTGAAACCGGCGGCACTGGCTCGCGCAACACCATCTACAGAATTTTTTTGTAGTGGAAAATAAAATTTTTGATTATACCGCAGTCACAGTCCGAAATTTGTGAAGTTCTTAGGAGGCAATTAAAGTACATAAAACCCCATTCACATAAGCATTTAGTTTGAATGTTAAGAAATATTGCATTCACATAATAAACTTGAAATTGTTTGTGGTAAACATAAACCTTACGTTTGGAGTTATCAAACTTTAGTGCTAGAAAATGAAAAATGCGGTTGCTCAAATAGTTATATGAATTAAAGCCGCATTCACATAAGCATTTAGTTTCAAGGTTTAAATTACATTTATTTTTACGTTCCTCTTATTTATGAATTTAACTTTCTTAAACTTAAAACAAATATAAATCTTAAAATCAAATGTTTACGTGAATGAGGCTTAAATACGAGCATTTACTTGTTCCACTTTTAAGCACTGTGAATGCTCGTATTTAATTAAATGTATACAAATTTTCTTAAACGTAAACATAAATGTGAACCCTAAAACTAAATGCTTATATGAAACAGCTGATTTGTTCTGAAAAGTGTTTGGATATTTTTTGTCTCGATTGTACATGACACAAATTTCGAGCTGTGAACAATCAAACTACACCAAATTTCGGACTGTGAATACGACTTTAAACTTACAGCCTATTAATATAGAAGTGGCAACAGTAACTATTGTCTCGGGTGGCGTGTTCATACTAAGTGTGTTCGCGCTATTTAAGTAATCAATAGCATATTTAAAAATGAATGGAACACATACATTAGCAATTTTTGCACCAACCAGTAATCCAAGTGAAATTTGAACTCGTTGTCTCGTCAATTTATCGTCTGCTGGCCAAATGTATTTTAACATAGCCGCTATCATCTCTCGCCCAGATATCTCATTCTTCCCGAGTTGCATTGTTTCGCCTGACATAGCAGAAGACCCGCCGGGATGAAAACATCCTCTCGTTGGCTGTGTTTTAGGCTTGAAGAGATTGATTTTATGTACTGCTCTGGACAGTAGGCTTCTGTGTGCCTTTGCAATTTCAACATCTTTAGTATTAGTACGTCTCTAGAATATAATATGTCAGTTACCACATGACATCAAATAACCTCAATATATCTTACCTTTTGTGTTAAATTTATTCTTGATTCTGTTTTATGTAATAAGTTCCAATTTCTAGATAAGTTACTAAATGGTCTACAATAAATAATTGTTTTTAAATTCTTATTTAATATGGTTTTGTTTGATTTTACTAATAAACTAATTGCGGCCATTTTATTACTTACTTCACATTTGACAATATATGTCCAACTTTTGATAATGAAAATATGTAAATGTATTTTTATCTATTATTCTATTATCTAATATCAACAAATGCTTATTTTAACAAAAGCTAATTATCTAACAGCCAAAACCTGTTAAAATGTAGATGAGGATACACAAATGTTATTTTTAATGTTTTATTATGTAACTTTTTAGAAAAGATTACAACCATAAAATTTGTAAATAGAAAATTGCTATATTGTTATAATAAAAGCACAAGCGCCGTTTTAGTATTTACCTTAAAAATAAAATATATCAGTCGTTGTAAATAAACTTAAATCGGCGTGTATATTTCTATAATATAAATACACAATAGGTAAATGAATATTTACAAACCCAATTGCATAACATTCTGATTTGTGTATAAGCAGGAAAAATAATAATATAAATAATACCTTCCGTAAACTTTATAAATACTTGAAGTTTTGATAATGATGAATAAATGATAAAATAAAATATGTATATATTTATGCGTCATCGTCCGCATTATCTTCATCAGCAGATTCTGCAGGAATATCGGAAGACTCAACTTCAGGTTCGGAAGAGGCGACTTCATCTACCTCTTTATTTACTTCCGCATCTGCTGCTGTATCCGAAGAATCAGCAACAGGTTCTGATGATTCAACTTCTGGCTCTGGCTCAGGTTCTGCAGTACCGTTACCGAGGGAAATTTCAGCATTAGATACTTTCGCGGTATCAGCGGGTGCCAGTTTCAAAAATTTATCCAGTTCATCTATTTCATTTGCCAGATCGAATTGGTCATAATCCTAAAATAAAAATTAGCATTGTTTTGTAATTATTAACGCATAATACTATTTTTAAACCTAATAGCCACTTGTTAAATTTGAGCTAATGACTCATTGAATATTATCAGAGGTAAAGCGCAATAATGTTTTATCATTTTCTAGAAGGAAATTGCGCCAATCAAGTTGTTAATGATAATTAAAAAAGTTGAATAACCGTAACACAAGTAGGCGTAGTTTATGGAGAAACGACTTTCAACTTACACCGCAATATTCCTTGTCATTAAACAATTGAGGAGGAAGAGGATGCCTAGGATTCGTATCACTGACCGTCGCGCCTAGTGCCGTGGATTTCTCCTGCATGTAATCTTTATCAGGTTCCCGGCCAGGTTCGGTGATGTCCACAACAGAATATTCAATATTTCTACTTTCGAGAATCATCAACACCCGTTGTTGTCGTTTCTTCACCTGTTAAATAAAAGAGGAGAGTCAGTGGACGCTACAGAAAATACCGCTGCATGTCAATTACCTCCTTGTTTCCAGAGATTCCACTAATGTACACTTTCACACCCATTTTTGTAAACTATTCTACTCGAGACACTAACAACTACAACAAAATAGTTAACAACAATTTATAGAATGTTATCAGCTCCGTGTTGTCTTTTTTGTAGCGGAGCTCAACGGCAGTGTTATTTTCATTGCCACACCTGCAATGACATTTATAAAAAACCCCCAGACCGGACTAAACCACGAATGCAAACCAAATACAGTAATTGTCTTACACGCCGCTAGCGCTACTATCGCGATATTCAAAATTCCTTATTTTGCTGGGATACACGAACCACTCAACAGGATTTACTTCCAATTACAGAATGGCAAATGTTATTATAGTGGAATCCAACCACTTCGACCGATTTATTTTGGTGCAGTCAGAATCTTAGGTGGTCAGCTTGACGACAGTCACACTGTCGGCCGGGAGAATCGAACCACGGAACGCGTCATCACGTGTCCACGAAGTATAATATAAACACAAGAATGGACAGTCCGTATCTTAGCAATACTGTAGATTTGTTGCATTTTGTTTACCCTGTGTGAGAAAGATCACTACTGAGCCCGCGCGTTACCGTTGTTTTATCGTCATAGAATGCATGCTCCGAGCTGGCCCGTATTTTCTGTCTCTCAGGAAGACCACACTTCATCCGCCCTAGTGTCCACTCCTGACATTATATTATACTTCATGGCTGTGCCTAAACACCGCAGCTACTGTCTCGACAATTCAAACCATTTTATACATTTTACTGAAACAATATATTTATTTACATACACAATCTATCCTTATAATATTGTATTATACAATAGAAAAGCACTTGTGATATACTTTAGAACTTGCAGAAATAGAATTAAGATTAAGAAAAAAAAAATTATTCAGGTGATTCCTTTCCCGTCGTTAATAAATGCAATGCTTTTTGGAGATTGTCTATAGCGCTCTTAACATCATCGTAGTTAAGAGCACTGGACGCCCATTTACAATATTTTTGTGCCTTTGCTATTTGTTCCGCACCTACATTAACATTGGACGATGCAGGGTCGTAAGTCGTTGGAATTGGGACGGGCATTGGTGCAGGTGCAGGAACAAATGCAGGTGCAGGAACAAATGCAGGTTTAGGTGGAGCAAATGAAGTTGGATTTTCCGGAGAAGGGAAAGAAGGAAAAACAGGCTGATCTTCAGGTGTAGCTGGAAAGATATTGCCACCCATGTTCCAGCCAGAAGGCCCACCGCTAGTCCCCGCAGGAGGATCTGGAAAAGAACTAATATTGGGAGTGGTGTTTCCAGAAGTTTTTGGAACAGGAGCAAAATCGTCATCATTATCATCGTTTTCCAATGGTCCTGGAACTGGCTTCTCTCCAGCTTTTAAACAATTATGTATATACGCAGCTTTCCATTTCGAGTATTTACGCTTTTCTGCGATATCTTCTGATAGTTCCCCAAAACAAGTTAGTACATCCATTAGAATGCCAGCTGTGTAGAAGGCTTTGACAACATTTCTGGAAATATTACATCGAAGATGTATTTATGGATGACTCATTTGTAACCTTACTCACTTGCCATAATTTTCGGCTCTATCTTGTTCATCAGCATACTTAAACAATGTTAATGCGTAATTTTCAACAGTGGCCTGAGCACACATTTTACTAGTAATACCCTCATTACTAGCTTGTTCGGTTTTTATTTTCTCTAACCAATCCATTAGAGCAAGAAGCAATTTATTTATTTCTGGTGTTTTTACAGTAGCAATTTTCATACTTATTTCCAGAGCATGAAGGCGACCTAATATTGTCAATTAAGGGATGATTATAATAAAAATAATAGGAAATTTTACTTACACCAATAACTGATAACAACATCTCTACTGTCGTGTTCATCGGCAACTTTTAAATAATGTGCAATAGGTTTTAAGCTGTCTGGACACGGTGGAAACCCCATATTTACGATATTTTCAACAGTTTGACAGGACTATGACAGATAATTTGGATGCCCGACCATTTTCAACCGCAGAGACATCTACTAGCGTCAAATCGGTTATCTACGTCTTAACTTTTTAGCGGGGTTGCACCATATTTGAAATTAACGAGATTTATCACAAATATTATAACATTTATTTCATTTGTAATATTTTACAAAATGTATTTAAGTATTAAAAAATTGATAAAACATAATTAAACAACAAATAACTTTCAAAATAGATGAGAAATTAAATTAAAATTGTGATGTGAATTATGAGGTAAAAGATGCCATGCTATCAGGGATGTAAATTGTCGGATAAATTACAAAATTAATTACCGTAATTTACCAAATTTTTATTACCGTAAATTACGGATAAATTACCAAAAATTTAATAAATTACGTTTAATTTTTTTGGTGCGCTGTGGCATTTTTAGTTATATAGTATTAAAATTAATATTATTTTCTATACATATCTATATATTTTATGCTTGTTTTTGTAAGAATTATATACTTATTTAATTTTTTTTTATAAATATGCATTCTCATTAAAACAATTATATTTTCATGTTCTTACTTAAGTTTAATATTTATATTTTTGTATGATTTGTTCTTAAATATTTTCCATTTTTTGAAATTTCTTCGGTATTTTTTCAGTAATTTAAAATATTTGTCAGTAATTTATAGTTTTTAACTAATTTAAATGGTAATAAGAATCAGTAAATTACAAAAAAATAATTACATTAATTTTACATCCATGCATGCTACACATTAAAATTACTAAAAGTTGAATTATTAAAATTAGAACTTAATAAATAAATATGTACAATTTTTACAGTGTACTCTAAATTCTAACAATAATCTCAATTCTAACACACGAATTATCATATAAAACCGTTTCCAAAATGCATAAAACTTATATCATTCTAAAATTAAAAGTCGCCATCGTCATCATAGGGTAAAAATGTATCATTGAGATCTAAATCGAATCCCTAAAATAACATGGTTTCAGACATGAAGAAAAGAAACAAAAAATATTAAAACACTTACTGCATCATCTTCGACTTCATAATCATCTTCATCCTCATTGTCATCAGGAACAGGTGCTAAAATATTATTAATATTTGGTAAATAACTAATAAACATAAGTTATATTTAGAAAATTAATGTTCTACGCAATTAAATATAAAAAATAAAGGTAAAGGCGCCTGGATCAATCATGATAGTGACTCGATTTTGTAAATTTTCAGTTGTCCCGATGAAGGCTAAATAAGTAGCCGAAACGCCGATTGTATGAATAAATAACAAAATCTACAACAATTGTGACTGGTGTACCCATTATTCGACCTTCCAACATAATTATTTTTAATGCATAAACAGTAAAAGTAATTGTTGCTATGGTTTATTAATAAAATTTCATAAAAATATAAATAACAAATTTGTTTTTTCAAAGCAATCGCTCAAAAATTGCATAGCAACCGTTCAAAAAACGCGCATAGTCAAAATATTAAAAATAATCACTAAATTAATACCAATCAGCGAATAAATAATGTGTTGAACATGGCAAAAACTACAGATTTACTGCCTTAGCTAGATTCATAGCCTCGGCTGTGAAAAACTAGCCGCTGCAGTAAATATATAAATTTTTGCCTAGTCAAACAAATAACTATTTTCCTACCATCCATGTATTGGAAATCGTCGTTCATATATTCCTCTTCCTCTGTTTCAGCATGATCTATTTCGTCTTCATTCCTAATATTAGCAACTTTTTCGAATGGTTCGGTCTTTATTTCCTGTTTTACAACTGCGGCATATCCATTCGCAACCGGTACAACCGGTTTAACATCAACATTATCTTCATTATCACTAGTTGGTTCCTCTTTGACTAAATTCATGTCGGGTATTTGTGGAACTGTGGGCGGGCTCCCCGAAGGTGGTAACGGAATTTCATGCACTTTAATATTAGTAATCGCGGTTATTGGTTGCTCAGCTTGTGTCTCAGATTTAGTTTTAGCGAGCGTCACCTGTTTGGATTCTCCAGGTACGCCAACATTCCCGTTTATTCTACGAAACCGAACAATCAAACTTCGAGATTCGAATTGTGTGTTTCGGGTGTTTTTGTAAGATTTAATGGCGTCTTCTACGTTGCCAAATCTTACAAATGCATATCGAGTGTTCTTCAATTGTTGGGGATGACCGATATCGATTCGGGTGCAACCAGGAAATTGTTGTATAACACCTTGTTTTGTTACGTTCATAGGTAGATTACCTACGTACAATGTGTAGGGATCTATGTCTTTAGTTGATACTTCACATAATTCCTCACGCGGTTTTTTAATATCAACACTTAAGAATCCTTGCCCAAAAGGAATTTTTTCTAAAGCTTCAACTACTTTGTCAATTTCGGCGGTTTCCTATGTACAATAATAAAATTAATATACAATTGCTTGATTTTTTTCTACAATATGATCATATTTATTTGATCTAGATCAAAATCAAGATCCTTTAAGATAAAATGATCTAAATCAAATAAAAGATCTCACAAACTGATCTAGATGAGTCACAACACTGTACGGAAATAACTATTTTTGATTTGACTTACTTCTAAATGAGCAAAACAATATCTTGGTGTTGAAGCATGTGGAAAATGCACACTTTCGATCAAAGGATGAAATTTCTGTACAATTTCCTTGCTTAAATCTGGATCTGGAAATCTTATGATTAATGATTGTTTTTTTAAATTTTTAAGGAAATCTTTTTCTGCTTGTAAAGCCTTTTCAGCATCTTTTTCATCCCATTTATTTGAAGGATAACTTTTAGACATTGGCTTTCTCTTTTTCTTGTTTGCAATAATACCGGGAATGGATTGGTCAGGGTCTTTTTGGTCCCCAGAAGGGGATTTGACTGGTTTTGTTTTGGGAACTGATACCCAGACTCCTTGGTGGCCATTTGCGTCGTAATAAGATGTTCCATTTCCATTTTCATATCTGATAAATTTATCAAATAATTGTTATTTTACTAAGCGTAATGCCCAGTTCACACGAGGAAAGTTTTTCCTAAAAGTTTCTTGAAAGTCAAACTAGTGCTAGGAGCTGTCATAAAAAATTGTCAATATCGTTCATACGGGGAAACTAATTTTTTCTATATAAAACGACGCTATAATGGATGCTATTATCCCCGAAGATGGAAGATGAAGTGTACAACAAGAGCGAGCAAAGCTAACGAGGGTTTTAAACATCGGAGGGAATAATAGTCATTATAGCGAGTTGTATACTGGACTTTATCTACGACTACAATATTTTAATAAAATAAATACCAATACTAAACATTTTGACATTTCCAAATGACAATTCTCTATCACCATAGTTACATCATTAAACATTGTAATGTTTTCTAAAAATAATGTGAACAGAGAAATTGATTCATGCAAAGTAATTTTCTGATTGGTGCAGAGGAGGGAATACTGACTATTATTACCTGTGGGATTAATATATGGTATTATGTAGGAAACATCACACATTTAATGTTCATGTTATACATTAGACGTAGATAAAATATATAATAAAGATCAATTTCTTTAATATTTTTTTTTGTATATGCTCTCCAAAATCCGCAAAATAATATTTTATGGAATGCAGTCCTTTAAAATAACGTAACATAGACAATGAGCTGTTATTTACATTTTATAGGATTATTTTTACTGATTTTCATTGTTTCATCGCATACGTTTTTTAAAATTTTATTTTTGAGTTATATTTTAGAATAATTTCATACAGTTACATAACAAATATGGAGGGCATAAATTCTTTAAAAAAATGTATGTAACGTACGCAAACTGAGTTTAAGAGGACTCACCTAATTTAAAGACTAGGCTTGCGCTTCGTTCATAAATAGATTCGTTCTCTAAAACTCTATTTTGTGTACTTGTTTACACTACTATTATAGAAATAATTAGTATCCCCTACGAAGTATAATATGACAGGAGTGGACACTAGGGCGGATGAAGTGTAGCCTTTCTGTTTAACTTTTAGAGGAAGACAGAAAATATGGGTCAGCTCGGAGCATGCATTCTACGACGATAAACAATGGTAACGATGATTACGTACGGGCCTAGTAGTGATCTTTCTCTAGCACAAGGTAAACAAAAATGTCACGAATCCACAGTATTGTTAAGATATGGAGTATGTTTATATTATACTTAGTGGCAAAAATTTTCCTCGTGTGAACAGGGCATTAAGGAAAAACATTCCTCGTGTGAACTGGGCATAAAATTATTGTATTTTAAGTACCTATTTCGTGGGAATCTAGGACTGAAACCTTTTTTGGGAACGGCGTATGGAGCAGCTTGTTCACGATTGAATTTGGGCTGCCAGGTACGGTTTCTTTTCCAATTATTTCTATAATTCGCTGCACTGTTCATAGGATTTTCATTACGCATATCACTCCAACGAGGAATAGGACCATATCCCTAAAATGATCATCATTAAAACTTACGGTCCCCTTCATTAAAGTTAATGATACTAACATTGTGATGGTAGTCCAATGATGATGAATGCGACGAATAATACGGCAACGGCATACGTGGTGGATTCATATTTCTTTTGTTTTCACTCTTTATAGACTCAAGAATACTGTTCATCATTTGTTAAAAACAAAAGAACTGTAAATGTTGATTAGTCAATACACAAATCCCGTAACATGATATTTGTTAAAATTTATAACAATGTATGGTCTTTAGTAAAAGTATGGATTATGGATTGTAACAATTAAACAACTGTCATATTTACGTAAATAACAACCAATCACCTGAAGATTATTTTTTGTTTTATGTATATGTACTGTCCACAACTAACGTGAAGAAGGTTTATTTATAATGCGAAGTTGTATTTGGTAATATTAAAGTTGGTAACAATGAGAGTGAAGATTATGCAAGTGGCTATGCTCACGCTTAACGATAGACAATAATAAGAAGAAATCTTTCAAAGATTAGTTGAACACTATTCAAAAATGTAGTATTGGTTGCTTACTTGTAGGAGATAAAAAATTTCAAAATAAGGAAAAATATTATCTCCAAATATTTTCAATACATACCTTATTTTAACAATAAAACTTTAATAAATTTTTTAAATAACTTAAAAAATCAATAGCTTTAAATAATGTTTGCATATGACAGAAAATATAACAGTAATTGAACAATATGACATCATCATGTTCTCCGAAATTTCATTAGATATCTATAAAGAATGCAATTAAACAAATGCATTTAATATGATTTAGGAATTTGCATAATAATCTTCCGTGTTATTGTGCGACCAGTAAAAAGTTTACATTTGAATTGAATTAACATTTTTACAAGAACAAAATTTTAGCTATTGATTAAAAATGCAATTGACATCGATTGTAAATATAACACAATTAGAAAAAATGTGAAGTATTAAATAATTAATATAGAATCTATAAGTTCGTGCTTCTCTTTGTCTATAATTGGTTCTATTAAGTCGAAGTTAATTATTAAACATATGTGGCCATTGATTTATCTAGTCCGAACGAGAAAAGAATATCAGGAGTTATCTACAAAACGCTCATATGCTATCACAACTAGTTTCTTATTCTTGTATAATAGGGTATAAAACATTAATTTAATTAATTTCGAAATTAATGTTTTTAGGCATAGGACACCTTTTATAATATAAGAAGATGCAAAAATACACACAACAGAATAATAAAATATAGGGTGTTCCATTTGAAAATGACGAGTTATAGCCATCTGAAATTGAGTAAATTTGATTCTCTGTACTGAACAACCCTGTATAATAACATTAAAGAAAAGTTATGTCAGAACAAAGAGTATAGTTACAGTTGTACAGAAAAAAAAATTCATAATTTTAACTATTAAAATAACTTCAGTACGCCTTTATAAAGCAATACGTGTATTCGGCTTTTTTTAGAGAAAAAATTGAATAACTTGGCAACGCCGCGGAAAACTAAAATGAAATTTATATGTTCGTATAGGTAAGTAAAATACAATTCAAAATATATAAAAATATATAGGGTGTTTCATTTAAAAAACGACGAACAATTATTGTCAAGTCGTTATGCAACACCCTGTATATGTGAAAATAATTTTAAGTTATGCTCCTTGAGTAGACGAAAAATTCTGTTAAAAAATTTATGCTGTATTTTTAACGACAAGGGAGATATCGACGACAGGCATTTCGATGACTCACCCTGTATATGCCATAATCTAGTTTTATTCTATTTCAGTATTTTTTATAATTTCATACTTGTACTGTTTTATTGTATATTTGTACTTACGTAAGCAAACAAAATTAGTATTGAAAAAATATGCACAAGAATAATAAATTAAATGCAAGCATAAATTCAAAATAAAATATTGACATAATTTGCAAGAATTAATTAACATGCTAACATGCAGTTTACGCAATTCGCATAATTAAAAAACAAAACAGACATAAAATTTGAGGTTTCCAACATGCAGCTCTTTAATTTAACAACCGTAATTTACAAATGACAACATAACTATTTATATATTCCCAGCCATTTAAAAATCATTTTTGAAGTGAAGTGTATCTGGATCCTGTTTAAAAAGATTTTGTATCTGGTTTTTACTAATCTAAGAAAGTTAATGACAAATAAATGTATTTAAATAGTAGAGTACATCAACAGTACATGGCAGTTGACGCACAAGAAAAATTACTTTCATATTTTTATATGAAATTATTTTGAAGGTTGACATTAATTTCCGACGTTTAACTTGTATCATTGTATTGAATTTTCATGTTAAGTACCTTTTTGTTATGTAAAAAAAGACATGTACTGATTTTTTAAAGTACCTACATTTTAGTTAGAAGTTAAGATTTATTCACATACGCATTGGCTTTATTGTTCAAAATAAAAATCTGAAATTTAACATGAGTAATGATGAAACATTATTTAATCGAAAAAATCATACAATACATTGTTGCGACAATTAGACAAAATAAGAGTTAATTTTTGCATTTTAATATTCAAGATTCTTACTTTATTAATGCATACAATAGGGTACTTAACACCTATGGTGATTTTTTTATATGTAAAACTATTTTTGAATCTAAGTTTGACGTATTTTTTTATTTTGCATAAATTTTAATATTACAGGAGAAAAAAATTATTGAAAATTCAGGTATTTTTTTCGCGCTCTATGTGACGTCACGTGTGCTTCGCATGTTTGAGTTAAGTTTCTACGTGCCGTCGTAGTGTTAGAAGAAGACAGCTATACTTTTTTGCTACGTATGTCTGTCGGGCAGAGGGGAAGTTTGTTTTTGTTTTGATTGTGTTGACAATTTTGATATTTTGAGGATATCAAAATAGAACCTCTGCGTGTTTTGTCTTTATTTTGAGATAAGCGATATAAGTATTAATTTTACAACATATTGTTTGTGCAAAGTGTAGTTTCAGGTAAGAAATAAAATAAACTTTAAAATCGCTGTCACTTTGACATTACAAAATAACCCCCTAACATAGCCCAAATAAAACATCAACGCACCTGCGGCTTATGGCTAGCACACGTGACGTCACATTAGAGGGGTTGCTTTGAAGCATGTAAATTTTAAATAAATTTTTATAAACATTGGTAACAGAATTGTTGATTTTTTTAACATTAATTATCTTCTTATAAGTCAAATATTGTACAAAAATAAAAATTTCTGCAATATAAAAAAATGTTAAGTACCCTATTGAATTTTGTTTGATATAACCGATTCCTTGGCGATGTTCTGAAGAGTGCCACAAGAAGTATTTTTTTAAAACTTTAAACAATAAGTAAAAAATATTTTAAAATTGACGAAATTGATTGATTTCACCGGTTTTCACTAATTAATTACCAGTAGACTATTAGGTATTTCTAGAAAATCGTCATGTGGCACCCTATAAACTTTATAAACTATAAAAATGTTAAGTACCCTATTGAATTTTGTTTGATATAACCGATTCCTTGTCGATGTTCTGAAGAGTGCCACAAGAAGTATTTTTTTTAAACTTCAAACAATAAGTAAAAAATATTTTAAAATTGACGAAATTGATTGATTTCACCGGTTTTCACTAATTAATTACCAGTAGACTATTAGGTATTTCTAGAAAATCGTCATGTGGCACCCTATAAACTTACATTTCAAATATGAGTTCATAAGTTTTCAAAAAAAAGTCACGATGTTCTGAAGAGTGCCACAAGAAGTTTTTTTTAAAAAAACTTCAAACAATAAGTAAAAAAATATTTTAAAATTGACGAAATTGATTGATTTCACCGGTTTTCACTAATTAATTACCAGTAGACTATTAGGTATTTCAAGAAAATCGTCATGTGGCACCCTAGGTACAGTCTTTATAAACTTACATTTCAAATATGAGTTCATAGGTTTCTAAAACAAAATCACAATATTTTGCTCTGAATTTCATAGCAAGTGTATAGCCTTAAGAAAGTTTGAATACTTCTAACAAAATACGAGTGGAACCTGTGAATGCTCGTATTTAGTTATATGAATTCAAACTTTCTTACAGGTAAACAAAATATCGTTAACCTAAAACTAAATGCTCATGTGAATGAGACTTTACAGTGTAATTTATAAACAAATATAAAAACTCAATGTTAGGTTGTTAAATTTTTTATTTCATACTGATATCTAAAGCGACATTCTTCCGTATATATTTATAAACCGTAAAATAAAACTTTAAACTTTTAAACTTTAAAAAATTAAAATTTTGCGGTCTATACAATAATAGTTACCTAATATGATAGGCCTATGGCCTATATGATAAGAATATCGCACAACCTGATTGCCTATTCATTATTCCAAAGACTAAAGGTGAAATAGGTTTTAAATGATTAAATATTAACAACAATTCTTTAACATAAAGTGGCGATATATGTTTCAAAGTCCAGTGCAAAATAAAAAATATGTACATCACGCCACCAAAAAGTAGAGAAATGGACAATCAAAATGTCCTGCCATAAATTCAAAGTCTATACTCCTCGATCTTATCAGAGTTTAGCAGTCTTTTTATTTAAAGATTTTTATTTCATACTGATATCTAGTTATACTTCACTTTAGTAAAGAATACCGCATTTTGTAAACTTTTCTACCCTATTATTCGTTAATCGTAAACCAAATTCACATAACAAAAAAAATTCTATTAAATATTTAGAATTTCTGTCAGTTGTTTGAGTAAAATTATCACTTATAATACCATAAGTAGTCATTGTTATGTCGATTATTTTTCTGGTACTATTACGAATGTTCCTTGTGCTTGTATAATAACTACAAGAAAATTAATCTACTTAACTATGACTACGAATGTTATTCAAGAGATTATTCATTGAATCAGATCCAGTTTTAAATAAATTAAAATGGAACCGCGCACGTCATCTACTCTATTTTTTCTACTACAATTTTTTTTCTATCTTATTATATTTCTACTTTCATTTTTTCTACCATACATTTTTTTACGTTATTATATTTCTACTCCATTTTTTCTGCCACAAAATTTTTCTACCTTATTATATTTCTACTAATTTTTCATTTTGAGGTTTACATACACAAATTTCATTTTATTCAAAAAATCTTGTTAAAAATACTCTTCGAGTATGATGGGGTTAAGTTCAGAAAAATGTTAGGCAAGAATATTTTCTAAAAAATTCAAAAAATCTTGCTAAAAATGCTCTTCGAGTACCAAAAACGGATTATGTTGGACTCACGAAGGGTAAAAAGGTTGAATTATTTATTTTAGTTTCATGTCGAAAAAATATGAGTAGAAAAAATGGAGTAGAAAAAATATGAGTAGAAAAAATGGAGTAGAAAAATTAAAATGGCAAAAAATGCAGTTATCCATGATTTCAGAAAACAAATATTTTGATAAAATTTAGACGTAACATCAAATGTGTTTTATGGTGTTTCTTTACAAATAAAATAGTTAATTTCAAGTGAAAAATGTTCTAGACCTTTGAAGAAAACCCAGAGATTGAAATGGTGCAATAAAAATTGGAAATATAGATGATTATAAAAATGTTCATTTGTTAAATAATCACCTAAAAGTTCTATCAGTGAACAATCTTACTAGTACAAAATAATCAAGTCTACTGATTTTGATTGGCTGTGAAATTCAATATGCTGCATTTTTATTGGTCTTATTATGACAGATGATGTGAATAATCATATATAATTTACCTCAAAAATGTAAAACTAGTATTTCAAATACAGAAATCTTAAAAATAATTAAGTATATTTTTTGAATTATTTGTAGTCCGTAAATAGGACTATCTTCGACTGCATCATATTACCATGTTTTATGGCACTTTACTGTCCACAAACGGATACTTTATTGGACAAGTACGAAAAAAATTGTACTGCTGTTAATCTCATCTTGGCACCAGTCGAACATAAAGCTTTGTATGCAACTCGTGAATAATCGGACCTCGCTTTAATTATCATCCTTGCTCGCTGCGCTCGCTCTGCCGTAAACTTCGGCTCGGCCAAGAAAGCCCTACATTATGCACTTTACATAAATAGCTATATGATCCAAGGTTTTAAAGTAAATATTAATCGGTAGGTCATTGATTATATATAAATAAATATGTTTCTCTCATGTAACATTTCTTGAATACCATGATATTTGTTTTTAAATAATGCAGAAACAGCTCTCGAAAAAATAGAGTAGGAATAGAATATCATTTCAATGTCGCATACATAAAAGTGCCGTGCCTGCATAATTAAATATTCTATATTTTTCCTAATTGACAATTTATTCAATTAAAAAGTTCGGTAGTAATTTTTTTGCTTAAGAGGCTCGTCTATCTCCTAAGCTAAAATCCAGCATAAAAATGTACTAACGTAGCGAGTGCTTTGCGGCTAGTACAAGAATAGTAAAATTGCATTTCAACAAGGTTTACCTATATACCTACTTAAAGGATCAATTAACAATTGTGCCTTTTTAAAATTTTAATTAATACAAAAATTCTACATGATTATAAAAATTCCGAAAAATTTATGCAAATTTTATTCGGTTTTAACTAATGAAAGAAATATATTTTTATGTTTATAAAATCATTATCTTGAAGGACAGTTACTCGCAACAAAAACACTACTTTTACAGTGTTTTTCAACATCAAATTGACATTGCATTGCTAGGATGCGGCAAAGTACGAGTTTTGGGCTGGTTTCAGGCAGCCGTAGCAGCGAGAAGAAGAGTGAAATAGAAAATTGAAATCGAGAGTATTCTAGGAATTCGGAAAAAAACCTAGACGGGCCACTTAAATTCTTAATACGTCGTATTTAAAATCAGAGGTTCAGTAAAGACTGGTCTAATTAGCTAATTAGTTATCAATTTTTTTATTGTAACAAAAACAGAGAATTATCTTTACAGGTGTTTCATAATTTCAGGTACATACGTTAATGGTATATTATGTTGTTTGATATGCTGATTACGAATCAAAAAGAAGTTTTTTAAAATCGCAAAATTATTTTCCATGTTTCCCAGTCCAAAATTTTTCGTTGCCACTGTCACTGGGTGGAGTCGTGGAATAATTATTATTGTTTAATTAAATAGTATATTATTATATTGAGGGACTAAAGTGCATGATTTAATCCTGAGGGTGAAGTATATTTCACGAGCCGAAGGTGAGGGAAATAATCACCTGAAGGATTAAAGGTACTTTAGTCCTGTGGTATATACGCTATTTTTTGCACTTCATCCTCAAACGAATACAAAATAGTTTAAAAGAATACACATTTTGTAATTTTGACAGTAAATTTTATGACAAATATTTATATTGTTACCATAGATACTCTGTAACAAATAGCACGTATTTACTTGACAAAGGGATTAATTAATTCAATTCCTTGACAACGGGATTAAATATGAAAAATAATCCCTTGGGGTCAAATTAAGAACCTTAAGCTAAGTTTACATGTACCGTTGTCACCGGCAAACGTTGCGGCCGTTGTTAGCGTTGAGGCCGTCAAAACTATAAATGTGTCTACATGGAGCGTTTAATTTTTGACATTTTCAATTAATTGTCAAATTATTTGTTTACCTACCTTATTTTTGTTATTATTCATTTAATCATGACTGAGATGTCAGAGATTATTATTGCCGAAGTACAAAAATATCCCTGTATAAATAATATAAGGCAAGTGCCGCAGTGTTCATTTTGAGCACGTTGACAATAACAGTAAAATGTCAAAATATTTTTATTGCATAGTTCACTCTGAATTTCAAATAATTGCGCATAGTTTTAAATGTTTTTACGGCGCTGACGGCCGTCAAGACCGGCAAAAGTTCAAATATTTCAACGTTGGCCGGCAACGTTCAGGACGTTGTGGCCGTTCACGCCGTTGGTTGTCAGCGAATCAAATCACAGAACGGCGTCAACGGCGAACGTTTTTCCGGTGTCAACGGTACATGTAAACGTAGCTTTAAGCTAAGTTTACATGTACCGTTGTCGCCGGCAAACGTTGCGGCCGTTGTTAGCGTTGAGGCCGTCAAAACTATAAATGTGTCTACATGGACCGTTTAATTTTTGACATTTTCAATCAATTGTCTAATTATTTATCTACCTACATTATTTTTGTTATTATTCATTTAATCACTGAGGTGTCAGAGATTATTATTGCCGAAGTACAAAAATATTCCTGTCTTTACAACGTAGGACATAAAGACTATAAAAATGTCATATTAAAAAATAAGTTGGACGTACCCACCATCGTCGCTGCTTTCGCTTTTCTATTATATTACGTAGTTTTTTGACGAATAAATAAATTAAGGCAAGTGTCGTAGTGATCATTTTGAGCACGTTGAAAATAAAAGTAAAATGTCAAAATATTTTTATTGCATAGTTCACTCTGAATTTCAAATAATTGCGCATAGTTTTAAATGTTTTTACGGCGCTGACGGCCGTCAAGACCGGCAAAAGTTCAAATATTTCAACGTTGGCCGGCAACGTTCAGGACGTTGTGGCCGTTCACGCCGTTGGTTGTCAGCGAATCAAATCACAGAACGGCGTCAACGGCGAACGTTTTTCCGGTGTCAACGGTACATGTAAACTTAGCTTAAGTCTCTAAAAATAAAGACTAAAGAAGAGTTTTAGTCCCGGAAGTGCAAAAAATAATTAAATTTCGTTTGTTATTTTACTAGTTATGTAATTTAAGATGTTCATTACCTACTTCTATTATTTGTATTTAACAGGAAAACGAATCCAATGCAGTACTACAAAAAATGTTGTAGGTAAACAACCCTTAATTTTTCGAATTTTTTTAAAGATTCGTAATCAGCATATCAAACAACATATACCATTAACGTATGTACTCGAAGTTATGAAACAACCTGTATAGTATGATATTCATTATTATGATTTTCCTTCTTTAAATTCCAATATTCAGTGAAGATTTTCTTTATTATTGCAAATTATATTTCAACTCAAAATACATAAAATTATGGCAGTTACGTACTTGCAAATGTGACACTAAAAAATTCTGTACAACATAATTAGCCTAATTTGATTCATTAGAGGAACAAAATTTCCCGTGGTAAATCTAATTGTATTGTAATGTTCATATTCATATTTTTCCAAATTTGAAATGCAATTTTTCCATTTAATGGTAATGTAGGTATGGTATAACGCAAATATAGGTCGTAAGTACAAATTTATATTGATAAAATATTAATGTTTATTTTATATTAAAATAATTCTAATATTTTGTAATAGATATAAATAAATAATAAATACAAAAATAAACTGTTTAAAAAATCTACGTATAGCAACAAATAATATCATACGATCACGTGTATTATAAAGATTATAAAAGTTTCAATCTTTAAAACATTAAATATAAATTGCATTACAAGTTTTAAGTAGGAGATCATAGAAAAATAACAAAAGTCTGCAGATAATAATATTTATGTTCATTTCTTCTGAAACAAAATTTAGCCGCAAAATAATTATTTGTATACCTAGGCTGCGAAGTGTCTGTTTAGCGTTCGACATAACGTTTGACCGAGGCGATAGCCGAGGTTTAAAAATTCTCGAGGACACTAAACAAATTTCTCAGAATATTTTTTGAAAAACTGCAATGCATGTAGGTAATAATTTTAATTATTAAAAACAAACATTTTATTCTTTGTTATAACTGTCAAAATATCTGACACTGACATGCACAAATAAATTTTGCAGCCGTTACTAAAAGCAACGCGGCCGCGAAATGTTTTACTTCGCGGCCTGAATGGGAACCTTAGCGCAAAGCTAAGCGTAGATGGCATGACCGAGCAAGTTGCTTGAAGTACGCGTCACACTATGTAAATACAAGTTTTGTTTGTAAATACGGCTTTGTAGTAGCGAAACATTTGAAAGTAATTAAAAGTTATATAACTATACTTTGTTTAAATTTTTAAATGTCATTTTGTTAAATAAAGATTTGTAATTATAAAAAATGGAAAGTAATAAAATTAAAAAAGAAATTCATTAACATATTTCTACGTTCGTCTCTCGTCTTTAAGGAATTTAAAACTATATTTGCCATTCTCGTCAATGTTAATAACATAACATTTTTGCGGGACCGCCTCACGTCATCTACTTCCATTTTTTCTACCACAAATTTTTTTCTACCTTATTATATTTCTACTCCATTTTTTCTACCACAAAATTTTTCTACCTTATTATATTTATACTAATTTACTAATTCTTCATTTTGATATTTTGAGGTTTACATACACAAATTTCATTTTATTCAAAAAATCTTCTTAAAAATACTCTTCGAGTATGATGGGGATAAGTTCAGAAAAATGTTAGGCAAGAATATTTTCCAGTTTTAAAAAATTAAAAAAATCTTGTTAAAAATACTCTTCGAGTAACAAAAACGGATTATGTTGGACTCGAGAAGGGTAAAAAGGTTGAATTATTTAGTTTAGTTTCATGTCTGAAAAATGTGAGTAGAAAAAATGGAGTAGAAAAAATATGAGTAGAGAAAATATGAGTAGAAAAAATGGAGTAGAAAAAATATGAGTAGAAAAAATATGAGTAGAAAAAATGGAGTAGAAAAAATATGAGTAGAAAAAATATGAGTAGAAAAAATGGAATAGAAGAACTGGTATACAATCCATTTTTGCATTTGGAATGTATATAATAACCTCACTTCTTAACTATCATTCTTATCATTGAATTAACATTTGAAGGTCAAAAAGTGACTTGCTCTCCAACGCCTCTATCGGGAGCAAAAGTGCGCTAAGAGTACCACTTTTGACAGTTGCGCAAAAAATAATTTTATAAAATATTTCAGGAAAAACCTAATCACGTCTATTAGGAAAAAATTATTGAAATTCTGGAAAAATTTATCTATCCTATACAACTTCCGACTTAGGAAATTCCGCCAAAATCTAATAGTGTTAATTATTAATTTAAGTTAATATATTAATTTTAAAGTAATTAAAATAGAATATTAGATTTGAACTAGCGTTGAAATATTGTAATCATTTGAATGAGTGACTGTCATATTTAACTCGAGTACCTATAATACTTCACTTAATCTACGGCTATTAAATAATAAATTTCAGGGACACGAACCGAACCAGAACAGGAACGAAAACCGGAACGAACCGCAGCTATTTTAGTGAAACGGAAACTAGAACCGTTTAAAAATATTTTGAAAACCCGATAACCTGGAGCCGAACCGATGGCATTCATTTTTTATTTTTATTTTTTATTAAAATTGTTGTTTGGTAATATGTTATTTAATTTTAGAAATTTATCATACTTTAGTTAAAAACTGCAGATCTAATATTTTAAATTAATTGGTTGCACCTGCTACACAATTAATTATTGAACCGAAACTTGGACCACTTTTTTTAAACGTTTATTTCAAGAAAAAATATAAAAGCCGGAACAAAACCGAACCCTATGAAACACAGTGAATCGTGAACCGAACCTGAACCGAAATTTTGTGCGGTGCGAGTCCCTTCTATAAGATAAAACACATTTTATAATATTTTCAAATGTCAGTTTTTAGTGGTTTTATGCTAGGAATTTTCGTTCTTTTGCAATGTTTTGAATATAGTACGGGAATTTTTATTTGCAAAAAAAAACCATAACATAAAAGGTTAACTAGTCAAAAAACAAGATACATGTATATTAAACAACAATAAAAATCTGATGTGTCCCACACACTCACACACAACCTTCTGCCTGATCCAAAAAAATGCATTTTTAACTGAAATAGGTATAATCACTACATTTGATTTAAGTCGTTTACGTCAATGTTTTTTTACTCAGAATCAAATATCAACCGATCATGGATTACAAGATTTTAGCGTTTTATCTGATAAATATAATTTTTAATTTTTACTACAATTCTTTAATGCTATCAAATAATAGTTGTTTATGTAACAAGTACGCAAAATAGAGTTTTAGAGGACGAATCTATTTACGGACGAGGCGCAAGCCGAGTCTTTAAATGAGGTGAGTTTAAATGTTTACTCCAATTTACCGAAATTATTTTTTAAAAACTTTTTACTTTTCAAATAATATATTTGTACCAAAATCTAACCAGCTCTTTCAATTTGTATACAAATGGAAAATACCAAATATCAAATTTTTTTCATAATTCGTATTTGAGTAAGTAATGCCTCATTTCCACCGACTGTTTTAATGCTTAAAAACTATGTTTAATGCATAAGTACTAGAGCAACGCATAAGAACAAAACTTGCAAACTCCAAACATAAGGCGTAATGCACAAGCATAATGATTGACATGTGTCATATTTATTATTTATTTCGAGTTGTCAATTTCTGTCTGTTTCTACATATGGAAATGAATACCTTACTTACGAAATTAACAGTTCTTTCATTCCTGAATATCGTAAAAATGCCGATAATACAAGATTCGACAACAAATGTCACCTCTGCCGAATTAATCATAAAACCAAATAGGTGGAAATGGTCATCTAATAAATAATCATTATGCATTACGCCTTACGCAGAAATCATTATGCATTAAAACAGTCGGTGGAACAGAGGCTTAATCCGAGCTACGTAAATCAGAATGCATGGCAAATCCATACAGACATCATCAAAAAATTATCAAAAATGAGTTGTAAGGACCCTAATTCGTGCTCATACACTTAAAACTCACTACCCAATTTTTAGCATGATTCCAATACCTTCCTTTACAGGTATGGCGGAAGATAAAAACAAACAGATGAAGAAATTTTGTGTCACATTTGTCATAGTGAAAATAGTAAAAATAAATTAAGATGCTTAAAAAATAATTTCCCAATCACATCAACAACATTTTTCATGATTAGTCATATAAGGAAATTTAAATATGTGTCGAAAAGAATTTGCATTATTTTTTATTATTTTTGTTTGTTTATATAGACATTGATTTATTGTTAAACACTCAAAACGAAACAAAACTGGTTGCGCAAGATTATTATAACAAAACATGAATATTATGCATGATAATGTTTTATATAAATGATGTAATTTTTATCTGTTCCATCAACTTTGATAACCTGTCTACTTTATTGTCTAATGCTTAGACTTTGAGATAACTTGCATCTCCTGTTTAAGTTTAAAGTTCATTACGCACAATTTATCAATTTGTTTCGATTTTTACCTTCCGCTTACCTGTAAAGGAAGGTATTGGAATCATGTAAAAAATCGGGTAGTGAGTTTTTAGTGGATGAGCACGAATTAGGTTCCTTACAACTCATTTTTGATAGTTTCCCGATGATGTCTGTATGTATGTGTGTGTGTGTGTGTGTGCGTGTGTGTGTATGTGTGTGGTCCGGGCCGATGCCGGATGTTGCATAACTCAAATACGAATTATCCAAAAATTTTGATATTTGGAATTTTACAATTGTATACGAATAGGAATTGCTCATTAGATTTTGGTACAAATATCTTCACCGGAAGTGGTACTTTTTGAAGATTGAAAAGGTTAAGTGTCAAAAATTTCTATAAATTTGAACAAATATAGTATTTATTTGTAATAAGAATAAGAGGAAAAGTTATTTGCAATTTATGTTATAAAAAAATTGTCTTTATCTGGTAGCATTAAAGAACTGCAGTAAAATTTAAAAAATAAATTTATCAAATAAAACGTTGAAATCTTGTAATCCTTGTTCGGTTGATTTTTGTTTCTGCATAAAAAATATTGACAGATGAGACGGGTGACAAGTTAGCATACTAGCGCTATATAAGTCATAAATAAGCTATTAAATGTAGTAACTGAAAGGAGGATTGCTTCAACACAGAAGAGTTTTCGTGTGAATGAATCTTTTGATTCAGGTGATACTAATTTCTGTGTTTGAATATTTTAGATTTTTATTTGTATATTTTAAATGGACACCGGATTGTACGTATACATTTCTGTTTAAAGTCTAGATATGGCGGAAGGTTGTGTGATGGCCACGTCAGATTTTTTAATATTAAAATGTAAATAAAAGATAAGTAATTATTTTCTGTCAATTTTAAAAAGTAATTATTTGATAAATGATGCAAAATTCGCAGAAGGATAAAATTGTCTTGAGAAAATGAGTTTTATATATTTACTTAAACGAGATTTTGTGTACCTAGCAAAACAAATATATTCATGTAATACACAAATAAAATTTACATTCGTTGTGAAAAAGTAAACGATACAAATATGCGACATAAATAACATATATTTAATAAATTTAAGAAGTTTTGTATGTTATGTAATATTTACTTTGAAGATACGAGAATGAAATAAATTTAAGATATTAGATAACTTAGGTGCTCTACTATCAATAGAAGAAATTTATAATTATGTAAAAATGAATGAAAAGATTTCTCCACATTAAAATGAATTAATTTTCTCTGTGGCTAAGTGCTTAAAATATTTGAACATTCATTTTTAACTTAGAATATAACATGTGCATTAATACTGATTATCTTATCGAATTAAATAAACAAATATATCACCTAGTACTAGGGAAAGGTACCTACGTTGTTGCATTGATTATATTAAAACAGTAAAATGTAATAATGACAAGAGTTACATCCGGCTATTTATATTTATAGTACTTTAAACATTTATTTTATTCGTTACTTTAACAAAGCGATAAATTTTAATGCTGTCTAATGAATTTTACCACAGGCAGTTTCGGTAATCACTGTTGAATTGTTCTAAATAATTTATGTGTTGTCTAGGTAAAGAAAAGCAATGATTGAATGTCGAACCAAATGAGTTCAAGTTCAAGACAAATAAGTTAACGCTCACTGCAATTTTCAATGCAATACAATTTCAAGTTTTTGTAATTATTATATTATTTAAAATTTTGAATAGTCATGCACATCTTTTGTTTTATAAAAATTGAATGGTCTAATTTTCATATAATGCAACCCAATATGAAACAGCGCATACCAATGGACTTTAGGAAAATTCACCTACATTTATTGCATAAGCGGTGTTGTAAGGAGGCTGTTTAGAAAAATGGAACATCGTGCATTTGACCTCTATTAAGGTGGATTTTCCGTTTTAAGAAGAAAAATTAACGCCAACATAAAGCGCGCGCGCGGCCCATCATTAGATGTAATTGAGTTTGCCTTAGGCATTCACAACACGAAAAATTTCGCAAACCCAGCTACAAAATTTGTTTGCATCGTCAGCAGTCATTTGTTTCGTATTGTTTTTGTTTTGGGTAACGATTTCCCTTGTTGCTGTTGACACTTTCACCATGCTTTATTGACAAACCATGTGAAAAAAGAAAAGTTTTCAGTACAGTAAAACAAATTTATTTTTTGTTTGTCGGTCACAATAATGTTGGCCATAACAACTAGAACTTTACTAGATCTGTTACAGCACTTTACAAATAATATAAATAAGTGTTCATTTTATATATTAAATAAACTTAAAATAGTGTATAACACAAGATGTATTAACATTAAATAAGCAGACGCAGTCATAAAGCTTTCACACTGAAAAACACATTTCACAACCTCTATAAAAATAATAATACAAAAGAATTCATTATTATTTACTAACTAATAAATAACTATCATTGCTTAACAAATGCTGTTTGGGAATGATATACAAGCTGTAGAACAGAATGTAGAGTGTAATGTGTGTATAGGGGGTAGGTACTTGTCCCTGCTAATGAACTTTGGATTTGTGTAGCGGGTAATCAGCCCCCGAAGGTTTCGTGCCCTTCCGATGATTCGATGACATGTAGGTCTTGTAAAAGAACCGTGCAAACAACACAAAGTAACTAAAGTACATCGCAATGGACAGTTTAATATTAAACGGCGAAATGTGGCATTCTGACTGGCCCTGTTTTAGGAGATTGTGCGCCCAAATATTGATAGCACATCCAATAACCATCTGCGTCAACTGGAGGGTGGTGATAACCATGGCGAACGACCTCGGCGGCGAATATCCCATGGACCTCAAGGCATAGTACGAGTACATGACAGCGTGGACACAGTAGTTCATCACAATGAACCATCGAGCACTAGACGTGTACTCGGTGTACGAGAACCAGCTATACAGCAAGACGGTGATGTGGTGGTACCAGTGCAGGAAGATGAGAGGCTGCTTCCTCAGCACGATGAAGAGCGTGTCGCCGAGCTCAGGCAGCTTGGACAGCACGAACATCCACGTCCAGAATCCGCTGACTTTGTCCTGCTCGATGAAGCTGGGCACGCACACCGAGTGGTAGAGGCCGTAGTGCGTGAGCGTGTGGAGGAACTCTGGCACCGTGCGGCAGGCCCCCATGATGCTGAACGCCGCCAGGGCGGTGTTCCATGCCGACAGCACTCCTCGCAGCTCGAACCGCGGCCGCGACGCCATCAGGTACTGACCACCGAACACCAGCACCATATAGATCCCCACGTAGTAGAACGCGATCGTCCAGTTCTCTGTCATCCATGTCCGCGTCTCCTGGTGGATGAAATCACTCTCAAAGTTGAAGATGTACGAGTAATTAGGCAGCGTGACCTCCATATACTGCTGCATTTTGAAATTTGTACACACAGCGGCTTCGTGGATGAGGTTTATAGGTAAGGATTTGTTTCTCACTAACAACACTTAAGATTAATAATGACTAGATAGACACTAATACCCGGTTAAATAGTTGCGAGACCCGCGACAAGTCACAGCCCAACCTTCGTGCAACTCGCCATTCGTTGCGCACGCGCTATACATACAATAAAACATACGATTTAACAATCGTACTCCAATTTGAGCCTTATGCCCCTTTGCAATAAAACCATTCATACCTGTGCTGTCTCTGACTCACGTAAATTAAATAATTAGGAAAGGAGGAACTAACAACGGAACTATTTCCCAGGATTTCCAAAATATTCCATTATTTAAAAATTTAATAATTTTCCTATTCAAAATTTTTCCTAATTAGAAATCTTAACGGAATATTATTTTAAAAATCATTATATTGCGAGATAAGAATATTCTGTACAAACTTCACAACACATTGCTGATAATAAAAAATAAATATTCAGTGGTTTTGTTTACGTCAAAGGACAGTGCTAAACATAATTTTACCATAATATATTTTAAGTGCATTCACTGATTCACAATATATTTATTATAATATGTCGCCTATATCACTGACAAAACATGATTATGATTATCTGAAACAAGAGATTTTATTGAAAAAAGACTATAATTCAACAGACACAAGAAATAATGTAGCAGTGTTAAAACATAAATATGAGAACATAATAAACTCCAAGAGACGTTTAGATGATATAAATTCTATAAATCAGTTGTTGAGTGTCTTGGAAAAAAGAGACGTAGTTTCTGAAAATGATATTACTATTTTAAATGAAATAGCAAAACAGACAGGAAATCATCATTTTTTTGCGGAGATGGATTTGATAAGAGCTAATTTGGCAAAGGCTGGGAAGAGAAATATATTTCCAACACCGCAAATGATAGATCTAAGTCAAGAAGTAACACACGTAACTGCAGTCTCTAACTTTGCTCCCGAAATGGGTAAATAATTTCAAAAATAGCATAGGTAATGTCTTTATACTTAAATTTGTGTTTACAGATCAATACGATGTAAAAATAAAGGTTCTGGAAACTATTGCTACTACGATTGGAAACAAATGGATAGATTTCGCACGTGCCTTAAATATGATGGAGAGTAAAATAGATAATTTAAAAATTGTATACAACAATAATTCAGAACAATGTACCAAAGAAGTGTTGGATTTTCATGAACGCAATGTTCATCCTCGTGACTGGAAAACTAAACTGCTGAATGCTTTAGAAAAAGCAAGAAGAAACGATATTAAAAACGAAGTAAATCGAATTTACGATGCTTATTCGCATTATTAAGAAATATAATAATGTGCTTTTTTAATTTAAGCCCGAATACCAATTTTTTTAATTATGTGAACGTAAGTACACGTTGCCATATGACAAACTTCAATGCGGCTTTATAATGTGATTTTATGCCTCGTTCACACAAGGATACTTTCATGCTTCTGAATCCTGGAAATAAATGAATTCACTGTTAAAGAAATTCTTCTTGACAGGCAATTCTCATTAGGATTATTTTTCTCAAAATTCAGAAATATGGAAGTATCTCCGTGTGAAAAGGGCTTTAAGAAAATTAATTTTACTATGTTAAGACAAATAATTTTATTTTGACATTATGCTAGGTAGATATACTTACGTAGAAAAAGGTTTTGTTGTTTAATGTATTCATATCGACAAGTATGTTTGTGTACAATGAAAATATAATATATTTTTTATGATTATATAAATGTTATACTAATAAAAGTGATGATAATATATATATATGTATATTTTATTTTGTATAAACTTTAAGATATATGATATAAATACATCAACAAATCAACACTCGGCTGTCAATTTCTTATGAAAATTTTACTAGACACATTACAGAGACCAATACAGCAGTAATAATTATTACTAATTAAACTGATTACATTCCTTATAATATTTTTATTCAGATTAGTGGTTCATATAAAATTATTTAGCTGCAGTATCTTTCTAACAAATATAACGTGCAGGCAGCTGAATAGTTTCTTGATTAACCACTTAGAAAAAGAAAAACCCACTGACAATAAATAAATAATAAAAAAACTCCGTTCTGAGTATGTACGATTTTCCCTTGTGTATAAATAAAATTCAGCAATACTATGAAATTTAATTTGTTTTACAACAAATTATAGATTTTTAGAATTTGAAAGCAAAATCAAAACGTTGCAAAACCAGAGAAAATATAATTATGGAAATTAGTTTATTAAGAACTCCAGGTTCTTAGATAATTTAATGTTATGTACAAATCTTAAACAGTATATGTATTTTTCGTGACGGAACCTGCTTTAACCATGGTATCTTTGTGTATTTGGTAGCCAATGGTAACTTTTGGCGAGATTCGAAGACGCTCTTTTAGTTTACGCCCGATTTCTAATACGGCGGCGCTCTTACTTGCATCTCCGGTCCACACACCTGAATAATCAACACTGATAAGTATTCCACTACTTACATTTTATATTTCTTAACTGACATATTCTATTCTCCTCCCTATGCTAATATATGGAATGCACAAAGCACAAAAATTATATTAATAACAGATGCTAATTAAAATGCACTTTAAACACAAAATCAAAACCGAGCCAAATAAGCGAAAAGCATCACACAGTTAATGATAAATAATAAATCAAGTTAAAATAACGACGTGATAAATAAAGCATTTTTTGAATGGCAAGCGTAATAAATTAAATTACCTATATTAATAAGAGATGTACATGAAAATGCACTTTAAACAAAATCAAAACCGATTAACCGAGCCAAATATAAGCATTACATTTAAAAAATAATCAATCAATTTACATCTAGTAGCTCAACGACGAAATAAATAATGAATTTTATGGAGAAAGCATTTTCTGAATATAAGCGTAATAAATTAAATTAATAAGAGATGCAGATAAAATGCATTTTTAATAAATATAAAACCAATCCGAATATTAGAGACAAGTATAAAAAAATTCACTTTTAATAAATATAAAATCAAAACCGAGCCAAATATTAGAGACAAGCATTTAGAAACAGTGTAATAAATTAATCTCGGTTTATATCAGTATTTAATAAAAATATAACGAAAAAGCATTTTCTGATTGCAAAGCGTAATCAATAAAATTGTATTAATATGATGCAGATAAGAATGCACTTTTAATAAATATAAAACCATAACCGATCCGAATATTAGAGACAAGCATATAAAAACCAGTGCAATAAATTATACGAGGTTCATAAAATAAAATTCATTTTATAAGCTTACCAAGTTTGTCGCCCTTTCCTCTAATGTTAACTACAGATCCACATACATCCTCGGAATTTTCAAAAGCTTCACCAATCATACAAAGAATCTAAAAATTAAATCATTACAAAATATTCGTGGAGTAATAAGAAATAATGTAAAACATACCACATCCAACCAAAATCTATCTAAATCATTAGCTCTTTGTTTCTTTTCTAAATTAATAAGCCATCGTCCACCACGCTTGTTGAAATCATCTTCCCACATCGGACGAATGCCTCTCTTAAATAAGGAGTAATCACAGCCCTGCCTTAATTCGCTCGCCAATTTGATATGGTTGAACAGACTGTAAAAACATTCAAAACTATTACAGGGCTGCAAGCAATATGTGTAACGAAAATAGTTAAAAAGTGACCAAATTTTCTTGAACGTGACAAAAAGCGCCAAAAATTGAGCTATACCCTGATTGAAATATCGAAAGAATTTTGACAGTTAATTTGGGCATGGTTTATAAGTTTGGTTTACACCAAAACATTTTCGATTTAAAAAGAAGCGCCAATAGTCTATAAAACCATGAATGATACATAGAAATAGCCAGGTAAAATTTAAAAACAACTAGACAACAACAAATAAGGAACAGCACGTACAAACATTGAAATCGGAATACTTAACTATTATTGACATAATATTTAAATTGTGTTTGTGTAAACCGCTCTTGACAACAACACCTAACAACTAATAGAATCACAAGAATCCATTTGTCAAAATTCTTTCGTTATTTCAAACAGGGTATAAATTCACATAATAAATGACTGATAACTATATTTTATAAGATTTCATAATTATCCTCAAGCCTACTCTGTAGGTTCTATGTTGTTTAAGTTCAATTTAAATTTTTGAAATGCATTTATATTAAGCCTCATTCACAGCCCAAAATTTGGTATAATTTGTATTATTGTTTGAAGAAATTAATTTGACTGTTCGCAGCTAAATATTATTTTACACAATTAGTAGAATGCATGCTAAATTAATTCCTGGAAATATTGTCTAGTAGCAATATTTCCGGAAATATTTCTGTAGACATTTATAAACGTCATTTTTTAAAAGTAAATAATAATGCAATTTTCTTTCCGAATATTCCCGGATTAATATCCAGAAAATGTATTATCGTGCATTGCTGCAATATAATTTCACTCGTCTCAGACTCGTGAAATTGACATATTGACAGCAATGCACTCGAAAATTTTTTCGGAATATAATCCATGCACTTGGCATAGTACAAGTGAAAAGTTTGGAGTTTGCAAAATTTTCTACAAATTGAAATTCGACGATACAATGCACAGTTTTGTACACATCTTTTTTATTTATATTATTTACTTTAATTGCCTTCTGACAACTTCACAAATTTCACCGAATTTAACCAAATTTCGGGTTGCAAATACGACTCGCAAATACGGCTCTTGAAATGAAAAGTCTAAAATTATATTATAATATAGAACCTTTAATGAATGCGTATTTTAAACTTATATTTTACTAAATTTTGATAGCTTTTTGATATTAATAAATTGTATAAATGTACTGAAAATTGCAATTAAAATTGACAAATAGTGGCAAAGCTCTAAAGAAGTGACTTTTAGTTTAAAAAGTGACCCACTGGCAGCCCCGACATGTAGAGATGGATTTATCGATATTTTATACAACCGATACAATACATGCTCTGTCTCAATTTGTATCGATACGATATCGAAAGTATAAACATCAACATAGTACAAGTTTTATGATGCATATGTGCATTGTAAAAACATCACACTTTGAGTGACGTGATTCAGATCAGACCTACCCAATTATAAGTTTAAGTGCTAAATTAACCAACCAGCGCTTCAAAAAAATTCAATTTCAATTACAAGTGCGAACGTTGAGCACTGGTTGGTTAAATTAGTAACTTACACTTATAATTGAGTAGGTTTGTATCTAGCTTTACTTCATGCCATGTATGTTTAATTTTAGTCATTTGCAATCTATTATTTTTTAATAATTTTACTCATGATTGATATCGATACGTATCGATAAGCCCATTTTGAATTCAATGTTACCTCCAGAAGTCTTCTACTGTGCTAAAAGATGCAATTTCCTTTTGATTTTCTTCCCATGTATTATTCCTATCATTTTCATAAAACCATAATGTCCATGTATGTTGTAATGGATGCTTTATTGAATAGTCGAGTGGTATATCTACTTCACCCTCTGTCAGTTTTTGAGAATTTACTTTCTGCAAAAAAAGAAATAGGTACTTTTGACTCTCATTTTGACAGAATCCACATTAACCTATATACCATTTACGTCCTAATATAAAGCGATAATTTGCACAGTATTATAAATATTACTTATAGATATATAATTTGCACAATAGGAGATATAATATAATAAACTTGTTACTACAGAAATTCATATTAGATAACAATATGGCAATGAAATGCCACGAGAGAAATGTACACCGGTACATATATTATGTCAAATATTTTTACATTATATCTACGTAAAAGGAATGTTATTTTCATTTTTAAAATCGTGTATGCATTGTTTGAATATTAAAATTATTTACCTCAGATTCAACAGCATTATTCGTCATTTTGATCTTTCCGTAAAAGTCAAAACTAGAGCTCGAATAACGATAAAAACTAAAGTTCGTTCGGTTCCTTATTTACACATTCTGAACAAAAATTCCCTAGATTCGCCACACAGCCATTACCAAGCAATTCTGAACCTTATTGAACGATGAAACATGTGATTGAAAACGCAAATCAAATTAATTTTTGACTTTATAAATGTCAAACTTCGTAGCAAATTAAATATTATGATTAAATTAAAGTATTTTATTGTAAAATAATTGTCTTATTCTGTAATCTTTACATTAAATACATAAATAAACATAGCAAACACGTGTACAATAAGGTTCAATATCCCATAATCACTCCATGTTTACATCCAAAGTGTAACAAAATTTGAATTCAAATTTTCTTGTACAAATGCATTTTACAAAATAGAAGATAAATGTATAATAAAAATGCAACTTACATATTCAACAATCTCTTCGAGATTAAACCTCACTTTCTTAACCATGTTTCAATATTTTTTTCCTGTAATTTATTGAAAATTGACAACTACAACTACATAATATATTATATTAATTATTACCTGTTGAACTATAACAAATAATTTTATAAGTACTGAACTGCACAATTTTAATGATCACAACGACAAACAACACTAACAATTCATCCACTCCACTGAAAAACAATGGTTTGGTTATTTGACACTTGATTTCATTTGTCACACCTTGTTTACAAACAGGAATAAAAATGAAACAAATGATTGGGAGATGGCGCAAAAATTAAATTGAAAATTATAAAGCATCATTCACATTAGCATTTAGTGTTAAGGTTTACATCTATGTTACGTTTAGAAATGTTTAAATTCATGTAACTATACGAGCATCCGTACTTTTCACTTTCCAGCACTAAAATTTGAAACCTCCAAACTTTAAATTACTTGAGCTATTTTAAGTTCATTATGTGAATGCTGTTTCTTAAACTTAAATATAAATCTTCAAACTAAACTTAAAGTTTGGAGTATTTAAACTTTAGTGCTAGAAATTAAAATGTGCGAATACTCGTATAGTTACATGAATTTAAACATTCTTAAACGTAAACATAAATGTAAACCTTAAAACTAAATGCTTATGTCAATGAGCCTTAAACGTTAATAAGAATAAAGTGACTATTTAATCGACTGTTAAAAAGAATAAAAATTCTGTAGGTTCTTACGTTTTATTAAATAACAATAATCCTGCACAAAGCGTAAGCCCAAATATGTTATAAAAAGCAGTAACATTTGTATACTAGAACCTAGAACATTCCTTTAAACATAGAGGTCTTCTGTTTACATATGACACATGAATCACTTCGAATAGATATATAATAGGTAGGACATGATCGACAGTGAAATAGATTACAATGATATATGCAACGTTGGACATGTGATAACAACTAAATATGTAATAATCTAAATAGAAACATCCATTTATATAATATTCATTCTGCAATACTAACAATAGCACCAAAGTAGCTCTCATAATAAATGCTCAAAAGCTAAGACTGTTCCTAACAAAATAAAATATTCTACAGATCAAATATAATAAACAAGTTCTGCAAATATTAGACACATTAATATCTATAAATGGCATACGATATATTTATTGTTAGTTAATTATTATAAGGCCACTGATTATTTATGCTGATTACATAATACAAATATTCTGATATTTGGTTCCCATTATAGAAACGGTCAACTACTACAAAAATTTACAAAATATTCGAAAATTTTTATTCGGTTCGTTTTTAAAGTCATTAACTTCATTGATCTACTCTTTATCTATACCACAAATAAATTATAGACAATGAAACAATTATATTAGCAAGTTCTCAAACTTACGCTATAATAAATACACTAGACCCTATCCAGTACATCAAAATATATATCAGATATATAAAAATAATATTTTCAAATAAATATGCAATAACGATCAAAAATTATTCTACAAGTGTCAATAATAGATCCATTTTCATTAGGCTATAACACTAATGAAAACGATTCTTTAACTTGTGGTGAACATTGCACAAAATGATTTGTAATGTGTGCGAGTGTTTCATTTGAAAATTGTAATTTTGTTAATACCAAATTGTTAATCGTATACGTGTGCGTTTGTTCAAATATGTATTGTTAAATTTTTAAATTATGTTTGTTGTTTGCGTGTTGAAATGTGTATGTTGTTTCGTGTGTATGTATTAATGTATGTGTAAATGTGTATTAGTTCGTGTGTGTGTATGTATGTAAGTTTATATAACAAAATCAACAAGAAATATATAGTGTACCACTGATACTTTTATACGATACCCGTACTTACATCTTCAAATAAATAACTGTAACATTTATTTATCGAAAGTTGAAATTCTTGTAAAACATAAAACTACCAGCGGTACATTGTTGACAATAACGTCACTCATCTCATACACTACACCTAACTTAATCTAGAGGGCCTTTATACTGAGAGAGTGGACACAAGCGCCATATTGCCACCAAGTTACAACCTGATTGACAATGTTTCATATTATCAAAACATGTTTTCTGCCAAATTTGACAATAAAAATATATATTGCACATATAAAATGATGTAAATATTAGTTTAAATCACGAGGAGTGGAAACTCCGTATCATAGCAATACTGTGATTCGTGGCATTTCTGTTTACTATGAGCGGGAGAGAAATATCACTACTGGGCCCGTGCGTTACCATCGTTATCGTTACGGCAAATCAGTTCTATTCGCTGTTTAATCTGAGCACTCCAACATCGTTCGGTAATTTTTATAAAAAGTGTTTTGCCCAAACTCAGAATTATAATACAGATGGAGTGACAAGATTTTTATCTCAATTTTGTTTATGTTACATGCAAAGTTTTAGCTGCAACACTACTTCATATGATTTACTGAACGCACTTTAGAATGCATGGTCCGAGCTGGCCCGTCTTTTCTCTCTGTCTCAAAAAGATAAACAGAAAACTACACTCCTGTCATATATTATACTTCGTGGTTTAAATGCATCTCGGGAATAACGATGAACGGCTGGTAGATTCCGTGCGTTTAGAGAAAAAACAAATCAGCGCATTAAAAGTTGTACTAATCAACTTACAAATGTTATTTGTCTTCTGTCATAACATCCCTACTTTCACAAACTGGACTCACTCGGACGAATTTTGCCCTTTGCGCAAGTTTTTTCTCTGAACGCACGGACTCACAAGTGATCTCTATACCATAATGAATACGAAACGCGTATACTTTAACTTTTAACATTGGGTTAAGGGGCTGACGCCGAAGAACTGTCATGGAGGTAATAAAAATACGAAGTTGTCGTTGCAGCCTATTCGGTAGAGGGTAGAAGGAGACAGAGTTTCACGTCTATCCATTATGGTATAGAGAACAAACAACTGGGTATTTTGACAGATTCGGTCGACTCTCGCAGTACTCAGGCTCGCTGGCTACTCTAGCGGTCTAGCGTTTACATGAAGCGCTCCTTGGCGCACTCGGGGCAGATGATCTTGTCTTCATCGGTGATGAAGCCGCGCCCGACGAGGGACGTGGAGCAGGAGGCGCAGATGAAGCAGTCGTTGTGCCAGTGGCGGTCCTCGAAGCTGATGAAGCGAGTGCCGCCGATGCCGGTGATGGGCTCGCTGCAGCTGGTGCAGCGCTTGGCGAACAGGCGGCCGAAGCACTCGGCGCAGCAGGGCTTGTCGTCGCGGGAGGTGAAGCGTTGTCCCGCCAGGTTCTTGTTGCAGTGCGTGCAGGTGAAGCACTCGCGGTGCCATGGCTCGTTCTTGTAGGTCACGCCGCCGCTCTGGATGGCCTATAACAGAGAAGTTACTTCAGAAAGGCTCGAGCAACGTATTTTTTAAAAATATAACGGTATTAAAACTGCGTTGAATTAAGAGAGATATGAATCGTTTTAATTTAAAATTTCGCTTTTGACGTTCCAAGTCCTAATTCTCGAGCTAGAAAATTATTGCATTGATTCTTTAAACATCCGAAAATTTAGAGACATTAAAAATTCAAATCTAGAATCCGATGAATGTAGAAAACGCTTGTAAGGCCTACCGCGCACTAGCGATTTTAAAGTTAGCCAATTTAAAAGTTGCTCAATTAAAAAAATGCTACTAGCTTTGAGCTTTGAGCTCCGCGCACCATACTAGGTACTTGCCGTGGACTTGTACTTACATTTGTCAGTTGTCATCTTGTCTTGTACAAGATAGATGTCACTGAAGTAGCATGTCTTTATTAAATGATTATTAATTTTTTAGTTGCCCTGATTAAATAGTTGCCTGTGTGCGCTACCTCATATAATTCAATGTGTTTTATTTTGGTGATTTTTAAGTTACCGCAAAAAAATCGCTAGTGCGCAGTAGGCTTTAATATTCAAATCTAGAAAAAAGAGTTTGAATTTTTCCAGCGATTGTGAAACAATGGTTTAGAAATAATTGCTGTTGGCTTTTTAAGGTAGAATTGAATTATCTAGTTAAAAATATTCTAGTGTTGCAGACGTTCCTGTTAATACTATAAAACACATGAAACAATATTATTTTATTTTTAGTTTTACAATAAAATAAGTTCAAATGACAGTTCAAGAAACATCTGAACTGTTGTTGCTTGCTTGCGCATGGCTCTTTCTCATTGGTCTGTCATTTTTGTAGAACCAATAGGAACAGGTAGCACTTAGAACGTCACACAACATTTTAAACGCTTGAATCTCATGATTGCATGAATTCTTTTACAATAACAGTTACGATTTGGTATGTTGTTCAAGTTATGAAATCAGACTATGATGTAATGTGGTGTAGTGTACCTTGTCGCACTTGACGCATCTGGTAGCGAACTTCTCTTCGTAGCAGCCAGCGCAGTAGATGTCTTTCTCCCGGGGGATGAAGCTCTTGGTGCCGATGGGCGTCTCGCACTTGCAGCACTTGAAGCACTGCTCGTGCCACTGCCTGTTCTTGTACTCCATCTTCTTCGTTCCTGGAAAATAAACATACATTGACAAATGAATTCCAAGCAAATTAATTATAAGACTCTATGTTGATATTGTTTCCAACTATTTATACTGGTAAATGCACCAAATATTTATTTTTTGCACTGCCGGGAGTAAAACTCTGCTTTAGTCTTAATTTTTTGGGACTATTTTCTTATTTAATACCGTTGTCAGGGAATTAAATTATTTAATCCCGTTGTCAAGTAAATACGTGCCATTTATTTTAGTATCTGTGGTAAAAAATATACAAATTTGTTTTTACTGTCGTAAATAGCGTAGATTTTCCTCACCTTCGGCACGTAAAATAAACTTCACCCTCAGTATTAAATCATACACTTTACACTTTAGTCCCTTAACATTTAGAACAGTTCTACAAAAGTTCTTTTTTCAGAAGGTTTAAGCATTTAGTTTTAAGGTTTACAATTACGTTTAATGGCCAGTTGCACTGCTTCCACTTAAATTTTAAGTTTTCCTTAAATGAACATAATGGAATCAAAATCAACTTGTCAAACGTAGAAATAACATTGCTATCATGAGTTCGATTCGATATTTTTCATTTAAGTTTTAAATGACACTTAAAATTTAAGTAGAAGCGGTGTAAATGGTCATAAGAGATTAAATACATATAATTAAATACGAGCATTCACACTTCCCACTTTCAAGCACTGCGAATGTCCAAATTTAATTAGATATATTCATACTTTCTTAAACGTAAATATAAATCAAAACCTAAAAACTAAATGCTTATGTGAATGAGGCTTTATTTTTTCCATATTCATTAAATAGTGGATGGTGCTTTTTTAATGTTCCTTATATAGGTACCCTGCTGACGAAATTTTTTAGATCCGCCACTGCTGCAATTATCAGGTGCGTATTCAGATTTTTTTGAAGGAGAATAATTAAAATAAATATAAAAGTGTTGCCGGCATTACACTATAAAAGTTCTTTGACAAAGATCTTTTATAAAAGATTGCTCTTATTTTATAAATGTTGAGCTAACTTTCATAAAAGAAGAGCTATTACATCTGTCACATTTCTCATCAAACACCTTTTATAAAAGATCTTTGTCAAAGTACTTTTATAGTGTAATGCCGGCCTAGAAGGTTAGTTTTCCCTTATTGTCGTTCTAATTGCTGAATTAATTTTATCGCACACATCACGTATTTATTAAAAGCGTTTAAGTAAATATCGTTATCATTAATCATCATCATATCGATAACAGGCACGTGATAAAAATATAGATATGGCTGATGCAATAACACTTATCAAAACATTTTATTGTCTCCAATAAAAATTACCTATAAAAAATTAATCCAATTACATTTGCGTCAAAATTTTCTAAATTTGAAATATTTGGTGTAAGTCTGAACTGCGTAAAATGAAAATATCAGCTTAGATTTATTGCCACTGGATCAAGGTCGGCCGATCACTATAAAATCGAAAAACAAAAGATTTGATATCATAGCGCTCTTGGATTCTATCGTACCTGGCTCGAATTCGTGCCGGGCTGAAATTAAGTTTTATCGCAAATTGCAGATCACGCAATCAGCTTTAAATTAATTTAAAGAAGACGCAAAGTTAAATTGTCTGTCAGAATGTGACGGACTCAATTACTAACATCAAATGATTATCCTGTAGTGTGTTAAATATTATAGTTTTAATAAATCATTGTCAAAATTGTCGATCTAGTTTTCGATGCAATTTTTGATCATTATCGCTGCTAATCTGTTTTTATATCAACCTTAACCTAAAATAAATCCAATATCAATAAATAAAAATAAAATAGCTCCAACCTACATACAAATTTCAAAGTAATTAAGCTAATTTAACTGTCGGAATAATTTCGAATAATGAACAAAAATTATCAGACATGCGCTGTGCTCTTTGATGTTGAATTCAATAGACATCATTTGTTTAATGGCTGAATGCAATTGCGTGGTTTACTTGATCTACCTACGTATAACAGTAAATCTAAGGATTCATGAATGGATCGGTATTATCTACAGCTGTGCACAAATATATACGTTAATCACAAAATTGTAATATCTAATTCAAATCTAATGCCCTGTTCACACAGGGACACATAGAAGACACACACACGCAACAGTAAAACAAATGTGTGTAAGTAAAAAAAATCAGGGACGTTTTTTTTTGAAAAACTACTTAGTCCAGTCAAATTAGCTTATTTACGGAAATAATGTATATAGTCCTGAAATTTTGCATATATATTTGAGAGTATTGTAGAATGAAATATCCGTCGAGTCCCCCCAAAATCCTGAAAAAACTGCCCCAAACGGATACATTGCACTAGATTTTCGCAATTATCTCGTAAACGGTTAATAACACAAAAAATATATATATTAATATAATAATATATTAATGTTTGTTAATTTTTGTAAGATCTTACAACCCTGAAGAAGGTTTAAGTGTAAACCTGAACGTCGGTTATGTAAGAAGAAGAATATGATTGATATTTCGAGTAATTTTTCAACCTTACATAATATTTAATATCTTGAAAATAGTTATAATGAATTTCTAAAATTTTGGACAAAATCCTTTGGATAAGATCCTGCTAACCTTGTCTCGCTCTCTACGCATATACAACCAGGTCAATGTGAGACATCTGAGCATCAGGAGACACACGAGACAATCAACAAACGATAATCAGACTTCGAGAGTTCGAGACTTGATGTCTGTATATCGTTATACTATTAATATCTTCTCTTTCTTAGTTGACATGTGCCATAAGTGAAAAGTATATTGTTTCTTGTAGAAATTGATATTCATGACAGCCTTGTTACAGAGATTGAATTTAAATCATGACTATGTTATTTATGATCTGAAATGTATCTACGTGTTGATATGAATTAGAATGTTACGTGTTTTTCTATTCAATTTAAATATTATGAATGTTTTGACACGTGTTTATATCTTAATTTGTCAATCATTTCAATGTTAAGATGATTTCAAGAATTCAAGGAAAAATACAGCGTGATTCACAACTTCGTGCATATTTTAATGGTAGTGTTCAACTTATCACGAAACTGAAATAATTTTTACAAAGTTTGCAATTTAGTTTTCAGGTTTTTAATCAAACACTGTTTTCAAATGGAATTTCATAAATTTACTATTCTTGCCTTGCACAATTATTGAAATTTAATTTTATTCCATTCATAGTATACAGGGTGTTAGGACAAAAAATTAAAGCGTACTGTACGACGTGCTGAGCATGAAACAAAAACATATTTTTTTAAATTAACAAAAAAATTGCAACGTATTTCAACAAACACTGGTCGGCAGTTATTTTTAATAATTTGTTTCAAATCTTCTACAATGAAATAATTGTTTACATAATATCTAATATTAATAAATGTCAAATTATCAAATAATATACCATCAAAACAGTAATACTTAAAATGTACACACGTCAAGTAAACTACCCTTAATTTTGCGAATTTTACAAAAATTATTATTATTTAATAGAGAAAGAATGGATCTACAGATGTGCCTTTTTAATTTTATTAAAATTAATTTGTATCATGAGATAAAACAGCGTAAAGTTTGCATAAAATAGCATTTTTTTAAAATTTTTCGGAATTTTTATAATCATGTACAATTTTTAGTTAAAATTTTAAAAAGACACATTTGTAGATCCATTCTTTCTCTATTAACTCCTAGTTGAAATAAAATTTTACCATTCTTGTACTGGCCACAAAACACTCGCTACGTTAGTACATTTTATGCTGGATTTTAGGTAGTAGACGGGCCTCTTAAAACCATTCTTGAGTGAAATAAAATGATGTTAGCTTATGATTTATAAGTTGTGAATCCCCTGTATAATGAGCATATGTCTAGCAATGTCCTTAATTATGTCATCTTAAATTCTTCGAAATATAATAAACTCGTTGTGGTAATTTTTTTACTCTAGCCGTTGTTTTTAACAACAGTGTCGCGCATTCATAAGTTTAGTCATAGGTGGCCATGTTCATGTTCCTAAAAAGGCAAGCACCATACACAGCAAGTAGTAGGCCCCATATTTGCACTCAAATCAAGACTTGGATTTATTTTGCCCTGAGCAGATTTAGTCATCCTGAAATAGCTGTGTTTTTTATAACATGTCATGTTATATGCAAATTACAGACCATGCGAGATTAATATCAATCAATAACCTTTACTATAGCATCTGTAGGAGAAATCCTAACTTTAATTTTTTGCTTGCACCTGCATCAACAAATCTTATATTTTAAGCTGAAACGAATTCGAATCAAATATTTTGCAGTACAAATAAATTTTGTTTAATTAAACCAAACTTACAATAAATTAATGCCAGGTTTATGCAGACAACTAAATTAAGAAAAAAATCTGATGTGGCCAACACATAACCTCCTGCATGGACGTTGTAATATTTGATCTTAGTATGGTCCGAGTATGGTCTTATGTATTATGTAATACACTTTAAATTTCATAAATCGTCTCAGCTCTTTGTTTAATAGATAGGTAAGGTATATATATTTTAATTTATAATTACCTTATTTACATAATATTATGTCGAATTAATATTATATTTTTACCTCCCGCCTAAAAACGGTAAAAACGACATCAATATTTTCTTATAATCGTTTATGCAAGTATCTGCATTCACATAAGTATTTAGTTTTAAAGTTTACATAAAATACGAAGGAAGCAACAATTTCAAGTTGAAATCGTGCAATATATCTGTGTCTAAAGCAGTATAAAAATGTTTACATTAATGTTAGAAGAAATACGAGCATTCACAGTGCTTGAAAGTGGGAAGTGTGAATGCTCCTATTTAGTTACATGAATTTAAACTTTCTTAAACGTAAACATAAATGAGTAAACCTTAAATCTAAATGCTTAAGTGATTTTACAAACTAAATTATCGTCAATATTTGGCTATTCAGCTTCTTAGTTTAATTTTTAAATTTTATAATTCAGCATTATAAGAACAGTTAATGAAAAAATGAAAATTTCGTTATTTTTAAGATTCATTGTAGTAACCAACGTAAGAATTAAAATATAGGTAGTATTAGTGCCATTTTATCCAAATCAGAGGATTGTCGAAAACCCGTTTTAAAAAACCACGTCACTTATGTTTTTTGTTCAGAAAAACCAGAAATAAGTTTCTTAATGTATACATATTTTATTTCTTAATTAAGTAGGTACTTATTTCATTTGGGTGGGTTTTTTCGATTTGGGCAAAACCACGACAAGTCTGAATTTCTAAATCAATTAAAACGTATACCAATTATTGTGATAATAGTATATTATTTAACGAGCACATAATGTAGGCTATAATTCAAGAGGATGAAAGTTTATGCACGAGCTGAAGGCGAGTGTATAGGTAATCATCCGAGTTTATTATAGTCATTATGTGCGAGTCAAATATGACGTTTTATCTACGGCTTTTTAAATAAAACATTTTTTACGTACCTACCTATTAAAATATTAATCTAACTTTACATTTTGATGTGATGACAGTGACAGTAGTGTTGAATAATGGACTCATAATACAATAGTGTTGAATTATGAATTCATAATACAATGGTGTGTCTTATGCTTATGGAGGGATTTATCTTATTACAGTTACCTACACAATAATGTATTATAACTAAATTTACAAACTAAACTATTGGAAACAGTTGGCTATTCAACTTTTTAAAGTGGGTTCATGCTCACAATATTTAAGAATAAGAATAGTCTTAAACTTTAAACAGTTAGAACATAAGAATCGGTTATGCTGCAGAAGTAAGAATTATTTCTGCAGCATAAACCGTCTCATATGTTATAACTATTTTAACTTTAAGACTATTTCTAATTCTTAATTATTATTTCTAAGTTTTGAGAGTATAAATCCACTTTTAATTTATAATTTAGTTGCTGCATAAATAATAATAAGAACCAAAAAACTGTGGCCAAGATACTGCATTGTATTAAAAATTATTCAATGCACTATAAAATGCACTGATAAAAAGAACAATTTATTCACACACCTGGTTTTCCGGGCGTAGTTTCTCCTAATGTGCATTTGCCGCCCATAACACATTTAAACGCCTTATCTCCGGGCAAAAACATACTCAACACGGCAATATCTTCATTATTTTCTTTCGCTCGCCTGATCCTATCCTCCCCAACAGTTTTCGTCGTCAATTTGAGCCGAGAATTAAACTGATCACTTAGCACATCAGTCGCCATGATTGCAACAATGAACAATCAACAACAACAATAAACAAATCAACAAAACAAGAGTTTCACAACAATAACATAACCTAAACTGTCAAATGAGCCGAGAAGGCGCGGATTGCGGATTTGAAGTTACCGGTCGGAGATAAACTGTTCAACTGGCTGGAGAAGAAGTATGAAAGAGATTTCGTTGCCGTACCAAGCACCATGTATGTGTGAAGGTTGTCTACCCACACGCGAGAATTCTTTGACACATGAAATTTGAGAAATGAATTGCGGTGTCTAATACATTTCATATTTTGCGAGGATCATGTTGTCCTGATACCCCATTCGTCATCACTACATTATGCCCTGTTCACACAAATATTCTTTGAAGATTCTTTCAAAATTCTCTGTTTTGCAGCTATCAATGAATTAGCAATTGTTCTTTTCCAAGGCTCATTGAAGATTCAATTCAGCAGCATTGCTATTCTCATCAGGATAATTTTTCTCAACATTTAAAGCATTAAAGAATCTTCAAAGAATTCTTGTGTGAACTGGGCTTTAAGGAAAAACAGCCATTATGCCCAGTTTATACGAGGAAAGTTTGTTCTTAAATGTTTTCCCACAAAAAGCAATTTTTAAAGGCTATAGAATCAATATATTTTATAGAAATATTTAGTTTCCCCGTATGAACGGTATTGATAGTTTATTAATGACAATTTCTAGCATGTTTTTATTTTTATTTTAGGAAACTTTATTCGTGTGACCTGGGCATTATGGGAACTAAAAAGTGATTGCACAAACTAGAACTACCTACGAACTTATACATTATCTTTTTATTTATTACTGTTCTTTCCATGTTTACTAGATATAATGTATTTTATTTGTAATAAACGACATTATTCGCAAATCATGTCGTTTATTTTAACTGGCGTTTTTGGTAACAATATTTTCTGGCAACCGTCATGTAAGGGTTCATTTACAGGATTAAATAAGGACAGAAAGTTAATCATTATGAACTACTTATATTAGAAAAAATATCAAAAATTGTGTTGTTTCATAATGTCAACTGTAACTATCAGTTGATTTTCTATGTTTACGATTAAAATAATTTCTTTAAAAAGATTAAAAGAAAACGTAACACGTGCGGAAAGCGTCAATACAAGACTCGCTACCCTCCTGTTGTTATATACAGGGTGTGTCTACCTACCTCTGCACAAATCTTTAATTTGTTATATAATTAAATACACTGAATATAGACAAAATATTTTTTCCAAAATTCGCAAAAATAAGGGTAATAAACTGTTTATTTATTATGCTATTAATAAAATAAAATTATAAATGATATCTACAAATATAGTCAATTACAAAATAACAAATAAAAAATAAAATGAACTTTAAACCAGTGTCACTACAATATATACTTAAAGTACCCTATTTTTGCGAATTTTTTTCTATAATCAGTAGGTACTACCCATTACTTACTACCTATAAGTTTGGTGTAGCCTGGTGTAGAAGTATAGAAACACCCTGTATACTTTCCGGATGTGATAAATAAGTAAATAAACATTTAATTTCTGTGATGTGGGAAATTACATGTGACATAGATAAAAAAATAAGTTGTTATTGCAATTCATTAATTCATTAATACTCAAGAAATACTATGATTATAATTATTAGGTATATCTACCTATTTAATTTCTTGAATTCTGTGACAACCATTCCAATTAATTTGAATTTGGAATAATTAGCTTACAAATTACAATACTCTTGTGAATACAAATTTATTATAATTTGAAGGTAGGTGGTTATTAATATTTTCGATGATGCAAAACCAATCAAGGACTTCGATGGCAATACATCATTTAACTTATTAATATTTGTGTTTACCGACAATTTCACACTTAAATGAAACTGCAAGGTAGAAAATTCCGTAAAGGTGAAATCACTTAATGTACTTGCGATTTACGACCGAATTTTGAAAGTCAAATGGCATTTAAACAGGGTGATACTTAAAAATACCTGACAATGCTACAAGTACCAAAATGATTCGTAAGTTTCGAACAAGATGATAAATAATTTATAATAACGGTAGCACCTGCCCAGCAGATGAAAACATTGTTCAGTAATCATAAATATTTAATAAGAACGATTGTAAAGTAATTTTGACTTCTGTCAACGCTGAGATAACTGTTCTTGCGCATATGTCACCAATTAATTTAAAATAAAAACAACCTACATGCTTATATTAAATCAAGCGGCATTTAAATGACATCACCTAACTGTTATTAAATTACACATATTACGCCTTAAAATCAACTTATTAATTTCATTTAAACAGGCCTTACTGATGGAGCATGATCTACTAATCTATATAAAGCTAGATTCAGACCTACCCAATTATTATAAGTATAAGTGGCTAATTTAACCAACCAGCGGTCAACGTTTCCACTTATAATTGAAATTTTGTGAAGCGCTGGTTGGTTAATTTTTAATTTAGCACTTATACTTATAATTGGGTATATCTGAATCGTAATCTAGCTTAAGCCCTGTTCGAACGAGGATTCTTTGAAGATTCTACCAAGATTCTGAATCTTGAAAAAGAAGAAGTTTTAAGATTCTGAAGCTTGAAAAAATAAATTCATGGTTTTGAAGCAATCAATAAATTATAAATTCTTTTTTTCCAAGACTCATTGAAGATACAATTCAGAGACACCGCAATTTAACAGGTAATTCTCACTAGAAAGAAGAAAACTACTTCTTTTCCAGGATGCAGAATCTTGGTAGAATCTTCAAATAATCCTCGTGCGAACAGGGCTTTAAGAATTAACTATTAAACTATTGTACAATTTTTAAAATACAGAGTGATTCACAACTGCCTGCATAGTGCTAAATTTATCACGGAACTGAAAGAATTTTTTCAAAATTCACATAATTTTAGTTTCCAGGTTTTGTAATCAAATAGTTTTGGGGTCAATGTTTTCAAATGGTATTTCATAAATTTACTGTTATTTAACTACATTTAATTATATTTCATTTAAAGTTAATCAGATATCCATTATACAATCAACAATCCAGCAGTTTCAAAAATGTGTCATCTTGAGAAAACCGTCCTTAAGTTTACGAATTTTTGATACTGACTTGCGAAATTCAGGCCGCGAAGTAAAACATTTGTGTATGGTCATTTCGCGGCCGCATTGCTGTAGTAACGGCCGCGAAGTTAAATTCATTGAATGACAATATTTTTGACAGTTTGTACAAAAAATAAGATGTGCGTTTTTAATTGTATGCATTTCAGTTGCACAAAAAATATTGTGTATAAATCCTAAATCGTCTACGAAATGTGTTTAGCGTCCCCGAGAATTTTAAGCATTGGTTTTCACCTCGGCCGAAAAAAATTTAAATTACTACATAACCGGACAAAACTAAAATTGTTCTCGAATTGAGAATGTTGTAAATTACAAAAAAATTAAAGTAAAATAATCATTACTTTGATGTATGATAGCAAATAATATAATAAAGATCTTTAATCTTTGATAAAATATCAATCATAAAGAATAAAACTTAATCGATAATACTTAGTTTTTAATCAATATTATGAAGCACTATCGTATTTTTACTTTTATCTACAGTTATAGTGATTTCTAAATATAATGAGTTGTAAATAAAAATAATACATAACAATACTACAATTGTTTATATTTACGGTTTATAAAAATGACGCAATACAAAGAAATACTGAAAATATAGTGTAATAAAAATTAAAAATAGGTCAGTACAAATTCTGCGAACTGCCAAATTTCTCTCCTCGCGAATAATGAAATAATTTGTAAAAATGAGTCCAGGGTTCCTCCCACAATGTCTGGGGCCCTCGCAAAATCTGTCATATTGCCGTCAAATCCTCAGACGTCAGACTTTATAATTATGCTGACGAATTTGACAAAACGTAGGCCAGACAAATTAATTGAGAGGTTTACGAAAATTAGGTTAAGGAAGTTTTTACGAAATACGAATGGATAATTTAATTAGTGATTGAAAGTAACTGATACGTTTGTGGGCAGATTATTAATCAATTGAATTCTTTATCAAAGGAAATTAGTACTTAATACTTAATATATTAAATAACTACAAAAATATGATTGTAAATGTGTGAATCATTTTTCGAAGAAATTGTATTCATAAAAAGCGATAATTTAAACGGTTAAAGAAAAATACACAAATATTAATAATCCTTTTATTAATCAAATAATTATTGAGCTTTATTGGTGGAGCTATAAGTTTTCAACGAGTGAAGATAAAATTGAAAATTTGGGGATCACTAAATAATCATAAAAACTACATTGTTCGATAGTTTAGAACTTCCATGCAACGTAGAATTTTTTAGGAGATGACCACCCCAACATTTTTAAATAGCAACCCCTGTCGAGTTTCCCTTATTTTAAAGGTAATGAAAAATTAAACACATCCCCATAAACCAAAACCCGAATTAATTTTTTCAAGAATTTTATTTTAATGTTCTTTGCACTTATTACGATTTTAATAACAAATATTCAAATTGTCGACCTTCTTCGGTCTCGCAATGACCCAAACGCTTTAGTGATCCCCAAATTTTCAATTTTGTTTTTTCACTCGTTCAAAACTTACTTATAGGTCCCGGGAAACCTTGTATAAATTTAATACCTTTTGCATTCTACTCAAAAAAATTATGTATTGCATTTTATGTTTAATTGTCTTACAATTTTGTATCATTATATAATAAATAATAAATATACTACTACATTCTTTTGTGGTCTTGATTCTCGATATACAAATGAACCAAAATAAAGCTGTATATTATATTTATTTAAGAAATTCAAGTGTATAAGTCGGAGTTGTAAAAACAGAAACTGCGCCACATAGAGTTGTGTACCTTATAAACTAACATTGCATTACATCACCGGTTATTTATGTCCAATATTCTCATCGCTGGGCAAATTCTCGCGCGCTGCGTTTATTATTTTGCACTTTTACTTTGCAGTTAATTTGTTTGATATATTTGACGTATTTGACACTCACGACTTAATATTCAAGCAATGATACTGGCAATAATTAATTTTTTCCTGTGTTTAACCTTTCTGTTTTTATTTTGATGTATTGATTACTGATTGTTTGAAAGGCAATACAATAACAGTAAACAAAAATAATTTTTTTGTGTTTGTTCGTTTCAGGGGCAAAGTATATGTTTAATTATTAATTACCAGCTTCGATGTTTATCCAATAAATATTATCTTCTTTTTTAACTTGTTATGATAATATGTCAACAATGGCGTCATTTTTTATTTCTTGTTATGATTATTAATGAGATATTATTTGCGAATGATGTAAGACCACAGCAGCTTTTATGTTTTTGCTTATTTATGCGAATAATCTCTTTGAAATATCCGAAAATATGAAAACTAAAAGCGATTTTTAAATGAGGTGATGTCATTGCAAATAAGTTTACCGGGAGTGCTCGGCCATAAATTATGAAGTTAGCACCTACATCACATCTAGCAATTTTCATCATTGAATGAATCCATTTAGGCGCTACGCTTGCCACGGTAGTAGCATCAGAATTTCATCAACTCTGGCTTTATTGTTCAAAATAAAAATCTGAAATTTAACATGAGTAATGACGAAACATTATTTAATCGAAAAACTCATACATTGTTGCGACAACAATTAGAGAAAATAAATAAATTTTTGCATTTTAATATTCATGATTCTTACTTTATTAATGCATACAATTGAATTTTGTTTGATATAACCGATTCTTTACGATGTTCTGAAGAGCGCCACAAGAAGTTTTTTTTTAAACTTCAAACAATAAGTTAAAAAATATTTTAAAATTGACGAAATTGATTGATTTCACCGGTTTTCACTAATTAATTACCAGTAGACTATTAGGTATTTCAAGAAAATCGTCATGTGGCACCCTAGGGACAGTCTTTATAAACTTACATTTCAAATATGAGTTCATAGATTTAAAACAAAGTCACCATCTTGAATATTGTAGCATCCTATTTTGCTCTGAATTTCATAGTGTATAGCCTTAAGTTTACGTAGTAAATTTTGAGAGTTTATGGATGTGTATGGTACGAATTTTTTTAAAACTGAATGTTTACGAATGTATCTGATTGGCTGATACATGATTTGTTGTAAGATCTACTAACCGTGAAGTAGGTAATTTATTAGTCCGAATATTTTTTATTGTTTTTTATTTGGCTGGTAATCATTCAACATGATTACCTCCCAATTATAGAATGGTAGACGTTATTACAGTGGAATCCAACCATTTCGACCGGTTCGTCTTGGTCTTGGTGCAGTCTGAATCTCATCCATGCGAAGACCGGTAAAACTCAAAGAGGCAACGGAGATATTCTTTTTGCAACCAGTACTACATTTAAGACGATCAGGGGTCAGCTTGAAGCATCCGGTGCGATTTAATTGCAATAAGTTTTACAATATTTAACGACAATTACACACTGCCGGCCGAGAGACTCGAACCATGGAACTCCGGGTTTGTACGTCATCACGTAGTTACTGCCTACTAAAAAATGTAACAATTATCTCGGAAATATATTATTTGGGGTCTCAAAATATCTCATTATATCGAACTTGTAGCTATTTTTAATGTTCAAATACGCTCTATTTTTATCTAACTAAAACCAAAGGGCACCGGTTTCTATTTTGGTCACAGTACAATGCACTTATTACCACTGCATGTACTATTTATAATGGAACATTTGGGCTGCGATTCTTCCAGTTTCATTCCCAGCTTATTTTATTACAAATAGGACGAGTTAGTGACAAATGATCAATATATAATCTACAAAGGTCTGTTTAGGATTCTTCCATAGAAGAAACTTTGGGACCACCAGTGACCGGTTTTAATACGCAATTGATTAAAATACAACGTCAATTTTCCGGTGATCGAACGCACCACGAGGTCTTGCAAAAGACAAAAAAGTATCTTGTTTTTTCTTTAATTCGAATTAGCAAGTATTAAATAGTCGTTAGGTATGATTTAAGTTTTAAAATGTTTGTTTATATATTATGAAAAAACGCTTCAAAGTTGAATGTATTTGAAATGTCGCCAAAATTGTGACGTACGTAAGCCTATTCCAAGCAGAGCCAATCATAAAACAAGAAAGTGTAGGTATTTCATAGAGCTTACATATTAATGGATAGATTACTTCAGAAATAATTGAATATGAAATAAAACGGTTATAAAGTTTATATTATACATTTGGATAATCTATTATTACGACTATTAATACAATTTTATCAAAACTTTATTATTCAATTGTTATTTTTATTTAAAAATTTAATTTTATAATTTTCTGACCATTGGGTATCAATCCATACATAATAGGATCTATGGTTGTTTTGACATTTCAGTTTATATTGCGCAGCTGCGAAGTCTGCTACTTTCTGATTGGGTAGTAGTAAAACAGGCCTTCATACGTCACTCGACAAGGGGAGAAGTGGTGCAATTCAGCCGCATTTTGAACAAAATGATTTAAAGTTAATTTTTTCAATAATAGAGATAAATTTTGCTAAAAATACGAAATACGGGTCTCATGTTTTTTATTATTCTTTGTATTAAAACAATAAAAAAATAAGTGCAAGACCTCATTGTATGTTTGGACATTGGTGTGCTCTGCTACAAATAAGGTTGTGTTTGAAATTTACTCGACAGCAAACGAAATTTGGTGAAATTTGACGAAATTTGTGAAGTCTGTGACATGGAAATGTGTACTTGCGTTCACATTACTGAAATTTGGTGTTGTGAACGCAAGTACACATTGCCATATGACAGACTTCACAAATTTCGGGCTGTGAATGCGGCTTTACACCGAGATTGTTCTTGTAATTGCTAAATGTGCTATATTAGTAAAATAAAAATAGTGTATGGCGAGAGGTCATGTGTTGACCACATCAGATTTTATCTAGCTAGTAGTACGGATTCTCGTCTTAGAAAAAGAGGCATAGATGATAAACAAGAGGAAACTACGCTACTGTCTGTTTTGCAGAACATCAGCTTCAATATCTGTTATTCTCATGTTGACGTTCGTAGTGTTTTGCTTCGTGTAACGGCGTTAATTTTGTAATTGATTGTAATTGAGTTATATTTTAGTTTTCTTTGAAAATTAAGTGAAGTGCAGCGCAGCATATACTCGCTAGCTCCACTTTTGTAAAACGGACAGTACATGACAAGCTCCGCCTTCTCGCGCAGCTCAGGGTTCTATCTGAATTTTGCTCTAGTGTCGATTTGTCGATCAATCAATTTTATGATCAGTGAGATCAATGGATTGTTTTATATGATTTAAAGAATGTAATCTGTGACTTACCAGCGTGGAAGATTTTGCCGCAGCCATCGCACCTGGAAGCGAACTGCTTGTCATAGCAGTTGCCGCAGTAGATCTTCTCGCCCTTGGCGCCGAACTGCTTGTCCACCAGACTCTCGGAGCAAGTGGTGCATTGGAAACAAGCCTCGTGCCAGTGCTTATCCTTGTACGACAAATCCTACAACAAACTTACTCTTAGTGACCACTTCTATCTTTCATTCTTTGTTTTTAAAATGTAACTACAAAATGTTTTGACTGATGTTGTAAAACCTGAAGATGACCGTGATCACGGTTAAAACGTCGTTGTAACTTTAACCAATTAAGTACCTAAAGCCAAGTTAGTCAAGTAACAGAAATTTATTTCTACCTTCAATTAATATTAAAATTTAAGTGCCTTCGAAAGAGGGACCACGTTTGACACTAATGTTGGTACGATTGGTTTGCTCTTTTTTAATTTAAATATAAAAGATGTCTCTAGGTCTGTCCATACTTCTTTTTTTTAAGAAGAGAGGACTTTGTAAACTTTGCCACGTTTTTTTCCAATTCCTAAAATACTCTCGATTTTACTTATATTTCTATTCCACTACGGCTATCTGAAACCAGCCCGAAAGTGGTACTTTACCACCTCCTAGTAATTCAAAGTTCAAATTTGAAATATTGTAAAAGTGTTTTCGTTGCGAGCAAACTGTCAATTTATTATTGACTTCAGGATAATGTATTTATAAACATTTAATAGAGAAATAATGGATCTACAGATGTGCCTTTTCAAAATTTTAAAAATTAATTTCTATCATGAGATAGGCGGTTTGCACATATCGAGAATGAGCGCCTCTAGTGGGAGATTCGGCAAAAGTATTAGGTATACAACACGTTTGAATGTTTAATTAAATAAAATGAGCACTGGTTCCCAGCGCTTTTCGTCAATTCTCAAAATACAATTAATAAATAGATTATAAAACGTGATAAAATATATTTACAGTTATGTAGGTATCTACTTACGAAATTCGTTTTACTCTGTGAATCCAAATTTTCATCCAAATTACCATCTTATTATAGAACCTTAGAACTTAGAACAGAACTGGTTGAATTGAAACAGTACCTACAACTACTGTCGAACTGTCAAAGGGTTTACCCTAATATTAATGCATTTTTTCCCGCCAGGACCCAGGGGGCGCTGACTGCTCATGTGCAAACCGCCTATACCCGTGTAAACTTTTGAATTTTTCGAAATCTTTAAAATAATGTACAATTTTTTAATTAAAATTTTAAAAAGGCACATCTGTAGGTCCATTCTTTCTCTATTAAATCCTTTCTGAAATAAAATTTTCCCATTCTTGTACTGGCTACAAACCACTCGCTACGTTAGAACATTTTAGCTGTATTTGAGGAGGTAGACGGGCCTCTTGTTCTTACCTTGGAGTCGATGCCGATGATGCGATTGCACTTCTCGCACGGGTTGGCGAAGACTTGCTCGTAGCACTTGACGCAGTAGGGGTGGTCGTCACGGAGGACGTAGCGCTGACCTGTCAGCGACTCGTCGCACTGCCAGCAGCTGAAGTGCTGTCCGTGCCAGTCCTTCTCCATGGCATTCGTGTACTCCGCACTGAAAATTAACTGCAACGGAAAACACACTGTTAGACATAGATACACACTAAGCAAATATAGCAATTGACGCGATAGAAAAATGAACTATCTTTCATATTTTAGCATAATGCAGGGCTCAAAATGTACCGGAGTGGACCGGAACACTATTCCGGTTCATGAAATTGACCAACGCAACGTTTGGCCGTTTTGTTTCGTAAAATGAAGACAAATACCATTTCTGGTAACAATTTTTAAAGAATATATGTTTTACTTATATATTATTAGTTAAATTTCTACATGAGTAAAACTATGTAATTAGAAAAAAATATAATGTCTAATAATTTACATTTTCCGTTACGTAAAAATTTTCATTTCGATCCCATATTATTATTTAGCGTTATTATAAGATTTTTCAGGTTTCAGACAAGTATCAGTAGAAAAAAATAACTAGAATCCGTACTTATTGACTTATTCCAGTTATTGCTTCCATAATTTCAAAGTAAAATGAACTTTTAAAAATAAGAAACGGAATAATCCATTGGGTAGATATGTATTACTAAAAACCGCCGTTTTGACACACCGTTGTGTCTTCATCAGAGTAAATTAGTAGTTAGTGAAGATGTAAATAATTTTACTTAATAATGTTATACAACAATTTTTTAAATCTACAGATATCCTTGTAGATTGGAGATATCTCCACTGTTGATTTGGTTTTGACCGATGTTTCCATGATACGTGAAAATGTATTAATCTTTAACCAATCTACAAAGATATCTGTAGATTTAAAAAATTGTTGTAATTATTATCTAAAATTATTTACATCTTAACTAACTACTAATTTTCCTGATGAAGGACGTCTCGAAACGTCGGATTTTTAGTAAAAATATCCTTTGACTGCATTCCCGAATAATTACATCCTTCTTTAAAAAATATTTTAGCAATAAATAACCAGGAATGCAGTCAATTATTGTTAATTTTTTATTGCTTAAAGCTAATATTTCGCTACCATTTGCAGTTTTATCAAGGCGAAAGAACAAAATTAGTATTTATTCTATTATTATAATAAATCATTCATTTGTCGCATAAGCTGGATTCAGACCTACCCAATTATAATTGAAATTGGAATTTTGTGGAAGTCTTGGTAGGTTAATTTAGCACTTATACTTATAATTGGGTAGGTTTGAATTTAGCTTTATTGTCAACTTTTCAGCATTGCAATGCTTCGTGGCATCGTCTTGCAAGTTTAGAATTCGATTCCAGTACCAACTATTGGATCAAAGTGGTTTGATTCTACTTATAGTAATATTCACCAACCAGAAATTACAAATTCCGTGGGACAGTGAGTACAGCGGAAAAATAGATTTGCGCTTTTTGGTAACGTCGTTGTGAAAAGGTTGTTCTCTGCGCACATATTTTTAAAAATCTGCAGTATACCTAATCATTAATCAAGTATTATTTATTTAAATGTTGCTGATTTATAATAGCGAACACTTAAAAGAAAGTTATGAGTGTTTCGGTAGTTAAGTATTTTTAGTCCGCGTAGATTTATAGCGTGCGGTAATAACCACATGCCGATTTATTGCTTCTATTTATAATTTCAGTATCATACACTGCATTAAACATATCTTGATACGAAATAGTATATTGTAATACAAGTGTGGAAAGGGCTTCAATGAAAAATTAGTATGAAAGTTGGAGCACGAGCGACAGCGACAATTTTGAAGCTGAATATTGCCTCGGTCGGAAGTCAAAAATATTCCGACAGATTTGACCTTCCAGTAACTGCACAATTTCTAGTTTAGTAAAAGTAGCTAATGTTATAAGGATCGTTACGTCAATCATTATGGTATTAGTCGTGAAGATTGTCAGACGAGGCGAAGCCGAGTTTGATAACACGACGTGTTAGTCTAAATCTCTATATGTACACACACACGCTGTATAAACTATAGGTGAGATCACGAATCTGACGGATTAAGTGGGCAAGATGGCCGCCAAAGGGGCCCACCTTTTGATTGGTCAATGGTGTCAGCGCCGGGAGAAATGAGACATGTAATAGTATCCTTGATAAACAATTGAAACAAAAATACAAATTGACAGATTGATAACATAAAATACAAGATCTCCTCGTGTAAATAAAAATGTTACGTGCCTAATTGTAAAACGGGTTACAAATGATTGAAATTAATCTCCACGGGATGCTGTGTGCGAAAAATATTTTGACAGTTATTTCGAATTAAAAATATGGAAGTCATGAACTAGGTCTCGGTAAGGAGAGACATCTAGCGGTCAAATATCTGTACTAGCCCACTTAAGACGTCAACTTCGCGCAATGCTTAAAAATAATTAATCTAAAAAATAATGTAGGTATGCTATTTTGTAAAACTTCCTTAGTACCGAGTTGTTTGTTATTTCATACTGGATTCATTATGTTCCTTGGTATATAATGAACGCTATTATCGTCCTCAAATTAAGGCTTAGAATGTTGTCATCAGATAAATTTATTTGTCTAAAGCCCTATTCGCACGGGAATCTTTGGAGATTCCACGGATATTCAGAATCCAGGAAAAGATAAGTTTTTTTCTTTCTAGTGATAATTACGTGGTTTTGAAGAAATCAATAAATTATAAATTCTTCTTTACCAAGACTCATTGAAGATTCAATTTAGCGATACCACAATTTAACAGATAATCACTAGAAAGAAAAAACTTCTTCTTTTCCAGGATTCTGAATCTCCTTAGAATCTCCAAAGATCCCCGTGCGAACAGGGCTTTAAATTCAGTGAAAATCCGTTTGAAAAATTATTAAAGAGATTGCTGCAAATAAAGTGTTGAAAAATTTGCATTCAGTGCACAAAATACAATGTTTCACCATCAATTTTAATATCAGAAAATACATGAATTCGCACTTTCGTAAATAAACCCTCGTTGAAGAATCTTCCACAACCACTAACACTTATACAACACTAATCGTACCTTAGTTGTAGCGAGGGATGGCGACCAAACCAGCGACCTGGAGGTCGTCTTCGTGGCTAGTCACGCACCCCTCGCCATTGGTACGTTGGATCTCGGTGATCTCGGTGGTTCTGTCTCCAGATTCCCTCCTCTTGGTGGTCTTCTTCACCTTCCGGGTTCGCTTCTCAGTCACGGTGAAGTTAACAGAGTCTACGTCCGCCATGGTTGAGTTGTAAGAGTGGAGTTAACTGAAGAAGTCTTCGTGCTCTCTTGAGGAGGCTTGTTCGCACACTGAATTGTGCTAGTCGGGTAAACGGGGTAAGCAATGCGGGTATTTTTAGCAAGTGATATGGAACACTTGAGGTGGTGCCGCGTGCAAGATTCAGTTGAGGTGGGCCTCGACGTCAACACGATGGGATCTTTGGCGAGTCCAAGGAAGAAAGAGACAGACGGGACACCTGATACCCATTTTGAATTCAGTCAGTCGTGGAACATGCACAACAGCCGCATGCAACAACTGTTACTTGGCTGAGAAATTTTTTAAATATTTTTATATTTAAAATGTTAGAGAATAAGTCTATATTTCAGAAAATTTTTAGGATAACTAAATATCCAATGAAATTCTTTCATTTCTGATCACGAGTACGAAATTGACCAATGCATACAACATTTATCACTTATGTCAAATATGTTGCTAGGTTACAATTATTTATGTTCATTTTTATGTTTATAATAATAATTGAATAAAAATGTCATTTGCACGTTTTGGTAATGAAAATGATAGGTACTTCAATTAATAAAATTTTCTGTCCGAATAATTCGTAATTATCAATGTCCTTGGGTTATTATAAATATTATAATACTCGACAAACTAACCATTTCTTTTTGTCAATGAAACGTAAAAAGATAACTAGCCAAACTTTATTTCACAATGGACTGTTAAAATATAACTCGTTACCCATCGAAACAAAAAGTTGTAAATCTATTGGTACATTTAAAAGTAAATTAAGAAAAATTTATCTTAACACACCAATTATTTAAATATGTAAGTACTATAATTGTACTCAATTTATATGCTATTTAATAAATCTTATTATTATTATTACCACCACAGTCTTAACTTCATTGTAGTATAATATATAATGACTTTCAACAATTAATTTGTAAGGCAATGTAATTTAGTCCTATTCTTTAATTATTGTTTCTGGTGGTCAACAATTTTGGCAACTGAATTACAGATTCAATTCTTAAATGAGTTCATTTCAACAGGTAACTTTTAATTAAATATCAGACAGCTGCAAAAATTTGGTATTTAATTCGATGTTGTAATTGTATTGTAAGTAGATTTATAAAAAAATTATATTATTCTGTTCGAAAATGTCAAAATATATATTTTTACTTCCTTGTACGAAGTAAGGAAGTATTGTAATCGCGAAAAATTTCGATTCTCAGATTTTGACGGAAATATCCGTTTTGACCTTTTCTGAATCCATTATGACTAGTTTCGACGTGACGTCTGTACGTACGTACGTACGTACGTACGTACGTATGTACGTACGTACGTACGTACGGACGTATGTGTGTCGCATAACTCAAATACGGTTAGACGTAGAAAGTTGAAATTTTGTATTTAGGACTGTTATAGCATCTAGTTGTGCACCTCCTATTTTTGGTTTCAGTCTACAAACCGGAAGTAGTACTTTTAAAAAATATTTCGATAAATATTTAATTTTAGACAATTTTTTTTATTTTAAATGAAAGATTATGTGATTATTACCTACAATCGGTATTTTATAAATATTTTTGTATCTGCTATCATTTAAAAATAATTAAAGTATATATTTATAATTTATAGTATTTCGGTATCTTGTAGTCCATGATCGATTAACATTTGTTACTACGTAAAATTTAAATGATTATGACATGACAGTGACAATAGTAAAATATGCTTTATATCTTCTTCTGCAGTTTAAATAAAATGACTAAAATATATTTGTGAGTATACTAGTATAATAAGTTAAAAGAATTTTAATATTATTTTACATTTTAGTTATTAAGAAAAGTATGAACACACAAGGCGTACAAGGAAGTCATGTGGTGTCCACGTCAGATTTTTTAATTTGTTCATAGCATTGTTTTGTTTTGATATATAAATATTTTTTTGCACTTCCGGTACTAAAACTGTTCTTTAGTCTTTATTTTTATAGACTAATGTTCTTAATTTGATCCCAAGGGATTATTTCTCATATTTAATCCCGTTGTCAAGTAAATACGTGCAATTTGTTACAGAGTATATATGGTAACAATATAAATATTTGTCATAAAGTTTACTGTCAAAATTACAAAATGTGTATTCTTGTAAACTATTTTGCATTCGTTTGAGGATGAAGTGCAAAAAATAGCATATATACCACAGGACTAAAGTACCTTTAATCCCTCAATATATAATATACTATTATTACTAAAACAAAAATTGCGTGCAAATTTAACAAAAATGTACAAAAAAATTCCTAAATTCATTTCTTGTTTTTCAAATAGATGGCGTCAAAATTATGTCGAGAAATTGAGACGAGTCGAGAATCGAGTTCTTTGAAACGAGAATTGTACAGTCAAGAAATAACCGAGACGAGAATACTTAAAATTCTGGTCTCGAAAATTTGAGATGAGACAAGAAGAAGAAATTGCTTTTCAGTCACACCTAACATTGTTGGTGCCGTGTACAACCTGAGATGTTATTGTTAAAATGCCGTAATTTGGCTCAAAACAGATGATTTCTGTGAATACAGCTGACACATTGTACAAATAATTACGAAGAAAAATAATACCAACGAAGAACAACAGAACAAAACAAACAGCAGAATTAGAGGAATTAAAATTATACTCCAAAGATGAAGAACACATTCTAAATTTACGATTATTACTTTGTTAAATAGTATTGTTTATAATCAATTTAAAATTACATTGTCTCTTAAATGTCACACCATGTTTCAATACAGCTGACACAATGTGCAAATAATGACGAAGAAAAATAATACCAAGGAAGAACAACAGAACAAAACAAACTGCAGAATTAGAGGAATTAAAATTATACTCCAAAGATGAAGAACACATATTCTAAATTTACGATTATTACTTTGTTAAATAGTATTGTTTATAATCAATTTAAAATTACATTGTCTCTTAAATGTCACACCAAGTTTCAATAGTAATGGTTAATAGTAAAAATAAAACAAACAGCAATGTCGAAGAGGAGTTCCAGAATTCCCGTCTAATTGACAGAGCTTTAAAAACAACATTTAACTCATTTGAGATGTCAAAAGTAGATTAATTGGGACACGAAGAACAGAACAGTATTGCTGAGTGCCAACGGCGGATCCTGACTTACGTCGGTTAATTTAATGCCGTCCAGACGATTTATTTATACCTTCCATTATACCACGTCAAAGCTAAATTAAATACTACAAGATTTTTCAATTAAATCCGCACAAATTTATTCTTTATTTTGATAAGAAAGACGTGGGGCCAACACCAGAAAATTATTATCTTCATTCTATTTGCGACTTTTATAAATTTAAGCATCGATTAAATCAATAAATTCATACGATACAATATTACGAGCATAATATTATAGAAAATAAAACTGAATGTGGGCATCTGCTCACAAAATTTAAGAATACTTATGAATTAAGAATAAGAATACCTAGTCTTAAAGTTAAAACAGTTATAATATAATATGAGTCGGTTTGTGCTGCAGAAATAAGTTAATATGTTATAACTGTTTAAACTTTGAATCTATTCTTATTCTTAGATTTTGTGAGCATAATCCCACCTTAAGTTATGCAGTTTAACTGATAATACTATTCTTTAATTGAGGCATAAACTTACAATTTTGTTTTGATTACTTATTCTATAAACAGAAAATTTCATCCAAATGCTAAAAATATAGTTTAATATAGAACACATCCACTTAAATACCAGTGAACAATTTTATTGATATCAGCTTGTGTTACGTAAGGCCCTGGTAAGACTGTAAGGGAAAATATTTAAGCACTTATTATGTAATGTAATAAAGTATGAGAACCTATATTCATAAATTCTAAAAATAAACAACGAATTTTATTCATTACCTAAGTTTTTTTCCCGTTGAGATTGTGAGATATTTTTATTCCTTTGACTTATTTTATTTTTATCAACTATGTATTTATTCATTTATTGTTTTTATTATTTTTGACGAAGAGATCCATGTTTTGTACTGTGTTCAATTATTGTAATGTTATTAATATGTACCAAAGTTTTTAAATTTAATCACGTAAGTTTCACTGCATGTTTAGTATCATTTATTGTAGCTCCTGAGGAAGACGCATGTGGCGTAGAAACCGGTAGAGGTTGATAGAATAAACTATGTGCCTGAATTCCAGTAGTTTTATTTTTTTCCATATACATTCCAGCCAAGAAAATCATATATCAAGTCTAAAAATTAAGTCATAATAACTGAATATTGTTAACACCATCATATTTTGCTTTGAATTTTAAAGCAAGTACGAGCCTTAAAGCCTCATTCACATAAGTAACGTTTAGTGTTTAGGTTTAAATTTATATTTAAGTTTAAACAGCATTCACATAATTAATTTAAAATAGCATTTAGTAAGTGGTAAACATAAACTTAAAGTTTGGAGGATTCAAACTTTAGTGAAAAGTACGGATGCTCGTATAGTTACATGAATTTAAACTTTCTTAAACGTAACATAAATGTAAACAACTAAACGCTTAGGTGAATGAGACTTAAACCTGCATTCACATAAGCATTTAATTTTAAAGTTTACATTAAAGTTTACGTTTACGAAAGTTTAAATTCATCTAACTAAATACGAGCATTCACAGTGTTTGAAAGTGGGAAGTGTGAATGCTCGTATTTAGTTAGATGACTTTAAATTTATGTAAATGCAACTTAAAGATTAATAAAATTGCACAATCAATGTCAGTAGTTCACAAACCTAGCCTTCTGTTTAAATATAAACATTTTTTATGACAAGTCATCGACACTCACTAAAATTAAAAGTTGTCTTTGGCAGTGACAAAAATCGAATTAATACGAGACACAATAAAAAATTTGGCACAGACCTTGTCAAAATGTTTTGTATCCACATAAATCAAATATAAAAATATCACAATAAAATAATAAATTGAAAGATAAACTAAAGAAAAATATTAATATGTCATTTTTGTAATTATGTTATAAAATACACGATGAATCTTAAATTGAAATGATGCAAATAATTTGGGCGAATTAATATGTGAAAAATTAATAATTTGGACGAATGCCAATGGTTTACTCATCTGGTAAAAATAAAAACGTATCAATCAATTTAAATTGATCGGCAATTGGGCGAATCAGGCCCTGGTATTAGCTATTAGATAATTTATTGATTCATGTTTATTATTTATTGACATATTACTTAATATTTATAACATCATCGTTAATATTTAATATTAACGTATAATTATTTTAGATGAAGTCATTTTTTAAATTTCATTAATGTTACTTTCAAAGTGAAAGTACTCCAATATTTATACAGGTGCTTATTTTTAGTACTTAAAGGATAATTAGCAATGTCATATATTTACTTAGAAGTGCCAAAATTATTTTATTTTTGTACCAAACAAACGTTGGTTACCTTTAACCAAGAGTAAGTTTTAAAGCGTAGATACTGTTATATTACTTATCCTTGTTTTGCTAATTTTAACTTTAAGGTTGTAGCCTACCAAAATCGATGACGATAGAAATAAATAAAAATTTGTAGGACAATTTGTCTGATAATAATACAATTTAAAATAAATTATTAGGAATATTTTTTGACAGATGGTTTAACCAATCATATTGCGTAAAGATGACGTCAAATGACGTAATGCAACCAATAGAATTGATAATGTATCTGAAAACACAACGGGTGTTAAGTTTCACATTTTGTTACGATAGTTACAATAAAAAAATAAATTTGTCAAATTGAACGTCAAAAATGTTTTGTAAAATGAGTCGTTTTGGTGGTGTTTTTTAACAAACAAAAATATTCTTCCTAAATACCATTCGAGATAATAATTTTTTGAGATAATTTTTTTCTATTCCACGGCAACTTATTGCAATTTCACTCCACAAAACATCATCTGACAATTCCCCTCAACTTCGTTTCGGGAAATTGATAGATGATGTTTTGTGTCGTGAAATTGTTAGAAATAAGTTGCCGTGGAAACGACAAAACAATTCTCAAAAAATTATCATCTCTTATGGTATTACCCCTGACAATTATTGTCAGTTTAGTTTGGTAACTATGGAGCTGTAAAGTTGGTCTCTTTTTTATTGCAAGCATATGAGGTGCGATATTAAACTAAACTAGTGTATCAATAAACCAGACGATAGATTTTAACGAGAAACTAAATGAATATAGAAGAAGATAGTATATTATTATCAACTATAATAATTACACAAGATCTTTTTATTTCGCCGGATAAATTTCTGTTTGTATTGAAACCATGTGGCCTGGCAATTTGGATAGAAAAATTGTTTAATAAAATCACGACACCGAAGGTAGAGTGATTTTATTTTAAAACAATTTTTAGAGTCAAATTGCTGTCAGGTGACAAGGTTAAAATGTCAAACAGAAATTTATTCGGAGGAAATAAAATACTCGAGTGTAATTCAACGAGATAATTTAACGACTCCTTTGGTTCTTCTTCACAAATATTCCCCAAATCGAATAATTACACTGACAAATATTAGAAATATGAAGCAAATGACATTAGAGTGATTTGTTTGGTTGCTAAGAAAAAGGTAAATAAGGTTTTATCACTTGCAAAAAGTTACCTTCCTTTTTATCCGCTATCAAAAGCGATAAAATTTTGTTATGTTTATGGCTTACTTTATGCAGGAGTGGAATTATCATTGTATAAAAATGATATTTATTTTTAAAATCAATTTATTGAAGAATTGAGGTTATGAGGTACAGAGGTATCAAAAAGGCAACGATATTTCTATTTGCCAGGCATTTCAGACGTAAAACTTATTTCCTGACTAATACTATAGTACATATATGTGTCTTTATGGTACGGTAATGCCAAATATGTTTACTTTTTGTTTTTTTACCCTCTCCGAAATAAGCTACACTTCATGAAGTCTACCGTTCGATGTCGCTAGTTTCGGTAGACAACAACCTTAAAGATGATGTTCGTTTTGTTTCTTTGATGATGACAAAAATATAACAGGATGCGTTAATTATAATAGTTTTAGAAAATGAAGAAATACAAATAAAAAAACCTTTTAACATTTTTGACGGCAATTAAAAATCAGGCCAAATTCTAAAATGAATAACAAAATAAAAATTTGAAAATGTATCACTTTTACTACAGTTTAAAATTTGAACACTGACTCATAAAAGTATTTGCTCCTCTGCAGATGTTGTTAATATTTTAAGCTGTCATATTCTCAAGTAGGCAGATTTATATTTACGTACAATTATTGAATCATTCTTGTGGAACATGAAAATAAACAAATTAAACTATGAATTCATGAAAATAAACAAATTAACTCCATTATGTGGTAGTATAAATAATTTTGCTAATCTGGGTTTAGAATTAAAAATAGAGTTTGAACAATTTTTGGAAACAGAATAATATTTCGAAATTTATTTACAGAGCCTATTTATGAAAGTGTTTATACTGCCAATTATTTCAAAATGTGAAATATATGAATTTGTAGATATTTTCTGACACCTCATAATAAAAATGCTGGAACTATTATTGTGATTTTAGGGGAATTTTATATCATTAGTGTCTTTGCCAACGAAAACAATGCTCTATTATTTTTGACATTATAACATAATAATTAAAAATAAGTTTCTAAATAAATTACAAAGATTCTTTGAGGATTCTTTTATGCTTCTAAATAATCCTGCTGAGAATTGCCAGTCAATTGCAGCGCTGCTAAATTGAATCTTCAATGAGTCTTGGAAAAGAAGAAATTCGAATTCATGATAACTTCAAAACAGTACGAAATTATTTTTTCAGGATTCAGAACCATGAAAGAATCTTCAAAGAATCTTTTTGTGAACAAGGTATTATATGAAAATGTGTTGAATAAATTTTACTAAAGCACTCGAACGGATTCGTTTGCTATTATTTTGCCAGCATGAATAATATATTTACCATAACATAGTAGTACCATAATAATAATAATAATAATTTTATAGTAATATTATTTAATGGGCACACAATGCGAATGATTATTAAACTTTCATCCGCTTGAATTATAGCCATTATGTGCGAGCCAAATACGACCTGTTATCTACGACTCTTTAAATAAAATATTTTTCTACAAATTTTATTCATTAAACTATTAACCTATAACCTCACATTTTGATGAGATGGTCGTAGATAATAGCTATATTAATATAACAAGAATATTATGCGATTTATAATACCGAGGATGTTGCTAAGCGACGAGGTGGAACCGAGTCTCTTTGAACATACAAGAGGACTTAAATCGCATATATTCGCGTTATATTTAAAGCTTAATGGTATCATCAACGACAGCGCTGTTAAAACAAATCAACAATTTTGTCAATTAGTTGACAGTTAATATTTTGTGGAAGGTTTTGATGTTATTATGGTTGTATCTAACGTATTAAGTTTGTAACTAATGAATTATAAGTAAATAACGTTTTATGTTGTTTATAATTATTAATACATATTTCATATTATAAGGTAATAACAGTTGATGATACGATTAATAAATTAATACTACTAGACATTTAATACTGTAGGTATTATAAATTTAAAATCAATAAATTAAGAAATTAAATTTAAAAATGAAATAAGTGAAACATAAAACCAACTTCTGCTGTTGTCAATCAAACATGAGGCCAAGAAGACATTTTAAAAAACTATAAAAATAGGTCAAACTTCAAAATCCTTCAATAAAAACCTAACATTTTGCCTTCTCTATTTAATTTAAAAAATCAACAGTTCATTCATCATCATGTCGGACTGATTTGTCCGGCTATCTTTGCTCATTTTTTGCACATAACAACGATTATAAAAAGGCGTTTAGTAATTCTGCGATCGCATAAATATTATGATGTTAGTGTGCCGACGAGAACGACATTTGTTTATCTAAAATTAACGGATTCCTCAGCCGCAAACCATTGTTGGCACAAAGCCATCTATTGCGAACCGTGTGAAACAAGAATTAGAACTGTGTGATTTATGCTTTCGGCAGCCAATGGGGGGAATCACAGGGCTGGTGTGGATGAATGAACGAAACGAAGTTTTTATATTTAATGTTTATTTGGTGGAGGTAAGTATTTAGTTACAATATGATTTGTGTGTTCTAATTAGTTGAACTTAGGTTAGAAACGTTTGATACTGCTGAACATCAATGTTAAGCACTGTTTGCACGAGGGTTCTACCAAGATTCTGAATCCTGGAAAAGAAGTTTTCTTCTTTCTAGTGATAATTAGATGGTTTGAAGCAATCAATAAATTATATTGAGCAGAGATAATAGTTATTTATGTATCAAGGGCATCATGATGATGTTTATGCTCATCCGAGGGCGACATGTTTACAAGCCCAAGGGCCTCTGGCCCGAGGGCTATAAACATCATTGATGCCCGTGGTGCATACAATATTTTATTTCTTACTATTTTATTTAAAATATTGCGCGCGTGACATTTCGCTTTGACGTTTCGAATTTTGTTAATATTTTTGGTATCCTAGTAACAGACAGAAAATATATTTATTTCAGAAGAAAAACATTAGTGATGTCTCAATATTACCATGGCAATTTCTTAATGCCCTGGGGTATAATGTAGTATATAACATACCTCGTATCCATGACATAATTAAACAATTACATACTAGGAAGACATAAATGTGTTTTACGTCATTGTAATAACAATGTTCAAAAATCATGACTCGAACCCGGTACCTTTATTTTGGCGGAGTAACGCTCTAACCAACCGGCAAAGTAAAGGTCCCTGGTTCAAGCCCCGGTGGTGGTTATTGTCATTTCAATAATGTACCTATAAATTATAAATTCTTTTTCTCCAAGACTCAATGAAGATTCAATTTAGCGGCACCGCAATTTAACAGATAATTCTCACTAAGAAGAAAAAACTTCTTCTTTTCCAGGATTCAGAATCTTGGTAGAATCTTCCAAGAATCCTCGTGCGAACAGAGCTTTAGTGTTCAATCGAGGATTCTATAAAATATCTTTCAAGATTCTGAATCTTGAAAAAAATAAATCCACGATTTTAAAGCAATCAATAAATTATAAATTCTGCTTTTCAAAGACTCATCGAAAATTCAATTTAGCAGCACCGCAATTTAACAGGTAATTATCTTTCCAAGATTCAGAATCCTCGTGTGAACAAGGCATTACGTAAATATTATTTAGCTAGAACTGTCAAAATCATTTCGTTTAATTCTGTTTAGCGTTGGTTAATTATATAGGTACTATATTACGTAAGTTGAACGGATTAAAAAAAAATTGCATTACATGGCTCATTAATGTATGATTTTTTACATTAATGATCGATACTCATTTATAAACAATCAACGGAAAAATGAATTAATTATGACATGGTCGTAGATTACAGTAGTATAATATTCTAAATTTTAATTACGTATCACATAATAATTACCTACTCGTTTTTGTGAAAATTTTAGTGGTAAAATAAAAATATAGGTTTAAATACCTGTGTGTCATATTTATTTTATTCAAAATACTTTAAATTCCAAAGGTTAAAAAGTGTAGAGATGCCAAATCTAACTGACCTATATGCTACTTGTATTTAAAAAAAAACATTTGTCAAAATCAAGTAGACTACTGGACAATGTCACTTTTTTATAGGTACTTTAAAAATAGACCATTTGTAATTTGTAATTTTATATTTTAATGTTACTTAAAAAAATAAATTCATTCTAACACCAATAATTGCAAAATAAATTCTCCACTCTAAACAAACAGTTTTAAATTTCATAGTCACTAGTAAATTTTTCATACAATTTTATGTTTATGTTTTTCACAAACAAAAGTTCTGATTTTAGCAGCGTGTATAATTTAGCAATCGTAAAATTTCTGGCAAGACTATTTTGCACAGCATATGCGCCTTTTATCTTCAAGCAATTAGTTATTGTATTTAGAACTTGTCAAAATATTGAAATGATTTGCACTCGCTCGAAAATGCAGTTGTTTACAATAAATTTGTAACAATGTGAAATTATGGATATAGGCATTACAATAAGACGTAGGAGTAAACTAAATAAATATTGAAATACTGAAAAAATTCTCACATTTATAAGAAAAGTATAGAAGCCGTAGACTTAAGAGCCTAATGTAGTGAAGTTGCGCGCAGCAAAAACATGCTTTTGAATAGGGATTGAAATTGAGACTAATTTTGGTCGGATCGATTTAATTTTTTTTTTCATTTAAAGATAAAGATCCGTTTAGTGTTGAAATTTTAGTTTTATTTTTTGTTTAAATTTTACAATACCATAAACTTGTCATAATTTGCCTTACTTCCCATAACTGTTACTCAGTATATCAAAAAAAATTGCAAATTTCAACACTAGACGGATCTAGATTGAACTTTTATCTTTCAAATGAACCCTTGTTTGTGATAGTACGTTCAAATGTAGTACCAATTTTAATCCCCCTACGAGAGCGCGTTCCCTATTGTTGCCTTTGTTCGACACTCTAAGTCTGTATAAATCTATCCTTTTCTCGCAGACAGCTACATTCGGGCCTTAATTCATTGTATTTCACAAAAAGTAAACACTTTGGACGTGTGGTTAATCTCTTCCTGTTATTTTTATTTGAAACAAGAAATAAAAATCCCTGCCCTTGAATTTTAATTTAGAACCAAAACAAAACAAACTTCAGGTTAGTTAAATATCACACACGAAATAAAAGAAAATCACACAATTAGTTAAAAACCAACAATATCTACTCTTGTAGTTTTTATTTGTATCCTTGGCAACCAATAACAGATTCAAACAAACGCATAAAACTAGGGTATATAATATTGCTAAAATATTCTCAAAACAAAAGCCGGTTTTACACGACTCAATTTATTCATAAATTGTTGAAGTTGGGCTTCAATTTCTTGATCAATAAATTGCCAAGTTGAAAAATATTTTTATTCTTTTTACACACATCAAGTTTTTCTAATTATGATAACTTTAAAGTCTTGTTCACACGAGGATTCTTTGAAGATTATGAATCCTGGAAAAGAAGAAGTTTCAAGATTCTGAATCTTGACAAAAGATAAATTCATGGTTTTGAACCAATCAATAAATTATAAATTCTTCTTTTCAAGACTCATTCTCACTAGAAAGAAGATATATTCTTCTTTTCAGGATTCAGAATCTTGGTAGAATCTTCAAAGAATCCTCGTGCAAACAGGGCTTAAGAGGCCCGTCTTCCTCCTAAAATCCAGCACAAAACGTAAACGTACTAACGTAGCGAGTGTTTTGTGGCCAGTACAAGAATGCTAAAATTGTATTTCAACAAGGATTATATACTTAAAGAATCAATTAACACTTGTGCATTTTTAAAATTTTAATATAAAAATTGTACATGATTATAAAAATTCCGAAAAAATCCAATTTATGCAAACTTTACACGGCTATATCTCCTGATAGAAATTAAATTTTAAAATTTTAAAAAGGCACATCTGTAGATCCATTCTTTCTCTATTAAATGTTTATAAAAACCATGAAGTCAATAATAAACTAACAGTTTACTCGCAACGAAAACACTAGTATTTTTCAACTTCAAAATGACATTGCGTTGCTAGGATGCGAGTTTCGGGTTGGTTATATAGGCAGTCGTAGTAGTGGGGAAAAGAGTGGAATAGAAAAAAACGTAAAATCTAGAATAATCTAGGAATTCGGAAAAAACCGAGACGCAAACCAACGCCAGGTTGGTTGCGTTACCTTAAAATGAAAATATTGGCAACGACAAAACTAAGAAAAAGTCCCTAGAATTCCCTAAAAAATTGAAGAAAAATATAAAACGTTCTATTTCGTCAATAAATCGATCAATTTGTGGCCAAAAAGATTGATGAAATAAATTGAAAATAAAACCTGGTTAATTTATTCATCAATAAATTGAATCGTGTAAAACAAGCTTAACAATAAATATGTCTACAAAGATGCTATAGTCCGTTCGTAGTAACATGTTTTATAGTGTGTTTTGGGCGAGTCCATCAACTTGTGGAGGTGTGTCCAGTGGGTCAGGTTCCTGGGAATTCAATTGTTCGAGTTATTTGTTTTGTGAGACAAAAAAGGGATCATAAATTTGTCATAGATATAAGTATGTAACTGAGCATAGTTCAATAGATAATAAGTAATAAAAAAATATTTTATCTAAATTACATAGATTTGGATACTTAGTATGCTTACAAAATATATTATTTTGCAATTTTTCCGCATTTCATAACAATATACATCCGTTAATTGAATTTACAATCCCATATTTTTTAAGCAAAAGTATTACTTGTTTTTTAAGCGTATTGTTAGGGCGTTGTTAAAACGAACGAACTATATCTTACTCTTAGCTAATTTTTAAGCTTTAAGGGTCCCGTCTCCGTAACAAAATACTGCGTGTGTAGAGGTGTAGCAGTTTCTGATTTATTCATTATTGCATATTAAAAATTTGAAGGAAAAACAGGTAGGTACTAGATGTTTGTGAAAGAATTAATCTAGGTTTATGCCCAGTTAAAATTCTGAAAAAATCTTTGGAATCGATATAAAAATTATTGTAAAAATGTTTTAAGCAATTTTTTACATGTTTTATCTGGTTAAGAGGTTTATTAGAAAATGTAACAGCATAAACCTAGTTCCATTCTTCGTCTGTAAATAAATTTATGAAATTTGCTTATTTGTAAAACTTCGTGAGCATTTTACAAATTGCTAGATTGCTTTTACAAATTTTAGGCGAATGTTTACGTGGAGTCGATACCCTTACGTGATTCAATGCTATTATAGATAATGTAGTATTTTGTGTAAGAGTGTATGTCATAGGAATATTATAGTAGTCCGTTGATTCTTACAAATACTATTTTTTCTGATCGGATTTACGGCAGGAATTAAACTTTTCTGTCCCTTACTACAGTCATTTGCAATTCAGATTATGTCACAAGAACGTTGTTAGAACTTAGAACTGTTATTAAGCCTGTTTTACATTATACTATTTTCGGCTAGAAACTTTCACAAGTTTCATACTAGATTTTAGAATGCAAAATATGATAATGTAAAATACATAAATCGTCTTTTCCGACATAAAAAAATAGCTTCGGTCTTATTTTTCAACCAAGATTTAAGTTTCATACTAGATTTGCACAGAAAACGCACATTTAGCGTTGCCAACTTTCTGTACAAAATAAAAATTACTGTCATAAAATTTGTTGTTGGTAACATTGATTACCAGGCGATCGAAAAACTATACTAAATTCCACGAGACCTTTCATTAAAGGAACACATGACCATGTGGTTTCGTGCATTCTGATTGGCTCTCAAACGTATACACAACGCTACGATTGGTTTACGACTTTAGCACGTGTTCGAGAAACTAATCACGGCGCTCGAAACAACATAAACTTGTGATTCTACAAAAAAAGTCAGAAAAATATTATAAGATCTGGTATAAAGTAAATCAGACTTACATAATGTGTATGTAAACTATCAAATTGTAGTTATCTCTTGTATTCCATTTATAAAAATACTATATAAAATTTAAACCTTTTGTTGAATTACAGTTATTAACATTTATACAACTCAAATCTAATGCAACTGAGATGTCACATTTTTAAAGCACAAACAAATTTCTATATTCAAAACATATTAGAAAGTATTTTCGTCCGATCAGAAAAAAATGATCTAAAAACTACTAACCTAAAAAACAATACTAAAATTCACAGCCTGTCCTAAGGTGTTCAAAATCAAAAGAACGTATCACACTAGGTAAAAATAAAACCCACACGTGAAAAGTCACTCCAGCAAACGGATTGTTTACCCAGAAGGCTTGGGAAGCTTGCTTGGGCGATATTTCACTGTTGGAGACTCTGCGTTTCAGCATTTCCTGGTTCTGAACGGGGGAGGCGTCTTCGAAGACGGTCGTGGACGCCCTACGCATCTGGGTCTCGATCACTGTGGACGGAGTTGACGACGAGTCTGAGCTGCTTTCGTTCTTCGGAGCGTCGGACGATGTTTTCGTTTCCTCGATCGTTTTGTCTGTTATTGTAGGTTCGACTATTTTGTTTTGTATTGATACTTGTTGGCTACTTGAATCGATTTGTTGAGTTTTATTTGTTGTTTCTTCTTTGATGGTTTTTTCTGTTATTATAGGTTGGACTACTTGTTTTTGTACTGATATTTGTTGGCTACTTGAATCGATTTGTTGAGTTTTATTTGTTGTGTCTTCTTCAATCGTTTTGTCTGTTATGGTAGGTTGAACTACTTGTTTTTGTATTGATATCTGTTGGCTACTTGAATCGATTTGTTGAGTTTTATTTGTTGTTTCTGTTACTATAGGTTTGACTTCTTGGTTTTGTTGTTTGGATAAAACAGTTATCTTTTCTTCGGTCATTTTTTCTGCTGTGTTTGGTTGAACTACTTGGTTTTGTATTGAAATTTGTTGACTACTCGAATCGTTTATTGTTTCTTCGGATAAAACAGATGTCTTGTTTTCTTCTGTTATACTAGGTTGTAGTTCTTGTTTCTGTATCAATATTTGTTGACAAGTTGAGTCGTTTTGTGTTTGAACTTCTTCGGATGGTCTTTTCGTTTCTTCTGTTAAAGTATGTTGAACTTCTTTGTCTGCAGTCGATATTTGTTGAACAGTTGAATCATTTTGTAAAGAAACTTGAGTTTTTAGTATTGTAGCTTCTTCAATAATTGTAGGTTTTTGTGTCTCAATATTCGAAACTGTTTTTGATTCTTCTACAATTAAATTTTTATTTTCAGGTACAGTTTCAGTCATAATTTTGTTGGTGTCAGTGATTATTTCTTGTTTATTATCAATATTTTGTTGATTTTCATGAATAGTGTGGTCATTGTTTACGATTTTTGAAAAAGCTGATGAAATTTGTTTTTCATGACTAATGTTTCCTTTGTTATGTGAGATTAGTCCTTCAATTATTTCAACTTGATTTGTTTGTTTTTCAATGACACCTTGATCGCATTCTTTTGTAGATGAAATCACTTGTACTTTATTATCAGATTTGTTATCAGATGATGAGATTTGCGACATACTTGCGTTATGAGTTAGTTTTTCGTCGATAGCTGATTTTTCTGAGGGAATTGTTATTACACTTTCTGTGCTTTCAGTTATTTCTGTAATTTCGGTTATTTCGATTTTTTCTTCAGGAGGTTTTCCTGATTTGTTCATGACTTCAGAAGGAGGATTTTCTACATTACTTTCTTCACTTATTTGATTACTAATTTCTGTATTATTATTAATATTAATGTTTGTATCTTTTTGAGACACATTTTCAATATTTTCAATTTCGATTTCTGTAGATTTAGTCGATTTTCCTATAATTTTCAGAAATTGATCTTTTTGTTGATCAGGCAATTCCGTAAACGATTCATACAGTTTTAAAAATTCTGCTTCACTAGAAATAACATCATCTTGTACAGTCCTTTCGGCATGAATTAAAGATTGTGAAGATATTTGAAGATCTTTTAAATTGGGTTCTACTTTAGAAGTATCTTGCTGAACATTACTGCCATAAGTTACGCTTGTTTTTACTTTGCCGAATTCTGATTTTTCTTCAGTAGTTTTTGTGACGCTTTCTTCTTTAACGTCGCCTGCAACATCTAAAGCGTTTGTTTGTTTAGGTTTTTGGTCATCTTGACTTACAGTGGTAGTGTATTCCATTTTGTCACCTTGACTGGTACCTTTAACGGTTACTAATAACTGTACAGATATTTCCAAGTCTTTTACTTTTTCCGTAAAATTTAAATTAGCCTTTCCTTTATCTGAACTGGAGGATTCTTGTTGGTTTACATTTGGTGCAACCTTAGCTTCAAACAAGGTTTGTTCTTGTTTGGTAACATTAACTTCGTCTTTTGGAGTAGGCGAAGCAATGCTGTCACAGTTTTCTGGTGTGACAACCTCAGTTCTAATTTGATGTCCATTCACATCTTCTGTGGTTTCTATGGGTAAATCAGTATCTTCTTCTGTTAGTGGAGATATTTTTTTATTTTCAATTTTATCTATGGGTTCAATATCGTCTAAAGAAGTCATGGATCTACTGATGTCGTCTCTAGAAGCCCGCGAAGAAGTCGAAGACGAGTTACGTTTCTTTCGGAAGCTTCTTCTGCGATCATCGCATTTTTGTTTGTTCATGCCGTCCAGAGAACGCAAAAATGCTTCGTCAAATTTAGTGTCTTCATTTTCTGCTGTGTCTGCAGTTATACCAAACAGTGATTCATTCATATTTTCTGTAATATTTTGAACTTCCAAATCAGTTCTTGAATACGTGCTATCTACAGAAGATTGGGTAAATATTGGGGGTTTGTTCCAGAAATCTTCCATAATTTCTGGGATGTCTGGAGTCTCCAGCAATGGGGGAACATCTTCAAAAGTCTTTCTAATTCCTGGGGTGTAAATCAATTCAACGCCTGAATCAGAATCTTTAGATTCTGGAAATGGAGAAGGCGATCGACTTTTCCAGAAATCTTTATCCACTACTTCCAGTCCAGATTTATCTGGATAAGGACTGGGGGATTTTCGGGACCACGCATTGTTTTCCAAGTGTTGTATTTTTTCTACTGCTTCTGTAATGTCTAGTTCTGGGGATATTAATCTTTGTACTGTTGGGGAATCCAAACCTGACACACTATTCCTAGGGACTTTCAAATTTGCTGCTAAGTTCGGTGTTCCCTGTTCGGAAATATGACCGTTACTTTTAATATCTATATAATCTTGAGATTTTTCTTGTGTTCTGACTGTTCGTTTTCGGATTAATTCCGAAAGCGTTTCTTGCGACGCCGATGGGCCAGTGTCATCCGGCCCGGGCTCAAAATGCAGCTCATGTTTTCGGAGTTCGACAGCGTAGTACTTGGCAACATCCCTCAAGTTGGATTTGCATTCACTGTACGCTGATCCGATTCTAAACTGTGTGTAGCAAGCGATGACCTCTAACACTCCGACGCAAGTAATCAGCACTGATAACAAAAGACCCATTGCTCTGGGTTTAGTTGGCGCTGGGTTCAGGTGATATAAATAGGTCTGTTGACGTGGTGAAAAGAAGCTCACAGTTCACGTGTTGCACCTTTGTTTGCACTATCACTGACACTTGCCGTTTGGGGGCGTATTATATTTTTAGCGCATCACATTTTGCCCATTCTTCCGCGATTCACCATCGAACAAAACTCGCGGCTAAATATAAAGCGTATTTCATAATAGCACAGAAATTTGCGTCGAGTATTTATAAACGTGGGCCACGAAATGTGTTCGCATTCGATTGGGACTATGGCAGGACTGAAGAGCGAACTGAAGTTGTTTTGCTCGGGACCTGAAATAATCTGTTACTTAACGCACACAGCCTTGACGTATAATTACAATCATCTATCGTCTGAAGGGAAACACGCGGAATTAAAACATTCTTTTAACAAAGACGAATAATAATCGCACTTCCTGTAAGATGGCGAGACGGCGATGTTGGCGCTATTGATAGAGGGTGGAAGTTTACGTTGCACGCGCTCTCTACGCTTGAGAAACTGGACTGTAATCGACAACTAAAATAGACACGAATTCACCAACAAATTTCACAGAGAATGCAGTACAGTCAACGCGTATACAACGATCCTTTACCAACACCATCAGCGAAAAAAAAAATACAAATTTTTAAATATAATACACAAAAAGTACAAAATAACCAGACACATTTTTATATATTACTTGGTATATAGTTTACCTTTTTGACAGACAATTTTGTGATTCAAGAACGAATTTCTGTCATTCTACAGTCAAATTTTAAGTCAAATATAATGCCCTGTTCACACGAGGAAAGTTTTCACTTAAAAGTTTCTTGAAAGTTAAACAAGTGCTAAGAGCTGTCATTGAAAAAACTGTCAATACCGTTCATACGGGATATGTAATTATTTTTATTAAATATATTTAAGATCACTAGCTTTAATATATTTTAAAGAAATAATGACTTTCCCCCACGGTTTCCCCGTATGTCCGGTATTCACAATTTTTTATGGCAGCTCCTAGCACTTGTTTTACTTTTAAGAATTTTTACTACCTTGTTATTAGAAAGTATTGTAATCGCGAAAAATTTCGGTTTTCAGATTTTGATGAAAATATCCGTTTTGACCTTTTCTGAATCCATTATGACTAGTTTCGTCGTGACGTCTGTACGTACGTACGTACGGACGTATGTATGTCGCATAACTCAAATACGGTTAGACGTAGAACGTTGAAATTTTGTATTTAGGACTGTTATAGCATCTAGTTGTGCACCTCCTATTTTTGGTTTCAATCTACAAACCGGAAGTAGTACTTTTAACAAATATTTCGATAAATATTTAATTTAAGACAAATTTTTTTATTTTATATGAAAGATTATGTGATTATTACCTACAATCGGTATTTTATAAATATTTTTGTATCTGGTATCATTTAAGAATAATTAAAGTATATACCTATTTATAATTTAGTATTTCGGTATCTTGTAGTCCATGATCGATTAACATTTGTTACTACGTAAAATTTAAATGATTATGACATGACAGTGACAGTGGCAGTGACAATAGTAAAATATCGTTTATATCTTCTTACTTATATATTAATATATTTATATATTATATATTTAATAGTTATTAAGAAAAGTATGAACAGTTTAATAAGCGTACAAGGAAGTCATGTGGTGTCCACGTCAGATTTTTTTAGTAAAATCTTTCCTCGTGTGAACAGAACATAAGGTATAGTAGAGGCACGGAATCAGACGAGGTGTGGATTTAAAAAAAGATCTATAAATGGCTATGGCACTACAACTATGATCTATGTCGTTATAAACAAAAATTGTACATGTAAAAATATTTGTTAATGACGACATAGATCATAGTCATAGTGTCATATCTATTTATAGGCCATTTATTTTGAATCTTTGAATAATTCTGTCATTTTGACATAAGTGATAATGTACCATGATCAGTTAGTCAGTTTAATGTTGGTCTCATTGGTTAATTTCGCACACGTAATCAGAAATGAAAGAATTTCATTTGATATTTATTTAACCAAAAAAATTTCAAACAAATATAATTCGAGTCATAAATTAATTTGGTAAAATTACTCATAATTCCTGCGTAGAAACGACAACTTGAGTCAAAATTGACTCTTAAATCACTGTCATTTTTGACACTCGTTTGTCCGTTACTACGCAACAAATACTCGTAATTTTAACAATAAATTATTTTAGGTTAAGTATTTTTAATTTCTTCGGTTAGTAGAGGATCGCTTTAACTCTTTACTATGATAATCGTGTTAACACTAAACTAAAGAGTATCGGAACACCAGGATGGGGGCAATGGGCCAAGACTAACACACGGTCTAGTTATTGAGAGCAATGCTACTTAGGGCTATTCCTTCCGGAAGAGTGTTCTTTCTTACTTCAAAGCCAAATGTGCTACAAACACCCAGCACTATGCCAATACACCCATCATTTAGCTTTATGTGTTCTAAATCATTCACTTCAAATGTGATATAAATATGCAAAGTGGTACCTGTAGTGTGACATAAATCTCAAAAGTTCACTTGTAATATCCCAGGTGCATGGATTATTATCCGAAATTTTTTTCGAGTGCATTGTTATCAATATGTCAATTTCGTCGACGACGAGTGAAATTGTATTGCAGCAATGCACGACAATAAATTTTCTGGATATTAATCCATGTTGAGGGGTATTCGGAAAAAAATCGCATTATTACTTATTTTTAAAAAATGACGTTTATAAATGTCTACAGAAATATTACCGGAAATATAGCTACTAGACAATATTTCCAGAAATACTAAATGCGATTTTCATTTATAATCTCACATGTGCATTAATTCTTTCCGGAAATTTTTATGAGCGCTTTCCAATAACGTCTCAATCACCTTGAGTGGTCCACGAGAATTGATAAACAAATTTAAAAAATATAGCTCCTAGACAATATTTCCAGGAACAAATGCGACGATTATCAACTGTAATTACACAAGAGCTTTTTATTTCGCCGGATAAATTTCTGTTTATATTGAAACCTTGTTGCCTAGCAATTTGAAAAGAAAAAGTGTTCAATAAAATCACGACATCGTAGGTGGAGTAATTTTATTTTAAAACAATTTTTCGAGTCAAATTGCTGTCAGGTGACAAGGTTGAGATGTCAAACAGAAATTTATTCAGAACTAATAAAATGCTCGAGTATAATTCAACAAGATAATTTAACGACTACTTTGGTTCTTCTTCACAAATATTTCCAAAATCAAATCATTTCACTGACAATATTTTAAAAATAATGAAGCAAATGACATTTTAGCGTTTTGTTTGGTTGCTAAGAAAGAGGTAAATAAAGTTTTATCATAAGTAATATAATAAGAGCCATAAATTTATCGGTAAAATTTACGAATAGTTGTTGCGTAGAAACGGACAAACGAGTGTCAAAATTGACATATTTAAATCACGACAGCGAAGCTGGAGTGATTTAAGAGTCAATTTTGACCCGAGTTGTCGTTCCTACGCAGGAATTATGAGTAAATTTTACCAATTAAATTTATGACTCGAATTATATTTGCTTGATTATTTCACGAACGATAATTAATATTTTATTTTTGACGTTTGCAACATTAAAAACATTTAATAAACAAAATGTAACCATGGTTACGGTAACTGTGGTTTTATCAAATTTTATCGCTGAAAAACTGCCCTCTTCGAAAAAGTTATGCATTCTTATTGGCCAGAAATGACGTGTGTAAAATAATCACTTGAAAAAAGTTACCTTCCTTTCTATCCGCTGTCAAAGCGATAAAATTGTGTTTTGTTTATGGCTTACTTTATACAGGAGTGGAATTATCATTTATAATCTCATATGTGCATTAATTCCTTCTGGAAATTTTTATGAATGCTTCCCAACAACGTCTCAATCAGCTCGAGTGGTACACGAGAGCTGATAAAGATGGTTTATTTTAATTAAAAAAGAAATACGTAGATAAATTATAAATTTAGAATCAAACAGTACAAGTGTAAAAATGAGCCGTGACAGAAATTAAACACTCGCATGTAAACGCATTTTAGATTCTAATTTATGGACTTGGTATTTAAAAATTGGGTATATTGTTCAAGTATTGATCAAAGCCATTAATAAGAATAATACTTTTATCTCTATATCGCATACGTGTAATCAGTAGATATATTTTATCTCTATCCTGTACTTCACATAATGAAAATGACTATAAATAAATTACAAAGTCTTGAATCATGAATTGGAATTTTGATCATCCATTTTTTCATAATATATTCGGGGGTAATATAACAAGAGCTATGATTATTATCGGTGATAGCATGAGTTAGTCGATGAAAATTGACCGAGTGCGCAGCACGAGTTCAATTTTCTGAAGACATAACGAATGCTATCACCTATGATTAATCATAGCCCGAGTTATATTTGGGGAGAATATATAAGGAATGAAACCAAAATGTTTGGTTATATTTTTTCAATAGCTGTCAAGAACGTTTTAAATTCTGTTTCACTTTCTCAATTTTGTCTTCACTGGTATTACCCCACCGAATACAATCAGGTTCATTCAATTTAAGTCTTATTTTTGACAAACAGCAATATTTAAATATGAAACTGACAGTAGGAAATTAATTGACAGAAACAGTTGACATGTAACAGCGGTGATAAAATATCATCGATTTGATAGCCTCTTACTGCCCTATTTTAGCCAATCAAATTAGTCAAATATGTGTCACGTGACACATGAATTATATTATATTCCTGTACATAAGTTCTTCTTTCCAAAAACAAAACTATGTGTGGTCCTACAAATGTGTAATATGACGAAAAATAACTTTGGCCTTATGACTAATGTCTAAAACTGCCGTGAAGTTGGTTTCTTCACATATTTTCCGCTGTATGGCTAATGTCTTGATCAAATCTAATAATACTTTTTAAGTGGGCCAACTAGTCGAGTAATTATATATTTACATACATATTAACTGGAGTTTAAGATTTTTATGGTGATTCTGTGCCAATTAATAGCTATAAGTGATAGATTACTTCTAAACGTTTAAAGTAATTTGCGCGATATTCATCCTTGAATATTAACGGCTTAATTAATATTGGAAATTATTCTTAATTATTATTTACTTTTCTGTAATCTATTTGAGAACCCCCACGAACAGATTTCTATATCACTAGTGAGTTAAGTACGTGTTTTAATAATCATAAGAGAATAAAATCTAAATCTGCGTAGTTTAATAATAATAACATAATAATCCATTTTTACTTCCCCAGCATAATACTGTATCGTGATTTTTTGACAATTCGAGATTTTGATGAATCTTTACGTTTTAGATCCTACTGAACAAAAAAACATAATTAAAAATCTGACGTGGCCATCACACAACCTTCCGCCATATCTAGACTTTAAACAGAAATGTATACGTACAATCCGGTGCCCATTTAAAATATACAAATAAAAATATAAAATATTCAAACACAGAAATTAGTATCACCTGAATCAAAAGATTCATTCACACGAAAACTCTTCTGTGTTGAAGCAATCCTCCGTTCAGTTACTACATTTAATAGCTTACTTATGACTTATATTATATCGCTAGTATGCCAACTTGTCACCCGTCTCATCTGTCAATATTTTTTATGCAGAAACAAAAATCAACCGAACATGGATTACAAGATTTCAATGTTTTATTTGATAAATTTATTTTTTAAATTTTACTGCAGTTCTTTAATGCTACCAGATAAAGACAATTTTTTATAACGTAAATTGGAAATAACTTTTCCTCTTATTCTTATTACAAATAAATACTATATTTATCCAAATTTATAGAAATTTTTGACACTTAATCTTTTCAATCTTCAAAAAATTTCACTTCCGGTGAAGATATTTGTACCAAAATCTAATGAGCTCTTCCTATTCGTATACAATTGTAAAATACCAAATATCAAAATTTTTGGGTAATTCGTATTTGAGTTATCCGACAGACGGCATCGGCCCGGACCACACACATACACACACACGCACACACACACATACATACAGACATCATCGGGAAACTATCAAAAATGAGTTGTAAGGACCCTAATTCGTGCTCATCCACTAAAAACTCACTACCCGATTTTTTGCATGATTCCAATACCTTCCTTTACAGGTAAGCGGAAGGTAAAAAAAAGTCGGTCTGTCTGTCTGTCCGTAAGCACGATAATTTAAGAACGAGTACGAATTTTCAACAGAAATTTTATATTTAAGCTTTTTACTAAAAAGTTAATCTTAAGTTCGATAATGAGCTTTATACGATCAGTGGTACCAACTTTATTAATTAATTTGTTTTTAAATTAGTACTTGAATATATACGCTTTCAATATTATTACTTAATTTAATTTACATATTGCTCGTATTATGTATAATTTTCTTTGTTAGTACGAGGATTCTTTGGAGATTCTCCCAAAATTCTGAATAATTTTTAGAAATTATTTAATAAAATACAACAAGGTTCTTTGTAAATTTAATTCTATAGCCGTGCAAGCTCAACTTTTAGGTACATTGTTGTAAAATATTATTTCAAAACCAAAGTCACAGGATGTTTTTTGTAACATGCTTTTTTGCTTCGAATTTGATAGCAAGAGATGCTCCAAATAGAGACCATAGACTAAATGGCTTATTAAAACAAGCTTCTTGCTTTGAATTTTATAGCAAAAGATGATTCTAATACTATCCAGGGAAAGACATTCCGTAATTAATTTTGAGAGTAATTGGATGTGTAAGTTTCTTTTATGCTGATGTATGTACAAAGTTTGCCAACTGAATGTTTGTTAGCGAATGTAACTGATACATGAATTTTTGTAAGATCTTACTAACACTGAAGAAGGTTTAAGGTGTCCGTCTATCTTAAAATTTTACAGCGTTACAGAGGTGTACGCCCCCCACGTTTACTTTAGTTATAATTAAAATATATGATGCTTTTACATATGTGTGTATTAACAAAGGATGTCTTAATGCCTCTAGTTTTTTATTTTTTGTCTTGGCCTAGGAATTTCAAGTAAAAAATATTTAAAAATGACGTTTTTTGTCATAATTTGATACGATTTAATATGACTTCTTTTGGTCATTATAAATGGAAAGAAAAATTTAAAAAGCAAAAAGCATGCAGCTAACCTTCCTATATCATATCGAATAATTTTGTTTTATTTCTTTAAAAAATACAGAAGTTATTATGGGAATACTGGAGCCATATTTACAGTATTTTTCAACTTCAAAATGACATCGCTAGGATGCGGCAAAGTACGAGTTTCGGACTGGGTTCGGGCAGCCGTAGTGGGGAAGAGAGTGAATTAGAAAAAAAAGTAATATCGAGAGTATAGGTAGACGAGCCCCTTAAGTGCAAACCGATCGTCGGTTATATATAAGAAGAAGAATATATGTTGTATGACTGATATTTTGAGGAATTTTTCAACCTTACATATCACCACAGTCGATTACACAGACACTTTACACAGTCACTTTAAAGACTGGTATGTTTAGTATCAGTAGTATCATTTAATAGATATTTATACATCTAGTAAGATACATGAATGTTTATTCAAGAGAAGAAAGTTTAGCCTCCGAGCCCAAAGGGCGAGTGGAATAATTTCTTCGAGTGAATAAACATTCGTATCTCATGTGGTTTATACAATATTTTATTCAATTTTGAAGAAATTATTTCAAATATATGAATTATACATTTATTTTGACATGACAAAAAAAAACGAATCAAAGTAGTCGTCAGTGGCAAGTTGTCAATGTTTTTATACATTTTTGACGAAATAATGGCAGTTTAAAACGTCAGAGTGATTTAAAAATGTGTTGAGTGATTTAAAAAAAAATTAATTCACTTGTGAATAAACAGTTGTTTAAAGTTGTTGCAATGGAGTTAATAATAGCAGTTTAAAACGTCAAAATTGAATAATAGTTATTTAATTTACAAGTGGGCAAAGTAAGGAATTACCCACGAGGGAAATCTTAACTCACGAGACCGAAGGCTGAGTGGGATAATTTTCTCGAGTGGGTCATTCCTTTTTGCCCACGTGTGAAGTATAACGTTTTATCCAACACCTCTTAATAACTGTTTAAATATTTTAAAAATATTAAGTTTCAACCTAAAACATCGTTTCTATGGTGACTTCCAACAAACAAAGTAACAATTTACCCACAAGTGGGTATAATTTTCATCAAAGCCACTAGTGGGGAATCTTTTACTTTGCTTGTTTAAAATCACCATAGTTATGATGTTTTTATTAAGAGGTGTTGGATAAAAAACTTTACAAAAGGAGGTACCTATACGTGATATAGGTCTTCGGTTTTAGAGATTGGCTGGACAGTAGACGGACCCGATACTTAATTACGAGTCTGAACCATATTGTTAAGATATTTATACCCACATCGTCACATATTTCGTGTGAATGTTTCTCAGATCTCATTAATAGGACCGACGTCACAATTCAGAACTGAAGTTAGTACGAAACAAATGGCGGTCGGCCAGAAATAAACGAAGAGTAGTGTGCAACAACCTACGATCACTATGATCTCTGTATATTTCGAAAAAACAGACAAAACAAAATGGGCACTAGCAGATGTTTCATTTAGAAATTATTTCAGGCATACTAAAGGTAGATTCACAACTTAGCGCGTTATATTTTAATGGCATATAGTAGGTACTCAACTTACTGACCATGGAACAATTTTTTTTTAATTAGTAAATTTAGGGAGGTTGGTGACCATATATTAAAATGATGATGAGGGGCTGAAATTTATACAGTGCCTTTATTACACTATTGAGATTCTACATTTTTTTAAAGTACCTAGGTATTCGTCTATTCGGGTTTTGAGTAATTGAATGTTGAAATTACGCTCGTTTTACATGGACTCTTATGGCAATTCACTAAATTTTTGTTTTGTTGCTTTAAACTATATGATAAAATGATGAAAAATTCATAGAACTTGTATTCATATTTCCTATAAACCTTTAAAAATAAGTTCGTGAAGATTTTGTGTATTTTTTCCAAACCATTTGCAAGTTATATAAAAAAATGTAAGCATGCCAAGCATTTTTGATTAATGAATTAGTATTATTGTAAAAATATATCACCGCAACTGAACGAACTGCGATATCAGCCAACGCGCGTTGAGCGAATTTTGTTTTATATTATCAAAAAAAAATTATATTAAAATCCGCTCCCAAGGCTAATGTCTGGGTACGGCACTGCAGGAGTCCACAACCTCCTTAAGAGCAGTTTTCGCAAGAAGCACATTTTTGAAACCACTGGATTGTTGATTGTATAATGGGTATCGGATTAACTATGAATGGAAGAAAATAATATTTTAATTAATTATACAATGGGAAAATTCTATTTGAATACAGTAACCAAAACTGTTTGATTAAAAAACCTTGAAGGCTGAAAGCTAAAATTGTGAATTTTGAAAAAATTCTTTCAGTGTCGTGATAAGTGAGTTGAGCACTATAATATGTCATTACAATATTATGCATGAAGGTACCACAACTTAGGACAAAAAATTAAAGGGTACCTATATACTGTACGATGTGCTGATTATGAAACAAACAGATTTTTTTTAAATTCGCAAAAAAATTGCATCCTATATTCCAAGCAAACATTTTTTTGCCACTGATCGGTAGTTATTTTAGATAATTTTTTTCAAATCTTCTACAATGAAAGTAATTGTTTACATAATATCTAATACTAATAAATATCAAATTATCAAATATACCATCAAAACAGTGATACTTAAAATGTACACACGTTAAGTAAACTACCTTTAAATTTGCGAATTTTAAAAAAATACTTTTTGTTTCATGATCAGCACATCGTACAGTATATATCCTTTAATTTTTTGTCTTAAGTTGTGGAACATTCTGTATTATATTTCGATTTTGCATTGAATAATAATGAAATTATATTTAGTAAAAGTGTTCCAATGTTTTTGCTCTGAGTTGAGTGTAAAATAAACAAACATCAAGGACAACACAAATTGATAGGCACAGGTGACAATTATTTTAAATATAATTTACGAACGATTTTATAGCCTATAAAATTTATCTGGACTACATACATACAGATTTATTTTATTACACGCATTATATATCCTGCAATAATTATTTCAACAAATAAATGTCTGTTGGAATCATAAAGGAACCATATTTTATACAGCATTTTTTTAAATGTAGTATTTTGTACAATATTGTAAATACGAGTATGTTATAATAATTTGAATATTTTTAATTGCTCATAAAAAGAATAAAACTTACTAAACTGGGTTCTATACTTTAATCCTCATATCGAACTATCGGAAAAATGTTATCACTTATCAGTTGCTTATCACAAACATGATGCTATAAAATCTAAATTGTTGCTTCATAAATGAAACTACGTTTGATTAAAAACTAAAAAAAATAGCAAGGAAAATCACATTCTAATTATTGTGCAATTTCAAGTTCCTCGGTTTTATATCTTTAAAAAAATCTATTGATATAGTTACATTTTATCAATAAAAGTAGACCTGGATCAACGAACAAATACATGATTATAATATTACATAATATTTAGTGGGCGAGATATTTCATTCTACGAAATACTATTACATACCCTAAATGTTTTATAGAGTTAAAAGTATAATACAGCAATGCAGAATGACATCATAGCCAAAATAAAAGAGCAGTCTAGGAAATATTTCAACCTGTATAATAATAGTTATTTATGTACCACGGGCTTAAAGACCAGTCTAAACTTACTATCTCAACAAAAGTGAATGATGCGTTACATACATTACATAGATCATACTTCTTTTACCCATTCTTGGTACAACCACAACTGTAATATAAAATAATGCCTGATTTTACCCCTTGCCAGAAAAAGCTTCTTGTGTCAAAAAAATAAACGCCCCCATGACGTTTCCCAATATTACGTGCACTTAGAATCACTTTAAAGGCGCACTTAAAAGTGAAAAAACCGTAACACGAAGTCTGTATTGGTATTGTTTTTAACCCGATAATTGATAAATCTTATTATAGTTCATAATATGATTTTTAAAATGTTTTTCAGCGACACTTTAAAACTTTTACATGGCTCATTTTGCACATGCTTTCTGCATAAATTTCGGATTAACGATGTAACCTATATTAAAAATTATGTTACATAATGAAAATATATACATTACTAATTGCCTTATTCTAAAAATTATGTCTGTAATAATAAAATTAATTGTAATTTGATGAATTTTGCTCTGTCTTCTTTCATTCTTACTGCAAATTATATTTTTATTATTCTTATTTATTTTATTAGTCTTATTTAGCATAAGACAATCTAGAAACTCTAATGATTCTATTGATATATTATTTATGCATATTGCTTGTTCCTATTTGCAGAAATTTATGCAGATAAAGTGCATAAAAATGACTGTCTGGACTCTGGAAACGGTTTCAAGCGCGACCTTAAAGCTTAATAATTTCTTTGAATGCCCCTTATTATGTACAGTACATCAAGTACCAGAAGTAGTAAAATAAGTCACTTAGTACATGTTAAAACACTTGTTTAAAATAGCGCACTATTTGAAATGCAACATTTTCTTGAAGGCATACGATTTGAATTAAGGGGCCCGTCTACTATCTAAAATCCAGCATAAAATGTACTAACGTAGCGAGTGTTTTGTGGCCAGTCCAAGAATGGTAACATTTTATTTCAACCAGGATTTAATAGAGAAAGAATGGATCTACAGATGTGCCTTTTTAAAATTTTGATTAAAAAATTGTACATGAATATAAAAATTCCGAAAAATTCAAAAAAATTCCTATTTTATGCAAACTTTACACGGTTATATCTCATGATACAAATTAATTTTTAAAATTTTAAAAAGGCACATCTGTAGATCCATTATTTTTCTATTAAATGTTTATAAAAACATTACTCGCAACGAAAACACTTTTATAGTATTTTTCAACATCAAAATGACATTGCATTGCTAGGATGCGGCAAAATACGAGTTTCGGGCTGGTTTAGGCAGCCCTAGTAATGGAGAAAAAGTGGAGTGAAAAAAAAAATAAAATCAAAATATTCTAGGAATTCGGTAAAAACGTAGACGAGCCGCTTAAAACAAAACATCATTTCTGGCAAGGGGTAAACTCAGGCACGATTTCATATTACGTCTCTCTAGCTATACAGGTTGGTGGAGGTGAAATGCGAACATAGGGAAATATAAGACAATGGAGTTATCATGCTAGGCATCTTTCTTGATATACGTGGAATAAGTAATTTTTATTGTCATTAAAATATTTTCTTTGCATAATAATGTATGTGTATGAGCAGAACGAGAAAGTTTACATGCACTTTTAGATTTTATTATTATTTCATTGATTACTCTTTTTGCCACACAAATTCACATTACTTCGTTTTGTGACACTACTACAAAATATATCAAGATACCTGGCATGAAAGTTCGATTGTCATGTATGTTCCCTATGTTCGCATTTCACCTCCACCAACATGTATAATAATTTAGATATCCCTTTTACAAGGGGATGCTAATAATATCTTCGTATTCTCTACGTGTGTTTCTCGTCCTCATTCATTCAAGTCATCGGCGTGGTTTGCACACATCACCACGCTCGGTCTGAATCTGCGCCAAACATGGAGCGCCGCTGCACACGGCACTAGCCTCTGAAGCCGTCGCTCTTGGCTCGCGGCGGTGTCTGGTTGCACTGCACAACCAGGATGCCTGCCGACGGCGACGACGACCAACATTACAAAACAAAACTACAAAGCAAACTTCGGCGTCAAAGAGAAATTATAATTCTTACAAGGGCCGCACAAAATAACGGTTCAGGTTCGCTGTGCTTCACAGGCTTCGGTTTTGTTCCGGATTTCATTTCTTTTTTAAGTGAACCGGTTTTATAAGAAGCGGTTCAAGATCCGATTTCGATTCAATGATTTATTAAGCGGCTCGTCTACGTTTTTATCGAATTCCTGGAATACTTTTTTATTCCACTGTTTTCCTCACTACTAGCTACTAGGGTAGGGCTGCCTGAAACCAGTCGCATCCTAGCAATGCAATGTCATTTTGAAGTTGAAAAATACTTTAAAGTGTTTTCGTTGCGAGTAAACTGTCAGATTATTATCGACTTCAGGATAATGTTTTTATAAACATTTAATAGAGAAAGAATGGATCTACAGATGTGTCTTTTTAAAATTATTTTGTATCTGAGATATAACTGTGTAAAGTTTTATATTCATGTACAATTTTTACCTCTCGCCTAGAGAGGTATAGGGATCGTGAAAAAATTCGATGTCGAGATTTTTGTCAATAAGCACGTTTTAGCACCTTTAGAACCTATTTTGACTATTTTCACGATGATGTCTGTGTGTGTGTGTGTGTATGAAAGTCTGTATGTGTGCCTACTATGCTCTTTCGTTCTTATTCATTATCTCAAATTCTATTAAACATAAAATTCTAATATTTTGCATTATATATTTGTACATGTTAATGAAGAGCTGATTAGATTTTGGTAAAAATCTGCCAACCGGAAATGGTATTTTCTTGAAGCATTTTAACATTTTTTGCCAAAAGTATAGAAAATTCTGCGATAGTTACAATTTGTCATACGACATTTCAAAGAACAAATTATATCTTACAATATTTATTTAACATCTTGTCTATATCTCTTACCAATAAAGGAAAATTATTTTTCAAAGATATATAATTTTACCTACCACGATTTGTAAATCACAATATAGGAAAAAAATTAAAAACAAAAATGAATATGTCAATGTGACAGATGAACAGACGTAGGTATACACAATTTCTGAAATTTTTGTGGCACCATTTTAAAAGAAATGTAAATATTATTAACTGAACATAATGTAATAAGGTATTAATAAAGTTAAATTTTTATCTATAAAGAGCTAATTAAAGAACTAAGAACTATAAAATTATTTTCATAAAAAAATTCACATAAATTACAGTGTTAAGGCGAGAGGTCGTGTGCTGGCCACATCAGATTTTTTAATAAAAATTTTAAAAAGGCACATCTGTATATACATCCTTTCTCTATTAAATCCTTATTAAAATAAAATTTGACCATTCTTGTATTGGTCACAAAACACTCGCTACGTTAGTACATTGTATGCTGGATTTTAGGTAGTAGATGGGCCTCTGAAATCGAAGGAGGCTACAATTTCAAGTTTTAATGGCTATATACACTGGGGTTTGTCTGCGACGACACGAGGGCAACCCCTCTGTATTTAAAGAAAATACTACTAATAATAATTTAGTAACGTATTTTACAGTTCATCTCAGAAATCCAACAGATATTATAACTAAAATTTAAAATATAATAAATTACAAAAAAAAATAAAAACTTGACGAATACAACAATTTTCATAAAAATTTAATAGCGCTTTCAAGAACAAATGTTAAATATTTCAATTAATGCTGTAAATCGTTTCGAATAGAGGTGAGAGGTAAAAATATGAAAATTAATCTCTTGGGATCAAATTAAAAACTTTATTCCCTAAAAACAAATTTTGGTCCAACGAACAAGGAATTTATTTCAAATTTACAATTTCAAATTTAAGGAGGTTGGTGACCGTTTATTAAAATGATGATGAGAGGCTGAAATTTATACAGTGCCTTCATTTCACTATTTAGATTCTAAAATTATTTTTTTTAAATATTCGTCTATCCGGTTTTTGAGTAATTAAATATTGAAATTCGCTCGTTTTACATGGACTCTTATGGCAATTCACTAAATTTTTGTTTAAACTATATGATAAAATGATGAAAAATTCACAGAACTTGTATTAATATTTCCAATAAACCTTTAAAAATAAGTTCTTGAAGATTTTGTGTACTTTGTCTAAACCATTTTGCAAGTTATTTAAAAAAAATGTAAGCATGTCAAGCATTTTTGATTAGGGAATTAGTAATTATTGTAAAAATAAATATCACAGCAATGCAATGACATCAGCCAACGTGCGTTGAGGCGTTGAGCTAATTTTGTTTTACATTATCAAAAATATTTTTATTTTCATATCCTCCCTCTAAGGCTAATGTCTGGGTACGCCACTGCAGGCGTCCCCAACCTCCTTAAGTGGGTAACTCAGTCCTTGCTGTATAATATAATCCTTTTCGTAAATAGATCTTTTCCATTAACTATTACTTCAATTGGAATATCTTTAAAAAGCTTTATTTAAAAAAAACAATATTTCAGCATAGCATAATATTAAGTAGTTATAAATATTTGTATATTTTTAAAAATAATCCCACAATAAGTTAAGGGAAAGAAACGTGCGTACCTATGTAGAAAATTTAATAAATTTGGAAAAAAATCTACAACAAAATGTTTACAAATTATTATAAAAATAAAATGAATATTGGCTCTTGCTTATCATTTATCAGTCGCCCGTATTTTGAACACGTGTTAGACATCAATGCCAAGCACTTAACAGTTTAGATAAATTCATTTTTATGTACACATAAAATTATCTACAAAATCTATACGTTAATGCAATAACTTAAGTAAAACTGAACATTTTTATTAAATAGTAGTACTTAATGCGCGATTAACTATAAATAAAACAATGACATCAAAGTCTTATAATATCTTCTCGACTATGACAAACTGTGATTTGAAAAATGAATGAGGTACATCGAAACTTGGTGGCGTGTGCACGTTGAAAACCAAATGGCGACGAAATAAAAAGTTGCAAGATTGCTTTCTTCTCTTCAGCAAAAGAGAATCTTTTTGTTTTACTAGAATAGCTACTATAAAAGTGCCGTTCGTACTTTACTAATAACTTAATTCAGTTGCACTTTAGAGAAAAAATTTATTTACAAAAAATGTCTATAATTTTATGCTTAACATCGGATTGATTCAAAAATTTAAAAATTCTCAAAAAAACAAATTTCAAAATTTGATTTTTTTTAAATTAGAAATTGGGAATAGTTTTTGAAAAAATATTGACAATCCGATGTTAAGATACTAATGTAGATTATGTGTAATTTTTTTGAAAAAGATATTTCAATCGTAGCATGAGTTATTAGTAAAGTACGATTTTTGATGTTTTTCTAGACTTGCCATTATTCAAAACAAGTGCGAAAAGTCAGAAAAGACAATACATATATTTAGTATACTGTAACAAAAATTTGGTTCATAAAGCACTCGAAATGCACGAGTAATTAATTTAATAAGGAACTACTACACGCTAACTATACTAACACCTTAACTATTTTTCTATTACAGCTGCCCGAAACTCGTACTTTGCCGCATCCTGACTATGCAATGTCATTTTGAAGTTGAAAAATACTGTAAAAGTTCGGTAAAAGTGTTTCTTTGATTTCAAGATAATGCTTTTAAAAACATTTAACAGATAAATGGATCTACAGATGTGCCTTTTTAAAATTTTAAAAGTAAATTTCTATCATGAAATATAACCGTGTAAAGTTAGCATAAACTGGTAATTTTTATAATTAAGTACAAACTTTTTATTAAATTTTTTAAAAGGAACAACAGTCTGTAGTACTTTTTGAAATACAATAGGGTATTTTACCATAGTAGCAAATTAGTAATCCAGTCAATTATATTGAAACGAGACCTCAAAAATGAGTTATTGCCATGAAAAAAGTTTTCAAAAAGTTAATAGTTCTATAAATATTTGAGATTTTACTTATCAATACATCTACGTCACAATAATGCGTTTTCACGTGTATTCTTACTTACAGTAATAAAGAAACTACCAAATTGTATTTTATATTTTGTAACATTTAGAACATTTGATTTTACATAGAGAACATTTTAATTCCAGCCCCATGGTTTGAGAAAATTGCAGCTATACATCTACGTCACACAAACTTTGAAAATTAATTACAGCTTTATTTAGAACAATTAAGGCTTATCAGTACTCTCAATCGCTTTCAAATAACATGAAGTTTCAATAAAAAAACTTTTTAAAAAAATGGTAAACTACCCTATTGTACCATTCTTGTACTGGCCACAAAACACTCGCTACGTTAATACAATTTTATACTAGATTTAATAAGGTAGACGGGCCTCTTAAGAAGATTCCCTAGACATTTTAAAAAATGTTCTAATGCAACCAAACTTTGAATTTATGTTGTCTGTGTCATAAAAATAATACCTGAATTTTTTGGAAATTTTTTACCACGTAGTTTCAACGAAATTAATTGTTAAATTTTAATATTTTACATGGGCTCTGGGCTCTTATGGCTTTCCATTAATTTATTAAATAAAAAGATGTTAGAAATGTTCTATTTACTTAATTTTTGGTATATAAACGTATGCAAGCACGGACATCAATTTCCCAAAATTTGAAGAAGGTTGACCACATAGTTGTAACAATATTGTTGTTGTAAAAAAATCTTCAAGCATTTTTTGATTAGTGAATTATTGTAAAAATATATCACCGCAACTGAACGAATTGCAATATCAACTAACACCCGTTGACCGAATTTTGTTTTACATTAATAAAAATATTTTTATTAATTAAAGGCTGATATCTGAGTACGCCACTGCATGTCTAGGGAACCTCCTTAAACAATTTGTAGGTAATGTAGGAAGATGAGAATATGAATATCCGGTTAGAATTTAAATTCCGCCTGATTATGAAACGTAGGATTGATTTATTACAAACGTAGATTCGTATATGGCGTTATTATATAATATGTTTATTTCGCTAAACATTATGTAGATTTATTATGTTTATAGGTAACTATAAAAATAAATTTTATTTAAAAGTGAAAACATGAAAAATAAACAATATAAATTTGTACCATAAAATTTACTGCATAATTTAAAACACATTTATTTATATAATTATAAATAAATAACGTTATTTAGTATAAACAAATTTAATGATTACTTAGATTTCAGTAGGCAGCGTAAAAATGGCGAATGACATCATCACGTAATAGCTACTCACAATTTAAATAATATTTACATACTTATTTAAAATTTAAAACCACTTTTACCTCAATAAATTTTGAAACGCAAATCACAATTTACAACTTTTAAAATTGCTATAGAAGTTTGTACAACATTTGGACTTGTTTCAAAATGCATCATAAAGTACTACAGATTTTATAATCTGCCAATTCTATTTTAATTCTGGGTTCTAAAAATAATAGCCACGTTTTCTACAGTTTATGTTTCTAGATCGTTGCTATAGAGACGGCTCCGTGGATTCATAACTTCTAGCACCATCTTATGTACAGTAGAAGAGTCACATAATTTGAAAAGAATTTGGCCCAAGAGACAGAAGGACAGAACTCTTTTACAATACCGCTAGTGGTCGGTTTTAGTAAAAACAGTAAGCAATGGATTTAAGGCGGTTGCACAGTCAAATTATAGGTTGTGCTAAACGTTCTGTATTACTTTAATAAACAAAGATTTAATTTATATATCTGAATAAGTAAATTGAACACTTTGAATTTTGTATTCCAGAAAATTAATTTTAAAATGGATCAACACCAGTCGTCAAAATAGCGAAAAACAACATGCAGTTTTCCTCATAAAATTGGTTTAAACAATAAGATTTTTTAAACAAATAAGACTTTTGAGCTTGAAGTTGCCATCTTTTTGCTCTAATGCTACTTTTTAGAATTTTTATACAGGGTGGGAAAAAAATTAAAGGGTATATACTACAAGACGTACTGATCATGGAACAAAAAGAATTTTTTTAAAATTCGTAAAATAATTTGCATGGTATTTAAAGGAAACATTTTGTTAGCCACTGGTTGATACATACAAGTAATAATTGTTTACACAACGCCAAATAAATGTCTGATGTTGTGTAATTAAAAATTATGTTTCTTTTAATAAAGTACGCTGTTTCAGTGATTCTAAAAATGTTCATTTCAAGTAAATCACCCTCAATTTTGCGAAATTAAAAAACATTCTTTTTGTTCCATGATCAGTACGTCTTATAGTATATACCCTTTAATTTTTTTCCCGAAGTACAGACACCCTGTATAGGATTCTATTAAAATACACATGAAATATTCACAAAATTGGACATAAATAAATTGAAGAAAAAACTAAAAAAACTGGCATTAGAGCAAAGAGGGAGCATCCTTCAACTTTTCAAAAATATCTTAGTTAGTTGGAAAATTTCAATTCTTACTTCAATTTTAATGGAAAACTAAACATACTTTTCACTTTTCACCATTTTAACGACTAGAAGCCAATCACCTTAAAGTCGCGCTTGAAACCGTAATTTTTATGCCCTTTATCTGCATAAATTTCTCCAAATAGGAATAAGCAATAGGCATAAATCATATATCACTCGAATCCTTAGAGTTCATAGATTGCCTTATGCTAAATAGGAATACCTGAAAATACATATAATTTGCAGTAGAAATGAAAGAAGAGAGCAAAATTCATCAAATTGCAATGAATTTTATGCAAAATGAACTATTATTACAGACATAATTTTCAGAATAAGGCAATTAGGAATGTATATATTTTCATTGTGTAACATAATTTTCGTTGTACGTTACATCGTTTATTCGAAATTTATGCAGAAAGCATGTGCAACAGGAGGCATGTCAAAGTTTTAAAGTGTCGTTGACGTAGCACTAGTATAGCTACAGATTTAAAAAAAAGTCATATTATGACCTATACTTAATAAGATTTTGACAATTATCGGGATAAAACATTACCATTAAGACGGCTTTTTCAATTTTAAGCGCGTCCTTAAGGTAGTTGCCTACCGAAATTAGCGACATCGGCCGGTAGACTTCATGAAGTGTAGCTTATTTCCGAGAGGGTAAAAAAGTAAACATATTTGGCATTACTACACCACAGAAGCACAAGTATGTATTATAGTATTAGTGAGGAAATAATGTTTACGTTTGAAATGCCTATGGTTAATAGATATATCGTTGTCTTTTTGATACTTCATAACCTCAATTCTTCGATAAATTGACTTTAAAATTAATTATCATTTTTTTCAATAATAATAATACAATCTTCTTCTATATTTAATTAGTATTGTGTTAGTTTTTCGTTAAAATATGTCGTCTGGTTTAGATAACTAATTTAATAACGAACGATTTCAAGTCACCTTCCTAGCTTGCAATATAAAAAGGTCAACTTTACAGCTTCATAGTTACCAAACGAAACTGACGATTGTCCTAATAATTTAGTTTAAATTGTATTAATATCAGATAAATGTCCTATAAAATTTTTATTTATTTCTGTCGTCATCGATTTTGGTAGGCTACAACCTTAAATAAAACTATACCCATAGAACAGAGCGTTAGATTCTTTATAGTCTATACTTTATTTCAGCTAAGAAAATAGCGTTGGGTTAGATAGGGCAATGATATTCTTGGATCGGATTGGTTGAGATGAGAGGTAGATTTACACTAGCAAACATTTTCATTTCCGTTAACATTACTTAAACCTTCTTATTTTGAATTTCATAGTTACTTCGAAGTACTACATTATTCTATAGATGACAGCTTTATTCACAAAACATAACTTATTTAAGACCGCGTCAAATTTTGAACTAATAAAATGTGTGAGTGTAAAACTTACTGGCATTCGCAGTGCCATCTGCTATTTTCTTAGCTGAAATGAAGTATAAGTAGGGAATGGCTTCATCACAGGAAAATAAAAAACTCTAAGTTTAATTCATAGGACGTTGCATGCATAACATGATGCAAATCTAGAAAATCCAACGAAACAAAATACATACATCAAACGATTCATTCACAGGCAAATTCAAATCGAGAATTTCAGATTCGGCATAAATGCAAAAAAATGAAGATGGAAACACAGGAATATGCAAATCTAGAAAAGTGTTCTAGTTAAAACCGAGTATGTGGGGCTCACGAATGGTAAAATTCTAGTTCAGTTTACTTAATTTTTCTAGATTTGAATCTTCGTGTGGTATGCATATATGCCGAATCTTAAATTCTAGATTTGAATTTTCCTGTGAATGAATCATTTGGTGTATGTATTTTGTTTCGTATGGATTTTCTAGATTTGCATCATGTTATGCATGCAACTTCCTATGAATTAAACTTCGAGATTTTTATTTTCCTGTGTTGAATAGGCACCCGTCTAGGTAGATTATTGTTCCATTGTGCCATTTTTCACACGCAGAACCGATACAGTGGCGCGTTCGATCACCAATAAACCGATATTATTTTTATTTAAATCTATTGTTTACAAAAACAACCAGTAGTAACAACAAAGTATCTCATGTGTCCTAAACAATTTGCGATATTGATTTGTTGTTATTTAAAATCAAGTAATGATTCATCAGTATTATAAAAATAAAAATAAATATATCTATTGTTCTAAAGTAATATAATTTTGTTTATCACCATGAATTAGTATGTAACTTCTATATCTATGGAAAATTTCAAGCATCTGATAAAACTTATCATGCGATATTGATAAAGTGCAAGTACAGTTTCACAATAATTATATATTTTTTTATGAAATAATACTAAAATAAATGTTTTTTATTCCTAATGCATTATTTAACATTTTAGTTATTAACCTAATACTTGTTTGCAGCGGAAGTCAAAATTTTAAACAATACTTTACCATAGTGCAAATTAGCAATCCAGTCAATAATATTGGAAGAAGACCTCAAAAATGAGTTATTGCCATGAAAAAAGTTTTCAAAAAGTTAATAGTTCTTTAAATATTTGAGATTTTACGTATTGATACATCTACGTCACAATAAAGCGTTTCACGTGTATTCTTACTTACAGTAATAAAGAAACTAACAAATTGTATTTTATATTTTGTAACATTTAGAAACAATTGATTTTACATGAGTACATTTTAATTCCAGCCCCATGGTTTGAGAAGATTTTCAGCTATACATCTACGTCACACAAACTTTAAAATTAATTACAGATTTATTCAGAACAATTAAGGCTTATCAGTACTCTCAATCGCTTTCAAATAACATGAAGTTTCAATAAAAAACTTTTAAAAAAAATTGGTAAACTACCCTATTATAATTTCATAAAACTGTATAAGTTTTAAATTATTTTATACGATACAAATTTAATAATATTTAAATAATTAAAATCATTTTCAAAAAAGAAAATATTTACCGAAATAAGAGTACAAAATTTCATAAAATTATATAAGTACAGGTCAACCATATTTAATAATTAAATTAAAATATGAGTAGAAAAAAGTATGAAAAATGTATTAAGGCAATAGTTATAACGTCACGGTTTTAGTTAATAATTTAGTCTCCAGATTGCACCACATATTATAAATATTTGAAACACCAACAAGCTAAGAGTGTAAGAGTACCCATACCAATTATTATTCAATAATAATTTATAATGATTTAATTAACGCTTACAATTATCAATTATTGATAAAATTACTCAGCACGTAAACACTTAAACTTTGTTCATCGCGCATTTTCTTATCTTATAATTACAATTTTAATTTAAAGAATGAAAATCTGATAAGAAACTATTCATCTAAAAAACATTTACTTAGAATCTTTAAAAAGTAGTTTAATAATTTTTATGCACGGTCGTATCATAATTTATACACGAATTTCTTTGACATAAACGTCACTTTATTGTCTACGGATCACATTTAGGGCAGGGCGCCATAAAAAACATCAAATTAATACAAAAAGTTTAAATTATTAATTTCCCTTATATAAACTACTAATAATTCTATAAATAACCATTTTCTGAAATTAGTTGTACAATTTTTTATTTAAATAACATCATTTTTACTTACATTTAACATAAATTATCTTGTAAATATTTAAATTTTTGTTTATTTTCGGAGTTTTTTGGGTAGCTTAACAACAATCCAAGAATTTAGTAATTTTTGGTAATTTGAACAAGTAAATTATATAAATTAATTTATTGATAAATATTCAACCGTGCATAAAGTTGGGTATGTACCATGGGCGTAACTTGCTTTTATGGTTTTATGGCTCTTGACGTGTTTTTAGCCCTCGGCTGACGCTCGGGCTCAAAATCACGTCTCAAGCCATAAAAGCTTCCTTACACTATTAATACATAAATAACTATTATTTACACATCATATCACATGTTATTAAATTTTTATTAATTATTCTGGACTTGTTGATAAAAAAGTTGTGAAATAAAAATACGGCTACCAAGTTTTTATCTCCTCTTCAAAATTCTGTTATTCAACCGGATGTATTTATTAATTAATCATCCTTCATAAACTTGTAATATAATTCATTACTTCGAAGTCTCCGTTTTAATTAATATCATTAATTATTAATTAATTAACATATAAATACATAAGTAGAGATATTATATATACTTTACTATCGATTTCAGAAAAAATATTACAATATTAAACGCAAAAGATTTTGTAAACTCACCGAACAAAATTTCGATGGCAACTCTAAACTCAAATAACTAGAAACAGATTTTAATCTCGCCTATTTATACTTATGTTAATAAAAATTATTTGAATTGCTGTTGAAAATATTGCAGTTTCAGCCTAGTTAAATGTGACTCAAGCATATTTTGAAATAAGGAGAAGATTTTCTAAATTTAATTCGCCTTCAGATTTTCTACGATACCATAATTTTTACATGAAAAATAATTATCTTAAAGTTTGATACATATCAAGTTTTATTTTATATACGGTAGAATTAATTAAATGAAACGTAAATATACTGAACTAATATTAGTTTCACCTGTAATCAATGATAATTCGATAATTGTGATATTGACTTTTCTTATCGGATTTTTAATATTAGCCATGTCTCATGGTAACTATCTAATTGATAATCCATAATTAAACAGAGGACAGGAAAACTGTTGGTTATTTCGCACATAAAATTTATTTTAAAAAATTGAACAGCTCCAAAGAAAATAATAATTTTTTAATCTTAGTATAATTATCTTAATATTTATTACTAAAATACAGGGTGTTCCACAACTTAGGACAAAAAATTAAAGGGTATGGTACTGTACGACGTACTGGTCATGAAACAATTTTTTTTTAATTCACAAAGTAAAGGGTAGTTTATTTGACGTGTGTACATTTTAAGTATCACTGTTTTGATGGTATATTTGATAATTTGTCATTTTTATTAGTATTAGATATTATGTAAACAATTACTTTTATTGTAGAAGATTTGAAAAAAAATATTAAAAATATCTACCGACCAGTGGCAAAAAAATTTTTGCTTGAAATACGATGCAATTTCTTTGCGAATTTAAAAAAAATTCTTTTTGTTTCATTATCAACACGTCGTACAGTATATACTCATTAATTTTTTGTCCTTAGTTGTGGAACACCCTGTATTTAGCGTTTATAGGTAGATAATTATGTAGATAGGTTCCTATATCTATACCTACCTAATTAAAAAGTAAAATATTATAATTGTAAGAGAGAATTTAGTAGTGAAATATACTACTGTTAATTAATAGTTTATGTAATATTAATTATTATAAAACAATTATTGTAATAATTGGTATATAGGTAGGTACGCACTTATAATTATGTTCAATTTAATCTTATCGTGTACCGATGTACTTATCTTGCCTTAAAGTGTGTATGAATCTTATAATAATTATATTTACCAATTGTACACCTATTTATAGTCTTCAAATATTTTTCAATACTACACCCTTAAATTTTGTTACACAGGTTCACTTATAATATCACATGTGCATTAATTCTTTCCGGAAATTGTTTTGAGTGCTTTCCAACAACGTCTTTACGTTGTTGGAATGCACGATACAAAATTTCCTGGATATGAATTAATGCACGAGTGCATATTCGGTAAGAAAATCGCAATGACACCGCCGCTCTATATTTGAATTCTTTTTACAATAGACAATTGAAATATTTACTAAATTTGTATTAAACATTAATAAATATGTATTATTTATCTAATTATTTGCTTATTTACACTCAAAATGACAATTTAAGCAATTTTTAATTTAATGTCAAAGTGACAGATGGCGAAAAATTTCCTCTTATTAATTTCAGTTAAGTTACTCAAGCTACTAGTAAAAAAATTCCGAGAAAATTTTTATATAACCATGATTACTATTATTGTCATAAATTCATCCATTGGCTGTTATATAAATAACAATTGTCATGCGATTTTCGGCAATATTTTATTATTGTTTACTATGTTAGAGCTTTTGAATAAAATTTTCATTTCATTTCCTGAAGAGAACAACATTATAATCATTGCCAACATTTTGAATTTTTTCTAAACAAAACCAAAAACAAAATCCCAACAAACGCTTAATGACAAAGAAGGCATCTGTCATTGTGTTCATTTTTATTAAAAACAGTTTGTTTGTTTGTTGTGTTCGCTTGTCGTCATTGTTGCAGGATTCCAGTTTAGATTCTACACATGTCAGTCACTTACATGTCAGTGTTGCCAAATGTCGCACTCGATGACGAATCAAAGAGAAGAGAAATATTTCCTAAACAAACACCAACCCCAGACGAACTGTTTGTCTGATCGTAACTTCTTACTTCTTACTATAATATGCACGGCTGTCGCATTTCAAAATAGATAGACGAGGTGGGGAGCCAAAATAGAGCAAAACAATTAAAGCCCAGCTTACCAGATAATTACTGATGCTAATTATAAGATCGCTAACTTAAACAACCTATAAAGACCAAAGACTTTTTACATTTTATTCACAATGGACTACTTGCATGGTACTGAAAATGAGATTTTTCGAAAAATGTCATAAAAAGTAGAGATTTGCTTTCCATGTCAACTATCAACACCCGAAATGATAGTTTTTTGTCTACAGGGTACCTATTCTAATTCATAGCGACAGTCGCTAGCGAAGTTCAGTTGATAACTTCGTGACGTCATTCCGTTTGTAACTATATCAAGGGTTAGGGATATTTGGCCTCCAGTTGATAACGACTGATAGAGATTTTACATTTACTGTGAAATTTGGCAAGAAAAACTGCTAAACCACCATTTTACCTATCACTTATCATAAACGTATTATTTGTTTTAAAATAAGCCATTTTTTTTTATTTTCAAAGTAAATTATTTTTTCAAGAAAAATGTCAATTTCTTATTTCTACAATTTGTAAGTTGAATTATTTAATAAACTAATCAAAAATATTAAATACATATAATGAACCCATAATTTATTGGTATTTTATATTTATAAAATAAATATTTTAACCTCACAACGAACAAAAATCAACGCAACGCGCAAGTCTACCGTAGCGAGGGTTGATAAGTCGTAGCGACAGTCGCTTGGCTACTACGTCACACATGGTGGGGGGTTATCAAGACAACCCAACTTATCAACGTTGATAAGTGAAATAGAATAGGACCCCAGAACCCAAAAGACTTTTACATCCAGGATATAGGTATCTCTTCCTAAGAAATCTCCATCTGGTGAGAGTTATTGGAAGCTGTAAAATAGACATTAAATCTTGAAGAACTACGCTTCGTGTATATCAATCTAAGTATTAAAAAATACAGACAATTAGTCAAATATCACAGTCTGGCACAGTGTACGTATTGCTAAGTTTCGTATTCGTACGTATGCCTATCTGACAGCTTCTAAAGTCACCGCTATAGCGCTGCAATCTTAATCGAGATCACCTATAATAGTTATTTATATTACAAGTGGGATAAGAGTATTATTACAGGTACAGCAGATGAATGTGAAGAATTCTGTAATCACATGAGTGCTGTAATATGCTTTAGCCGACATGTGATATACAAAACTTTATCCGCGACTGCTTAAAATTATTTAAAATTGATATTTTTGTTTAAACAAAAGTTTTGAAATTTTTAAAATTATATATTTTGACAATTGATAGATGTCAGTTTCTATAATTTTGATTTAAAATCAAAGCAACAGGGTGCAAACAATTTGTGAAATAATATGACTATTATATCACTGGGGTGGATAATAGTTATTTGTGTATTAACTATTAAGAGCGTGAAGTGACTCTTTGTTACTCGCGCACGATAATTGCAGCGCGAGCCGAAATAGTGCAAGAGGAACAAAGACACTTTACGCTCGTAATACACACAAATTTTATCTACGACTAAAATTATTTGTAATAATATAATAGTATTCAGTTAGTTCAATCTGCGTTCAATCAATTTATGTTTTATTCGTAACCATGACGATACCAATAATATCGAAATAAATAAATTAAAAATTTGTTTGATTCTGTCATTTTCTTTTATTTTATTATCCAGCTTAATGATCAAATTCTACTATTACATAAATTTAACATTGTAATCATATACAGGTTGGTGTAGGTGAAATGCGAACATAGGGAACATACATGACAATCGAACTTTCATGGCAGGTATCTTGATATATTTTGTAGTAGTGTCACAAAACGAAGTAATGTGAATTTGTGTGGCAAAAAGAGTAATCAATAACAGAAATAATAATAAAATCTAAAAGTGCATGTAAACTTTCTCGTTCTGCTCGTACACATACATTATTATGCAAAGAAAATATTTTAATGAAAATAAAAATTTCAATAATATGACAGGTACTTTGACATTGACAGTACTTATTCCACGTATATCAAGATGCCTAGCATGATAACTCCATTGTCATATATTTCCCTATGTTCGCATTTCACCTCCACCAACCTGTACACAGCACAGGTAAATATTGTAGTTTAAACAAATAAAAATAAATTAAAATAGCAAAGATTTTAATAGATTACAAATTAATATCATTCATGATAATGTTTATAATATCCGCTAATGTAAGTATTATTTTATCTATAAATTTTAAAAGTGCATTTCCGAATATAACGGACATTATTATCTTCACTTTTAGAAACATTCATTTTTCAGTAAAAATTAGATATGTTCAAAATAAATTATTTATAACAAAACAACCTATTTTCTTGGTTTCATTTTATACACTCACAAAAAACAATTAGTATAATATTTTTCAATAACTAAAAAATAATTTCAAAACATCCAACACTTGTTGACAAGAACATAGGTAGAGGTACACACCAGACTACACTAGAAATAAAATCGAGTTTCGTTGCACACAAATCAAAATTACACAACAAATGTAAGTCGATGACGTATAGCCCTTAAAAAAATGTTAATATCAGATAAAAAGATATTATCGATGTCCTGTCTTTATTTTCATTTCAAAAATCGATGACTAAGAAAAAAGATAGAAAATGATATTGGAAAAACTATTTTATTGCGAACGCAATAAAGGCGATGATAAACGGCATTAGCATAGTTATCTATAGCTCGTCATTTGTGAAGAGTATATCTATTTAGAAACTAATCACGAGAGAGATTAAAAAATCGGGTATTAAAAGGGAGAATAGCAGAGACTCGATCATTGTGTGAAGTTGTGCTGGCAGTGAAAAGAATTAGCCAACATGAAATCATTTGTAGTGTTAGCGATCTTAGGCCTTTTCGCCGTCAACTCAGGTAGGAGCATAAATATTTTGATTACATTTTAAAAATAATGATGTTGGAACATCGAAATAATGGGTACACCAGTTACAAAACTTGCAGATTTTGATATTTATTCATAACTTTTGTGACTGTACTCATTATTTCGACCTTTCAACATCAAAATTTCGACAGTCAAAATTCAATTTATTTAAAATATGACTGATTAAATTCAATCAAACTAAAGGGTGAGTTAAATAAGCGCATTTGGCCTTTATCAGTTTTTGCTTATCACGTACGAAAAGCGCATAAAATAACATTTGAAAAGCGCAGAAATTGAAGTTACATAAGCGCAGAAGGGAACATTTGAAAAGCACAATGGTTTTAGGGATTGTACGACAGTTTTTCTACAATATTTTTTGAATTTTTTAAAACTAGAAAATATTATTGCCTAACATTTTTCTGAACTTAACCCCATTATACTCGAAGAGTATTTTTAACAAGATTTTTTGAATTATTTAAAACTAGAAAATATTCTTGCCTAACATTTTTCTGAACTTAACCCCATCATACTCGAAGACGATCTGGACTAACTTGTTATGGTCAGAAATCTCATTTTCGAAAAATGCGCTTATTCAATGTTACGATCTGCGCTTATTGAACATAAATTTACTGATTATATTTCTGCGCTTTTCAAACGTTTTGATGACTAGAAATGCGCTTTGACAACTCTCCGAAACTAAATTTAAAATTGAAAACACAAAATCCGTATTTTAAATTTGTTTTTCTACGATCGGTATTAATAGTAGGTATTTTAGGCTTCACTTTGTCATTTGAAAATGAACAATTATTGCAAATTAATGCTTCTTTCAAGACCGTTCGTAAAAGTGAAAATATTTTCATACTGCTGTTTATAAAAATCTGTTCCAGGTATCATAAAAATTTATGAAGATTTGATATTTTAATTTTCACTTGAAATATCACATGTGCATTAATTCTTTCCGGAAAATTTCGAACAGATATGGATGTATTTATTATAACGTATATTAAAAAGGATCAGAAAATGTTGCCTATATTTTATATCTATTCGAAATTCAATTTTTTTTAATCAATTTCAAAATTCGATCGAATCACAAAATTCGAATTTCGAAGAAAAGCTAATTTTTTCGGATTTCGTATTTTTCAAAATTCGAAAAATAGAATTTCATTAACAGCACTAGTCGTTTTAACTTCCTTCATACAAGCCGTTGTTATAGGGCGTTCAGTAATTGAGATGTTGCTATGGTTTTACGGCCTTTCGTTGGTTCGACGATATTCTACGTCACATATAATTTTTGGGCTTGTTAATACAAAAAATTTCGAAATAAAAAATACGTGTTTCAAGTTTTATTTCTTAATATGAAAATATGTAGTAAAAAATAGCATACAAGTAGCCTAAAAGCATTCAAGCTATTTAATATTCCATCAAATTAAAAAAAATGCTTATTTCAATATGTTGTATTATTTTTTCAGCTTACGGGTTAAATTGTTACCAATGTATCAACTGCGAAGACGTGAAAGACGAGTTGAAGAAAGAATGTAAGGAAGATCTCCTTGACCAATATCCGGCTGATATACCTTCCAGCCCACCAACCACCCAATCAACCGCCTCACCAACCACCCAATCAACCGCCTCACCAACCACCCAATCAACCGCCTCACCAACCACCCAATCAACCGCCTCACCAACCACCCAATCAACCGCCTCCCAATCAACCGATGCACCGGCACCAACCAACAAAGGACAAGAACTAAAAAGCAAATTCATCCGTGACGTAAGAGCCGACGAGTATAAATGCGTCAAAACGAGCATAAAAGGTAAGTTTCTACTCCTAATTGTACAACAAGAGTGGATGCGATATAGGCAATCCACTCGAGTTGTACATACTGCCTATTTTTTCTACGATCAAATAACGATATATAGTTTTTGCAATAAAATGCACTCAATATGATGCCAAATATTATTTAAAAGTAGGGTTATATCAATTATCACAACGTAAAAACTCTTTTTGCAATAAAACCATGCTTTTAAACATTATTAATTATCAAAAAATATGGATTGTACAATAATTTCCAAAAAAATATCAGTATCAATTTGAAAATTTGATGTATAGTATTATAATTTTCGTTTTGTGTTTGAAATATTTATTTTTATATCTTCAAACTGAACTAAGTAAATAAGCTCCTCCCTTATGCCTATGGCACACCGGTCGAGGAGCATCGAGGACCATCGAGTAACTCCTCGATGAAACGATAGAACGCACCCCGTCCTCGACGAAAAATAGGGGCGCCGCTATTTTAATCGAGTTGTTCCTCGATGAAACGAATGTATCTCATTTCAGACGTATCTTTGGATTTGATTTCGCGCAAAACTTTGATGTATTTGTCACCGATTAAATAGAAATCCATCGCGGACGGGTGCGTTCTTTCGTTTCATCGAGAAGTTACTCGATGCTCCTCGACCGGTGTGCCATAGGCATTAGAAAAGTTAATTAAAACTAACCTGAAATATGAATGAAATTAGTAAAATATAATTTCGTTTCATCATACTTTCATCATTATGCCCATGTCACACCTACTGTATCATGTATCTACAATTTGTATTTGAAAATTTCTTTCTATCACCATTTAGCAATAACAAGAAGTTCTACAAATTTTTGACAACCCCGGTTTATCTACTTACCAATGAAAACAAAAAATAAAAATATTTTAGTGTAATAGTATATTACATTACAAGTCATGAAAATGTTTCATTGCAGACGAGGACGCGTTTGAAGAATGCGAGGATGCGCAGCGTCCGAGCATTTCTTCAAAGCCTCCGAGTCAAGCAAAGACATTTTTATGACGCGTGATGTATTCTATTTTTTTTAAATCGGCAATTAAGCTTAAAATTATAAAAAAATTAGGTTTGTATAAATCATCAGAGCTGTGACAAATCATCAGAGCTGTAACAAATTTTAGAAAAAGTTGTCATGACAAGTAAACAAAGTTGAAAGTAAAAATTAAATTTTCATGCCTAGTCATGAAAATCTTACTTTCATGACGCAAATTACTCTGGAAATAACGATTTTCATGCCGATTTTGAAAAATAGTATATTACATTACAAGTCATGAAAATGTTTCATTGCAGACGAGGACGCGTTTGAAGAATGCGAGGATGCGCAGCGTCCGAGCATTTCTTCAAAGCCTCCGAGTCAAGCAGACATTTTTATGACGCGTGATGTATTCTATTTTTTTTAAATCGGCAATTAAACTTAAAATTATAAAAAAATAGGTTTGCATAAATCATCAGAGCTGTGACAAATCATCAAAGCTGTGACAAATTTTAGAAAAAGTTGTCATGACAAGTAAACAAAGTTGAAAGTAAAAATTAAATTTTCATGCCTAGTCATGAAAATCTTACTTTCATGACGCAAATTAGTCTGGAAATAACGATTTTCATGCCGATTTTGAAAAAATATATATACAGAATGTCCTATGAAACTGTTTAAGCATGGGGATCTCGAGAACCATAAAGCGATACGAAGTTGATAAAGTAGATAGAGGTTGCCCCTTTAGGGGGCCAGTTTAGAAATGTTTTTGTTTTCCCACAAAAGTTAATAGGGGACTAGATGTACGCAAAAATGTTAACTTTGCCAATTTCGTTTTTCACCTATAACTTTTTTGTTTGAATTAGTACAAATTTCTAATTTACACGTTCTGTAGGCAGTTTTTAACGAAAAATTCACAGTAGACTTCAAATTTTTTTTGTTTCCGACAGATTTCGAGACGTTCAAACCAAATTCATATTTAATGTTAGCATGGTTACTATTCCTGAAATCAATTCTTTGATTGGCTGTTATTTGAGTCATGCAGAGCTGGGCGATAATTAAATTACTTCAGTAATTAAATTACTAATTAATTACTTTTCTACATGAAGTAATAATAATTGTAATTGAACTACTTTTAAAACAAAGTAATTGTAATTGGTAATTAAACAAAAATTATAAAAGTAATTGAAAAAATCTGACGTGGACACCACATGACTTCCTTGTACGCCTTGTGTGTTCATACTTTTCTTAATAACTAAAATGTAGAATAATATAAAAAATTCTTTTAACTTATTGTACTAGTATACTCACAAATATATTTTAGTCATTTTATTTAAACTGCAGAAGAAGATATAAAGCATATTTTACTATTGTCACTGTCATGTCATAATCATTTAAATTTTACGTAGTAACAAATGTTAATCGATCATGGACTACAAGATAAAGAAATACTAAATTATAAATATATACTTTATTTCTAAATGATACCAGATACAAAAATATTTATAAAATACCGATTTTAAGTAATAATCACATAATCTTTCATTTAAAATAAAAAAATTTGTGTTAAATTAAATATTTATCGAAATATTTTTAAAAAGTACTACTTCCGGTTTATAGATTGAAACAAAAAATAGGAGGTGCACAACTAGATGCTATAACAGTCCTAAATACAAAATTTCAACTTTCTACGTCTAACCGTGATTGAGTTATGCGACACACATACGTCCGTACGTACGTACGCACGTACGTACAGACGTCACGACGAAACTAGTCATAATGGATTCAGAAAAGGTCAAAACGGATATTTCCATCAAAATCTGAAAACCGAAATTTTTCGCGATTACAATACTTCCTTATTACTCCGTACAAGGAAGTAAAAAGGAATTGTTTTTAAATGGTAGTTAGTAATTAATTTGTTTTGAGTAATTTGCCCAGCTCTGGTATCATGTGATGTTTATTGAAACCTTTTCCTGGGAGCTAATAACTTTGTTTTTTTCAGTCGGTGAGGGTGAAATGACCGTCAGAGGATGCACGAAGAAAGAATGCAAGACAGGGACACTTGTCAAGAAGTGCGACACATGCGAAGGCGAGACCTGCAACTTCGCTCCTGGCATGAAGAGCTGGGCAGTCAGCAGTATCGTCCTACTTGCCGTCATCAAAATGTTCTTATAAATAAAAAATAAGTCATTCTATTGTGTCAAAATGTGTTATTTAAGAATTCAAATCGTTAGATTATGATGTAAATATAATTAATTGGTGATAAATAAAGACACGTGATTTTATAATAGTTTTTTGTATGAGTTAACTTCTTATTGTTATTAATTCATAATTTTATTAATTAAATTATTCTTGAGATTTTTACATCAATTCATTAATTTATTTCACTCTATACACGGAGTTTCTATACCTCGCAACTTTAATAGTTATATAATTTGTTATACTGATTACAGAAAAAAAATCTGACGTGGACACCACATGACTTCCTTGTACGCCTTGTGTGTTCATATTTTTCTTAATAACTAAAATGTAGAATAATATAAAAAATTCTTTTAACTTATTATACTAGTACTACAACTACTGCTACTATACTCACAAATATATTTTAGTCATTTTATTTAAACTGCAGAAGAAGATATAAAGCATATTTTACTATTGTCACTGTCATGTCATAATCATTTAAATTTTACGTAGTAACAAATGTTAATCGATCATGGACTACAAGATACCGAAATACTAAATTATAAATATATAATTTAATTATTCCTAAATGATACCAGGTACAAAAATATTTATAAAATACCGATTGTAGGTAATAATCACATAATCTTTCATTTAAAATAAAAAAATTTGTCTTAAATTAAATATTTATCGAAATATTTGAAAAAAGTACTACTTCCGGTTTGTAGATTGAAACTAAAAATAGGAGGTGCACAACTAGATGCTATAACAGTCCTAAATACAAAATTTCAACTTTTTACGTCAAACCGTATTTGAGTTATGCGACACACATACGTCCGTACATACGTACGTACGTACGTACAAACGTCACGTCGAAACTAGTCATAATGGATTCAGAAAAGGTCAAAACGGCTATTTCCATCAAAATCTGAAAACCGAAATTTTTCGCGATTACAATACTTCCTTATTACTTACATATCAAGGAAATAAAAGATTTTTTTAATTCGCATTTAGTTTCCAGGATTTTTAATCAAATAGTTTTGTCATTTTCAAATGACATTTCATAAATTTACCATTCTTGCCATTGCAAAATTAATTAGAATTTTATTTTATTCCATTCATAGTTAATCAGATATCCATTATACAATTAACAAGCCAGTGGTTTCAAAAATGTGCTTCTTGCGAAAACTACCCTTAAATATACGAATTTTAAACAAATTCGTTTTGTTCCATTCCATGATCAGTAAGTTGAGAACTATATGCCATTAAAATATATGCACGGAGTTGTGAATCACCCTGTATTTTAACAGCATATAATTAATAGTATACTCGACACACTGACCATGAAACAAAAATTCGGAGAAGCACCTAAAGGGAAAACAGTTTGGTGACAAATTTGAATCACGTAAAATTAAATGTGATATATGTTGTACTGGAGCTAAATTACTGAGTGTAAATCTGGCTCAAAAATGAGCAATCTGATTGGTCAGCAGAACGCGCCAAATTTAATAAGCTCCTTCGGATTTTGGGACAAAGTATAGTTTCTCTCAAATTTCCGTGAAATATTGAAATAAAATAATACTAATATTTTGAGTTTCTGTTTCCATTAGGTATACTCAATCAAATATCTTTCTATATATCGCTGCTATTTTTTACTTCTATTATTGTTAAACTGTTCTACTTTTGTTCTATTTTGTTCCGCAAAGTTAAAAATTGTTCCTGCATATAAATGTTAAGTACTTATTTCGTTCTTTCGATATTCATGAACCAGCAGTAAGTACAAAAATAATATGATTTACCAAATTTTAAAACCACAAGCCCCTATTTTCGTTTATATTATTTATGGTAACATAGTAAACTAAATAACAATAATTCCTACGAGCTTTTTCATTATTGTTATCAATAGGAGACAAGGTAATATATTTACAACTTTTGTGCTATAAAATGAACAAGTTTCGTTATCTGGCCCTCAATTTAAGTGCGTATATCTTACAAAAATATGAGATAACTTATTATGTCAATATGTGTACTATTTATATTGTATAATAAATTATTTTTAGGTGGCTATTGCATAAATAGTTGTTTTACGTATCCTTTGACAGCCGTAAAGTGTCACATTTATTGACATCTGTCAAAATGACTACTTTACGGCCGCATTTACTTTACGGCCGCATTTACTTTATGGCCGCTAAATATCAAATTTATTTAATTTTAATTGGTAAATATATTTAGAAGTAATTACCTACAACTTAGTTAGCCTAAATTATTTAAATTGATTTTGGGACGAGTAAGACGGTTGCCGGACGACGCGCAGCGGAGTTCGGCGATCTTACGAGTCTCAAACAAGCATTTTTTGTATGAATGAAACATAATATTTCTTCGCTAGCCGCTTGTAGATGTAATTTCATTTAAATTGACATATCCTCATATTACGCAACAATTAAAATTAAAATGTATAACCATAGGAAGAATAGATTACTTTTCGGTACAATTGCTATGGTGATCATGAACAATCCCCAAATGGCCTCCTTTTTTTACAAAAAACAATGACACAATTGCATCAAATACGTCCGGTTGGCGAAAAAAATAATTTTTGAAGCCTTAATTGTAAATCAATTTTCTTATAGGTACATCATAATCAAATGTAAAGAGATCATTTCACAAACTTATAAAATTATTGAGTATTTAACAAAACGTATTAAAAATTATTTTCTACTGGTCCACATAATGCAAATATTTGAGTACTACTCATTTGAAAGATTTTTTATATAAAAAAATTAAATGTATGCTGCTTCTACGAATTATTTTAAAATTGTTAATAATTAAATAAATACATCTTAAGAGGTATATTTTAACTTCAAGTAGTATACAGGTCTCAATTCTAAACTAATAGACAGTAAATATGAATTTTCAACTTTAAGGTAGGTAGATCGAAGGTAGTAAATGTATTATTTATAAATTTTGCATGAAATCAGTTTAAAACAATATAAAACAAACCATTTCAACTTAATTTTTATAGTTTACTGCCTATAGCTACACACTTTTTCTTAAAATTGGACTCCTCTTACCAGGGTTGGCAAAAAACATGTTTTTTTTATTTTAAACAAAAAAAACAGTTTTTTTTGTTTAAAACTGTTTTTTTTTGTTTAAAACGTGTTTTTACTGATTTAAAAAAAACATGTTTTAAACACAAAAAAAACAATGTTTTAATCAGCAAGGATTTCTGAAATATGCATCATTACGCACTATGGCGATAAATATGCTGGGGATTCCCCTACCTATACTTATTATTATGGTTATGGGTGACAACAATAGTGAGAAACAGTATATGTTATAGGTACACTATTATTAGCAATATGAACTTTGTTTTGTTACGTAGATAAAGTATTAAAAATGTTTAAAACGTGTTTCAAATATATGTTTATAACGTGTTTTAAACATGTTTAAAACGTGCTTTGTTTTAAACAAGTTTTAAACATTTTTTTAAAACGAAATGTTTTAAACGTGCCAACCCTGCCTCTTACTAATGTAGGTTAATTTAAGAAAAAAATTCATAAATATTACTCAATTTGTATTATCATTATAGTAAAATTTGTATTAATTAAATGTAATACTTACATAATATATTTTTAATTTATTGAAGAATTAGATTAAAACACCTAACATGATCAGATTTTATACAAACACTTAATTACCTACAAATTATAAGTGCAAATATGTAGAAATCTCAGATATTATAATATTAATTAGCATTATCAGTTAAAATCAACATAATTTTCTTGATAATGTGCAAAAACTTCAGAAACTTATGCATTGATTCTGATAAAATGAAGAGATCTTAAGGGCCAAAAGTATAAATAACATCCACAAGCAATTATTATACTTTAATCTACTCCAAACTGCAAAACTGCAATCATGGCGAAAGTAATCATAATTACTGTTCTTCTGGGATTATTTGTCGTAAATACAGGTACGTTCTATTATTTAACATTCTAAAATTATTAAAATAATCATGCATACTTAGACGATCAATAAACTTTTTATAGTTTTAAGTTACGAATGTTACTATTGTGAAAACTGTGAAAAACCTACAACAACCAAGCAATGCAGTGGAGACGACATCTTCCCTACAGATCCTAAACCAACAGTATCTAGTACAGATTCTTCAACAGCATCTACTAAACCACCAACATCGAGCACCGATATTCATCCTACTACAGATCCTTCACCAACAGCTTCTAGTACAGATTCTTCAACAGCATCTACTAAACCACCAACAGCATCTAGTACAGATTCTTCTACAGCATCTAGTACAGATTCTTCTACAGCATCTAGTACAGATTCTTCAACAGCATCTAGTACAGATTCTTCAACAGCATCTAGTACAGATTCTAGTACAGATTCTTCACCAACATCTAGTACAGATTCTTCACCAACATCTAGTACAGATTCTTCACCAACATCTAGTACAGATTCTTCACCAACATCTAGTACAGATTCTTCACCAACATCTAGTACAGATTCTTCACCAACATCTAGTACAGATTCTTCACCAACATCTAGTACAGATTCTTCACCAACATCTAGTTCAGCTCCAAATAATGGCAGTAATAGCAATTATATCAAAAACCCAAAATATCAAAGTATTTCTATGAATTATTATAAAGCAGATGAAGAATATAAATGCTTCAAACTAGTTACCAAAGGTAAGTGTTATTACATACCTACGTATTTTTATATTTTAAATTTTTTTTAAAGTGGAATAAAATTCGTAAATATTTATCCGTAGATTTCGACACATTCAATTTTAGAAATTGTAGAAAGAATCACGAACACACATTTATTAATACAAAATATCCATAACTCTTTATGCTAAATTTAAAGCACCAAAAAAGGTATCAAGGGTGTTAGAAGGACAATAATGCCTGAGGTCAACAGTGTACTTTCCGAGGGCCTCTGGCTCAAGGTGTGTACGTTGACCGAAGTATTATTGTCCTACTAACGCCCTTGGTGCCTTCATCATTTTATGTCCGACCAGTTTATTATTTTATTCAAGATTTTTATCGATTTGTGTCGTGTCATTGTGATTTCTGTTTGAGAGATTATTGATTGTTATTTTCATAATAACTCAATTTCCAGAGTAGTTACATAACAAATAATGTTCTTGGGAGTTATTTTTTAAAAAAATCCTGTTGTGTAATTACCCTGGAAACAGAATTATAATGACAAGATTTTTATCGATTTGTGTTGTGCCATTGTTTGAGAGATTATTGATTGTTATTTTCATAATAACTCAGTTTCCAGAGTAGTTACATAACAAATAATGTCCTTGGGAGTTATTTTTTTTTAAATATCCTGTTGTGTAATTACCTTGGAAACAGAAGTATAATGACAATAATAATAAACAAGTCGGACATTACGTAATTTATAACATAATCATATCATAATCCAGACATTATTTATTTATTGAATTATATCTAATTCTATGTATTTACGGACGTAATATGATATTTAATGTTTTTAGTTGGCGACAAAACTAATACGAAATATGGATGCACCAAAGAAAAATCTTGCGACAATATTAAGGGAAAACTTGAGAAAGATACTATGGATAAATGCGATGTATGTGACGGAGAAAAATGCAACAGCTCTTCATCTACAGTAAAGAGTCTAACTTTTACTTCTATCATCTTCCTTGCCATTGTTAAAATGTTCATGTAAAATTAAAACTGTAGAGTTTGAAATAAAATAATAGTTGTAATTTTGTTATCTGTTTACAAAGAACAAGATTTTGCATCTTGAGTAGTATAGGTATGAAATTGTAGTTGAATTAAACAATTAAATCATTTGGATTCAGGGGTATCACTACTTATTTCAAAAACGATTTTGAAAAAAAACAATTTATAAAAAATCGGTTATTTTTTGTATTTGACATCTCTGTAGTACCTACTGTACTTACAATTTCGTAACAAAATATTAGAAGAGATTATGGTGATACTCTCCGAAATCGTATCAGTTGCAGTATCAGTAGTAGCAACTTGAATTTAGTAAATGCAAACAAACATATAATATAAACCCTATAAATATGTGACCAAATTCTTAGATATTATAAATTAATACAGATGTCATCACTAAAGCCCGGATTTTAGGCAATTGTCTATTTTTTAACTTTAATATACTTTAGGCATTTAGTTTTTTATACATAGAATGTATTTTTACGTCAAAAGACAAGTTTTTTTCTTGTCCTACGTGGCTATTTTTCCAGGCGCCTATTTTACATTTTCAAAATAAGGTGAAACTCGACAGGGCTTGCTATTTAAAAATGTTGAAATGGTCATCCCCTAAAAAAACTCCACGTTGCATGGAAATTTTAAACTATCTATGCCTAATGGCACACCTGTCGAGGAGCATCGAGTAACTCCTCGATGAAACGAAAGAACGCACCCGTCCGCGATGGATTTCTATTTCATCGGTGACAAATACATCAAAGTTTTGCGCGAAATCAAATACAAAAGATACGTCTGAAATGAGATACATTCGTTTCATCGAGGGACAACTCGATGAAAATAGCGGCGCCCCTATTTTTCGTCGAGGACGGGGTGCGTTCTATCGTTTCATCGAGGAGTTACTCGATGCTCCTCGACCGGTGTGCCATAGGCATTGGAATGTAGTTTTTATGACTCTTTAGTGATCCCCAAATTTTCAATTTTATTTCTTCACTCGTTCAAAACTTCCGTTAAGATTCTAATTGGCCTTAGACGAATCACCTTTACAACTTTTTTAATTAGCACTGATAAATTAAATTGAATATACACTATCTGCTTAATAATGTTACCAAATTCTTAGATATTATAAATTAATACCTACAGATGTCATCACACAAATTAAATCTAATCATTTTATTTAATTTTATGCTGGAAACCATTCCCAATAAATTATGGTCTGGTAGATGTTATACTCTATTTAAAAACTAATCGGACAAATCTGAAGTTGGAATGCTAAAACTGATCGTTTTTGATTGGCTGATGTAACACCAGTTTTACACCACACAAATATTGTAATGTAAACAAACGAATGTTCTTCATCTTGTCTCGTCAGCTGTTGTCAGTGACTGTATCGAGTTTTCCCGCTGGTAGGGTAAATTAAATTTTGCCGCAAAAAAAATCTAGTGATATTTTTCTCGTATTTACAATGTAAATATGTAAATTGTTAAAAAGTAAAAAATAAATATGTATCATTAAAAATTATATGATCACAAAACATATCAGTCAAGATAGAATAGTTATAGTTAGCTTATACCTGCGATACCATAAAACTGTCGGATAAAACCTTATTTAGTTTATCACGCAAATTATCAACATAAAATAAATATTAATTATATCAAGTGATAGTGCACCAAAAATGCATATGCAGTTATGGAGAGGGTGAGTACTTATCGATAAGGTGATTGGTATCAGAAACGGTGAATATAAAACACGACTGCTTAGCATAAATGGTCAGTTCATGAGTTTGTTCTTCATTATAAGCAAAACAAAATGGTCAAAGCAGTGTTTGTGTTCGCCCTTTTGGGACTTATTGCAGTTAACTCTGGTAATTATTGTTTCATTGTTTAAAAACAGATAAAAAATTATTCAAAAATACTCGTAAGATTATATTAATGTAGTAGTTCACACACAAAATTAATATCATGTACAGTAATTTATTTATAATGCAACAAGTTTATTATGATAACTTTGGCTTGTATTGTAATGCATACGGGTGTATTAATAGCCATTATACACGAGTTGCATACATTATTTTTTCTACTCTCAGGCTTTAATTTACAAAACTATTTTTCTCGTGCGTGTCATAATGATAATCTGTATTGAAATTAAAAACCATATCGAAATGAGTGTTATTAAAGTACAGAAGACATAAAATAATTAAATTATAGCATATAGCATTATAGCATCGAGTTGAAAATATCTCGAAAATTAGTTGTAACGTCTACCGATTTTAACTTCGATCTGTAAAAACTTTGGGTTTTCAAATAAATATTTTTTCTACAATCGGTACTAAAAGTAAGCTTTTTGGACTTCATTGATTATTTGAAAATGAACAATTGCAGACCAATGCTTCTTTGCAGACCATTGCTAATGGTGACGAAAATATTTTCAGACCGCTACTCATAAAAATCTGTTCGAGTAATATTACATAATTTATTACAGTTTGGTTAAATTTTATTTATATTACAATTTTCAATCAAAATTATTTATAAATCTTAAGTTTGTTTGATTGTTTCCCACATTTAAAATTGTAGCTTCCGTAGATTGTTGATTGCTAATAAAAATCAATTAATCGTAGAAAAAATGTTTGTATACTTCAGGCTGAAAGTATTTTTGCAGACTCTAGCCCCAATCTGCAAAAAGCTACTTTCAGATCTTGGCACACTATTGTGTTCTTTAATTTTCATTAAGTATGAAGAAATATACATAGTGGGATTCTGTGAAAATCTGTAGTTGCTACAGATCTATAAAATTGTAAATATTAAACAAAATCGCTATGAATTTTATAATCATATGAACATTTTTATATTTATGAGATTTTGTTCAATATTTAAAGATTTACAAATTTGTAAAACTTACAGATTTGCACAGAATCCCACCATAATATGCATTGAACAAATTTAGCATAATAAATAATTGAATTCTACTCTACCCCACCTACAATAAGTTTAATGACTTTTTCAGTGACTGCATTGAAATGTTACGTCTGTGAAGATTGTAAAGAGGCAAAAGATTCATTTTCAAAGGAGTGTTCCGAAGATAATTTATTTCCTACATCCACTAGCCCTACGGCAACTGCTACAAGCCCTACGGCAACTGCTACAAGCCCTACGGCAACTGCTACAAGCCCTACGGCAACTGCTACAAGCCCTTCGTCGAGCTCGTCAAGCCCTACACCCGACTCGTCAAGCCCTTCGTCGAGCTCGTCAAGCCCTACACCCGACTCGTCAAGCCCTTCGTCCACCGACACATCATCGCCTAGCAGTGTCAAAGCAAGAGATGAAAGTACTACAGCATCTGGCCCAGCTTACAAATGCTTCACGATCACTGTTGACGGTAAGGAATGAACTGCACTACCGATAATATAACATATTTTTCCACGACCGTATACGAAACCAACAGATTCCTTACGTTACGTAGCTACGACAATAAGCAATATCATACATCCGTTCAACCCGTGCGTTATAATAACGCACACGGCTTGACGCACGTTTTAAATTTTTGTTTCATTTTTTGGTAGGCGTGTATTGTCTGACATTTGATAAAATTTTCCTGTTATTAAGTATTTCGCGATATATTGAATTATTACACTAAAAATGAACATAAACGAAATGGTGATTTATTCACAAAAATTAAAAGTAGCACTTTTGCTGTAGTTGGCATAATTTTAATTTAATTTATATTCTTGTTTTTGAAAATATTGTATTAAGTTAAACTACGTCACTACGTCTATTTACATATACCTAGTGAAAATTCAAGACAATAAATTACACCCACGGTTACTTTACTAGAAGATAGATTGGGAATCATTTTAGAATCAATTTGACATATCTAAAATTAAAATATATTGCAAAATATGGTTCTTTATTAATTGTTATAGGTTCTTCTTATCCACTATTCAGCACAAAATCAAATTTTATCTAACTCTGAAATAAAATAAGTATCTTATTTGACTAAATTTTTTACTTGCCAATCAAATAAATGTCAGAAATCTCTTTTCGAATATTATTGTTTTTTAGATGAATTGTAATAATATATTTTATACAATTTACAAAATATTAAGCTTTATTTTGCAGAAAATTTGTACATTTGTTCTTATTTTACATCGGGGGTAGTGATGCACTAGTGACATCTATAGAACTAATTCTACACATTCCACCACAGTACTTACTTATTATTTTTGTAAAGGCTTAAATTTTATACTTCATTAGCAAAATTTAAGTAAAGCTTTTTTTTGTTGTTGATATCAATCATGTGAAAAAACAATTGCACCTTCGTTTCAAATTTTGTTTTTGATTCTTTCCCAAAGAGCCTTTAAACTCGATAGTATTTTTAAAAAAATTTTAAGAAGTTCAATTTATGATGTAAGTACCACTAGTCGATAAAGCTCATTAACGAACTTGAATTCAGTTTTTGGCTCAAGATCTTAAATATAAAATTTCAGTCCAAAATTCCACCGCATTTTTAAGTATCCAACATCCAGACAGACTCACAAACCACCATACCGACTTTTTTATTCTTTTATTATTTTCCCGAGAGCTTTAATTTAGGGTATGTTCCAAAATTAAACCACATGTACCATGGTAATTTTTTTCAGGATGTCAGTACTAATTTGAAACGCGGTAACTGAAAACGGCGGTAAATTTTCGCAAATATTCGTTACCACGATCACCGTGCTAGAGAGCACGATATTTGTGGTAAATTTGTATTTGTGTATCGCGATCTCACAGTTTTAACTTAAAAACGTTGGTTTGTTTTGCTGTTGAATGGCAGATTTTTCTCTGTTGGAAATGATTATATATAAACGGATTTATCTATTCGAAAAATTTGCGAAATTGTATGTAAGCATGTATTATTTGTGTAATATCATATTATGCTTTTATTTAAAGATGAAAAAGTATATATTTGTGACTTTTGTGCTTCCATTTCAATAAATACTCTAACCTAAATGTCAAAATTTTACCGAAGCGTTTCACAAGTTTCTGAGAGAAACGTCACATTCAGTTACCAAAGAATTACCGTAGCATAATACCACGGTAAACATGGTTTAATTTTGGAACATACCCTTAATACCACACTCGATAGTATTTTAATAAAAAAAAATCAGTTTATAAAGTTGGTACCACTGGGTAACAAACTTAAAACTAACTTATTTGCAAAAAACTTAAATATAAAATTTCAGTACAAAATTTCAACGCGTTCTCAAGACAGACAGACAGACAGACCGACTCGAGTGAAAATTGTCAATGTCAATTTTAACACTCGTTTGTACGTTACTACGTAACAACTATTCGTAATTTTACCAATATATTCATAGCTCTTATTTTTATATTGAAGAGTATCCCTTGTGAAGATTAAATGTATGGAAAGGTTGTAAATAAACTTACTAAGACGTCTTGATCTTCACTCTTTTAATAAATCAAATAAATTTATTATTATATTACTTATGATTATATTAAATTTTCTTTCACAGATAAAATTAATCGAGGATGCACCCTCACCACTAAAGAGTGCCCGGCCGTTGTGACGGAAAAAAATGGAAAAGATTGCAACATTTGCGAAGGTGAAAACTGCAATCCTGCCTCAAACATTCACAGCTGGGCATTCACAAGCGTTATCTTAGTTGCTATTGTTAAAATGTTCTTTTGAATTATATTAACTTAGATTTAAATAAGATACAAAATGTATTATTTATGTAAATAATTTGGCCGACATAAAATGTTTTCAAATAAAGTGAATTAAATTAAATGACAATCTTGTTGGTGAAATGAACAATTAAATTTTAAAATTTATATTTTTAAATATGAATACTGTAAAATTTTGTACAAATTCATGATTTTAAATAAATTTAGTCAGCAATAAATACTTACTTGAAAATTATTTTACACACATTGAAGTTAAATCTTTATATCATACAAATAAATTACAATTACAACATAACGCACTTTCAATTTCTTTGATAGGTAAATAGATTATTACATTATTATTTGGGTTTAGTTTAGTTCTGAAAATTCCTTTCAATCTACATTCTACAATAAATAAATAGTTTTAATTCTTATATAAATCAATTATTAGCTATTAACAGGCTAACTTTTGATAGAATGCGTTGTCATCGGCATAGAGTTTATGTGCCAAGTTTCAGCTCGATTGGATACTCGAAAATGGGTCAATTAACCCTTCAAAGGCCGTGCCAGTCAGCCGCAAGACAATCGAAGTTAATATAAAGGATTTTAAAAAATTTACAGAAGTAACGTGAAACAAATAACAGCAATTGGCTAGTGTAGTTGCAGTGGCGTATTTATAGGAGAAGAGGATATACATCCTCTTCACTCCACAGCTCATATCAATTATTATTATTCAAATTTATCATAAAAATATGAACTTTGCGTAGATTTTATTTATTTTGCTCATAAAGATGATCCTCTACCATGTCCAGAAAACAGTCAAAACATTGATTTATTACGCTATTCTACAGGGTTTATTGTTTTGTTAAACATAATAAAAGCAAATAATTTATGGTAAAAAATTATTTCGGTATCTGTACCTTGTAAAAAAGAGGGTTTAATTTATAGGTAAATTAACCTCAAATTTTAATTTATTGTCAACAAAGCTTGGATTGTAAAATAACCGATGAAATTTATCAAATTCGTTTTAAAACTCAAATCACCATATTTCAATTTTAAAGCAAAATTTTAAAATTCTGCTTGGACCATTTAGTAAACTGTACTTTTATCTTTAAGAATATCTTCAGAGTATAGTACAAGTACATTTCATCTACCTAATAATCGTTAAATGCTTATTGCAGCACACAATGCCCAAAACCGCAATCGTTTAAGATTAGCCCGCAGATAAGAAATACAGTCGAACAGTTCAGTATTTGCCATATTTATTAACCCGAGTATATATTTTACCTCCAGTGTTCCACTGGTAGAGTAAGAGTTTTTCGAAGCTTATTACCAGGGTTGTATTGTATGCTCTGGCGCATCTCAGGCTTGTGGTTTTGACCAATGTGTGACTGCAATAACCCCCTAATAAACGCTAATGATTATTATGTAGATGTTATGTGCGTGTACTATAAATACTATGTTTAACAAAACAATAAACGCTGTAGCGTTTCGCGCGAGAACCATCTTTTCGCTGTTTTCCGGCATAACAGAGGATCATCTTGTGTAGTTATCAATCTTCAAAATCTTCTTATAACACAACTCAAAATGGAATCGTTTTTCAACAATGCGCCGAACAATTAATTCTCGAGTATCAAACCGCCACCTACCTCATCGCAAGCATTGCACCTGGGCTTCATCCTATCAGAATAATGCCTGATGCAGTAGGGCTTGTTGTGCTGCTCACAGTACCACAGGTCCACGAGCAGATCCCGGCAGTCGTCACAGCGGAAGCACTGCGGGTGCCAGAAGCCCTGCGGTATCCTGGACGCCACCACCACCGGCTGCTTGGGCGAGATGGGCTTGTCACACCCGGAACAAGACTTGGACGTGTTGAACTGCACGACGCCTGCGTCGAGAGCTATTTCGTTTCGCCCGCGGATGAACTCCTACAAAGATCATTATTAATTAATTAAAGCTAAATAAACTGTGGAAAGGAGTTTATTGATAAACTAGTACAACAGTTGGAGCACTAGCAACACCAAAAAATAAAATTCTAGAATATTCGTATCCAGGATGCATGCAGAAGGTGATTCAAATCTAGAAAATTGCATTGCATTAAAAGATTAATTCACAGGAAGATTCAAACACAAGAAAATGTAAATCTAGAATAGTATATTCTGGAACAAGTGTGGAATGAAGCATATTCAGCTCGAGTGGAAAGTTTGTGAGACGAGCCGTAGGAGAGTTTCACGATTTCACGAGAGCGGAATAGCCATTCTAAACGTGTTGCAGACTATACTTTCTCTACGACTATAAATTTAATTGTATTAAAACATAACCTCTAAAACTATTAAAATAAAAATGTATGTATTCATAATAAATATTCTTCATAAAATTATTAAATCTAAACATATTTTAAAGCTACTCACCAACCAAAAACATTGAATAAAGATGAATTATTATAACTCGCCACATTTCATTCCATCACTAGTGGCGGAATGAAATCATTCCGTGACAAGTGATAGAATGTAACCATTATAATTAAAAATTAGCTAAGAATGATAACATGCCGTAATAGTCGTATAAAAAACTAGTTTGTCGCTACAAAACAAATTAATATTGTGACGGAATTGGTTGATTGGATGGATGTAAAATTCTAGATTTACATTTCCAGTGAATAAATCTTTTAATTCAGGTATTTTATTACGTGGTATAAACGTTCTAGATTTGAATCTTCTTGTGCATGCATTTTCCTGTGTATGTTTATTCTAAAATTTTAATTTCGAGTTCTCCAATTTCAATTACCCTTTCCGCAAGTGTGTTAGGTAGGTACAAACTATTTTTGCTACGAAAGTATGAAATATTCAACTGTAATTACACAAGAGCTTTTTATTTCACTGGATAAATTTCTGTTTATATTGAAACCTTGTTGACAAGCAATTTTTCACATCAAATTGCTGTCAGGTGACAAGGTTGAGATGTCAAACAGAAATTTATTCGGAGGAAATAAAATGCTCGAGTGTAATGCAACGAGATAATTTAACAACTCATTTGGTTTTTCTTCACAAATATCCCCAAATTCGAATCATTTCACTAACAAATATTAGAAATATGAAGCAAATAACATTTTAGTGTTTTGTTTACTGTTTGGTTGCTAAGAAAAAGGTAAATATGGTTTTATAACTCGCAAAAAGTTACCTTCCTTTTTATCCGCTGTCAACGCGATAAAATTGTGTTTTATTTATGGCTTACTTTATACAGGAGTGGAATTATCAACATAAATTAATTTTTTTAAGCAAATGATAGGCTGCTATCTTCGCTGAAAACAATACCAATACATAAAAACTGACAGCTCATTTTTATAATTTTGCACTTATGGTGTGATTTACGATAAGAATAAAAAATGAAAATGAGTTTATTTGTATTTCGCCAGATATTTTACGGGAATTATTTTGTATCTAAACTTTTGCCTCATAAGACAAAAATATTCTGGCAACTCTAATCTTCCAGTAACTGCACAACTTCTAGTTATTTATCTTTCAAATTCTACCATTTGAATACTTGTTATAGAAATTCTGCACTCAGTATTTGAAAAGCCTACTTCAATATCAATTTTAATATCAGAAAATATGTGGATTCTCACTTTCGTAAAAAATTCTTTAGAGAGTCAAACAAGCCTGTGCAGTTCACAGTTACTTGAATAACTCTCGATGAATCAAAATAAACATAACCTAACAAATTATTAGTAGTAAACTATGTACTTGTATCTTTCCAATTGAACAACAAATGCGAATCAACTTAAAGACAGGGCTAATTAATTTAAACTACTTACAAAACCAACTAAGATCTAAGCATCTTACCATTTAAATCTCACATGAAAATGTTCCATTCATTTAAAATTTGTGTTTTTAGACACTATTGGTTCACTACCACTAACTAACTGCGATATAGTCCATCCAGCAAATAAACCGATGACGTCACACTGAATTAACAATGGTTGTGCATTGTGACGGAATTGGTTGATTCGTTGGATGGACTATACTTACGTTAGTCAATATGGCGCTCAACTTAAAATTATTCACTACACATTCAATATATTACTTTGGAAATACATTCTTCAAAAAAATAAATAAAGTTCTATGAATGATCTCTACGTACATTAAAACTAGCGACTTGTTCGGCTTTCAGATGTCGGCAGCCATTGGGTGCCAAGTCTTGTTTTGGTAACTGGACTACCAAACGCTGTTTTCTTTTTTGTTCTCCTGGTGTATTTACCCGAGGAATGTCTTCATCGGAGAGGCAGGAATAGTACCGGGCTATCTGTAACAGTACATAATATAACATCAATCATTTGTAAGAATAAAGAGATTCCGAATTTTTGATAAAATATAAGTTAACAATATAAAATATGGCTTTCGGAAGTAACTATTAAAATTAATTAAATAAAATAGAAATATAATAACCTCATAGCAGAATACATAAAAGTCACATTTCTTTCATTTACTTCATAGCAGAAACTTTTGAAATGAAACCACAACGTCAACTTTTGAGCTCTAGTTCGACTACACTCGATCTGTTCTTTTGATGCAACCAAACTCACACATTTGTTGCTCAGTTCACTTATGTTTACCAATAACGAACGCACATTTTATTTACTAAAATATATCTAATCACTGACCACTAGTATTTTACTTAGCTTGTTTTTATTCTCTTTAAAATAGAAGCAAGTCACTACGATTGCCTTTTTCGTTAAATTTTAATTTAAAAAGTTCAATTATACTAAAATCAAATTAGAAGAACGATTTTCAAAATAATATTCATCTTTCAGTGGAATACATTTTAAAAACAAACTAAATCGACAGCAAATTTTTACGCTAAAATAATTTTGATTTTGATTGGAAAGAATCAAATACTTTTTTTAAGAAAAATATCTGGATCAGTCGTTTTATTAAACGTCTAGACATTTATTAGATGATTCGGCATATAATGTCACACCATTTTATTACATGCAGAGGCTTTCGGTAGAAACTCTGAACTGAATTAAAATAAACAACCCAATACCCTTCTTGAATTCCAAAGACCTGGTTTTGTACCCTTCATGAGTCTTAAAAACTCAGGTTTGGTACAATCTCTGTTGAACAGAACCCAATACCCTTCTTGAGCTCCACATATTCAGTTTTGGTTGATTGAACTGTACTAAATAAAAAACTTGACGCTACACTTGTAAATCCAAAATATTAACAATTTCAACGATTCTGACTGTATTATAAAATATTTCAAATTGAAATTTAACATGAAGAATCATAACTCATTAGTGAATCAATAAATGCAAATTATTAATTGCTGTGACATCAATTAGCAAAACTTGGCCTAATTAGTCGAAAGAAGGGTATAGAGATATTTTTTTAAACAGTGTTAACCCATTGACTATAATAATTTATGTAACACTCGCATTTTTAGTCATTTTTAGAAAATATTTAACAAAATATACGGCAACGTTTTTTGTAAATTTAATTCTATAGCCATGTAAGCACAACCTATAAGTACATCATTGTAAAATATGAGGTCATCGATTTCAAAACCAAAGTCACAAAATGATTTATTGTAACATGCTTCTTTGCTTTACATTTGATAGCAAGAGATGGGTCTTAATGCCCTTCTGGAGTGAAATAAAATGATGTGACATTGTGTAAGCCCACGGTACAAGACACTGAAGGTAACCCAACTTGGCTTGCAAAAGTGACTGCTGAACTGGTCCAGTTTCGTGGTACTGAGGGGTAAAGGGAATACTCAATATGGCAGCCAACACAGGCCATCAAAAACCCGCGAGAATCGCTGATTAACGTGTAAAGTATAATTTCTATATATATATTCTGTAATTTATTATAATATATACAATATTCTATAAGTTATTGAAGATTTTAAGTGAAATTGCTAATAAAATGTGGCCTATGCGATATGACAGCGCCTAGCGGTGACAGGGCGAACTGTAACCTCTTGAGCAGTCATAAAACTAGTGGAAGGGGTATGCAAGTTACCGGGGCCTGTGTAAGCCTAAGCTTTCTATAAAAGTCTAATTGAACAATCTGCCTACGCCATAGCAACTATACCTGTTTTTCATCGAGCCCTGGTGGGGTCCACGTGTACTCCCGAGAGCGCTCCTCTTCCTCGGCCCCCGTGAGGCCTAACCGAGTTCGGGCCCCCTGCTCTGTGGCCACCACGTGGAGGTCTCGCGCGCATTTGCATTCTTTGCAAGATTTCCTGTAAACAACAATCAACACTAATTATACAAACATAATATATTGTTAAAGAAGAAATCTTTTTTGATTTATTTCAGTTCATTATTTTTTATATTTATGATTGATTTATTGTTTAACTAGGCAAAAAATAGCAGATTTACTGCCGCGGCTAGAGTTCCATAGACGAACAATTACTTTTATTGATTAGGCATTTAAAATAATTTTATTGCCTTGGCACTAAAAGCGACACTTCACAGGCTGTCAGCTGTCAAAAAAAGCACTTTGTATATCAGCGAAAAAAATATTTTTCTTCCAGATAACATGTTCATAATACTGTTATTATATGATATGAACAATTGTACCCCCACCACTATGTCCACGCCGTATAAGTCTCGTTCTGTGTTTATACGGCGTGGACATAGTGGTGGGGGTAAAGTTAGACGTGGTGGATTTTAGGTGGCGTGGAATTAGGCGGCGTGGAATTAGGCGGCGTGGACATTAGATGGTTGGAATTAGGCGCTGTGGTATTAGGCGGCATGGACATTAGGCGTTGTGAAATTAGACGTTGTGGTATTAGGTCAACTTCTATTGTGGCGGGGGTAAAATCAGACGTTATGGATTTTAGAGAAGTGAGAATCAAATATTTGACAGTAATGTTAACATCATAATAATAACTTTTAGTTAAGCTTAAATTTAAAATTTGAATTTTGTTTTGAAGGGCGCGCTTAAAAGTGAAAAAAAATCGTAATACGAAGTCTGTAATGGTAATGTTTTTAGCCCGATAATAGTAAAAATCATATTCATAATTTGTTTTTTTTAAATGTTATTTTTTTCTGTAACAACTAGTGCCACATCAGCGACACTTTAAAACTTTTACATGGCTCATTTTGCACATGCTTTCTGCATAAATTTCGGATAAACGATGTAACCTACAATGAAAATTATGTTACACAATGAACATACATTCCTCATTGCCTTATTCTAAAAATTATGTCTGTAATAATAGTTCATTTTGCATCAAATTCATTGCAATTTGATGAATTTTGCTCTCTCTTCTTTCACTTCTTCTGCAAATTATATTTATTTTCAGGTATTCTTATTTAGCATAAGGCAATCTAGAAGCTCTAATGATTCTATTGATATATTATTTATGATGCCTAGGTATTGCTTGTTCCTATTTGCAGAAATTTGTGCAGATAAAGTGCATAAAAATCTGAAAACGGTTTCGAGCGCGACCTTAAATAAAGTTCTCTTCATTATTCGAATGAAAATTATATTATACCAAATAATGCTGCACGCCGCCATGTTGTAACAAAATGGCAGCGAACTGAATAATTTGGGAAAACTGCGATTGGCTGTAAAGTAAAACAACAACTGTTGCCACGCAACAGAAATCGCAGTAAAATTCATAGAAATCATACAAATACTCAATAACGCCTTTTAAAGAAAAACAGCATTGTGTATTTCCTTTAACCGGCATCATTAATAAGAAAACCAGGACTATTCAAAGAAAGAAACTCAGGAAATTTAATCTTTTGTTCTTGTTTAAAATCCAGACAGTACGTTCAAGTTATCTTACAATCGCAATCGCTTAAATAATTTAATAATTGAGATAATTCTTTTGTCGAACATAAATTGTATTCACTATTGTCATTTTTACAGACACTTATGAAAGATAGTACAAATATGTACTTACTACTTTTTGTTTCAATTTGTCTCATCATTTTTAATAGTACAGATAATAAAAATGCAATCTCTATTAGAACAGTATAGAATTTATATATTATTGAATCATTATTTCATTTATTAGATCTAAGGACTAAATTCTAATGAGATTACTATCAAAAAATAAGATAAACAAATATGCTCAATTTAAATTAACAAAGAAAGTGTGGCTTTAATAAATGATAAAATGATACTTCAAGATGAGACTTATCATTGTTAAGTGTTTATTCGTCTAATGCGCACTGATTTTTATAACGCGATTTAAAATGTACAAAAAATATTTTGTAGTTTGCTTGACTGTACTCTTCGCCATACACTCAGGTACGTTAACTTGTTAACTATATTTTTAAAGTTTATTTTAGAGTGACCACACGTTCTGATTTTGTCAGTACAGACGGATTTTCTAACCCTTGTACTGATACACAATTTGATAATTTGTACTGATTTTTATACTATACTGAATAACTGTATGTACCTATTAAATTCCTTTTGCCCATACAGCTTTAAAAAAAACTTGTTTTTCAATTATTATTATTCATATTCATGATAAAAATGTACAAATATCTGAAATGTCCTTAAAAAATTTTAAATAATTATTTTAGTTTAGTTTTTTCTTTTCGATAATAGTTAATTAGATCATATTTTGTCGTTTAGTGTTTTTGGTATACACCTTCCCAATACCTTTATCAACAACATACTAAAAGTCTCAATTGATTGGACTGGTGCTTCGTCCACCATTTAAAAAAAATGGCTGCCGTCTATTGTTTTTAATTTTTATCTCGCAAATGATTAATATTACGAAAAAACAGTGACTAACAAATTGTAGAGCACAAAATTTGCTGTAAAATGGTATACCTACATATTTTTTATGAAAGTGGTAGGTACAGTTTTCGAGAAAATCGTGAAAATAATAATAATGTATTTTGAAAAAACGATAAATTTTGATCAAGTAGTAGTTTATGTATCATCATACAAAACCGGCTGTAATTTTTTTTATGAATAAACATATTGATTTCCGGTTTGCAGATTCTGAAAAAGATATAGGTATTGGTAAGTTTTGTACTGATTTCAACTTCATCAAAAAATAAATGGTCATACTATTATTTATACTAAAATTAATGTATTTATTTAGGGCAAGCATTAGAATGTTATTCTTGCGAAGACTGTGACTACGTCGAAAGTAATACTAAAACAGAAGTTTGTAAAATAAGCGACAAAACTACAACAACAACAACAACTACTACTACTACTACTACAACAGCTACTACATCGAATGTTCCAGCCACCAAAGATTCAGAATCAGAAAAAGATAAATTTTATTGCATATACATTAGATACAGAAGTAAGTTTCTACTTTATCTACTGATTCTATACAGGGTGATTCACAACTTATGCATATATTTTAATGGCATACTACAGGATGTAACAGCGAAACCAACCAACGCCTATATTTTCTTTATTATTATAGTTACAAAAAATGTTAAATAGCAAAGTTGTAGGAGACCAAGGGGGACATCTGATTAAAGAATAAAATAATTTTTTAAACCAGTGGTTCTCAAGTTACAACACAAAGTTATATTTTTTCAAATGGGAATATACATATTTTTTAGGCCTATTCGGTAGAGTATTTTTTTCTGAATTCAACCATGTATTCGTTTTATATCCTTACATAATAAAAATATTGAGAAAAATTCAATTGAAATTTAAATCATTTTTAACTTTTAATATTAATGTGCAGTAATCTATATGGATTAAAAACAAGTGATAATTTAAAAAAAAAAAACCATACAAGTTTGCGATATTTATGACACGAGATATCCAAAGAAACCACGTCCATATTTAATTTATCACTTGTTTTTCATCCATAGATTACTGCACATTAATATTAAAAATTAGAAATTATTTAAATTTCAACTGAATTTTTCTCAATATTTTTATTATGTAAGGATATAAAACGAATACATGGTTGAATTCAAAAAAAAAATACCCTATTGGATAGGCCTAAAAAATATGTATATTCCCATTTGAAAAAATATAACTTTGTGTTTTAACTTGAGAACCACTGGTTTAAAAAATTATTTTATTCTTTAATCAGATGTCCCCCTTGGTCTCCTACAACTTTGCTATTTAACATTTTTTTGTAACTATAATAATAAAGAAAATATAGGCGTTGGTTGGTTTCGCTGTTACACCCTGTATAGTAAGTACTCAACTTACTGGTCTTACAACAAACATTATTTTTTTAATTCGTTAATATAAGGGCTGTTTCGGCAAGAAGGCAAAAAGCACATTTTTGAAACCATTGGATTGTTAATTGTATAATGGATATTTGATTAATTATGAATGGAATAAAATGAAAAGAAAAGTATTTTTATGAAATTCCATTTGAAAGCAGTGGCCCAAAACTGTTTGATTAAAAACTCTGGAAAGTAAAATTGCAAATTTTGAAAAAATTCTTTTACTTCCATGTTAAGTGAATTAAGCTATATGCCATGATAATATATGCACGAAGTTGTGAATCATCCTGTATATCTATTATACAAAAAGAAAATTTCTCGATAAACATGTCAAAATGATTTCTCTAAAATGTGCGTTACACAAAAAAACTGAGAAAATAGTTGCAAGTGTATAGCTTCCAGAATAGAATATTACGTAACAAGAGTTTTAAGAATCATTACGCATATCACACAAGTCAAAAAGTTGCAAAAGAGCCGGAATGAGAGCATACTCAAGTTGCGATATGTTTTATCTACGGTTGTGTTTCATTTAAGACCAAATACAAGAAATGGCATTGTATTAAATGTTTTTAAATGGTAGATATAATTTTATTATCATTTATTGTGTATTATGATAATGAACGTAACATAGCAACAAAATGTCAATTTCGCACGTTGCTATAGCAGCATAAAAGATAATAGTATATTACATAACAAGAGTTGTAAGAAGCATATTACGCACGAGCGCGTAATTGCTTTACAACTCATTTGATAAAAATTCTATTTTTTATATTATTTATAATAATTATTATCCACAATTTTTTGGTACACAATTTTTTACGGGATTTTATCAGTAGATGATTATTGTTAACTTGGTAACATCAGTAGGTGTGCAAAATGTATTATCAGAGTTGCTTGACATTAAAATTAAACATAAATTTCCTAATCGTGCGATCGAACTACATTACGCACGGCCATGCGTAAGGACAAGCTTACATGGGTTGTGCAATAAAATATAAAGTTAGGTTAATAATATGAATACTGTGTAAATAAATGTTTTATTTAAAAAGTCGTAGATAAAACGACGTATTTGAGTCGCACATAATGGCTATAATTCACTCGGATGATTATACACTAGCCTTCAGTATATAAACTTTCATCCTCTTGGATTATAATCTACATTATGTTCTCGGTAAATAATATACTATTAAACTATTATTTTTTCAGTTATAAATGATAGAGAAAGGATAGATAGGTTTTGCAGCGAAGATCCATGCGCAATAGTAGGACAAGATGAAAAATATAAAGTAGGACAGGATTGTAGAGAATGTCAAGACAACAAATGCAACACCATGGGGCCCAACAGAGTTGGAACAATAAAAAGTTGGTCCCTAGCCTCCTTAATTATTCTAAGCTCCTTTAAAATTATTTTTAGTTAATATAAAATTGTAATTTATAAATATACTGTAATTTTTAATAAATATTGCTTAATACTTGATGAAAGCCATTTCATATCTCAATGAAAATCTCTAGAAAATGTGTAAAAATAAATGTATCATAATTTATGTTGAACATATGTGAACCACATAAAGTTGTCCATTTCGTATGAGAAATATTATGTTCAACTAAACATAAATCAGTGAAACTAACTCTTTGAAATTTGCGCTGTTTGACGCAAACGATTGTCTTGCAAATACAAGTGAATGTATAATGAATTAGGACAAAATAGCGGAAATAAATATTATGTCATCATCTCTGAGATTATGTGTCTTCTGCAAAATATATTATACAAGATGACTGAAATGCACTGCATCAAAATTGAATGCCTCTTTTTGACGAAAAAACTATATTGCGCTTTTGGTTTCGCCGAAAACGATATCTATTTTAAATTTTGAAGGGTAGGTACCTATCATATTGAATTTGTATCAATTGTAAGCTTTTTTATTTGATATCTATCAATCATGATCATATAATGTTGGCAATAAGAAATCGGTCACTGACTGTCACTACCAAATAAATAAAAAGATTTTATGAGAATTTCTTTAATCTAAGGTAGGAAATTCGTGAAGCTAATGTAGTTATAGATATCTATTGAAATAAAAAAGATAATTGAATTTAAAATTTGCACTGCTGAAATGCAGTAGTACGACGTAAAAATAGAATTTTTTTTTAACTAAAACCTTTACGTGCGATTTCTCAATAATTAATGCAGTGACACACAGTTTTTATTTTTTAAAGAAATACCTCCATATACTTAAGAATAACATATTCGTTTTCCAAACATATTGTTTTGGGTTTTTATGATATAATATTTTCTAATCATTTAGTAAATCTATATTTGCAATGTATTTTAGCAGCTCGTTTTAGTGTCAACTTTAAAGTCAATTAATTATCAACTGTAACTGTAATTACACAAGAGCTTTTTATTTCGCCGGATAAATTTCTGTTTGTATTGAAATCTTGTTGCCTAGCAATTTGAAAAGGAAAATTGTTTAATAAAATCACGACACCGTAGGTAGAGTGATTTTATTTTAAAACAATTTTTCGAGTCAAATTGCTGTCAGATGACAAGGTTGAGATGTCAAATAGAAATTTATTCAGACGATATAAAATGCTCGAGTGTAGTTGAACGAAATAATTTAACGACTCCTTTGGTTCTTCTTCACAAATATTCTCAAAATCTGAACATTTCTCTGACAAATATTAGAAATATGAAGCAAATGACATTTTAGTGTTTTGTTTATTGTTTGGTTGCTAAGAAAAAAGTAAATAAGGTTTTATCACTTGCAAAAAGTTACCTTCCATTTTATCCGCAGTCAAAGCGATAAAATTGTGTTTTGTTTATGGCTTACTTTATACAGGAGTGGAATTATCTTCGATATTTCAACGGTTAGCTATAAATTTTAATTTATATCCAAATTCTACGATTTGTTGTATATTAATTTGAGTCATATTTTGGGTTGCGACCACCCATGGATTTACTACCTTAAAAAACAGAATAACCGAATTTTATGTCTCCAAAAAAAGATTTTTACTTTAACATGAGCAGTTATGTAAATACGACATGTAAACTTCTCCAATTTGCTACAAACTTTCGTATTTCTTCGCTCATTTCTAATACTCATTATTTTTATTACGTTTACCGCCCTGCAATTCCTATGCATATAAGTTGTCAGCCCTGCCTATTTCCCCCGAACCTTCATAACCTCAATCTCTACAAATCAGCTATTTTCCCAAGGGATCAGTGCTACCACCGTTACAGACCAAATCAGATAGACGTATAAGATATCAGCGGTCGCCAATACGTTCCAATTATATTTAATAAGAGCAGGCGAAGACGCCGAAGCTCAAATCTTTCCGGAAATAGCTGAATGTCGACCCAGACCCTAAATCACAAACTGAGAATGGATGGAGATAGTGGTTTATGGGAAGACTGAAGTTTGTTTGAAATTGAAATCGTAAGAGTTAAGACGCCTTGTTATAGAGAACATAAAACACACACCAACCCTAGACTAATGAAACTCTACTTCTTTTTTTAAAAAGATTATACTCTATTTAATATCTATTCGTACAAATCTGAAGTTGGAATGCTAAAACTGATCGTTTTTGATTGATGTAACACCAGTTTTACACCACACAAACTTTGTAATGTAAACAAACGAATGTTCTCCATCTTGTCTCGTCAGCTGTTGTCAGTGACTGTATCGAGTTTTCCCGCTTATAGGTCAAATTTAATTTTGCCGCCAAAAAAATCTAGTGATATTTTTCTCGTATTTGCACAATGTAAATACGGCTCAGCGAGACAACCGGTGATTCACAACTTTGTAAGTAGTACCTACTCAATGAGTCAACTTAGTAATCATGGCACAAAAAGATTTTTTTTAAATCGTAAATTTAAGGGTAGTTTTCGCAAGAAACACATTTTTAAAACCACTGAATTGTTGATTGTATTATTGATATAGGTATGTCGTATGTTTAACTATGAATGAAATGAAATTTTAATTAATTGTGCAATGGCAAGAATATTAACTTTATGAAATTCTATTTTAAAATAGTGATCCAAAACTGTTTGATTAAAAAACCTAGAAACTAAAATTCCGTGATAAGTCAGTTGAGTATTACATGCCATTAAAATAATATATGCACGAAGTTATGTTGTTATGTATCACGCTTTATATAACTATTTACCTCTAAATAACCACGCATCTGAATTTGTTTTTTTAATACTAGACATAATTTAGGTAATGTAATATAATAGGTATAATTGTTTATGTTAATGCTTGAAAACCCAGAGTGTCAAATACTGTATTCTTTAAAAAATTAAGTATAAGTATTTACCATTTTTAAAATATCTCCAATTTCATTCATTCAATTTTTCATCCCGACTTATATTGTTATATCCTTTAAAGCCTATCAATCTACAAAACGGAAGTTGTATTTTTTTTAAATATTTCAATAGATAATTAATTTAAGATAAGTTTTTTAATTTTAAATGAGAGATTATGTGATTAATATCTATAATCGGTATTTTATAAATTAGTATCTTGTATAATCCATGATCGTTTAACGTTCGTTACTACGTAAAATTTAAATGATTATGACATGACAGTGACAATAGTAAAATATCGTTTACCTATATCTTCTTCTGCAGTTTAAATAAAATGACAAAAATATATTTGTGAGCAGTTTTTATATTAATATATTTGTATAATAAGTAAAAAGAAGGTCTTGTGCAGATTTTTAATGTTAAACTCACTCACAGGACTTCATGTAACATTAGAACATAACATATTTCAACTGATTTCAACCTAATTTGCAAAATAAAAATGTGTGTACGTGACGTAGAAAAGTTTTATATTAAAAACAGACATTTCAATGAATAAACTGAGCATGTCAGGGGTCAGGCTTTAGGATAATAAGTATAATTTTCAAGTTCATCCAGGATCCAAATTTCAGCAATCTCAAAATTTCTACCTTTACGAACAATTTACAACAATGAAGGTGTCTAAATAATGGATCCTATTACAGTCTTCCATTGTTCCAGAAATTCTGGAAAGACGATCCAGATAGTTGACATCTTAATCTTGTAGACGCTCAGACAAGATCATTATCTAGATATTTAGTCCTCGTATTACATTTTGCTCCCGGCGTTTCATTTAGTCTTAAATTAGAGACGCCGTGTAATTAGACGCGAAATTTATATCAAAATAAAATACGAGAAGGTAAAGATCTTAGTGAATCGCTGATCAAAGGAGAGTCAAGAAAATTTGAATTAAAATTATTTAACCCAACATTTATTTTTATTTTTATTTAAGCGGCCTATCTACATTTCCTAAAATACTCTCGATTTTATATTTTCTCTATTCTACTCCCTTCCCCACTACTACACCTGCACGAAACCAGCCGGAAAGTCGTACTTTGCCGCTTCCTAGCTATGCAATGTCATTTTTAAGTTGAAAAATCTGCTGTGGCCAGTACACGACCTCTCGCCTAATTCTGCTTATTCTACTAATATAATAAATAGTTTTACTTACATTTTAATAGTTTCATGTTCATGTAATATGTAAACGATAATGTAAACCAAGATGCAAGCAAAATATGTCAACTGTAATGTCACTGTCATTATAATTCAAATTTTGAGTAAAAACAAATTTCATATCATGGACAACAAGATATTGGTACTTAGTTGCACTTTATTTTATTGCTAAATGCTATAGACCAAGAGCTGGGAGTAAAAGCAACTGCCTCATAAGATACCAAAGTTTTGGCATTATAGGTGTGTATTACTGCCCATTCTAAAAGAAAAACCACTCGTCTGCCGGCCGGAAGTGGTCGCCTACAATTGCAATAATTTTCTAAAAAGTGACAAAATTAAACTACATGTGCCTCATTAATACCAGGTTGAATTTTATATCAATGTGACGGGAAATATGAATTGTATTGAGAATTATGCGTCTGCCACTTTTGCGCGGTCGCATATTCAAAGCAGACGGCGTTAAATAAGTCAAAAAATCGCCAACAATTTTCTCATGAGATACCATTTTCGTTTTTTCGCAGGTAATTAATGTATAATAAAATGAATAAAACTGTATATCACATACGTTGGCAGACGGTCGCATTTAATCAGCAGACGAGCTTGAAGTTATCTAATAAAATGTTTATTATTTGGCACTAACGGACCGCCTTATAAATACCAAGCTGTTTTTTTATGCAGAATCAGATAAACTACGTTAGATTTTTAAAATGATGTCGTCTGCCACCCATATGTAGTCGTATTATCAAAACAGATGAGTTTATCCTAACCTAAATGTACATGTAAAATTGTAACTTACTTTTTAATCGTATAGTAGGGTCTAGTCAACGAAGCTCAAAATTGGGGTGAAGAAAAACATTAAATCCAAAAGTTTTTTTCTTTCAGCCAAAATGTCTATTGGACCTTCCTGTTAAACATACTAAAAATCCCCTAGGGTGGGGGTCCGGGAACCCGCCGCCATCTTGGATTTTAAGTCACACATTTCGGTTTTTTCGAAATAACTCGAAAACTGTCAACTTTTTTGAAACATATTAAATTCGAAAAATGAAGCTAGTTAAATTCTCTACAAAAATGGTTATATTCATTTTTTTTCTATCTCTTACCGTTTTCGAGAAAATGGCACCCGAAGCAGGTGGTTTCCGTAAGTTATGAAACTTAGGCAAACCACTCATCACTCCAAACAGTTTCTATGAAGAATTAATTATTATTTATTATATATCATTAATTATATTATATATATTATATATTATAATATCATTAATTAATTATTCTATTTATGAGCAGTTAGTCTAGTCAAAGAAAGGTTTGTAGACGGACTTTTTGATCCTAAAGATTTTATTTATGGGATGTGTTTGGAGGTCTTTGGTGATGATTATACCAAAAGTCTCCGGCCCTACGGTGTGTGTCGTGGCAAAATGTGTCACTGTTTTTAGTTTTTCGCTTATATCTCTTGAACAGTTAGTTAATGAAAAAATTAAAGCTGATAAAATTTTCTACAAATTTGTTCATATACATTTTTTCTCTATCTCTAACCGTTTAAGAGATATTCGTTGTCAAAAATCGACATTTTCTGAAAAAATGTTTTTACACCACGTTATTCGGCGAACTTCCAGAGCCACTCTCAGGCCCATGAAGACCAAAAAGAACCAAAACTGTATAGGATAAAATTTCTTTTATATTAAAATTTAAGAAAAAACTTATTTTGTAAGTTGTATGATTTGAAAAATAAAATAGTTGTTTATTTATCCCTATCCTCAAAGTGTGTGCTAAATCCGTAGCGTAGCAAAATGTGTAATTGTTTTTAGTTTTCCACCTATATTTCTGGAACATTATATTTACTTGACATAGACATAGCTTAACTAAGGCCCTCGTAAAGTTTCAATATAATGTATCTTGTAGAGAATTGTACGTAGAATTTTATGCAAGAAACCGGAAGTCGTTATCTGTGTCCGTTTAGAAGTTACAGTTCATTAAAAACAATGTATATATATATATATATATATATATCGGAGAAAATCTTAATATTTTAGCTTAACTAAGGTCCTCGTAAAGTTTTAATATAATATATATTGTAGAGAATTGTAAGTAGAATTTAATGCAAAAAACCGGAAGTCGTTATTTTTATCCGTTCAGAAGTTACAGTTCATGAAACACAATAAATAGTAATAATAATAATATATTTATTTCTGTAGACATGTTACATGTATAGAAATCGTCACATACAAATTAAAATAGAAGTAAAAATTATGAAACATTGCTATAAATTACTAATAGAATTACATAGCGAAAAATTCATCCATTGAATAAAAGTTATTATTCTTAAGAAATTGTTTAATTTTGTTTTTAAATATGTTAAAGCTACCTGCTTCTTTAATTTCACAAGGCAGATTATTATATACTTCCAGACCAACTCTGCTAGGAGCTAGCTTTGATGTGTTTGTTCTGGAGTACGGGATGCTAAAATTGTCTCTATTTCTAGTCTCATAGTTGTGTTTCTCCGAATTTACAGAAAAATTGTCCTTGTGAAGGAACACAAAAAGACATACATCGAGAATATAAATATCTGTTAAAGTTAACATTCCGTATTTTTTAAAAAGCGGTCTACATGAAAAAACGCTAGAATTTCTCAACTTTCTCTTGGAGAAAATCTTCAAATTTTAGCATAAGTAATGCCCTCATATGTTTTTAAAATAATGTACCTCATAGGGAAAATGTTCTGAGAATTTAGTGTAAAATAGCAGGGATCGTAGTTTTTATCAGTTTATAAATAACATGAATTTTTGTGTGAGGAGACGAAATTTCGACTTTTTAAAAATGATTTAAATATTCGAAATATATTTACACTTACAAGAAAATTGCTAACTTTTTCTGTAGAGAATTTAGTGCTCTGTAATTATATGTATTAGTTTTTCGCGTATCATTAACCAATTATTACACGATAAATGTTAAAAACTAAAAAGAGTGACACATTTTGCCACGATACGGACTCAGCACACACCGTAGGGCCGGAGACTTTTGGTATAATCATCGCCAAAGACCTCCAAACACATCCCATAAATAAAATCTTTAGGATCAAAAAGTCCGTCTACAAACCCTTCTTTGACTAGACTAACTGCTCATAAATACAATAATTAATTAATGATATTATAATAAATAAATAATAATTAATTCTTCATAGAAACTGTTTGGAGTGATGAGTGGTTTGCCTAAGTTTCATAACTTACGGAAACCACCTGCTTCGGGTGCCATTTTCTCGAAAACGGTAAGAGATAGAAAAAGATGAATATAACCATTTTTGTAGAGAATTTAACTAGCTTCATTTTTCGAATTTAATATGTTTCAAAAAAGTTGACAGTTTTCGAGTTATTTCGAAAAAACCGAAATGTGTGACTTAAAATCCAAGATGGCGGCGGGTTCCCGGACCCCCACCCTAGGGGATTTTTAGTATGTTTAACAGGAAGGTCCAATAGACATTTTGGCTGAAAGAAAAAAACTTTTGGATTTAATGTTTTTCTTCACCCAAATTTTGAGCTTCGTTGACTAGACCCTACTATACGATTAAAAAGTAAGTAAGTTTTACAATTTTACATGTACATTTAGGTTAGGATAAACTCATCTGTTTTGATAATACGACTACATATGGGTGGCAGACGACATCATTTTAAAAATCTAACGTAGTTTATCTGATTCTGCATAAAAAAAACAGCTTGGTATTTATAAGGCGGTCCGTTAGTGCCAAATAATAAACATTTTATTAGATAACTTCAAGCTCGTCTGCTGATTAAATGCGACCGTCTGCCAACGTATGTGATATACAGTTTTATTCATTTTATTATACATTAATTACCTGCGAAAAAACGAAAATGGTATCTCTTGAGAAAATTGTTGGCGATTTTTTGACTTATTTAACGCCGTCTGCTTTGAATATGCGACCGCGCAAAAGTGGCAGACGCATAATTCTCAATACAATTCATATTTCCCGTCACATTGATATAAAATTCAACCTGGTATTAATGAGGCACATGTAGTTTAATTTTGTCACTTTTTAGAAAATTATTGCAATTGTAGGCGACCACTTCCGGCCGGCAGACGAGTGGTTTTTCTTTTAGAATGGGCAGTATTACACACCTATAATGCCAAAACTTTGGTATCTTATGAGGCAGTTGCTTTTACTCCCAGCTCTTGGTCTACTACCAGATTCAGCAAATTATATTTAAAATTAACTGTACCCATAGATAATTATATTATCTTTTATTTTTAATTGCAAAAATTGTCATAAATAAATAATGTACCAATTTATTTAAGAAAAACTATATCAAGTTCCAAAAAGTACTACTTCCGGTTTGCGGATTTCTACCAAAATCTTATCCGGTGTTAAGATCCTTATTAAAACCTTAAATATGAAATTTTGTTATTAAGGGTTTGATATTTTTTAAGTTATCGTGGACGAAAAATCGTCACATACGTCCATACGTCCATACGTCCATACATCCATACATACATACGCACACACACACACACACAGACATCATCGTGAAAATATTAAATTCGTATTCTAGAGACCCTAAAACGTGCTTATCCACCAAAAACTCATACTCGAAAATTTTGACCCATTACAATACCTCTCTTATAGAATATGAGGCGAGAGGTAAAAATACTGTAAGTTTATGTTCGACTGCATCATATTACCTTGTTTTATGACACTGGTTACTGTCCACAAACGAGTACTTTATAAGAATAGTACGAAAAAAAATGCAAAATTGTAATGCTGTCAATGTCATGTCAAAATAAATTTAAAATTTAAGCATTTTTATTAAATTAAATAAATAATTTCTTTTACTTTCTTTGAGTCTTGTTTATTGGATTGTATATCTTGAAATTGAGCTAATTTTTCAAATTTATTAACACATTTTAAGAGAAAATCTCATCTTGGTAGTCGAACATAAAGCTTTGTATGCAACTCGTACATAATTGGACTTTATAGACTCGCTGCGCTCGCTCTGCCATAAACTTCGACTGGTTCAAGAAAGTCCTAAATTATGGACTTGTTACATAAATAGCTATTTCAGTCCTAGTTTATTATTGATGATGTTTTTATAAACATTTAATAGAGAAAGAATGGATCTACAGATGTGCCTTTTTAAAATTTAAAAAATAAATTCCTATCAGGAGATATAACCGTGTAAAGTTTGCATAAATTGGAATTTTTAACGAATTTGTATAATCATGTACAATATATAAATAAATAAAACACTAGCTATGTAGCACATTTTATTATTATAGTTTGGTATTGGGTACTAAAATCTTTTCAACTTTTTACCTTCCGCTTACCTGTAAAGGAAGGTATTGGAATCATGCAAAAAATCGGGTTGTGAGTTTTAAGTGGATGAGCACGAATTAGGGTCCTTACAACTCATTTTTGATAGTTTCACGATGATGTCTGTATGTATGTGTGTGTGTGTATGTGTGTGGTCCGGGCCGATGCCGGATGTCGCATAACTCAAATACGAATTACCCAAAAATTTTGATATTTGGTATTTTGCAATTGTATACGAATAGGAAGAGCTCATTAGATTTTGGTACAAATATCTTCACCGGAAGTGATATTTTTTGAAGATTGAAAAAGAAAATTGTCAAAAATTTATATAAATTTGGATAAATATAGTATTTATTTGTAATAAGAATAAGAAGCAAAGTTATTTGCAACTCACGTTATAAAAAAAATGTCTTTATCTGGTAGCATTAAAGAACTGCAATAAAATTTTAAAAATAAATTTATCAGATAAAACGTTGAAATCTTGTAATCCATGTTCGGTTGACTTTTGTTTCTGCGTAAAAAATATTGACAGGTGAGACGGGTGACAAGTTGACATACTAGCGCCATATAAGTCATAAGTGAGATATTAAATGTAGTAATTGAACGGAGGATGGCTTCAACACAGAAGAATCTTTTGATTCAGGTGATACTAATTTCTGTGTTTGAATATTTTAGATTTTTATTTGTATATTTCTGTTTAAAGTGTAGATATGGCGGAAGGTTGTGTGATGGCCACGTCAGATTTTTTGAAATGAAGATACCTACTTAATAATTCATATCATTAAAATGTAATGAGTTTGTATGTTTGTAAGGACCTAATACCGATATATTACATCGTGTATATAGTTACCAGCCGTCAACTCACGGGTACTAATGGTTGTTAGTGGAGAGTACACTACAGCGGAGATTTTTGTGCGGTTAACTGAAAAGTGCACCTAACTGAATTCGAACCTGAGTTCTTAAAGTCACTTAGTAGCTATTCGCCCACATACCAACAATATATTTAAAAAAAATTATAATAAATATATACGAATGAGATGAAAAATCTTTTAATTCTTCTGAAGGATAATAATTATGACAAATTGTCCATCAAGCGCAATTAATTGCTCATGTTCATCATTAAAACAATTAATTTTAATTAATTTGCATGAATGTCTGCTTCATCAGCAATAATTGTAAATAAAATCCGAGTAAATTTTACTGTCAATGTCATGCACAGCACATAATGGAATATAATTCAAATTTATTTATTGTTGCATTCAATTATAAATCCATAACTTCAAATAATGTCCTTCCTAGCAATTCGTTTCGCAATTTACATTCCAAAATTAATTTAAGATGATGCAGATTATGTTTATGAATAATAACTTGGAATGATACTATAACTCAATGTCTAAAACTTATCAACTTTATCAATATACAAACTGTTTAATATTAAAACAAATTATGATTTCGAACTGTTTACTTGGTAAATAGAATACATTTACTAATACAAACAATTAAATACTTATCTTTAATCTTTTCATATGTTCATTGAAATATATTTATAGCAACGCGGAAAATTTATTTAAAAAATCTGATGTGGCCAGCATACGACCTCTCGCCAAATTCAGCTTATTCTACTAATCTAATAAATAGTTTTACTTACATTTTAATAGTTTCATGTTCATATAATATGTAAACGATAATGTAAACCAAGATGCAAGCAAAATATGTCAACTTTACTGTCACTGTCATAATAATTCAAATTTCGTGTACAAGACAAGAAGATACTAGAATTTCAAAAAAGTAGAATGTTATTTGTACTTTATTTTATTGTTAAATACTACCAGATTCAGCAAATTGTATTTAAAATTAACTGTACCCATAGATAATTATATTATCTTTTATTTGTAATTGCAAAAATTGTCATAAATAAATAATATACCAATTTATTTAAGAAAAACTATATCAAGCTTCAAAAAGTACTACTTCCGGTTTGCGGATTTCTACCAAAATCTTATCCAGTGTTAAGATCCTTATTAAAACATAAAATATGAAATTTGGTTATTAAAGGTTTGATACTTTTTAAGTTATCGTGGACGAAAAATCGTCACATACGTCCACTCACACAGACATCGTCGTGAAAATAGTAAATTCGTATCCTAGAGACCCTAAAACGTGCTTATCCACCAAAAACTCATACTCAAAAATTTTGACCCATTACAATACCTCTCTTATAGAATATGAGGCGAGAGGTAAAAATGGTACCTAACTACATTTTTAACCTTAAGACGATCCTCTACCGTGCCAGAAAACAGCCAAAAACATGGATTTCGCGCGCCACTCCACAGCGTTTATTGTTTTGTTATATATAATAATCTAAAGATATTGTTGAAGATAAAAGTACAATCTACAAAATGCAAGATGCAGAATTTTAAAATTTTGCTTTAAAATCGAAATATGTTAATTTGAATTTTGACAATTTTTGTTATTTTTTAACACAAATATCTTCTATTTTAAAACGAATTTTAAACATTTGATCGGTTGTTTCGCAGATCCAAGCTTTGTTAACAACATATTACAATTTGAAGTTAATTCACTTATAAATAAAAGCTGTACAGTGGCGCGCGAAGACCTCCTTTTTTAAAAATATTGCAGTTTTTTTTACAAATATGATGCTCTAAATTATTTTTTCCCGTCAAACATAAATTACTTGTTATTATTATGTTTAACAAAACAATAAACGCTATAGAATAGCGTGCGAAATCAATGTTTTTGACTGTTTACTGCCATGGGTAGAGGATCACCTTAATGTTGCGTCTTAAGGAGTTTCGATACCGATTATCTATCTAGGGGATCTAAACAAAAATCTATTGTATTTCTGCAGAGTGACAACTTCTACCCACTAAATTTTGTTGTAAAAAACACCGAAAATATAAAAAATCTTATAGCGAAATATATTTGTTTATAAATATTTTATTACTATCTTTCAATTAAATTGTATTTTTAAGTCATAAAGATTTTATATTTTAAAATTCATAATTTTAAAAATCAATCGAAAACACGGCAACAGCGCTAGTATTTTAGCTGCTTTACGTTGACTGTTGGCTGCAGTGATTCTAACCTAACTGTCAAGTGTTGTCCGGTAGTAAATGCAATAGCTCATAATAATTGTTCTTTTGACGCTCCAAGATTAATGCAAGCTATAAGAAATGAGAACTTAATTGATAGTTTTCGTCCAGTCATTCATTATTTCCAAGACACTTTAAAATTATTTAAAAACATTTCCTGACAATTGGTAGAAATTCATCTTTCTGTTTCAGAAATAATTAGTAATGGGGAAAGCTTTGATCAAGTATATGACAAACGTACACAAAAGATACAGATATTATTATTTCTACTGTACAGCCTTTAAAAAGAGTCCGATCTTCTGGAATGATTAAAAGATTAGCGACATTTGGAATTAGTTACGAAATAATTGCAAACAAATTTAGTGATCATGGACCCGTCATGTCCCTTGTAGAGTTTTTAGTAGATGAACACGAATAATTCTTACTCAAATAGTTCTTCCTACTTATTTTCGATAGTTTCGTAACGGTGTTTGTATGCGCATTGCGAAAGTGTATCCAATTTCCTAAAAATGACTTGTGTATGTGTATTTTATTTGTTGTGAAAATATAAATATAATATCATTTGTTACAAACTTTATAAAATAATATGCTTCAACATAAACGCACTCTTACTTTCCAACAGTATTTTAAATTTCACGCAAATCTATGATTTGCGACGTTGCCGTAGTTATCGCTTAGTTATGTGTCACGTTTTAAATTTTATTTATTTGAATAACTCAATATCGGTGTGGAAGAATCCACTGAATTTTAGTTTCATGATTTATTAATGTCTGATTTATAATTACTGTAAATCTCTTTCTGGTGGTATTATTTTTATAGATTATACAGCCCTTTAAAAATGTATTCTCATTTACTCCCATGTAAAACAGAAATTTTTAAAAATTTATTTTTAAAAAACGGTGTGGACGATTGATCTGAAATTTTAACAGTGAACGATAAATACATCCATCTTCAACTTGTAAAATTTTCAGATGAATGGTAATATTTTCAAAAACGGTATCGAACCTCCTTAAAGGTACAACTCTATAAATTACCTGCAAACCATGACCATGAATAAGAAGTATTTAAAGTACAACTAAATACTTTTTAATTGACGTTTTCTATTTACATTTGCGTACACCCAAATACGCAAAATTTATATTTGTTACATACAGAAGAGGAAATAGAAATGACACTATAAACAGTAAATGGATATTTCCGTTTTTGTTTTTAAATATTAGGAAAGTTGTTATCTAAAACTGATTACTTATGTACGGGCATGCATAATAGGAGTAGGTACATAAAGTTGGTTAATATATCAGATTGGTTAAATTTGCATAGATAACAGTAAAGTAAATAATAAAGTTGATATTGCAACTGATGGCCAAAAATTATGTAAATAAATATATTAGTCAGAATATACAATGCAATTTTGAAAAGCAAACTATTTTTTGTTTCAATAATTTTAAATCTTCTTTAGAGAAAATTAAAATATTTTTTCTACGTTCGTCAGGTCAGAGACACTTTATTTTCGTTAGGTAAAGAACTTCATTATTTTACGCAATGGTCTTTATTTCACTCTTTTTATTTAATAAAATGTACACATTACATTTATTTAAAAAATACAGACCACATTGTAAAGAAACTGCAATATAAAAAGGTTATGGCTTACAATCGCATATATGCAGTTTAAATTAAAATTAAGAAGAACTCAAATGAAAATATCGTTTGTAAATAACCTAATTTGGATGTTTTTGTTATATGTCAAAATTGATAAGTGTCATTAAGATGTCAAAATTTCATAATTTCAAAAAAACCAGTTATTCGAACGAAAGTAAAAAAATTGTATGCAACACGTAAGAAGTCTCGGTACCTTACTTATATGTTTACAGAACTCGGCTACGCCTCGTGCTACAAATTTCACATACGTAAGGTAACAACCTTCGTTTCCGTACTTGTTACATAAATAGCTATTTTCGCTGATTAACATTAAAATTAAAAGTGCCTTTTTGACAGCTGACAAAAATTTGAAAATAAAATACCAAATTTGTTTTTTCATAGCAATCGCTCAACAAACGCATAGTAACGAACACATAATTTGATGGCGATATCTGTCAAAATATTTAAAATAATCAATTATTATTAATTAGTAACAAATAGCGAAAAAATGTGTTTAACATGGCAAAAATACAGATTTACTGCCTCAACTAGATTCATAACCTCGGCTGTGTCTCGTCTATGAAACTCTAGACGCGGGAGTAAATCTGTTATTTTTTGCGTAGTTAAACAAATAACTTTAATTAACTTTAATTTATTTACAAAATAAAATAAAAAACCAAAACTATAATTTGCAAATTTTTATGTCAACCAGTATTTAACACAAAGTTATGGTCAATTTTATGTGAAAATATTGTCAGTAAAACATAAAAACAAACATAAATTTTTATAAAACAAATTTGAAGCATGTTAGTCCTATAAAAACAAACATTAAAAAATATGTGTATATCTATTTTTATTACGAGTCAACTTTATTAGTGAATTGTAAAAACTATAAATAGTACCTGGCGAGCTGTTGAAAATCGTTTCTTTCAAAAACCTTACAATACAACTGCAACACTTTAATACAAGCCAACCTTAACCCCGGCCAGGGAAGATTTTCACCACAACAGTCACTTTTCCGTCTCATATTTTCTAAACACGTCCACAGTCGACTAGACACTCGAGTGACCACAGAAAGTTGACAATCACATCCACAACAATTATCACAAAGGAAACAACACTTGATAACTGGCTGACAAACAAGCGAGTTTGAATTTGGCGCGCTGGAGCGCCACGATGTGAATGAATCGAGAACTAAGTTGGTAATGAAAGCGGGAAAGTCTGTAGTTCGCGGTATACCGCAATGTGAGAGTGCGCTGCTGTCGCGACTGGATATCGGAAAAAGATATCTTAGGAGAGTTTGCACATCAGAGATTTTCAAATACTCGTGACAGCTTTGATAGAAGAAAAAGAAAAGCAGTTTCACTGAGACTTTGTCGAGAAAATAATGGAGTATTATTTAAAGCGCTATACTTCTTGAGTGCAATATTGCTGCAATCAGAATTCACGATTCTGGCTATATTGCTCAAAATAAAAATCTGAAATTTTACATTAGTAATGACAAAGCATTGTTGAATTGAAAAATTCAAACTATATTGTTCCGATAACGATTAGAGATAAAAACGAATTAAACACTAGAATTTCGTGAGGATCTCATGAATAAACTATAAAAGTTATCATTGAGTTGAAAGACAAAATGAGTAGAATATAGATGTAAAAAGTGCGGAGAAACAATAAAACTATAATTTTATCAACAGAATTGCCATAAATTCTATCTAAACTTGTACAATTTTCGCCGATTTTCGCATAATTATTAAAGCCAAACTAATTACATTAATTAAAGATTTTGAAGATTCCGCACTTTTAGTATGCTTCCTTAATCTACATACAAAAATTCAACATCATACGTATAACAGTATTAGATTGAGATCATCACAGAAATTACTCGTTTTTCAATGCGTACTATTGCCATGCAATGGGTAGAGGCTCTTAACAAGAATTTACCGGCGAAAAATGATGAAAAGTATGTTTAGTTTGTTCCTTAAAATTGAAGTAAAAATTCACATTTCTAGAATAACAAATACATTTTTGAATAGATAAAGGTTGTCTCCAAATGCGTCTAATTTTTCTATTTTTTATATTCGTGGCTAAGCATGGCCAATTTTAGCAATTTTATTACATTTAGAACAAAACAAATTAAAAAATCTGATGTGGCCAGCACACAACCTCCCGCCTTATCTAGACTTATAAACGTAAATGTTTAGGTACGTACATGCTGGTGCCCATTTATAATATACAAATAAAAATCTAAAATATTCAAACATAGCAATTAGTATCACCTGAATCAAAAGATTCATTCACAGGAAAACTCTTCTGTGTTGAAGCAATCCTCCGTTCAATTACTACATTTATGTTACTTATGACTTACATGGCGTTAGTGCCAACGTGTCACCCGTCTTACCTGTCAATATTTTTTACGCAAAAACCAAAATCAACCGATAAATTTATTTTTAAATTTTACTACAGTTCTTTAATGCTACCAGATAAAGACACTTTTTTGTCACATGTGCACGTTTCAGCTCATTTTTCTGTGCATTCGTTACAAAAATTATCGTATGCACTTCGGGAGGAACGCTTTTGCTCTCTCGGATCGAGTTTTCTTCCCTTGGTGCATAATGCACTATTTTATAACCTAAGTTGCAAATAACTTTTCCACTTATTCTTATGACGAATACATACTATATTTATCCAAATTATAGAAATTTTTGACAATTAATCTTTTCAATCTTCAAGAAATATCACTTCCGGTCAAGGTATTTGTACCAAAATCTAATGAGATCATCCAATTTTTATTAGCCAAAAACTATATAATACAAGACATTTTATTGGTCAAATAATAGTATATTTGGTAATTTATTACTCACTAGAGGAAAATTTATAATCAAACTGGAAACAAATATTTAATGATTGCATTATTTAACAGTCTTAAATAAAATAATTTTTCAGTAGAAGTGTTTTTAGGTCAAAATACATTTATTATATTTACACTAGATCAAATTTAAATCTCTGGCATATATTTGAGCTCATTTAAATATTTTTCTAGTAGTTAGCAGCATTAATACATCATCAACAAAATATTTTTATGCCTAAGTCAATATTATCTCTGAGTTAAATAAATAAAAATTACTGTCTGTTATGTATGTTTTGTAATAAATATCACAAAATTAGACTTACAAAAATGATACAAAAATATACAACAAAACCGTAAACTTGATTTATAAATCGCATAAAAATAAACATCATCTTGACACTTTTAAATTAAATTTGATCCTTCCTCTTCTTCTTCCTGTTCTTTTTAGTTACCGTTTCGTCGCAGGGGCAAAAACAAAGAAAATAAAACAGTAGAAGGGGTAAGTAGAGGCACGTGGGTGAAAAACACGTGCAGAACTAATTACCTGGGATCATTGCGCGGAAAAGTAAACAAAACACTCATTAACTTAGGAATGATCTAAACTTTAATGCGTCATTCTTGTAGTAAATTTAGAAGTTATGACTTTGACTTGGTTTACGAGAAAATAGGGCATAGTACAGGACGTAAAAAACTCATAAAATGCATTACTAATAGGAGAAGATACCAATAAACTTTTCTGTTTGCCATGTATCAAAAGAAATCATCGTTTATAACATATTTACAGTTTTAAATATAATTTAATGTAACAAAATGACAATTTTTGTGTTGATTTTTGCGTTAAACATTGAAATAATTTGCAGGATAACACAAAAAATCTTACAAAATAATATTATTCTTATTAAACAACTAACTAATAATAATAAATCAACTGTAATCATTATAGGTTCATTTATTTACAAACTATGCCTACCTAATAATTTTCACCCAATATTGACATTGATGAAAACATTGAATTGACGGTTTAATTAAACTGTCATGGCAACATGGTCCCAATTTTTAATTTAATGGTAAATTTTATGTCGATCCCGTTCTGATTGGTCTATATCGATGACGTATTGGTTTATTTGCTTGGCGTTGAATTATCAACCATACGAAAAACACGAACAAAATGTATACCGTGAGTTTATTTTAACATGAAACATGGGATTTTTCATATCCATGGTTACGAATTTGACAGCAATGTATTAGAGCGTTCTTTTTAAAATCGAACATAGGGAATCAATTTAACTGTATTATTCTTGACCAATATAACATATTTGGGCAGCTGTAATAGTTCCAAGAGACGCTTTCAACATAAACTTTTAATTGTTTAAACTATACCTACATTGTATTGCCAGGTAGCATCAGTTTGACTCCTATTAACAAATTAAAATGTTGCTACCTGGAAATACGATGTGTATAGTTTAAACAATTAAAAGTTTATGTTGAAGGCGTCTCTTGGAACTATTACAGCTGCCCAAATATGTTATATTAGTCAAGAATAATACAGTTAAATTGATTTCCTACGTTCGATTTTAAAAAGAACACTCTAATACATTGCTGTCAAATTCGTAACCATGGATATGAAAAGTCCTATGTTTCATGATAAATAAATTCACGGTATATGCAATAATAATATTATGTATCCATCAACATGTTTTACATTTATTTTTATTAATCTTAGTAAGAAATATAAAATTTTCAATTTTTTTGCAAATTAAAATCTGTTATCAATCTATTAAAAAAATCTGATATAGCCAGCACACAACCTTCCGCCTTATCTAGAAATTTTTAAACAGAAATGTATCACTACAATATTTGATTACTTACAATTTTATTCATGTATGTCATTTAATGTCACTTGTCAATATTTTTTTACACAGAAACAAATATCAGCAGATCATGGAATAGGTACAAGATTTTAGCGTTTTATTTGATAAATTTTATTTTGAAATTTTAGGTTAATTCTTTAATGCGACCATATAAAGAAAACTTTTTTATAAAGTATGTAGCAAATATTTATTCCTCTTATTCTCTTTACAAATAAATAAGTACTATATTAACTCAAATTTACCATCATTTTGACAAAAACTGTAACACTCTTCAAGAACTATCACTTCCAGTGAAGAAAATTTAACTAAAATTTTTAGATGATTCGTATTTGAGTTATCCGAGCTTCGTAAATAAAAAAAATAGGTTATAAGGATAAAGACCCTAATTCGTGCTCATCCACTTAAAACTCACTACCCGATTTTTAGCATGATTCCAACACCTTCCTTTACAGGTATGGCGGAAGGTAAAAATTTTTAAAGTTAAGCCATAGATTCAGACCTCAGAACTACGCAGTTATTTGGCTAACGTTCGCACTTATAATGAAATTTGAATTTTGTGGAAGCGCTGGTTGGTTAATTTAGCACTTATACTTATAATTGGGTAGGTCTGAACCTAGCTTACTCGTCTACAATGTTTCACGTAAGCACAATCTTATAAATGCTGCAAGTTTTTACGGTATAAATACACTTCCGGTAAACTGTTATTTTGGAACGAATTTTTTTTTTATAATTGACTTATTTATTCATCAAATTGAACTAATTTTACTTTCTTTGATCATCGGTTGATGTTTATCTAATCTCGAAATCGAAACTAACTTGAACTACATTTGAAAAATATATTTGTCAACATATGGCGCGTCGCGAAAAACAAAATTTATTTTTTAGACGCTTCATAGATTTTATCAAAACAGACATTGTTTAAATAACAGACTGAGGGGTAGAGGTAAAACAAACTTTAAGTAGATTTTTTTAGGTTTTTAATTTTGTATTTTTGTCCTTAAAGTTTTAATTACTGAGCTTAATTTAATCTGGCCACATTTGTGTTTTAATTAAAAAAGAGAACAAAAAAATGTTTCGACGACTGACATTAAAGTAAAATGTCACTTTTAGTGCCTAGACAATAAAAGTAATTGTTGCTTTGGTGAATCAATAAAATTTCATGAAAATATAAATAACAAATTTGTTTTTCGGCGATTGACATTAAAAGTGCTGTTTTTGACAGTTGACAGTCAGCAAAATGTCACTTTTGCTGCCTAGGCAGCAAAAATAGTAAAAAAAAGCCTAGGCAGCAAAAGTAAATATTACTATGGTGAATCAACAAATTTGAGATTTATAAAATTCATCAACATACCTAACCAATTTAGTTTTTTCATAGCAACTGTCAACATATACACATAGCAACATAATATCATGGCGATACCTATCAATATATTTAAAATAATCACTAAATTAATATTAATTAATAACAATCGCCGAAAAAATAATGTGTTTAACATGGCAAAAAATACAGATTTGCTGCCTAAGCTAGATTCATAGCCTCGGCTGCGCCTCGTCTATGAAACTCTAGCCGCGGCAGCAAATCTAATATTTTTTTGCCTAGTTAAACAAATAACTATTTTTCAAAGAAATCGCTCAACAAACGCATAGTAACTGTTCAAAAAACGCATAGCAACTGTTCAACAAATGAGCATAGTAACATAATTTGATAGCGATACCTGTCAAAATATTGAAAATAATCACTAAATTAATATTAATTAATAATAATCAGCGAAAAAATATGTTTCACATGGCAAAAGAAACAACAAAGTTATGGCGATTTGAAAATTCGCGCTTTTCCTTCATTTTCAAGTTGCGCGTTTTTTGTGGCCGAGTGTAGATTCATAGCCTCGGCTGCACCTCGTCTATAGACGCGACTGTAAATCTATTATTTTTGTCTAATTAAACAAATAACTATTGTTATGTTGCTACTAAATTTAAAATTAGTTATGGTCATAAAGGTATCTGTCCGTTTGAAAATTTATACTCTCGTTAAACTAAAGTGCATTTAATTGTGCCTTAAAATAACAGTACGCATATTGCCAAACCGTTAACCGTTAAATCACTCTTGGGATAATAAATAATACATTGACGTAACTTTTCACAGATTTAGTTAAACGTTTTTTCTGTTTCTAACGAAGCAATGAATCAAAATCATCAACAGTGATCCCAGTGTTCAACAGATTGGTTTTATTTGACTTCTGCAGAGGTATTTTAAGTCAGAGTTGTGTCAATATAGAACAGCGTTACAACTGCTCCTGTCATTCATTGTACGGTAATGCGTCGTGTTTTTGGCAGAGATTTTTGTAGTTGTACATCATATTTAAATTAGCTTCATGAATACGGAGATGCATGCGTTTACATTGTTACACTTTTAGAGGTATTCGCATAATTTATAACCAGCAGCTATTTTTATCTTTCAAAAGGAAGGAGGATTACTTTAAGTATCTTTGTAATTTGGTATATATTTCTTAAGATATTTATTTATACTTAAATAATCTGGCCAATTTTAGCTTCCGTTTTAATGCTTCAATAAATAAACGAAAATTTATAATCTAACAAGGTGGTTCACTACTATTTAGTCGTTATAATGGTGAGAAATGTGGTTGGTTTTTCCCTTAAAATTGAAGTAAAAATTGAAATTTTCGAAATAATTAAGACATTTTTGAATAGTTTCTAATGCCAGTTTTTTACTTTCTTATACACAGTACCAGTAAGTTTTAAAGAATTTTCGCGGAAATATATGTTTTGAGGTCCTCTGAATTCGTTTTGACCATTTTCTCAATTATGTCTGTGTGTGGATGGATGAATGGAACCATTCCAGTGCATATTTTTGAATATTGACATAGTAGTAATAAATGTTTGTTTATTTTTCACCAAATGTCAAAATATTTAAAATGAATTTAAAAATTATGGTAATAAATAAAATTGTGTTATTAAAAAATTGTTAAATTTGTTTTATTCATGAAATAGTCAATGAGTATACCACTCGATCAACAAAAATAAAAGAAAATACTTTTGCCTCCTGGTTCGACGTATTTCCGCAAAACACCTCTCGACCTCCGGTCTCGAGTTGTTTCTATGGAAATACGTCTCATCAGTCGGCAGTATTTTCGATTATTTTTGATGCTCTTGTGGTATAATAACTGACAATAGTCATATAAAATGTTAATAACAGCTCATTATCAATTTTAGAGAGAATGTACTAAAATAGTTATTTATGTATCAAAGGCATCATGATGATGTTTATGCTCATCCGAGGGCGACATGTTTACAAGCCCAAGGGCCTCTGGCCCGAGGGTCTGTAAATCGCCCGAGGGCTATGATGCCCGTGGTGGATACAATATTTTATGTCTTACTATTTTATTTAAAATATTGCGCGCGTGACATTTCGCTTTGGCGTTTCGAATTTTGTTAATATTTTTGGTATCCTAGTAACAGACAGAAAATATATTAATTTCAGAAGAAAAACATTAGTGATGTCTCAATATTACCATGGCAATTTCTTAATGCCCTAGGGTATAATGTAGTATATAACATACCTCGTATCCATGACATAATTAAACAATTACATACTAGGAAGACATAAACTAATTTTATATGGAAAACTGCAAATTTATAATTTTATAGATCTAGTGTGGTATTTATATCCTCTGTTTTTCTATTATTTATAGTTTTATTGAAAATAGATTGCTAATATTAATTCGAGAAATAGGATTTTTAATCCGGTGTGAAGAATATTTTCCGAAAGATTCTATCATCGTAACAGTTTTTTATGTCTTCTTACCCCTTTGTTAATTAAGTTTACAAATTTAACCTCACACTTCGATAGAAATTGCCAATAAAATTTAACTACTACAAACACTCCTACGAGTATAACTTTCAAAAATACCAACAGCGTAATGTGTATTCAAAGAAAAGTATTTTACTTTATCATTTCTTCTTACGCAAGGAAGTTGCCATAAAAACAAAATAAAACGTTTATTGTCTTTGTTATTTTTCCCAGTAAGAAGCATTGTTGAGAGTTATTTTTGTTTGAGGAATTAAAATTCGATTTGATTAAAGGGGGTTGTGATTAAATTAACCCCTGCAGTTTCAAGGGCGAAAATTGCATCGTTAACTATTTATAACTGTTGTGGATTTAATTAATTATTCGCTAATTAATGTTGATAATTACTTTTCTTTTATGAATTGCATACAACACAAAATTCGCAGAATTAGAAGTGTTCAACAAATATACTTTACAAAATTGCTTCACATATTCACGGTCAATTTTCATTTTATGATAATTATTTTAAATGCATCATTTCTACTACACGTTTATTGTAATGGATATATTTCTTTTTATAAATATTTTGGCAACAGATAAATCAGATAACACGTGGAAAAAATTGTCAAATATCTTTTGGAAAATGAAAACATATCGTCAGTGATTATTTATGCTGTCGGTATTCATAGAATCCGTCTTTAATTAGGACTGTCATCTAATGGATTTAAAACACTGGCTCACATGTGGTACACTCTCAGACATAAATCAGTATTTGTCTTGTCAATCTAAATATAAGTATTGTAAACATGAATTATAATTTAAATTTTGTAACAGAATCTTTATTTTATTCGTTACTCAGATTTTCTCAGATTTTGACGGAAATATCCGTTTTGACCTTTTCTGAATCCATTATGACTAGTTTCGACGTGACGGACGGACGTATGTGTGTCGCATAACTCAAATACTGTTAGACGTAGAAAGTTGAAATTTTGTAGTTAGGACTGTTATAGCATCTAGTTGTGCACCTCCTATTTTTGGTTTCAGTCTACAAACCGGAAGTAGTACTTTTTTAAAATATTTCGATAAATATTTAATTTAAGACAAATTTTTTTATTTTAAATGAAAGATTATGTGATTATTACCTACAATCGGTATTTTATAAATATTTTTGTATCTGGTATCATTTAAGAATAATTAAAGTATATATTTATAATTTACTATTTCAGAATCTTGTAGTCCATGATCGATTAACATTTGTTACTACGTAAAATTTAAATAATTATGACAGTACAGTGACAATAGTAAAATATGCTTTATATCTTCTTTTGCAGTTTAAATAAAATGACTAAAATAGATTTGTGAGTATAGTAGCAGTACTTATATATTAATATATTTGTATAATATTATATTTCTACATTTTAGTTATTAAGAAAAGTATGAACAGTTTAATAGGCGTACAAGGAAGTCATGTGGTGTCCACGTCAGATTTTTTTACACAATGACAAATTAGTTTCAACACTGGAACCTGATCATTTTGACTTCATATTTACCTACATATTGTTAAAACATAAAGAATTTCCTCTGTTTAAAAATGAATTAAAGTAAAGTACCTATGTCTGGTACACTAATTTTAATCAATAAATGAAAAGAAAACTTTTATAACTTATAATTGTAATAATTTAAGGCTGTTGCATGTAACTGAATATTCAAATCTGCAAAAAAGAATTTAAATTTTTCCTGCGAATGTGAAACAATGGTTTAGAAATAATTCTTGTTTAACTCGCTGTAGGCTTTTTAAAGGAGAACTCTAACATATTGCGCGCAGCTCGCGGGACTGCCACGAGTGGGGGCGACTGAAAGGGGTGCATTATACTCGTCGTGTTGGACCGATTTTCAACTTTGTTTTAATACCGCTGACACTCGAGCAATACACGGGAGAATCTGGCGCATGCGTAATGAAGACGGCCATGATTTTTCTAGATTTGAATATTCCTTAAAAGTGCATAAATTGTGTGTCCACTGGATTCTTGATATGAATTTTCTTTTAAATGTTTTTCTTTTGTGTACGAGTTTTCTTAGGCATGAATTTTCGCTCTCTTTATTATTCTAGGTAAGAAATTTCTCTTCGCCGAATTTTCCCCATAATACTTAGAGTAGGTACCTATAGAAAATTATAGAGGTAGCATACTCTGATTTTAGGGTGAGGGATTGAAGTCATGAGACTGAAGGGGGCTAGAGAATACCAATATGGCGGATATATTTATATTTATTCTGAAAGTTTCGTAAATAGTAAACATACCACGGAAAGAACAGAATGCAGAAAATGTTATTACTGACTTTATATTTCAAATAAAACTTACTTTATACTACGTTCAAATAAAATTTGACGACGTAATACCAATAATTTTCATCTGTCAAATTCTGAGAAATGTCAATGTCAAAATAACCATACTTAACTGTTATTTTCCCTTTTACCTGTTTATAGGTGTCATTCTGTATAGCACGGCGAAATATTTTAGTAAAAATTTGTATCATGGCACTCATAATAAATAAAAAACTTAATTGCGTATAAATATGCAAATAGAGCATACTAAAATGGCGGATAGTTTTATCCAAAGTTGCTTCATTGATTTGTTTCTATGCTCCCTCTATAAACTTCTAACCTCTAAGGTCTAAGCCATACAACATGAGTAATAAATTCATGCTCGCGAAGGATACATATCTTATATCCCTTTAATATTGTGCAATAATTTGGAAACCCCCTGTATTCTGTTGGTACACCTGTATACAGGGTGTAGAATTGAAATGTGGCGTATAGAGATTTCAATGTGATTTTTTAAATATTGCTGTATCTCTTTACCTGTTCACTTTAGAGCAAAAGTGTAAATACAAAAGATGTTCAGAATAAAAAACTGCATCAATAAGCTTAAATATTTTGTTCAAATCGATTTCTTTCACGAAATAAACATGAAATAAAAATGAACAATTTAGGCTAGTTTCAGACTGCCATGTAAAATTAAACAAAACAAAAATATTTATTCCGTCACTCTGACAGTTGACAGATTTGAAATAGTTGTTCTAATTGATTTATTGAACCATAAGAAGGATTCACTAATCAAAAAAATAAATTAATAATTATTTTATTTTCCTTCTTTTCTTCCTAAGGTACATTTTATCGTAATTAATTGAAGTGTTTATTTTTTTGATCTGACTAATTCATTTTATTTTTCATGGCACTCTGTAAACAGCTCAAATTTATCAAATTTAATTTACGTTTATCTCGTGACAGGAACGTTTTATATCAATAAATAAGGGCTCGTTGGATGCAGTTTTTTATTCTGAACATCTTTTGTACTTACGCTTTTGCTCTAAAGTGAATAGGTAAAGAGATACAGCAATATTTAAAAACATTGAAATCCATATACGCCACATTTCAATTCTACACCCGGTATAATTTATTTCCTTTTTGCATTCTTCGCCCTTGGTTGTATCAGCATATCGCTCGATTGAACATTGTATTATCAGTGCTCGTGCTACATGTGCCCTGTCGCCTCTCTTCCTACTTCAAGCTTCCGAGCTTTTAAAGTCTCAAACGGAGCGTGAATGCCAAAGCTGCGCACGTGTTGAATGCTTCTTCCTCGCAACAAGCTTTGTGCTTTCAACCAGAGCTTTACGAACGAGAATAAGTCATCAGAAAGGTTACTGGGTGACATTTGAAACTGATGAAATTAAATACTGTTGCGCAGACTATTCTAAATTCATAAATAGAGCATTTTAACACGTTGTCATTTAAATAAATGTGACAATGGGGTTTTTAAGCCTAAAGCTTTTAAAGAAATACTTATTTGATATGAATTTTCAGTTTTTCAGCATTATAATTTGATATATTTATTACCTTTTTAAATCCTTTATATTAACTTCATCGTCTTGTCTACGTACGACAAAAAAACAAAAGTCAAAAATGACCCACTTCCCGGGATCCTATCGAGCTGAAATTTTGCAAATAGACTAACAATGCACTTTGACAAAATTTCAGATTTATCGCCATCTTGAAACAAAATGGCGGCTAGCTATCTCAAAATGTACTAGCCAAGAATCTAACTTATGATATAGATATATTAAAATGTCAGTCCGCCATCTTGAAACTAAATGGCGGATAGATATCTCTAAATATACTGTAACTATTGCATTCAAATTTGATACAGTAATAGCTAAGAAACTGTCTTGAAACATAGGTGTATTAAAATGTTAGTCCGCCATCTTGAAACAAAATGGCAGCTTGCTATTTCAAAATGTGCTACACCGATCTGGTTCAAAAGCAAAAATTAAATAAATATCGATCGAGTCTCATATAATAAAGAATTTATATTTATAGTGAAAAACTTTGTTTTTACGGGTTCGTTTTTTTATCGAAATGAAAATGTAACTCTTTTGAAACGAGCATTAAAATGCGCCATGTGTGACGTAGACAACATTGAAACCAAACCATGAGTAGATTTGTTCGCGTAATGCCCAGTGCACACGGAGAAACATTTTGACAAGTTTCCTGAAAAAAGTTTCCAGAAAATGCAGATTTTCTTTGAAAAACTATAAATACGTTTATGATCACATGTCACATTTGACGATTTGACAAATAAGTAGTTGCACTTCACAACGTTTCCTGAAAACGCCTCATTTTTATAGACGCCGTTAAAACTTTGAAGTTTCCGGAAACTTTTTTCAGGAAACATGTCAAAAAGTTTCTCCGTGTGCATTGGGCATAAGATCGTTTTTTTGTCGTTGGAATGGACGACGGACCTGTGTTGAAATAAGTTAAGATCTACGTATCGTTTTCAGTCCTTATCAGCGCTGTGAACGTATATTCTCAGGGCCGGTGACGTCACACCGTCACACACGGCATCATTTTTCGCGGCACCTATTTTATAAATTTTTTCTGGCTTATTAGCATCTTTTTGGCAAAAAGAAAAAATACGGCTCTAATACTTTAACGTATAGATTAATATATAAAAAAAGCAAAAAATCGTGGAAATCCAAATTGCACATTGTAACTAACTATTCTTCCAATTTCGTATTAGTTTGCTTTTTAAGTATCAGAATAATTATCTCATAATGTTGTCAATCAAAATTTCCCTTTTTGCTTAAATACTCCAAATGAAGACATTACCAAGCAAAAATGTTTCCTGGCGCTCCCAATTTTTTTACATCCGTAACCTTGACCGATGATCTTCGTTTGTTCGTTTCACATTTCATCCCTCATATAAAAGAAATTAAAATGTAATAACGATAATTGTCTGTCCCGTGATGACGTCATATCCGACGTGGCAGAGTGGGGGAAGGGGCGTGGCTACAGCCGGAAATTAACTAAAAGCCTTGGCCACGAGAGAAAAGTCAACCGATCAAGGGTGGGGGTAACGTTTCCGGAAAATCACGACGTATATAAATATAGACACTAAAAGGTGATAATGATAAGTCTACCATCTATAGATAGCTGAAGATTGATAGATTTTTGAATAAAATAAATATTTGCAAAGATGAATCAATGATGTTGTTGCTGCCTCTATCTATTTTGTTTTAAGTTTTTTGTAATGATTAATTAAATTATGACGATTTAAATGTAACATACTTATTTCATCTTAATATAAATATTTTGTTTGACGTCACAGTTAGATTCTAAAGTAATTTAATATGTTGAACGTTCAAATATATACATACTACTAAAAACTAAAGCCCTGTTCGCACCAGGATTGAAGATTCTACCAAGATTCTGAATCCTGGAAAAGAAGAAATTTTCTTCTTTCTAGTGAGAATTACCTGTTAAATTGCGGTGCTGCTAAATTGAATCTTCAATGAGTCTTGGAAAAAAAGAATTTATAATTTATTGATTTCTTCAATCAAAACCACGAATTTTTTTTCAAGATTCAGAATCTTGAAACTTCTTCTTTTCCAGGATTCAGAAAAACATTATTCCCGGTTCTTTTTTATTATATATTTTATATATTTTTTATTTTACAATTCTTCGCAGGGCTCGTATTGCAATCGTTTAACGCACTTTCACAGTTTAACCCAGTTACACACGGACGGCAGTTTTTCTGTAGCGTTCTGGTGCCTCTCCGTTTACTTTGCCAACGCGGTAGGGATTGTCTACCCTGGCTTTGTACGGTGTTGGCATCAGACGCTGGGTTGAGTTGTGCTGATGAGACCTATATAGGTCGAAACAGCTGTCCACAACTATACTCTGTCTGATGTGTTTCTGGGTTATCTGTGAAATGCGTTTTTATTTTGTATTTTGGGAAATTGTTATTTCCCGACGTTGTTTTGAGAAAGTTTGTTTCTCTACACGTCACTTATTAGTGGAACTTGTAAGCCTTTACATGCTTTAAAAAATTTATTTCTTACATAATTATGAAATTTGGTGAAACAAATCTTTTCTATTTCGTATTTCAGCTTATGTTTGCAGTTAACCACCTTCAGAAAAAATATCCTTCTATAATAAGCGAAGGAAATATCCGGGTTAAAACAACATAAATTTAATATTTCCAACCAAGCATAAATGTGTGCAAAGAAAATTCCTAAATTTATCAAAATTCTAAGAACCAGTAAACAAACAAAATGACAGCGAAACAACCATAAACAAATGATGTTCTCACCTCCAGGAGTGTTCCTTGAAGCCGCTACAATCGTTGCATTGCCGGCAGGGCTGTCCAACGAACCGTTCATCTAGTACTGGGCCCTGAAATGCAAACACAACTTTGTACAATCTTGAAAGCCATGAAAACTGAAGGTAGGCTACGCCGCACAGCACGCATGGCAGGCTGGTGGCACACATTTTAAAATTAAATTACTTTATACTTTTTTGTTTAATTTGACAACGTTTTGACCTTTGACGTCTCCCTAAGTGCAAATTATTGCCTCAATAACGTCGAAACGTTGGCAAATTAAATAAAATAATATTTAAGTTTGACTGAAAATCCTGCGATTTGTATTATTTTTAAATTAAAACCCAACAGTCACGAAGTAACCTACTTATACATTTTATAATCATATGATCAAAAATTCGCTACTCGAGGTGATAATTTTTTGGTAATTTTTTTAGTTATTAGCACGGCAATTTATTTGTATAAATTCACTACACAAATCATCATGAAAATCGGGTTTGTTCCTGGAAATATTGTCTAGTAGCTATATTTCCGAAAATATTTCTGCAGACATTTTAAACGTCATTTTTTAAAAGTAAGTAATAATGCGATTTTCTTTTCGAACACCTCTCGACATGGATTAATACTACTTATAAAAAAACTTTGTATGTAAAATAGTCAATGAAAATCTAATCTAATATCCAGAAAATTTATTGTCCTGCATTGCTGCAAAACAATTTCATTCGCCTTCGACTCGTAAAATTGACATATTGACAGCAAACTCGAAAAAATTTTGGATAATAAACCACACGGAACGGAGAAAAGGATAATTTGCTATAATTTTTTGTGAAGTTGGAATACGTAAATATGAAAAAACAATAATTTCCTAATAAAATTATTACCTTGAATGGTATTTAAAATTATTTTAAATAAACACTTAAGGTTAAAAAAAATTGGTTTATTTATTGTAACTATAAATATCAAACTATGCAAATTATCGCTGTAATTAGCACCCTTAATAGTTGATTACATAATATCATAATAATGACGCAATGATTGACAATACGATTTGATGACAATTAATTGTTAGATACCTACATAAATGAATATGACAGTGTTCGAAAATCATTTATATACATTGATCGCAGCTATTGATATTGAATTAAATACCCGAATTCCTAGAATACTCTCGATTTTACTTTTATTTCTATTTCTACCCACTACAACGGCTGTCTGAATCCAGCCCGAAACTCGTACTTTACCGCATCCTAGCAATGCAATGTCATTTTGAAGTTGAAAAATATTGTAAAAGTGTTTTCGTTGCGAGTAAACTGTTAGTAAGACAAGACATAAGACAAGGTTTTTATAAACATTTAATATAAAAAGAATGAATCTACAGATGTGCCTTTTTATAATTTTAAAAATATATTTTTATCAGGAGATATAACCGTGTAAACTTTACATAAATTGGAAATTGTTATAATCCAGTACAATTTTTTGATTAAAATTTTTAAAAGGCACAACTGTTAATTGATCCTTTAAGTATATAATCCTTGTTGAAATACAATTTTACCATTCTTGTACTGGCCACAAAACGCTCGCTACGTTAGTACATACGAGTTTTGCTGGATATTAGGAGGTAGACGGGCCTCTTAATATAATTTTATTTAATATTTAAGAGTTGTATTTACACTTTGTGCTCGCGAAGAAGAGTCCTATCTGTTTACATGCATTTCTAATTGAAATACAATATTGCAGAGGTTTCGTTTTAAGTACAGATTTTCGTGTAATTTACATACTTTTATATTTAAAAACATATTTATAGTTAGTTTAAGGTTTAAACTAGGTTCGTCTAGTATTGAAATTTTGAATTTTTACTTGTATTGTATTAAAAATTGCTGTTGAAAACAGGCTTTTTTGAATGATTTCTCAATTTTTTTCTTCGATTGAACACAAAATAAACAAAATACTATCACTAGACGAACATAGATACATTCTTTAACTTTGTCATAGTTTTTGAATGAAGTTTATATATGTTATGTAGATTCTGATATATGATTTTATTTCTGTAACACTTTTTGAAGTCAACGGGTGTAAATACTGCTTTAAATCTTTTTGCACTGAATGCAGCAATGCTTTATTACTGCTCTCTCTTGATCACGATCTAAGGCGATTCATTCCGAGGGAAGGGTGGTACAAATTAGTTAAAGTAGATAATAATGAAATGGCAAATCGTTGTTCGCCTATTGGTAATAAAACTAATGTGACGATGCAGTCTGCGAGACACACAGTTCACCAGTATTGATTTCCGACTTGAACTATTTTAAACATGAACTCATTTATTTATCTGTGGTTTATAGTATTATTATACCGGGTATAACATTTTTCGTTTTTTCTACTCCCATGCTTTAATTTACTTATTAAATACAGGGTGTTCCACAACTTAGGACAAAAAATTAAAGGGTGTATACAGGATGTTTCTATACCTCTGCACGCAACTTTAATATGTTATATAATTTTACTGATTACAGAAAAAAAAGATTTTTTTCAAAATTCGCACAAATAAGGGTAGTGAAAATATTAGTTCCATTGGTTTGAACGTCCATTTAACTTATTTATTATATTATTTATAAAATAAAATTATAAATAGTATTAGACTATCTACAAATAGTCACTATTTATATAATAACCTATGAAAGCTACGTGCAGAGGTGTACAAACATCCTGTATACTGTACAACGTGCTGATCATGAAACAAAAAGATTTTTTTTAAATTCGCAAAAAAATTGCATCGTATTTCAAGCAAAATTTTTTTTGCCACTGGTCGGTAGTTATTTTTAATAATTTTTTTCAAATCTTCTACAATGAAAGTAATTGGTTACATAATATCTAATAAATGTCAAATTATCAAAAAACATCAATACAGTGATACTTAAAATGTACACACGTCAAGTAAACTACCTACCCTTAACTTTTTTTTAAATTTAAAAAAAAAATTGTTTAATGATCAGCACGTCGTACAGTATACCCTTTAATTTTTTGTTTTAAGTTGAGGAACATCTGTATGATTCCATGAAAGAACAGAACAATGAAAAAACAGAACACGAAAAAACAGAACATGAAAAAACAGAACATGAAAAAACAGAACATGAAAAAACAGAACAATGAAAAAACAGAACAATGAAAAAACAGAACAATGAAAAAACAGAACACTGAAGAAACAGAACAATGAAAAAACAGAACAGTGAAAAAACAGAACACTGAAAAAACAGAACACTGAAAAAACAGAACATTGATAAAACAGAACATGAAAAAACAGAACACATAAACTAATCTATGCTAACAAAAACCTTGTTGAGTCCAACAGAACTCCGTTTTTTTGACATAAACTAATCTATGCTAACAAAACCCTTCTTGACTCCAACGGAACTCCGTTTTTTTGACATAAACTAATCTATGCTAACAAAACCCTAATTGAGTCCAACAGAATTCCGTTTTTTTAAATAAACTAATCAATACTAACAAAACCCGAATTGAGTCCAACAGAACTCCGTTTTTTTAAAAATAAACTAATCAATACTAACAAAACCCTAATTGAGTCCAACAGAACTCCGTTTTTTTGACATAAACTAATCAAAGCTAACAAAACCCTAATTGAGTCCAACAGAATTCCGTTTTTTTAAATAAACTAATCAATACTAACAAAACCCTAATTGAGTCCAACAGAACTCCGTTTTTTGACATAAACTAATCAAAGCTAACAAATCCCTTCTTGAGTTCTGTTTTGTCATTGTTATTTTTTTTTCATATTCTGTTTTTTCATGTTCTGTTTTATCAATGTTCTGTTTTTTCAGTGTTCTGTTTTTTCATTGTTCTGTTTTTTCAGTGTTCTGTTTTTTCATTGTTCTCTTTTTTCATTGTTCTGTTTTTTCAATGTTCTGTTTTTTCATGTTCTGTTTTTTCATGTTCTGTTTTTTCATGTTCTGTTTTTTCATGTTCTGTTTTTTCATGTTCTGTTTTTTCATGTTCTGTTTTTTCATTGTTCTGTTTTGTCCGGTCACCCATCTGTATATGTCGGAGTATGAGCGGAGCGAACTATATCAGTTACGTGAACAATTAAACTTCTAATGGCCATTTGCACCGCTACCACTTAAATTTTAAGTGTCACTTAAATGAAAAATATCGAATCGAACTCATGACAGCAATGTTATTTTGATTCGATATTGTTAATTTAAGGAAAACTTAAAATTTAAGTGGAAGCAATGCAACTGGACATAAAAAGCACAATTATTGGAATAGTTAACTAATCGAATCATCAAATAAATCACACATTCACCACTCATATCATGGACCAGTTAAACATGATAAATTTTTGAGTTATACTCGCATTATTTATAACTAATATAATATTGGACTTTTTACCTCTCGCCACTCATATATGTAAGAGCGGTATTGTAATCATGCTAAAATTTCGATAGTGAGTTTTCAATGGATAAGCACGTTTTGAGATCCCTAGAACACGATTGTGATAATTTCGCGATTATGTATGTGTGTGTCTGTCTGTGTGTGTGGATGGATGTTGAAGGTACGATAACTCAAATACCACTGATTAACAAAATTTGAAATTTTATATATAATATTCTGACACACTAGATTAGATCTGATTAGATTTTGGTGTTGATCGTGCAACCGGAAGTGGTAGTTTCTTGAAGATCTGAAGAGTTTTTGGAATATCCTCAAAATTTATGAATTAATAGGATTTTTTTAATAACATTGTATACTAAATGTTACTGTCTACAATATGTATTGAAAACATTGTTTCTATCTATCCAATTACAAGAAGTTAAAAATTCTACAAATTTGTTACAATTTTGATTTATCTGCCTATCTATTATGAAAACAAAAAATAAAATATTTGAGTGTTAATGTCATATAAATTTTTGACTTTTTGACAAATTGAAATGGAAAATATGAAATGTCATTTATAATTTATAAGGTTATAATAAACTTTAATAATGTTATATAAAAACTGCAATAATTCCCGAATTCCCTTCTACAATGGTATATTCATACACACTTAATAAAATAGCAGAGTATAGCGAGAAGTCATGTCATTTTTTTTTAAGTTCTGGCTTCTCTAAAAGTTACCATATTATATTTCGGCAAAAATAATGAACAGTTCATAATTTGTTAATATTAATTCAGTTTAAGAACCTACTATGGTTAAATTTTGTCAAACCAAATTAAACCACTGATAGTGGCAATTTTCAAAACACCCTCACACAAATATTTCGTTCTAACCGCTAGTTAACCATTATGTGCGGTTATGGTTTATTTTTGTTTTGGGCTACTCCGATAAAAAATCAGGTACCCAAGGTGAAACCCGATCCAATTTGATTTCTACTTGGTTTATAAGTTCTTTGCTTCATCTTCAGTTGACACGTATAGCGATAACCTTTCCAATATTCTGTGTGTGTGTGTTTGTGTGTATGTGTGTACCGTTGCAGAAGAGGTCACCTTATAGGCGCCGACAAGAACTTTGCACTTGAAATTTTTAAGCCTAGATTTGAAGAATATTTATTTAAACAGTTTTCCTCTTTTAAAAGTTGTTTTTTGTACAATAAATCTGTATGAAGGTTATATAAATAAAACATAATGCACTATGATTAATTTATGGAAATCTAGACACAAAAAAAGAAAAACTTTTTTATTATATAATCGTGTTTTTATATTAATTTTATATTTATGGGGCGAATAGCCTAGTGTGTTTTGTGACCAATTGTTTCTCAGGTATTCAAGTTAGAATGGGCTACTTTTGGTACTTGGGTAAAATAATATTTTTTCACTTGAACCTAATGTCAAGTCTAAAGGATGGTTTATGATTTAGATTTAAAATTTAGATTTGGAAATTTAAGGAATTTATGATTTAGAATTTACGTTTAAAATATGGCCCTATATCATATTTCTAAATGTAAATTTCAAATCAGACCAATCACCAGACGAATATATTATTAAACGTCAGCTGTCAGTTAGTTTCAAGTTTGTTTTTTGACTGAAGATTAACATTCCCGATATATTTAACATAATCATCTTCTATATTATCATTTTAAAAATCCATCCAAATTTGAATCAATGAAACGTCAAAATTACATGATACCTCTGATTGGTCAGATACAGAAATTTAAACCATGCAAAAAATTGTAAAATATAAATCAATATTTGTAAATTTAATCCATTGGTAAAAAAATACAAATTTTATTTTAAAAATGTGTTTTAATAAATTGAGAAAGAAATTTTTAAATTGAATCTTCAATGAGTCTTGTAAAAAAAGAATTTATAATTTATTGATCGCTTCAAAACCATTTTTTTAAGATTCAGAGTCTTGAAACTTCTTTTCCACGATTCAGAATCTTGATAGAATATTCAAAAAATCCTCGTGCGAGAACAGGGCTTAATAGTTATTTACTTTACAAGTGGGCAATGTAAGGAATTACCCACAAGGGAAATCTTAACTCACGAGGCCGAAGGCAAAGTGAGATAATTTTATCGAGTGGATCATTCCTTTTTGCCCACGTGTGAAGTATAACGTTTTATCCAACACCTCTTAATAACTGCTTAAATATTTAAAAAATATTAAGTTTCGACCTAAAACATCGTTTCTATGGTGACTTCTAACAAGCAAAGTAACAATTTACCCTCAACCCACTAGTGGGTATAATTTTGATCAAAGCCACTAGTGGGCAATCTTTTATACTTTGCTTGTTTAAAATCACCATAGTTATGATGCTTTTATTAAGAGGTGTTGGATAAACATTATTATCTTTTTTGTTTCATTATGTCTAACTTTTTGTTCATCTGACATCTATGATGTTGTGATCTTCTGATGTGGCTTCTGGTTGTGATCTGACACGTGATTTATATCGGAATGACGCGACTTGAGTCATTGCTTTATAAGCAAAGGCATCCATAGTTGCTTGTTTATAGTTTATTAATGTGGGCGCCCGGCTAACCAGGCTAAGATTTTTTCCAAGGACTGTCCACATTATTGTGACGCATTTCATTTTTATTATTACAAGACAACCACTTTTACACATTAAATTTATTACCTATGTCAATCATTTTAATAGTATACTTATTATTGAGACGATCCTCTACCTCGCCAGAAAACAGCCAAAAACGTAGATTTCGCGCGCCACTTTGTTAAATATAATAATCTATAGATATTGTTGAAGATAAAAGTAGGTACAATCTACAAAATGCAAGATGCAGAATTTAAAAATTTTGCTTTAAAATCGAAATATGATAATTTGAGTTTTGACAATTTTTGTTTATTTTGAACACAAATCTTTTATTTTAAAACGAATTTATTAAATTCGATCGGTTATTTCGCAGAACCAAGCTTTGTTGACAACATATTAAAATTTGAAATTAATTCGCTTGAAAAATATCAGCTTTACAGTGGCGCGCGAAAACCCTCTTTTTTACAAATATTGCTGTTCTTTTACAAATATGGCTCCCTAAATTATTTTTCCCCTCAAACATAAATTATTTGTTATTATTACGTTGAAGAAAACAATAAACGCTATAGAATAGCGCGCGGAATCAATGTTTTTGGCTGTTTACTGCCATAGGTAGAGGATCACTTGTAAATCCAGAAGATTAACAATTTGAACAATTCTGGCTGTATTATAAAAAATTTCAAATTGTAATTTAACATGAAGTATCATGACTCATTAGTAAATCAATAAATGCAAATTATTAATTGCTGTGACATTAATTAGCAAAACTTGGAGCTAATTTTTATCATTTAATAATCCATTTTATACGTTGATTAATGCACAAAAATAAAAATTTTCTTTAGAAATCGATAATATACATTAAAGTCGAAAGACTGGTGTAGAGAGATTTTTTTAAACAGTTAACCCATTGACTGTAATAATTTATATAAAATTCGCATTTTTAGTAATTTTCAGAAATTATTTAACAAAATACGGCAAGGTTTTTTGTAAATTTCATCCTATAGCCATGTAAACACAACCTATAAGTACATCATTGTAAAATATGAGGTCATCGATTTCAAAATCAAAGTCACAAAATGATTTATTGTAACATGCTGTTTTGCTTTGCATTTGATAGCAAGAGATGGGCCTTAATAGTTATTTGTATGCCAAGGGCTGAAAGTAATCTTTTAGAAATTGAGGAAAAGATTTTGGCACGAGCGCAGCGAGGACTGCAACTAGTCGAAGTCTAATGACTTAAATTTGTTAGGCAATAGCTAAATTAATAATTGTAGATTTGATTTTATCTGCCCACCCCTGACTACGGTCCTGAACCCACACTCAAAATCTGAGAAATTACGTGCAGTTCGCCTTGTAAAATTTACTTTAAAAAAACCTGGAAATTTTGACCACAAATTTCGAGGAAAAATTCCAAAAATTAGGTTATATGTTTCTCAGAACAAGATGAACAAGAGTTTATTTTATTGAAATTAGAGATAAAGAAGTTTGAAATATGTAATAGTGTAGGTGAAAGGTGACTTCAATAAATTTATCTATTGCACATGTTTATTAATAGAATCAATTAAAAAGTTTTTTTCAAAAAACTGTTTAACATGCAATGGACTGCGATACTTCCTACTGTTAAATGTCACCTTTCCCGGTTTCTGATTTGATAAATAATTTAGTAATTAATAACGCACAGAGTGCAGTGATTAAATAATCTTGTATAAAATTATGTAATTATAGTTTAAATACTGTTATTAAATCATTTACCTACTATAATGAAAACTGCATTTCTCCATAATAATAATAAGAATAAGAACAAATTTATACTAGCAACAGCAACTAGGTATAGGTACCTACCTATACTTCATTTTTTTAAGAACACAGTAATTGGAATACTGCTTTTACATTTTATTTATATTATTTATTTAACTTTTAAATTTTGATTTATTAAATTTTGATTTGTAAATTTTGACATTTCAATTTTGGCTTTTGAATTGTGACTTTAAAATTTTTATTTATTAAATTTTTACTTTTAAATTTTCATATATTAGAGTTTGATTTATTATATTTTTACTTTTAAATTTTGATTTATTAAATGTTGACTTCTAAATTTTGATTTATAAAATGTTGACTCTTATATTTTGATTTATTAAATTTTGATTGACTAAATTTTGACTTTTATATTTTGATTTATTAAATTTTGATTTAGGTACTAAATTTTGACTTATTATGTATAGACCGGGAGCTCATGACAGGTGATGGTCTCCGATTTCATACAGCATGCCTTTTGGAGGATAAAATATTGACCTTATAACAACAAAGAAAAGCGGGTATTAAACCCTTGCACGCTTTCCGGCCATATGGAAAATTGCATTTTTCCACATGCACAAAAATTTTGTGTTTTTCTCTGATTTAATAATGCATGGCCTTTTATCAAAAGTAACTTAAACACATTTAAAGTCTTAAAAATTCGCAGGATCCCAAAGAGCTCAAACGGTCACGTGATCTTGTAATACAAAAATATGATTTTTCGCGTTTTCATACAGCATGCCGATGAAAAGAATTAATATTTGTGTCATAAAACACCTATAACCAAATTGGCATGCAGTTCTCGTTAGCCCAAGGGTGGCAAATTTCGGAAAAGTTTTGTGCAAGTGGAAATGCAATTTTCCATTAGACCGGAAAACGTACAAGGGTTTAATACCCGTTTTTCTATGTTGTCATAGGGTCAATATGCGACATACAGGCAACAAAAGCAAAACGAAGAACATGTGGAACGTTTGTGGTCTCAAAATAGAAGTCACAAAATAGCGGCGCCTCTATTACACAAGCAACACACACAGTATATTTTACTGTTACGTGTGTGTGTCTTCTATGTGTCCATGTGTGAACAGGGCATTAAATACCTTTCTTGAGTTTCACATACTCGGCTTTGGGAAACACTCTACCTTTCTTCAGTTCCACATACCTACTCGGTTTTGGTAAAAATTCTAACTGAATTACTAAATAAAGATCCTATAAACACCCTTCTTGAGCCCCAAATAATCAGTTTTTATAGAAACTCTGATTGAACTGAACTAAATAATATATTAATCTTGAACTCTTCTACCCTATGCAGGTGTATCATAACTTCGAGTACATACGTTAAAGGTATATGTTGTTTGATATTCTGATTATACGAATCAAAACGCATTTTTTTAAATTTCGCAAAATTAAGGGTAGTTTACCTGCAGCGTTTTTTACCTACTACATTGGTACCTATCGTTTTCCTATTAAACACAAACAAGAGAAATAGGTAATCAAGCATCTTAAATTACATAATACTAGTAAAATAAACATACAAAATTTAATTATTTTTAATCAAACAATAATTAGGTACTTCACCCAGTTTTTTTTTCATTGCCACTGCGGCAATGAAAATTTTTTGACTGGGAAACATGAAAATTAATTTTGCGATTTAAAAAAAATTCTTTTTGATTCGTAATCAGCATATCAAACTACACCCTGTATAGAGTGTTGAGTTGTTGAGTATGAATTAAATAAAGAAATTAGAAAGGTATTTTAGGTTTCTTTTAGGTCTACTTAAGTCGAATACTCGGTTTGGGTTGATTTCATTCATTTTTACGAGCATCTATGCATTTAGCAGGTCAGCATTTTATTTTTGCCCGTATTTATGTTAGCATTGCGCTAAGATAAATGTTAGATCTTGATGTGTACCTCCAGAAGGGTATTTTAGGTTTCTTTTAGGTTTAAATAAAGAAACCTAAAATACCCTTCTTGTGTCGAATACTCGGTATGTGTTGATTTCATCCTTTTTACGTGCATCTATGCATTTAGCAGATCAGCATTTTATTTTTGTCCGTATTTATGTTAGTATTTCGCTAAGATAAATGTTAGATCTTGATGTGTACCTCCTTCTGGTATTGCCAGTGTTTGCGTTCCGGAGTAAAGTCCTTCAATTTCGCGGCATGCGTCCCTCCGCCAACAAAATCCCCGGATTTTCTGATTTCCCTGTCTTTTCTAGTGAACAGCACGTCTCTACTGTCCCTGCCATAGGAACTGACACTGTTGAAGCGCGACATATCAAAACAAACGCACAACAAACAACAAAACTAACAGTTGCTGGTAGTTAAAAAACAAGAAATCACTGTAACACTGTCGTAGTTGGCTGGAGACTGACGGCTCGTCTGCAGAGAACAGTTGAGAGTGTTGAGAATGGCCAGCCATATGGCAGGAAAGCAACAAGAAACAAAAACGCTCGCAGGTTAGGCGACCCACGATAAACCGAGAAAGAATCACACCTACTGAGGCTGATATTAAACTTATCACGTTTCGAATGAGTAATATAGAATTGTTTTGATTCCTTTCGGCTGACTAATGAATTTTATTGCCACTAAATATCCGATTCAACTGATGACATATTTTAATAGAACTACTGAAAACATTGGACCCATTGTACGCTGCTTTTGTTTTTAGTTCTTATACAGTGAATTTATTACCTCTCGCCTCATATTCTATAAGAGAGGTATTGTAATGGGTCAAAATTATCGAGTATGAGTTTTTGGTAGATAAGCACGTTTCAGGGTCTCTAGAATACAAATTTAATATTTTCACGATGATGTCTGTGGTTGTGCGTATGTTTGTATGGACATATGGACTGATGATTTTTCGTCCACTAACTTAAAAAGTATTAACAGGTTAAGCGCCACGGCGGACACCGGTGTCCTCTACTCGCCTAGCCAATTCGGCCATGGCGGACACCGGTGTCCGCTATGCTTTTAATTTTTAGTCGATCGTATCTGGCCAAGCGGACATTTTCTTACGAGTTTCAATGTTGTATTGTGTCCGCTGTGGCCCTTCAAAACAAACGCTGGTTCAGGCTTTCTGTAGCCAAAATTTAAAGGCAGAAATAATTAATTTTTTTCTGAAAAATCATTAACAGCCAAATTAAACGAACTAAATAGAAATTTTTTATTGCAAAGATTAAAATTTGCCAAAATTGTGTGAAATAGGTTTTAAAGACACAGATTCATCAAAATATGTCGAAAAATATCTTGGCCCGTGTGGAAAGTTTAGATAAATATCCTTGGCGCTTAACCTGTTAAACCGTTTATAACCAAATTTCATATTTAAGGTTTTAATAAGTACCTTAACACCGGATAAGATTTTGGTAGAAATCCGCAAACTGGAAGTAGTACTTTTTGAAGCTTGATAGTTTTCCTTTAATATATTGGTACATTAATTATTTATGACAATTCTAGTTGTCCATGATATGAAATTTGTTTCTACATAAAATTTGAATGATTATGACAGTGACAGTACAGTTGACATCTTTTGCTGGCATCTTGGTTTACGTTTACATTATCGTTTACATATTACATGAACATGAAACTATTAAAATGTAAGTAGAACTATTTATTAGATTAGTAGAATAAGCAGAATTAGGCGAGAGGTCGTGTGCTGGCCACAGCAGATTTTTCTATTTATATATCTGCGATATATGATTATTATGTATCATTTTAGTATATTGTTCATTACATATTTATAAATGTGCATGCAATTTTTTTTTGTACAGTTACTACCTCGTTTAAGAATTATCGTCGTTTTAGTTACACATGTTTTACTGCGGTTAGTCTTATTTGCGACATATATGAATGGTAGTCGTTGGAATGGTATATACAATTAATATATTGTTCATTACATCTTTATAAACGTGCTTGTAAATTTTTTTGTACAGTTACTACCTCGTAAGAGTTATCGTCGTTTTAGTTACACATGTTTTCCTCAGCAGCCCGCCATCAGCTAAATAGTACAGTAAACACCGACAAAAGTTATGAAAAATATTATGACAGTTTCATGAATATATTTTAGTATGATGCCCTATACTTGTGGAAACATCCATGCAAAATATCATTACGATTCACTACTTAGATTTAAAGATATAAAAGAAAATTTACTTTTTTGACGTCTCCCGAAAAATTCGCATTCTAGTTTATAAAATTGAAATATTGGGGACGCAAATTAACAGATGTTTATTTTTACCTCTCGCCTAGAGAGGTATAGGGATCGTGAAAAAATTCGATGTCGAGATTTTTGTCAATTAGCACGTTTTAGCACCTTTAGAACCTATTTTGACTATTTTCACGATGATGTCTGTGTGTGTGTCTGTGTGTGTGTCTGTGTGTGTGTATGAAAGTCTGTATGTACGCCTACTATAGCCTTTCGTCCCGGTTCATTATCTCAAATTCTACTGAACATAAAATTCTAATATTTTGCATTATACATTTATATATGTTAATGAAGAGCTGAAAAGATTTTGGTAAAAATCCACCAACCGGAAATGGTACTTTTCTTGTAGCACTATAACATTTTTTGCAAAAATTGTATAAAATAATGCGATTGTTACAATTTGCCATACCACACATGAAAGAAGAAATTACATTGTACAATATTTAATCTTACTTGTTTCTATATCTTTAACCAGTAAAGAAATATAATTTTTTTAAATATATAATTTTACCTACCATGATTTGTGAATCCCGAAATAGAAATAAAATTTAAAACAAAAATAAAATTGTCAATGTGACAGATAAACAGATGTCTGTGGCAAGGAGGTTTCTCTGTGGTGTAGGGCATGTGTAGAGTGTGGTGTAGAATTTTGAAATGTTGGATATAGTATAGATATTAACTGGACATAGTATTATGTCGGTATTATGTAAATATGGTATTTATAAAATAAAATTATATATTAAATGAGCTGATTAGATTTGTGAAATATATAATTTATTACCTAATTAAAGCTTAATATTTGGTTAAATACGAGGTTAAATAATAATACTTCAATGTCAAGGCGAGAGGTATTGTAACGGCCACGTCAGATTTTTATCTTTTAAAAATTTGTATTATAAATTATTGTTAGCAACATATTTATAGAGTATTTAAGATATAAATAGCTGTACAATATAACATAATTATCCAAGTAAGTTTGAGTGCCGATCAAATCAGCATAATCAATAAATTTTAAAGATAGATTCTGACCTACTCAATTATAAGTATAAGTGCTAAATTAACCAATCAGCGCTTCCACATAATTCCAATTTCAATTATAAATGCAAACGTTGGGCGCTGGTTGGTTAAATTAAAAATTAACCACTTATACTTATAATTGGGTAGGTGTGAATCTAGCTAAAAGCAAAATTTTAAAATTCTGCTTGGGCCGTTTTGTAGATTGTACTTTTATCCATAACAATATCTTTAGAATATTATGTTTAATAAGGAAGGAAGGAAGATGATCGTCTTAAGATTAGTGCAAATATTAATTTATTATTTCAATTGGACATAATATCAAGTTTTATTCAGTTTGGTTCATACCACGAAATATAATAATAACAAAAGTGGACACTCGGGCGGATGAAGTGGTCGTTCTGTTTACCTTTTAGAGAGAGATAGAAAATGCGGGCCAGCTAGGACCATGCATTCTAGGACGATAGACAACGGTAACGATTGTAACGCACGGGCCCTGTAGTGATCACTCTCTCTCGCACAGGGTAAACAAAAATGCCACGAATCTACAGTATTGCTAAGATACAGTGTCCACTCCTGTGTTTATATTATACTTCATGGTTCATACTAAATAACTTATTTGACCTTTTCTTTTAAATTATGGCTCATTTAAAATATAACATTGAATTTATTTCTATAATAAATTATAAGTATTATAATATAAAACGTTGCTTTAAGAACCTATATGGAGATTACAGTTTATACGGTTACAGTACAGTTTTAAATTAGAATATTTAAAAACCTCAAAGTTCAAACAAGTCTTCTATCTTTTATTTGATTCTGTTTATATTATTTAAATTACATCCTGTTCTTAGTTTTTAATTGTTTAAATTTAAATTTAATTCAAAAGGTCCTAAACGATTACAGTTAGATAACTCATTTGAATCAACTCTTACTTAATAATACTGACGTTTTAATTTTACAGTATTTTTTGTTAAAAATTGGGAACAGTCCTGATTTAACGGTAACTGTATTAGGTACGTACAATTTGATTTGTAGTCTAAATCTTGAAAATTGAACAGCAGTAAAACCACAAAAGCGCAAAGAGAAATCACTGAACTGTGCAATTCAAATACGTTTTAAATTGATCGTCATTTAAGATTCCAATTGTTTTGTGCAGTGGTGGCGATATGCATTTCACCAAGGGGCACTGCATGAATAGGCACCTCAACTTCAAATTGGTAAGTAAATAGACAAAAATTATTATCTAACTATAATTTAAATAGACGGTAATAGCTAACAGATATTAGATAAATAAAACAAACAGATAAAATCGCGGATTTAAATAATTTGGCAGAGATTCCAATGAAAGATAAAGAAGCAAGCCTTCTCTTTCGCACAACAATAAAAATAGTATATTGTAATACAAGTGTGGAAAGGGCTTCATTGAAAAACTAGTATGACAGTTGGAACGAGCGTCAGCGAGTTCTCCTATCATACGAGTTTTAATTCAATTTCAATTTTAATATCTGAAAATATGTGAATTCGCACTTTAGTAGAAAAATAAATTTAAATTATATAACACAATTTACTAAGGGCCGAAAACATCATTATGGGCAATTATAAAATAGTGTTATTTAATGCCCTGTTTACACGAGAAAAGTTTTCACTAAAAAGTTTCTTGAAAGTAAAACAAGTGCTAGGTGCTGTCATAGAAAAAAAAACTGTCAATACCGTTCAAACGGGAAATGTAATTATTTTCATTAAATATATTTAAGATCACTAGTTTTAATATAACGTTTAAAGAAATAATTAGTTTCCCTACTTTTTCCCTGTATGACCGGTATTGACATTTTTTTATAACAGCTCCTATAGCACTTTGTTTTACTTTCACTTTCAAAAAAACTTGTTAGTAAAAACTTTCCTCGTGTGAACAGAGCATAAGGCACATTAACTTTGCGAATTTAAAGCAAAAAAAGCATGTTAGGTACAATAAATCGTTTTGACAACCTCTACAGAAAATAATAGATATCGCGGCAGCAGCCTACTGAAGAAAGCTGAAAATATCATGAACTAGCATGATTGAATATACGATAATATGGTCATATCGTAATTATGAGACCAAATCAACATAGCCAGGCAGCTTTTGCTTTGTTTATTATAGTTTGAAATGACAGTAGAAATGTCATTTGAATGTTGTGTGTATTAAAAAGTTGTGTTTTTTGTGGTCGTCTAAAAATAGCGTAACTCGTTCGAAAGAAAATATCGTATTGCTCGTGTTTTGCCTCACGTGGCAAACTTTTAATTCTTGTTATGAAATATTTTATTGTGACTTTGGATTTGATATTTTAGCACGCCGGCATATGGCATACGATGAAAATGAAAGTGAATATATTAGACAAATTTATTTCATAATTTGAAGCTTTACGACGCTTTACTTCACATTAACATTTCACCGGATTATTTCCATAATTTTTCTGGTTAGTAGAGAATCGTTTAAACATTAAAATTACAAGCTCGTTAACAAAATTAATCCATATTCACATGTCAGCAACAAAACACGGTTTGTACAAGAGGCGTGGCTTCAAAACATCCACGTATCTCAGCGTACTTGATCATTTTCTCGCTTTTTTGTCTCCGATCGCCTTGTATGGTAATGAACAAGTGTGACGTCACATGACTAACCAGTAGAACGAAACGAAATATATTTAAATGAAGACAGAAGATGCTGTCCAAATTATGTTTGCTGTATTTCAATAAGAAATAAAAATGAACAATTTTGCGATATGAGTCACTGGTAATGACCTTGCCGGTAAAACGACATTCATCTTTTTAGAACTTTTTTGTTTAAAGGTTGCTTTGATTCCCGCTAGGTGCAGAGCCGTACCACGAGCCAAATTATTACACAGGGCAGGGCTCATTTTTTACCAAGAGCTATAAGTTTTTTATTACATAGAGATTAATCTAGGTACCTGTGCAAATTTTTTGTGTTTAAATTTAATTTGGTTCTAAATATAGTATGAACACTTACACAAGCTAGTGTAAAAACTTTTTGTGTATAACGTTTACATTATACTTATTATATTAATTATTAATAGTGTCTATATTACATAACAAACAGTCAATTAATTGTTGCTTTAAAAGTGAAATGAATTTATTTAAAAACAAATATTATTGAGTGTCAGTTAGGACTTAGGACTTGTTTAAAAGGAATACGAGCGAAGCGAGCCTACCTAAAGGCTAAATCTACTATCTACTGCAAATGAGTCTACAAATAGTTTAAATTTGTTATGAATGATGTTATTTGCATAAACAGAAGACTTAAAAATAGTATGTTATGAAATAAGTGTATAAATAAGCTTTTAAAGCATTGTACGACGGGTTTAAGAGCACGACGCGAAGCGGAGTGATTTTAATGTCGCTAGTGCTTTAAAAGTACTTATAGGTGTATATACAGGATGTAACCCAACTTGTGTAATAAAATTTTAGGGTGTATATGTATAGTATTGGACCGAGTATTGGATCATGAATCAAAAAGAATTAAAGAAGAACTAAAAATGGGTCCAAGGTCCAAGCAAATGAGACATTCTGTAAATACCTAGAAATTTCATTTTTTCCTGCTTGTAAAATTATTATTACACTAATGTAATTACGCTAATAAATGCTACATAACTGTTGTTTACCTTTTTTGTATTTAAATGTGACAACCAGTGGTATCCAAAATGATATTGTTTTGCAAACTACTGTTAATTTTACGAATTTCAACAAAACTCTTTTTGTTCATTGATCAGTGCGTCCAATACTACTTATACCTACATCCTTAAATTTTGTTACACAGGTTGAGTTACATCCTGTATACATACGTAGGTATGTCATACGCTATTTTTTATTACATTTGCATCCTAATTCGAAAAATAGAGCTGGCTGAAAACAGCATTTTAATTCATTTTTATAAAGTAGTCTGTTTTGTGCGTCAAAATATCGTTGTTACCTAGGAGATTGGTTACAAATTTCATTTTTGTTGCATAGCAAACTTTATATCACAGCGTGTTTTAGATTTGCGTGTTTTAATCATCAATTATGATGCATGTGTAATAAAATTATACAATTTTTTCCGTATTTAAGCCTTAATACTTCAACAAGGGCTCAAATTTTGTATCCAGGGCCTATCTAGATGATTCCTGGGTACGGTCCTGGGCAAATGACCGGAGAAAGAAACAGGAAATCTCAAATTGTAAGAATTAATGATATTTTTTTTTAATTTCGGAGTTCACATGGTGTATAAATGAACTTTGTTTTGTTAAGTAAACATGTTATTCATGATTCACAGGAATAAAATTACTTTAATGGATAAATTAAAAGTGTATTTTATACCATTAAATTGTGATAGCTTATCATACAAATAACAAGTTTGTAAAACTTTAAATTGATTCTGTGTCGCGTAGGTACCTATGTTATCTTCTTCGTAGTCTGCAACATTACTGCGTGTATATGGTTTAAGTAAATATAACTGACTATAATTTTCAAAATGCGCAATGCATGATAAGAGACTATGTTTAACCATTAAGCTAAAAATAGCCACAATATTACATCAATAATGCTAATTATTATTATGTGTAATAAGCAACTATGTTTATTATTATTTCGTCTTTAGGAAAACTATACTTCTCGACAAAATATTTTAACATTTTTATGTTCTTTATAATATTATTTTTAATATCATGTTACTGTAAGTTAAATGATTAAAAGCATAATACAAAGAAGACAGTTTAAGAAAACATAATATACAAGTAGTTAGCTGAGAACAAGCAGATATATTATACTTTGTGTCACATGAAGTTATATCATGTTTCCGGTGTAAAATATTTACCACAATTTACCGGTTTTAGACCAAAATTTAAACTATCCATTTCCGTTTTTGATCTATAGATCAAAACAAAATTGTTTTTATAATTTTTTGTCATATGACTAGCTACATACAATAACAGAAATCCTTGAATATAATTAGTGTCGCATCAGACAATTTAATTGTATTTGGACAACAATTCAAGTTGTTAAATTCGCTTCCCAAAAACAATTATTATAACTTTGTTATTTCGTTCTCATTAACAACAATGGGATTCTAAGGAAATATTATGAACAATTAGGTTTAACATTACCACAAACAACATAATGTAAATTGCAATCTTTAAATAGTAGTGATATCATTGATGTTGTTCATGCATTGCAAATTATGTTACAGGGATAAAGTTGGACAGTTGAAATGCCATTATTTAGCTTGATTTTCCTTGAACCAAGGACTCGAACCGCACAAAATAATGGTTCAGGTTCGGTTTTAATTTTTCTACTTGTACAGAACCGGTAGCCGGTTTTCAAAACAATAAATTAATTAAAACATTAGTCCCACTTTTGGACTAGAAAGTAAACCAAATTAGACTGAACTGAAGAAAATACAACAATTTGCCTAATAATTATTTAGCATTTCAACAAAAAATGTTCCGAGTTCAGTAAAATAGCAGCGGTTCGTTCCGAGTCCCTGTTTTTAGCACGAGTAATACACGATGTAAAACATACAAAATGACTTATGGGGATGGATTACGTTAGCCGGTTTTTACATATACTGGAAATTTGGCTGTTCTATCGTTTAATTGTTATGAATTATTGCGTAAAGTTTGTTTGTAATAGATAAATAGAACAAAAAATGGATACATACCTCATCGATTTCCATGAATTCCATGTTTATGTTGAAGGTTAGGTCCAATTAAGTGTTCATTGTTGTTTTAATGGGGATAAACAATAAACAAGCGACACACAAGCATTTAAAATTTGTTAAATAGCAATAAATAAATAAAAACAACCACTTAGGTTATGTTAAACACACAGCAACTAAAAATAACCTACCACACAACACCGTACTTACACACTGACTTACTAATGACTAGCTTCGTTGTGAATGCTTGCCATACGCACGTTTCAACGAGACGCGACAAAAAACATCATATTTTATCTATTTTATACATAAATGAGAAATAACATTTTCTAGCAGAAATGGGAGTAATGATAAATTTATAAAATAATTTTTATTTTTAAAATTACATCAAATACATTGAGAATATACAAATTTTCTTGTAATTTTTACAACATAAAAATAAATTTACAAATCTCGTTTTGAAATCATGTTCGTAATTATATGAAAGGTTATTAGAATTATTATTTTTGCCGAATTTTGATTCAAGTAAAAATAAATAGAAATAATAATGAACTCATGACAGTTTATACATCCAACTTCAATTTATTAAGACATACGGAATGAGTGACAAACCATATAACACAACGCACACATTAAAACTCCTAATTAAGAACTAATCTATGTATACAGAAACAATAATGTTTATCTTGGCAATGGTCATTCAGAGTGGTCACTCGAAGTCTGCCGTTTCATTGACTTTAACGCCTTTTCCCTTAATTTCCTTTCATCGTCGTTTAACACTTCTACGTCGCTGGTCTCGGACTGGCTGCTGTCAGCCTTCTTCTTCTTGTGTTTTTTGTGTTTCTTCGAGTGTTTTCGCTTTTTCTTATGCTTTTTATCTTTCTTCCGCTTTTTAGTATCTACATCTTCGTCGGAATCTGACCCTGATTTACTTGGCTTCGACTTCTTGCGTTTCTTTTTCTGGATTTTAGAGTCTTCACTCTCGGAAGACGAATCTTTTCGGTGTTTTTTGACTTTTTCTGAGTCCGACTCAACTCCTGAGCTGTCGTCTCGTTTTGGTTTCGATTTTTTCGACTCTGTTTTTTGGTCGCTATCGGAGGAATCGTCTCGGCGAGATTTTCTGGTTTTTGTGGATGTGGAATCTGGAGTGTCAGACCTTGCGCGTTTGGATTTAGACTTGGATTTCTTGTCACTGTCTGAGTCTGGACTAGTATGCCGTTTGGATTTTTTTACTTTAACTTCTTCGCTACTATCTCGTTTGGTCCTCTTAGAATCTTTGACTTTTTTAGTTGGCACCTTAGAGTCGGAGTCTGAACTATGGGCCCGTTTAGACTTGACGGGCTGTTCATCCTCGCTGTCGCTTGAAGAAGAATCTCTGTCACGTTTCTTCTGTACCTTCTTCGTTTTGATTTTCTTTCTGACTTCTCGGTCGCTGTCGCTATCGCTAGACGAATGACTATCTGATTCACTTTTATGTTTCTTGACTACTTTCTTTTGGGTCTTCTGAGTTTCCTTGTAGGGCTTCTCAGCGGACTTACCTATGGGGGCTTTGTCTTTATCTTTTTTCTTAATTTCTTGAGTTTTGGGAAGGACTGTCGCAGTGGGTTTAGCGGGTTTGGGAGGGAACTCATGAGCTTTAATAAACGGAGAAGGTGTGCGAGACAAACTACGACTATATCGCGGTTTGAAGGGCTGCACTGAAGTGGTGTCATTGGGACTAACACTTCGAGATTTAGATCTTTTACTTTCTTTAACTTTATTGCTAGGTTCATCATGTGAGTGTTTACTGTCAGCTTCGCTGATCTTCCTCTTAGGTTCTTCGGGTATTTTTTCAGGTTTCTTCTCGGGCTTCTTCTCTTCTTGTTTCCGGGAGTCGGACTTGCGGTCTCGGTCGTCGTTCTTCTTTTCGTCCTTCTTGTCGGTGTCACGCTCCGCCTTGCGGTCCGTGTTGTTGGCGGGCGGCCGCTGGTTGCGACTGCGGTCGCGATCTTTCGACCGCCGGACTGGACTGGAGCGACGTCGCACGCTGGTGCGGTCTCTGGAGGACCGCCTCCGGGAGCGGCTGCGACGGTCGCGGCTTCTCGAAACCCGTCTGTCGCGAGACCGACGGTTGCGGTTGCGGCTGGGACTGCGACGCACTCGCCTATCCCTATAACAGAGTGATTAGTAATGGGCTACTACATAGGTTGAAGAGTGTTAGTGTTTAGTAAAGAGAGACTGGACCGGTGGGCTGTAGATCTTGGCTGGAACTTGGAACAACATTGGTAACGATATGTGGTATACCTGTCACGTGAGCGCCGTGAACGGCTGGTAGAGCGACGACGCGATCTGCTAGCAGAGCGGCGGTCGCGACTGCGGGTGCGCCGCCGACGACTGCGGCTGGCGCTGCGACGGGAGCGGCTGTGACTGCGACTGCGGCGGCTGCGACTCGCGCTGCGACGGCGACTGCGACTCGCACTGCGCCTACGCCGGTCTCGATCTCGCTCCTTGTCTCGACTTCGCTCTCGGTCTCGACTGCGCTCTCGGTCTCGCTTGCGTCTAGGCGACCTTGAATTAGACTTACGTCTCTTATTTTTGTCAGACTCAATTTCACTATCTGAACTGTCTTTATTTGAACGGTAGTGCCGTTTTTTCTGAACACTATCCTCTTTTTTTCTTATCTCAAAATCTTCCTTGCCATCTTTCGAGGCAGAGCTACTGTTTGATCGATCACGTGTTTTGTCCTTACTTTTAGAGCGGGACTTGCGGTCGGCCGAGCCCGAGCGGCTGCCCGACTTGCTGCGCGACCTGGACGGCCGGGGCGAGCGGGACCGCGACCGCGACCTTGACCGAGACACCGCCTTCTTCGTCCCCGCCATCGACAGCAGCTTGGCTTGCAGGCGAGAGATGGCTTGTGCTGCTTCTCTGGAACACACAACCAAATATCAACATACAACTCGCATATTTAAATTTATAACATAAACATCATAATACCAACAACTAAAGCCGCATTCACAGCCTAAAATTTAGTTACATTTGTGAAGTTTGTCATATGGCAATGTGTACTTGCGTTTACAATTACTGAAATTTGATACTTTTGGTACACATAAATTTCAACTTGTGCAAGAGTTTGTAAACTTCAAACATTCCGACAAATTAAAGCTAAATTTAGACCTACTCAATTAGGATTATGAGTATAACGTTGAGCGCTGGTTGCTTGAATTAGCCTCTTATACTTATAATTGGATAAGTCTTAAGCTAGATTCAGACCTATCCAATTATAAGTGTATGATGCTAATTTGACCAACCAACCGCTGATTTTTAACTCCAAGCTTATGTAAAATAATAAAATAAAATCAAAGATTTTATAATTTGTTACTATAGTTGATTTCATAACTAAACGGAGCAATCTGAAGTTATCTAGCTGAGCCGTATTTACACTGTGTAAATAGGAGCATAATATCACTAATTTTTTTGGCGCCAAAATTAAATTTGACCTATCAGCGGGAAAACTCGATACAGTCACTGACAACAGCTGACGAGACAAGATGGAGAACATTCGTTTGTTTGCATTACAAAGTTTGTGTGGTGTAAAACTGGTGTTACATTAGCCAATTAAAAACGATCAGTTTTAGCATTCCAACTTCAGATTGCTCCGTTTAGTTAAGAAATCAACTATAGATGGTACAAAAATTTCGAGTTGTGAATGGTCAAATTTCGAGCTGTGAATTGCGGCTTAAGTTAAATTTCCAGTCAGCAAACTATAAAATCAAGCAGCAACACGTTTGACGTGTTCTTACACGTTATGTTTGGGTCCAGTGAGCGGCGCCACGGTGACGGGGATGGCGTTGTCGGGCTGCGGGGAGTCGTCTCGCAGGTCGCGCGGGTCCCGCTTGTCGTCGGGGCTAGCGTTGCCGTTGTCCTTGGCCTCCGTGTCCTTGCGTTCTGCTGCCACCGCCGGCGACTTGCTGCGGCTGCGGCTGTGCTTTTCCCGCGACTTGCGCCGCGTGTGCGACCGAGACCGCGACCGTCGCGAGTGGCTCCGCTCCCGCCGCTTCGATCCCTCGGTGTCCGTCAGCTTCGCCAGCTCCGTCAGCTTCTCCTGTTCTTCCTGAAAACATACATCACCAGAAGTTGGTCCGAGCTTCACTTTGGATTTACTAAAGTGAGGACATTGCAAGTCCCTCTTGAAGAGTTTTGAAGCTAATATAGGGTGTTGAGGATACAAATAAATTGCAGATACTACATGACATACTAATCACGAATCAAAAAGAATGTTTTCAATATTCGCAATATAAATTGCAGTTAAGGTCTACCGTGCAATAGCGATTGCTCAACTAAAAAGTGTTACTAGCTTTGAGCTCCACGCACTATCGACTAGATAGTTGCCGTGATCTTGTACTTGCACTTGCAAGTTGTCAACTTATCTTGTACAAGATGGATGTTATTGAAGTAGCATGTCTTTATGCACTAATTATTAATTTTTTAGTTGCTCTGATTAAATAGTTGCCTGTGCGCGCTACCGCGCTAGTAACGTATACATTTTTATTGCCGCTGATTTCATAGACTTTGAATGCCACATCACTAATAGTTTATATGGTGCAATTTTTGTTGAAAGACAATTAAAATGCTTTGTGTAAATCAGAAATTGCAGCAAGAAATCTTGCATTGAAGAACTTGTTCTAATTTTCTTGCAGCAAGTTGCAATTTTCTAGTGAGTTTAAGCGCGGCACGTTATTGCCAACTGTTCTTGATAAACAAGGACGTAAAAAAATACAAATTAATAAGTAATTACTTACTTTTCTTATCAAATTAAACAATTTCTTTTATAAATCCTACGTAATACAGTCTTCTCAGTTTTCTATTTTAATCACAGACTGCTTGAATATACACAACTGGGTATATATTAAATCATTATTGTGTATGGAGGTACCAAATTAAAAGTAACTAAATATTTTGCTGAACGTATTTGCGCCGCAAGATTAATTGCAATATTGCGCAACAAAACTTGCAACCAAAATTACACAATCTAGAACGTATTACTTGTATTACTGTTCGAAGAAAATAATTGAAATAGTGGCTCCAAAAATGTGTACGTCAATAAAAGTGCGATTTATTTTGCGAATTTTGAAAAATTCGTGATCAGTTATCATGTAGTATCTACCATTTAATTTTTATCCTAAAGTTGGGGAACTTACAATCCTTTTCTTAATTTCGTCCTTCTTCCTCTGCAGAAGCGACTCCGGTATCCCTGTTGAACTCTCCTGCGCAGAAATCAGCATCGTCCACAGCTCCGCCATAAACGATCTCGCATTTCGTCCATTCAAAAATCCTGTTAAATTTATTTGCATCTTTTTTGGGTCTGGAAACTAAAAAATGGATTACAATAGTGAACAAAGCCCGTTTTACATTACACTAAATCTTGAACAAGATCTTGTTCAATTTTTGAAACAATCTAAATTGTGTAGTATCATACAGTAAATTGTGTGAAATATCGCATTGCTTTGTAAATTGTTGAAAAAATAGATAAGCGCGGCTGTCAAATTATTATTATTATATGCGAACTGCGCAGAATTACAAACTAAATATTGTAGGTAGGTATATAAAATTATCTCAGTATAAAACAGAATTAATTAAAAACAAAGCAATTTATTGCTGAAGATATTATTCAATTTGTTGCGCAATTTCTTGTTAAATATTTAGCGTAGTGTAAGACGGCCATAATAATATAAAATGTCCCAAATTGTACAATAAATTCACAATTGCCGATAAAAATCTCCTACAGCTAGGTTGTTGTTCCATACAAGACTATCTAGAAATGTAATTTGTAAAACTATTTAAGTTTGAACTCCATACTATAACTATATAAGTACTGTATAAGTAACGACAATGACAAACAGAACACTGAACAATAAATAAATAAATTATTCACTAAGGGATGCAAACATCATTATGAGAAAATTCCTGAGTAATGTTTCTGAGATAGAGAGTAGAGAAGTTTTCTTTTTCTTTCACCTAAGACCAAAGTTAGTAGTTCGCACAGCCAACACTTCATTCCAATTTGTTTGACTTTTAATCTTACGTTTGAGAAATAAATATGATTATGATTAAGTAGTTACCTTAACTTCAAGTTGATTATAAATAAATTCAACAACAACGTCATCATCCATGCGTAAGATTTCTGTGATTTTTTCTTGAATCCATGGCTTTATAACGTCTAATTTCACTTTAGACATGTCAACCTACAAGGAATATTGATAAATATAAAAAATTCGAACATGTTGGACTGTACACCGATTCTGTCTGTACAGCCAAAGTCTTCTCAACCAATCAAACAAAGTAATCAACTGAACTGGTCTAACGATGTTCTTGGCTGTACAGGCAAACTGATGTGCCCCTTATGTATAGGGTGCATCCATAAGTAATATGATATCGATGATTGCGAACTAGTGCCCAGATTAGCTACTAACCCTTTGACTCAAGCAATCTCCGAATTTCATCTGCTTGAGCAGTTTTTTCTCCTTGTCACTGAACCTATTGTCCTGCTCAGTAGTTGTCCCCTAGGAAGAAAATGATATAACCCCATCAATATCAATGTACGACTTAGGCATTACACAAAAACATCACTTACAGTGTACATCATCTTGATATCGGTGAATTAACAGCAGCAAAAACGTAAAAATAAGTAATCTTGCAGTAAGAAACAGCACGTCTTTAAAACTTTACACAAGCCGGCTGTTTATAACAAAAGCTAAATTAACCCATCTTCAACAAAGGTGCCATCATATTTTTCCTTTATATTCCAATGTCTATATAATGTTTTGGGAACACATAACTCACATACTTTATTGTTTTGGGAATTATATACACTACAGTTTTAATAATTAATAGAAAAAGATACACACAAAATGGCGTTCTCGCGTGGTGTACGCTCGGAAAGCGTCCCGTATTTTTCTCAGCCGTGCACGACAACGGTTTATTTTCAGTGCTGCCATCTTTAATAACCTGCGCGAGCAAATGACACGCCATGCATAAACATTTGCGCGCAAATTCGTCATTAATGATTAATTAATGTTATATATTCTTATTTTAATAGCAATAAGTAATAATATGCACGATATCCCACATAGCACAATTAACCGAAAGATATCGCTAGGTTTCTAGGATATCTGCAAGATATTCGAAAAAGATATCACTAGATTTTCTTGGTTTTCTTATAAGATATCTGTAAGATAATTCCAAAAGATATCTTATTGATAACAATAGAATTAAATTGTAGATCTTATTACACTGTGGTCATAAAGTAATCATAATAATAGACGTGAAAGATAATATCTATATAATATCAAATTCGTAATGAAATATTTTATTTTAAAAGTCGTAGATAAAACGTCGTATTTAACTCATAGGTACATAATGGCCATAATTCAAGAGGATGAAAAATTATGCACGAGCCGAAGTCACGTTAAAATATATACCTACTGTAGGATCAGGATAATTACCTATTATTTATAATTTATATACTTTTAAAACTTATTTTATATTTATATTAATTTACTACGATGCTTCCCATTATGATATTGTATCGTATCTCTAGAAATAAAGAATATTATTATTATAAATATATCATGATAATAGGAATGGGTTCAACACCAGAAAATAAAAATCTAGAGTATTCATACACAGGAAAATGCAACAAATAATAAAAATATATCTGCATCAAAAGATTTATTCACTAAAAAATTCAAATCTGGAATTTTAGATTCGACATAAATGCAGACACAGAAAAATGCGTAACTAGTGTTGAAAAGACAAACTAGTTTTCTAGATTTAAAAATATATCTGCATCAAAAGATTTATTCACTAAAAAATTCAAATTTGGAATTTTAGATTCGACATAAATGCAGACACAGAAAAATGCGTAACTAGTGTTGAAAAGACAAACTAGTTTTCTAGATTTGAATCTTCCTGTGGCATTTATGCCAAATATAATTAATGAATTAATCTTTTGATGTATGTACGTATTTTATTACTTATAATTTTCTAGATTTGCATTTTCTATGTATGAATATTCTAGATTTTTATTTCTGGTGTTGAATGGGCACTCCATGATAATAAAATATGTTCGATTAAAATTCAAATGGTCGATTGTATTATATTTTTATTAAAATTAATCGTGAATAATAAATAAAATTAAACCTCAATAGGTCAGCTCTTTTAAAAATAAATCTACTCTAAACGCGTGTAAAGTATTAAAAATACACAAAAACTACTAAAATAAATAATAAAACTAAGTATTTATAAATAAACTACACAATAAATATCCACATCACAAATACAAAAGCTCAGAAAATGAGAACACTGTTCAAAAATCCTGTAATGTACATAAACATAGCTCCGTTAAACAACAATGCGTATACTAATATCCCCTTGCTGTACGACATTTAAATCTATATTTAAATTTACAATTTTGGAATTGAAGAAATGGCATTTCCCTCCTGCGTTGATCCACTTGCGTATTTAGGGCGACAAACGCAGCCACTCTCTACGAGAACGTAATCTTGTCCAGTTAGAGTTACTGGTCCGAGTGGAATTACGAGGAAAAGGTACGGAACGTATGTTTGGGTGCATTCTCCACGGACCACATCGCATTCGGAGCTCTCGCATACCTTCAAGTTCAAATAAACAATTTTTGTAAATATAATCAATAAATACATTATCACAATATATGGGTATTCTACGATCGGTATGGGAATGGGTTCAACACTAGAAAATAAAATTCAAATCTAGAAAATTTATACGTAAGAAAATACCTGCATTCAAAGATTCATTATCTAGAATTTTAGATTTAGCAAACACGGGAAGATGCAAACACAGGAATAAGATCTAGAAAAGTTATAGTCAAAACTGAGTATGTGGGACTCAAGAATGATATTGGGTTGTTCATTTAGTTTGTATCTTCCTGTGTTTGCATCTTCCTATGTTTAGAATTTAAAATTCTAGATTTTCATTTTCCTGTGAATGAATGAATGAATCTTTCAATACAGGTATATTTTCCTATGTATGAATATTCCAAAATATTATTTTCTGAAGTTGAATGATTACCCATCGGTATTAATAGTAGGTTTTTTGAACTTCACTTTGTTACTTGAAAATAAACAATTATTACAGACCAATGCTTCTTTGTAGACCGTTGCTAATTAATAGTGACGGTGGTGAAAATATTTTCAGACCGCTGTTTATATAAATCTGTTCCAGTAATCATAAATAATTTATAAAGATTTTAATTTTTAATCAAAATTCTTTCTAAATGTTTATTTACATTTATATTTGTTGGATTGTTTTTCAATACTCAAAATTTTAGCTTTCGTAGATATCAAAAATTACAAAATTGCTGTTGATTTCTGTTAAAAATATTTTTCAGACTTCTACTACTTGCAACCCTCGCTGCGCTCGTGCTACAATTTCTAGCCTCAATCTGTAAAAAGTTTTCAGGATGACTAGATAAGAAACATGTATTTACCGAACTAGTCCAATCAAAAGTAGAAACTTTATCTGAATCTGAACTGGAATATATTTGCATTAAAAATAGTTATTTGTATGCCAAGGGCTGAAAATAGCCTTTTGCAGATTGATGCTAAAGATTATGAACGCGGCGAGGGCTGTAATCAGTCGAAGTCTGCAAAAATATTTTCAGCCAGAAGTATACACATTTTTTTTTCTACGGTTAATTGATTTTTATAAACAATCAACAAGATTATGGGAACAGATTTTTATAAATAGTTTCAGACCATCTCTATTAGCAACAGTCTACAACTGTAAATTTTCAAGTAACCAAGTGAAGTTTAAAAAGCCTACTTTTAATACCGATCTTAGAAAAAAGTTTTTAACCTAGTGAACAGTTAAACAGATAATTATTACCTCAAATACGACCTGCTGTAAAAGATCGGGGAATTTTTGAACGATCGTTACAGGTTGTCCCGAAGTCAATGAAACACCATACATAGGCGCCGTTGTATTATATCTTGTTTTACATAATCGAGACGGTGTTGTACCGCATTCAGAAGCTGGAGATGTATTTACAGCTCTGCCTGTAAAGAAAACAAAAATCATTTTATATTCAAGTGCATTTAATAAGATAAGCAAGATATTATTTCATGCTCTTTACATTTCTTGCTAAGTACAGTTAGTGTTTTGACCTCTGCAAGATGCTGCATTTACGGAAATTTGTAAAACAATTTATTAGTACCGTTTTAAAGTTATTGACAAATGTACCTGCTCTTGAAACGGTAGTCGGATTTAAGTTGTATTTATGTGCATTTAGAAGAGCTTGTCTAGTTAATGCTGGATCTACTACTCTTCTAGATCTTCCTGTTCGACTGTTGCCTCCCCAAATATTTGAACCTCTGAATGATTTCGCAATGGCTCCGCTAAAAATTAAACACAAAACTTAAATAATTAAAATAATCAAAACAAAAATTGTGCTCCTTCTACAGAATGTGCGTTAAGCGGCTCGTCTACCTTTTTACCGAATACCTAAAATACTCTCGAGTTTACTTACCCAGCCTGAAAGTCGTACTTTGCCGCATCTTGGCTATGCAATGCCATTTTGAAGTTGGAAAATACTGTAAAAGTATTTTCGTTTCGAGTAAATTGTCAGTTTATTATTGCGACTTCAAGATAATGTTTTATAAACATTTAATAGAGAAAGAGTGGATCTAGAGATGTGTCTTTTAAAAAATAAATTTTTATCATAACTGTGTAAAAAATTCAGAATTTTTGTAATCATGTAGAATTAAATTTTTTTAAAGGTACAACTGTTAATTGATCCTTTAAGTATATAATCCTTGTTGAAATAAAATTATACCATTCTTGTACTGGCCACAAAACAATCGTTACGTTAGTACATTTTATGCTGGATTTTGGAAGGTAGAGGAGCCCCTTAAACAATATTACTTACGAGGGATATGGCATATCGTTGGGTCCCAAACAATCATGACTATCTGTTAAAGCATCGCCCCATAAATATTTTAAACCCAAACCACCTCCTTCGCATTTGGAAGCCCCAAATACTGTCGTTATTGTACATAACGTTAATAATAACTAAAACAAAAATAAACACACAGATAATAATTAATAATATATTAAGTGCCTACAATGTAATATTATTCAAAGTATAGTAAAATTACTTGAAGGTTTCCTCAATTATTTCGATCAATAATGTATTTATAAAAATTTGTATTTTAATAGGAATAAAAAAATAAATTATAATGTGTTGTAGGTTATGTTAACGGAAGTTCAAATTTTTTAAAATAAAATGTGTGCATTACAGAATTTATGTCAAACTAAAATAAAGTAATTCAACTACAATTTCTCACGGTTATAATACTAATCTACTTTAAAGTTTATTATCCCATAAGTTAAGTTAGCGAGAATATAAATCTTAACAAATGGTCTCATAAGATCTCATATTATAACGGTATCAATAACAAAATATTATTATATGCCTACTTCCGTCTTTCAATACTTGCAGAATTAGATTTTAATTATCTCGTTATTGTAATCAATTTTGCTCCACATTCGCACCTGTTGGGCTGTTATTATGGTTATTATTTCATATTTATGGAAACAATACATAAAATTTATAGTTTAGACAGGTATTTAATTGAGATATACTAATTAGAAGTGTTGTAGATGTCAATGATGATTACCGCGTTTGTAATTATTTTTTTAAATATGTGCAATGCCGTTCATATCACACCTGTTGTAATTAGAAAATTAATTAAAACTGATTAAGTTAATTGAAAGTAGTAGTCATCATTTACACCGGAAATGGTTTATCGTTTAGCTATCTTAAGTATTCGAAAGGTCCATTTAAATAATGCACGAAAATAAAAGTACGTGTGACACACAATAGCTTATCAATAGAAAGTTGCAACAATACGCCGCAATAAAAATAACAACAATCACAGAAACAACAACAAATCATTAAACAATTATAAAAACATGGACATTCAGTTGTCATATTTATATAATCTTAACAACTAGGTGCTCCAAATGTGAACTCATTTGAATTATTCTTTTTACAATTTTGGAGACAAAGAATAACAGAATCTAGTCAAAAATCTTATTTCGTGACAAGCATGAAGCAATGATTAAATTTAAGATTACTTGAACAAATAAGGCAATTGACAAAGATTTTAAGAGCACATAAACCGTTTTGTTATATGAAAATAACGGGAAAATACTACTTTATATTTTATCTTAATTGTTGGTGAGTTTAGCTTGTTGAATTTGGAGTAATGTAAATAATAAATCAGAAACATTCAGGAATTTGCAACCGTTACAAATCGTATTCAAGTACGATTATTTCTCATTGTAATTAAAGTTGTTTTACGAGCCGCAGGCGAGTATCGTACTTATTCAAATCAGAAATTATCATATTGACCACTAGCATAATTATTATACTACTTTATCAACGACTATACTTATTCAATACAAAATTATTCATTTTATTGAGTAAAATTCAAGAATATTATTTGAGAATTACGTACTTACGTTACTTAATTATTTTCGATAATTATTAATTAATAATTTAGCAAGTATAAACAGAAAACAAAAATATAAATGAATGCAATCTTTTTTAATAGTTGTAAAAAATTATTTTTTACGCAACTGTCAACAAAAGTTGACATTGACGTCCGCAATTCTGGCCGCGAAGTAAAACATTTGTGTACGATACATTTCGCGACCGCGTTGCTATTAGTAGCTGCTTCGAAGTAAATTTATGAAGTTGTGCATGTCAATGTCAATATCAGATATTTTTGGCAGTTGAAAAAATTAAATGTGTTTTTGAGTGTCCGACAGAATTTTTAAGCCTCGGCCAAAAATTCTGTCGGACGCAAACAGACATTTCGCAGGCTAGGTATACAAATAACTATTTTATTTATTGGTTCAAAAAACTATTCAAATAAAATTATTGATCTTATAGTTACATTTATTTTTATTTTTAAAAACGTTACAAAGATTGTTGTTTGAAAATGGTATATTATGCAATGAGTTTATTATAATTATTGCTATTAATACGCAAGTATGAAATTTACGATACGAGCCATGGCGACTGTCGTAATTCATACGAATGTATTAATAGCCATTATACACGAGTTGCGTACATTTTTTTCATTTAAAAACTATTCATTTGAATGAACTTTACTTGGGTGTTTCATGATGAAAATCTGTATCGAAATTTCGAAATGAATGTCATTCAAGTACAGACAATGCATATTTAATAAGTAAAGCATGGGAGTGAAAAATATTATTTATGCAGCGCGCAAAGTTGACTTATATCACTTATATACTTTTATTTAAAGGAATTATGAATGAAAAGTTAGTCTAAAACAATATTTGTATGTATGACAACAATTACAGCAATATGTAAACAAGATTTCAGTATTTCTGCATCATTATTTATTACAATAAGTTAACAAATAAAAAAAACAATTGTTGATCCTCCATCGAATCGCTCGGACCAAAACATACTATCTTCCCAACGAATAAAAAACTGTTTAAAATTCAAGTTTTTTCTTTTCCTAACTACTTCAGGTAAACAATCGCTTCAAGAACACTAATCTCTGAAGAATTTCATACGTCGGCGTGCCGATCTGAACCTAACCTCAACCTATATCAATGCAAAGAAGTACAACAACGTCAACATGAGAAGTACAGTTACGAGGTCAATGATCAGTACAAACGACCACGGAACTTCACTTCATTGGCACCTGCCGGGCTTCAAGTAAGCTTACTGTTATCACAAATACATTGCTAAACGTGTACTTAATCCGATAATAATGCAACACCGGAAGTTGCTAACGGAAGGTCTCTACGACATTGTTGCTACTGCAACAATGCTAGACCTACCCAATTATATAAAAGTTAACTAACCTGCGCTTCCACAAAATTCCAATTTCAATTATAAGTGCGAACCTTCGGCGCTGGTTGGTTAAATTAGCCACTTACACTTATAATTGGGTAGGTCTGCATCTAGCTTTATTCTTAATTAAGTACAAAATACAATATAAAGATGTACTCACCACAAATACATATTTAAGTTCCATTATCCTAAGCACCGAAGTTTTAATTTTAAGTCCTTTTAAAATATGCATTGTTAACAATAACATAAACTAAACACTCATGGTTTTTTAACAATTGATACAACAAATGACTACAAATTATCTTTTGATTAAAACTTAATAACTTTTTTGTATGCACCTCAGTCTAAATTTTCTCTGCCAAGATTGTTATTCATACCTGGCCGTTTCAGGTGCACTGTCGGTCTGTTATAGCTTAACATTCTTCACCATCAAGTTCAAGAACAAAAATTATTTGAAGAAATGTAGTGGGGATGGTCGTAGAGGGGGTAACCCCATTGTATACTATGTCAATTTTTAAATTAGAACTTAAACAATACGGATCATTAAATTAATGCAGCATAATTTTGTAAAACTATTTAATTCAGTTGATAAATTGTGTCAGTTACAACAATAAAATATCTCATTATTGTTGAAATCTTTATGAATTAAACCTATGGGTAATATACAATTTTGAGAATGCTCATATAAGTTACCTTAAAAAATACTAATAACTTATAAAAGAAACTTTCGAACTGTATAATCAAGTTCAATAACAAAAATATAGACCTATTATTAATTATTCACACTGTAGATTATAATAAAATAATCTATCATTACTCAGCACACGCATCATAGGAATATATGAAACACATTCGAACAATAATATTATACAAATAGTTGGAGAAACGTCATATCTCTCGAAGTTATGATTATAAAAATGAGTCCGTAAACAATGAATAATGGCATAATGTGTATTAATCTTCAAACTTAATCGAGTTTACGGTCATGTCTATTTGTCCGCCGCGGTAGGAGCCTCGTTTCTTTTTAGTTTTTTCATGTCGGAATGATTTTCCTTTTGTGAACTTAAGATCATGATTTGCGCGTTCGCCCCATGACCCTCTAGCACCCCTCTGAAACAAAACAACAACGAAATTAATACTGGTTTCGAACCTTGACCGTAACTTATACTATTAAAGATGAAAATTCATGGTGGGTCACAACAACCCAAAATTTAAATCAAATTATAATATTTATAACAATTCTACAATGCGCTATGTCCAGTTTTTTTAGGAAAAACTTTTCTCGTATGAACTGGACATAAAATGCATTGCGTATATGTAAGTTAGCAGTAATTATACTAAACGATTAGAAAATATTACATCGTAACAACTCAACAAATGTTTAAAAAACTAATATGTTATTCTTGATGATTTTGTTAAAAAATAATAACTTTGAGTCACCATAATTATTGATACAAAATCGTAAGTAAAAGGTTGCACTAGGAAGAAAAATTATATTTTTGACGTCATACAACAATATTATTCAAGGGTTACCTGTGATTTATAATTAACATCTAAATTATTCGATTTATAATGAATCATTTCTTTATTTGACTGCATTGGCTTCACCTCATACCGAAATCACGCACGCCTATGATCGACGGATTTTCTACCTTAAGTATATACAGGTGATTCACAACTTCGTTCATATAAACTGAAAATTTATTTCAAAATTCACAATTTTGGTTTCCAAATTATTTAATCAAACAGTTTTGGGTCACTGTTTTCAAATGGAATTTCATAAATTTACGGTTTAAATTATTTTTGTTCCATGATCAGTAAGTTGAGTCCTATATGCACGAAGTTGCGAAACCCAATATTTATATTAAATTAATTTGTTCTTACCTGTACAATGAATAAAATAATTTAATCTAGTCAAATGTAATCTTTTTATTTTGTGGAGTTCCGCCAATACCACCACCGCCACTATTTCTATTATTAAAACCACCGCGTCCACCAAAACCGCCCCTACCGCCGCCGCGCCCTCCCCTATCACCGAAAGATTTTCTGTCTCCGCCGAACGAGTTTCTATCTCCGAATCCTCCACGGCCGCCGCCCCCACGGCCTCTGAATCCGCCTCTATCGCCACCGCCCCCACGGCCTCTGAATCCGCCTCTATCGCCACCGCCGCGTCCCCTGAACCCGCCCCTGTCGCCGCCGCCCCCGAAGGACTTGCGGTCGTTGAAGCCGCCTCTGCCGCCCCGTCCTCCGCGCCCCCCGAAGGAGTCGCGGCGCTCGCCATCATTTCCGTTCTGTTTTCATGCAAAGAAAAACACAATTAGTACAACGGCAAGCGAGAGTGCAACGTGCGAACTCAACCAGATTTACAATTTAATGGCAATTGTTTTCAAAAATTTATTTCATAAAAGCGACACTTCTCGCTGGTCAGTTGTACTAATTGCCTGATTGAGATTGCACGTTACCTTAGCTTCGAATGAATTATCCTTGACTCTAGGATCCACGAATACGTCCTCGTCTTTTACTCGACGGAACGGAACATTTAGTCTCTGATAACAAACATGCAAATTTTAAGTAAGAAATTTTGAAGAATTATGTATCATTCACATAAGCATTTGGTTTGAAGGTTTACATTTATGTTTAAGGCGCATCTGTTCCTATTAAATTCAAAGCCAAAAAGCATGTTACAATAAATCATTTTCCCACGACCATATGAAACTAATAGTTTCCATACAGTTACCTGGCTACGATAATAAACAATATCCATTCAACCTGTTCGATAACATATCACCACAGTTTTAATTTTTGTTTCACCTTTTACACACGCCTAGTGTGACATTTGATATTTTTTTCCTGTCATTATGTATTTCGTAATAAATTACATTATTACATTAAAATGGACAAATACGATATTAAAAGTGATTCATTCACATAAATTATAACAGTGACAGTTAACATTAAAATATATTCATGAATAAAATGTTTAAAATTTATGATCGTGGAAAAAATAGTGTACATGACTCTCTAGAAAGTGTATCGAATGCTAATGAGATTGCCGAACTCGGCATGCCTCGTGCGACAACATTCTCACTCACACAATATCATACACTTTACGTGCTCACTATGTAATATACTATTTGTTACTTTGGTTTTGAAATCTATGAGTTTTGCTAATTGACGTCAAAGCAATGTATAATTTGCATTTATTGATTCTTCATATTAATAGCAGTTTTAATTTTTTAATAATATTGCCAAAATCGATTAAAAATGTGAAGCATCTAGAATGTTAACCCATTTATTGCAAAAATTATGTAAAATTTGTCATATTAGTGATTTTTAAAAATTATGTAACAGAATACAACAAGATTTATTACAAATTTCATTCTATCGCCGTGGAAGCACAACCTTTAAGTGCATCATTGTAAAATATGAGATCATTATAATTCAAAACCAAAATTAAAAAATGATTTATTGTAATATGTTTTATGCTTTATATCTGATAGCAATAGATGTGCCTTAAGTTTACAAAACATAGCAATCACATACTAAACTTAAAACAGCTTTAGTACGTCGTAAACTAAACTTAAAGTTTGGTGCTAGAAAGGGAAAAGTGCGGATGCTCGTAGTCACATAAATTAAAGCATTTTTAAACGTAAACATAAATGTACACCTAAAAACTGAACACTTATGCGAATGAAGAATGGTTTACAATGTATGTAATCGGTTACTTATTATGTGTTCTGTAAAGTTGAAATATAGGAATTACTATATTATGGTTATGGCATGGTTCATAACGACACGAAGCCGTAACCTAAAAATGCTATTGTTCAACTTTACAGAATGCAGAATAAGTAACCTGTTACATCCATTATAAGGAAGCAAAATAATTTATGAAAGTTGAAATATAGGAATTACTATATTATGGTTATGGCATGGTTCATAACGACACGAAGCCGTAACCTAGAAATTCTATTGTTCAACTTTACAGAATGCAGAATAAGTAACCTGTTACATCCATTATAAGGAAGCAAAATAATTTATGAGGTTTTGAAATGCAGTAATAATTAATAAATAATATTTTCCTCATACCTGTTGGCCGTTTTGCTGACCAGCCTTGACAAAGTTACCGTACGGTTGTTTCTTAGCAACAGGTTCGTCTTCATCACCCTCATGTTTTCTTTTATTTGTATTTTCAGCAGGCTTGGATTTCGGTGTTTCATCTTCCTCATCCGATTCTTCTTCGGAGCTGGATTCAGCTTTCTTTGCAGTTGCTTTCGCAGCTGGTTTGGGTGGAGCTTTGACAGCTGGTTTCTCATCTTCACTAGAATCATCGGAATCATCTGATGATTCCTTTTTCGCGGCAGGTTTCTTAGCAGGCGCAGCAGGTTTGACAGCTGGTTTTTTAGCTTCTTCTTCGTCACTTGAATCTTCCTCTGACGAAGATTCTTCCTTCTTTGCAGCTGGTTTAGCTGCGCCACTAGCTTTCGTTTGGACTAAAGCGGGTTTTTTAGCTGCCGGCTCATCCGAATCTGATTCGGAGTCTTCAGAACTGGATTCCTTCTTCTTGACTGCAGCTGGTTTAGCTGGGGTCGGTTTGGCGGGAGTTGATTTAGCAGCTGGTTTATCTTCTTCGTCTGAACTGGAATCTTCCTCTGATGATGACTCTTGTTTCTTAGCGACTGGTGATTTAGCTGCAACTGCAGGTTTGACTGGAGTTGGTTTTGCAGCTGGTTTCGCTTCTTCTTCTTCTTCAGAACTGGAATCATCTGAAGATGATTCTTGTTTTTTAGTAGGAATAGGTTTGGCTACAGGTTTTGCAGCTGGTTTCTGAGCAGGCTTCTCATCTTCAGAGCTGGAGTCTTCTTCTGAACTAGATTCTTTTTTCTGGGCAACAGGTTTCGCCGGTGCTTTAGCTACTGGTTTAGGTTTTTCATCTTCATCCGAAGAGTCTTCTTCAGAGCTTGATTCTGCCTTCTTTGCAACTGGTTTGGGCGCAGCTTTCACAGCTGCAGCTGGTTTTGCAACTAGTTTAGCTGGAGCTTCATCTTCTGAGCTTGAGTCTTCTTCTGAACTGGATTCAGCTTTCTTTTGTACTGGCTTGGCAGCAACTGGTTTCTGTGCGGGTACTGGCTTCTGTGCGGGTTTTGCTGGAGCAGACTCCTCTTCTGAACTTGAATCTTCTTCAGAACTTGACTCTGCTTTTTTTTGTGATGTTTTAGGTCCCTTACCATTGAGAATTGGCGTTGTTTTAGGCTTTTCATCTTCCTCCTCACTACTGGAATCCGAACTGTCATCTTGACTTCCTTTTAATGGTATTTTTTTTGTAGAGGTTTTTAAATAGTGATCTACAACCTCTGTCAAGTTCGGAGAACCTTTGGGCAGCGAAGGCTACAACATTACAATGAAAAACATGCTTATTTCATCCATAAAATGTCAACATTTAACAACAACGTTGCACCACGTGAGGTAACAAAGTAGCAGGGTTAATATTTTTTATTATTCAATAAACATGGTAACTAGGCAATATGTAATTGACTTTAAAGTGAAACAATTAACAACAATACGTAAATGTAAAATAAATCAAAGAAAAACCACTGCATATAACACGCGGGAACCCCACGTGGTATGAACGATGGCGTCGTCAAATATATATTACGATGTATCTATGTAAAAAAGAATCCAACCGTAAAATAAATGTAGTGACACTTACCGCATTTGTTTTCTTTTGAAATACATTGGCTAGATTCTTGTCTTTCTTTAGTAAATAATCAAAAATTAGTGAGGAAATAACACCAGTGTTCGTCGTTGCAGCCATGTTTCAAAAGATATATACTGAAGTGAGCGACGGAAAGAACACATGTGAAAATCAAAATTTGAAATATGCATGTGGATTCTTCAGTAAACATAAATGCTTAGCACATGCGATACGTGTTCGTTCATATAATCGATGCTATAGTCCGTTTATAAACGAGGAGTAAAACAAGTCATATTTACACTCTTAAAAAATCAAAAATATCACTAAAATTTTCTATTCCGTTTAATTTAAAATTGTCAAATCACCTAAACTATAATTCACAAGTTATTTACTTATACTAATATCAAATTAGAACGAATTTCAAATCATATTCACCTTGTAAAAAATGTGATTTTGATGAAAAAATAAACAGAACACAAAAATCGGACATTTAGATGAGTCGGGTGTAAAACCGGCTGTGTTATCACTGGACTTTATACCGGGTATTATAGTCTATTCTAAATTTTGTTTGTCACTTTTCAAAACGTCATTAATTTCAGCTCATCCTCATCTCGATTTCATTTCAAAATTTTAAAATGGATGACGATAAAAATGATATAAGAAAAAAATACATCTTAAAATCACCGCCGGTACATAATATTAAATTGTATAAAGTAAGGTACTAAAGAATTTAAAAATTACAGAGTGTATTAGTAGAATCAGGAAGCCAGGCAAATGATAAAAGTAGCTTTTGGGATTGGACTGTTATTGATTGGAATGGTATTGACTGGAAAAATATACCGATAATCATCCCCATTATTTGGAAATCAAAAAAATAATATACAAAAAACATAATATTTATTATAAATGGACACTTTCATAAACGTCTTTCATTAAAATACAAAACAAACAATAACTCTTATAAATTCTTAATAAAAAAAAATAGGAAATATGGCTAGGTGCCTTAATCTTCACTACTGTCTTCGTTTGATTCTATGTCGGACTCCTCCCAATCTATATCCGAACCATATTCGTAGACATAAGGGCCATTTTCCGCATCTTTACTTAACTGTTCACCTAAAATCTTAGAGCTTTGGATCATGTTTTGAGACAGTGGTTTATCATCGTCCGAATCATCATCCACAGGTATAACAGCCACATTGTAAGTGATGTAACGTTGTTTCTCTTTATTTAAAATTAATCTGCTCCATTCTTCTTCTGCTATTTTTTTCAACTTAATCATTATGTACAGGCCTGCATTGGAATAGATACATTTTTGAGTAACTTTGGCAAACAAATTTAATTGTAGCCTGTATGACGTATCACCGCGTGTTGCCCTAAAATACATAAAATAGTTATTTTTGTATCAAGTACGTAAGTAAGTATAGTAGAGGCACGGAATGAGACGAGGTACGTCATCAAAATCAATGACCTTAAATGGCTATGACGCTATGACTATGATCTATGTCGTCATATTTTTATATGAATTTTGTTTTGTTTTTGTAGATCAGTCACAGCCATTTGTAGGCCATTTATTTTGATGACGTGCCTCTACTATAGAGCATTGTTACACGCGGCGAGAAAGTTGTTCGGTCGAGGCGAAGCCGAGATCGGCGACTCGCCAAATGCAACAAACAAGCTCTATCCGACGAGGTGCACACAATATTTTTTCTACAGTCGTATCACGTCAAAAATAAGTAATTTTAAAATTATTATTTGTAGTGCTTATAACAATTCAATGAAATCGTGGTTATCGATCATCATGACAACGTTTATAAACAAAACAAAAAATTTTCAAATCAAATATCTGCAATAAATTTAATAGTGCAACAATTTTGAACATATCCTAACTTAAAATTGAATAACAATGTTCATATTATACAACGATTGTAGAAAAATTTAATAGTTTTACGTTTTCATTGCTACTAGTGAGACAATTTTTAAAATATCTTAGCTAAAAATTGAATAACAATGTTCATATTGTACAACGATAGTAGAAAAAATTATTTATATTTGTATTTTCAGTCAATAAATCTAATACGTACTTAAAATTCAACATTCGGCCCCCTATAATTTTCACTTGATAATCTGACGTATCAGGAATTTGTACTTTTAAAATAATATGAGAATCAGTTTGTTGCCATACAACATTTGGAGTTGAATATCCACTGGATGGCATTGGTGAAGCCTTCATTGTCGTGCCGAATTTTTGTGAATCATTTTCTTTAATTGCAGGTAAATTCTTCTTATTTGGTTTTTCATCTGAAAGCTGTAAAAAATATTAAGGCGCTACACTTATCATGGTAATAGCATCAGAATTTCGTCAATTCAATTGCGACTATTGTTCAAAATAAAAATCTAAAATTTAACATGAGTAATGACAAAGCATTATTTAATCGAAAAATTCACACAATACATTGTTGCGACAATAATTGAATATTTTGAATTATAAATGTTTTTTATGCATACAATTAAATTTTATTTGATATAATCGATTCCTTGCGTTTTTCTGAAGAGTGCGTTATTTTTAGAAAAACACCAAACAGTAAGTTAAAAATTTTAAAAATTATTGACGAAGTTTATTGTTAATTACCAACAGACTATTATATATTTCAAGAATATCGTCTTGCATCACCATTTAAATTTGTCAAATATGAGTTTAAAAACAAAGTCACAATCTTGAATATTGTAGCATGCTATTTTGCTTTGAATTTCATAGCAATAAAATTAGAATATTCACTTACTTTAAGGAAACTTCTGAAAAATTCATCAGGATCATTTACTTGAAAATCCCATTCATCTTCATCATCTTCTTCAATTGGTTCTAACTGTTGGTGCTCATTTTCTTGTATTTCATCATCACTACTTTCGCCACTTTCTGTGTTTGAAATCTTTTGTCTAAGTCCTTCAAAGTCGATTTCAATTCTTTGTTCTGTGGTCGGAAAAGCGTACCCCATATCGAGGAGTAAATTATTTATAATTACATCTTTATCTTCGAACATGTCGCACAATATCACAGAATATTTTTTAAAGCCAGTGTATTGGGGTTTTTCCTCGCCCATTACTTTTACGTATAAAAATCTAAAGAGATCTGTTCCTTGCTCATAAGCTACATCGTAGAGAATATCATTGGTCTCACTTAACCAATTGCCTTCGATGTTCGAAGGCCCTATTCCGTATAATTCACATTCTATCACCTAAAATTAATTTAATATTACGTGATTTATGCTTTACAAGACAATAATTATTGCCTAGAATCATAAAACACCCGAAAATTCAGAAGCAAGAAAATGCATAAATAGAAAATTCAAATTTAGAATCCGATGGATGCAGAAGACGCATGATAAGGAATATTCAATTTTTACCTTCCGCTTACCTGTAAAGGAAGGTATTGGAATCATGCAAAAAATCGGGTGGTGAATTTTTAGTGGATGAGCACGAATTAGGGTCCTTACAACTCATTTTTGATAGTTTCACGATGATGTCTGTGTGTATGTGTGTGTGTGGTCAAGGGTTGTTAGTCGCATAACTCAAATACGAATTACCCGAAAATTTTGATATTTGGTATTTAACATTTGTATATAAATTGGAAGAGCTCCCTAGATTTTGGTACAAATATCTTCATCGGAAGTGATATTTTTTGAAGATTGAAAAGGTTAATTGTCAAAATTGTATATAAATTTGGAAAAATATAGTATTTATTTGTAATGAGAATAAGAGGAAAAGTTATTTGCAACTTACGTTATAAAAAAATTGTCTTTATCTGGTAGCATTAAAGAACTGCAGTAAAATTTAAAAAATAAATTTATCAAATAAAACGTTGATATCTTGTAATCCATGATCGGTTGATTTTGTTTCTGCGTAAAAAATATTGACAGGTGAGACGGGTGACAAGTTGGCATACTAGCGCTATATAAGTCCTAAGTAAGATATTAATGCCCGGTTTCATAAACGTTTGTTAAATTTTAACAGACTGTTAAACTGTTTAGCACATTGTTATATATGAAAAATCGTTTCATCAACAGATGTTAACTTTAACATCGGGGTAAATCGTTTGCTAATTTAGCAGGTGCTCTGAGCTCATGTTAAATATTTAACTCGTTGTTATTTTATGACAGATATCAAAATGTTAAATGAGTACAAAAATATATATTTAATTAAAAGTAAATAAATATTATTTTCTGAACAATTAGTGGTTAATAAGAGTTCAAATATGATTTCTAATTTTGAAGACAATGTTTTTTGGCAAATTTATTTCATTTGTATAATGACATGCACTGAACATAAAATGATATAAGTACCGTGCTTAACAGAAATCGTCCTATTTATTGATTCTATAAACCAATTATTGTTTACACTTAGCTTTTATGCAATGTGTGCATTTCAAACTGTACCTACTAGTATTTCCTATTATTATAAGATGTAGTTAACGCATCATATTTGTACTCTCCTTAAACCGTTGTTCTTGAAAATACGAAAGCACGAAGAAATTAATTAAAATGAAATTTTAAGATAATATTTTTTCTGAATAGTAGACTTTTACGAAGTATTAGCTTCGTTGAACTGTACTCACATTCGTATTCAATCTCATGGGTTCTATAATCCTTTATGTACTGGTGATTTGTAATGTAGTAGCACGTTGGTCAGGCTCTGTACTCGATAGCACAATATTTAATGATTCGCCAGTGAGAATTGATGTGGAAAGAGCTTTATTTTCAAGATTATTATATTCCGGGGAAGGTGCGTACTTGTAAAAATTATCTACTAACTTCGGTACTAAATCCTCTGCCATCGACATGCTGCGAACTGAAAACTGACAAAAGATCTCATATTGTATACTATTCTGTTCTGTCAAAACACAATGTTCAGTTTTCAGTTCACTGTTGCAAGTTGCGGCTTTCTTTATTCTGGGCAGTGCTGAAACTGCTTGCTATTTGTTGCGCATACGTTTGCGCACAATACTGCGAGCAGTTGATCCGTCTCTAGCATATCCAGTACCAGCAGCAGCCTCATACGAATAAGTGCACTTTTTTCTAACAGCCTGTACTTATTTGAAATTGTCGTCCTTTTACATGTGGTATAAAATAATGTCAAATGAAACATGTCAAATCACAACAATCAAAATATTAATATACATGAATGAATACAGCTGAAAGTTACCAAATAAAAACGAAATATAACTAATAAAAATTTAACACGTTTGTTAACTAACATCTTGATTATAACAGTTTGTTTGTTTCATGAAACACATTCAAAATTTAACAGGCTGCTATTTTTACATCGTTGTTAACTAACACGAGATTTAACATTTCGTTTATGAAACCCGGCATTAATGTAGTAATTGAACGGAGGATGGCTTCAACACAGCAGAATTTTCCTGTGAATGAATCTTTTTATTCAGGTGATGCAAATTTCTGTGTTTGAATATTTTTGATTTTTATTTGTATAATTTAAATGGGCACCGGATTGTACATATACATTTCTGTTTAAAGTCTAGATATGGCGGAAGGTTGTGTGATGGCCACGTCAGATTTTTTTTCATCTATTGTAAAACAATGGTGAAATAATTCTTGTTTAACAACAAACTCGTTGTATCATTTTTAAACTATAACTGACCCTAATATATTGAACACGCCGCTTTGCAGTTTCGCTCGTTTTAAGATTCTAGGTAAGAATTTTCTCATGATTGAATTTTCTAAACCCTGTTCCAAATAAGAGTATAGTAGATGGCACTGCGGAGCCAGCCCGTTTTACACCCATTAAATAGAAATTTAAACGTAGCGCGGTATTTTTCAAATAGTGTTATGTTTCTCGCGTCACGCGTTACTGACGCTAATCAACGACTCACCTTTTCAACAATATCAGCTGTTACTAATACGGCGTTCGACAGCTAAATGATGCGCGCATATCACAAATTTTTCGCTGATGTAAACTTAGTTTCCGGCTAGACCAAGCAGAACGCTCAAATCTTGCCCCATGCTATATTCTTATTTGGAACAGACTATAGTTATAAATATTTTATATTCATTTCAGCTAAGAAAAAAGCAGATTGCACTGCGAATGCAGTCCGTTTTACACTCACACATTTTTCATTTTATTAATTCATCTATAGCATAATGCAGTACTTCGATGTAACTATGAAATATAAGATAAGAAGATATAAGTAATGTTAATGTTAACGGAAATGAAAATGTTTGCTAGTGTAAATCTACCTCTCATCTCCATCAATCGGATTTAATATTATCATCGCTTAATCTTACCAAACGCTTTTTTCTTAGCTGAAATGAGGTATAGTGTTCCTCTTTAAAATAATGCTCATCTTACTTGGAATGGCAGTTTTGTAATAAGTTCATCCGATAAATATTTAATTTCGTTTATGGGTACTGATATGCTATCTCCGTAATCAACAAAGAAACACTCAGCTGTAGTATCGTTTAATTTTGTTATTATAGCTCGCGCGTATGTGTCTTCTAGTGGATCTGGATCTCTAACTAAATAACAATGTCCTTCTACTGGTGAAATTACTTGTCGGTAAAGTGGTTTGTTCATTGCTTCTACGATATCTTTATTAAGTTGCTCCAAACTGTAACAAAAAGTATTAATACTTATTGAATAAATATATTAGAATATCATGTCTTACCAATCTGAATATTTGCTCAATTTAACAAAAAATGATTCTGGATTATGGCCCATGGCAAAGAAAACTGTATTAAATTCTTGTGAATTTTCTAAGTGAGCCCATTGCGGCGTTACTTGCGGTTCAATTTTAATAGATTTTTTAATAACAGGCAAGCTGTAATCGTGTAAAGGTATTTTATATTTTTTACATAATTCGTACAATTGTTTTAAATGGTTTGGACGTTTTTCTAATGCATTATATTTACATAATGTGTCACGAACAGACAGATTTTGAAGTATAATTTCATTGTCATTTAAAACTTCTTGTAGTTTTAAATCATCAACAAAAATTGTGTTGCCCAGTTGAAGCTTGATCTAAAAAATCAAAATTAGTAAACTGAAAGAAATAATGTTTACTGAATAAATCATTCATTATGTAGGTAACTGTAATAAAATAAACCCCACCATAAGACACACTATTGTACCAATTATGAATTCATAATTCAACACAATTGTATTATGAATCCATTATTCAGCACTATTGTATAATGATGAGCTGTCATCACGAGTTCATGTGACGTAAGTTCATAATAAAATGAATAAAATTTTGTAAAGTGTTCTGGTCGTATTTGGCTACAATTCACTCGAATAATTATAGCCTCGCCTACAGCTCGTGTATAAAACTTTTATCCTTTTGAATTATAGCCTACATTAAGGTAGTAAATCCATGGGTAGTGACAACCCAAAATATGACTTAAATTAACATACAGCATTCATTACAAGTCGTGGAATTTGGATAAAAATTAAAATTTATAGGTAACCGTTGAAATAACGAAGATAATTGAATTTAAAGTTGACACAAAAACGCGCTAAAATACATTGCGTATATGGAGGTTACCAGTAGATTTACTAAACGATTAGAAAATTTTATATCATAACAACCCAACACATGTTTGGAAAACGAATATGTTATTCTTTGATATTTGAGATATTTATTAGAAAAATAAAAAATAAGAGTCACCGCAATAATGGTTGAGAAATCGCATGTATAAGGTTCCAGTCTCAAGAAAAATTATGTTTTTGACGTCATACTACTGCATTTCAGTGTAAACTTAAATTTCAATTATCTTTTTTATTTAATTGGATACCTATGATTTGAAATTTACATCGAAATCTACGATTTTTAATGATTTATTTCTGAATATTTGACTGTTTTGGCCTCACCTCACACCGAAATCACGCACGCTTATGAACGACGGATTTTCTACCTTAAATGCGCGTTAAATAATATACTAATTTCCCACTCCCATGCATCAAATTACTTATTAAATATGCATTGTCTATACTTCAATAACATTCATTTCGATACAGATTTTCATTGTGAAACGCCCAAGTAAATTTCATGGAAATGAAAAATCTTTTTATCAAAGCATGAGAGTAGAAAAAATAGTAGATGCAACTCGTAAAAATGGTTATTAATACTCGTACACTCGTATGAATTACACTCGTCATGTCTCGTATCGTAAATTAATTAATAGCTATCATTATAAACTCATTGCATAATGTAGTAATTATCACATACCCGTGCAGCGAAATAACTTGCAGCATTCGCCTGGCCAGCCTCCTTAAAATTCCTTGTCAACAATATTGTTGTGCGCGAAGGCCAAGACATATCAAAATCTGGGGGCCCAACATTTGCAATGTGAATACGTACAAACTGAGGCGGTATTTCTTGCAGTAGTTTCGGTAAATAATACACTTGGGATGTCAGTACACATTGTTCTTGTCCTATCAAAATATATATTTAATAAACAAGTACAAAATTAAAGTCTACCATACCCAAAAACAGACAAAAACTTTGATTTTGCACGCTATTCTACAGCGTTTACTGTTTTGTTACAAAACAACAACAACAAATTCTTTATGGTAGAGGGGAAATAGATATATAGAAGGTGTCCTAGAGGGGCATGAGGGGAAATGAGTGCAGCGTTGGATAGCTGGAAGTGTCTACTATTCCGGTACGAAAACACGTTTTTGTCGCTGTAGTAGTATTTTTTCTATAAAAGTTAGAAACGAACGTGTTTTCTTTTCGTGCCGATAACAATGTATATTATAACATTGTATTTTGCACCAACGCACCTGCCCATAACGCGCTGTCTGTGAAGCGTTATTTAGCCGCTAGAGGTACTCCAGTGCTCGAACACGCGCCGTACTCGCCTGATTTAGCACCCTGTGACTATTTTCTATTTTCGAAGAACAAGTCTGCTTGAAAAGGAACTCGGTTCGAGGTGATGGAAGAGGTGAAGCGAAAATCGGCACGAGAAGAAAACACGTTCTTTTCTAGAAAAATACTACTACAGCGACAAAATAGATATTTATGTTACATGGACGAAAAATGCAAGTTCTCGTACGACTATGGAAAATTGCCGAACGAGACAAAGCCGAGTTCGGCAACCTTAGGAGTACGAGAGCTTTTTCGTCCGTGTATCATACACTATTTTTTATTCGATTGTAAGTGAGAGCTTAAAATAACTAGAATATTAATATTTTATTATAAATTATTCTAAATTTTGGTTTAGTTTGCTAATTGTAGTTATCTGCGAAACAGACAAATGAAACAAAAAAGAACAAAAAATTATTCGACTGTCAGTTTGCTTAAAAAAACGCGTTTGCGTACGAAAAGTACTTCTCGGCCTAAGACGAAAAGTGGGTCACCTAGCAACGGCACAAATATTAATACTCTACCTAAAAGGTTAGCTTTTCGTCCGAATATCTTAACCAAAAAACGTCACTTTTTGACATAATCGAATAAAAACGTGTTTTCGTACCGGAATAGTAGACACTTCCAGCTATCCAACGCTGCATTCGTTTCCCCTCCTGCCCCTCTAGGACGCCTTCTGCGTGCGCAGTCTCTTTATTTAATAGCCAGACCTCGTATTATGTGAAACAACAATAAACGCTGTAGAATATGGCGTGAAATCCATGTTTCGGCTGTTTTCTAGCATGGAAGATTGTGTTAGTCCATACCAATGTCGATAAAAAGAACACGTAGCTTCTTTTTGTGACGTAAACCTGATCCACCAATCAGTTCTAAAACCTTGCATCTCTGGAAAGATCCTTTGGACGGGCCTTCTGTTTCTTTTACAGCACATTGATACCCTACTTCTAGTTTATGTGACGGTATTGGGGCACATTTATCATTTAAAGCTAATAATTGTGTAACTATAGTGCCGAATTTTTGGCCAAAGTCATGCGAAATGCCATCTGCATCTATATGTTGAATTAAACGTGCGTTGAACTGCACTGGTTCTTTTATGTTGATTACTTTAAACTTGATTATACCCGATTTCGGTAAATATGAAGATACATCGGTAACAGGATTTAATAAATGGCGATATTTGCAGGAAATGTGATTTTTACAAGAACCGAAACTCAATAGTTTTTCACAAATAGATACTTTGTTATCTAGTTTGTTTTGTTCCATTTCTAGATTCAATTGCTGAAATTTATAACAAATATTATGAAATTTATAGTTAATGATATTAAGCCGCATTTGCAGTCCGAAATTTGGTGAAATTTGTGAAGTTGTTAAGAGGCAATTAAACTAAATTGTCGAGGCAGTAGCTGCGCTCGAACCGCCAAGATGACCACTTGATCGTTTAAAAAAAGTAGTCCTGGTTGCAAAAAGAATCTCTCCGTTGCTACTTTGAATTTCAAAGATCGTCGCACTGATTGAGATTCAGATTGTACCAAGATGAATCGGGCGAAGTGGTTGGATTCAACTATACTTCTACCATTCTGTAATTGGGAGTAATCCTGTGGAATGGTTACCAATAAATTTAAATTAAGTAAAGTAAAATAAAAAGCTGATTTGTTCTGAAAAGCGTTTGAACACTTTTAGTCTTGTATAACGACTCAAATTTCAAATTTATTTCTTCAAATTTCACTGCTACAAATTATACCGAATTTCGGAGTGTGACTGCGGCTTTAGTATTACTTACATCATACATATTTGATAGACTTTGAGTAACTTTAGTTCCCATTCGTTTTAAAAATTGTAACAACTTTGGGATTTGTTTAGTGTTAGTTTCGTCGATCATTATATGCATCAAACATTTCTTCATGTGCTATATGAAAGAATTAAATTAATTTATAGTAAAAATTAAGGTGGCGTACGAATAGCTTGAAAATAGCTCCAAAAATAGAACAATTTTAGTAGCAGTTTTCTGAAAAACTTTCTCATGAAAATTGTTATAATTTTTTTGTTCTATTTTTTAAATTTTATCATATTTCAAGCAATTCACACGCATCTTAAGATGAATATTCTTACCCCGTGTTCGGTGATCAAAGGACTAGAATAACTATCAAGAAAACCAGAGAATCTGAAAGTAAATTGGGACCAATTTTCCGGTAAAGAATACTGAATTATAACTTCAGCATCGCTTATGGCCAAACCGGTGTTGAAAATATTATCGGAGCATACCAAAACAAAAAGTGAACCTATGCGGCTAGCCAGCCATCGTTCTTTAATGGCATTAATATCTTCAACTGTAGATTCCAATAACAATGTCTTGTATAAAATGCCATTTGTTTCTAAATATTGCAACAACTCTTTGGAATCGTCACTGTCGTTACATATTATAATGGTTTTGCGGTGCTGGAAAATGTCTTCAACAATTTCTGAAAAATAAAATACATGAGATAAATATCTTTAAATCATGGACTCGAACCGCACAAAATAACGGTTCGGGTTCGGTTCGCGGTTCACTGTGCTTTAAAAAGTTTTGTTCCGGTTTTCATATTTCTTCTTAAAATAAACCGGTTAACGGAGTACAAAAAAGCTGATCAAGACCGGTTAAAAATACTTTGGTAAATTCATAACCGGAATGCTATTGCATTTCTAGGAATAATCTGGTATTTTCTGTAATTAAGTCTAATTTGATTTTATAATTTTTTTATTTTAGTCCAAAACTGGAACGAAAACTGAACCTTGAACCGCTTTTTACCTTCCGCTTACCTGTAAAGGAAGGTATTGGAATCATGCAAAAAATCGGGTGGTGAAATTTTAGTGGATGAGCACGAATTAGGGTCCTTACAACTCATTTTTGATAGTTTCACGATGATGTCTGTGTGTATGTGTGTGTGTATGTGTGTGTGTGTGTGTGTGTGTGTGTGTGTGTGTGTGTGTGTGTGTGTGTGTGTGAGTGTGTGTGGTCAAGGGTTGTTAGTCGCATAACTCAAATACGAATTACCCGAAAATTTTGATATTTGGTATATAACATTTGTATATAAATTGGAAGAGCTCCCTAGATTTTGGTACAAATATCTTCATCGAAAGTGATATTTTTTGAAGATTGAAAAGGTTAATTGTCAAAATTGTATATACATTTGGAAAAATATAGTATTTATTTGTAATAAGAATAAGAGGAAAAGTTATTTGCAACTTACGTTATAAAAAAGTTGTCTTTATCTCGTAGCATTAAAGAACTGCAGTAAAATTTAAAAAATAAATTTATCAAATAAAACGTTAATATCTTGTAATCCATGATCGGTTGATTTTTGTTTCTGCGTAAAAAATATTGACAGGTGAGACGGGTGACAAGTTGGCATACTAGCGCTATATAAGTCATAAGTAAGATATTAAATGTAGTAATTGAACGGAGGATGGCTTCAACACAGCAGAGTTTTCCTGTGAATGAATCTTTTTATTCAGGTGATGCAAATTTCTGTGTTTGAATATTTGAGATTTTTATTTGTATATTTTAAATGGGCACCGGATTGCACGTATACATTTCTGTTTAAAGTCTAGATATGGCGGAAGGTTGTGTGATGGCCACGTCAGATTTTTTAAAAACCGGTTACTGTTTCAATAGAATTATTAAAAGAACATGATAAATTACAGTGATCCGGTTAACGAACCTGAACCATATTTTGTGCGGTTCGAATCCCTGCTTTAAATAATTTATACTTATTAGTTTAGATGGTTTATCTTGCGCAGTAGAGAATTGCATTTTTATTTCTGCTTTTCCATATAAGGCGGCTTCCAAATGAGCCCCAATACAAACTAAGGGAGGTAATCGTAATTTTTTTGATAAATCTTCAATTGGATTACTCCATTCTTGTGAAATAACGATCAATTGTGCTTGAATACACTGTGTACGAGATTCTAAAACTTTTTGAGTTTTCTTTAAAATGTAATCAACTTCTGGAGAAAATAGTGGCAATAAAATATGTGCATCTTCCAGAACTACATGACATACGCGTTCCATCGAAGTTATTCCATCTTTTAATAGTTTTATGAATAGTCTTGGAGTTGTTACTAAAATATCTACACCTTTCTGTAGTCGTGTCTATAAAAAAAATTAATTATTAATATTAATTAAAAAAAACTAGATAATATAATGTGTATTACCAGTGATACTTTCTCTGTCAGGTGTGAGATGGCTTGTACATTCGTATTCGATTGGACTTTCCTCAAAATATTTGAGAAAAGTCTATACACATTTTCAACAGTTTTTACTTGAGGACATAAGACAATGGCGGTAGGACCTTTAATTTCAGATAAATCTTCTATTTTATGATACGAGGCATTACAAATGGCAGGAACATAAACCATAGTTTTACCGCATTCCGGTGCGGCAATTACAAATGTGCTCAGACCTCGCAGGATTGCCGGCCACGTATAAGTTTGAATACTAAACGCGGTGTCGTATTTCAATTGTTTTAAAGCGCTTTGAATTTTTTCATCAAACGGCGTATGGGGCAGATCAGGTGTGCAACTAGCTTGCATAAATCCATGCACTAAAATTCTTGGTGCCGCTAATTTGTCCGTGTAAGAATCAAACACACGTTTAGTTTCAATTTTAAAAGGTTTTTCCTCGTGGTTGTCAGTTTTAAACAACAAAGGTGGTTTCATAATAAATTTAGGTTTTTCAGGTCGACGAACTACATTTGTACTAGGTTCAAAAACATTATCTCCTGTCCGCCATTTTTTACAATCAATACACGGGCATAACCCTGGGATATTTATTTGTTTTTGCTCATTTGGCTTTGGGTTTTCATCGGACTTGAAATTTTTCTCAAATTGTTGTAACAGCTGGGCAGTATCTTTTGCTGCTTGGGGTGGTCTATTTTCGTAGGCGGTTGCGGTAAAATTTGGATCATCTGATGGCTTTGAAGGTTTAATTGACGCGCCAGCAGGATGACAATTAACAGGAACATCTACAGATCTCGCAGACTCACGAAAAACAGACGATTTTTTGGATGAAGTATCAGATTTGCTAACTTCTTCGGCATCATCGAATGAATCATCGATTGATGAAGTAGGTTTTTTGTATGGTTTACGTTTGCTATTTGTTTCGGATGCTGAATCCGATTTTAAACTACGTACACTCGATTTTACTTCATCTTCAGTTCCAGAATCTGACATGGTTGATTTTTTTCCGAAACCACGACCGGTTAATTTAATTTGTTCATTAATTTCATCAATGTTAGTCAACTTATTGTTTTCTGAATCAAGTTTTACGGAAGAAACTTTTGCGAAACCGCGACCTAATGACATTATTTGTTCTTCCTTTGCGTTTGAAAATATTTCGGGTTCTGAAGATTTTGAAAATCTAGCCAAAGATTTTAAAGATTCGGGTGGAGATCTTATTGAGTCGGAATCACTAGATTTTGCATCATCATGTATGCGTATGCCGCGACCAAATGATTTTGACGATTCAGAATCGCTAGATTTTGCAGATATTGACAGATATTCGGATCGAATTTGATCATCATTTTTGTTTACACGTATGCCGCGACCAAAAGATTTCGATGATTCAAAATCGCTAGATTTGGCAGATACTGACAGATCTTCGGATCGAATCGAGTCATCATTTTTGTTTATACGTATGCCGCGACCAAAAGATTTTAATGAAACAGAATCGCTAGATTTTGCAGATACTGACAGATCTTCGGTTCGAATCGGGTCATCATTTTTGTTTATACGTATGCCGCGACCAAAAGATTTTAATGAAACAGAATCGCTAGATTTTGCAGATACTGACAGATCTTCGGTTCGAATCGGGTCATCATTTTTGTTTATACGTATGCCGCGACCAAAAGATTTTGATGATTCAGAATCGCTAGATTTTGCAGATACCGACAGATCTTCGGATCGAATCGGATCATCATTTTTGTTTATACGTATGCCGCGACCAAAAGATTTCGATGATTCAAAATCGCTAGATTTGGCAGATACTGACAGATCTTCGGATCGAATCGGATCATCATTTTTGTTTATACGTATGCCGCGACCAAAAGATTTCGATGATTCAAAATCGCTAGATTTGGCAGATACTGACAGATCTTCGGATCGAATCGAGTCATCATTTTTGTTTATACGTATGCCGCGACCAAAAGATTTTAATGAAACAGAATCGCTAGATTTTGCAGATACTGACAGATCTTCGGTTCGAATCGGATCATCATTTTTGTTTATACGTATGCCGCGACTAAAAGATTTTGATAATTCAGAATCGCTAGATTTTGCAGATACCGACAGATCTTCGGATCGAATCGGATCATCATTTTTGTTTATACGTATGCCGCGACCAAAAGATTTTGATGATTCAGAATCGCTAGATTTTGCAGATACTGACAGATCTTCGGATCGAATCGGGTCATCATTTTTGTTTATACGTATGCCGCGACCAAAAGATTTTGATGATTCAGAATCGCTAGATTTTGCAGATACTGACAGATCTTCGGATCGAATCGGATCATCATTTTTGTTTATAAGTATGCCGCGATCAAAAGATTTTGATGATTCAGAATCGCTAGATTTTGCAGATACTGACAGATCTTCAGATCGAATCGGGTAATCATTTTTATGTATGCGTATGCCACGACCAAAAGATTTTGATGATTCAGAATCGCTAGATTTTGCAGATACTGACAGATCTTCAGATCGAATCGGGTAATCATTTTTATGTATGCGTATGCCACGACCAAAAGATTTTGATGATTCAGAATCGCTTGATCTTGCAGATACTGACAGATCTTCGGATCGAATCGGATCATCATTTTTGTTTATAAGTATGCCGCGATCAAAAGAGTTTAATGACTCAGAGTCACTAGATTTTGCAGATAGTGACAGATCTTCGGATGGCATCGGATCATCATTTTTATTATTGCGTATGCCGCGGCCAAAAGCTGTCGCAAGAAGTTTATCAGGAGAAGATTTGACTAAATCGCTAAATAAATTCATATTAACTTTTCTATTTCCTACCATGATTTTTAGATTTCCTGGACCTTTACTGCTAGTACCTGTCGTAGCTGAATTATCAGACGACTTTGATAAATCTCTACTACTTCCTGGACTAATTTCCGATGAACCAATTTTCTCATTTTTATTTTCGGTGGAAAATGTATTATCTTTGTTCAAAATAGGTTGTGCTTTAACTAATTTTGAAATACCACGACCAGCTACTGAAATATTTTCAGTGGAAATATTTTCCTTGTTGTTATTAGGTGACTTTGTAAAACCACGACCAGCAGCCGAAATATTTTCTGTGGAAGTATTTACCCCCTTAAGTTTATTAGGTGATTTTGAAAATCTACGGCCAGCCCCAGAAATATTATCTATCAAGGATGTTTTTGTGACATTATTAACGTTTAACGATTTATTTTCAGTGTTTAAAGAAATTGGTGTTATAGCAGTGGACTCTAATTTATTTTCTGCATCTTCGAAATTTTCGTAGTCACCAACTGGGCTTGCCGGCATTTCTTCTTTTTTTGTATCATCGTGACTAGTTTGCTTGCCACGTCCAACACTGATTTCTTTTTCTGTGCCTTCTCTAAGATTTCTAAATCCTCTACCCGATGAAGATGGACTGTCACTTTTTACGCTTAAATTAATAGAATCATCTTTTGAAGAATCTGATTCATCTTCAGAGACAGTGCCCACTTTGCGTTTCGCTAGCAATTCTTTCAGTTTTTTGCCTCGGCCAGTACTTGCAAGATTATCTAACTTTTTTTTCTTATCTAATGATGGTGTATCACTATGCAACTTTTCATCTTTGGTAATTGAATTATTTCTTTGTGCCGCTATTGATTTTACTTGTTTTTTAATTGATGATGGTTTGATATCTTCTTTTGGAACTGTTGACTTGTCAGTTTCGGCGTCGCAAAATAAATCTGCATTTGAAGCAGAGGCCTGTTTTTTCCGGATCTCTTTCATATCTTTCTTTAAGGTTCGGAACGTTCCCCGTCCGCAAGACCTTATCTGGCACTCTGTTAAAAATCTTTCATCTTCAGAAAAAAATTTTGTTTGGAGAAAGACTGTTGCCATCGGCTTCTGTGTCATCTTCAGGTAGTGTAAATCTTAAATTATTATTATTAACATTATATTAATATAATATTACTTAACATTATTTAACAAACTTACTTTCTAAAAAAATATCCTCATTAAAAGCAGCAAGATTGCTGGCAAGTAAAGAATCACGTAAATTTTCTCCTCCATTGATGAACAATTCACCGATTAAAATTTCTTCGAAAACACATGTTTTCGAAAATTTAAATTTTTTTTGGTTCTTTATTATACCATTAGCCAGTTTGATTAACCCTGGCGACCATTCGGTCTCTAATAAGTCTTGCACCTGATTAACGCCATCATAATCAATACCCTAAATTCATGCGTAATAAAAAAATATATGTAAAATAATATAAAATCAAATTTAGTAAAATCCCAAAGAAAAGGAGAGAAAAAACAAAACAACAACAACAACAACAACAACACTGGACATAAAACAAACAAAAATAAATAATGATGCGGTTATGCCGGTTATAGCAGTTTCCGTTGATCTCAGCTGTCGAATTGGTTGATCAGTGTAAAACTGTCTTACCAATTTAAATGTTGGGCGCATCTAATTTACTGTCCTGAAAAAAAGCTGCTGGCCAGGTGTAAGAGGGTACCTAGTTCATCATACACCAACCCCGAACCACGTAGCCTTCTTCAGAAGGGCACTTAAACTAAAGTAACAAATCGCGTCTCTACATAACCAGTCAGTAAGGTTTCGTGAAATTTCACTAGAGTAATGTACCACTCTGAAGAAGGCTACGTGGTTCCCATGTTAGTGCATGATGAACTAGGTGCCCCTTAGCTAGAATATAAAGTTTCAAGTGAATCCCGTAACTCTACATAGTCAGTCAGTTAGGTTTTGTGAAATTTCACTAGAGTAAAGTACCACTCTGAAGAAGGCTACGTGGTTCACATGTTGGTACATGATGAATTAGTCGCCAAAGCCAGAGCGGGGCAAGTACCACCTTAAAAGTATTTAAGTATTAAGTTACTACCAACGGAATACTTCTAATGAAGTACTATACTCTGTCTCAAATAAGAATATAGTAGTTGGTGCTGTGGAACCAGGCCGTTTTACACACAAAAACTAGAAATTTAAATACAGAACTTTGTAGATTTAAATACCGTACGGTACTTATGCCCAGTGCACACGGAGAAACATTTTGACAAGTTTCCTGAAAAAAGTTTCCAGAAAAGGGAGATTTTTTTTGAAAAACAATAAATATGCTTATGATCACTTGTCACATTTGACGATTTGACAAATAAGAAGTTAGATGCACATCACAACGTTTCTTGAAAACGCCTAATTTTTATAGGCGCCGTTAAAACTTTGAAGTTTCCGGAAACTTTTTTCAGGAAACATCAAAATGTTTCTCCGTGTCTAGGCATTATGAATTAGTTTTGTTTCGTGCAAGACATACTTTACATTTTGAAATTTATCGCTATTGTAAACTTGGTTCTCGGCTAGACAAATTAGAACGCTCAAATCGTAAGGCCTATCTTGCTCCATACTACATAATATTCCATATATTATACAGGTACTCATTAAAAGAATTTAATACTTTTCAAGTACTTTTCTTGTACTCAAGTAGCGGTTAAATTAAAAATGTTTGGGTCATATTCTGTTCATTAAATACAAAATAATGAAACATTTTCAGAAATACAGTTAATAAGGTTAATCATTAAATTTTATACAGAAAATTACTACAAATTTGTTGTATTCAACTAGTTAGGTACTTACTACAAAAGTATTTTAAACTGGTATTCAGTACCATTTTAAGTCTTAAGTACAGGTACTTTACATACAGTAGGTACTTGGAACTTCAAGTATTTTGGTTTGAATTTAAAAAATATTGAAATAAAAGTCGCAAGTACCACTGAAGCTCTGTTAGGCGCCCTTTGGATAGAATATAAAGTTTTGAACGAATCGTAGTAATCTATACCCGATCAGCAGCTTTTTTCTGATCAGTAAATTTGGCACTACCGGCACCAGTGAAGGGAAATCAAAAAACATAACAGCAAAACGAAAAACCACGACTCTAACATGACATATTTAGTTAAATAAATACAAAAAATCTACACTCACCTTTACTGAACTAATCATACCATACAGCATAGCTTTCCGGACAAAAGGTTTCTCCCGTTGTGCTTCAGCAGGTAGTTTATAAATCTGCGAAGTTGTAATAAAAATTCCATAATCAAGAAGCCAACAGAGATATTCTTTCCTGGATTCCAAATCTTTTTTAACTTGGGCAACTTCCCCTCTAACCCATTGTTTGTCATACTGAAGAATGACTCTCTACAGAAAATACAATGTAAGATTATGCATATTTATAAATATAGATCCCGGGGATATCATTCTGTCTGTACAGCCAAAGTCTTCGTTCAACCTATCAAACCATGTAACCAGCTGAAAACAACTACAAAATATTAACCGCGAAAAGTTAGTTTACTGCTTTCACTGGTTTGATTGGTCGAACGGTGTCCTTGTTTGTACAGCCAGACTGACTGATTTATTATACCTTATCCACGCTTTTTGTATTTGTATCAATATCTGTAGCAAGTGTGTAAGTAACTCCTTTGATATTTAATTTTTGGTTAAAAGCGTTCCTCTTCGGAACATCTTTGGCGAAAAGTAGCCAAAAACAACTTGGAACATGAAATTTAGGAACTTCACACGAAAGTAGTTTATCTTCTTCTATATCCGACATTATGATAGCTAATAATTAAACAAAATCACAAACTGAACATTGTTTAATACTATTATAACCTCTAAATAACACAATGTCTAATCTGTGCAGGAACAAACACCTTGAACAAACAAGTGATCTGTGAAACAAGTCAAGGACCAAGGAGGAAACAAGTGAAACAGGAAACTGAAAGCAAGTTAGCTAGCAACAGTGACCTCTATATACCTCTATATATAGAGGTCACTGGCTAGCAAGCACTCGCCACGCCTCCATTTCTCTGTTTGTAAACAAAACACGGGCGCAAAAATTCAAATTATGAATTTATTTTACATAAAAATAAATTATATAAATAATTATTACAACAGTGAAAAAGATTAAAATTAATTAAAAATCGTCTTCATCCAGAGGTAAGACTGTGTCATCATCTAATTCAATACCCTAAAAATAAATAAAATAATTTAGTTATTTTTTATTAAGACGAAAATATTTATATATCTAGGTTTAAAAAATATCTTTTTCTGCTCCCATGCTTTAATTTACTTATTAAATATGCCTTTTTGTACTTGAATGACATTCATTTCGATACAGATTTTCATTATGAAACGCCCAAGTAAATTTAATTTAAATGAATAGTTTTTATAATGAAAGCATAGAAGTAGAAAAAAATAGTGCATGCAACTCGTGTATAATGGCTATTAATACATTCGTATCGTATGAATTACGACACTCGCTGTGGCTCGTAAATTTGATACTCGCGTATTAATAGCTATCATTATAAACTCATTTCATAATATACTATTACAACATACAGTCGAGATATATTATATTTTTTATGAAATCGCAAAATTATTTTAAATTTGTAATACTGAAGCAAACTGTGAGAACAAAACAAATGGTGATCACGGATTGCAACAACAAAAGCAGACGTTCTGGCCAATTCTCGTCACCGATCACAGGCAGCGCTCTGATTGGTTGAAAAATACAGAGCTAAAGTTGTACTTTTCACTACGATTAGTAAGTAAGTCATTATTGTACGATTTCATAAAAAATCATATATTAACGACGAAAGGAAGTGTTAATTCACAAGCGACGAGTCGTCATGTATAAAATTATATTTTTTCTATAGCTGATGTTAAAGAAACCAATTTTAAATTAAATCAATCATTTTCGGAGTTTGTAATGTGTTTCATCCAGCTTTTTTCACAAAGTGAAAACGAATTGGAAGAAAAAGTGAAAAAAATTAAGTACTTTATCTACCCTTGCTGTTAATGTTTTGCATAACTACTCTAATTTTACTTTATCTACCTTTACGGTTAAAATGTTACTTTATCGTTTATCGACTTAAAATAATGATAAAGCACTTTAACATCAGCTATGGATAAAATTGTTTAATTACTGTTTACAAAAATAGCTTACTTGAAAATCATTATCTTCACTTATATTCTCGTCATTATCTAATTCATCAACATCTAAATAAACATCAGCTAAATAACAAAATAATAATTATTAAGAGAAAGTACTACAATATAAATAAATAAATGCATACCATACATATCATCTGTATAATCTTCATCTTCAGATTTGCATTCAATATCATCTTCAGAAATCAGCTTTGGAACATTATTTGGCACGTCTCCAATTAAAATAACATCATCATTTTCTGAACTGTCATTTAAACTCATTTTCAATTTAACTGGTTTTTTATTCTTGTCTTCTATGTCATCTGATTTTCTTTTTAAAGCAAAAGGGTTGAGTTTTAATGTTTTATTTTTAAATTTGACCGATATTAGTTTCCTTTTGTATAATAAATTTTTTGTTGTTGTCTTGTAAGATTGAAAAGCTTCAAATGGACTATTAAAACAAACATATGCTGAAGAAGAATTAGTGGATCTATCTGGAATAATTTGATATTGTTGATGCTCCGGAAAAAGTTGTAGCAGATCTTCATTGGTCGCTGCTAAAGGAAGATTTTCAACATGGAGTACGCAGTTATCAAAATTTTTGCTATTAAAACCTTCCTCATTCAACTTATTTTCAAGATCATTTAAATTTGTATTACTCTACAATAACAAAAAAATTATAACTAAGAATGATGCAAAACATAAACAAGCAATATATAATGCTTAGTATCTTCTTTCTTCGATTTTGAAAATATTTACGATATATTTATCGCAGATAAAAAAACATTTATTTTATAATATAAATTCAAATTATTTTTTCTTCTTTCTTCAATTTTGATGAAACTAAACACATGCAGTATTACACTTAATATTATTTAACATCAAGAACAACAAATAATATAATTTAACATCAAGAACAACATATAACATAAATATACCTTTCTTTCTTCCTTATTTATATATACTTCTTTGTCTTCATTCCCTACAAAAAATATTATATTATTTATATTTTTTAATAATAAAGAAATTCTTACCTCTACTTTTTCCTTTTGATTTTACTTTTGCAGATTTTTTTTTATCAACTTTAAATTGAAATTCAATGTGTAAAATGTTAGATTTAAAAATATTATTAGATGCTGTATACATTTTAATAGCATCTTCAACTTTTCGAAATCGTACTATTGCAGATTTAGATTTATTTGAGGAATCAGGTACAAATTTATACTCGCAACACTCTGGATACAATTTTAAAAGTTCTGCTCCTGTTGTGTCGCTAGGAAAATTTTTTATGAGTAAGGTCTCCGATACTTTTTTATTTTTTAGACATTCATTTTCTATTTTTTCCCATTTTGAATTGTCGTCTTCGCTGTCTGTATTTTCCTGTAATTTAAATTCAATTAAAAATGTTCATAGTTTAAAGCTGCATTCACATAAGCATTTAGTTTTATGGTTTACATTTATAAATGTTTAAATTCATTTAACTGTACGAGCATCCGCATATTTTACTTTCTAGCACTAAAGTTTGAAACCTCTTAACTTTAAGTTTATGTTTACTACTTACTAAAACTATTTTTAGTTCATTTCGTGAATGCTGTGTTTCTTAAACTTAAATATAAATTTTCACACTTAATGCTTAAATGTAAACCTTAAACTAAATGCTTATGTGAATGAGACTTAAATTCTTGTAACTCAATATGAGCATTCACAAGTTCTACTTTCAAGCACTGTGAATGCTCGTATTAAGTTACATGAATTTAAACAATCTTAAACGTAAACATAAATGTAAATCTTAAAACTAAAAGTTTATGTCAATGAGACATAAAGTTAATTTATTACCTCATCGTGGGTATCTTCTTGAGCTTTACTTTTATCGCGGTAAAATTGTACTTTTAAGGTTGTTGATCGAAACACAATACGATTAGTTAGTTTGTATGCAGAAATGGCATCGTTAACATTATTAAAATGTACTAAGACAGATTTATAAACTCGCGAGTCAGATTTTTCAAATTCATATTGCGTACAAAGAGGGTACAGTTGTTTAATTTCTCTGTCAGTGACAGAATTTGGCAAATTTTTTACGTGCAATTTAAAAGGATCAATGTGTTTGTAAGAAACTACCGAATTATTCATACAATTTATTGTATAGTGCCCTTTTTCGTAATGTGATTTTAATATGGCATCTTTAATTATTTCTGCTTCTGATAAGTCCTAAAATAATAATATACATAGTTTATATTATACTCTATAATGTACTGATATTTAAGTAGGACTACAGTATTTAAACTACCTTTAATTCAACAATGTATCTAGTTTTCGGTTTAAATTCTGGCTCCAAAATATGCACATTCTTTATATTTCTGTGAAGTTTTTTAAATGAATTATCATTTAATTCGTGATCATGGAATGTAACAAGTAAGTTATTTTTATTATTAAAAGTTTTCTCAGCATGAATAGCTAACTGAATATCGGAATTCATATTTTAGCTAGGTTAATTTATCTAATATTATAAAAGCAAAATTGCTTGGGAATTATTATAACTAAAATACTGTAATAATGTTCAAATATAAATAAATCATTCACAATTTGGAATATAGTTTAATACAAATAATTATTAAAATCGTTGATATTATTATTTTGACTGTGTCTGTTTGACACAAACTTTTTTGACTTTTGTTTTGATGGGCGTGGTGCATTCTGGGAAATTTTCTCACGGAATTCATGACGTCATTACTCACATCAACCCAGTGGCGTACCCAGAGTGGAGGCGAAAGCCTCTCCTAGAGCCATGTTTTTTAATTTTTTAAGGAACTTAATAAATTAAATAAATACGGAAATATAAGTATATTTTACAAGATTTGTCAAATTTGTTTACATTTTAGTCGGTAGAAATATTTTTTGGTTTTGCTTTACTGAACTATACATTTTTTTGCATTATGTATTATACCTTATGTATTATACTATTATATATTGTATATATTATGTATTATACCTTGTTCCATGTATTCCGTCTGTGTCGGCATATTGAGTAATCCAGCGAATTAATCAATTCCGTCACCGTACAGACGGAATCGGTTTATTCGCTGGATGGACTATTATACTACCATCGAGTGCGCGGTTAGTTTGATCACATGACGTACGACGTCAATTTCAACGAATCTGATTGGTCAATCATTACCAGCTATAGTTCATTTTATTTCTGATAGAATCGATCGAACTAACAAAAAAAAATCTGACGTGGCCGTTACAATACCTCTCGCCTTGACATTGAAGTATTATTATTTAACCTCGTATTTAACCAAATATTAAGCTTTAATTTAAATAAAATACAACAACACCGTATAACATTTGATATAATAATATAAAATAATCATACATTATATTATTTCTGTTTATCTGTCACATTGACAATTTTATTTTTGTTTTAAATTTTATTTCTATTTCGGGATTCACAAATCGTGGTAGGTAAAATTATATATTTAAAAAAATTATATTTCTTTATTGGTTAAAGATATAGAAACAAGTAAGATTAAATATTGTACAATGTAATTTCTTCTTTCATGTGTGGTATGTCAAATTGTAACAATCGCATTATTTTATACAATTTTTGCAAAAAATGTTATAGTGCTACAAGAAAAGTACCATTTCCGGTTGGTAGATTTTTACCAAAATCTTTTCAGCTCTTCATTAACATATATAAATGTATAATGCAAAATATTAGAATTTTATGTTCAGTAGAATTTGAGATAATGAACCGGGACGAAAGACTATAGTAGGCGTACATACAGACTTTCATACACACACACAGACACACACACAGACACACACACAGACATCATCGCGAAAATAGTCAAAATAGGTTCTAAAGGTGCTAAAACGTGCTTATTGACAAAAATCTCGACATCGAATTTTTTCACGATCCCTATACCTCTCTAGGCGAGAGGTAATAAGTACTATATTATCTCCTGTCTCTGTCTTACATTGTGTTTGCCTCCTTACAAATAAACAAATGAACCATATCTGTTAATTTATATACAGGTTGGTGGAGGTGAAATGCGAACATAGGGAAATATATGACAATGGAGTTATCATGCTAGGCATCTTGATAATACGTGGAATAAGTACTGTCAATGTCAAAGTAGCTGTCTTATTATTGAAATTTTTATTTTCATTAAAATATTTTCTTTGCATAATAATGTATGTATACGAGCAGAACGAGAAAGTAGTTTACATGCACTTTTAGATTTTATTATTATTTCTGTTATTGATTACTCTTTTTGCCACACAAATTCACATTACTTCGTTTTGTGGCACTACTACAAAATATATCAAGATACCTGGCATGAAAGTTCGATTTTTGTGATCCTATACAGTTTTTTTACTAATTATAATTTTTGTTTATGTTATTTACTATTTAATTAGAAAAGTAGCATATCTTTTCATCTCAATTTTTTTTTTCTACAAATTTTACTTTGTGCCGCCCCCCTAACCGAAAATCCTGGGTACGCCACTGTACCAACCTTAGCATCAAGCATCAATAAAGCATAAAGTCGATTTGATTTATGCAATATTTATCAATTTAAAACACATAAAACTATGGATTATTTATCAGCAAATAATATGTGCAAATTAGTAAATACTTGTTACTATATTTACAAATTTTTATTCCAGAATCCCCACTCCTTTTTATGCAGCAATCGGAAATACCGATTGAGCAAATTTAATAGAGCAAAATGGCGCTGGTTCATATTCATGTGACTGCAATATGTCAGAAAAATATTATAATGTCAGTACTTCTTTATTAGTGCCCATTCTCGTTTGGAGAAGTTATACCTACATTTTATTTTAATCGGTTGTTATTTTTTATCTTCCTGCGCTAGTTATCATTTTATTCTTAAAAGTGTCACTTTTACTCTGTTTATTAATCAACAAGGTCGAGATTAGTTTTAATTCAGTGAAACCAACATATTGTTCATTATACAAAGAAAAATGGGATTACTTTTCTCCAAACTTTGGAGCCTATTCGGGAATGAAGGTAGTATTTTGTTACCAAGTGGTTAAACAGTAAAATTAATGTAACATTGTATTTTAGAACATAAAATAGTGATGGTAGGTCTAGACAATGCTGGAAAAACAACAATACTTTATCAATTTCTCATGAACGAAGTTGTTCATACCAGTCCAACGATAGGATCAAATGTTGAAGAAGTAGTCTGGAGAAATATACATTTTATTATGTGGGATTTGGGAGGACAGCAATCATTACGCGCTGCGTGGAGTACTTATTATACAAATACAGAGGTATGTAAATAAATATTTATATCATTAATTGCGTATTAGGAGAGCAAAAAAATCTCGTGATTCATATGCAAATAATCATATTGATCGCATATGTTAAGATGTTATCACAGTTTTGTTTAGATAAGTGATGTCATTAAACTTTTAAATATTATTTCAGTTTGTTATCATGGTCATCGATTCTACTGACAAAGAACGTTTAGCAGTTACAAGAGAGGAATTATATAGAATGTTAGCTCATGAAGAATTATCCAAAGCCAGTGTTTTAATTTATGCAAATAAACAAGTAAGTACCACTTGAGTATCTTGTTTTCATGATCGTGTTTTATTTGTTCTCGTGCATTTAAAAAAAATTAATATGTAAATAAATGTAACGAATTATGCACGTTTCGGTTGGATAGGTTTTCTATAACTTTCACTGCATTCTTATTACGTTACTACTTGAGTAACAGCTTTGATTAATATTTAATGAAAATGAAAGTTATGCTTTTTACAAAAAATGTTTATCTGACACTGTTTCATAATGACAATATTATAAGCCTCAATTTAAGAACCGTAATAGCATTTTTAATGAATCCAGTATGTTAAACAGTACCATAATGAAAAAACAAACAATTCATTACTAAAGGAAGTTTCAAAAATAGCATAACTGATTTTATTATACATCATTTCAGCTAAAAAAAAATCACACATTTTGTTAGTTCATAGTATGGCGCGAACTTAGATAAGATTTGTTTTGTAAATAAAGCTGTTATCATAGAATAATCTAGTACTTCGATGTAACTATGAAATTAAAAATAACAAGGTATAAGTAATGTTAACGGGAAAATGTTTAATCTACTTCTCATCTCGACCAATCAGATTCAAGAATATCTTCGCTCTTTACCCAAAGCTTTTTTCTTAGCTGAAATAAGGTATAGATTTAATTTTGTTTTGTTTAATTTAATAGGCTAGGAGATACAATTTTGTATGCAATACGGATCGTAACCAATTATTATGGTACACGTCGTATTATCAAACTCGGCTTCGCCTCGTCTGATAATCTTCATGACTAGTACCGTAATGATTGACGTTACGATTCTTATAACACAGTAACAATTTTGCACGGTTAGTCTTTTTTATCAACTTACCATGCCTGTTTCCAAGTTACCGGTTGCTAGGCTAAACAAAACAGTAAGTAAATTTAATATTATTATATTAAGAAATTAATATTTGCGTATGGATCAAAAAGACCAATCGTCCAAAAAATGATAAATAAGCATCACGAATGTTAAGGAATTACCGATGTCAGACAAAATATAAAAACACAAACATTGTCTTCCATCGGTAAACTGTCCTTACCGTTCTTGATACTTAATATACTATTACAGGATTTAAAAGGATCATTAACCGCTGCAGAAATTTCCCGTCAACTCGATTTAACTTCAATAAAACAACAACAGTGGCACATACAGTCGTGTTGCGCATTGACTGGAGAGGGGTAAATAACTTTGCTAAACTTATTTTTAAACGTCTAAATGTAAAAACTTACAGGTTATACCAAGGCTTAGAGTGGATAGTGAGCCGCCTAAAGAAGAAATGACACTTATAATCAGCGATAAAAGACTTTTTGAAATAAGTGATCGACCACATACCTCTGAGCCCAACAGTTCGCGTTAAATTCGTAACGATTCTCATATTGAGAGTATTATCATGCGATTGGCCGGTGTATTCTCTACTGAGTGTATGAACGTGAAAATGACTTAGATTATTTAAATTTTGAATGCATTTTTACTCCATCTTTATTTAGGAATTAATTTATTTTGCGACTGTTTTGCAAGTGGGTTCAACATCTCTTAGTTTAATTTGTTTTTATTTTAAATTTGTACATATTTTATTGTATCATTAGGTAACATTTAAATAAATTTATTCTTTTTTAAAATATCATAATTCTGATCATTCATTTTGTTATTCCGTTTCCTATCTTGACTCATATTTCGTGGTAAGTATACAAATTAAAAAATGAATTGGGATTAAACTTTAATATTTATGTTATAATACATATTCCAATAATTATAAAAATTGTTATAAACATAAAAAATAGTTATATCGCGAATCATATTTATGGAAGTATACATATTAGCCAAGTTCACACGAGGAAAGTTTTTCCTCACAAGTACTAGAAGCTGTTATAATTATTTTTATTAAATTTGCTTAAGTTCACTAGCTCACCAAGTGAGATATATGAATGTTTATTCAAGCGAAGCAAGTTTAGCCCTCGAGCCTAAAGATCGAGTGGGAAAATTTCTTCGAGGGAATAATCATTCGTAAGTATCTCACGTGGTTTATTCAATTTTAACAAAAAAAATCAAAGTAGTCAGTGGCAAGTTGCCATAGTGTTTATGCATTTTTGACGAAATAATGACATCAGAGTGATTTAAAAAGTTTTAATTCACTTGTGAATAAACAATTGTTTAAAGTTGTTGCTATGGAGTTAATAATAGCAGTTTAAAACGTCAAAATTGAATAAAATAATGTAATAATTACAACTGTATTTTGCGTACTTGTTACATAAAGAACTATTTCAGAAATAATTAGTTTCCTTGTATGATCGCTATTGAGTTTTTTTTTATGACAGTTCCTAGCACTTGTTTTACTTTCAAGATACTTTTTAGGAAAAACTTTTTTCGTGTGAACTAGGATTCAACATTAATATTTATATGTTACAAAACATGTTTTAATAATTGTTATAAAGATAACATCAGAGTATTGAAAATGAATAATTATTTTGTATCAGAACACTCTGGTTTAGGTGCATTGGGATCGTGCTTCGGCAAATTATGAATTTCGTCTTTTAGACCAAATGCTTCCAATATTTCTGCGTTTGTCAAATGGTGCCCAGGACCATTTTGTTTAAACTCAAACAGAACTTCTCCCCCTTTCTTAACCAAAAGTGCTCCACCAGTTTGCAACCCATCACCACTTAAATTTCCAGTGACATTTCTTTGTTTACTCTTAGTATACGCAGCCCTGGAATCCGGCCATAACAATGATGGAAAGATTGAGAACCAATTAAATCGCTTGAAGCCCATTGTTTTGTATATTTCTTTGTTGTTGTTGTCGACGTAGATATCTCCATCGAAATATTTACCATCGATGAATTCTTTAGAACCAAATTCTTCTAATCCTACGCCTACTATGTCGATATTATGGTTTGTTAAGATTGGAATGACCTCTGACAATTCTTTGGCGTACACACGGCAGTATTGGCAGCCCCATCGGCGGAAGAATATGATGGCGCAATCTTTTTGTTCCCAAAATTTCTCTAAAGTTGAAGTCTAATGAAATAAATTTAAATATTAACCTTTGCTCGTATTATAATTAACCTAATTGGAATTGATCTAATCAAATATTGTGGACATTAATTTTAGTATAATTCAATTTATAAGTAATAAAATTATATTTTAATTTTGTTTACACAATGAATATCATGAATATCATAAAATTTATAGGTTATATAAAACATTTGACTGTCTTACGACATAAATAACGAAAATTTATGATTTAACTTACTGTTCCTGTCACCAAATTCTTAACTTCGCATTTAGCAATATTAGCAGCACACATTTTGTGAAATTTTTGTACACTTTAATGATAAACTTTTTTACCGGTGCGTTGAGAGTTTTGCACTGCGTTGTGCGTTGTCTTGTTTTATTTATAAACAAGGTGACTTCTATAAATTACATCGCATCTCAAAAAGTATTGATAACGTAAATTAAAAGATAAGTTTTGATATCTGATTTTAAAATTTTGTTTTTTCGAGTTAAAAATAGCAAAAATGTCGGCGAATCTTAAAAATACTATTCAAAATATGTGCAAATCTAAAAATAAAGCTTTTTCAGTTGAATTAGTCTCAAATAAAGATTTAAATTATGATGCTTTATCAGCTATTCAACCGTTGTTTTATTCAATTACATGGCATTTTAAAAAACTTTCCACGACAAATGACATTATTCAAAGTCCTGCAATGTTAATGGCAAAAAAATTATCTTCTCAAAGTAAAAACGTTTTGTTGCATTTGCCGTGTAGATATTTAAACAAACAAAACGTTTTTGATATCTTGACAATTGCTAATCAATATAACATTAAAAACATTTTTGCGCTGTTGGGAGGTGAGTTTTTATTTTACAACACGTATAGAAGATAAATGTATAATTATTTTAGAGTCAATAGAAGGAAATCAAAGTTTGGATGATTTTAAGCACGCAACTGATTTAGTGCTATTTATAAAAGAGAAATTTGCAGATACTTTCTGCATTTGTGTTGCTGGATACCCACTGAATAATCAAGAACAATCTAATTATGAATTGGGTTTGAAATATTTAAAAGAAAAGGTAATAACAAAACACTATCAATGAGTCTAATATACAGGATGTTTCATAACTTCAAGATAAAAATTAAACCAAAAAGAAATTTTTCAAAATTTGCTAAATAAATTGCACCCTAAATCTAGATTTAATATAATATTTTTTTGTTTGTTTATTAATTATTTATTTATTTAGTAAGTAAGTAAGTGATTATTTTTAGGTTCATGCAATTTAATCTTATTAAAAATATTAATTGAAACAGTGGCTCTAAAAATGTGTACCTACATCATATTTTATTGTGCGATTTATTTTGAAAAAAAAAATTTGTTTCGTGATCAGTAGGTATGTCTTGTAGTATCTGCCAATTAATTTTGAGCACAAATTATTTGCTATAATATTTTTTCTATTTGTCACTTGTACCATGCTATAATAAATAATATAAATTCAACTTAGATTTAATAGTTGCTACTTGGATTTAATTTTTATCACTTTTGAAATAAATATTTGCCACTTGTATTTAATATTTGCAACTCGAATTTAATATTTGCTACTCGGGTTTGATATTATGAAGGGTATAAGATTTCTTTATTTACCTAGTTCAGTTCAATCAAAGTTTCTATCAAAACCGAGTATGTGGGACTCAAGAAAGGTATTTGGTTTTTTATTTAGTTTAGTTACATCAGAGTTTCTACCAAAACCTAATATGTGGGACTGATGAAGAATGGTACAAGTTTTCTTTATTTAGTTCACTTCAATTCGAGTTTATATCAAAACCGAGTATCTGGGACTCAAGAAGGGTACTAGGTTTTTTATTTAGTTTAGTTTAGTCAGAGTTTGGCAAATATTAAACCCAAGTGACAAAACGGTGTATTTTGATTACATTTTATATTTTTTATTGCAAAAATTATAATTTTTATAGCGTTGCACATAGCAAATTGATTAATTACATTATTTTTTTTTTTTATTCGCATTCTTGAATTAAAATGATTGCATTTTAATTTATTTTTATAGCATTCATTAATTTTTATCCTGAAGTGTAGTATATTTTATTTATTTATTGTAGGTAGATTCCGGAGCAGATTTTATAATAACTCAAGTAATTTTTGATTCAGAAACATTTTACAAATTTTATAAAGACTGTAGAAATATAAACATAAATGTTCCTATTATTCCAGGATTATTCTTAATAAATTCGTACAACACTGTATTAAAAATGGCTAAAATATGTCATGTTGTTATACCAGAGAAGACGTTACATTATCTTGAGTCAATAAAAGATAATAATACGGCATTAAAAAAACATGCCGAAGATTTGATAAATAATCTGTTATCAAATAAAAATTATTCTATTCCTGGCGTACATTTGTTTTGTTTAAATAATATTGAGTTGGTAAAAGAACAAACAAAAAAACTAATTAACAAATCATGTGACTGCCAGAAAGAAGTGTTCGTTTGTTATCTTAACAAACGAAAATCGATGTGTAATAGACTTTAAGTGCGTCATTTTCTATTGATGGATGATTACAGCAATAATTAATGGCTATTTGTATACATTGTTCTACTGAATAAAGTATAGTATATTAAATAATGAGCGAGGAAAGTGATTGATATCGTGTGAGTGAGAATGTTGATGCACGAGGCTTGCCGAGTTCGGAAATCTCACGAACATTCGATGGACACTTTTCTGTGAGTCATGTACACTTTTTTCCCACGACCATAAATTATTAAACATTTTATTCATGAATATATTTTGATGTCAACTGTCACTGTCATAATTTTAATTTCACGAAGATACAAATATACCACGATCATGAAATGCAAACCTTGTTCGCACAAGGATTGTTTGAAGATTCTGAATCCTGTAGAAGAAAAAGTTTCAAGATTCTGAATCTTGAAAAAAAAATCATGGTTGAAGCAATCAATAAATTATAACTTCTTTTTCAAAAATCATTGAAGATTGAATTTAGCGGCACCGCAATTTGACAAGTAATTCTCAGTAGAAAGAAGAAATTTTTTCTGTTCCAGGATTCAGAATCTTGGTAGAATCTTCAAAGAATTCTCGTGCGAACAGGGCTTAAGATTTTCAATAACAAGAATATAAATTATTATATTTAAATTTTTAAATTATACCTGAGACAACAATTTAAGCGGCCCGTCTACGTTTTTCTGAATTCCTAGAATACTTTCGATTTTACTTTTTTTTCTATTCCACTCTTTTCCCCACTACTACGGCTGCCTGAAACCAGCCCGAAACTCGTAATTTCTCGCATCCTAGCCATACAATGTTATTTTCTGTCATTAGATATAACCGTGTAAAGTTTGCATAAATTTGAAATATTTTGGAATTTTTCGAAATTTTTATATTAATGTACTTACAATTTTTAATCAAAATTTTAAAATGGCACATCTGTAGATCTATATTCTTTCTCTATTAAATCCTTGTTGAAATAAAATTTTACCATTTTTGTACTGGCCACAAAACACTCGCTACGTTAGTAGTAGTACATTTTATGCTGGATTTTAGTAGGTAGACGGGCCTCTTAATTTATGTGGATAAATCACATTTAATGTCGTGTTTCCAATTTATCACGAAATACTTACCAAAAATTATCAAAAGTCGGAAGGACAACACAACTACGAAAAGGTGAAACAAAATTTAAACTGTGGCAAGACCTGTTCGATAACATATCGAACGGGTTGAACGGATGTGTGATATATTGTTTATTTCCGTAGCTAGGGAAATGTATGCAAACTGATTCGTATATGACCATGGAAAAAGAACTAACAAATCAATTATTTAATAATTCATGTGACTGTCAGAAAGAAGTGTTCATTTGTTATCTTAACAAACGAAAATCGATGTGTAATAGACTTAAAATGCGTCATTTTCTGTTGATGAATGATTACAGCAATAATTTAATGGCTATTTGTATGCATTGTTCTATTGAATAAAGTAATTTAATATCGATAAAGTGAAAGTATTTTCTCGCGTGACAAACAGTCGTATCTAGGGAATTTACCGCGAGAGGGGCGTAGTTCATCTACCGTCCGCAAGGATGTCAAAGGGAACTTCCCATTTGCGCCTCTAAGCTGAAAAACTTGCGTGAAATAACGAAATAAGTCAGTTATTTTTAAGCCTTGTTTGAGTGTGGTTCATTTTGTGTGTACCCTTCATCAACTTTGTATAAATCCTGGTGTATTTGTGTTTTATCAAATAAAATGTGTAGCGCGAATTTGTAGTGTTTATTTAGTGTCTTGTTTATTTTTTACAACCTTGACCTAAAGTCATCCAGCAAAGCTAACCTCAAATGGTAAACATGGATATTTTGAAGACGATGAAGGTAAGAATTTGTTTTATAATATTTTGTACCATTTTTTTCTTGAAATGTGCTGTACTATTGTCTATATTAATCTATGATTTTATTACAAAACTTGTTATACTTGTATTGTTTATTTTTGTTGTTATTTGATAACAGTTATTGTTTACAAATTAATTTTAAAGACTTATAATTTATTATTAGCAAATATTGCAATTATATTGCTGTATTGAGCATACAAACTTTACTCTATTTGATACTTTTAAGTATCTATTATAATTTATATGAAAGTATAATATTGTAGAAACTATTAATCATAAAATCAACAAGTGACTGAAAATGTCAGCACTGGTTTGAATAAAATTAGACCTGTTCTTTCATTGATTACGGCCATAAAAAGATTTAAATTGTAGGCTGCATGCCTTGTAATTTGACATATCGTTTAGTAGTACGTTTACTTTGCCTATGTAGATATAAATAAATAATAAAGGCTTTATTAAAATTTAATCATTGCATGAGGTACGTCAAATAAATTATTCATCTAGATAAGTTCAACGTAGGTAAGTGCTTAATAATACATAAGAATTCTGTTATGTAAAAGTACTAATCGATATAAATAATGAAATTATCTACATTAGTCAACTTCAAATTAAAGTTTTACTGACAATTTGTCAAGCCTTAAAGTTGTAAGGAGTTAATTCAATATAGCAAACCAGGTTCTATCGTTCGAATGCCCTTAAATATCACTTACATAAGCATTTAGTTTTAAGGTATACATTTATGTTTACGTTTAAGAAAGTTTGTATACATCTAACTAAATATGAGCATTCACAGTGCTCGAAAGTGGAACGTGTGAATGGTCGTATTTAGTTATATGAAATTAAACATTCCCAAATGTAAACCTTCAAACTAAATGCTTTTGTGAATGGGGCTTACGTGGCACAATTTTAAATCTTTGGGAATTGGGAAGGATATAAAACACTCTTATCACTATCAGGGCCCGCCAACCGAATGCAACAATTGATCTCTGTGATGACGTCATACTAGTTCCGCCCTTTGCATGCTGACAACGGTACGCAATTTCACCCTTCCGTCATTATGCTGTGTTTTTATTTGTTTTCTCCGATTGTTTTCTGTCATCAACAAGCAAACTGCGTATTTATTAAATCGCCAATAGGTGCGGATTACAGCGATAACACGCATGTGACATGATTTCTGTATAAGCGTGTATAAGTAAAGCAATTTTTTAATGTCATCAAATAATCTTTTTTCTTCGATCGCTATTAAAAGTATGCTTTTTGGACTTCACTTGGTTACTTGAAAATAAACAATTGCAGACCGTTCCCAGGGACGTAACTAGGATTTTTATTTAGGTGCGGGTCAATGGTGGGCCAGTAAAAAATTAGAGTGGGCCATACTTTTTATAATCAAATTATTGTTTTTGAAAAATATAGGAGCGAAGCGGGCGAAAATATGTTTCAATGCTGAAGGATTTTGACTTAGTTCCTTTTGAAATTAATTTCGTATAGAAAAACACGGAAAAACAGTACCCAGTTGAATATGACATCAAATATGTAGGTATATGCATAAATAAAGATTGCACGAGCACTCAGACTGACATATCTATTCAAAAATACAACATTTACCAACAATAAATCTATATCTATCCGCTATATCATATTCATAAACATTTCTTTTGCCTCAATTAAGTATAAATCGATATCTCTTCCATAGTATTATGCTCGGTATTATGTAAGGTATATTATTAAATATTTTAAATATAGGTAGGTACCTATCTCTTCTGTAAACTAATGTAAAAATATTGTAACATTTTTGGGTGGGCCAAGACTTTGATTGCTAATAAAAATCAATTAATCACAGAAAACTGAAGTGTACATCAACTCTGGACGGCCAACAGATATAGTAGATATTCCTCCCACAAATCTGCGCGAAATTGAAATACAGTATTGCTATTGGTAGACCAGTTTTACACTGATCGACGAATTCGACAGCTGATGAAGTTATGTATGAATAAATAAATACATAATGTTTAAATTTTACTTTACATTAATTTTAATTATGTTCATTTCAAATAAAGCGATACAATTCTTCAGCGTTTTAAAATTTGTAGCTTGTAAAGCAGACTTCTGAGCACATCGTACTGCGCAGTTTAGGCTCTGCCCATTTATTTAATTACTCTATCTGTTCGGCGTCCACAGTATAGCTGAAAGTATATTACAAAATCTCTAGCCTCATGCCTCAATTTGCAAAAGACTACTTTCAACCGTTGGAATAAAAATAACCGACAAATAACTATTTTATACGTTCTAGTCGAGGTAATAAGTTTTTTATTTCGTTTCGTGATATTTTCGGATTGTGTTTTGTGTCGTGAAATTGACAAATCAGTTATCGCAGAGACGTTTAAAATTTCTCGAAACATTATTATAAATTGCTGTCTATGTGTATGATAATAATTGGCGAAATTGTTGTAACCTGTAAACAATGGAGACTATTTCATTGTTTGACGACCGCAATAAATTTGTTTGTTATTCTTCCCAGAACACTGACACAAATATTTAAGTAATATACTACGGAAAATGTTCAAACAACTATAAATTCAATGGTGTAATAATCTTTTAATAGGTTTTAGTACCCTGGCATAATGTTATAGTTGGGGTACCAAAATTTATTAGACACTAAGAACAAGAAGCGAAGGGTCCAATGAAATGAACTCTAAAAGATATTAAGGGTGTAAATTAGATCAGGAATTTCTTTGTTCTATACTTAGAGTAATTAAATTTTATTGGAAGATTAAATAACACTTGATGGAAGGGAATTAGTGTAATTTAAGTCTACAATGGTCGGTATCAGAACTTTGTTTAAAATATTGGACATTTATAATGTACCAGAATAGAAATCATATGAAACTATATACAGGGTGGTGACTTGGCCGACGCAGCATAGCGATTACAATGTTAATTTTTGAATGTGCATTTATTTGCTCCCCTAATTATTTTAGAGTTAAAGTTCTTATAGAAAAAAATACGGAATCCGAATATATTTTTGTTTTCAAATTTTGAAATTCCAGAACCGTAATAAACAACATTTTAAATAATTGTATTTTTACAAAAATCACTGAGGTCATGGAATTATTAAAACAAACATGGCATTTCCATTTGTTGTTTCTATTTGACGTTTGTAACTTTTTAACTTTTTTGCACTTCCGGGACTAAAACTGTTCTTTAGTCTTTATTTTTAGGGACTAAGGTTCTTAATTTGATCCCAAGGGATTATTTCTCATATTTAATCCCGTTGTCAAGGAATTTAACTAATTAATCCCGTTGTCAAGTAAATACATGCTATTTGTTACAGAGTATCTATGGTAACAATATAAATATTTGTCATAAAATTTACTGTCAAAATTACAAAATGTGTATTCTTTTAAACTATTTTGCATTCGTTTGAGGATGAAGTGCAAAAATAGCGTATATGCACAGGACTAAAGTACCTTTAATCCCTCAGGTGATTATTTCCCTCACCTACGGCTCGTGAAAGAAACTTCACCCTCAGGATTAAATCATGCACTTTAGTCCCTCAATATATAATATACTATTTTATCAATGACGAATTCAAAATTCAGCCCATTCAAATTTAATGAGTTTCTCACCATGGTAATCAATAAATTCTAATAAGTTCTAATTTTAAAAAGTTACAATGTTACAAACGTCAAATAGAAACAACAAATGGAAATGCCTTATTTGTTTTAATAATTCCATGGCCTCAGTGATTTTTGTAAAAATATAATTATTTAAAATGTTGATTATTACGGTTCTGGAATTTCAAAATTTGAAAACAAAAATATATTCGGATTTAGTATTTTTTTCTCTACAAAAAACCTATAAGAACTAAAATAATTAGGGGAACAAATAAATGCACATTCAAAAATTAACATTGTAATCGCTATGCTGCGTCGGCCAAGTCACCGCCTTGTATACAATATTTTCACTATATTATTACAAAATTACAATGCAATGAAAAGATGTCGGTTTGTACTAAACCAATAGATATAAATGAAGATAATAATGAACAATAATGGGCCTGAATAATAGGAATCAATAATAACTTTAAACGTATTGTATTGTGTACATATAAAAATAGAAATTGTATTCATAAAATATAACGAATTTCAAATATAGGTACGCAACTTTATTTGTATGAGCCTAAATGGAGAATACACTACTGTTAGAAATAATAGTGGGAACAGGGAAAAATAAACTACAACAATTATTATCTTTTTCAATTCCAACGACAATAATCTTAAATAGGTCTCCTCTTATTTGTTTATAAAATTTTAGAATAGCATAATTTTAGGTTGGCAGGATACAAAATAAAAAAATTTAAAACATTCTGAAAAAACAGTCTTAAAGTTTAAAGAATATTTTTCTTATAAAAAAACTTAAAATTTAATGGATAACTTTGTTACTAATCTGTTTGTTCTGAAAATTTCTTGTATTCTTCACCTTTTTTCGGTAATATAACAATTATTGATATCTTGATACCGAGTTTGATACCGAATAGTACCTACATGATATTACACACAGATTTTACATCAATAGAGGTTTTATGGATTTTAGATTCTAGACACCAAGAATTTGTAATATTTAAATAATATTAAGTTCCAACCAAAATCATCGTTACCGAGATCGTTTCTATGGTGACTTCCAGAGCTGGGCAGTACTCGAGTACATGTACTCGAAAATTGGTACTCGAGTACTTTCAGTACTCAGTACCGGTACTCATGAGTACTTTTATTTTTGGGTACTCAGTACTCGTACTCATAACAAAAATCAGAAGTACTCGTACCAATTACTCGTAAATTTCTGAGTACCACGGCTGAGTACCGACATCGCCTATAATTAATTAATGCACCGAAACGTAATTCATTGTCAGATACAAATTTTGAAACTCTTGTTTTGCTAAAAAATTATATTTAATTATTTAATATTTTTTTGCCTATTTGTGACATATAATTTATTTAGTTTGAGTTATTTTTATTTTGTACAAGTTAATTATAGAATAATTAATAAATACTGTTAAATTAAATTAAGAAAATGTATTTCTTGTAACCTATAAATTTTAAACATTCAACAGAAGGTTCAAAATAATAAAAAATAAGGTACTCAAACAATAATATTTCGAGTACCAAAAAATATCTAATGAGTACCAAAATACTCGAGTACTAAATAAGGTAAGTACTCAGAAGTCGGTACTCAGAGTAATATTTACCAGTACTCAACCATCAGTACTCATGAGTACATTTGCCCGGTACTCTGCCCAGCTCTGGTGACTTCCAACAAGCAAAGTAACAATTTACCTACAAGTGGGTAATTTTGATCAAAACCACTAGTGTACAATCTTTTACTTTGCTTGTTTAAAATCACCATACCTATACTATATTTAATAATTGATCAAAGAAATCTGAAGTTGGAATGCTAAAACTGATCATTTTTGATTGGCTGATGAACACCTGTTTTATACCACAAAAACTTTGTAATGTAAACAAACGAATGTTCTCCATCTTGTATCAGTTGTTGTCAGTGACTATCGAGTTTTAACGCTGATACTTCAAATTTAATTTTGCCTCCAAAAAGATCTAGCGATATTTTTCTCGTATTTACACAGTGTAAATATGGCTCAGCGAGACAACTTCAAGTTTGTCCGATTAGTTATTAAATCAAGTAGTTATTATGCTTGTATTAAGAGGTGTTGGATAAAAAGATTTATTGGTAGCTGTAAAATAGTATATTATGCACCAAGGGCGGGAAGCACGCGACTATTCTCGCAGTTTTATAAAGGGTAGTCGCTATATATTTCGTCACGAGTGCTCGCGAAGCGCGACTCCACTGTTTTTCTCCCTCTAAACAGGGAGTAACGGCGTGCTTTGCGTGCACGTGTGACGAAAAATATAGTGACTATTCCCTTTGGTAAAACTGCGAGAATAGTCGCGTGCTCCCTCCCTTGGTGTATAATATACTATTTATAACATTTTGTTTCTGCGTTTGTTGTTTATGAAACATGCGCTTTCGTCGTTATTTTATTTATTTTAGAAGAACTTTTATAAAACTGTGCCCAGGGACAATATAATATTTGAAACACTAAAAGCTAATGTGGAATCTAATGAACTCATATTAGTAAATTGAAGTTCCACGTCTAGCACATTACCATGAAATCGAAATTTAAATATAACTCGGACGAAACGCCGTACAAATTGAAATATTTTTAGACACAACACAACTTTAACCTGAATTGGAACTTTGGTCAACACAAATGTCTGGCAGTGTACTATGAAGAACAAGAAGAAAATACACGAATGTTATTTTCAGTTAGTCTGCTTATAGGCTCGGCCAAAGTGTTCCGTTTCCAGTAACTTGCAAAAAGCAAAATGGATTGAATTTCATTATAATGACCGGTACACTCAAGTTGCGCAGAAGGGTAGTAATGTACTTTACACAAAATAATAGTATATTATTTAACGAACACGTTATTTAGGCTATAATTAAAAGGATGAGTTAATTATAGCCATTATGTGCGAGTCAAATACTACGATTTATCTGCGATTTTTAAAAATACAGCATTTACTCATTAAAATATTAACCCGTATTAACTTAATATCACATTTTTGTGTGATGACAGATGACAGTTGTGTACGATAATGGACTCATAATACAATAGTATTGAATTATGAATTCATAATACAATAGTGTGTCTTAGAGGGGTTTATTATGTTATTTGGACGTAGGCGAGTTGTAGGTAGGTAAATAAATATGTAAGATCTTGAGGCATAAAATTAAAAGCAATAGTATATTACATTACAAGTCATGAAAATGTTTCATTGCAGACGAGGAGGCGTTTGAAGAATGCGAGGATGCGCAGCGTCCGAGCATTTCTTCAAAGCCTCCGAGTCAAGCAAAGACATTTTTATGACGCGTGATGTATTCTATTTTTTTTAAATCGGCAATTAAGCTTAAAATTATAAAAAAAATTAGGTTTGCATAAATCATCAGAGCTGTGACAAATCATCAGAGCTGTCACAAATTTTAGAAAAAGTTGTCATGACAAGTAAACAAAGTTGAAAGTATAAATGAAAATAAAATTTTCATGCCTAGTCATGAAAATCTTACTTTCATGCCGCAAATTAGTCTGGAAATGACGATTTTCATGCCGATTTTGAAAAAAGGAATTTCCCTCGGACAAACGTCAAAGTGACAGCTGTCAATGTCAAGCTGACAACTGTCAATGTCAAAGTGACAATACCTAGTCATTGAGTGGCGATGTAAATTTAAGTAGTAATAATATTGACAGTGCAAAAGTTTACTTTAATTTTAAACAAAATCGATTAATAAAGTTGGCACCACTGATCGTATAAAGGTATTAACGAACTTAAAATTAACTTTTTTGCAAAAAGCTTAAATATAAAATTTCAGTCGAAAATTCTTACGCGTTCTCAAGTTATCGTGCTTTCGGACAGACAGATCGAATTTATCAGCAGGATCTAAAACGTTAAGATTCATCAAAATCTCGAACTGTCAAAAATACTTCCCCTATTATACAGGGTGTAACCCAACCTGTGTAACAAAATTTAAGGGTGTACCTAGTATTGGGCGCACTGATCATGAATCAAAAAGAATTTTGTTGAAATTCGCAAATTGAAAAATGAGACATTCTGTAAGTAGGTACCTACAAATTGCATTTTTTCCTGTTTGTAAAATTATTATTACATTAATGTAATTCCGCTAATAAATACTGCATAGGTAATTATTGTTTAACTTGTTTGTATTTAAATGTGACAACCAGTGGTACCCAAAATGATATTGTTCTGCAAACTACTGTTAATTTTACGAATTTCAACAAAATTCTTTTTGATTCATGATCAATGCGCCCAATACCATATACACCCTTAAATTTTGTTACACGAGTTGGGTTACACGCTGTATAGGCCAGGGACGTAAAAATTAGACCGTCCTATTTTTTGGCAACACATCTTATTGATGTAGTAGAACCCTCCATAACTTCAATTCCAGCGATTGCTGTGTTTTTTTTCCATAATATTCATGTTCACCAAAAATAACACTCGCCACTTGGCTCATTTCCAAAGCGTCTGAGAAACTCGGAAACAATGAAAAACAGCAACAGAAACAGCGCAACATCGGAACATCCCGATGTTCTCTTTTCCACTAAAACTAGAGCGAAGTTGTGAGATTGAACGTCTCGACCGTTTGGCCGCGATGTAGGGAACATGGGATAGAACATCGGTCTCTATCCCTCTGGAAGAAATTATCTCCCTGACAGCAGCTGACATCTTCCAGAATTAATTATCTCATTTAGATTATACGAGAGTAGAGTACTACACGATATTGCTTTGTAGACGAGCCCAGAATTTGACGTCCTGTTATTAAGAGAACCAAGAAAATTTGATTTCTATTTGAGATTTCACAGCAGAGGTCTGGGTTGTACATTCCTGATCTTGATTATAAAATTTAATATACAACAAATAAAAGGCCATCAGGGGCTCTGGTATAGATATTTTAATTCATTTGACAGTTTTTTCTAAAATTGCTGCGATATTTTCATATTAAGGTGTTCGTCTACCCTAAAATTTTACAGCGTTACAGAGGTGTAGGTACGCCTTCCACGTTTACTTTAATTATAATTGAAATATATGATGCTTTTACATATGAGCGTATTAAGGAGGTTCCCTAGACATTTAAAAAAATGTTCTAATGCAACCAAACTTTGAATTTATGTTGTCTGTGTCATAAAAATGATACCTGAATTTTTTGGAAATTTTTGACCACGTAGTTTGAACGAAATTAATTGTTAAATTTTAATATTTTACATGGGCTTTACATGGCTTTCCATTAATTAATTAAATAAAAAGATGTTAGAAATGTTCTATTTACTTAATTTTTGGTATATAAAAGTATGCAAGCACGGACATCAATTTCCCAAAATTTGAAGAAGGTTGACCACATAGTTGTAACAATATTGTCGATTGAAAAAAAAATCTTCAGACATTTTTTGATTAGTGAATTAGATTAGGCTGATATCTGAGTACGCCACTGCATGTGTAGGGAACCTCCTTAACAAAGGATGTCTTAATGCTTCTATATTTTTATTTTTTTTCTTTAGCCTAGGAATTTGAAGTAAGTAAAAAAAATTTTAAAATGACGTTTTTTTGCGGTTTTTTGTCATTATTTGATAATATTTTCCTCGGTCACTTTAAATGGCAAGAAAAATTTAAAAAACAAGAAGCATGCAGCTAAGTTTCCTTTTTCGAATAATTTTTGTTTTACTTAATTTCTTTAAAAAATACATAAGTTATTATGGAAATCTCGGGAAATCTGGAGCCATGTTTATAGTAATTTTCAACTTCAAAATGACATTGCATAGCTAGGATGCGGGCAAGTACGAGTTTCGGGCAGCCGTAGTAGTGGGGAAGAGAGTGAAATAGAAAAAAAATAATATCGAGAGTATTCTAGGGATTCAAAAAAATTATAGACGAGCCTCTTAAGTACCTACAATGAAATGTACATTCATACTGTATATTTTAAACAGTAAATTGTTAAAATATTGACGGGCACTGGTATATGATTTATCCAGAATTTAATTATCAAATGATAGAGTTTTTTTTCGAGGGCCCCCGAAGTTAATTAGCTTCAGGGCCCTCAATGGTGTAGATCCGCCTCTTACTGCCTGTCCTGGTAAATGGGTCACCAACCTCTTTATTTCATTTATCAAGTGATTTTCAGTATGAACTACCAATCAGAATCTAGAATGAAATTAAATTTGGCGTTTGACGTCTAAGATGACATTAATATTCGAAATCACCTTTGCCATAGGGACATTTACTATTTTGTATCATATTTGTTTGTATAGTTTAAATTATACTACCTATATCGGTTATTTTTATTAATTTTTAGGGAACTATATAATTATTATTTTTGCACTAAATAATTACTTATTATTAATTATATATCTCTGTACATTAAATGTTATTATATTATTCTGTTATTGGGAAACATTTTCCTGCAGAATAATTATTATTAAATAAATAAATAAATAAATATTTAAAAATGCTTCTTCAGTCATTTATAGAAATGGATTATTATGGAAGGCATCTAAGTAAATCAAACATAAAATATATCTATAAGCGAACAAACTGACACTTTCTGACTTCTGACGCTAATTTCAAAACTAGTTTGTTTTACTACAACGAACGACAGTGGCGTACCCAGACATCAGTCTTGGGGAGGGATATGAAAATAAAAATGTTTTGTACAATAATTAAAACAAATTTTGCGATATCGGATATCTTGCAGTCCTTATAGTGGTGACGATGTTTATTTACAATTATAAATTATATTATAAGAAAAAGCGCCGCAGGCGAAAATGTTATGTTTTATAAGGTCAAATACTTTAAAAATGAATTTTCAGATATACATTCTACGTGCAAAATAAAGAAAAACATTTTTTATGATAAATTTGTATAATAATAATAATAATAATAACAGAAAAAAAGTTTTTTCTTAGAGCTTGGGGGGGGATATATCCCCTTTATCCCCCCCCGTAAATACGCCACTGCTACTGACTATACCTACTAACAATAACTACTAATTTCGTATTGTGAATGAGGCTTAAAAGAAGAGTTTTACCGAGTACTCCCGGAAGTGCAAAAAATATGTCAGCAACTTGCAATTAACTCAACAGGCTAAAATTCCTCTTAAAAATAATTTCCATTCTTCATCCATGTCATCAGCCAAATTTGTAAAATGTAAAAATGCTATTATACAATTTCCGTCCTGCTAACTGATCGAGCTTGGGCTTATTTTCTCGTTTTCGTTGCCGCTATATTTCATTTCTGCACGCAAGCATACAAGATGGCCGTTTTAGATACGGCGCCGTACACACATTAATTTAATTAGTCGGAAACAGTTTTTGATCTGATCCTTGTTTGTTATGAGAATATTTGCCATCGACGTTTTATGATTATTTTTATTTGTTTGGTTGGCTAGGATATTATTTGGCGACGAAAGTTTGTTTGGATTTTGTTTTTATAAAACAACGTATGCATTTATTATTATTTTTTGTTTGTGTATTTTGTACGATTGTTATTGTTACTCACTTGTAAACGTCATTTAATCATTTAATGTAGGGAACATTACCTTTTAAAATTAATCTTTACAAGTTACTAAAACTATTCGGTGTGGATAAATTGGAACCACTTTCAGTGTTGTTTTGAACCATTTAAACTTATTCTTCGTCTATAACGAGGTCCGTAGCATTCCGGGCGGCCTATAACCACGCCGCCTAAAACCCACGCGGCCTAATTCCAGCCCGCCTAAAATCCATAACGCCTAATTTTACCCCCACCACAATAGAAGTTGAATACGACAAACCACGCCGCCTAATACCACAACGCCTAATGTCAATTCCGCCTAATACCACAATGCCTAATACCGTAACGCCTAATTCCACGCCACCTAATATCCATTCCGCCTAATACCACGCCGTCTAATCCCGCGCCGCCTAATTCCACTCCACCTAAAATCCACAACGTCTAACTTTACTCCCACCACTATGTCCACGCCGTACCTATAAATGTTAAAGTTATAAATAAAAAACACACACAACGAGTTTTAAGTACTTGAACGCTTTATTTATAATACTCAGTTACACAAAATTATTCAATTGTTATTGTTACAAAAAATAATAACATTAGAAGAACAACAATAAGTTTTACATAAATTTGTTTCTAACGTTCTAGATGTTTTTAAATTTCGATATAAATTCAACAATAAACTCGTGAGAAATACAACACAGAGAACAAATTTATACGGCGTGGACATAGTGGTGGGGGTAAAATTAGACGTTGTGGATTTTAAGTGGAGTGGGAATAGGCGGCGTGGAATTAGGCGGCGTGGTATTAGACGGAATGGTATTAGGCGGAATTGGACATTAGGCGTTGTGGAATTAGACGTTGTGGTATTAGGCGTTATGGTATTAGGCGGCGTGGTTTGTCGTAGTCAACTTATATTGTGGTGGGGGTAAAATTAGACGTTATGGATTTTAGGCGTGGCGTAGTGGATTTAGGCCGCGTGGGTTTTAGGCGGCGTGGTTTTAGGCCGCCCGGCATGCACTCACTAGGTCTATAGGCTAATATTAAAATACCCATGATGTCCGCTTTTCGACGTATTTTTAGCGATCAAGTACTGTGAATGCTCGTATTTAGCTAGGTAAATTTAAACTTTCGTAAATGTAAACATAAATGTGAACCTAAAACTAAAAGCTTATAATGTCTTGGATCATGTGAATGCAGCTTTAATATCTATCAACGTGGTTAACCGAAACCTTAGACAGTTTGTTACTAATGTAGATACATAGATAGTCGGCAAGTTCTTATTCAAGTATTATAGTTCGACGTTCTATTCTTATAACAAAGTTCTATATATTGCATTGTCTCCTTATCAACATTTATGTCGTATGTAAGTTCCAACGAACATGTCCTTTTATTCGTTCGCCTTTTGTGCTAATATACTGAGTAATCCTAAAGTCAATTTCACATACAAACGTGCCTACGATAATAGTTGACAGTTTGTTGACAGCCTTGTTTCCTTGTTAGCTGCGTGTTGTGTTTTGTTTGCGTTGGCCAGTTACACTTCCTTCTGTCATATTTCAAAATTGAGATAAAACATTTGAAAAAACACAATGAGGAATGTTTCCATGGTTACATAAACATAGAGGAGAGAATGAAGGTTGAAAAGCAAAAGCTTCAAACACCAAGAAATGTATTTAGTAATTTACAATGATATACGGTGTTTGCAAGAATTTTGTTTTGAGAGGAAAATGAAAAAGTATTAATAGAGGTTTACTTAAGGTGGTTTACGCGTTCTATAAGAGCTCTTCCACACACGAGACATACTTTAAGGTGGTTGGCTTCTATCCGTTAAACTGGTGAAAAGTATATTTAGTTTTCCCCTTCAAATTGAAGTAAGAATTGAAATTTTCGAATTAACTAAGATATTTTTGAAAAGTTTAAGGATGCTTCCTCTTTGCTCTAGTTTTTTCTTCAATTTTTTTATGTGCATGGGCATGGCTAAACATGTCCAATTTTGTGAATATTTCATGTGTATTTTAATACAATCCTACATAAAAATTCAAAAAAGTGGCATTAGAGCAAAAAGAGTGCAATTTCAACCTTTTCGAAAACGTCTTATTTGTTTAAAAAATCTTATTGTTTAAACCAATTTTATGGGGAAAACTGCATGTTGTTTTTCGCTATTTTGACGGCTGGTGTTGATCCATTTGAAATTTAATTTTCTGGAATACAAAATTCAAAAAGTGTTCAATTTATTTATTCAGATATATAATTTAAATCTTTGTTTATTAAAGTAATACAGAGCGTTCCGCAAAACCTATAATTTGTCTGCGCAACCGCCTTAAGGTGGTTTGCTTTTATGACTCTTGACGTGTTTTTAGCCCTCGGCTAACGCTCGGGCTCAAAATCGCACGTCTCACGCCATAAAAGCTTCCTTACACCCTTAATACATAAATAATTATTAATTCGAAAACTTAAGGGCGGTTTACCTACTTAAAGAGACTCGCATAATTAACAATTAAAATATGAAACATAAATTTATTATTGTAGAATAATATTCTTGTTTATCTTTATTAAAAGTTATATGAACTACACACACAGTGTTGATTTCTCTTTCATAAATTATGGAGAAGCCTTTTTACCTAACTGATTGCGAAATACACAACACATGTTTGTTTAGCCAGTTATTACAAACATTACAATAAAGTAAACAGGAATACTGAACTGCAAAATCAAATTACAAAATTACTAGGTACGGATGTACGGATATTGCTTCCCGGTTTCGCTCATTTTGCTGAATTCAGCTGAAAGTAATTATTTATTTACTTGGTATGGATTTTACTCGTAATCATAAATTTTCTATTTTCAGAATTATAATAAAAGTTTAATGGGGATGTGATTGCTCAAAGATGAATGAAATATTTAACGATACAACCTTCATACATCTATGGCTGTTGTAAAACTAAACTATTGTACAAAATAATCTAACAGAAATGAAATATCGGCTTCAAAAGTTTTATAGAATATTTAAAACACAAGAATCCCAATTATCTCTTTAGTGAATTTATTTTCTTTATAGGTACCTAAGTACAATTTTTAGCAACTCTACTCTTCTAACTTTATATCTTTTAATTCAAAACCACTCTTAATGTTCGATAATATTCTAAACTAATTTTGTATACCTATAACATCACTCACGTCATTTTATTGATACCTAGTACGATTTTTGATAGTTTTCTAAATTTTAATCAAGTGCAGAAAGTAGAAAAAGAAAAAATATAAGTACCTAGGTACCTATCCTGTTACCATAATTAGTGTATTTCATAACGAGAATCGAAAGTGAGACATATCGTGCGAGTGTAAAGTTTGACGAACGAGGTGCAGCCGCGGTAGGCTTTAATATATCGGCGATAATATATCGAACAGGTTGAACGGACGCGTATGATATTGTTTATTTTCGTAGCTAGATAACTGTATGGAAACTGTTAGTTTTTATATGGCCTGGGAAATAGTATATTATGTATCAAGTTTTATAAACGTCATTTTAGCCACGAGTTTTTTAGGAACGAGCGCAGCGAGTGTATAAAAAACGAGTATAGAGAGTTTATAAACGAGTCACATACTATACTTTTTCTACGACCACAAATTACACAGCATAAATTCATAAATATGCAATATTTCATTTATAATATTTTTAGGTTAAATCATAATGATATTATACATAGCTACAAAATTCTTCTTATGCCCATGTCACACCGGCGTGGCACGAATATATGAACTAATTATTGATTTAATTAAAACAAAAAATTGATGAATTTTAATTCTCAGCTGTCAAAAATAATTTTCAAAAACCTTCAAAGTACGAAGTGAACATAGCAATATACAAATTTTCGTATGGCATTTTGCTGTACCGGTGTGACACCCTTTTGACAGCTTTGAACGAAGCAAAATGCCACATCGAGCACCGTGCTTCGTGCCACGCCGGTGTGACATGGGCATAAGGCAAGTGTATTTCACTGTTATCTGGTTAAAATTTGACAATTATTGAAATAAATCATTAATTACCATCAGTTTTTCACAAAAATTAAATGTCAAATATAGGAGCCAACTTCACCCCGTGCTTAATATGTGAGTTGCTATGTTCAGCCCGTGACTAAAAAGGACCAAAGCCACGGCTTGTCGAGGTGTGTTTAAAATGTTCATGGAAACCAGTTCGTTATATGATGTTTTAATAACAGGAGTAGAAAAAGGTAATTTTTTTGATTAATCAAGTAAGAAAAATGAACTGATAAAATTTATTTGGCTTCCTCTTCTCATTTTTACCTTCCGCTTACCTGTAAAGGAAGGTATTGGAATCATGCAAAAAATCGGGTGGTGAATTTTTAGTGGATGAGCACGAATTAGGGTCCTTACAACTCATTTTTGATAGTTTCACGATGATGTCTGTGTGTATGTGTGTGTGTATGTGTGTGTGTGTGTGTGGTCAAGGGTTGTTAGTCGCATAACTCAAATACGAATTACCCGAAAATTTTGATATTTGGTATTTAACATTTGTATATAAATTGGAAGAGCTCCCTAGATTTTGGTACAAATATCTTCATCGGAAGTGATATTTTTTGAAGATTGAAAAGGTTAATTGTCAAAATTGTATATAAATTTGGAAAAATATAGTATTTATTTGTAATGAGAATTAGAGGAAAAGTTATTTGCAACTTACGTTATAAAAAAATTGTCTTTATCTGGTAGCATTAAAGAACTGCAGTAAAATTTAAAAAATAAATTTATCAAATAAAACGTTGATATCTTGTAATCCATGATCGGTTGATTTTTGTTTCTGCGTAAAAAATATTGACAGGTGAGACGGGTGGCAAGTTGGCATACTAGCGCTATATAAGTCCTAAGTAAGATATTAAATGTAGTAATTGAACGGAGGATGGCTTCAACACAGCAGAGTTTTCCTGTGAATGAATCTTTTTATTCAGGTGATGCAAATTTCTGTGTTTGAATATTTGAGATTTTTATTTGTATATTTTAAATGGGCACCGGATTGCACGTATACATTTCTGTTTAAAGTCTAGATATGGCGGAAGGTTGTGTGATGGCCACGTCAGATTTTTGGTTTCGTTATTGTGTGATTGTGATTTGTGAATCCATCCAAACTTTCTACGTAAATTAACGTTGATTTCAGAATCGCTTCGCTATGATTCACTTTTTATTCCTTCTCAGTTTTGTTTACTTTTCAAAGCCTTAATTCAAAAAACTCCCTTCTGTAAATAAATTTGATAAATAGCCATTAAGTTTTTCAGGGTGTAACCTCACCCTACTTCGGCGGAATTTATCGGGTGACTGTGACTCGAAGTCATCGATAGCACTTTGCGAAATCCTTCCGACTTCCATGGCTCACTTTGTGTTCGCCACTTCCATATTCTTTATCTCGGGAAAGAGGAAAGAAAGTTCTCATTGTGATCGATACCAAAACTAAACTTTACTAGCCGGAGAGCGAACTAACCCAAATTGTACGCATCAATATTATTTTAACAAATTATTTAAAAAATTGTATTCAGTATTTCTCAAAGATGATGAAGGGAAACAGAAAAACATTAGAAGTAGCCATATTCACGGATGGTCAATGACCATTCAACGCAAGAAAATAAAATTCTAGAATAATATTCAAGAAGATTTACCTAAATCTAGTAAATTTATACGTGCCGAGAGCATACACAAATTAGGTTGAACTGAATTAATTAAGGTCGCGCTCGAAACCGTTTTCAGGCAGTCGCATATTATGCACTTTACTGCAAATAGGAACAAGCAATAGGCATAAAAATATATCAATTGAATCATTAGAGTGTCTAGATTGCCTTATGCTAAATAAGAATACTTGAAAATAAATATAATTTGCAGTAGAAATAAAAGAACAGGGAGCAAAATTCATTAAATTGCAATGAATTTTATGCAAAATTAACTATAATTACATATATAATTTTTAGATCTTCCTGTGTTTGCATTTATGCCAAATAAAAAAATTCTGGATTTGAATTTTCCTGGTGAATGCATTTTTTGATACAGATATTTTATTATAGATTTGTATCTTTGGGAGCGCTTTATTTGACCAAACCGAATTTTTATTCTTATAACCTGTTATTTCACCAAACGAAGTTTATCTTACACGGGTATTTGGCCGAACTGTTATTTGACCAAACTGTTATTTTACCAATCTGTTATTTAATGAAATGCTGTTATACCAAAACGTCATTTGACCAAATCGTCATTATTTGACCAAATTACCAAAGCGACAGACGTTAGTGATATCTTTAGGACACTAGATGTGGCTGTATCGTAGTATATTCAATCCGTCATTTGACCAAACTGTTTTATTATAAACATCATTTCACAAACGAAATTTAGGGAAAACGTTATTTGGCCAAATCGTCATTTAACCAAATTGCTTTATAGAGGAAAGTATTAGCTATTTCCAACGGTGGGTTTCAAGTAGCGTTCTCATTTAAGTTTTATATTTTCGTAGTGTGCAGACTTATAAAGATAACTTTTATTTAAATTATACTAGAAATGACTACGAACTTCTCGGATGAATCTCGAACTAGAATCTAGACGAAAAAGTTTAATGTAATTCAGCTTTTAGATCTAAAACATTGGAAAAACACAAATTCTATTTTAAAAAATTATGTTTTTTACTTTTTACTAAATTGAGAAAGAAATTTTGCTGTGACGTTATTAGTTTATTATAAGAGATATGACAGTTTTCTACGTCATATCATATATTATTATTTTTTTTAAATCATAACAATTTTGTGAGAATAAACGGTAAGATTCCCAGTTTGTATCTCTTCCTCAAAACTATTTAATATAAAATCACGCAAGTAGCCCATTTCTCAATCGCATTGTGTAACAATGACGTACCATTAAAGTAATATAAAGTTTTTATTTGTAAGGCAAGGACTTTGGTCGGTTTTACTGAGCAATGAATTTATTTGAATAGAACTTTACACACGGAACAAACGTCAGTTTCTCGGTGGTGGAGTTCGCCATTGTGTCACACGAGTGTTCCAACTCTTTGTTGTCTCAATTTATTTTTTCTTTTCATATTTCTCCGTTATGAAAGAGCCAGCAGTTGCTCTACGTCAGATGAAATGATGAGATGTCATATAACAACTCAATAAGCAATAGTGATAGTGCTTGCATAATTTAATTTTTACCTCTCGCCACTCAGTCCTGTAAGAGATTGTAATCATGCTAAAATTTCGATAGTGAGTTTTCAATTGATAAGCACGTTTTGAGGTCCATAGAACACGATATTGATAGTTTCGCGATGATGCGGAAATTTAACTGTCAATATCAGTTTCACTTTAAATTAAGGCTCGGGTATAGCTACTATAAAAGTGTCGTTCGTACTTTACTAATAACTTAATTCAGGTACACTTTAGAGAAAAAATTTATTTACAAAAAATTTCTATAATTTTATGCTTAACATCGGATTGATTCAAAAATTTCAAAATTCTCAAAAAAACAAATTTCAAAATTTGATTTTTTTTTAAATTAGAAATTGGGAATAGTTTTTGAAAAAATATTGACAATCCGATGTTAAGATACTAATGTAGATTATGTGTAATTTTTTTGAAAAAGATATTTCAATCGTAGCATGAGTTATTAGTAAAGTACGATTTTTGATGTTTTTCTAGACTTGCCATTATTCAAAACAAGTGCGAAAAGTCAGAAAAGACAATACATATATTTAGTATACTGTAACCAAAATTTGGTTCATAAAGCACTCGAAATGCACGAGTAATTAATTTAATAAGGAACTACTAACGCTAACTATACTAGCACCTTAAACATTGGTTAAATTGTCATTTTGAGTGTAAATAAGCAACGAATAAGGTAAATAATACGTATTTATTAATGTTAAATACAAAAGTAAATATTTTAAGTTTGTATTGTAAAAATAATTAAAAAATAGAGCAGCGTGTCTTTTCGATTTTCTTATCGAATATGCACTTGTGCATTAATTCATGTCCAGGAATTTTTTTATCGTGCATTAGACGTTGTTGGAAAGCACTCAAAAAATTTCCGGAAACAATTATACACATGTGATATTATATTATAAGCGGTAGAGGGTCCTCCTAGCATGCTAGCGGTCCCCAGTTCGATTCCCAGCGCAACCGACAATAATACCACTGGGTCCGAGTGGTTGGATTCCACCGAGAATTCCACTATAATAACACCTACCATTCTGTAATTGGGAATTAATCCTGTAGGATGGTTACCAGCAAAAATCAAAATAAAATTAAAATAGTGGAAAAATCTTGGAAAAGAAGATTTTCTAATTCATTGATATTGATAACCTCAAAACAGTGTTTTTTTAGGGTTTTGAAGCATGAAAGAATCCGCAAAGAATCCATATGTGAACAGGGCTTTAAATAATTGTTTTATTGATTACTTAGACATCGATCAGTGATTTTTCCTCTTTCCTGTCAAACATTAAATCAAAATCTGCTGCTGCTTGTAATCTATTTCTCCTATTACTCTTCATCTAATTTCATTCCTCCAAAAATCTTCCAGTTCATGTTTCATCAGTTTAGGAAGAATAAATGAGCATCAGCATGACTTGTAACTTGATCCTTGAGCATCGTTACCGCGGTGCGGTTACTCCTGGAATAAAAATCACATTATTTATGTTCTTCTCGTTCACAGAGCATGAATGATTCGGTTATAGGTATGAGGGTCTTCAGCGACAATTCTATTTATAAATCATAATTGCAATAAAAGCATCCAGAGTGCGTGGACCCTATTCTCCACAGCTGGAGACCTATTCTGTGAAGTTATCACTAGTGAATTGATAAGTATTTTGGTGATAGTTGTGCTGCCATCTGTGAGAATTGAGTACGAAATCTCGATATGACGTCATGTCAAATGTAAGAGTTACCACCACCACATAGTAGCTGGTGTTAGAGACTTAGCAACGGTGGTAGTTTGACGTTTCGTATTATTTTGTAACAATTCAACTACAAATTATAACAATACACTAACCCAGATGACCAGAGTAACAAGAAACAAAAAAAAATGTTAACCGATCATGGACTACAAGATACTGAAATATTAAATTATAAATATACCTATACTTTAAAGGCATTGGCAAGTTATTTTCGATATTTTTTAAATTGTATTAATAAATAAATTATAAAATTAGAAGTTGATTAGTTTTTGTTTCAAGTCTGTAAGATTACTTATTACAAAGTTACAGCTATTTGAAGTTAGAGAAATGACGTCATCTTAGCCGAGTACCGCAGTCGGTCAGTTCACTGTTCGTTTGGCTAGGCACAACGCGTTTGTTGTTTTGCTTACAATAGTAGGCAGAGCTATTGTAATGACGTCATCTTGTCAACTTTAACGGGCTTATATCTCGGTAACTATGATCAGTATAATATTTTTGTATTCACTGTTTCTCAACGTACAATGTAGTTTTGATTTCTGTAAAGTCAATTTTTAACTTGCCAATGCCTTTAATTATTCTTAAATGATACCAGATACAAAAATATTTATAAAATACCGATTGTAGGTAATAATCACATAATCTTTCATTTAAAATAAAAAAATTTGTCTTAAATTAAATATTTATCGAAATTTTTTTTAAATTTACTACTTCCGGTTTGTAGATTGAAACCAAAAATAGGAGGTGCACAACTAACAGTCCTAAATACAAAATTTCAACGTATTTGAGTTATGCGACACACATACGTCCGTCCGTACAGACGTCACGACGAAACTAGTCATAATGGATCAGAAAGGGTCAAAATGGATATTTCCATCAAAATCTGAAAACCGAAATTTTTCGCGATTACAATAGGTACTTCCTTTTTACTCTGTACAAGGAAGTAAAAACAAGTAAATAAGTGAAATTAAACAAAACAAGAAAAACACTATTAACAATAATAATCTTTAAAAAGGCTAATTGATCAAAACAAAGAAATTACAAAACGCTATATACTCACAGACAAAAGCCAAACAAATAAGCCGAAAGTTTCATATTATTGCGTATTATTGCCAATCTAAATATTTACTGCGTAAACCTAACCATTCAAAAGAAACTAAACTATCACATTTTTAATCTACCAACGGCTGACGTCATCAACGTATCACAATTGATAAGTGATAACTTCACAGAATAACACAAATGTTCATATGATTATAAATATAATTGCGATTTTGTTTAATATTTACAGTTTTATAAATCTGTAGCAACTACAGATTTTCACAGAATTGCAGCATAAGTCTCCCGGTGAAGATATTTGTACCAAAATCTAATGAGCTCTTCCAATTTATATACAAATGTTAAATACCAAATATCAAAATTTTTGAGAAATTCGTATTTGAGTTATCCAAAACTATCAAAAATGAGTTGTAAGGAGTAAGGACCCTAATTCGTGCTCATCCACTACTCAATTTTTAGCATGACTCCAATACCGTCCTTTAAGCGGGAGGTAAAAATCACATTATTTATGTTCTTCCCTTTCACAGAGCATGAATGATTCGGTTTGGTATGAGGGTCTTCAGCGACAATTCTATTTCTAAATCATAGATGCAATAAAAGCATCCAGAGTGCGTGGACCTGACATTCTCCACAGCTGCTGTGGTAAATAATGCAGAGCTCCGTTACACCTTTACGGTGGAAGCTATTGACGTTCATGGCTTTAAATTTGTATTTATGTGTAGCAGCGTCGACAGAAGGCTTCAGGGTATTTGTACTTGTGTTTTTATTGCTCTGTTTGAATAAATGATCAAGTTCAACTCTTGAAGATACTTCTGAGAATTGGAATCTTTACCTTCTTTACCAGATGGTTTCTTGTATGGTTATGGTTACTGATACGTAAGAGGAATGATTGTTTTATAATCTGATTTATAAACAGCCAATAGCATTTATAGATGATAGTTCTTAATACAGGATGTAGGTAACCCAACAAAATTTAAGGGTGTATAATATTGGAAGCACTGATCTTGAATCAAACAGAATTGTTGAAATTCGCAATAAAAAATCAGAAAAAATTGAAACTTCTGTAAGAATATCCTTAAAGCCTATCTCTTGGAAAAAGCAAAAAAACAGGTAACAATAAATCGTTTTGTGACTGTCGTTTTGAAATCGATGACTTCATATTTTACAATGATGTACCTACTTATAGGTTGTGCTTACATGGCTATGAAATTTACATAAAACCTTGCCGTATTTTGTTAAATAATTTTCTAAAACTTACTAAAAATGCGAGTTTTACATAAATTATTACAGTCAATGAGTCAATGGGTTAACTGTTCTAAAAAAATCTCTCTATACCCGTCTGCCGAGACTAATGTATATTATCGATTTCAAAAGAAAAAAATTATTTTTGTGCATTAATCAACGTATAATATTGATTATTAAATAATAAAAATTAACTCCAAGTTTTGCTAATTGATGTCACAGTAATTAATAATTTGCATTTATTGATTCACTAATGAGTCATGATTCTTCATGTTAAATTTCAATTTGAAATTTTTTATAATACAGCCAGAATCGTTCAAATTGTTAATCTTCTGGATTTACAAGTGTAGCGCCTTAAAGTGTGACTAAATCCGTGCGTCAACAAATTTGAAAATAATTTTACTCATAGAAGAGTATTTAGGAAATTGGATTCTGCAAACCGGAAATCCATATTTTTATTCATAATAAAATTACAGCCGTTTTCGTATGATGAGACATAAACTACTACTTGATCAAAATTTATCGTTTTTTTCAAAATACATTTTCACGATTTTCTCGAATACTGTACCACTTTCATAAAAAAATATGTATACCATTTTATAGCAAATTTTATGCTCTACAATTTGTTATTAACTGTTTTTCGTAATATTAATCATTTACGAGATAAAAATTAAAAACAATAGAATGGCGGACGAAGCTCCAGTCCAATCGAGACTTTAGTATGTTGTTGATAAAGGTACTGGAAAGGTGTATACCAAAATCCAGCTTTTTTTCCACTAAACTTTTCTTGTCAGATATCCGGCATAAACTTGATCAATTCAAATTAACTTTTGGAAAGTTGCACTTCATTTCCATAATAGGCACAAAAGCCGAACGAATCAGAATCAGCCTCGCGAGTCGCGATCCGCTCAGTTCTGCACAAGTGAACCTCTTCTCTTCTCTTAAATAAAATGATCCAGAGATCCACGTAAGTAGAATCCGTGTTCATTGTGCAGCGCTGAACGCATTTAATCGGTTTTATGTTAAATCGATGTCGGACAGGACTCGAACTCGGGACGTTGGGGATGGAGGACGACACGGTGACGTCACGTGCAATCACACGCCCCGAGAGACCAATTTCCTGATTGATGGTAATAAGTTTCCGAATCTAGAGTGATGATTACTTCTATTTTTACATCGAAGTTGCTAATTTGCTGTACCTTCAACCCGCTTCAACCTATTTAATGAAAGTTTTAACCTCCTATTAGTTCTCCCGGATTATTTCATTGAGCGTATAAAATAAAATATATTGTTTTATTATTATTTTGACTGCAGCTCCAAGGATTTTTACATACATACATTCATATCTTTCACGATTTGCCCCCATATTTATCAATCCCTATTTACCACCGTCCCTTTTTTACCACCGTAATTCTTTTAGCAATCCATTTTTTACCAACATTATACTTTTACCAATCCATTTTTTACCACCGTCCCTTTTTACCACTAATTCTTTTTTACCACCAACGTATTTACAAACGTATTCTTTTACCAATCCATTTTTACCACCGTCCCTATATTTTTACCACTAATTATTTTTACCACCAACATATTTACCAACGTGTTTTTTTACCAATCCATTTTTACCACCGTCTCTTTTTTAACAAGCTAACAAAACCGTACTAAAGCCCCACAAACTATTAATGGTAAAACGGAATAGCGGTAAAAAGTATGGTGGTAAAAGTTGTAATGGTAAAAACGGAGTGGTAAAAATGTATTAGTGGTAAAACGAAATAGCGGTAAAAAGTATAGTGGTACAAATGCAGAGGTAAAAGTTGGAGTGGTAAAAATTGAGTGGTAAAAAATGGTTTAACGGTAAAACAGGATAGAGGTAAAAATGCTGTGGTAAAAGTTGGAGTGGTAAAAATAGAATGGTAAATATGTAGCACAACGATCTTTCACGCCTATTATCCATTTTGGGTGTGGCAGACTCACATTGTGAGTTTTCGGTATAGATATATAAATTTTTCCCACGACCATATACGAAACTAACAGTTTCCATACAATTACCTAACTACGAAAATAAACAATATCAAATATCCGTTCAACCCGTTCGATATGTTAAGTATCGAACAGGTCATATCAACACAGTTTAAATTTTGGTTTCACCTTTTAGTAGGCGTGTGTTGTCTTTCTAATATTTGATAATTACCTGTTGCCTCATATTCTATATGAGAGTTATTGTAATAGGTCAAAATTTTCGAGTATGAGTTTTTAGTGGATAAGCACATTTCAGGGTTTCTAGAATACGAATTTACTATTTTCACGATGATGTCTGTGTGTGTGTTTGTGTGTGTGCGCGTATGTACTAATGATTTTTCGTCCACGATAACTTAAAAAGTATCAAACCTGTAATATCCAAATTTCATATTTAAGGTTTTGTTTTATAATAAGGAACTTAACACCGGATAAGATTTTGGTAGATATCGAAATAGTACTTTTTGAAACTTGATATAGTTTTCCTTAAATAAATTAGTACATTATTTATTTATGACAATTTTTGCGATTAAAAATAAACGAAAATATAATTATCTATGGGTACAAGCAGAATTTGGCGATAGGTCGTGTGCTGGCCACATCAGATTTTTTAAAATTAATTTTGAATATTTCTAACTTCCGTGGAAAAAATAGTATGTAACACATTTGTGGAAAGGGTCATTGAAAATCTCGTATGATAGGAGAACTCTCTAACGTTCGTGCTCCAACTGTCATACTAGTTTTTCAATGTCGCCCTTTCCACACTTGTATTACAATACTATAGTAGCCCAATAAAAATCTCAGCTAGAGATTGAAAACTTTCGGAAATAATATTTTTTGTTTTATTTCGCGAGAGAAAATCTCTGGAAAGCGGATGGCACGTCGTCTGTCGGTTTATCGTTTCGTTTACGTTTTTCGTTTCTTGACATATAGGTGTGAGAATTCGACAAGCAGCTGACATCTGTCAACAACTCTAGATCTCTTTGTCGTACGAGGAATCACATCCGCAATAAGGCATCGTCGAACGACGACCGTCGAGTTGAAATGCACTTCTGAAGAATAGAATGCAATGCGGAGACGTTGGGTGACATTCGCATTTTCATGTTTTGTAGCAGGGTGATTTATATTTTGATTTGAAAATATTTTTTTTACCGGGTGGTATAAACATTGACACAAAAACTGTATTTAGCTAATTTACTAAAAGCAGTGTTGTGACCAATTGATCTAGATCCCGATCTAAATCAATTTGTGTGATCCTTGATCTGATTTAGATCATCGTATCTATATGATCTTTTAAAAGATCAGATTATTTCTATGCTATGGAAGTTAAATTTAAAATTTTATAAGTACCTATATGGGTAAGTAATTTTTGTATTGCTTGTATACATATTTTTTTTCTTTCTTAAATATTATTTTTTCCCATAGCTGATGTTAAAGTGCTACTTTATCGACTATTTTGAGTCGATAAAGTAACACTTTAACCGCAAGGGTAGATGAAGTAAAATTAGATTAGATAAAATATAACTATAACTGCTAGAGAAATGCAAAGTGGAAAAAGTAAGATGAGAAACATTAGGTACAAACTCCGAAATAGTGTTTTAATAATAATTTAATTTAAAATTGGGTTCCTTATATTTTTTCTTTAATATCAGCTATAGAAAAAAATCTGACGTGGACACCACATGACTTCCTTGTACGCCTATTAAACTGTTCATACTTTTCTTAATAACTAAAATGTAGAATAATATAAAAAATTCTTTTAACTTATTATACAAATATATTAATATATAAGTACTACTACTGCTGCTACTATACTCACAAATATATTTTAGTCATTTTATTTAAACTGCAGAAGAAGATATAAAGCATATTTTACTATTGTCACTGTCATAATCATTTAAATTTTACGTAGTAACAAATGTTAATCGATCATGGACTACAAGATACCGAAATACTTAATTATAAATATATACTTTAATTATTCTTAAATGATACCAGATACAAAAATATTTATAAAATACCGATTGTAGGTAATAATCACATAATCTTTCATTTAAAATTAAAAAAATTGTCTCAAATTAAATATTTATCGAAATATTTGAAAAAAGTACTACTTCCGGTTTATAGATTGAAACCAAAACTAGATGCTATAAAAGTCCTAAATACAAAATTTCAACTTTCTACGTCTATAACCGTATTTGAGTTATGCGACATACATACGTACGTATACAGACGTCACGACGAAACTAGTCATAATGGATTCAGAAAAGGTCAAAACGGATATTTCCATCAAAATCTGAAAACCGAAATTTTTCGCGATTACAATACTTCCTTATTACTCCGTACAAGGAAGTAAAAGCGAGGAAAAAAAATTATATACATGATAAAATAATATTATCGACTCGAGAAAAATAATTAACTCGCTCCTCTGTCGCTTGTAAATTACCTAGGTACCTATCACTTTTCTTCGTCGGTAAATATAATTTTATCGTCTTGTATAAAAAATAATTTGCTAAAATTACTGTGTAATTCCTGATTTGATCTAATAAACAAGATCCAATCATAAAGATTAGTTTACGATCTGATCTAGATCGTATTAGACGTGCTCAGATCAATATCTCGATCTAGATTTTGCTCACGACCAACACAGTAGTGCGTTTGATCACCGAGGAGCTGATATTGTATTTCGTTGTTTAATAAAAACTGACCAAGTGTCTTGGCATCTATTGTAAAACAGGGTACAAATTTTTCTCTCACTCTTTAATATTAATTATCTGGAAAATCGTTTATCTAGTGTATAAAATTTCATGTTTGTTGGTTCGTCAGTGTAAGGCGATATCTACGGCATCTTGATGTTGTTGGCCGTTGGCAGTCACTTTACATAATACCTCGTTATAAGAAAACCGGTAATGCCATCAGACAAGAGCCAAAGTAGCGCAACACAGGCAGCTAATCAAGCTAATGTGCCAAATTTATTTACATCCAAATTCATTACAAAATTAATTTTTTCAATTACTATTAGGTTCCCTCGCATCTCACCTTGCCAGCATAGCTCTTTAGCAATGGAATTGTGGATCGGCTAAAATTAAAATTAACATTTAGAAAGGTTGTAATTAATCGCGAATGCAGTTAGAAGATATTTATTAAGAGCATTCTGTACAGGAAGATTATACACGTAAAAAGCACTTTACACGCATACACCTCATCGGCACATGGTTGCACATTTTAACAAAAACAAATTTTTATATGGTAGATAAGGGATAAAACTTCGTTCTATTAGTGCCATTTTTCTGTTTTGTACCGAAATTTTACTTTATAAAATAAAGAAAATTCACATTTTTTTACCTCTAATTTTCTCGAAATCAGAAAGTTTTTTCTAAAAAATAACACTACCCCAACGTAGATTAAACTTTAAACTACATGATTCAAGTTTAAAATATCATGTTCTGCGAAATATAAAGAAAAATCTGTAGGTGCTTCTAAACGCCTGCAAACGGTTGAAAGTAAGTAATTTCGACCGTTGAACGTGCTGAAAAAAAAATTTTTTTACTAATAGAACGAAGTTTTATCCCTTATCTACCATATAAAAATTTGTTTTTGTTAAAATGTGCAACCATGTGTCGATGAGGTGTATAAGTGTAAAATGCTTTAACGTGTACATTCTTCCTGTACATAATGCTCTTAACTAAAAAAAACCGACGTTTCGACACACCCTTGTGTCTTCATCAGGATAAATAATTAGTAAATTGTGTTACAGAACAATAGTTATTTGTCCAACTAGTGAGGAAAGCGCTTTTTCCCACTCGAGCTTTCTTCTCGTGTTAGATACAATATTGTTTCATGACATATTTAAAAACATTGTAAATGTAGAAGAAACACAAACTAGAAGTTGGGTTATAACTACCATCTGTCAGATTCACACGACGTTTAAAAACAATGAAATGTTTCACAGCAGCCGTCAAATTAAATTTAAGTTGTAAAATTATGAAATTGTAGAAAAAGAAAGTATAAAACATAATAATTGTAAGATAATTGTTTACAGTAAGTACCTCTGTATCACTATAAAATCAGAATTTTCAATAAAATAATAAATTTACTTACAATTTACAAAATATTTAATCGTAAAATAACACTGCTTACTTTCCTCTCTAGAGAGGGAAAACTTACTATCCTCACTATTTTACTATTTCGCGAGAAGAAAATTGTGTTTTCTCCACATGCCGTAAAAAATATTAATTCCATACAGATAACTTCGTAGTTTGGTCAAGGATTAATAAATTTGCACGTCTCATGTAAAATAACGGTCAAAACCAAACCAATGGTTGGTTTCCCAAATTAGAAATAATATTTTAGACAATGAATCCTGTAGTAGTAAAATTTCTGGCAAAATGAGCTTGGTTTAAATCGGATTAATAATTTGAAAAACATTATAACATGCCAATAATATTATCGAAAAACTAAATTTCCTTCATAAAGTAAAAATGCAGAATGTATGAGAAACTACAGTTCATAAGTAAATATTAATCATAGTATTGTTTAATTTTAAATAAATAAAAACTTTAATTTTACCTGGTTTGGTTATATTAATAAACGTGTTATATTTCAAAGTAACAAGAATAGGGTAGAAGTGGCCTTAGGAAACAAATTTAACTGGAGTAACGTAATGAAATTAATATTGGTTAAGAAGCAATTTTGTCGGAAAATGTAACACTCGTTTCGCGCTGAAAGTTTGGCCTGACTGGAATTTTTATGAGAAAATTGCTTTTCTGGACAACAAAAATAAACTTATATAAATTTAAAACTACAGCGTTTTCCGATATCTTGACGATAAATTATTCAGGATTCGCTTAAACGGTCTCTTGTTGGAAATATGAAATTTCTTTCAGATTTTCATGTAATGACTAGTCTGAGAATTGAGATTTATATTTGAGAAACTCTTCTTTGTTCAGTCAAATTTTACGAAGTTTCATATTGTTCTTAAGAGGCCCGTCTAATACCTAAAATCCAGCATAAAATGTACTAACGTATAGCGAGTGTTTTGTGGCCAGTACAAGAATGGTAAAATTTTATTTTAATCAGGATTTAATAGAGAAAGAATGGATCTACAGATGTGCCTTTTTAAAATTTGGATTAATTTTTTTTACATGAATATAAAAATTCTTTCTCTATTAAATTAAATATTATCCTGAATTCAATAATAATCTGGCAGTTTACTCGCAACGAAAACACTTTTACAGTATTTTTCTTCAAAATGACATTGCATTGCTAGGATGCGGCAAAGTACGAGTTTCGGGCTGGTTTCAGGCAGCCGTAGTATTGGGGAAAAAGTTGAATGGAACAAAAGTAAAATCGAGAGTATATTTTATACGAATTCGGTAAAAACGTAGACGCTTAAGGGCGCGCTTAAAACTGAAAAAACCGTAACACGAAGTCTGCAATGGTAATGTTTTTAACCCCATAATAGTCAAAATCTTATTATAGGTAAGTCATGATTTGATTTAAAAAAAATCTGACGTGGACACCACATGACTTCCTTGTACGCCTATTAAACGTTCATACTTTTCTTAATAACTAAAATGTAGAATAATATTAAAAAATCTGACGTAGCCACCACAAGACCTGCCGCCGTACCTACTTTATTCTTTTAACTTATTATACAAATATATTAATATATAAGTACTACTACTACTGCTACTATACTCACAAATATATTTTAGTAAACTGCAGAAGAAGATATAAACGATATTTTACTACTGTCACTGTCACTGTCATGTCATAATCATTTAAATTTTACGTAGTAACAAATGTTAATCGATCATGGACTACAAGATACCGAAATACTAAATTATAAATATATACTTTCATTATTCTTAAATGATACCAGATACAAAAATATTTATAAAATACCGATTGTAGGTAATAATCACATAATCTTTCATTTAATATAAAAAAATTGTCTTAAATTCAATATTTATCGAAATATTTGAAAAAAGTACTACTTCCGGTTTATAGATTGAAACAAAAAATAGGAGGTGCACAACTAGATGCTATAATAGTCCTAAATACAAAATTTCAACTTTCTACGTCTAACCGTATTTGAGTTATGCGACACACGTACGTACGTACGTCCGTACGTCACGACGAAACTAGTCATAATGGATTCAGAAAAGGTCAAAACGGATATTTCCATCAAAATCTGAAAACCGAAATTTTTCGCGATTACAATACTTCCTTATTACTCCGTACAAGGAAGTAAAAATATATTTTTTTCTGTAACTATACTAGTGCCACGTCAGTGACACTTAAAATTTTGGACAAACGATGTAACCTACAAAGAAAATTATAATACACAATGAAAATATATAAATTCCTAATTGCCTTATTCTAAAAATTATGTAAGTACATATGTAATAATAGTGTTCATCTTTGCATAAAATTCAGCCCAATTTAATGAATTTTGCTCTCTCTTCTTTCATTTCTACTGCAAATTATATTTATTTTCAAGTATTCTTATTTAGCATAAGGCAATCTAGAAACTGTAATGATTCTATTGATATATTATTTATGCCTACTGCTTGTACCTATTTGCATTTTATGCAGATAAAGTACATTAAAATGACTATCTGAAAACTGTTTCGAGCGCCACTAATTTATTGTTAATCTGCAACTGACAGAATATTTGTAGATTGTCTAGTCTAGTAAGTAAGTACCTACCATCTAAATTTCCTAGCTGATGTCATGTCAATAAGCGTAAATAATTTGTGGTACTTGACAATAATTATTCAACGTATGAATAATATAGGTACCTTCTAATTAATTTAATTTGTTATCTTCATTAAATTATTTAATGAAATTAAACTTTTAGTTTACCTATAGGTAAACTAAAAGTACTGGTATACACAACGATATAAAAGAGTAACACAAACGTGAAGAATGCTAATGAATTTCAGTTTTAATTACTAATAACCCTAATGGATAACTTCGTACTTCATAAATGAAACTCAAAGCATTAAACATTTGACATACGTTCTCAAACAAAATACGTATGCTGTATCAGAATATCTCTAAAACATTAATTTGAGCTTTTGCGCGCACGCATGTTCGCCATACAAACCATTTGCGTGCGCTCTCACAGACAGACTCGTGTTAATAACTTGACTCTCTCTTATCTTTTGTTCAGGGTTGTGCTATTGTTTTTCGTCGCCAGCTATGATACTTTCAGATTTTAAGATTTAATGAAGTTCTAGTTGGAGAATGACGCCAGAAATCAGGACGGAAGTTAACCCAATAAATTCCAGAAAAACTTTTTTTTTGTTGAGAGTTACTATTGTCAGCATTGGTGCACCAGGACAATGAAGAAAATAAAGCATGCTGAATTTAATGACCTGTTTATAATATTATAATAATTATATTGAATCCAGTGTGAGTTATGACTTACGAATAGTATTAGTAACTCCCATAGGTAAAAAGATCTTTTACACACGTGACCAACAAATGACCAGTTTTTGTAAACAATGGATTTAATGGAAATATTTATACCAACGAAACACGTCAGCTTATGGTCGAACACAGAGCTGGACAAATTACTCAAAAAAAGTAATTAATTACTAATTATCAATTACCATCAAAAAATGTAATTCAATTTCTTAGTAGTTTAATTACTTGCCAAAAAATGTAATTTAATTACTAATTACTAGTAATTTAAATTTAATTACATTTTTCAACTACTTACTTGCCTTTATTGTTTAATATAAAATTGATATTAAGGTGGCATATGAATGGCTTGAATATAGCTCCAAAAAATTTCTAAAAAATGGTTTACCAAATAATGTAATATTTGAGAAAACTGCCAATTAAAATTTATATTAGAGCAACATGAACATATAATAATAAAGTGCCAAAATGTTGATAATTAAGAATAATTATTAAATAAAACGACATGTTTTTCTCTCATAATACAGGTGTTTTTCTGAGAATATATGAACATTTAAGTAATAAAAATTATGTAAGTTTAAAACGTATAATATATTATCTACCAATTTATAAGTAATTGAACAACTGAAGTTGTGAATCATCCTGTATATTATTCTTCCTACATAACCGACGTTTCGATTTACTCTTAAACCCTTAATCCTTCTTCAGGATTAGTAAGATTTTACAAACTAGATACATTCGAGATACAACCATTAATTTAACAAAACTTTGTCCATGCATACATACTTGATTTAATAACTAATCGGACAAACTTGAAGTTGTCTCGCTAAGCCATATTTATACTGTGTAAATACGAGAAAAATATCACTAGATTTTTTGGCGGCAAAATTAAATTTGACGTATCAGCGTGAAAACTCGATACAGTCACTGACAACAGCTGATACGACATGATGGAGAACATTCGTTTTTTCACGACATGCGGAGAAAACATAATTTTCTTCTCGCGAAATAGTGAGGAAAGTAGGTTTTCCCTCTCTAGAGAGGAAAGTAAGCAGTGTTACCACCAGTGTTATTTTACGATGAAATATTTTATAAATTGTAAGTAAATTTATTATTTTATTGAAAATTCAGATTTTATAGTGATATACTGTAAACTATTATTTTACAATTATTATGTTTTATAATTTCTTTTTCTACTATTTCACGATTTTACAACTTAAATTTAATTTGGCATATTGGCTGCATTTCGTTGTTTTTAAACGTCATTCTGACAGATGGCAGTTATAACCTAACTTATAGTTACGTGTTTCTTCTACATTTACAATGTTTTTAAATATGTCGTGAAAAAAATGTTGTGTCTAACACGAGAGGAAAGCTCTTTTTCCACTCTTGCTCGGTTGCCTCACTCGCTTCGCTCGTGACACAAACTTCGAGCTCGAGTGGGAAAAAGAAGCCTTTCCTCTCTAGTTGGACAAATAACTATTGTTTACATTACAAAGTTTGTGGAGTGTAAAACTGGTGTTACATCAGCCAATCAAAAACGATCAGTTTTAGCATTCCAACTTCAGATTTGTACGAATAGTTATCAAAATTCACAGTATAGTCTAATCTAGTCAAACAAATGTATCTGATACATTGAAGTTAAGAACTTACTAACTATACGAATGACTGATATTGGAAGTAATTGGAATTGTTAATAAAAAGGAATACAGTCAGTGTTTCAATTTAGATATTTATTTGCTGAACATCTACTGCCCTGTTCACACGTTGCTACTTTGAAGACACATTCGTGCTACTGTAGCAAGAAAAAATCTGAGTCGCTTGTCAAATAGCAGCGCTGCTAATTTGTAGCATCAAAGTATCAAGAACTACTCGTTGATAATTTCACATCGTTGATCGTTGTGTGTGTAGATAGCGATTTTTTGCGGTAATTGTTTCGATTTGAATTTCTTTTCATGCTACAGTAGCACGTATGCGTCTTCAAAGTAGCAACGTGTGAACAGGCTATACGTTTCGTAACCACTTGCTACTTCATCAGGATGGAGTCAAATATTATAAAATTGCGGATGTTAACAGATACATCAAGATAATTTGAAATTTTTTTACCGAAAAACATCAAATTCAACGTGCGAATGCGTTCACTACAAACAGAGACATAACAATTAAACCCATTTTCAAATTATCTTGATGTAGGTATCTGTTAACATCCGCAATTTTATAATATTTGACTCCATCCTGATGAAGTAGCAATTGGCTACGAAACGTAGATGTTCGTCAAATAAATATCTAAATTGAAATACTGACTGCATTCCTGTTTATTAACAATTCCAACATTTTTATCAGTCGCTTAACAAGTAATTCATTGGAAGTAATGTTTTCAATCTATGATATGAATTATGTGTTTTAGGTAACCGCTAGTGGTTTAGCGTGTTCGTGAACTCCATCCTGGTAGTACTGTGAGACGTGCTGGTTAGCAGACAAGCTGGCCCACCAGTTCTGGTTCTCGTACCCGCCGCCAGGCGCAGGCGGCGCTGGAGGCACCAAGGACAAGGAGAAGGAGAAGCAGCAGCAGGAGGAACAGGAGACCAAGAGGAACTCCAAGGAGCAGCGGCAGCTCGAGTACGACGCCGCCATCAAAGTAAGAACGAGTGTGTCGTATTGTTACTACAGCATTGTTGTTTATCTTTCTTTGGATACTAAGTAGGTACATGCAGTATTATTATAACCTAAAATTTTTTAAAAAATACTGGAGTAATATTGATACACTTTCTTCACTAGAACTTCAATATTTTTTACGTCACTCGGGGGAGGAAAGCAGTGTTTTCCTCTTGCTAATGGAGGGAGGGAAGCGAGTTTTTCCTCCCGCTTGCTAAAAAAAATTTATTTCAAAAATTATTATATAAATCTTTTATTTCTGAACAATGAACTGCATGTTCGTAATCGTAATATTCATAGAGCTGGTGGTCTGAATGTTGCCTGCCTGATATCCAACCCTCGTGACGTAAAATATTGTGTGTCCCACGGGAGGGAAGGCTATTCCTCCCTTGGGCGAAGCCGGCGCCCTCACTCGGGCCGCCGCTTTGCCCGTGGGAGTAATAGCCATTACTCCCTTGGGCGAAGTGGCGACCTGAGTCGAAGGCAGAAGTAATAGCTATTACACCCTTGGGCGAAGCCGGCGCCCTCGCTCGGGCCGCCGCTTTGCCCGCGGGAGTAATAGCCATTACTCCCTTGGGCGAAGTGGCGACCTGAGTCGAAGGCAGAAGTAATAGCTATTACACCCTTGGGCGAAGCCGGCGCCCTCGCTCGGACCGCCGCTTCGCCCGCGGGAGTAATAGCACGCTTCCCTCCCTAGGTGCACAACATACTATTATCAATCATACAAAATTTGGATTGTCAAGAGCTTTTTATTTCGTCGGATAAATTTCTTTTTGTATTGAAACCTTATTATAGCAATTTGAAAAGAAAAATTGTTCACGGTGTCGTGATTTTATTTTAAAACAATTTTTCGAGTCAAATTGCTGTCAGGTGACAAGGATGAGATGTCAAACAGAAATTTATTCTGAGGAAATAAAATGCTCGAATGTAATTCAACGAGATAATTTAACGACTCCTTCCTTTGGTTCTTCTTCACAAATATTCCCAAAATCTAATAATTTCACTAACAAATATTAGAAATATGAAGCAAATGACATTTTAGTGTTTTGTTTATTGTTTGGTTGCTAAGAAAAAGGTAAATAAGGTTTTATCACTTGCAAAAAGTTACCTTCCTTTTTATCCGCTGTCAAAGCGATAAAACTGTTTTTTGTTTATGGCTCATTTTGTACAGGAGTGCAATTATCAATAATAATATATCAAGGGACCATTATTTTGCTGGAAAAATTTATTTCAAAAGATTGTTGCTTGGTAACATTTCGAGACAATTGACATGATCAAAATTCCAAGCTGAAGGCGAGGGATTTTATCATTCAATTTGTCGAGAAATGTTACCTAAGCAACAATATTAATAAATAATTTTACCTGCAAAATAATGAGACCGAAATATATTTTGTTAATTGTTAGATTATTTCCCAAATAAACAGACATAAAATTGGTATGAACTTATCAACTTACGCTGGAGTGTTCTAATATTTTTATTATTAAATGTTTTCTAATGCCGGAGTAAGCAAAATTTCACTCTACCGATTAGAATAATTATTCGTCGTGTTTCGTGTTTTGTTATTATGTAGGTACCAAGGTACATAATTTATGAATTTGTCTTTTTTGAAGTGTGGCAATCCTAACTAAACCCATTCATGTTGTTTAGCTGCACCTACCATTTATTATTTTTATTAAATAAATTTTGTAAAATAAAGTTGAACTCTTAATTTAGATGAATCTTCAGAAAATGCTCATCAATTACCGTGTATTGTTCTCTTCTCGGATTCTTTTCTCGTAAAGAAAATGTAAAGAAAAATTTAATAAAATAAATTGTTTGGAATGGCATGAAATTTATGCGTCATAACTCATAAAGGGAAATTTGAAATGATTTTTTCATTTTTGTTAAATTGAGCTTTAAATTTATTTTTAAGAGAATGGAATTCGTTTACTGGATACCAAATTAACAATATTTGACATTTGTAATGTTTTTCATGATAATTATATTACATTTTTTTAAATTTCAACGTTGACAGGTACCTTAAATTGAAAACTACATAGTATTTCAAAGAAGAACATTTTCAAGTTCAGTAATAAATAAAAATTATATTGGTGCTTGCGCGTTGTGTCCAACTTAAAGTATGAGTAGTATAATAATAAATATTATAATTATTTTATTTGGTATTAGTTCTGTATATTTTTATTTATTTATTAACACGACGTTTCGGGTACTTAAATAAATAATAATAATATTAACTTTTAAGTAAATTAAATATATTAAAGATATCTATATTTAAAGTTTATGTAACTTTAAATATAACTTAGAAAATAAAGTACCTATACAAGCTGGCAATTTTTGTTTGTTTGCTCTAAAACTATAAACGAGTTTACCCCTGTGTAACTCCACCTTTACTTTTACAACTATTTCAATTAATTGCGACATAGTAGTCCTAAACATACTTTAGTGGAGAAAAATTTCCAAATATTCTACAGTCTGTGTGACAATTCTTTGATTGTCCGAAGACGACATTTCAATTTATTTTTTTATTCGGTTCCATAAAGTTTCGACTGTTGATTTGAGATTGTGTAAAATGTATTGCAGTTTATAATAAATACAAGATACATTTACTTGTATTTTGATTTTTATTTAAACTTTTGTACAACAAAAAACGCCTTTTTTCGTCTGGGCCAACTTCAATGAGACCTCGTACGTCATTTGCAATTATGACAAAAATTTACCAAATAAAGAAAGTTTTAATTGATTTTTTATTCTTACGTAAATAAATATTACATATTACGGTATCGTGAGACGAGACGTCACATAACATTGGCCGTCAGTTTTGTCTAAGCTCTCGTGGTATGACTGCAGAGAAAAGCATTCCATTCTTAGGTCCATCTTATGAAATTCTCACTATGGGTGATATCTACCACCAACCCCCCTATATTTACACCTGGAATGCTACTACCTACTAATTAAAAGGGGTCGGCTTGTTACACATAAATAAACAAAGGATAAAATTATTAATTTAAATAAATAAATACTACTCTATGAACTATTTAATTCAAAAAATTAAATTACAAATGTTTCAATACAAGCCGTCGAAATGGCGAAAAACGATATTCAGTTTTTCCATTAGAACTTGTTTCAATATTCAGATTTTTCAAACAAATGAGATATTTTGAAAAAGATAAAGTAATTTCTTTACTGCTAATGAGGATTCGAGAAAAATTACTGGGATGCAGTCAACAATAAAATATATTTCTCAATCGACTAGTTTCGACGTCACATAAGTCATCCTCATAAAAAAATTTAATTGTTACTTATTTCATTAATGTAGCTCCTGAGGATGACGTATGTGACGTCGAAACTAGTCGATTGATAATATATTTTATTGTTAACTGCATCCAGTAATTTTCTCCAATTCTCAAATTTTTAAATAGCTATAAGTTGTCCTCAAGTGCGTCTAATGCCACTTTTTAAATTTTTTTGTTTTAATATTATGTGATAAATACTCACAAAATAGCTAAAATTGGCCATGTTTAGCCATGAATATAAAAAAATAGAGTACAAAAATTTAAAAAAGTGGTTTGGATTGGAGACAACCTTTATTTATTCAAAAATATATTTGATATTCTAAAAATGTGAATTTTAACTTTAATTTGAAGGAAAAAACTAAACATACTTTTCAGCATTATTACGCCGGTAGTGACTCCCCTTAAATTTGCTCTAGTTTATGAATTAAAAACAAAGTAAAGACGATTTTGAAACTTGTCTTGTAAGAAAATGTCATCCACTATCCACTATCTAATTCTTAGGAGCAGCAACGCAGCCAAAGGGAGCAGTGGGAGGTGCGTCAGCTGGACCACGACTTGCTGCAGCAGCGCCACTCGGAGCGCGAGCGGGAGCGGGAGGCGCGCGAACTACTCGAGCAGGAGTTAGCCGAGCAGCGCCTCGCCTCGGTGTCGGCCACAGCTACAGCCTCCCTAGACCATGACCAAGACGATGCTGACTTGCAGAGCGTGTAAGTATAGTAACAAGCGCTGACGGTAGAGGGCTGAGGAAACACAACCAAGACTCAACACCAGGAAATAATTTAAAAAATAATACACAGGAATGCAGTCAATAGTTAAATTTAAGTCAAATAAACCAACGTTTCGCCACCATTTGTGGCTTCCTCAGGGTGGCGAAACGTTGGTTTATTTGACGTAAATAAAACTATTTTAACTATTGACTGCATTCCTGTGTATCATTCTTTTTAAATACTGACTCCAATCGCTTAAATTATTACTACCAGAAAATAATGTTCTATAAAGCCTAAACTACAAGTATAGGAAATGATCAGTGAATCGTTAATGAAGTAATTTGAAAATCATGACCACCACCACTGGGGATCGAACCCGAGACCTTTACTTAAGATTCACTGATCATTTACTTTAATGAAGTTGGATTTTACTTGACTGGAAGTTTTATTAAGGATTGTAGTAGATGGGTTGCAGTCAAAAAGATATATTTATTATACCACTCTAGTTGTAGTAGTTTAATACTTACATCCGATAGGATGATATTTGAATTTAGACGAGTCAAGGGTGTTTAAATGAAGTGGTTACCAACCCCACACCTCACACAACATGATGAATAAATACTCTATAAGAGTCAACATTGGTGATTAAATCATGACAGCCATCGAGAATTGAGCAGGGACCAGGATAGCTCAGTTGGTTACTTCGGCAAAGTAAAGGTCTTGGGTTCGATCCCGGTGGTGGTCATGATTTTCAAATTACTTCATTCTATAAAGCCCTGTTCACAAATGGACACATATAAGACACACATGCGACACACAGGCAACAGAAGCAAAATGAAGAACGTGTGGAACGTTTGTAACCTCAAAATTGATTTGTTCTTTGCTTACATAGAAACCACAAAACAGCGGCGCCTCTATTTCACAAGCAACACACACAGTATTTCTTATTCCATGTGTCCATGTGTAAACAAGGCTTAATACTAATACCGAATATGACGTCACTTGACTGCAGCGCTGTGGCAGATTTGAAAATTATTCTGACAATATATACAATAGCTTTGGTTTTGGTTGTTTGCTGATATTTGTAATTATAAATTATGGATAAAAATATATTTAAGTGAAGATGATGTGCCCGGGACTAAATTAAAATACAATACGATAAATCAACATTCAGTAGCTAAATTAAAACGATGGCTTGAAAAACCGTGTGCACAACGTATGATTTAAAAACTGAATATTTACAATAAAATTTATGTATTATTCTTTATTGTAATGTAATGCAAACCTTCTACACCGTTAGAATACTTATCAAATCTAGCGTTATCTAAATACTGCTGTTAGAATAGTTCAACCAGTAACCGTTGGCGCCACTATCGATTCCTAAATGGAAATCGTTATACATAGAAAAATGCAAATCTAGAATTTCAGATTTGATATAAACACAAGAAGATGCAAATAAAAAAATTTAGTTTGTTTCGTCAACGCAAGGGGGTATACAAATTAAGTTGAACTGAACTAAATGAACAACCCAATACCATTCTTGAGTCCTACTCGGTTTTAAACATAAATTTTCTAGATTTGCATCTTTCTATGTTATGCCGAAACTAAATTTCTTTGCTATATAATAAATTTGCTTTATCTTGTGATGCAGGTATTTTATTACACATGAATTTTCTAGGTTTGAATATTCTGGTGTTGCATTTTTCTGTGTGAACATTGTAGAATTTTAATTTCTGCTGTTGAACTCATTCCCTTTTTAAACAGTAATTATTGCTAGTGCTAAAGTTCAAAGATTTAATTTAACAGCATTATTTGTACTGAATTTTATGTAATAAATTGGAATAGGTATATTCATACAATATATGGAATATGAGTACAAGAAACTCACACTAGAAAGGTTGGGAAAAATTGGAAGAAGTAAAAAGGACGAAATTTTTTTAATACATCGGTTTTATTAAAAAATTCAGCTAGTATATTTCCAGAAAGATCGAGTATACATAAAAAATTATATTCTATAATAATAAAGAATTGTGTTCCATGTTACTTTAATCATAATTTTAAAATGATATTTTAATGTGAAATAATAAGATCAAGGTAACAGGCATGAAACGCTTAAAAATTAGCACAGAATTGCCCTACATAGATTATCAAAATATCCTCGTACAAACTAGGGCAGTAGGGAAGTAAGAAAGTAAGTTTTTAGGGCAACCCTGAATGACATCCTCCCCTACAATTCCCTATCGTATTGATGTGCCGCAGTAAAATTGACTGCAAAAAAATCTATACCGAAGGCACGCAGCAATATTTTATACCCAATGCGTGTGTGTTAGTTTTCTAGGGAAGATTGCCTGCATTTCTTATTTAAAGAAACAGCGTGTTCAAACACGCTATTATCGACTAAACTCACCCCGAACAAATCAAATTCACTGCGCGAAATGACGTCACGCGGCTGACGTCATCCGCACCTACCCCAATGGGTTGCCTCACTCACCCCTCTGTCAATTTAACCCTTCCGCAGTTTATTCGTTGCTTAATAAACCAGATAAGAGTGTTGATATCTCTCTGAAATCGTGGAGGTTTTAATGATTATGCAGTGATCTTGTGTTTGAGGCCCGCGAGAGGTTTGTTTCAAAGATTGGAAAAGCGTGCGCGGGAAAATTAGTTTCGCCCGCGAATTTTCGCCGCAACTCGGCTAGCCTCGTATGACTGCAGTGACGCAATGACGGTCGGCAGTCTGGGACTGAACTCTGTGATCGTTGTTAAATTTATTGTTGTAAAATGACTGCAGTTTGCTAATAATGCGCTTTAAATATTCGTAAAACGGTTGTGATATAATTTAAACTAACTCTTAATAATAACGTGAAAACGTGTTGATATTAATAATTGCAATATTTGAAACAAGTAGAAGAAGCTCAAACAATAATATTAATATACATATTTTGTATAGTTTTGTAGATAATCACGGACAGTTAATAACGAAATGCGCTCATATCAACCCTCATCGCTAAAGTGAAAAGAACGGATCTAGTTCTGGCTCGTTGTCATCACACATGTATACCTGGTTTAGCACTCACTCACAAAACCTGTAAATAATATTCGCAATATAAATGAGTTTCGTAAGAGAGATTGAAACTGAAAGAGGTGTCTCAGTCTCGATACATGCATACAGCCACATGGCAAAGGCACGGGCACTGTCAATCAGAATCAGTATCAGTCAGAATTTGTATCAGTACACGTAGCGGGTAGTTTGAAGTGTCACTTCTCTTCTAGTACTCGTAGATCATCTTACACTACTGTATATTACCCGTCCCACCAGTGCTAGGTTGGTTTCACACCTTAGTTCAGTTGAGTTAGTAGTATTTGAGAATGACTGAAGTTTGACGTTTTGTTTCTGTTCTCTAGAGTTGTAGTAGTTGGTTGAGTTGCTGTGTTTAGTTTCACCAGCCAAGCAAAGCAAAACCAAAAGCAACCCATTCCTATCTTATAATACAAAGCGCTACAAGCTGGCATGCAGTGGCAGTAGCAACTGGGCACAAACAACAGTGTGATCTGATCGAATCTAAGCTTCTGCCTTATTTCGTACTAATCAATAAAACTAGTGCCTATGCTTCAAGTTTTGCTCACACGTGGAAAACTTAAATCCAACGACATCATCAGAGTCGACAGCAACTCAATATAAATCAATCAAAACTTACATATTGAATATAGTATACTACATTCATCATTTAGAGACCAAAGTGTCAATTAGTAACTTCTAGTACTACTAGTGTATCGTATCTAGTGAGTAGTTTGTGAATACGGCAACAAGATGTCACAGTTGGTGTTGTGCAATCTTTCGAGCAATGACAATAACAATAATACCGACAATACTAGTGAAGATTCCAATCAGCTGCCTACCATATATCGGTATAATTTTTATCAGTAAGCTTAGTGCAATTTTAGCCAAATATTTTGAGGTACATCGAAATTTAACACTCACAATATACACACTGTCGGCCAAAACAACAATTTTTAAACCGCTACAACTTTTACAGATCTGCATGAAACTTTTGCCACCTGAAAGCTCAACATAACGTCTCAAACCTGTTAGAAAATCTCCACCATCTGCCTCTGAGCCTCATGCGAAAAAGGTAACTTTTTGGATAAAAAATTTTGCAACTTCGTACGCGCACACGCGTCGATTGACGCAAAATTTTTCCAAACTTGCAATGGCGTTCGATAAATCGCACATGAACTTTCAAGTTCGTACGTTGATTTTTCAGCGAGAAAAAATTTGTTGAAGTTGAGCGCCTTTAGCGCTTTTAGCAGCCTCAATTTTAACAAATTGATTCTCGTTGAAAAACCAACGTATCAACTTGAAAGTTCGTGTTCATTAGGCGAAATTTTGCGTCAATCGACGCGTGTGTGCGTACGAAATTCCTAAATTTTTCATCCAAAAGTTACCATTTTCGAATGGGGCTCACGGATCAGGTTTGAGACGTTATGTAGAAGAAGAGTTGATCTTTCAGGTGGAGAAAATTTCATGCAGATCTGATTAAAATTGTAAAAGTTGTAGCGGTTTGAAAATTTGGTCTCGTCCAGGTGGCTCTTTTTTGGCCGACAGTGTACTCTTGGTAAACACTTGGTCTGAATTCAGCACTTTTACTATGTTAAAGAAGCTTCTTCAAAAATAACAAACAAAGAGAAACACATGCTGTTAAATACAGCAAAAGAGGTGGTAATTAGAGAAGCTTGACTAGTTTAAAAAAGAGTGCTGCATTCGGCCCATAGATTTTATTAAGTTTGCTACGAAAACGATGGGCCGAATACAGCACTCTTCTCTAAGTTAAAGAAGTTTATCTAAAAATAACATGCTTCTACTTGTAAATAAAACAGAGATAAAAGATGTTTCCATGGTATTTAGAGAAGCATCATTAACTGAAAGCAGTTTGCTGAATTCGGCTGATTGTTTTCAAAAAAGTTTAGAAGTTGTAAAGTGCCTCAAAATATTCTTTTCTTTTAGTTACAGTTTAGTTAAACTTAGAGTTATCTAAGTTGAGTTTTTTTCTGTTAGAATTAGCAGTTTAGTATTAAATTCCTATCCTCTTAGTTTGTAGTTTTAAGAACACAACAAAAACAAACAATAATAAATTAGTATAAAAGGGTCATCAAAATTAAGTTATGTATGCATATGAGAAATCAATAAAATTATCATACTTATTATTTATTTAGACCAAATTACATTGTACCGTATTTTTACTGATATCAACTCCTCACTAGTGTTAAAATACACCAGTAATCGATTGTATGTTTTGAAACCTAGTGCCGAGTTTATATCATTTTCTTTTGTGTGTTTAATTTGAACTCTAGGAGGTGCAGTTTAAAATAACAGCTACGGAATATTTTGGCAATGTGGATTAAAATCAACGCAAACTAATCAAGCTATAAATAAAGTCAAACAGTTTATTTTATTGAACTAAGTGGAGAGTTGAATTAAACAAGTGCTTATTTATTTATTCATATCGAGGTTTTAATGCTGAAGTAAAAACATACATAGGTATTATATTTAAAGTTTCACAGATGTTTTAGCTTTTAAGTGGTTCTTAAAAGATCCTTGCGGAACTTCGAATTTCAGTATTCCAAACAAAGTGCGTAAAAAATTCGCGTATAGATATTTATTATTTTTACGAAATAACTATTACTAATATATATTTTAAAATATCTAATTTTAAATTCAATGTCAATCAATTTTTTGTCAGCTTAAATTATAATGAAAATCGCATGACACAAATAGCAGCCAATGGAAGAATTGATTACAATAATAATAACCATGATTATATAAAAATTTAGCGGAATATTTTTACTAGTAGCTTGAAGAACTTAACTGTAATTAATAAGTATAAACTTTTATGTCATTTATGTCAGGTTGATAATTAAAAATTAGTTAAATTGTCATTTTGAGTGTAAATAAGCAATTAATGAGGTAAATAATACATACTTATTAATGTTAAATACAAATTTAGTAAATATTTCAATATATTTTTGTAAAAAGAATTCAAAAATAGAGCGGCGATATCATTGCGATTTTCTTACCGAATATGCACTCGTGCATTAATTCATGTCCAAGAAATTTTTTATCGTGCATTCCAACATCGTAATTAAGACGTTATGGGAAAGCATTAAAAAAAAATTCCGGAAAGAATTAATGCACATGTGGTATTATTATTATTACACAAAATAACGGTTCATGTTTGGTTTACAGTTTAACTGTGCTTTATAGGGTTTAATTTTGTTCTGGTTTTTATATATTTTCTCGAAATGAACCGGTAACTGTTTTAAAAATCCGGTTTAAGTTCCGGTTTTGGTTTAAAAATTTATTAAGTACTAACAATTAATTCAATTAATTAATTCGTTCCAGTTTTAGACTAAAATATAATATAATATATAATATAATAATATAAAAACTAAAGAAAATACAACAATTTCCATATAAGAATTTAAACGAAAAAAAATTTAATCTTAATTAATGCTTTGAATCATTCCGAACCGGTTAACAATCATCAGTTCAAGTTCATTAAAGTTTTTGTTTCGGTTCGGTTCGAGTAGACTGCAATAAATGAATTTAAGTAAAACATGAAAGACTTAGTTTGAAACGAACCACCATTGAAACCTCTGCGTACTTGTTAACTCAGCCCTCCGCTGTCTCCACCGAGTCTCACCGTGGTTTTCCGCAGGTGTAGGGCCCCAATAGCAAGCCTGGACTGCATGGAGGAGTTCAGCGCGGGCAGCGCGCTGTCGGGGCTGGCGGGCGACCCGCGGGGCGACGTGGCCATCACCAAGGAGCAGCTCCTGCTGCAGGGGCTCAGCCACGCGGCCCCCGCGCAGCCCATGCAGCTCACGAGGCAGACGTCCGTCACCCCGGGGCTGCGGTACAGGAACCTCGGCAAGAGCGGCTTGAGGGTGTCCAACGTTGGACTTGGTGAGTGACAGATAACCAGTGTTGTGACTGATCTAGCTCAATTTACGTGATCTTTCATCTGATTTAGATCATCTTGTTTTTAAGGATCTTGAGTTTGATATAGATCAAATAAAATCTTAAAATAAGATCATATTTTTAGATTTTTTCTAGGCTATATGTAAGTTAAAGCATGAAATTGAAAATTTAGCAATTGTAAGAGTTTAATATTTTTAATATGTTTTAATTTTAAACTGTAGATTAAGTCGCTTGAATACTACGTATTGTTTACAACATACAACAATTAAATATTATGCCCAATATTGATCTTTTTACAATCTAAAGAAAAAAAGATCACTAATTTCTGATCTGATCTAAAAAAAATCCTATTATAAAAATTAATCTATGATCTGATGTAGATCATATTACACGAGACGATCTTGATCTAGATCCATTTTAAAATGATCTTTCACAAAACTGCAGATAACTAGTCAATAGCACAACCGAGCACAATTTTGTGTCATTGACAAATAAATATCTCCTTTAGAAGATGCATATGGCGACGAAAAATAGAGAATTAATTAAAATTTTATTTTATTCGATTCATTTAATCAGATATTCTATTCTATTCATTTATCAACAATCCAGTGCTTCTTGCGAAAACTGGCTTTGAATGTACTAATCTTTAACAAATTATAATAGGTATATAAGTTTACCAATACATAAAATTGCTTACTTCTCGCGTTCAGATCTCTGCATGTGATGACGTATGAATGCGGCATTCCGTGGTTCAAGTCTCTCGGCCGGCAGTGTTTGATTGTCGTTAAATTGTAAAAACATTTAACAATTAAATCACACTCGGACAGTCAAGCTGACCATTTGATGTAGTCCTGGTCCAAAATAATTTCTACGTTGCCGCTTTGACTGCACCAAATGAATCTGCCGAAGTGGTTGGATTCTACTATAATAACGTACCATTGTGTAATTGCAAGTAAATCTAGTTGAATGGCTACCATCAAACCGAGCATTATATTGATTCAAATTATATAAATACCTTTCTATATTTAATATCTGTATTTCTTATAAATCAATAGGTATTGAAATACTAATCATTTTGGTTGTCTTAAAAGCTCCCACTTTAAGGAAATATTGTTCTGGATGTTTGTGTGAATGTATGTAACGCAGACAATGTCATCTGTTCTTGTTCAAAGTGAAATCTTACACATAAATCAGTTTCCGTTACCTGTAAATCATTAAATAAGTTACATAATAATTATTGGTATTTCATATTAGGTATTAACTTTAGACGTAAATTATTAATTAAATTTGACCCTTGTAAATTCGTAACCAAAAGGAATTCGACCTATCTGATATATTCTACTCAAAATTACCTCCTCAATACAGACACTGTTAAATTTTTACACTTGCACCATACCGTAAATTTAGTAAGTAAACTAATAATAAACATATTAATAAAAATTAATATTTTACATTTATATCGATAAAGGTACCTAATCACATATTTATGATTAATTAAAATATTAAAGGAATAATAGTTATTTGTATAGGTTGCGAAATGACCGTTCGGCGTCCGAGAGAATTTTTGCCACGGCTAAAAAAATTCTCAAGGACACTTAACACATTTTGCAGTCGAAGTATACACAATATTTTTGTGCAACTGCAATGCGGATAATGTTTTCTTAACTAACCAGAATATTTTAACAATTTCGGCAAGGCTTACCTACTTGCAGTACAACAATTCAATTATGGACCATGAGAGTAATTAATAATTTATTAAGTACCTACTTGACACACTGCAGTCCTTTTGACGCATTATATTTGTGGGAATTTGTAGATGCACATCTTTTTTTTGCGTAAATCACAAGATTCATCACATTTTTATTTTATTGGAACAATGTTGAATTGTTTTGTCATACAAAAGAAAATGCATGCACAAGAAATTTAAAATATAGGAAATTTATTACTTAATAAAATCCTGCAGTAAAATATTCATTCACAGGAAAATGCAAATCTAGATCTAGATACACAAATTAGAGATTGAACTGAACTAAATGAACAACCCAATACCATTCTTGAGAACTACATACTCGGATTTAACTATAACTTGTCTAGATTTGCATCTTCCTGTGTTTTTGTATTTATGCCGATTGCCGAATTTAAAATTCTAGATTTGAATGAATCTTTCGATGCAGAGCAGGTATTTTATTACATATGAACCTTTTAGATTTCCTTTTTCTGGTCTGGTGTTGCATTTTCCTGTGTATGAAAATTCTAGAATTTTATTTTTTATGGAATGAAAAAGTAACAGAGTTCTCAGTCTTCAAAGTTAAATTTATTTATTATCTGATGATAATCATCACCGACGTTTCGGTAGCAAATCTACCTAGAACCCTGAGGAAGGTAGATTTGCTACCAAAACATCGGTGATGATTATCATCAGTTAATAAATAAATTTAACTTTGAAGACTGAGAACTCTGTTACTTTTTCATTCCATTTACCTAAACAGTCAAGAAATAACAATTCAAATTTATTTTTTATGTTGGACCCATTCAAATACGTTCTGGATTGTGTTGCAGGCACTTGGCCGACATTTGGGCCGGGAGTGACCGAGGAGCAGGCCGAACAAGTGATTATCCTGGCTGTTGATAGCGGCATCAACGTCTTTGATCTCTCTGAAGCACATTCAGGTAGAGGTGATGTTGTACTCATTGTCGTCTCTTTGATTATGCGTTGTGTTCGTTATTACTGCGTAAGAAATACACGATTTTATTTTTCTTTTCTTTTTGTTTTCAGAATGTTGTTGTATTTATTTAACTGCTTCAACTAAAATGGCATTAGCGTTTTTATTTGGTAGATCGTTGATTGATAGGTAGGTACAGATTTATTTTACTTTTGTTTAATATTATTTGCGCTTCTATACTTCTATTATAATTTATTTATTAAGAACTTTTATTGTAACAGCTAACTGTTTAAATATGTAACTGTTGATTTTGAATGTCACATTTACAAAAAACTTTATTAATTTCTTATTTGTATTACCTATTTGTTTTTGTAAGTGCATGTATTGTTTTCTAACAGTCAATTGTCAATAAGTAATTTTTCGTTGAAATACTAGTGATGCAACGGATATCCAATTACTATCTGGTATCCGCCCACATATTTACTATACGACCGAATACCGGATAGTTAAGAAATAGAAAATAAGTATAAAATTGCTACCAGCATTTAAAAAATTTAAGTTTATTCTCATAAAAAGATGCAAATTTGTTCTTGGACGTCAAATATTCGGTTTCCGGCTATTCGGCCAATTCATGATCCTTTACTTCACTACTCAATATTTATAGTCCGTAAATAATCTTGAAAAATAATTTTCTCTCCACAATGTAAATATCGTTCTGCTGTTATTAATTCTCATTATTCAATGTTTCAACTATTAGGTACACGTGCAGAAACAGAACTTGGTCGAATTCTATCTCGGCGTTCATGGAAACGAACCAGTTACATTGTCATCACCAAAATATACTGGAGCACCAAGTAAGACACTCAAAAGTTTTGAATAACCCTTATTCATTAAAAACTCTTATTTTTTGTCCTAGATCTGAGGAAAGAGGCCTCTCGCGAAAACATATCATAGAGAGCGTGAAGGCCAGCCTCATGCGACTACAACTGTCCTACATTGATGTTGTTATTGTGCACAAGGCAGATCCTATGTGCCCTATGGAAGGTAAGAACCTCAACAAAATTTTAGTCTTCAAAATATAGTACAAAAACCCCATCCACATAAGCGTTCACATTGCTTAAAAGTGGGACATGTGTATGGTCGAATTTAGTTATATGAATTTAAACCACGAAGTATAATATAAACCACGGTGTATTATAATATATAGGTGATGTGATTTTCACATAAAAGCATTGCGCGAAGTTGACGTCTTAAGTGGACTAGTTCAGATATTTGACCGCTAGATGTCTCTCCTTACCTGATTCATGACTTCTATATTTTTAATTCAAATTAACTGTCAAAATACTTTTCACACACAGCACCCCGTGGAGATTAATTTCAATCATTTGTAAACCGTCTTACAATTAGGCACGTAACACTTCCTGTTTACACGAGGATATCTTGTATTTTGTACTGTCAATTTTGTAGTTTTGTTTCAACTGTTTATCAAAGGTTACTATTACTTTTCTCATTTTCCCCGGTTTTGGCACCATTGCCCAATCAAAAGGTGGCCTCCTTTGGCAGCCGCCTTGCCCATTTAATCTGTCAGATTTTAGTCTCTCCTGACCTCATCTATAGTTTTTACATCGTGATATAAACACAAGAGTGGACTATCCGTATCTTAGCAATACTGTAGATTTGTGGCATTTTTGTTTACCCGGTGGGAAAGAGAAAGATTACTACAGGGCCCGTGCGTTACCATCGTTACCGTTGTTTATCGTTACAAAATGCATGCTCCGAGCTGGCCTGTTTGTACTGTCTCTCTCTAAAAGGTAAAAAGAAAAGACCACACTTTATCCGCCCTAGTGTCCACTCCTGTCATATATTATACTTCATGGGTTCAATCAATTCGGTTCAGGTTTGGTTCCGGTTTACTTAATAGCAGCGGTTCGGTTCGGTTCGAGTCCCTGAATAATTTTTTGTTTGTAATACAATGATGACTTTGACTTTTTTTCAGAGGTGGTACGGGCGATGCACTACGTAATTTCTCAAGGATGGGCAATGTATTGGGGCACAGCAAGATGGTCTCCTGTAGAGGTAACCTAACCCTTTTTAGTTATTGGATGATTTTTTGATTGTAGACTTAAAAAATATAAAAATTATGTTTAAATGAATATATTTTTATCGACGTCGTTGCGGTACATTGGTTGTTGCCATTCAAGTCTAATTTAAGTTAAAATTTTAAGTTGAGTTTACATTATTAACTCAAAATTAAATCTAGCACTCAGCTCTCTGCATGTTTGAGTCACCCGGTCGGCAGTGTGTGATTGTCGTTAAATTGTAAAAACATCTTACAATTACACTGCATGCGGACAGTCAAGCTGGCCACTTGATCGTCTTAAAAATGTAGTCCTGGTTGCAAAAATAATCTCTCTGTTGCCGCTTTGAATTTCAAAGATCGTCGCACGGATTGAGATTCTGGCTGCACCAAGATGAATTGATCGAAGTAGTTGGATTCCACTATAATAATACCATTCTGTAATTGGGAGTAAATCCTGTTGAATGGTTACCAGCAAATTAAATTATCATCCAATAATTAAATTAGTGGCTTAAAAACTCAAACCTTGTTTAGGTAATGGAAGCGTACACAAATTGCCGACAATTCAATTGTGTCACGCCAATAGTCGAACAAGCCGAGTACCACATGTTCTGCAGAGAGAAAACTGAACTTTATATGCCGGAATTGTACAATAAAATAGGTGTAGGTAAGAAAATCTACCATAGAAATATTGAAAAGTTGTTTATTTATTGATGTTTTAAGGTTTGATGGCCTGGTCTCCTCTAACAATGGGTATTACTCAAGGGAAAGACGATAGTATGCAGATATTTTCGCGATCGAGTTTTAAAAATAAGTATAGTTCGTTTTCGTGGACTGAGGATGAAACTGCCGCCGCCAACAAGGAGGTAGGACACTTCTAGTTCAAACCTTTTCTTTAAATTGCTAACTCTTTTCAAATCTAATAGAAGTTTTCATTTTTATTTATTTACTTCTAGATTCATGACACAATTTGTAAGTTATACCACTTATGATACAGGTAGCAAAATTTCAATTATTATATTGCTAATCACATTATACAAATGTTATAATTTGCCTTGTATGGGTTCCTACCCAATAGAGAAATTCAGAATGACGTTATATCCAGGGGACAACATACTATTCCAACTTTTGCATATTTTTGATTAAATTTGGAACAGTTTCTGTCAAAATGTAATTTAAATAATTGTTTCATGATACAAAATACCTATAAAACTGCATATAAAATGGTATTATGTTGACAGTTACATTTAAAGTTAATATAAAAGACCATTTTGACAGCTGCCCCTGACAAATTCATTTGTTATGGATTCGTCTATTCTCGAAAACTAAAAATCTGACGTGGGCACCACATGACTTCCTTGTACGCCTTGTGTGTTCATACTTTTCTTAATAACTAAAATGTAGAATAATATAAAAAATTCTTTTAACTTATTATACTAGTATACTCACATATATATTTTAGTCATTTTATTTAAACTGCAGAAGAAGATATAAAGCATATTTTACTATTGTCACTGTCATGTCATAATCATTTAGCTTTACGTAGTAACAAATGTTAATCGATCATGGACTACAAGATAAAGAAATACTAAATTAAAAATATATACTTTAATTATTCCTAAATGATACCAGATACAAAAATATTTATAAAATACCGATTTTAGGTAATAATCACATAATCTTTCATTTAAAATAAAAAAATTTGTGTTAAATTAAATATTTATCGAAATATTTTTAAAAAGTACTACTTCCGGTTTATAGATTGAAACCAAAAATAGGAGGTGCACAACTAGATGCTATAACAGTCCTAAATACAAAATTTCAACTTTCTACGTCTAACCGTATTTGAGTTATGCGACACACATACGTCCGTACGTACGCACGTACGTACAGACGTCACGACGAAACTAGTCATAATGGATTCAGAAAAGGTCAAAACGGATATTTCCATCAAAATCTGAAAACCGAAATTTTTCGCGATTACAATACTTCCTTATTACTCCGTACAAGGAAGTAAAAATGTAAAAAATGACATTTATGCAATTTTCAATTGTTTCTCTTGACAAAGTGATAATTTCCCATGGGTTGCTGTCAGTTTAATGTTAGTCTCATTGATCAATTTCGCACACGTGATCAGAATTAGAAGAATTTCATTGGATATTTATTTAACCGAAAAAAATTTCACTTGAACAATCCCTAGGGCATTTTTACAATTTTTGCCAATATATTTTGTACGTCATTGGTCAGAATTTAAAAAATTGAAGCAAATGATTGGTTAAATTAATATGTGGGAAATAGTCATACTTATAGTCGGAGAAGTACTGTAACGAGCAAGTGAAGAAGAGTTGAAGACGTTCCTCCATAATATACCAAACAGTTTCCGTTACCGGAGCTAACGATGGAACTTCTGAACCTTACATTTATCAGTATTACACAAATGTTTCATGAATCTAGAGGTCAAGTAGTAATCGTTTCTTTCCTGTGGTTCCGTGCAGCTTCTAGAACTTTAACTTCTTCTTGTTCTCGTGGGTAACTTGAGTGTTTGGGACAGAGTTTTTGTTGGATAAAGGATCGGCTCCAGCCGGAGGAGACGCGGCGGCAGGTGGACAAGGTGCGGGAGCTGAACGTGCTGGCCGAGCGGCTGGGCTGCAAGCTGGCGCAGCTGGCCGTGGCCTGGTGCTTGAAGAACGAGTCCGTGCAGTGTCTCCTCCTCGGTGCCGCTACTGTCGAACAGCTGCACGAGAGCATCCAGTCGCTGCAAGTAAGTGCGGAGGACGAAATGAGATCCTTAGCATAATGTCACTCACGATTGGTGTGCTTTTATCTGTGCATCTATAGTTATTTATGTATCTACGACAAAAAGTGATACATTAAGGTACAAGCAAGTTGTTGTTGTTGTGGCTTGTGAGTATCTTAATGACACTTTTTATGTGAGGTTTCATGTGCAGTGCTTAATTTAATCATTTAATTCAATAAATGTCAAATTTTATAAATAATGAAGTTACTTGGCAATGGTCTCGTTATAAGCCGCAATATTTTATTTTGCGGCCTAGACCTTTAAAGTAAAATGTTGCGACCTAGGCCTTAAAAATTATATTTTCCGGCCTTTAGGCCATTCACATAAGTATTTAGTTTTAAGAATTTTATAAATAATGAAGTTACTTGGCAATGGTCTCGTTATAAGCCGCAATATTTTATTTTGCGGCCTAGACCTTTAAAGTAAAATGTTGCGACCTAGGCCTTAAAAATTATATTTTGCGGCCTTTAGGCCATTCACATAAGTATTTAGTTTTAAGAAGGTTTTAAGGTTTACATTTATGTTTAGGCTTAAGAATATTTAAATTCACACGAGCATCCGCACTATTCACTTTCTAGCACTAAAGACTTAATTTAGGTTTATGTTTACATCTTACTAATGCTATTTGAAGTTAAACTAAATGCTTATGTGAATGAAGCTTTAAATAGTCCTAAAATGTTACTTTATGTCACAGTACGAAAAACATATTTTGTAATATGCGAGAATGCAGTATCGTACATTGCTATGACAAAAATAAACATTTAAAATTCCAAATGACAATAGCAGGCAAAGTCGGATTAACTCCATTGGAGAAAATAATATAATATTTAAAAAAAATAGTGATTTAAAGGAATTAACGAAAATGCATCGCAAAACACAATTATCTTTCTTTGTTGTGTTACACGCCTCCTTTACTGCACTTACTAGGTGTTTGAATATTGGTCCATTAACAGAGAAGTCATAATTACACTCAGTAAATTATGCTTACGTCTTCTTATTTTTACTTAAGTTTGTATAATAAAATTTGTAGTAGGATCCAACAATATGTATTTAGTTGAGATAGGAAGGCTTCAGGAATTCGTGTTTATCAATCTTTATTTAGATAGAATAAACAAGGATTCCTGAAACCTTCCTATCTCAACTTAAATTTGTATAGAAGAAAGTTGCTTCGTGCTGCCACCTATGCTTAGCTTAATGCTAAGGATCTCAATGCTTTTTGTAGGCTGTCGGTCTATGGAATCCTGGCTACTTGATAGAGTTACGGATGTATATGGAATGTATGTTTTAGTTGGTGCCAAAGTTAAATACTACTATGATGGCCGATATTGAAAGGATTTTGGAGAACAAGCCGACGCGACCACCAATGGTGTCAACCCTGGCGCTTAGATGACAATCAATGTGCCCCCCTGGCTCTATCAGGTACGAACTCCAAAATTTAATAGTTTTTTATGTATCTAGGACAAAAAGTGAAACATTCAGGTACAAGCAATTTGTTTACAGTTGAGGCGTCTAGCCGCGAGGTCAGAATTACTTGTGAGTATTTTAATGACACTTTTTGTCTGAGATACATACAAAATTTTATTTCATATTCTTTCTTTTTAAGAGCTGTGTTCCGTTTAATCATTGTATTTAATTCAATATTTTATTAATGAGGTAACCTTGCAATGGCTTTCTTATAAGCCACAAAATTATATTTTGCTGCCTAAGCCTGTCACAGTACGAAATAAAAAAATCAATAAATAGAAAACCGTATTATTAATAATCCAATAACGTTAATGGTTGTTTAAATAAACTGGCTGAATTTTGGTATCAGGACAATATCCCCCCTAGGACAATTTCCCCCTAGAAAGGAACGGACATAGAGTTTTTTTTAGAAGTAAAAACCTAAAACACTGTTGTTGTTTAAGTGTATTACACATTTTAATAACTATTAGTTTATGTTAAAAAAAAAACGGAGTTCTGTTGGACTCAAGAAGGGTTTTGTTAGCATAGATAAGTTTATGTCAAAAAAACGGAGTTCTGTTGGACTCAAGAAGGGTTTTGTTAGCATAGATTAGTTTATGATGTCAAAAAAAACGGAGTTCTGTTGGACTCAAGAAGGGTTTTGTTAGCATAGATTAGTTTATTATAATTAAAACACATTTTGTGTAGGTGGATGTTGGCAGGGGGGTATTTTTAGGGGGATGTTGTCCAGGGGGAAATTGTCCTAGGGGGGATATTGTCCAGGGGGATAATGTCCAGGGGGATATTGTCCGAGGGGATGTTGTTCGGGGGGATATTGTCCTAGAATCCTGAATTTTTAATTAATTTTTAAACCAGCCGATGTTCAGATTCAGATTGACTTATCATCAACTATTTTATTTTGGTGTCCGATTCTAGATTTATAGTTTGGTTTTATTTTGTTTTTCGCTTCTTTGGTGTTAATGATCTAATTTGGATGAAGGTGGTTGTTAAATATGGTTGTGTTTTCATAGTGGGGGCCAGGGTGGGACGAGCAACGCAGACAGCCCAAAAGACGTAGACGAAGTAAGCAACACTGACACCGAGACTAGAGAGAACCAAAAACTTCCGTTCTGCGAGATTCAGTGACAAAAGGTCACCGAGTTTGTGAGAACTCGCAAAATAAAAAGTCCCGAGGAGAAGTCGGCGAAGAAGTCTATCCTGGACGACAAGGACAAGCGCAAGTTGTCCACGACGCCCGAGGATTTCCCGCGGCGCAGCGGAGAGCTGTTCAGCATGTCACGGCGCGACAAGGACGGGCGGAAGAAAGACAAGGACAAGGACGCCAGCCCGGTGCCAGTATGAAACTTGCCCCCCGTTCCTGTTTCCGCCAACGAGTTTCTTATCTAGTCCTAGCAGCACGGGGCTTCTGCAAAGCAAAGCATGCGCTTCGACTTTAGACTTCAAAGTGGTGGCCGCGGTGCCGTCCTGGCTTTACGTCACTTTCACGGCTCATCTCTACATCACCAACACACGTATTTACACTGTTTTCTAACGTACGGATTTCTTCATTCCGACAACATTGTTTCCATCGTCTTACACTGTACACTTCGCGTTCGTTCCGAGGGGCGGTTGATAAGTAATCGACCTAGGCAAGAAACCAAGAAACCACAACTTTTTTCGGCAAAACTCAATTTATTTCTCAACATATATAGTCTTTTCAAATTTTCTATACTTGATTTAAAAACTTGAAGGAGCGATTTGAAGTTGACTTGCTGAGCCATATTTACACTGAGTAAATACGAAAAAAATATCACTAGTTTTTTTTGCGGCAAAATTAAATTTGACATTTCAGCGGGAAGATTATCTTCTCTTTTATTTTATAGCCATTGTCTGTTAATTAACCACAAATATTATATAATTTATTACCAAAAAACTACGGTAAAACGTAACAATCACTGACAATGACAACAGCTGACGAGGCAAAATGGAGAACACTCATTTGTTTACTCTACTCAAAGTTGGTTTTGTGTAAAATTGGTGTGACATCAACCATTCAAAAACGATCACTTTTAGCACTCCAACTTCAGATTGCTCTTCCTAGTTTTTAAATGAAGTATAGATAACCACGTGTCATTATGACGTCACAAATAATCGTATGATTCAAATTAAAGATTTTAGTTACAATTTTACTCGATTGTTGGCGCTGCCGGTTTATTAATAACTGTCAAAATTAATCAAAAATTTTAAAAAAGTACTAAACTTGATGCAAATATCAAAAACATTTGTGCTCTCTCTATTATTACTTAATATAATTTTCAAATTGCGTCTATTATTTATATTACTTCGGAAAAATTTATCTGAAATTGCGAATTGTAAAACAATTGACTTGGTAACTTCGTCTGCCATTGGGAGTTTAAGCCACGCTCCCTTACCGCTACGTTCATTGTTTCAGTATAACGGAAAGTTTGTGTGTTAAACAAAGACAAAATATAATACAAGTTATGTTTTCTTAGAACGTACTAAATTCACGTGGGTGTCAAGAAAATTTGAATAGGCTTTTCGATTCCCTCCGAATAATGAGATTTCTCGAAGCTTTCAAAATAGGTTTCTGTTTCAGTGATAACCTCCTGATTCGATTCAAATCTCTTACCACGAGATTAAAAATAAATAATATTCGCAGGGAATTCTTAAGAATATGGTGGATGAGGAATCAATTAGTATCGCAATTCATAAAGTTTGTTGTCGACTGAGAGAAAAAGTTGAGCACCCGTTCGGTTAAGATGTCCGCTCTTAGTCACTTGTCGCTTATCATTTCATGAATGTAAGCGATCATTTCTGGCATGACAAAAATGCAAACATCGTTTAATTTAGTTTTCTTTTTCAAAAACAAGTAATCATTGTACGATGTAAATTGTGTTCAATTTTGAAAAAAAATGCAAAGTTGTTAATGTTCAAAGAATGTCAAACACAAACCCAATGACGCGCTTACAGTAGTCATTTGAAGGATATTGTCAAGGCCGATTACTTATCAACCGCCCCTTGTTGGGTTATGGAAAAAAGGACCCCATAAATTGACCTTTGACAATGTTTTCCCAACCTTTTAGGGAGTTATTTTTTGTCAAGGTCCTCCTATTGAATGGGTACCTACCTTTTCTTCCATTAGTACGTGTTACATTAGAAAGATGATGGAAATCGTTATCTCCATCCGTATTTGTTACTTTGCGTTCGCATCGCTTATATTATACGAATACCCAACATGCCAAGTAATATAATAAAGAGTAAACTAGTTAATGAAAATTAAACGAGTGATTAATATAATATATTATGAATATTAATACACTTGTACATAATCTACGATGTAAGCTGACACGTACTAATTCTTTTTTCGAACCTCGCACCCTGAACAAAGAAAACGATGTAAATTTGAGTCATTTCACCACCAACATATCAGTTTTTGGCAAACGGAACAAATGTTGAACAATATCACTTTGTTGTTTAAAATGAAAAGATTCTATCTATACATTGTTACATCGGTATATATACATATATTTTTTGTTTCAACTATTTGTATAATCATTACAAATTCTAAGTACCGAAAGAGTGTAATATTCAGCAATGTGATACTTATATTGCTGTATATTTTATTATTGTTGTTAACAAACGATCTTGTAACTTGATTGCACCTCTTTATTGTTTTAATTGTTGTTTATTGTTGATTGTTTCACTTTTAAGTCTGTAACAGTACATGAATATTGTGTTTGTGATCATGTTTTAAGATCTGTTTGAATATTTTTGCAGTTTGATTCTGATTTTCAAAGTGAATTACTCAAAATTGATGTGTTAACGGTTCGAACGATGCAGTTTCAACTATTGCTAAACTTGGTAGTTTATTATAGTAAAAGGTTCGACCAATTTAACTAACTATTTGAGAAGTGTGCTTTCATGTATTCCGCACATTTAAATCGTAATTGTAATAACGATTTATTCTTTTGTCTGCAAATCGCATTCTCATAATGCATTTCCAATACTAATTTATTAGAATAATCAAGCATTACAATTTAAAGTTTTGACGAACAATAAAAATGATAACAATATTAATTCTTCACTAAATATTTTGTAACTTAAATATTATAAGATAATAATGCTGTGTTTTAAGATTTTACTGTGACAGGGGTTTGGATTTCGCGAGAACGGTGCATTGCTACGACTATTGCCAACTTAATAAATTTATTACCAAAACCAATTAGTGTTCCTTGAAATGTTCGAGATATTATTTGACTTGAACTCGTTGAATTCGCATGGAGATCTAGACTTCTGTCACTGACACCATTATCTCTGGAACTGTTAAATTTTTTATGCAATATTGTAGAGATATTAAGCTAAACAAATATAGATAGTGAGATATTGTTCTTATACTTCATCAAATTATTATATATATACACATTTCGCTCACTCTTTACAGAGTTTTGTTATTATCTATTGAACACTTTAAGATTTTATATATATAGCAAACGTTTTTCAATTTTATGTAGTTACTGTTGTTATTAGAATTGACTTTTTTGCAAACTTTCTTTCATACTTGCTTTCTTTTTAATATGTGTCTGGTGCTCAAAGGTGGATGTTCAATTTCGTTCAAAATTCTGATTCTCTAGTGATAATCATTTGTGATAAACTGCAAACAGAAATTGTTCACCTCAATAAGTAATATTCATCAACGAATTGGATTACTAATCAATAATTAAATTTGAGTAAAAAAGAAAGTTTGCATCTCCGCGCGCTGTATATAACAAAACTTCTAAATTATTAAACGAAACTGTAACAGGTTCATTTCATTTCATTGTTGGAAATCCTTTGTTGGCCTATAATACTTAACAATCTTTTATTGCACATTTATTGTGTTTCAAGTATAGATTGTTTATTTATTGAAAGTATTGTATGAATACTGAGATTTCTTTGAAAAAAATAAATATTTATTTCTGAAATATACATCTATAACATTTCCTCTAGGTGGCAGCTGTATTTTATTATTTTCTTGTTAATCCTCATCCACATAAACATTTAGTTTTAAGGTTTACGTTTAAGAATGTTTAAATGCATATAACTACATGAGCATGCGCAATTTTAACTTTCTAGCACTAAAGTTTGAAAGCTCCAAACTTTAGGTTTATGTTTACCACTTACTAAAGCTATTTTAAGTTTATTATGTGAATGCTATGTTTCTTAAACTTAAATATAAATGTAAACTTTAAATACATACAACTAAATACGAACATTCACACTGTGAATGCTCGTATTTAGTTAGATGTATTCAAACTTTTTAAACGTCTTAAAATCTAGGAGACCTACCCAATTATAAGTATGTGCTATATTAATCAACCAGTGCTTCCACAAGATTCTAATTTCAATTATATGTGAGAACATTGAGCGCTGGTTGGTTAAATTTGCCACTTATACTTATAATTGGGTAGATCTGAATCTAGCTTAAAACTAAATGCTTATGTGAATGAGGCTTTAGTTTTACACAAAAAATGGCTGAGTGGTGGCGGGAACAGAAAGGAGATGTAGACGGGAACACATCTCTTCATTTTGCTGCAGCATTAGGAAAATATCAACTGTTGTTTAATTCCCTCACTGTAGGCTGTGAAATTAATGCTCAGAACAACTTCGGATGGACTCCTTTGATGCAAGCAGCCAGGAACGGAGAATCAACATGCGTGAAACTTCTCATTGACTTTGGCGCTGATGTGGCCAAGCAAAATCGTTTCGGTACGTTGGTAAATTTGGTATAACTTGAATTTACTAGTTTTGATTAGGTATTTGTGCGTTGTCGCTTGCAGCAGCTAGTGGTAATTTAAATACAGTGAGTTTAATTTTAAAAACGTATATTCAAAGAGGAATACCGCTTTCTGAAATTGAAAAGTATTTTTCACCAGTGTTTTTCGCAGTTTTATTCAATCAAATTGATATTTTGAGGTATTTACATAAGTATTCGTATTGTTTAACGAAAGCGGTACCGTTAGCAGGTAAAATTGTTATTATTTTTTTAAACATTCATATAAATATTTTTTTACTTAGGTTTTACACCAGTTGCTGTAGCTCGAATTTTAAAACACGAGGAGATATTAGGATTTTTTAAACGGCGTGGAATCATGGCGGTTAACGTACAAAGTCCTTTATTGAAAACTCAATTAGAAAACTCTATGTCTAAGAGTACTCCTTCCACGTGTAAAACATATTCACTTTTATCTCAAAACCCTCATATTCCTTCAGAGATTCCTTCTCTTATGTTTAATTCTCCAGGAATATCTTTTAATAGTTACCAAACTCCAACTAATTCCCAGTTCTTAAGTCCAGTACATCGGTCTCTTCTACAAATTAAAAAACGAAAATCTTCTAATTTTCGTAGTTCTCCAATGTCGGCTACACCAAATTTGTCTCCGATTGATTTCCTGAATGGTAGTGTTTGTAGTGCTAATTCAATAATATCTTTGAATTCAATATCGATAGGCTCTGTGAATTCTAGTCATCATATGAATTCCAGAGTAAAATTATCATTTTCTAGTACTTCAAGCAATGATAGTTCGTATCATACTTGTCGCAATTTTAGCAGACCAGGGTAAGATGTGTATTATGATAATGCAACAATTATTTTATAAGTTTTCAATTTAGGAGTCCAATGAAACAACGAAGTTACTCTTACAATGTGGAGGTTCATCCAAAACCGGCCGAAGTTGCCTTAGATGATGAAGTATTTTTATCTTTTACAAATGAACGTAATAACAACAATCATCATGAATTTGCTGAATTACTGCGAAGGAACTCATTGGACAGTTGTATATCTTTATTTAAAAAACATGAAATTGATATGGAATTGTTTTTAACTTTGTCTAAATCGGATTTAGAAGAAATTGGAGTGGACTGGGAAAAAAGAGACGATGTTTTAGAAGTCATTTATCAATGTAATAAGATGCAAGATGGAAACAAAAATCATATAAAGTAAAATATTTTTAATTAATGTTTCTTGAGAGTTTTAAGTATATTTTAAATTATGATATTTATGTATTTTATTTTATTGTTTGAACTGTAAAAATTTGAGATATTATGTCATTGAATAAATCATATATTTATCATTTTATTTCTGTTGTATTCAAATTTGAGTCAGATTATTCTATACATTGTTCTAATTTTAGTTTTGCAAGAATTTACTTCAAATTTTTTATAAACAATTTGTTAACAAATAGAACAAGGTAAAGGAAAGGTACTTTTTATTTTTCGCCATACTTGTATTGGATTTTTGCTAAAAATTGGGTAGTGATATTTTAGTCTTTACATCTCATTTTTGATAGTTTTGCGATGATGTCTGTATATATGTATATAAATATAAATACGATATATTAAAAAAATATATTTTTAGAATTTTACATTTGAATACAAATTGAAAGAGCTGATTGGATTTTTGATACAAATATATTAACCGAAAGTGGTATTTTTAAAAGAGTGAAATTTTTTTTGAAAAATTTCGCTAAGTTTCGACAGATCTATAAAATTGTAAATATTAAACAAAATTGCAACCAAATTTATAATCATCATATGAACATTATTTGTCAACAAACATTGATGTGATTTTGTTCAATATTTAAAGATTTACAAATTTGAAAAACTTACAGATTTGCACACACAATCCCAGCGTTAATATTGTATTTAAAGACGTGAATAAAGTATGTAAGTAATAAAATATTGTAGTGATTGTACATTTTTGTTAAAATTCAATTTTCTAGATAAGGCGGAAGGTTGTGTGCTGGCTGCTGGCCACATCAGATTTTTATTGTTCTTTTTATGTTCTTTATTATCATTACACTTTCTAAAGTACCGCAAGTGTAATAATAATAATTACATTTTTGGAAATATTATCAGTGAAAGTAATCTGAATTTATTTTAAGTGAAAGTATTTTTTTTAAATTCAGAAGTAGGGATTTAGTGTATGCGCAGCTATGTTTGTTTGGTTGTTTTGTTATGAATTTGGCCAGTTGTGAGAAATGGCGGACCGAGCTGACAGAAGATCGCGCCTGAAAGATGGAGAAGGCTCCAGAAGTTGTAGTGATGAGCCCCCTAATTCAAGACTATTTATTGTGTGTGGCAAACAGTTGACAGAAGAAGATTTTAGAAGTGCTTTCTCAAGATTCGGTGAAATAGAAGAAATATGGGTAGTGAAAGATCGCGGGACTGGCGAACGAAAAGGTAGGTTCACACGAGGGAAATCAAAATAGTAGCAATATAATTAATTTAACATTTTAGGGGTAACTTATATCAAATATTCAAAAACATCTGAAGCTGCAGCAGCTTTGGAAGCAATGAACGGAAAAACTTTAGGAAGCTCCTCAAGACATATTAAAGTTATGATTGCTGCCAGGTATGACGCTAATTATATTTTTTTACAGTAAGCCTCATTCACATAAGCACTTGGTTTACATTTATGTTTACGTTTAGAATGTTTAAATCCAAGGTTTACATTTTATGTTTAAGAAAGTAACAATATAGGTACGAGCATTCACAGTGCCTGAAAGAGGGATGTGTAAATGTTCGTATTTAGTTATGTAAATTTAAAGCTGCATTCACATAAGTATTTAGTCTTAAAGTTAACATTCATGTTTACGTTTAAGTAAGTTTGAATACATCTAACTAAATATAAGCATTCACAGTGCTTGAAAGTGTGAATGCTCATATTTAGTTACATAAAATTAAATTTTCTTAAACGTAAACATAGACCTTCAAACTAAATGCTTATGTGAATAAGTCTTAAACTTTTTTAAATGGAAACCTTGTGAATGAGGCTTTAACTATATAAGCATTCGCACTTTTCACTTTCTAGCACTAAAGTTTGAAAGCTCCAAACTTTAAATTTATTTTCATCACTTACAAAAGCTATTTTAAGTTAATTGTGTGAATGCTTTGTTCCTTAAAATTAAATATAAATGTAAACCTTCAAACTAATTGCTTATGTGAATGAGGCTTTACAGAGTTAATTATATAATTTTCAGCCGAGAGCAAGGTTCAAAGCGAGAAGGAAACGAAGAGGAAAGGGTTTTACGATTATTTGTATTAGTTCCTAAAACTATGACAGACGATGAGCTCTATGACCATTTTAAAGAATTCGGTGACATTGACTACGCTTCAATAATCCGGGACAAGGAAACTAAAGAAAGCAAAGGTTTCGCTTATATTAAATTTTTTAAGTATGTTTCAATTTCCTCTGTGTAATCACCACATATAAAAAAGGGGCACATTAGTCTGCTTGTACAGCCAAGGACATCGTTGGTCCAATCAAACTAGTGAAAGCATTAACTAACTTCCCGCGGTTTGATATTTTGTAGTTGATTGCATGACTTGATTGGCTAAACGATGACTTTATCTGTACAGGCAGAATGACATGCCCGGGATCTATTTCATCATACCGGATCTTATTTCAGATTTTCCCATGCAGCTAATGCTTACGAAAATTGTGATCGTAAGTTCAAAGCTGTATTCGCCGAGCCAAGGCGAACCAAACAATCTTATGACTTATATGATAGTAAATTTTCATCTTTTGACCAATCTCATTTTTCTAAAAGTGCATATCCTAGCTTGCCAGCCTCTGATGTAGCAGGAGGGGAGGGCTACAACAAACTGCAAGTAATTGCCAGTCCCATGCTTAATCAAGATCAGCTGTGGAAACTCTTTGACATAGTTCCAGGCGAGTAATATCGTTGTAGAGATCTTTCTAGATTAGCAGACATCTGGGTTGCGCGAGAATTTTGAAGCTTGCCAGTACTTTGTACTATTCGTTTAACAATACAGATGCAGGATGAATTTTCACAAAATTTAGAAGCATGAAAGAATTCTTGTGTGAATAAAAATAAGGTCGTACAGGTGTCAAGATAATCTGGAAACCTCTACTCTAGCAAGTATCTGGCAACACATTCTAATATCAAGTTTGTTTTGTTCAGGTTTGGATTATTGTCATGTGAGATTAGAAGGCAATCCACGGGCAGCAAAAAGTGTTGCCTCTGTTGTTTATACCAGTCACCAATGGGCAGCGTATGCCAAAGATAAATTACATGGATTTGAATTTCCTATTGGACATCGGTTAATCGTTAAGCCTGACCCAGACGTGTAAGTTATTTGTTATGCTCAGTTCACACGAGGTAAGTTTTTCTTTAAAAGTTTATTTAAATTAAATAAGTGCTAGGGGCTGTCATAAAAATACTATAAAATACCGTTCATACGGTGAAACTAATTATTTATATTTGATACTAAATTAAGTGACATTTTCGGACTATTTATAGGCCGAAAAATAGAATTTTGCGGCTTATAACAAGGATATTGCTAAACTCATTTATAAAATAAAAATATTTCTGTCATTTATCATTTGATATTTATTGAATACAATGATTAAGTGAAGCACAATATTCGAAAAAAAGAGTATGATATAATATTGTGTATGTATCTCAGACAAAAAGTGTCATTAAGGTACTCACAAGTAAACTTGCCTGTACCGCCTGTACCTTAATGTTTCAGTTTTTACCCAAGATACATAAATGAAAATAACTATTATAAAAAATTATATAACACTCAGTGATCTTAAATATATATTATAGAATTTATTAGTTTCTTCGTATGAACGGTATTATTGACAGTTTTTTTAACAGCTCTTAGCACTTGTTTTACTTTCAAGAAATTTTTAGGAAAAACTTTCCCCGTGTGAACAGGACATTAACTTTATTTAGTTTAGATAAATGTAGATCAGCGAGTTTTTACGTCCATCTGTGCATTCCTTCGCAGATCAGCGCTGATCAGCATTTTATTCTACAATTGATGTTTGATTTGTTGTGTTTAGTAGCTCTAGATCATTTTCCGACAGCGGGTACAGCAGTACTGGTCGGAATTCCACGCCAGCTCCTAGAGTGAATCCTCTTCAAACTGACCTGGCGCACCTCGCAGAAACCATCGCCCAGGCCACGAGCGTCATCCAAGCAGCCGGACTTTCATCAGGTTCAGTATTCTTTAAATTCGCGCTCTTCATCATTGTCGCCTTCTGTTACTTTGTAAATATTGCAGTAGCATTTGTTTATATCTTCTTTGAATAAATTGTTTCCAACAGCCGCGCGAGTTTTTATCAAAATTTTCGAGATCCTTTGATTACTAATTTTATGTCTACGAAATTGCATGATTGTGAAATTGTCCGTGCTTATTAATTTATACTAAATACTTTTTGACGATAAAACCGATCTTAAATTGGCTACTTAATTTACAACTTAAACAAATATAAACTGTTGACATTTTAAAAAGATTTTTTTAAAGGAGAACAGCGATTTGACACTACAGGGGTTACTTTAATCAGATGTCCTAAGCGCGCTTTCACACGAGACAACTAGTGGCTGCAATCAGTTAACTGCACGGACAACTGCACAAATATTGCAAGCAACTTTGCCGCCACCGTGTTGCGCAACTCCTACGTTTCAATGGAAAAAATGGCGTGTACAAATGAGAAATTACTTCTCTTTGCCTTGCTAATGAAGAAGAAAAAACTCAGGGCAACAGAACTTTTTTGACAAGAGTGTTACTAATCTAAATGATATATGTTAAATTCTATATCATTCTAACTCACGAGATTACGCCTCCAGATTCGTTATAAAAAATAACTACTAATAATCCTTATTCACATAAGCATTTAATTTTAAGGTTTCTATTTATGTTTACGTTGAAAAAAGTTAAAATCATATAACTAAACACGAGCATTCACACGTCCCACTTTGAAGCACTGTGGATGCTCGTATTTAGTTAGAAGTATTAAAACTTTCTTAAGGCGCTACATTCTGATTCTATTGCAGTCAACAAGTGTAGAGCCTTAAACGTAAACATTTAAAATGTAAACTTTAAAGCTATATGCTTATGTAAATGAGGCTTTACTTGAAAAATTTACTGTCAATAAGTAAATATGCACGCGCTAGACAAAGTCACTCAGTGGCATCGTGTGCAAGAGCATATGCCTCAACTGGAGTGGCGGCAACTTCGAATTGCGGCAACTGGTTGCACGACTGAGCAGTGTGCAACTGTTACCCGGCCAAGCAACAATGCTTTACGTTGAGGCAACTGCTTGCCGCCATTAGTTGCCCGGTGTGAAAGCGCTATAATAGGTGAAGTAAGTATATATTAAAGTAGCCCCTGATCTAATACACAAACAGTAAATAACAGTCTAGAACAACGTGTTTGTCTGCTGTGCTGACTGCTCTTGAACTAGACGTTTGACTGGACTCTGGACACTTACAGATGTGTTGTCCACCACAAGATTATCCACGACCGGTGGCCGCGACCCTGACCAACCGAACTACTGCAACGTTAAACTGCCGCCAGTGCAACCCCTGGCCGATATTGATGCTGACACTGTGGCCAGGTTAATTATATTTACATACCTCAAGCTCATTTCACACTATACAAGTTTCTCTACAACTTCTTACATAAGAACTTGTCAAAGTGAAGTTTTCATCGTTGTGGTTGTTTCAAATATAGAACATGTCATATTTTTCATCGCTCATTTCATACAAGTTATTGTATGCAGGTGTTGCATTATAATTTGATATTTATGTCATTTATTTAACTGTTCTTCGGTATATTTAATGATCACGTCGTGATGTAGGTTGCATTAAAACTTTGACCAGAAACTTGTACAAGAACTTGGATGAAAACTTGTATAGTGTCAAACGCGCTTCACTCATTACTTTCCTCTACATTTACAATTAACATCCATCATTTTCACAAGAACACAATTTCAGAACGACAAAATTCATCCTAGTTGCAACACAAACTAAACATTTATAGAAGAATTGATATGATTCCGAATGCCGACCAATCTTCAAACTGACAATAATTTCAGATTTGATAAATTGAAAATTATGCGCCGGATAATAATAATAATTTTTAAGCTTCACATTACCAGATAAATGTTTATTTTTTGTCTAGGATATTTTTGTCGTCGTTTCAACCAAATAGGTACCTTTAATCCATCCTTCCTCAATTATTTTATTTTGGTAATAGTCGTATTAGAATTCTTGTAAACAGATTTCAAATCAACCCTAAAGTATTCTACTATCTCGAGCGATATTCGACCTTATGAATCTATCCTTAAGTGCTATTTTAACCCTAGGGCTTAAAGGCCATATGGGTAAGGTACTAAGGAGCAGATAAATCTGCAATCTGATAAGAATTCTAAGCTAATGGTGTCGTAAATAATTTTATTTTGAATGAATATTTTAAAAGTTCGTTTATCATTTTTTGAGTATCTATATTGCATGTTGTGAAGTCTTAAAAATTAATATATAAAATTTTTATAACAAATTAATAATAGTTTTTGTGAGGTATTATGATTTTTGTTATTGTGTTTTTATTAATTTTTATTTGAAGCACTATGTTTTTATGTTCATGTGTTTGTCAGCACGTAACAAACTTTGCACTTGAAATTGGACTTGACTAAAAAACAATTACTAACCGACATTTTATTTTAAATCATTTTATTATTTTTGTTTTACATCACTAATTCTACTTGTCTAAAATTAACGATTAAAATATCTGAACCATAACTGACAATACATATTCATAATATATAAAAATTAACTTGGTTGCTGTTCATTTTGTAAGTGAATATTCTTGGTTTAGGTGTTTCATAGTTTGCACGCCTCAACCGCCGCCGATTTACGCGCTAAGGGACGTATTTTGTCGATTTGGACATCTTCTTGATGTCTATATGCTTACCAACAGAAATTGTGGGTATGCGAAATATGCGAATAAAGATTCTGCAGAACAAGCTATAAAGGTAAATGTTTATTAGTTTATTTTAATGAATATCTTTTATTAATTTTGTGTTTAGACATTGCATGGAGCCGAAGTATGTGGCATTCGCCTTAAAGTGCTAGAAGCTGAAGAACCAAGAAACGGAGATGACAGAAGAAAGAGAATGAAAGTTGATGATTAATAAATGAAGTGATTATTTTTATTATACATAATTAAAGATGAGTTGTTTAGTTTTAGAATGTTTTATATAGTTATTATATAAAAATCAAGACGTCCATATAATACTGCCATTCTAAAAATAATCAGTTCATCGAATATGTTCAATCATTTTTGCTCGAAAATTTTACTTCAAACTTATTTATTCTATTTAAATTTGGAAATTAAGTATGTACTATGATTAATGACATCGATGTTATTTTGTAAATTGTACAACAAATAAAGCATGTTTGAAAATTAATAATAAATTTCCTTTATCTACGATTCATGTATAACATGAATATTAAATGTCTGATGTTTGCTATATAATGCCATATTTTAATCCCGCAGGGAATAATACTCATGATGAAAATTACTTTGCTCGAATCAATTTCTCTGTGCAAATAATTTAAAAAAATTGCAATGTTTAATTATGTAACTATGGTGATAGAGAATTGAAATTTTTGCGTACCTATTGGTATTTATTTTATTAAAATCTTGTACGTAATAAATTAGTCGTAGACCCAACTCGCTATAATGGCTATTATTCGCTCCGATGATTAAAACCCTTGCTCGCTCGTATTGTAAACTTCATCTTCGGGTATAATAGCATCCATTATAACGTCGTTGTACAATATTATTATTCAGTGAAGTACGCGCGTGTAGCGGCACTTGTTTCAAATTTGACAATGTGCAACCTGACGATAGTCACATGTTTTCACCACACGTGTTATGCACCAACTTCGCGTCAGTCTGGCTGTCTTGATTCGGAAAGATCAAATCATAAGACCCAACCCAACTCCAGTTATTTACATTTGTTGTTTTATTGTGAAAATTTTACACTTAAATAGTATTATAGGAATTTAAAGCGGTGAGTACACATTCTAAAAATACTGCTTAAATATATTTATCCCACTTTTTAATTGAAAAATCCAACGTTGAACATAGAAATGACGCTTGTTAAAAAATGGCTGCGGTGTTTTAATTATTATTTCCTTACGTCATTTTACTCGATATTAATTTGATTCATGCTTTGCTCCAGGAAAGCCTTAATTAATATCATATGTACAATTGTTTAGCCTTTATTGCACTTAATTTTATGTACACAATTTGATAGAAATATTGTTAGTATGCTCATTAACATTTGACATTGCATGTAAAGGTGATAAATTCAGCTGCAGAATTTACAGTAAATCGTAATTGTTATTTTCAGATAAAAATGCAGACGATAAAGTGTGTAGTCGTTGGAGACGGTGCCGTCGGTAAGACTTGTTTACTTATAAGGTAAGTTTCTTTATAAATTTAACATATTTATCTCACTGTATCTATGAGGAATCTATAATTATATCAATTTGCATATTAATTTATTGGAGTATAGCACTTCTTCGATGTGCTATTGACTGATCTAGTATTAGATTTTAACCTTGTTTTTCTTTTAGTTACACGACTAACAAATTTCCATCTGAGTATGTGCCCACTGTATTCGATAACTATGCGGTAACAGTAATGATTGGAGGAGAACCTTATACCTTAGGATTATTTGATACTGCTGGTAAGGAGCTTTTTAAGATTTGTAAGGTTCATTTTCATTAATTCTTTAAATTACAGGTCAGGAAGATTATGACAGACTCAGGCCGCTTAGCTATCCACAAACAGATGTTTTCCTGGTTTGTTTTTCCGTAGTTAGCCCGTCCTCTTTTGAAAATGTCAAAGAAAAGGTTCGTATACAATCATTTGTTTCTTTTCTGCATCAATAATATTAACTTTTTTCGTCGATTGACATTAAAAGTATTATTTTATTGACAGCTGAAAGTCTGTGAAGTGTCACTTTTAGTGCCTAGGCAATAAAATGTTTTTATCTACGTCCATTGAAAAATAAATTTATTTTATACGTAACTAGTAAGATAAACTCCTCCATACACACTATTGTATTATGAGTCCATTATTCAACACTAGTTTTAATATTTTAATGAAAACAAATTGTAAAGAAATGTTTTATTTAAAAAGTCGTAGATAAAACGTCGCATTTACTTCGCACATAATGGCTATAAATAATTGGGATGATTATACACTCGCCTTCTGCTCGTGCATAAACTTTCATCCTCTTGAATTATAGCCTACATTATGTGCTCGTTAAATAATATACTATTAATGCCTAGGCAGTAAAAGTAATTGTTGTTATGGTGAATCAATAAAATTTCTTGAAAATATAAATAACAAATTTGTTTTTTCAAAGCAATCGCTCAACAAATGCGCATTGAGTCACATAATTTGATGGCGATACCTGTTAAAATATTGAAAATAATTACTAAATGAAGTAATATTAATTAATAACAATCAGCAAAAAAATAATGGGCCGAATTCAGCACTCGTCTTTTACAAATGAAGCTTCTCTAATTACAATGGAAACATATTTTGTCTCTTTTATTTACAGATGGAAACATGCGTTTCTTTTTATGTGTTATTTTTAAAGAAGCTTCTTGAACTTAGAGAGGAGTGCTGACTTCGGCCCAATGTGTTCAACATGGCAAAATACTGATTTACTGCCTAAGCTAGCCGTGGCAGTAAATCTGTGTTTTTTGTCTAGTTAACAAATAACAATTTTTCTTGTAGTGGGTTCCAGAAATAACGCATCATTGTCAAAAAACGCCGTTCTTGTTGGTTGGCACTCAAATCGATCTCCGTGATGACGTTGCGACGATTGAAAAATTAGCGAAAAATAAACAAAAGCCAATTAGTTTTGAACAGGGCGAGAAGTTGGCCAAGGAATTAAAAGCTGTGAAATACGTTGAATGTTCAGCGTTGACGCAGGTGAGTCAAGTGTTCTTTATATTCGCGTTTTCTTATTGGAAATTCCAAATCTTGTTGGGATATTTTTCACTTTATTAATTGTTTGTATTATTACGTGACTCATTGGAATTTTGAAATTTAACGGTTGTTCACCTTATTGGTTTCATTGAAGATTTAATTTTACTCTAAGATTATTTTATTTCTTAAACCGCATTCACAGCCCGAAATGTGTGACATAAATTTGATAACCGTTCACAGCTCGAATTTTTTGTAGCAAATCGATCGTGGTATCATCTGGTAAAAAATTATATAATTTCTAATTTTATTAAAAGCTTGGCTTCATATTTTTCTCAAATACACTCTAATTTTTTAAGTCTACAAATACGCAAGTACACATTGCCATATGGCAGCTTCACAAATTTTACAGAATTTCACCAAATTTCCGGCTTTAAACTGCATTCACAGTCCGAAATTTGGTGTAATTCGTATGACTGAAATTTGAAGAAATTCATTTAAATATTCACAGCTCGAAATTTGAGTCGTAGCATAATCAAGACAAAAAATATTCAAACGCTTTTCAGAACAAATCTGCTGTTTAATTTATAACTCCACAAATTTCACCAAATTTCGGGCTGTGAATGCAGCCTTACGCTGAATTATTTTAGACGAAAATTATCGCGTTAAAATTATCTCTATGGCTCACCTTCATAAAGTTTTATGGGTGCCGTAAGTTCGTTAGTAATTTATGTTTGGAGATAATTTTTGGATAATTTATCCACAGAAAGGATTGAAGAACGTGTTCGACGAAGCCATCCTGGCGGCTCTTGAACCCCCAGAGCCGGTAAAGCGTAGGAAATGTGTGCTGCTGTAAGAGGTTAGCTTTTGACTGCGCTGAGCTCAGTCTGTCGTTCTCGTTCTAACTCCAGCTCCGCTCAATTTTTGAATGTAGTTATCCAATTTTAACATTCAACTTTGATATATGCGTCAATCGTATAAGTCGCGTCGTCCATGCATTCATTTTCTGTTATTTAATTGATTCTCATTTTTAGTTTCAAGTGTATTTTAATTTTAATGTATGATCGTTTATAAGATGTTAAATTATAAATAGTATCCCGAGAATCAGGGTTTTATTTTGTGAAATTAGTATTGACTGATTTTTATTAGTTAATAATAAAAGATGTATTTATTTTCTTCTACTTTACCGCACAATAAAAATTGACTAACTTGAAATAATTGCTTCCGCAGCCTAAAATAGTTAAGATAAACTACATTCAAAAATATTCCATGACATCACTGTGTTTGCAACTGAATTTTATAAACACAGCTGGTTATAAATCTAGCGCATATGACTGTTCGAAATGATCACTTTTGACAGTTTTATGTACCTGTATTCGGAGATGCGTTGTTCAAATAAGACTTGCTTCTTACCGAATATAATAACGCAGGTTCGAAAATATGCTAACTGCCTACTCTAAGGCTAGCCCCATACTATCGATTTTTTTTCGTTTGACTGTTCAATTGCCTGTCAAAGGACTATGGAATCAAAAGGAGGTGCACATATACGACACTGTCGTTACCCTTTAATACTATAATATTTATAACTAGAAAATTCGTACATGGAATCATAGAACGACTGAAACTCATACACAAAAATATACTAATAGAAAATTAATATCAAGAATCCAGTGAAAAATTCATGTAAAGGAATATTCAAATCTAGAAAAATCTTATCCGCCTTCTTTACACATGCGTCAGATACTCACGTGTTGAAACAAAATTGAAAATCGACCCAACACGACGAGTATAGTGCTCCCCTTTCAGTCGCCCCCCTTGTGACAGTCCAACAAGCTGCGCGCAGCGGCGTGTGTCAGTTCTAGTTCAAAAAGCCTACAGCGAGTTAAACAAATATTATTTGAAAGTCATTTTCACAATCGCTGGAAAAATTTAAATATTCCTTTACATGCGTTTTCTGCATCCATCAGATTCTACATTTGAATTTTCTATTTGTGTATTTTCTTGTCTCTGAATTTTCGGGTGTTTTAGGATTCTACGCAATAATTTTCTAGCTCTGAGTTTTCAAGGGGAAGGCACCCTATTTGATCCCAGTCTTTTGACAGACAAGTAAACAGTCGAACGATACAAAATTGATAGTATGTGGCTAATCCAACACCTGGATATTGAGTAAGGTGTCTAAATTAAATACACTGATCTGTCACTTTAATATGAACGAGTTTCACACTAAATCACAATAATGTGTTTTTGAAATAAACAAAATATAATGATACCATTTTATAAATGCTGGTACCGTGTTTTGTTTGTTTTGAAACAAAGTAGGTATCGTTTAGGGTTGATTCGTTCGTAAAGTGACAGAATATAATAAGGTGCGGGGGCATAGCAACACTCAATATCACGAATTTCGATCCTGTGAGAACTGTGGATTCAACAGTGACAGGTGCTTTCTATATGTATATATTATTGGAACTGTTGATATTGGGTGTTGATCTACTATATAATGAAGTAATAAGTTTTAATATCTTCCAGCTTTGATTTTTAGTTGAATTTGTTGTAACGAGCGACTGAAAGAATAAGTCAAAGCAGGAAATGTTATAACTGGGAATCAGACGTAGGGAAGGGCTGATTTGTATTGCAATATTGCCTTAATTATTGAGTGTCCACTTTGTTTAACGTTACTTGTGCAATTTGTCTAAATTTGTAGTGATTTTATACCTTATAGAATTTGATATTTCTTGCATCTTCGTACTTTTATATTTCTGTGGTTGCACTGAATTGCAATACAAATCGGATGTATATTTGAGTGACTGAAAATGTATATATGATGATGAGTGTTAAAGAATTTATTTAGTTTTGCATTTATAATTTCATTTAATTTAAAACGGCAGAGATGCTACCAATTATAATTTAACAATTCTTATATCTAGTTTTAACATTTGTCAAGTATTTTAATTCAAATAAATTACCATATCTTTTAAATATTTAATCATTTCAAACATTTTATAATTATACTTAGTAGTTAAGTAATAGCTAATGACAGAATGAAAATTCATTTATATACAATCATGAATTAATTTTTGTTCTGTTGTAAAAGTTAGTATTGCATATTATTATACATTTAATATTAAATATAAATAAATCTTTGTATAATAAACATTCAATTTTTATTCAACAACCAATGAATAATCCTATAATTTATTCTTTTATCATTTTTATCGTTCAAATATTTTAAGGGCGTTGCTAGGTATGCAAGTCCACATTGTTCAAATATTTTTCATTTAATAATGACCTTGAAATCGACAAGTTAGAGATCTGCAATACTCTGAAGTTGACAGCGGCTGTAGAGGTTATGTATGTTTCAATGCGGCTACTATTTTACAATACAATTAAGTAAAATAAACATTTATTACAGAAGTTAATAACAAAATGCGAAAATTACCACGAGCAAGTCTACTTTTAGATACATTACACAAAGGTTTTGTGTGTGCTTGTGTAGGCATTACACTTTATGGTACATATCATATGGGATGGAGATTTTATAGATATTATTCAGTACTTAGACCAGAACAACAGAAAAGAGATCTAGAAATGAAGAATAAGTTGTTAGCTGAAGGTTCTTCAGACAATTTACAAGATAAAGCTCCACGGTTAAGATTATAATAACTCAATGTTTATGTTGTATTAGTAGACATTTAAATTATATTGTTTCACTTGTTTCTATAATAATTATTATAATGAAATAACAAACACTTTAGTCGTTAATAATTTGTTACTCTTTATTCATTATGAAACTTCCAAATGTAAATTAGTTGATAAGTTTCTCTTTTAGGAACAAATTTCTCATTGTTCAAACAACAAAACGGTTTTAAACAATGCGTGCTACTTTCGTAATCATACGTTACATTCCCAGCCTATTTTCTATCTTTTATTTAAGTATTTTCAATCAAGTTCGTTTATATTATCTGATGGCTATTAACTTATTATTTATATAATATTACTACAAATAACAAATGCTGTTTTAATAATCATATAGTTAAACTTCGAAAAAGAAAGTTAGGCAAATTAAGCTGTCTGAAACGGGCTTGTTCGTGAAAATGGTTAGACTTCAAAAATGGCGTTTGGTGTGGACAGTTACAAACATTTAAACTTTGTTTATGTGTAGAATTAATAGTTAAATTTTATAAACAACAATGGCTTCACGAAGGTAAATATTTATAAACTTTTTCATACAAAATACGGAAAATTTGTTGACGAATAATGTTGTTACATCTCTTTGTTTCTGTGACTGTCAAAAAGACCCGTTTACATGATTGTATTTTGCGGAAATTATTTATAAAAAATAAGGGCAGTTATTTTTGCAAAATAAAAACTTAAGATTATTCTGTTTTAAAATAAAATTACTTGAAAAAAATAATAAGCCCAATAATGCAATTGTTCATAAAATAAATTTTTGTTGCAAATTGTAAATTATTGATGAAAACACTTAGAAATTGTGTCAATCAATTGCTTCAGCAACTGGTAAATGTTAATTCAAGAAGGCTTACATTAAACAAAAAAGTATCATAATAAATTAGGAATCTCATAATGATTTTCAATTGTTTTACAATTTCCCACGGTGTGTAATAAAATAAGTATAAATTACTTAATTATAAATAAGTTTTATAAATAGTGATGTACAGTCTTATATAATTGTTGATTGTATAATTTATTTGTGTATTAAATTAATTGTTGGTTATATTTTCAGGTGGTTTCATCCTAGTCTAACTGGACTTGACGCAGAAAAACTTCTAATGGATCTAGGGTGTGACGGAAGTTTTCTCGCGAGACCTAGCACTAGTAATCCTGGAGATTTTACTCTTTCCGTAAGGTACGTTTCGATAAAAAACACAACATAAAATTTTCACCAGAAGACTTCCTATTAGATTTTAATTTAATTTTCCCGCCAAAAACTAGTTAAATTTATATTAATTTCGGGAATGGATGTTCATACACAGGAACAAGCAAACCAGAAGATTCAAATCTAGAAAATTCATAAGTAATAAAATACCTGCATCAAATGATTCAAATAGTCAATGCCGAAGCGAATATGTGGGACTCAAGAATGGTACTGGCTAATACTGGGTTGTTCAGTGCAACTCAATCTAATTTGTGTATCCCCTTGTGTTGGGAATAGACAAACTAGTTTTCCAGATTTGCATCTTCCTGTGTTTGCATTTGTGCGGCATCTAAAATTCTAGATTTGCATTTTTTTGTGAATGAATCTTTTAATGCAGGTATTTTGAAAATGGGTTCAATACGAGAAAATAAAATTCTAAAATAGTAATACACAGATACGAAGATTCAAAACTGTAAAAAAAAGTAATAAAATATAGGAAGATGCAAACACAGGAAGATACATACGAAACTTATAATCAAAACCAAATATGTGGGGCTCAAAAATGATATTGGGATGTTCATTTAGTTCAGTTCAACCTAATTTATTACCCTTGTGTTGAAGAGATAAACTAGTTCTTTGGATTTGCATCTTCCTATGTTCTAAAATTCTAAATTTGCATTTTGCTGTGAATGAATTATATTTTCGGGTGTTGAATGGCTACCCGGTATTTTGTTATGTATACATTTTCTAGATTTGAATCTTCTTGTGCATGAATTTTCCTGTGTATGAATATTCTAGAATTTTATTTTATGGTTTTGAATGGTCACCCATTAATTTAAAATAGGAAGTCTTCAAGAATCTATGTTTTAACAATTTTTATTATAATCTAGTATACTATAAAATAAAGATTTTAAAACAAGGATTCCGACTTTGAATTAATACAATTTGTTGGATCCCTCTTCAAATTTCATAATGAAATTTATATTATTTATATTTTTAGGAGAAACGGAGAGGTAACTCACATAAAAATTCAAAACACGGGCGATTTTTATGATTTGTATGGCGGTGAAAAATTTGCATCGCTCTCAGAGTTGGTCCAGTTTTATATGGAGAACCAGGGGCAACTAAAAGAAAAGAATGGTGAAATAATCGAATTGAGGTATCCTTTGAACTGTGCTGATCCCACCACTGAACGGTGAGTTTCTTTCATTCGTTTATTTATTATATAAAGAACACAGGGTGTTTGAGGACAATAAAACAAACTTTAACAGCTTATTTCTGAAGGCATATTAAGTAAAAAATATCATTGAACATAGCTCCCATTTCTTCTGGTTAACAAAATACAAGAGGTTGAAGTTAAAAATATCACGTTTTTCTATTCAAGACAATTTTGAAAAGCAAAACGTTACAGAAAAATTAATTAGTTTGACAGATGTTATTTAGTGACGTTTAAGCCTCATTCACATAAGCATTAGATTTATGTTTACGCTTAAGAAAGTTTGAATACATTTCCCTAAATATGAGCATTCACAGTGCTTGAAAGTGGGACGTGTGAATGGTCGTATATAATTATATGAATTTAAACTTTCTTAAACGTAAACATAAATTTTAAAACTAAATGTGTATGTGAATGAGGCTTTACAATTCGAGATTACAAATGCATTTATTATAATTATTTATATAGCTCATAAAAAATTCATTTGTAATCTCGAATTGTAAATGTCACTAAATGACAGCTAATTAGCTTTTCTATAAAGCGATTTTCTTTGTTTTTGTCTTGATTACAAAATGCCCTCATAAGTTTGTTTCACTAGTCTTGAAGCACTCAGTATAACACGCTTTTTTATTTTTGTATATTATGTAATATATCCTTGGCAATGATAGAATGTTGACGAAAAATATAAACAAATGCTACGTGATTTATGATTTAAAGGCAGGGGAAATTTCTGAACAATTTAATGATTGCAATGATTAAAATGTCGAGTGTATTAATAATACGTTCCCTTATTAACACGTCCCCTTATCAAGACAATGTATAATCATTTCCTTTGGGTTTAAGTGATTATTAGAGGTCATTGAATGAGCTTTATTTAGTCACATGCTTATTTATACAATTAAATTTATTATATTAAAAATAATTAGTACATTTCATAAAATAGTGGAGTAGTTGACAACTTATATACCGATTTATTTAATTTATTGGTTTATATTGCGGTGAAATATTAGATAATTTGTGTTTTTAAAACCGCATTTCGATATCTTGAATGGCACTGTTACTTATAACAGAAAAATCCATTTTTAGTAAAATAAATTGTAGTTCTTTAAAATTTTAAAATATTTGTTTCTTTAGCAATAATTATTTACCTACCACATATTTTATTCAATATAACTGCAGCAGGTAATGTTATTATAGTATTACTAATGTTTGAACGTTGCATCTTGTAGTGTTTATTTTAATTTAAAATCAAGTCGTGATTGTGACGGTAATTTATCTCAGACATGTGCATAAATAAAATGTTTTAAAAACCACATTAATTTTTAATGAGGTAGTTTTGTTTAAAGTTCAACATGAAAAGTATGTATTTACTTTTAAATCTTACTTTATTATGTTTTTACAAATGAAATTTAACTTATATTTGTTTTAAACAATATTAAGTTTTTTAAACAATTTTGCATAATTTAATTAACAATCTTTACGTCCTACATTTCGATGTTGACACATATTATACGAAATAATATTTCCAGATATTTTATAGAAATACATAATACAAGGTAAACAATGAAATAAAAAAATACGTAGAATTTTAACACATTTTTTTTCCGTAATTTTGTTGAAAAATTATCCGTTGGAAATTCCGGATTCACAATGTTCTACATTTTGGTAAAAATAAATAATTATTACCTAATATTTAAATGTTTATGTTATGAGTAACTGATTGGAGCACCATTATGATGTTATTTGAAACTGTGTAATATGAAAATGTTTTCAATTATTAATATCGTTAGATCATGATTCTTCATGTTTTTCAGTTTGAAATTTTTAATAACAACGCCAAAATTATTAAAATTGTAAAACTTAACAAGAAAGTGTTGCGCCTTAAACTTTATTTACATAATTCACATAAGCATTTAGTTTTAAGGTTTACATTTATGTTCACGTTTAAGAAAGTTTGAATAGATCTAACTAAATACGAGCATTCACAGTGCTCGAAAGTGGACCGTGTGAATGCTCGTATTTAAGTTAAATGAATTTAAAGCTTCACATAAGCATTTAGTTTTAAGGTTTTCATTTATGTTTACGTTTAAGAAAGTTTACATTCATATAACTAAATTCGAGCATTCGCACTTTCATTCAAGCACTGTGAATGCTCGTATTTAGTAATAATTGTTTTAACATACTTATGCTGCATTCATATAAGAATTTTATTTTAAGGTTTATGTTTATATTAAAGAAAGTTTTAATACATCTAAAACGAGTATTCACACTTTCAAGCCATGTGAATACTCGTATGTAGTTATAATGTAGCATTCAGTTTTAATAATAGATTTATGTTTACGTTTAAGAAAGTTTGAATACATTTCACTAAATATGAGCATTCACAGTGCTTTAAAGTGGGAAGTATGAATGCTCGTATTAGTTATATAAATTTAAACTTCCCTAAACGTAAACATAAATAATCTAAACCTAAAAACTAAATGCTTATATGAATGAATCTTTTTTTAAACGCGACGCGCCAAACTTCGCTCCAAATTTCCGTCTCAGATATTCTGAATTGCGATCTGGAATTCCGCTGGTCCACTCACGCGTCAGGTACACATGCTTCACCGCTGACCTTCGTGTCACATTACTCAAGGTCACTTATGTTTATGCACACACATACACACACGCAACACAACACACGTGGTACACCTAACAAGTCACCATACGCCTTGCATTTCTTATAGAGCATAACATTCGCGAACGTTTCTGAAGAATGTGTCTATGAAATAGTGAAAAGGGCACTCAAAATCGCGGAGTAAGTGTAAGATTATGAAGATAGTGCAGTTGTTTTGGTGCGAAATAGTGTGAGTTGTTTTTTATTAACTATTTTACACTATTTTATTTATTTTTTGGACAACCTGAAACACTAGTTTGTTATTGTATCGCACAGTTTACATGTTAGTAAGTTGATATACCCAAAATAGAGCATCAATATGAAATGTCGTACTGTTGACGTTAATTTATTTAAAAAATCTGATGTGGACAGCACAAGACCTTTCGCCATACTCTACCTACTCTTTTTATGAAATTATAGGAGGTATTCACAAATATATTTTAGTCATTTTATGCAAACTGCAGAAGAAGATATTAACGATGTGCCACTATAGTCACTGACACTGTCAAATTAAATTTTACGTAGTAACAAATCTTAAGCAATCATGGACTACAAGGTACTGAATACCTACTGAAGTTTTATACTCTAAATTATAAACAATAATTTAATTTCTAAATAGTACCTACCATGTGCAGAATTTTTTTTGTAGTACTAATTATTGTAGATGACAAAAATATAATCTTTCATTTAAAGTAGAATATATTGTGATAAATTAATTATTTATTGAAATATTTCCGGTTTGTGGATTGGTACGAAAATTTAATGAACTCTTAAGATTCGTATTGTTTGATATTTTTTGAGTTTTCGTCAAGGAAAAAATTGTAACATACGGACAGACACACACACGCACACACAATTCGTATTATAGAGGCCCTAAAAAGTGCTTATTCACTAAAAACTCACACTAAAAGATTTTGACCCATCACAATACCTCCCTTATAGAATATAAGGCGAGAGGTAAAGAGGAATTAAATGCAGAATTATAAGAAAAATTAAAATAATGTCCATAGCTAGGTATAGCTATTTGCCAAATATTGTCATTCATGCATTTTATTAAATTCTTGTTTATTTATAAATTATTTTAGTAAAACGAGTGCAGTTAGGCTAAAATCGATCAGCATTTTGCCTATAAAATAGGTAAATTTTACATAGATGTTTCGTTCTTGTTATAGTATTTAATTTAGTTTTATTAACATCTTCAAAATTGGGTGTATTAAATTATCTAAGTTAGTAGTTCATTAGTAGTTGAGTCATCAATTGAAGAATTGAAGTACTGTGAATAATGCCTAAGTACTGACATACCTACTGAGTAAAAATGAGATTAAGAAAGGTGTGCATTATGTGCTAATGTATACCCTTGACATTTATAGTTTCATTCATAAAATTTTTAGTCTTTTATAGTTTTAAGATATGCATAATGCAATAAATAATCATAAAGGTGCATTGTTATTATATGCAATGGTGCAAAACTGTTATTATTTATGTCAAATACGTAGGTACTTATCTATATTTTCAATCGTTAACTGCGACTGCGTGTGTCAAAACGGAATAAAAATATGTTATTTTTATTAATTATATCATCAAAACTATGACAATATAGATTTCCGAGTAGATTCCTTTTTAGGAAACAGCAGTTCATGATATTAATATCTGTACCTATACTTTTCAATCGTTAATATCTAAATTATGTCACATATTAATTATGTCATCAAAACTATGACAATATTGTTTAAAAAATATAGTTTCCTTTTTGGGAAACAGTAGTTCATAATTGTTCATGAAGTTTTCAATATTCTGTGAATTGTGTCTGTGTAACATTTTACACGATTTTACATTACCAAGAATATAATTCATGTAGGTGTTGCTCAAGTGTTGCTTTTCCATTTGTAGCTCGACTGAGTTTTGTCTCATGACAAAAATACTTGCAACTTCATAAACCTTATTCAATATCTGCTCTGACAATGACCAATGACACAAACGAAAATTTATTAGAAATGGACTTTAATGGAAAATTGAGCTGTTCATACGGATTCTTTGAGGATTATTCAATGCTTCTGAATCCTGGAAGAAAATAAATTCGCTGTTTGGAAGCTACTATGAATGAATTAGAAATTCTCCTTTTCCAAGACTCATGAAAGGTTAAATTTAGCTGCGCCGATATTGACATCAGGATTATTTTTCGCAAAATTCAGATGTATGAAAGAATTCTTTAAAAATCCTTGTGTGAACAGGGCTTTAGATGGTCGAACACGCCACTGTATCGGTTACAAAGAAACATTTGTGTGCTATGCAGTTCGATCACCGATAAGACGACGTTTCTTTCGGACAGATGTCGTAGGCCGTAAGCAGATTGTAAAATTAGGCTTTTTAATAAAAAGCCGAGGCATGAAGGCATATTATGAAACACAATGTCACAATATTTTATTTCACGCAAGAAAGGTACTGATTCATTATTTAGTTCGGTTCACCCAGAGCTGGGAGTATCTTACAAAAAAAGATACTTGATAGTATCTAATGCCCTGTTCACACGTTGCTACTTTGAAGACGCATACGTGCTACTGTAGCATGAAAAGAAATTCAAATCGAAACAATTACCGCAAAAAATCGCTATCTACACACACAACGATCAACGATGTGAAATTATCAACGAGTAGTTCTTGAATGTGTCTTCAAAGTAGCAACGTGTGAACAGGGCATAAGATACAAAAAGTATCTAAGATACTTATCTTAGATATTTTTTATTTTAGGTAAAATTAAAATACTTTTTATAAATATCTGAATCTTTTATCTTAAAAATGAAGATACTTTATCTTTAGATATACCTATTGATATATTCAATGTATTTAGATAATTTTTAAGTAATATTTCCAATATATAAAAGCGAGTATAAAAGTATCTAATATATTTATAAAAGTAGCTAAAACATTTTAGATAGGTACATTTTTGTATCTAAGTACTTAGATGTATCAGATAGGAACTTTTATGCCTATGAGACACCCCTGGGCACACCGGTCGAGGAGCATCGATTAACTCCTCGATGAAACGATAGAACGCACCCCGTCCTCGACGAAAAATAGGGACGCCGCTATTTTTATCGATTTGTTCCTCGATGAAACGAATGTATCTCATTTCAGACGTATCTTTTGTATTTGATTTCGTGCAAAACATTGATGTATTTGTCATTTGTCACCGATGAAATAGAAATCCATCGCGGACGGGTACGTTCTTTCGTTTCATCGAAGAGTTACTCGATGCTCCTCGACCGGTGTGCCATAGGCATTAAGAAATATTTGTATCTTAATATACTTGGAATTAAAAACATCTAGATACTTAAGTATCTTGAAGAAATTTATACAAATATTTATAAAAGTATCTAAGATAAAAGTATCTTTCCCAGCTCTGGGTTCACCAAAACTGGAGTAGGTATATGAAACTCACGAAGGGATTGGGTTCATTATTTAGTTCAGTTCAAAACTCAAGAAGGGTATTCGTCAACTCATGGTTTCTCATGGTTGTTAGTAAAGACTACTATGCATACCACTGATAATTTTTTTTGTTCAGTTACTGAAACGTGTTTCTGGATTTATACCTAAGCTGTCGGTCACCTAATAATATTTTTTATAATGCGCCACCTGGTATAACAGATCGGAAAGTAAAAAATTAAATAATTGTAGGTGATGTTGCATTTTTCCGTTTTAAATTAAAGCAATTATTAATCCCTTCATTGCAGGCGATTAAAGAAAGAACTATTTATTTCTGCAATTAAGTTTACAACTTATTGTTCGGGCGATCTAATAAACGCAATGTGATTGCATCTTTTCTTAGCCGGCTAATTTAAAACTGAAGTGATTCGCTGGCCTTGAATAAGTCAGATTGTTTGCTGATGACGATGACACACGATGCAAGTTTTTTTATTTCAAATTAATTTGTGCATAAGTAAATATCTGGAACATTATTCAGCAAGATGATATTGCGTTCTAAAGTGTTTTTCTATTTTTATTTTATTTTGTTGGTAATCAATCAAAAAGATTGAATTCCAATGGGAAAATAAAATCCTAGAATTTTCATACACAGACCAGAAGATGCATATCTAGAAGATGCTAGCTAAAAAAGTAATAAAATACCTCCATCAATAGATTCATTCAAAGGAAAATTCAAATCTAGAATTTTATGCCCTGTTCACACGAGAAAAGTTTTCACTTGTAATATCACATGTGCATTAATTCTTTCCGGAAATTTTTTTGAGTGCTTTCCAACAACATCTTAATTAGCTCGAGTGGTACACAAGAGCTAATTACGTTGTTTGAATGTACGATAAAAAATTTCCTGGACATGAATGAATGCATGAGGGCACGAGTGCATATTCGGTAAGAAAATCATTTGTGTCATGCGATTATCACTAAATAGTATCTTCAAAGTAAAACAAGTGCTAGGAGCTGTCACAAAAAACTGTCAATATCGTACATACGGGGAATGTAATTATTTTATTAAATATATTTACGATCACTAGCTTCAATATATTTTAAAGAAATAATTACTTTCTCCCACGGTTTCTCTGTATGACCGGTATTGACAGTTCTTCCATAGGTACTTTTGCTGACATTGTATTTTATTGCCACACTTGCTCAATCATTATTTTAATATTAATAAAGTCCTGTTCACACATTGATTCTTTGAGGATTCTTTCATGTTAAAATAATATCGTGATTTTTATGTATAGTATGTGTAATTATTAACAACCGTGGCCGCGACATTTAATTTATATAAGTACCTACTTGAAGAAATTATTAATATACATAACTCATTAATTCATTTTAAATTTATACAATTTTAACTAAACTGACCTCATTATCTTATAATAATAATAAAACTTAATTGATCAGTTCATTAAACAATATTACATAAATATAACTGATTAATATTAGTTTCACCTACATTGAAATTGATTTTGCAAAATTTTAAAAATCAATTTTGTTTCGCAAGTATTTTTTTTATAGAAAAATGCAAGAATCAGAGGAAACATGGTCAATAAAACCGATTAATAAATACCTATCTCATGCTTTAGGATTGATATGATAATATAAATAAAATGGTTTATTGTTAAATTTAAAAAATCTGCTTACCAATTGGTGGATTTTGCGAGAAATAAGCACACAGCAGTCGTTAAAACGATAATTCCTCGTCCGGACTAAAATTAATTCTGCGTAATTTGTTACCTCCCGCTTTATATTCTATAAGGGAAGGTATTGTGTGAGTTTTAAGTGAATAAGTACGTTTTAGGTTCCCTAGAATTTGAATTTTAATTATTTTTTTTTGATGACTGTGCATGTGTGTATCTATCCGTATGTTACAATCTTTCGTAAACGATAACTCCAAAAAGATAAAATATTTAACAACCAAATTTTATATTTAAGGTTTTAGAACTAATCTTAAGAACCCAGTGAATTTTGGATGCAATCCACAAACCGGAAGTAGTACTTTTATTACTTATCTCGATTCACAATAAATTCATGAAAATATTTTTTATTTCTAATGAAAGATTATATTATTATCTGTAATTAGTATATTTAATATATTTTTCTGTATTTAGAAATTAAAGTATTATTTATAATTTGCAGTTTGAAACTTCAGTATCTTGTTGTCCCATGATTGTTTTACATTATTTGTTACTTCTTAAACTGAAATTGCTTATGACAGTGACAGTAACAAAAGTGATATATCATTTATATTTTCTTGTGTAGTTTACATAAAATGAAAATAAAATGTGAGTACAATAACTATATATTTATATTATTAGTAGTTAAAAGTGTAAGATATGGCGGGAGATCTTGTGCTGGTCACATCAAATTTTATACTTTTTGGTGTGTAATCAGTACAATCCTCCAGATCTGCCATTTAATTATTTTTCTGAGGTATTGAATCACCCTGTATAGTTCTCGACCTCGAGATAAACCATGAGAATTTAAAATTAAGCACGATGCGTGCATATGCCCAAATATTGTGTGTTTACCATCACTTCTTAAACGGATGTAGTTTATAAATGATAATATCCGTCACTGGTAGGATAAATTCATATTGAGATTCTGCTTCCGGTGACGTCACAACTAAATATACCGAAAAGTGCGTTCAATCTTGAGACCCATTTCCGTTTTACGAAGGACGAAAAAGAAATCTAAACACTGTGAAATTCATCGCAACATGCAACGATTTTTGTTATTGGAAAAGTACTGAACCCTCACTATATTATATCTAATAATTTTCCATGCATTTTGCGCTGCAAAATCAAACTAGTATTCATCGTTTCCTGTTCCGTCATCAAAGGAAAATTTTTATATTACGTTATCATTGTTATCATGCGAGTTAAAAGAACCTTGACTAATATTGGCTTATAAACATGTTTTGATTTTCCTACTGATATGATATATGATGGATTTTTACCCCGTGAAAAACATCTCATTTCTACACTGTTCTATTTTCGTGTAATATGCCTTTTTTTGTGTTACATCCAATTGAGGAAATTATTTTTACCTCTCGCCACTCAGTACTGTAAGAGAGGTATTAATTGTAATCATGCTAAAATTTCGATAGTGAGTTTTCAATGGATAAGCACGTTTTGAGGTCTCTAGAATACGATTTTGATAGTTTCGCGATGATGACTGTGTGTGTGGATGGCTGGATGGATGGATGGATGGATGTTGGAGGTACGATAACTCAAATACCACTGAATAAAAAAAATGCATAATTTTTTATATAAAATTCTGACATCCTAGATTAGATCTGATTAGATTTTGGTGTTGATCGTGCAACCGGAAGTGGTAGTTTCTTGAAGATCTGAAGAGTTTTTTTGAAATATCCTCAAAATATATGGATTATACTAAGTATCTATAATTTGTATTTAAAGCGTTGTTTCTATCTAGTACCATTTTACAATACAAGACATTAAAAATTCTACAAATTTTTTACAATTCTGATTTATCTGCTTACCAATGATCACAAAAAATAAAATATTTGAGTGTTAATGACAACATTTTGAACTTTTTGACAAATAATTATGACTATTTCCCTCATAAAATTTAAGCCAATCAGAAGTCTGGCATTTCTGAATGTCGTCCAATCAACGTAGAATTACACGATAATTTTGCACTAGTGCAAATTATCGATAATTTGCACTAGTGCAAAATTATCGCATTTGGATACGGCGTGGCAATGTGATTCTGACTTGCTGTCAAAGGAAGTTTTTAAATTTTTTTTTGAGAGAAACAGCGTTTGGCTAAATTTTAATCGGGAAATAGTCCTTCGAATATCCCTCGTGCATGTAATTGTCGATAATTTGACATGCACTTGGGATATTATATATGACTATATGAAATATCGTTTATTATTTATATAGTTATGATAAACTTAAATAAATAATATTTTAAAAACTACAATTCCCGAATTGTCGTCTACAATGATAATTTGTGCGAGTACATTATATTAAAAAAATAAAAGTAGTACCTACCTAGTGTATGGCGAGAAGTCATGTGTTAGCCACAACAGATTTTATATTTGTCAACAAACATTGATGTGATTATGTTCAATATTTAAAGATTTACAAATTTGTAAATCTTACAGATTTGCACAGAATTTATTATTTTGACTTATCTTTAATAAGTAAGACATCCTTTTGGATAAGATAAATGCGTATTTGTTCCTTCCTTCCTTACGGTTACGGATATCCCTTGCATTCTAATTTTACTTTTGCCTCAAGTAAACATATGATTATTTTTTATTCTTATGTCATACACCGCCAAGGCCGAAAGTTGAATATAAAGATGTACGTTATAAATATTAAAATGTGTGATACATTTCTACGCAATTGACAAAGACCTGCAGTTTTTAACTCTGAATATTGAAAATTATGCTTGCATTTTTTGTATTCTGTATGCAAAACAGAGTAAAACATTTATCAATAAATTATAAATTATTCTTTTCCAAGACTCCTTGATGATTCAATTTAGCGGCACCGCAATTTAACAGGTAATTCTCACTAGAAAGAAGAAAACTTCTTCTTTTGTAGGATTCAGAATCTTGATAGAATCTTCAAAGAATGCTCGTGCGAACAGGGTTTAAGGTGTTCGTCTACCCTAAAATTTTACAGTGTCACCGAGGTGTACGCCTCCCACGTTTACTTTAATTATAATTGAAATATATGATGCTTTTACATATGAGTGTATTAACAAAGGATGTCTTAATGCTTCTATATTTTTATTTTTTGTCTTTGGCCTAGGAATTTGAAGTAAAAAAAATTTAAAATGATGTTTTTTGCGGTTTTTTGTCATTATTTGATATAATTTTTTTCGGTCACTATGAATGGCAAGAAAAATTTAAAAAGCAAGAAGCATGCAGCTAAGCTTCCTCTTTCGAATATTTTTTGTTTTACTTAATTTCTTTAAAATATGCAGAAGTTATTATGGGAATCTGGAGCCATGTTTATAATATTTTTCAACTTCAAAATGGCATTGCATAGCTATGCGGGAAAGTACGAGTTTCGGACTGGTTTCGGGTAGCCGTAGTATTAGGGAAGTGAGTGAAATAGAAAAAAAAGTAATATCTAGAGTATTCTAGGAATTGGAAAAAAAAGGTAGACGAGCCCCTTAAGACCTCTTTATCCGAAGACTTCGTTATGATTGGCCTGCACCCTGCAGTTTTAAACTCTGAATATTGAAAATTAAAATGATGCTTGCATTTGTATTCTGTGTGCAAGAACAGAGTAAAACATTTATCTGTCTCGTGATTATTAAATTATGCAGATGATTTGTCTACGTGCAAGCCGCACGATTACTATAATAACAAGGTTTGGTTTTGGAATTTACACCTGAGCTTCTGTTGTTACGCAAACTATTCTTGGAAAATTACTTTAACCTCAGCGGTGGAACGAGGTTTGTATGCATAATAATGTGCCCAATTGCATCCATTTACATACATTTTTGAAAATGTATCTTAGATTTTTACATAGAAATGGAATAGTGAACTAATAACACAAATTTAAATAATGAAATTTAAATGGTATATTATTCAAAGATGCCAATTACAACTGGAATGAAAGTCTTTGCTTTACTATTACCTATAATAATAATAAATAATAATAATAACTTAATTATAATAGAATACAATGCTTTATCTACGATAATATTAAATATTTAATTTTATGATAAATTTCAAATAACAGTGTCATATACAGCGTCTTTCATAACATCGAGTAGGTACCTACATACGTTAATGGTATAGACCATATCAATTATTATAGCGCCTCTTCCGGCTGACTTGCGATGTCAAAAAGTGATGCCAGGGATGCCAACAATTTCTTATTTTTCTAAATAAGTTGGTAATGATCGGCCGTTTCGGTGTTAAAAATTTTAATTTTTTAATTTGAAAACATGATTTGAAACACAATATTTGTAACTAAGCATATTGATATAAATTATATGACACTACATCAACAAAAAAACACACTTTTAAGTTATCTATCACTCGAGATGTTGGAATCCCGCTAAAAAAATTCAAATTTTCATAGTTATTTTCACATAATAAACTAATGATCATTTATATTAAATAGGGGCAGAATTCGATACTTCGTTATTAAATATAACTGATATTAAAAAACGGCCATGTGATTCTGTCTGCATGAATTACTATATTAATTTAAAAATTCACTTTTTCCCATAAGGAAACATTAGTTCCATTTCGGTAGTACTCACAGCATTGTGATTGGTGATTACTGAGCATGCGCATTGAATAATTAATATGGTCTTATGTTGTTTGATATGCAGATTAAGAATCTAAAAGAATTTTTTTAAATTTCGAAAAATTAAGGGTTATTACCTTCAGCATTTTTTGTAGTACTGCACTGGATTCGTTTTCCTATTAAATACAAACAATAGAAGTAGGTAATGAACATCTTAAATTACATAATACTAGTAAAATAACAAACGAAATTTAATTATTTTTAATGAAACAATAATTACTCCACCCAGTGGCAGTGGCTACGAAAAATTTTTGACTGGGAAACATGGAAATTAATTTTGCGATTTTAAAAAAAATTCTTTTTTATTTGTAATCAGCATATCAAACAAGATATACCCTTAACGTATGTATGTGAAGTTATGAAACAGCCTGTATACCAGTACTTATATTTTATATTGGATATTTGTTTTTTATATTACAAGGAATTTTGTTGGTCTAAAAGGGTTATTTCTTTCAAAACCACAAGTGGATGGTTTAAAAAAGTAATGAATTTAAATGGAGTTATATTCGCGGAACAAATTCTTGGTGATTAAACACGCCACTGTGTCGGGATTGGGACGGTGGTATAAAAAAACATTCACGTTACACTCTGACGCGTTCGACCACCAATAATCTAATATTTGTTTTCTCGATATTCCAATAATTTATTATAATTCACTGCTTACTAAATCAACCACTGGAGGTTACAAAGACTGTCTAGAGTTAAAAGTCTTAGCTCCAAGCTCTAAAGTCCTAGCTCCAAGCTCTAAAGTCCTGTTCGCACAAGGATTCTTTGAAGATTCTACCAAGATTCTGAATCCTGGAAAAGAAAAAGTTTTCTTCTTTTTAGTGAGAATTAACTGTTAAATTGCGGTGACGCTAAATTCAATCTTCAATGTGTCTTGGAAAAGAAGAACTTATAATTTATTGATTGATTCAAAACCATGAATTAATTTCTATTCAAGATTCAGAATCTTGAAACTTCTTCTTTTCCAGGATTCAGAATCTTAGTAGAATCCTCATGCGAACAGGGATTTAGGTTACAAAATTTTATTGTAGGTACCTATTTGCAAACGCAAATACAGTTTGCGGGCGCAAAGTGTTTTTTTCCGTCCGTCTATTCTCGCACGCTTCTACTTTGCGCTCGCACATCCGCAAAGTTCAGAAATGACCACTTTGCGCACGCAAAACAGCCACGAAAAGGTTACTTTTCGTGCTGCTATGACAAAAACCCGACAAAAACTAATTCAGATAAAAAAACATATTTAATGAAAAAGATTCTATTGTATGTTTTTTTAATAAAATAGAATTTAAAACATAAATAGGAAAAATATTGGCACTGAATTCAAATTTTTGGACCATTTTGGAAGAACCAGAATAGAAAATGACTGGCTATTTTTCTGGAACTACACCTATTATTATTATGGCATTATGGTCGACTTTGGCAATACGGACATACCGATATACGCTATACATAAGCATATTCTGACACTTCAATATCCATTTACTAATAACTAATAACTCACATGCTTACACGTTTACTGTAAGTTTATATGCTATATTTATACCGTATAATCAGGTGAATTACCTGCCTCAGTCTTTGAACAGACACGCGAACATGAAAGATTGCTGAGAATAATTTTCAATTTACGTCAAATGTAAACAAAAGCAATAAATCAGAAGCACTGGGTTTCCCATTGTAAATAAAAATAAACAGGTGCATTTGTATGCACCAAGGCGGACAATTACGAAATTGCTTCGAACTTGGGAAGTCTGCGGCAAATTTGACCTGGAACTAATTAAATTTACATGGAAGTTAAGAGGAATCCCCACGGCTCATTTAATCGCTTATTGGAAACATAAAATTGTAAAATTGATGCTAATTTTGGACCAATTTTAAAAGGAATCCCTATTGCCCCCTATTGTTTTTGGACGAGAAATAATACTGTAGGCAATTATACAATATTTCACAATTATTTGAAAAATAATACATTATTGTTATATTTAAGGTGCTCCATAATTATTTACATTAGCAATCCAATCAATTATATTGAAAGGAGACCTCAAAAATGAGTTATTGCCATGAAAATTTTTCAAAAAGTGAATAGTTCTTTAAATATTTAAGATTTTACGTATCGATACACCTACGTCACAATAATGCGTTTTCACGTGTATTACTTACAATAATAAAGAAACTACCAAATTGAATTTTATATTTTGTAACATTTAGAAACAGTTGATTTTACATGAGTACATTTTAATTCCAGCCCCATGGTTTGAGAAGATTTTCAGCTATACATCTACGCCACACAAACTTTAAAAATTAATTACATCTTTATTAAGAACAATTAAGGCTTATCAGTACTCTCAATCGCTTTCAAATAACATGAAGTTTCAATAAAAAACTTTTTAAAAAATGGTAAACTTCTCTATTATATTGTTTTAAAATTTATATTGACGGTCTTATTACATAATGAAGACGTTATTATTTTGTTAATAACTTTCTAGCAACAAATAGAAGCAGTAAACATTGTACTTAATTCTCCTTTAAAAATACAGGATGATCCACAACTTCTTGCATATATTTTAATCTCACTTATCAGTTATCACGCAAATGAAAGAATTTTTTCAAAATTTTCAATTTTAGTTTCCAGGTTTTTTAATCAAACAATTAAGTTTGAAGTTTCTTCTTTAAGGTCATGCAAGTTAATCTGACGCCAGGTTCATTTCACCTCCTGCCACCCCCCCTGAGAAAAAAATGTTTTTATGTCAGAAAATGTCAAACTTTGACAACTTGTACCAGGTGCAAAAAAAAATCGTGTACTCAATCCATTACCAAGCCGATAAAGTTTATCTATTTTCCTTTGGAGAAAAAAAATGAGTACCTACCTGCCATGATTTGACGCGAAATTAGGAATTTTTGAAAAAAAATATTTTTTTAGACCTTTGAACATTAATCGAAAGAGGAAACTTCAATCTTGCCAGAACTCGAAGATTCATCCATTTTCAAACAAATTCAACCAAGTTATGGCGGTCTAAAAATTCGAAATTTTGGGTGCATTGTCAAGTGGTACGTTTTTTGCCGAGTGTAAAATATGAAATACTATGAAATGTAAGCGTAACTATAAAGCCTCATTTCCACCGACTGTTTTAGTGCTTAATGCATAATGATTTGTGCGTAAGGCGTAATGCATAATGATTATTTATTAGATGACCATTTCCATCTATTATGTTTAAGGACTAATTCGACAGAGATGACATTTGTTGTCGAATTTTGAAATTTAATCATTGCCGGCATTTTTGCGATATTAAGGAATGGAAGAACTGTTAATAATTTAGTTTTCTATTCAAAATTGTAGTAAAAAAATTTGAAAAGTAAGTTTCGTCCTCAGCAAACACTGAATCCCATAATTTTACTATACGACCACCTTAGAGCACTAGGAAATATAAATTAGAAAATAATTTTCACTTCCATGATAATATTTCATATCATGTAGATATACTTTATTTACTCGTCATACTTATTCCAATTTCATCACCTTGTTCACCTATATTTCCTTATAACTCTTCGCCTGTGGTAATGGAAGAGAAATTCTTGATGAAATGCGAGGTATTTGTAGTTAAAGGCATGCAGGGTATAAAGTATTTCATGTTGTAGTGGTAGTGTGTAAGACTGATGAGTATTCTTTGTGCATGCCATTTCAATGTCAACATCAAGGTGAAGAATTTATTCTGTCGTCGTGACAATAAGTAACCTCCGACCAAGGAGAAACCAGGACCGTATACAGGAATTCAATATTTAATCCTTCGATTTCTCATTTTATCATTTTTGAGCGATGAAAATATAGTTATTTGTATGACAAGTGCCAAAGTAGCTTTTTACAGATTGAGGTGAAGTCTGTAAAATACTTTCAGCCAGAAGTAAACAACATTTTTTCTATGATTAATTGATTTTTATTAGCATTTTGTAATTGTTTATTTTAACGTGAAACATGGGATTTTTAATTTTGACAGCAATGTATTAGAGCGTTCTTTTTAAAATGAAACATAGGGAATCAATTTAACTGAATGATTCTTGAACAATATAAGATATTTGGGCAGTTGCAATAGTTCCAAGGGACGCTTTCAACATAAACTTTTAATTGTTCAAAGTGTAAATCGTTTCCAGAGGTAGCAGCAGTGTGACACCAATTAGCAAATTCAAAAATGTATTCCCTATGTTCTATGTTTCATTTTAAAAAAGAACGCTCTAATACATTGTTGTCAAAGTCGTAACCATAAATATGGAAAGTCCGCATGTTTCACGTTAAAAAAACTCACTGTATAAACACAGGAGTGGACACTCCGTATCTTATATTAGCAATACTCTAGATTCGTGGCATTTCTGTTTATCCTGTGCGACAGAGAGAGATCACTACTGGACCCGTGCGTTACCATCGTTACCGTTGTTTATCATCATAGAATGCATGCTCCGAGTTGGCCCGTATTTTCTGTCTCTCTCTAAAAGGTAAACAGAAAGGCCACACTTCATCCGCCCTAGTGTCCATTCCTGTCATAAACATACGTCACATTCAGAAATAATTTTGATTGAAAATTGTACTACTAATATAAATATAACTATTATTTAATAAATTATCTATAATTACTGGAACAGATTTTTATAAACAGGGACGGTCTTCAAAGAAGCATTACTTAGACTGCAATAATTATTCATTTTCAAGTAACAAAGTGATCGATATTTTTTAAAATGATCATTCTTTAAACTTTAATTGGGAGGTCTGGAAATTAACATTGAGTCGAAATTTGATTGTATTCAGATTTGTATTTTGTTTTGTTCACTTTGCAAAGAAGAATTATTCTCATTACATTTAAATTATCCTTTTTCAAGAATTTCGTATAATTTGTTGTTGCCTGATTATATTTAATTTTTCTACTGACGGCATGAAAATATTTATATTTTTTGCTATTTATTCTTCTGCTACACTGCTTCAGTGCTCCAGGTAATTTATGTTTTTGTAGTAATTTATATATGAAATATGAAAATAGAAATTAATTAAAGAAGCAAATTAAATTCAGCAGACCTTGTATACCTACATCTGAACTTGTTTACTTCTTGTTCAGTCTCTAGTGTCAATAATTTGTATAAAAATTTCAACTCGACTACGGAAAATTATTAATTTGAAGATGCGTTTTTCCCGTGGAAAATTCTGTAATAATATGCACATAAATTTTAATTATTTATGGATAGTCTACTGGTAATGAGCGGTTTTATAGTTTTTTAACAGATTTGTTTATTAACATTTTTTCGTTCACATTAAAAGGATACTTTCTTGTTCTTGTTACAAAATATTCCATATGAAATTCGCAACAACTTTTTTGTATGACTATAAATTTGTTGATATTGATTATTGTTTGTTGAAAAATTAAAGTATGTTTAGCAATGATATTATAATTAAATTATCTACATACATAATATTTACTTTTTATAATGTAAGTATTTAGCAAGTAGGTATATGTGAGCTCTTCAAATAAGACACTTATTTGTGCGTGAGTTATCGATTTTACTCTTTTGGTTTACTTAGTAAACTAATGGATTTATATAGAGTTATACTCAAGAAATCAGAATTGTTTAGTTTATTCCACTATGGTGTTAACCACTGGTTTAATTTCACATTTTTAGAGACAGTAAGCTTCAACTTACGATAATCCACCAACATAGATATATTCTTTATATCTATATATACTCGTAGATTTAGACCACGAAGTATAATAATGTATAACAGGAGTGGACACTAGGGCGGATGAAGTGCGGCCTTTCTGTTTACCTTTTAGCACGGTACAAGACATAGTAGGTAACCTAACTCACAGTCGCAATTCGTCTGCTGAGATGGTCGTAGTTCACAAAAACGCCGCTATAGCCTCTATAGAGGCAGTTACATCAGTAATGCCTGTGGCACACCGGTCGAGGAGCATCGAGGACCATCGAGTAACTCCTCGATGAAACGAAAGAACGCACCCGTCCGCGATGGATTTCTATTTAATCGGTGACAAATACATCAAAGTTTTGCGCGAAATCAAATCCAAAGATACGTCTGAAATGAGATACATTCGTTTCATCGAGGAACAACTCGATTAAAATAGCGGCGCCCCTATTTTTCGTCGAGGACGGGGTGCGTTCTATCGTTTCATCGAGGAGTTACTCGATGGTCCTCGATGCTCCTCGACCGGTGTGCCACAGGCATAAGTCCTGTTTTAAAACATAGTTAAATGGATACCTATACAAAATTTGCAAAATTTAACTACACAATATATATATATATATATATATATATATATATATATATATATATATATATATATATATATATATATATATATATATATATATATTGAATTTGACCGTACATGTCAGACGTACAAAATATATTTGAAAGTAGTAAAAAAATAACATATTGGTCAAAAATTTAATTCATTCAGTTATAATTAATACTGAATCCGTAAGTACTTGGAGCTAGATAGAATCAGAGCCGTAAAAATATAATATAATGCTTAATATGACGTATAGTACACGCTTTTTCACTGACAACTAGGACCTACAACTCCGCCATCTTAAGTATTTCCTCCCGCCTCTCAAGTCCACATGCTCGACACACTCAGCAGACACATTTTTATCTGACCGGCAATGAGAGTTGTAGGGGCCTGCCTTTTAGAGAGAGATAGAATATACGGGCCAGCTTGGAGCACGCATTCTATGTCGATAAATAACGGGAACGATGGTAACGCACGGGCCCAGTAGTGATCTTTCTCTCTCGCACAGGGTAAACAGAAATGCCACGAATCTGCAGTATTATTCCTGTGTTTATACAGGGTGTTCTACAACTAAAAAAATGAAAGGGTATATACTGTAACAAAAAGAATTTTTTTTAAATTCGCAAAAAATGCATCGTATTTCAAGTAAACATTTTTTTGCCACTGGTCGGTAGTTATTTTTAATAATTTTTTTCATATCTTCTACAATGAAAGTAATTGTTTACATAATATCTAATACTAGTAAATGTCAAATTATCAAATATACCATCAAAACAGTGATACTTAAAATGTACACAAGTCAAGTAAACTCCCTTAACTTTGCGAATTTAAAAAAATTCTGTTTGTTTCATGATCAGCACATCGTACAGTACATACCCTTTAATTCTATGTCTTAAGAGGCTATACTGCTTGAGTGCAATAAGAATCAGAATTCACGATTCTGGCTAGGTAACGACAAAGCATTGTTGAATTATTGAAAAATTCAAACTATATATTGTTCCGACAACAATTAGAGATAAAAATAAATTAAACACTAGAATTTCGTGAGGATCTCATGAATGAACTATAAAAGTTATCATTGAGTTTAAAGATAAAATGAGTAGAACATAAATGTAAAAAGGGCGGAAAAACAATAAAACTATAATTTTATAAACATAATTGCCATCAATTCTATCTAAACTTGTACAATTTTCGCTGATTTTTGCATAATTATTAAAGCCAAACTAATTACATTAATTAAATATTTTGAAGATTCCGCACTTTTAGTATGCTTCTTTAATATAAATACAAAAATTCAACATCATACGTATAACAGTATTAGATTGAGATCCTCACAAAAATTACTCGTTTTTCAATGCGTATTATTGCCATGCAATAGGCTCTTAAGTTGTGGAACATTCTATATTATACTTCGCTGTATGAACATTGAGTCCTGGTCGTACAGTATATCCTTTAATTATATGTCCTAAGTTGTGGAACATCCTATATTATACATCGCTGTGTGAACATTGAGTCCTGGTTGGTTAATTTAGCCCCTTGAACTAACTTAGCTATAATCCTGAAACTTGTAAGTAATATTCCGTGGTATAATACTTTGCATTATTATTTGATTACTTATAGATAGGTAGGCAGTAAAATACTTAGAAAATTCTTAATTGTGTTTTCTTATCGTTCCTGGAAAAGGAGTCCCCACAGGATGTCTACTTCAGTCCTCCGAGAAACAATAACATCACAAACTGAATCATGCGTCTTGCCTCCATATTCATGACACTCCGTCTCTCTCTAAGCTGCCAAATACGGATTTAACACTCAATTGAATGAATCATGTTCTTCCTGCCGCGTGGAGTGCAGCAGGTAGCACCACAAAACTACCGCGAGTTTCCTGCAAAGCCACCAGTTCGCGTTCCGATCGCCTCAGAGCAACATCTTGTAGTTGCCGAGTGGTAGCTCTAGAAACTGTTGCTTGTCAGTGCTGTGTGTTGATTGTTTCTATGGATTGTTGTGCCCATTGTTGTACTTGTAATGATTATGAAATTAAATAAGAGTGCCATGCCTGTGGATTCATCGGTGGTAGGTTTACCCGCTGCTCAGATTATTATTTCGACTGCGTTGCATGAACTTAGGAAGGCGTTTATTTTTTTCAAGTAAGATTGGCGCAGAATTTTTTTTATTTTTATTTTTATTAACAATTAAATTTAATCTATTAACAACAACGAAATTAATTGAAACTAATGATCAACTACCATCAGAGAAACCTTTAAGGGGCTCGTCTACCTTTTTTCGAATTCCTAGAATACTCTCGATATTACTTTTTTTCTATTTTTTCTACGGCTGTTCGAAACCAGCCCGAAACTCATACTTTCCCGCATCCTAGCTGTGCAATGTCATTGAAGTTGAAAAATATTGTAAACATGGCTCCAGTATTCCCATAATAACTTCTGTATTTTTTAAAGAAATTAAGTAAAACAATTATTCGAAAAAGGAAGCTTAGCTGCATGCTTCTTGCTTTTTAAATTTTTTTTACAATTTATAGTGACCGAAAAAAATTATATCAAATAATGACAAAAAACCACAAAAAACGTCATTTTTAAATATTTTTTACTTCAAATTTCTAGTTCAAAGACAAAACATCCTTTATTAATACACTCATATGTAAAAGCATCATATATTTCAATTATATAATTAAATTAAACGTGGAAAGCGTACTCCTCAGTAATGCTGTAAAATTTTAGGGTAGACGTACCTTTTGATCCCAAACTCAAAATACTCGTAGATAAAATAATGAACAATATTTTTGGCATGCCTGTTAACTAGGTAAATTTGTTGTTTCATACTACTCCATCTAATTAAAACCTTCCAAATCTATAAAGGAGGCGTTAGGCCTTGTTCACACGAGAATTCTGTGAAAATTCTTTCAAGATTCTGAATCTTGGAAAAAATAATTCTAGTGAGAATTACTACCTGTTAAATTGCGGTGCCGCTAAATTGAATCTTCAATCTTGGAAAAGAAGAATTTATAATTTATGGATTGCTTCAACACCGTAAAATTATTGTTTTCCAAGATTCATAATCTTGAAAGAATCTTCAAAGAATCCTCGTGTGTGTGTACAGGTGCCTGTAACTAGTTGAAGGTGCTGAAATCAAATATTCAAAGTTGGTGTCTACATTAAATAGCTACAAAGTAGCTTCCTGAAATCGTAGGTTTATTTAAAAAGGAGCGTATTAAATTTTTGTTACTAAAAACAAACGATTGAAACACTACTAAAAATCTGTCTACACAGATTTAGCGCCACTTGTTCCAGTAAATATAACTGCTACTACTTACTTGGTTACTTGACTGGAATCATAACTAAAACTGACTAAAACCAATGATAGAATTTAGTGCTAAAATGTCTGTCTACACCAAGCAAAATCCAGTGCTAGATTTTAGTGACTTGAACAAGTTACTGGCACCGTGTAACGTCGCCAAGTTTGATTACATTATTATAGGTACATAAAATAAATGTACTGCGGAAAAAATAAAAACATCAATTTTTGGTTCCTCTGGCTAAACATGGCACAAATTAAACTTGAAACTGGAATCCAACTTAGTTCTTTCAACGCGCTGTCAAGTTATTGCACATTTTAAAAGATTTTTTATAATTATGTTTATTTGTTTTAACAAAGTATAAAATTTGAAGATTCGTTTAAATCTGGCATCACAAGTTAAATTTATAATATGAATTAAAGTATAATATTGAAGTGGTTTTAGTTTAAATTCTTAAAATACCAGCTAATTTGATTCCCGACAATTCTATTATACAAAGTTATAATTAACAATGTCTAAAATGCCAAGTTCATTTCCTGCAATAAACTAAACATAATTATAATTCTAATATACAAATCTAATTAAACAAAATCTCAAGGCTTATAATATTGTTGTGCTTAAACTCACATGATATTATTTATTCCATAATTAACCAATTACTGAAACGGTACAGAACAATTGTATTAAACATTAAACAAGACAATTGAAATAGAATAATTTATAAGTACAATGTGAGATACAAGAATAAATGTCCTTTAGTAACTAGTACAAGATTAACTTATGTACAAGAATATTGACATTGAAAAATGAAAGTATGAGTTTACTTCTGCTGCTCTATATGGTTACGAGGGATGACCAGTTACTACAAAAGCTTCAAATTTGAGATTATTTAACTATATTTTTGAAAAGAAACTGAAATTTACTTGAAGAATAATTATTAATTTATCATTAATCAACTAATTTGATTTAAACCAAGCGATGCTTCGCTTCGATAACAAAAGTTTTTACACTTTTGTTCAAGATCATTAAGATTGTCGTTTACCTAAATGACCAAAACATGCTTCGCACAAGTTTGTGATTTATTTAACAACAAACAAACGTAATAATAAAAAATTCGCGATGTACATTTCATTCTTTCTTGTCTGATTTATAGAAGACTATGCTTTGTGAAACAAAATGTGTTTATTAAAACAAGATAATTCAAAACTAATGAATGACCAATGGTCATTAACTTATGTTAACTAAACAAGAGGATGAAATTAATTGGAAATGTCATAATTTTACGTTTTTGTGCTTTTTTTCGGTTCCAAAAAAACCTAATTTTTTTTTAAATCGGCATGAAAATCTTCATTTCCTGACTAATTTGAGTCTTGAAAGTAAGATTTCCATGACTAGGCATGAAAATAAATAAGTAAAAATGACTAGGCATGAAAATAGTCATTTTTACTTTCCACTGTCTGTAGGTACAAACACTTGTCATGACAACGTTTTCTAAAATTTATGCAAACCTAATTTTTTCTATAATTTTAAGCTTCTATAATTACCGATTTAAAAAAAATAAAATACATCACGCGTCATAAAAATGTCTTTGCTAGACTTGGAGGCTTTGAAGAAACGCTCGGACGCTGCGCATCCTCGCATTCTTCAAACAAGCCTCCTCGTCTGCAATGAAACATTTTCATTACTTGTAATGTAATATACTATTATATTGGTAACTATGCGCAGCAATTTCATACTTGTATAGTATACAATGCAATTTTGATTGCAATATCTTATACTAGAGTTAACAAGGTGGCCACGTGAATACCAAATTTTTACAATATTGTAAACTACCTTGTAATCGACATTGTAAAGTTTACGATATTGTTTCATATACAAGTGCCACCAGTATCAAGCTGATTACCGATTATATCTTGAAAGATAATCGTAAAAATATCATGTAAAAAAAATATCGTGTACGATGTATCATAAATCATACATTCACAATCTTCAATATTCTACTTGGGTATTTTACGATATGAATGCTTAAGCTAGATTCAGACCTACTCAATTATAAGTATAAGTGCTAAGTTAACCAACCAGCGCTTCTACAAAATTCAAATTTCAATTATAAATGTATTGTGTAGGTCTGAATGTACCTTTAAGGCTCATTCGCAGAAGCATTTAGTTTTTAAGGTTTACATATATGTTTACGTTTAAGGAAGTTTAAATTCATTAACTAAATACGAGCATTTACATAACCCACTTTGAAGCACTGTGAATGCTCGTATTTAGTTAGATGTATTCAAACTTTATTAAACATAAACATAAATGTAAATCTTAAAACTAAATGCTATGTGAATGAGGCTTTATACTACCAGTGATCCCTCTTTTAAGTGTTGCGTGTATATGTTTCAATTTAAACTTTTTAACAAGAAAAAATACTTATTTCCTCGTTTTTGTTACAGATGGTTCCATGGTCACCTCTCGGGTAAAGAAGCAGAAAAATTAATTTTGGAGCGCGGTAAAAACGGCAGTTTTTTAGTCAGGGAAAGTCAGTCAAAACCTGGAGATTTTGTGCTGTCCGTTCGAACGGACGATAAAGTCACGCATGTTATGATTCGCTGCACCCAGGTAAGACATATTTATTTTTCTACTTCTTCACTTCACAAATTTCCTTAAATTTCACCAAATTTAGGGCTGTGAATGCGGCTTTATGATAAAAATGAAAAATTACAAAATTTCTGTTGATGCTAATAAAAATCAATTGATAGTAGAAAACATGTTGTGTAGTTATACTTCTGGCTGAAAGTATTCGCTCGTGCATCCATTTCTAGCCTCAATCTGCAAAAGGCAACTTTCAGCACTTGGCAAACAAATATCTATTTTACATATTCTTTGGAAAAAACACAGGAAATATGAAATTATTCTCGAAATAGGTCACATATACTACCTAGGTTTGGTTATGAATCAGTGTGGGCATGTTTCTCAAATATTATTTTCCATTACGTATTGTTTAACCTAATTACATATACAGATAAACCTAAAGTTTTGAAATTTTGAAACAATAATTATCAACCACATGTCAATGAGCAAATCAAATATTTTCAAGTAACACTCATGTATTTAATTTGTTACTTATGTTTGCATGAATCATTATTTGATATACATCGAGCACATAAACTTTAAATTCATAGACCATACCTACTGTGGGAACATGACTCATTGAATTTATTTCATATGGAAGATATTTTTATTTAAATTTTTTAAATGCGTCTTCTAATCATTTTATTCGTAAACAAACAAGATTCATAATTATACAGGGTGTATACATTTTTGCTGATTACGCATCAAAAAGAATTTTTTAGAAATTCGAAAAATGAAGAGAAGAACCATTTTTAGTACTACTGGATTCGTTTAATTTACCATTAAAATAAATTTAATGAACATCAAAATAAAATAAAATCGATTTACTTAGTACACCATTTTAATTAAATTATTAGAATTTTTTGAATAAAGCCACATTGACATAAGCTTTTAATTTTAAGGTTTACATTTATGTTTAAGTGAAAGTTTATAACTAAATTAAATACGAGCATCCACATCCCACTTTCAAGTACTATGAATGCTCGTATTTAGTTAGATGTAGACAAATTTTCTTAAACGTAAACATAAATGTAAACCTGAAAATTAAATACTTTTTGCATGATCGGTCATTTTTAGCGATTACTAGCTCTATTTCCAAGGTAGTACGTTTTGTTTACAAATTAGAAGGCGGTAAGAACTCATGAAGAAGGCGGTAAGCACTAAACAACAACAGAAACCAAGGCAACAGCATCAAAATATTCAAATTTATTTTAATTGTATCGATCGGGCAAAATAGTATATCCAGTTCAAGGGCGGTCCGGTACTAAATGCACGTATATGTGGTATAAGTGCTAAGTGCTAAGTTAAAATCCTAAACTTTAAGTAAAGTACTATTTCCTGTAAATGTATTGCTACCAAAATGTAATGAGCTTTTTAGGTTCTTATTAAAACCCTAAATAGAAAATTTGGTAATTTAATGTTTGATATTTTTTGAAATACCGTCAGAGGAAAAATCGTAACATACAAACGCACACACACACACAGACATCACTCGAAAATGGTAAATTCGTATTCTAGAGACCCTGAAACCTGCTTGTCCACAAAAAATTTACACTTGAAAATTTGGCCCATTACAATACCTCTCTTATGCCTATGGCACACCGGTCGAGGAGCATCGAGGAACTCCACGATGAAACGACAGAACGCACCCGTCCGCGATTGATTTCTATTTCATCGGTGACAAATACATCAAGGTTTTGTGCGAAATCAGATACAAAAGATCTGAGATGAGACACATTCGTTTCATAGAACAACTCGATGAAAATAGCGGCGCCCCTATTTTTCGTCGAGGACGGGGTGCGTTTTCTATCGTTTCATCGAGAAGTTCCTTGATGCTCCCCGATGCTCCTCGACCGGTGTGCCATAAGCATTATAGAATATGAGGCGAGAGGTAAAAATGTTAGCTTTTGACAATCGGCCGCGTTGTGCCACAAACCAACACAGTGATCATTGAGAAACTGACGTTTGTGTCATGGGTATAGCTGCTGTTTACTTCAATATTTATGTCTTCATTTAAGGACAACAAATACGACGTCGGAGGTGGCGACAAATTCGACAGCCTCGCAGAACTAATCGAGCACTACAAACGCAACCCAATGGTCGAGACCTCAGGAACTGTGGTTCATCTCAAGCAACCATTCAACGCCACAAGGATCAATGCTTCTGGCATTCACACCAGAGTTAAACAACTGCAACAAGAAAATGGCGCCAACTCAGCGGGCAAAGCTGGCTTCTGGGAGGAATTCGAATCACTCCAACAACAGGAGTGCAAGTATTTATTAAGCAGGAAGGAAGGTTCCAAGAGCGAGAACAGAAATAAGAATCGGTATAAGAATATTTTGCCATGTAAGTTGGATTTTCCTTTGGTTTTTTATTTATTATATAAGTCGACAATTTATCTTGTTCCATCATATTTTTTTACCTTGTTTACTTTATAATGTCATGGTCATTAATGATTTGCAACAATTGTTTTATTTATAAGTTTATGTAACTACTGCATTAATTATTAAATCTATTAATAATCTTTACATAAAACAGTACCATCCAGTCTATATGTGCAAGGTGTAGTGCACACCCTAAAATATAAAAACTAAAATCATAATAGAACGGTAATTATATTTGAATTATTTGTCAATTAAAAATTAAAAGAAAATATGCAACAATAAATACGAACGTGCAAGGCGTGCAGTTTCTTGTTCGTTAAAAAATTACTTGGGACTGTTTTAGGATTTTAACTTTTTGCTGAAAAAAATTACAAGTCCAAGAATCAAAAAAAAATTGGCGCGGGACTTTTTCCGAAAATTTTTACAAGTCCAAAACCCGGTAGCCAAATGAAGCTATGAGCGTATATATTTATGTGTATAAAATTTTGAATGCGTAATCCGATTTATCTCATAAATAATAAAATATTCTCGTACCTTTGACAAGACAAGTTCTCCGCAGACCATATTATATTTCTTATCATATCTTACCTTAAAATTTTCTTCTAATTCTTTCATTCAAACTCACTCACTTTTCCACAAACAGTTTACTTACCCCAAAATAATTATAAATCAACCTCCCTCCCCCCAAATAGTATTTATTTATTCAATATGAGAAGCATAATATATACAAAGAAATATTAATAAATAAGTATAACAGTTTAAATAATAAAATGAATGTTTTACAAAAAATATACCTGTTCTTAACATTTTTCACATTCTCTCTCGTGTGCGAAGATATCTGGAAGATAAAGTGCTGGACCCGAGCTGGACCTAAAACATACTCAACTAAATATTAATCAAATATCGATATTTTTCGAATACAAAGAAATCTGAAAACGAAATTCACATAATAATTATTTGGATGTGTTCCAATTATTTACACATAGAATTATAGATAATTTTTATTTCAAAATAACGTAATTCTAAATTTATATAAAAATAATTATATCGACATTAATTGTTCGCCTGGCTGGGATTTATAAATCAACCAATGTCGATAATTAATAGTACTATAGCATTTAATTTGTATCCAAGATGGGGCCTAATCCATCCTTTCAACAAAATAAATACTATAGTTGATAATATTATAAAATTTAAACGAGAATTTAAAATTTGTATCACATCACAATAAAAATCGCCTGTATTCTTTCCTACTATTTTCTGTCATTTATATTAATCACAAAATGAATGAATTATTATTACCTTAATTTTGAATACGAATTTTAAATATAATTTTAATATAAGAACAATTACCTTTAAAAATGTTGGCTGGAAATTCTGGTATATATAAATACAAATCGCAAAACAAACAGTCAAAATTATTTTTATATTAACATTAGTAGGTTCGCCTGGCTGGTTTTAAATAGAACTAGCAATGTTAATATTCTGTTCTTATTAATTTGTTGATAAGATGAGCCCAAGCCCAACCATCTTATCAACAAATTATTATCCATATTTTATTATTTTATTAAATTTTTAATACGGTTTTGTATTTAAATATTATGTTTTATTTTAATCTTTTTAAAGATCTCTGCTATGGAAACTCAGCAAATTCGACCATTTACATTTATACACTTTTCCGGAAATATTTTTTAAATCAATTAAAACGTTACAAAAGTCTTCAAATCAATGTTTTATAACATATTTGAATAATAGTTTATAGTTTGTAAGTACTTTTTGATAACAATAAGATACAACAATACGAGCTCGCGACCGCACTTTGACAATCAAAAACAAATGAATTACGATAAACACAGCTGCGAGCCGCAATGTTTGTTTGTAATAATTCATTTGTTTTGTATACTTTCTTTTAATTATTATCATTCTATTAACTTTTTTATGGATTTAGTTTTTATATTTTTTGTAGGGTGTTTGTATATACCTAATATTATTTGGACTGCGCATCACTGACATAAATCTAGTAATTTGCAAACGTAAACAGTAAAAAATAACTATCTGTAACGATTCTTCTATACGAGAAACTTAGTAACCATTGGTAATAGTTGATATCAAATGATGAGTTCGATCACTAAGTAGCTGACATTGTATTCAATGTTTACAGCTCCATTACTTAAATCGGTTACAGATAATAAAAAATAATTAATTATAACATCTACATACTATTCTGTATTTGGGAACTAATCATTTTAGATGGTTACCTTCAATATAAACAGAAAAAACATAATATTACTATCATTAGCTTATTTTTAACATAATTTTGGTGGAACATATACCTATAAAGATAATCTAAAGTAATCTGTTAAAGTTAAAGCTAAGTTGGATAATGGCGTGATATTTATGTAATTATTTTTTTTAGTCGATCACACGAGAGTAAAACTAAAAGATGCAGATCCAGCAGTAGCGGGAAGCGATTACATTAATGCAAATTACATCAGATCTTGTATAGATGACAGTGTAAATTGTTCTGAAATCCCTGCGGAACACACAGGAGGCAAAGTTTACATTGCCACGCAAGGTATTATTTTAATTTAAGGTGCAACACTTCTTGTAAATCTAAAAGCTTAAGAATTTCAACGAATCTGGCTTTATTATGAAGAATCATGAATCGAAAAACCAAAATCACAATATGCTTTTTTGTTTTGAATTTGATAGAGGTAAATTCATATAACAAGAACCCTGCACGAAGTACGAATTCTCGTCTTAGAAAGAGAGGCATAGATGATAAACAAGAGGAAACTACGCTACTGTCGGTTTTACAGAACATCAGCTTCAATATTGATTGTATTGAGTTATATTTTAGTTTTCTTTGAAAATTAAGTGAAGTGCAGCGTAGCATATACTCGCTAGCTCCACTTTTGTAAAACGGACAGTACATGACAAGCTCTGCCTTCTCGTGCAGCTCAGGGTCCTAGATATTTGAATTTTACTCTAGCAAGGGATGCGCCTTAATCACCATGTGTTCTATAATAAAAATATGAGTTATGAGATTTAAAAGCTTCTTATCTAATCTAATATTTTCTACGTAGGATGTCTTCCAACCACAATAGCCGATTTTTGGTCGATGGTTTGGCAAGAAAACACTAGAGTTATTGTTATGACTACCAAAGAAATCGAAAGGGGGAAGGTACGTTATACTTTGTTATTCTTCTTGCTTAGAATTAATCACACTTATTTTTTTAGAATAAATGTGCTAGATACTGGCCCGACGACGGTGGCACAAAAGAATACGGAAAAGCTAAGGTCCGAAATCTCTCAGAAAACACAAACAACCACTACACGTTACGAGAATTTTTAGTTAGTATGGAAGGTTACCCAACTGAAAGAAAAGTCTACCATTATCATTTTCAAGTATGTATACTACCATTGAGAGTGACCTTTATACTATAGGCTGATTCACAACTTCGTGCATGCAGTATGCAACTTACTAATCACGGAACAAATAGAACTTTTTTAAAATTCGTAAATTTAAGGGAGTGTTGATTGTATTATGAATATCTGATTAACTATGAAAGGAATATAATAAAATTTTAATTAATTGTGCAATGAAATTCCATTTGAAAACAGTGACCCAAAACTGTTTGATTAAATAACTTTAAGTTCTTTAAATTACATGCATGTAATTGTGAATCACTCTAATTGTTGTACGGGAAATAACTCTTTATTTTCCGTAGGCCTGGCCAGACCACGGAGTTCCATCAGATCCAGGCTGTGTGTTAAACTTTTTGCAAGACGTAAAAGACAGACAGGAACAGCTGAGCCAGGAACATCAAGACAGTCTTCCGGGAGCCATCCTGGTCCATTGTTCCGCCGGAATTGGTAGAACTGGAACGTTTATTGTTATTGATATGATCTTAGACCAAATTGATAAACATGGTTAGTAACAATTAAACTAAAATATGACTGTGTTTTTACTATCTTGTTTTCTTACAGGATTAAATTGTGAAATAGATATTCAAAGAACTATTCAAATGGTCAGATCGCAAAGATCTGGCATGGTACAAACTGAAGCTCAGTACAAATTTGTCTATTTGGCTGTCAAACATTATATTGAAACCGTTTCTCAGAGGCGGGAGGAAGACCAAGTAAGCACATTTTTTATTTACCCATTATATATTTTATATTCACACATCTATCACACCTTTTACCCAACTTGGTACTCGCAGTCTCACTTATACAGGCTTTCCCAAAAGTCCCGGGACAGCTATAAATTTTGAACGAATGAAGAAAAAAAATTAAACATTTGGGCATCACTAAAGAGTCATAAAAACTACATTCTTAGACAGTTTAGAACTTCCATGCAATGTGGAGTTTTTTTAGGGAATGACGACCCCAACATTTTTAAATAGCAACCCCTGTCGAGTTTCACCTTATTTTAAAGGTAATGAAAAAAGAAACATCCCCATAAACCAAAACCCGATATCTCAATTCTTTTAAGAATTTAATTTTAATGTGTTTTGCACGTTTATTACGATTTTTATAACAAATGTTCAAATTGTCGACCTTTTTCGGTCTCGCAATGACCCAAACGCTTTAGTGATCCCCAAATTTTCAATTTTTTTTTCATTATTCCGTCCCAGGACCGTATATACATTTAATTCCATTTGCATTCTATTTAAAAAATCATTTCTCTGTTTCGGAACTAGAATGAGTTCATACCAGTTCTAATTTTGATGCTGGTATGAGCTTCATTACCTACGATTTTTGGTGAAATTTTGTTATCAGCGAGTGGTAGCACTGCATTAAATAAACAAAATATCTAGGCAACGGGCAAGGAACAATTTTGACAAAACGGGATTTACTTTTGACGTTAATTTTATTAATTTGAATCAAATGAAACATACAAACTGAATTAATATTTATATTTCATACAAAGATAAACTAAATAATATAAATATAATATTAATCTTGTTTTTACTACAGCCGGTCTTAAAATTAATATAATTTTTGGTCAAATTAATCCATACTTCATTCGTTTGCAAATCATCTTGGACCATTCGTTTGAGTTTTTGATATTGTTACAAAAATTGAATTAATTTTGTACTCAATTTCATCTATTAACATTATATTAGTGAATTTATTCATCCCTTCTGCATACGCCGGAATAACCCGTTATTGGCAGAACCTAAAAATATTATTCTAAAATTATAATTTAAATATAATTACTAATATATTTAACTTACTTTTATTGAAAAATAGTATCTGTCGGGTGCTTCATTCATAAATTTTTCTATTTGACATTTTAATTTATTTGATTAATATAAAACAAATTTAAATAATATACAAAGCACCTAGACAACAAACAAAACTCATCAATTGTCGAGCACAAATTACTGTCACCAACATAATTATTCTACCTAATTTCCCTAATGCAAACTGTCAAATAAATAAATATTTTAAATTGAATCAAAAATTGCCTCAACAGAGAAAATAGTATAAAACATTCGTTACGGAAGGCTTCTCTAGCACTCGTTCGTTCGGTCACTCGCGCCTACGCGCTCGTGTGCGAATTTCGAACTCTTGCTAGAAAAAGTCGCCTTCCCTAACTTATGTTTTAATATACTATTATTGCATTTTATGTTTAATTCCAATCATTAGCTCACGTATAGTTATAGTTGTTAGTACAGAGCACAGTTAAACTGAAATGTGTCCTTGGGTTTAGAGCCACATTTTCGTTACATTTGATTTTTATTACAATTCGTTGCCGAATTCCGAAACGTCGGAAATAAATAAAAATCAAATAATTGATACCTGTATGTTCTTCTGTATAGAAATCAATGCAGTTCGGGCGCGAATACACCAACATCCGGTATACAAACGACGTGTCCGTTGTGACGTCACCGACAGCCAGCTGCGGTGGTAGCGTCTACGGCAGTATGCAGCGGTTACCGAACGCCCACCCTGTCGTTCCTGTGGTGCCGGGTTCGATGTCAGTCGTCTCCCCGGCTGTCAACAGAGACACGAAGAGGGCGAGTGTTAGGAGTGTGTCTGATGCACATCTGCCAAGGTAGGAAACTACTTTTTTATGTTATGTAGGGGTTGTAGAATTTAAATAAAATGAAAAGAAAATGCATAAATAGAAAATTCAAATCTAGAATCCAATGGATGCAGAAAATGTATGTAAAGGAATATTAACAAACTCGCTGTGTACTTTTTAAACTATAACTGATCCTAACATATTGAACACTTCGCTGCGCGCATCTTGTGGGACTGCCACAAGATGGCACTGACATGAAAATGCATAAATAAAAATGTATAAATGAAAATGTAAAATCTAGAAAAAAGTGTTAACATTTTTCCAGCAATTGTGAAACAATGGTTTAGAAATAATTTTTGTTTAACAAAAAACTGTGGGTTTTCAAACTATTACTGACACTAACATATTGAACACGCACTATTTATAGTCATCGTATTGGACCGATTTTCAACTTTGTTTCAATACCGCTGACACTCGCACAGAACACGTGAGAATCTCGCGCATGCATAATGAAACAATGAAAGTAGTCTTGATTTTTCTAGATTTGAATTTTCCTTTACATGAATTTTCTGTGGCCACAGTATTTTCTTTTGTTTTATAATTCTAGGTAAGAATTTTCTATTCATTGAATTTTCTAGTTATAATATTCTAGTGTTGAAGACGATCCCCATTTTGCGACCCCCAGAAGTCGGTTTTAGAAAGCACATGATTTAAATGGAGGTGTATTTTTAAATACACGTAAGCTTCTAGGTGGTTTAACGTGCAATTCTTTGTCTCAGAATTCGGAGGAGCACCTATAGACCATATCAATTATTATAGCGCCTCTTCCGGCTGACTTGCGATGTAAAAAAGTGATGCCAGGGATGCCAACAATTTCCTATTTTTCTAAATAAGTTGGCAATGATCAGCCGTTTCGGTGTTACAAATTTTAATTTTAAAACATGATTTGAAACACAATATTTGTAACTAAGCATATTGATATAAATTATATGACACTACATCAACAGAAAAACACACTCTTTTAAGTTATCTATCACTCGAGATGTTGGAATCCCGCTACAAAAATTCAAATTTTCATAGTTATTTTCACATAATAAACTAATGATCATTTATATTAAACAGGGGCAGAATTCGATACTTCGTTATTAAATATAACTGATATTAAAAAACGACCATGTGATTCTGTCTGCATGAATTACTATATTAGTTTAAGGAAACATTAGTTTCATTTCGGTAGTACTCACAGCATTGTGATTGGTGATTACTGAGCATGCGCATTGAATAATTAATATGGTCTATTAAGGTCCCATTTATACAGGGCAAATAAATTGAAGTATAGTTTGGCGGCAAATTTGAATCACTTACAAATCAATGTAATATTTGAATTACAAATCAAATAAAAACGATTACCTTTCATAATATCAAGTACTTTAGTACTTCTTCCTTGTTTATCCATTGTTAACCTTAACACCTTGTTACTTAATACAATATACACGCAGATATTCTAACCTATAAAAGAACTGTCACATTTTGTAAACACTGGAGCTAAATTACTGGATGTAAATATGGCTCAGAAATGAGCAATCTGATTGGTTAGAAAAACGCGGCAAATTTAATAAGCTCCTCCGAATTCAATAGTGTCACATAACTATGCCGTTATGGGTGCATTGAAACATAGTGGCGCGTTTGATCACCGACAAATAGTTGTTTTCTGTTTAAATCATTTGCTAATTAAAACCGATCACCATGAAGTGATGGTGTATTTATGTTGCGTTCTGCGCAGGCCCCCAGATGATATCCCCCGCCAAATCTACGAAAACATTCCAGTAAAAGAGCGCAAAATGTCAGCCAATCAGAATGTGATATCGTATTTCCCGCCGCCCCCTCCACCAAGGAAAACATGACGTCCGTAAGCCTTCACTTATCACCAAAACAAATTAAACGTCTCCATTTCCTAAACTAAGTACTAGTCGGCCCAAGGCCTGAGCCTGAGTTTACAAATTATATACTTATTAGACTTATTATGTTGTGATACGAACATCAGTCAAGTTGGCTCTCAAACATGGTGGGCCCCACAAATAAGGCGATCTACTGTCAAGTACAAGTTAGTAATTTTTAATTTTATTCTCCATAAAAAATAAATATACACGTATTTTTTGTTTAACTATGCAATGCTCCATTTTGCTTAAAATATTTATTTGTATAATAACTTTTGACCGGGCGAATGCCAAGTCTAAAAATTCTCTCGGACGCTAAATACATTTCGCAAACGAGGTATACGCAATATTTTTTGTGAAACTACAATGCATATTATAGTAAAAAAACATTCATTTAATTTTTTTGACAACTGGCAACAATTGACAACTCAGTCCGCGAAATTCAACTTCCCAGCCGTTACTATAATACCGGCCGCAAAATGTATTGTACATAAATGATATACTTCGCGGCCTGAATTGTGGACGTCAATGTCAACTTTTTTTGACAGTTGCACAAAATATTTAAAGTTAAATTGCGTGGCCTGAGGACGTATGCAAGCCACGAAGTTTATTTTGAAAAGTTAATTGTTAATCAGTGTTTCGACATTTGACAGAAAGTAATTAACGTTTTCATTTTATAGATTTAAAATGACTCCAAATTTCCAAACGAAAAACTAGAATTAAGTACAGTATTTATTATCTTAATAATTTATAGAACGATATTAACCCACTGAAAAATGTTAATTATTTTGTGTTTGCCATGTTTTCTGCTGTTGTTTTCATCTAGTGGCGTTAGCATGAACTTCGTGGTCTGCATACGTCATCAAATCACGCAATTTAACTTTAATTTTTTTTTAGCTAAATGAAGCATTGTACGAAACAAAAAAACTACATGTTTTATTATTTTTTATGCAGAAAGCATATTAAAAAATCTAAAACTATCGAAATGTTCTCGTCTTATTTCAGGGGTTCGCCATTACCTGTTTCCCCAAATTCATTGTTCATGATTGTCGCTCTTGAATCAATTAAGTCTTCGATAGCTAAAATGTATTCTAATCTTAAGCTTAAGACTGATTCTTGGCGACATGTTTCAAAATTTATGTGAAATAGTGGATGGTTTTCTTGTATCGTTAAGTCTATGTGATATTTTATCATTCTATTTACATGAAGAAATCTCTTTTTTGGAAGATTGTGTGGCCTTATCCTTTGTGACGCTTCCAAGTGTATTTGTGGATGTTTGCTTGTGTTATATGAAAGTAGGAACGACTTACATTCGAGATACATTCATTCAAAATCTTTCCTACAGCTTGTTTTTATCATGGAAAAAATTGAAAACAGTTTTTGTGTGAGTCGTTCCTTAAGTTCAAAATGTTGCTTCTCAAAAACAAAGTCGCTTCAGTTATTTATAAAAACTTATGTATCCTGATAATGGTTGTTGATATTAAGCCGTTTTTAGTATTCTTATTTCACTAAGGAAGCTTATTTAATTTGAAATACGCCCTTAAATTTAAAAGCTTCTTTAGTTAAACAAGTTTTCTAAGTTCAGCTGACAGTGTTTATTTTGTATTAAAGAGCAGAAATATTTAACAATAAGTTGAGAACGCCCGAAGTTTTTATTATGATGAAATTTTAAATTATGTCTGGTGAGTTCTCGTATATTTATTGTTAAATACAACTGCAGCAATATATTGTTTATTATTATTATTATTACTTTATTTATATTTCGATTGAAGTGTTCAAAAATTGTAGATTAATACTTTGAGTATCTTTATTTTCTAGCGTTTATATTTCTTATTAAATGCCGTTAAGTGACTGAATTTATTTAATATATCAGTATAATTTACACATTTTGGTGTATCAAAACAAACTGCGTTAAATTTGTATTTGTTTATATTGTTTTGTTATAAATTTATTTATATCTTTTTTAAAAAGAATTGAATTTAACGTAGTTTTGATTCGCCGTTTATTGCACATTGCATATTGTATATAACGTTCATGGTTGTCCAATTGTATCTCATTATGTTATATTTCAGTAAATAAAGAATAATTTTATTATATAAAAATCTTTGTTTATTTCACAGCATTAATCTACGTTTGAAGGCATATTAGTTGTTTTGGAGTTGTCATTTTTTTAAATTTATCGCGGTTTTATTGCGCAGGTGCGCCACTTCCGAGTAAATAACAAATGACATGCTTGCATTCCGGCTTTGCAGATTGCAGGTTAGAAAATTCAAATTACAAATAATACAAATTTATTGTGAAGCTTAATTAAATAATAATGCAATACATATTTTTACATTCAGCATACAGTGTAACCTGTGTGCAGTGGCAGCCTCTGGAAATTCTGACATTTAAAGGTACCCACACATTTATATTTTATTTAGTATTTACGAAAAACAAAAGCATGTCACACTTTTTTATTTTATTAAAAAAACCTGCATAAAACTCAAATAATTATTCACAATATTTTAATTTTGTGTCCCCGAGTATAATTATTTTCGTCTACACCACTGGCCAAGTAGCCAACCAAATATTAATGTATTACATTGTTCTTACAGGTCCTTTACATAATTTTAAACAAACGGAATCCAGTCGTTTGCGAACCTCAGTTGGAAGTGTTTCGTTGTAGTTTAAGTGGAGAAAAGTGAAAATTAAAGTCCAGTGTTTTAATGTAAAAGAGTTTAATTATTTAAACAAGTAAAGGTAAGTTACAATTCTACAAAATATACAAACTATACTATCGTACGTTCAGACAAGTTCACAACAAAAACAAATAAAAACGAAACATTGTAACTTAACAATAATTTATCGACTAGAATTATAATTAAAAATTAACCTAGCAATAAATATAGCACTTTAAACCTTAAATATATAGACATAAGCAACTAATACTGTCATTATGGTTATACAGACAATAGGGGCTATTTTAAACATAATTTATGATCGAACAAGAATAGACGAATTCATAACAAATGAATTTGTGAGCTGTCAAAATTGTGTTTTTTCTACACCCATACTTTAATTTACTTATTAAATATGCATTGTCTGTATTTGAATTACATTCATTTCGATACAGATTTTATTATGAAACACCCAAAGTATATTTCAGGGAAATGTTTTTTAAATGAAAGCAGGGGTGTAGAAAAAATAGTGTATGCAACTAGTTCGTATGAATTACGACACTCGCAGTGACTCGTATCGTAAATTTCATACTCGCGAATTAACAGCTATCATTATAAACTCATTGCATAATATACTATTATATTATTAACTTTAAATATAGCTGTCGACAAAATACAATTGATATGCAGTTTTATATGCATTTGTATCATGAAAATATTTAAATTATGTTTTGACAGAAACTGTTCAAAATTTATGGATTTCTTTATATCATAGATCAATCATAATTTGAAATTGCAAATTAAAATAGCCCCAGTTTAGACAACATATGATTGTAACTCCCTTCTGTCTTTACATTGCGACTTCACAACAAATATTTTTCGACTAAATGCAAGTAGCACTTGAAGTCGCTTTGGAATATTTTGGTCAAGGTTTAAAAGTCAGTCATGACTTGAGATTATAATTCATCTTGTTCTTTGAGAGTTTTTGTTGCATCGTCAATCTTCTGGCGAAGAATTTTTCTGATATCTTGGATTGATTTTACGAGGAAGATGGCTACACCTTCATCTCGGTGCTGAAAAGAAAATATAAAATTAATTCTTGGAAACTCAACTAGAAAATTCTTGCGTGAACCATAAAACAAGAAAATGCGTACATAACAAATGCATGAATAGAAAATTCAAATCTAGAATCTGATGGATTCAGAAATGCCTGTAAAAGAATATTCAAATCTGGAAAAAAGAGATGGAATTTTTCCAGCGATTGTGACACAATGGTTTAGAAATAATTTTTGTTGTTATTGGACACGCCGCTGCGCGCAGCTTGTAGGAATTCCGCGAGGTCGTGTTGGACTGATTTTCAACTTTGTTTCAATACCGCTGACACTGAGCAGAAGACGTTAAGATCTGGCGCATGCGTAATGAAGCGGTCATGAATTTTTTAAATTTGAATATTCCTTTACATGAATTTTCTGTGTCCACTGGATTCTTTATTATGAATTTTATTTTTACTTTTCCGGCCTATATAATAGAATTGTAATCGTCATTTTTTGACAGTTCGATATTTTGATGAATCTTCTGAACCCAAAAAACATAATTTAAAAAAAGTCGGTCTGTCTGTCCGGAAGCACGATGATTTGAGAACACGTACGAATTTTCGACTGAAATTTGATATTCGTTTGATATTTAAGCTTTTAACGAAAAAGTTAGTTTTAAGTTAGTTAATGAGCTTTACGAGCTTTATACAATGAGTGGTACCAACTTTATGAATTACATTTTTTTAAATTAGTACTTGACTTGATGGAAATATCGTAACATTTGCGCTTTAGCTATTATTTTTATTTAATTTACATATTGCTTGTATTATGTCTATAACTTTAATTTTTGCTTATATTAAATGCAATTTAAATCTGAAATTCGAAACGTCACTTAGTGACTGCTGTAACTTTGACTTTGACGCTTGTCGCTTAAGTTATTTCAATTTTGCTGAATGAAGCATAAAATTAAATCCTTTATGAAAGCATGTTATTAAAACTTATAGCCGAGGAAGTACCGTGGTGGACACAGCAGATTTTTGTTTTATTTTCACTAAATTTTCTAGTTAGAAATATTATTTGACGACGTTCCCTTGACGGGGTATAAACAGATATTTTTCTTGTTGTAAGTTAGTTTAATAATTCATCATTTAATAGTGAATTATATTGAATAGATATGTTCCAATTCCTGGATACTTACTTGGAACAATGTCTCTCCTTCGAAGTCGACAATGTGATGTTTTCTTGTCCTCAAAAGTAAACCAACTACTTTATCAGAAATAGATGTGTAGATCTAGAAATAAAATAATTATTAGTCATAGTATTCGAAATGTTGTTCTCAAATTAAATTCAACATAAACATATACTCAATAATTTAATTTGTACAGTTGAACCAACAAGTACAAGTAAATATTTCATTAATAAAAGTAAAATGCGTAAAATTGAAGCAATAAATATGAAATATACGTCAGAACTAACGTCATATATGATGAAATCAAAATAGTTTTCAGTTTATTATTATTATGATTAATTTTTTGACGGATTTATATGATTTTAGTGCCAAGTCGTAATACTTCACATTTTTATAAGTATCATAATATTGGCGCCAAACAAAATTAGAACAGAAAAATTCGGTGTTTATTTTCCGCTTGATATTGTAAAAAATAAGGCGCAATTTTAAAGCGCGAAAAATTGCAAAAATACAGAATAATCAATGTCACTAATACCTAGGATCAGGATTTAAAATCTGCTGAAATGATAACATTGTTGATAAGTAATAATCATTGAAACCATTGAAAAATTCAACTGCAGTTATTAAACAGGTGATACTCAACTTATGCACATATTTTAATGGCAATTTACTTATCTCGTTATCACGGAATTGAAAGAATTATTTTATCAAAATTCCCAATTTTAGTTTCCAAGCTTTTAATCAAACAGTTTTACGTCACTGTTTTCATATGGAATTTAATAAATTTAGTATTCTTGCACAATTAATTAAAATTGTATTCCACTGATAGTCATAATCCATTATATACAATCAACAATTCAGTGGTTTTGAAAATGTGGTTCTTGCGAAACTTGCCCTAAAGTTTAACGAATGCTTCAAAAATTCTTTTTGTTCCATGATCAGTAAGTTTAGTACTATGCTATTAAAGTATATGCACGAAGTTGTGAATCACCCTGTATTAGCTGGGAAATTTTGATAATCGCAGTTTCTGCTTTATTAAGTAATGATATTTATGAATGAATCTAGGTTTTTGACCCGTATAAATTTTGTAGAATGTTCAAATACAACCAATATAATTATAAATAATTATATAATAACCTTTCGATATAAATTTATTGAATGTAATGTATTTCCATTCTTCGTTTAAAGCTCTGTTCGTACGGCGATCTTTGGAGATTCTACGGAGATTCAGAATCTTGGAAAAGAAGTTTTTTTCTAGTGATAATTACGTTGTTTTGAAGCAATCAATAAATTATAAATTCTTCTTTTGCAAGACTTATTGAAGATTCAATTTAGCAACACCGCAATTTAATAAATAATTCTCACTAGAAAGAAAAAAAACTTCTTTCCAGGATTCTGAATCTCCGTAGAATCTCCAAAGATCGACGTGCGAACAGGGCTTGAACTTTGTTTTATCTTCAAAGGTACGCATCTAAATTTTGAAATTTCTAGATTGCATTTACGTATTTTTATAAATTCAGAGTTGAAACGATATACCTACTTAAATAAATATTGTTAAAATATAATACTTACATTAAAAAGTTCACCGAAACTGATAACTTTTCTAGGATCATCAGGTCTTTCCGATTCATCAAACAGTCGTTCGCCATTTTGATTGATGACTTCGCAAAGGTCCAACATTTCTTTACAAACGTGCATGGTTGCTTTTAAGGCACGAACTTCTGACAAGGAACCCTTTGGTGGTCTAAACAATAAATTACAAAAGTGTTACAAATATTATATTATCATACAAGAAGTATGCTGTTAAAGCACGTACGACGGATTTAAGGGTATGGCGCTAATGCTTTATAATAAGCCCTGTTCGCACGGGGATCTTTGTAGATTCTTCGGAGAATCCTGGAAAAGAAGAAGTTTTTTCTTTCTATTTAGAATTATCTGTTAAATTGCGGTGTCGCTAAATTGAATCTTCAATGAGTCTTGGAAAAGAAGAATTTATAATTTATTGATTGCTTCAAAAGCACGTAATTATCACTAGAAAGAAAAAAACTTCTTCTTTTCCAGGATTCTGAATCTCCGTAGAATCTCCAAAGATCCCCGTGCGAACAGGGCTTTAAGGTTGTTGTCCAGTAAATAAAATGTTTATAGAGCATTTATATGATAATAATATTACACCTTAAAATTAATTATCAGGATAATCGTCAGTTTCTTTTGGCAATGTAAAGCTGACCTGTTTAATTTTGAATTCGTGCGTTATTAAATTAGTGTATATGAACCAGACGACATTTAACGAAAAACTAGCACAATATTAATTGAATATAGAAGAAGATTGTATTAAATTTTCAAGGCAATCGTCAGTTTTATAAAAATGGTATTTAATTTTAATGTCAATTTATCGAAAATTAAGGTTATAAAGTATCAAAAAAGCAACAATATTTCAATTGACCAGTCATTTAAAATTTTAAACTTATTATACTATGCATGTGTCCCTGTGGTGTGGTAATATAAATTTGTTTACTTTTTTTTACTCTTTCCGAAATAAGCTACACTTCATGAACCCTACCATCCAATGTCGCTAGTGTCGTTTTTTAATTTACTTGCATCCTAATTTGAAAAATTGAACTAGAAAACAGCATTTTAATTATGATTCATTTTGTAAAGTAGGCTGTGTCAAAACATCGTTACCTAGGATATTAGTTGTAGCTTAGCAAAGCTTTTTACACGCATTCGCGTGTTTTAAACAACGGTTATGATAATAAAAAATATATTGCTCAGTTTTTGTAAAAATAATATATTATGATACAAGTGTATTCGCGCGAGGATTTTTTGAAGATTCTACCAAGATTCCGAATCCTGAAAAAGAAGAAGTTTCAAGATTCTGAATCTAGAAAAAAAATATTTATGATTTTGAAGCAATCAGTAAATTGTAAATTCTTCTGTTCCAAGACTCATTGAAGATTCAATTTAGCGGCACCGCAATTTACGGGACAATTCTCACTAGAAAGAAGAAAACTTCGGAATCTTGGTAAAATATTCAAAAAATCCTCGTGCGAACAGAGCTCAAGTAAAGGCGAATTTATGCAGCCATTTACATTTACATTTAATTTTCATTTAATTTAATTTAAAAGATAAATGTGTGTAACTCAAAGCCATGCAAGCACCATTCTCATTTACGTTTTCATTTTAAAACGTAAATGAGAATGGTGCATGCATGGCTCCACTGAGTTACACACATTTATCTTTTAAATTAAATTAAATGTAAATGAAAATGGCTGCATTAATCCGCCTTTAGATTTAAAACATGTACGGCGAGTCAACTTTTTATATGAGATGTTGCAAAATATGGTTCTATTTTAATCTTTTAAAAGTGCTTGCTTATATAAAATAAGACATTACCTGCCATATTCCTCTTTGGAAAATTTGGGTTTGGGCAACGTCCCAACTTTTCCATCATTTGAAAAGGGATTCAAAGCCTGGTTTTCTAAATGTTTGTTGGCTTGATTATTAAACTTGCGAACTTTATCCAACAGTGGGACGTCCTGAAACAAAACAAACATAAATTAACAACCACATATTTTTATGATAATATTTATTACGCTTTCTAAAAATATATCCCCTCTCCAATTAAGATCAAAAACTTGGAAAATATTCTGGCGCCTGGTTTAAAATTTCCCGAAGGTTTTGTTAATTATTTCGTCTTTCATCTGGTCGTAAACTTTGGCAAATATTTTGGCGAGGTTACGGAATGGTCCGGAAATAAGTTTGAATTTGAAATTTGATTTTTCATAACATCGGAATTTTCGATCGCATTTGAGAATTATTTCGGAAGGACCTTTTCCTTGACCTGCTTCAATACAAAGGACTGTGGAAATTGGATTAAATGTCATTATTATATGAATCAGAAATTCCCAAAGGTTATTCGAACTTGAAATGATGACATTGTTGACAAATTTCTACGCATATTTTTATGTGCTATCCACAGAAATAGGCCTGACCTTATAACTTGCATAAATAATATTTCATTGTGTATCAAAAATGAAAATACTCCTGCTGGTCAACCAAATACAGGGTGATTCACAACTTCAAGCTCATATTTTAATGGCTCAACTCACTTATCACGGAACTAAACGAATTTTTTCAAAATTCGCAATTTTTCTTTCCAGGTTTTTTAATCAAACAGTTTTGGGTCATTGTTTTCATATGGAATTTCATATACTGACATTGCACAATTAATTAAAATTTAATTTTATTCCACTCATAGTTTAAATAAAAATACAAGTTTCTTTTAAAAGTAAAACAAGTGCTAGGAGCTGTCATAATATAAACTGTGAATACCGGTCATACGGGGAAACCGTTGGGGAAACTAATTATTTCTTTAAAATATTTTAAAGCTAGTGATCTTGTATATATTTAATAAATAATTACATTCCCCGTATGAACGGTATTTACCTACAGTTTTTTTATGACAGCTCCTAGCACTTGTTTTACTTTCAAGAAATTTTTTAGTGAAAATCGCATGACACAAATAACAGCCAATGAAAGAATTGATTACAATAATAGTAACCATGGTTATATACAAATTTAGCGAAAATTTTTACTAGTACCTTGAGGAACTTAACTTAAATTAATAAGCGGAAACTTTACCGTCATCTGTCAGTTTGACATTAAATTCAAAATTGGCTAAATTGTTATTTTGAGAATAAATAAGCAATTAATAAGGTAAATAATACATATTTATTAATGTTAAACACAAATTTAGTAAATATTTCAAGTTTCTATTGTAAAAAGAATTCAAAAATAGAGCGGCGGTGTCATTAATTCTTTCTGGAAATTTTTTTATCGTGCATTCCAACAACGTAATTAGCTCTCGTGTACCACTCTAGTTAATTAAGATGTTGTTGGAAAGCACTCAAAAGAATTTCCGGAAAGAATTAATGCACATGTGATATTATGTGAAAACTTTCCTCGTGTGAACGCCTAGATTCCAGGTTTTTAATTAAATAATTTTGGGTCCCTGTTTTCAAAGGAATTTCATAAATATACTATTCTTGCCATTGCACAATTAATTAAAATTTAATCTTATTCCATTCATAGTTAGTCAGATATCTATTATACAATCAACATTCCAGTGGTCTCAAAAATGTGCTTCTTGCGAAGACTGCCCTTTTAAAAAAAATATTTTTGTTCCATGATTAGTACTTGCGAATCATCCTGTATAGCATTAATTTTCTTATTGCAAATGAAACATATTTTTACATTTTTAAATTCTATGTTTTAATGATACTATAATGATCTCGACAATGATGTAATACAATTATTACGAATAACTGAACTTGTTGTATATTTTAACATAGTTTACCATTAATTTATTATACGCTATATAATTTTAATGTTTTGTTTAGAATTAACGAAAGAATTTAATAATATTATAAATATTTTTATAGCTTAGTAATTTTAATCTACAAGTATGCATTTTAAAGTCACATAAAACATAAGTTATAGGCATAGCTATTTCATGGGCACCTGGTATAACAAAAAAATATGTTTCTCATACCGAGTCTGCATCTTCGTCATCCATATTCGACAATTTCTAACAAATTTTACGTGCGCTTTACTGCACACGCATCTTAACACTGGCAAAATGTCTTCTCTTACTGAAATAACTGCTCTATTTTTACCAGACCACGTGAGAATCAAACTATCGAGCATAATTAACGAGTAATTAGCCATAACTTTCTAAAAATCCCGTTTCTCACAGATTAATGACAATCATAATACTTCGGAAGAAATAAAATCGCAGACTTTGTGATTAATTTTAACATTGAAAGGATGCGTGAAGTTTGAAAGGTTAAACTGCGCGGGAAATTTGCCAAATATTTGCTTTGTGACGTTTGTTTATCAAGTTTACGTCAATGGACCTAGCACTGTGGAAAATTGCCCTTTTTCGGAAATTTTAATTTTAAATAAACATTATATTTATTTTCTTATAACCTACCCACTTGAAAAAATTTCAAGAATGTGCATGAACATCCCGGCTTGTTGCTTGCTATATTTTTGCCCATTAAAATCCAGCCTAAAATGTACTAACGTAGCGAGTATTTTGTGGCCAGTACAAGAATGGTAAAATTTTATTTCAACAAGGATTTAATAGAGAAAGAACGGATCTACAGATCAGAATAAAATTTTGATTAAAAAATTGACATGATTATAAAAATAAATTTTAGTTTATGCAAAATTTACATGGTTATATCTCATGATAGAAATTAATTTTTTAAATTTTAAAAATGCACATCTGTATATCCATTCTTTCTCTATTAAATGTTTATAAAAACGTCATCCTGAAGTCAATAATAATCTGACAGTTTACTCGCAACGAAAACACTTTTACAGTATTTTTCAACTCCAAAATGGCATTCCATAGCTAGGATGAGGCAAAGTACGAGTTTCGAGCTGGTTTCAGGCAGCCGAGAAAAGAGTGGAATAGAAAAAAAGTAAAATCGAGAGAATTCTAGGAATTCGGGAAAACGTAGACGGGCCGCTTAATCTAGATAAGATCATTATAGATCAATTTTTATTATTGGACCTTTTTTTAGATTTACGGATCTTTTTTAGATTATTAAAAAGATCAATATTTAACAAAATATTTTACTGTTGAACAGCAGATACATAGATTACTTACTTACTAAATTTTCAATTGTTATAAAGCTTTAACTTGCATAGCGTAGCAAGATCTAAAAATCTGATCTTATTGTAAAGATAAGATATCTAAATCAGATACAAATTCACACAAATTGATCAAGTATTGTTTGTGAATAATTTTACTATTAGATAATAATTTGCAATTTAAACTAAAATTTTGTAACATTTTTTCAGGAAACTGCAAATCCGTACAAGTCCTCCTGGGTTCCTGGATTAAGTAAATAAAAGTAAGTTTCTTTCACATTACGTATTAATTTCCGCGTTCGAAAATCTATTTAAATAATGTTAAAAATGCCAGATACAACAAACTATTGTTCTGTCAGGAACTGAAAGTATGAATGAATTCTGACGTCAATTCATTGTTTGTCCGTGGAACAACATCAACATCCAAAAGTTTGACATGAGACAATGAAAACAAGTAGTACCTACATTCATCCAATACTAAACATTAATTTCTTGTGGATTTAAAGACATTTTTAGAAGTCAAATATAACAGAACTATGTCCAAATAAATAATACTTTTTATTAATTTCTTGCTTTACGAAATGGATTAGCTTTGAAAAATGTTTTTTCGGCAAATTGTCGAAACTGATTAAAGCCGCATTCACACTGCGAAATTTGGAGTACTTAGTATCGCACAAAAATTTGAAGAAATTAATTTGACTGTCCACAGTTCGAAATTTGAGTCGTAGCACAATCAAGACAACAAATATTCTAACGCTTTTTAGAACAAATCAGCTCTTTATTATACTTTATTGACTTTAATTGCTTCCTATCACCGAATTTCACCAAATTTCGGACTGTAAATCCGTGATCACAACTCGAAATTTGGTGAAATTCGTATATAACTGAAATTAGAAGAAATTAATTTGACTGTTCACAGCTCGAAATTTTATGTATTGGCTGTTTGTCTTGTCAATGTCAGGGTACTTTTGTTGATGAAAACGTGATAAAGAAAAATGAAAACAGTAGAAGATTGTGTAGATATAATTGCCAATTTTACATGTTTAAACGGTAAAATATATGTTTTCTCAATTAATAGAACGAACCCTAAATTTACTAGAGAAATTTGGGGTTTGGATACTTTTCTTCGAATTGAAATAATTCTTATGATTCACATATTCACAATACTATGTGAGGCTGCTACACCCAAGTTGGGTAAAAGTCGTAATATTATTTGAGATTTCAAAAATTGCTTTTTTAAAAAATATCTATAATAATTTGAACCTTTACGGACAACATATTCAAATTTTGGGTTTTATGTCTATCAAAAACTATTTGTAGAATATCGAGCTATATGCATTAGAAACTCTAATCTGTGCTGCGCTCCTAATACAAAATTTATCATAATATCTTGAAAATGCGGATTTTTAAATTTTTCTTTTTAAGTAAGGAAACAATCGTAACATATTTTACTATCTGATACGATCTGATGTAAATAATAGATAAAGTTTTATATTAAATTGATAAATTTATAATGTAATTAATTAGGAATTCCGAGTTTATTATTCAAATTTAATTAAAAATACGTTAATCCCTGTTCGCACGAGGATTCAAAAGAAAAAGTACAAGATTTTGAATCTTGAAAAAAATATTCATTTTTTGAAGCAATCAATAAATAATAAATTCTTCTTTTCCAAGACTCATTGAATATTCAATTTAGTGACACCGCAATTTAACAGGTAATTCTCACTAGAAAGAAGAAAACTTCTTGTTTTTGTTTCACAAGGTTCAGAATCTTTGTTGAATCTTGAAAGAATCTTCGTACGAACAGGGCTTTACGAGATATTAAGCCCTGTTCGCACGAGGATTCTTTGAAGATTCTGAATCCTGGAAAAGAAGTTAAAAGATTCTGAATCTTGAAAATAAACTAATGGGTTTTTAAGCAATCAATAAATTATAAATTCTTATTTTCCAAGACTCATTGAATTAGAATTCTCACTAGAAAGAAGAAAATTTCGTTTTTCCAGGATTCAGAATTTTTGTAGAATATTCAAAGAATCCTCGTGCGAACAGGGCTTTATGCAGCAACTGAATTAAGAATTAAAACTAAAAAGTTAAATAGTTTATTGACGAAAATATAGTTTGTTAATTTAGTTGCATAAACTATTATATTATATACTTTCTAAAATTAAAATCATAATGTACCTAGATAATTTCTTAATTCAGTTGTCTACATAAATCTACACCTAAAATAATAAAATCGTATACTTACATGGTAGATTCTGACACTGGAAGTAGCAGCCATAGTGCACATAAATCCACAAAATAATAATATGCGAAAACCGAAAAACGAAAAACCACTTCACTGCGATTCCACAATCAAGACTGAATTTCAAACTGTCACGTTTAAATTTCCCGCCACTCGTAGCTAGTGCTGTGTTCTCTGTAACTTTCTGTAAAGTGTGGCTAGGCATTCGTGGCGCGAAGCTTATAAACCCGCGGATGTAACGCTACGTGGTGATGACGTACGAGCGTCGCGACGGAGCGACGCTCTTTTTTTTCTCGACGTCGGTTTACGAATATGTACCGGTATGCTGCCCGTTCAGCAAAATTTAATGTGTAAAAATACATTTTATTTGATGAATGGAACGAGCAACTTCGATGTTTGTGAGTTTTTTTAAGCAGGAATTTCGGGATAATTAGTACAGGATGTTTTGATTTCTGAGCAGGAATCTGGGAATGATTCATGATTGAGAAAATGTTTCGAACTATTGAAATATGTTTGTTATAATTACTGGAAAACAGTTCAAATAGCAACAAAATATTTTGCAAAATTCAATGACTCACAATTGTTAGTACATTTGGTATTAGTTTACGTTTTGAATATGGTTTTTAGCATTAAGGGGGGTCGATACCTAAATGCCGGATTTCACTGTGCGTCTTATAAACACATACCTAAATAAATAAAGGATAAAATTATTAATTTAAATAAATAAATACTATTCTTTGTGAACTATTTAATTCAGAAAATTATATTTCAAATGGTTCAATACAAGCCGTCAAAATAAAACGATATTCAGTTTTTCCATTAAAAAAAATATAGTACAAAAATGAAAAATGTGGCATTAGATGCATTTGTTATTCTAAAATTTTAATTGTAGAAAAGAAACATTCATATTTAGAAATAATTTTGGTTGAAAATTGTTACATTAATATAAATTTAATCACATCTTAATAAATTATTTATGATTACTGAAACAGATTTTTATAAGCAGCGGTCTGAAAAAAAGTCTAAAAAGCCTACTTTTAATACTGATCGTAGAAAAAATATTTTGCAAAATTTAATTACACACATTAATTGTTAATATGTTTGGTATTTGTTAACATTGTTTTGAAGTAGGATTTTATCATTAATAAAAAATTAATAGCCATCGTTAACAGTATCAAGTTATACTATTTTTTATTATTACTTTTTGTTTTGTTGGGAACCAAATCGAATGTAGCATTCGTAACAAAAAATTAAATATTACCTTTTTAGTTTTTATACAATTACTTAAATTACAAATTGGCCGGAAACCTTTAACATCTAACTTGCATCTTAATAAATAATAGTGATGTTTTAAATAATAATGCTACTTCAAATAAACAACAAAACAATAAAATTTTTGCGATACAGTATGAAATAAAACGTTTTACACATACGTCCGTTATAGTATATTACATAATGAGGATGAAAAGTGAACGATATCGTGTGAGTGAGAATGTTGACGCACGAGGCTTGCCGAGTTCGGCAATCTCACGAGCATTCGATAGACACTTTTCGAAGAGTCATATACACTGTTTTTTCCCACGACCATAAATATTAAACATTGTATTCATGAATAAAATTTAATGTCAACTGTCACTGTACCACTCGAGCTAAGCACTCAAAAAAATTTCCGGAAAAAATTAATGCACATGTGATATTATAAGTGAATAAATCACTTTTAATGTTAATTTATCAAATGTCAGAAAGACAACACACGCCTACTAAAATGTGAAACAAAAATTAAAACTGTGGCGATAAGACCTGTTCGATAACATATCGAACGGGTTGAGCGGATATTTGATATTGTTTCGTAGCTAGGTAACTGTATGGAAAGTGGAAACTGATTGAAAATTATTCTTTACGGTACTCATGTCCTCTTCTGGAAACAGAAAATATTTTGTAACGTCAAAATAAATTTATTATACGTTTCAAAGCTTATCAAATTAATAGGCTTTTAAGGATTTGTGTACAATAATGTCGTGTGACGCATGTCGAATATTATTGTTTTTTTTACTTTGTTATCGTCTTTAGTATGCGTCGAACGTTGGAATTTGTTTCATTTCTCAAATTATTTCGTGTTTATTATGCTTCAATCAAAACTAAAAATAGTTTTCAGTTGCATGAAAAACAAGTATATTGTTGAATGAAGTTTTACAATCACAACATAATTTTTCTTGTAGATATATATTTCAGTTAGAGACCCATTATTATAGAATGATCAGCATTTAATTTTTAATTTACTGCACTCCAGTTTTTTTAAATGTTTTCACTATTATTAAAACTATGCGAAGCACGAAGTTTAATTTTTGTTGGTGTTTCCGATGGACCAGCGTGAGAGTGAGAGTTTAATGCTAATTGCTAACAATAAATAAATAATTCAAAACAATTATGTATATTTTCTAAAATTTATTTAATTATCGTGTTATACAAGATGAAAATACTATATGCAACAATTTATTGGCACAGTATTGTAATAATATTCTTTGCAAAATTATAATTATTGCTGTTTAAAATAGCTAATATACGATTATGTTGAACTCAAAAGGGATAATTTTTTGACCCCTCGCCAAGCATTAGTTTCATTAATACGTTAAATACTTTTTACATTACTAAAAACTATTAAGAAAATTAATGTTATATACAACAACTTTTATGATCTACCTTGCAAAACACTATAAAATACTAAATAAAGTAAATAATAACAAGCCATTACTATTTAGAAATTCCATGATTGTTTTAATAATAAAATTTAATGTTAATTCGATTTGACTTTTATAGATTTTGCGTTGTATTTTTGCGCGATAAAGTACATGAAATGAACAAATTAACTCAGTATAAACTACCTATTAAAAAAAGTGTTACAGTGGTGAAAAAGTATGTATAATATATAGAGTAAAATTCAAATATCTGAGCTGCGCGAGAAAGCAGAGCTTGTCATGTACTGTCTTAATTTTCAAAGAAAACTAAAATATAACTCAATCACAATCAATTACAAAATTCACAGCGTTACACGAAGCAAAACACTACGAACGTCAACATGAGGATAACAGATATTGAAGCTGATGTTCTGTAGAACAGACAGTAGCGTAGTTTCATCTTGTTTATCATCTACGCCTCTCTTTCTAAGACGAGAATCCGTACTTCGCGCAGGGTTCTCCTTAAATGAATTTACCTCTACCCACTTCTTATCTTCTTCGAAATTGTATTATTGAAATAATTTTTACGTTTGTCATTCAATAATACTTATTTTAACTTATAAAGGCGATTTTCAAATTTTAGTTATTATTACTCAATTACGATATAACCTAAGTATTTTTGAATGACAAATAAATGTCGATAGGTAACTTAATTTTAATAGGGGTGCATAAAATAAGAAAATGATATTTAGATGTTATTTTATTTTTATTTTGACTATTGTAATTACATGTTTTACATAATAATAAGTAGAGTAATAATTAGAGTATAATACACAAATAATAAATATAATAGGTATAATTTAAGTCAGGACTACCTATTGAAACTAAAAAATATATATTATACATAATTACCTACACAATAACATCTCATCGCGAAAATAATACAGGGTGATTCACAACTTCGTGTATAAATTTTAATGGCATATAGTACTTAACTTACTAATCATGGAACAAAATTTTAAAAAAATAATTGTTAATTAAGGGCAGTTTTCGCAAAAAGTACATTTTTGAAACCACTGGATTGCCATATTTTGTATAATAGTAAATAAATGAAAACAATGACCCAAAACTTATTAAAAAACTTGAAAATTTGACGATTGAAGCGTGCTGTTTGGTGTGATTGATATTATACGCACGTATAAATTGTGCATTTCTATTGGTTCATTTTCTAGTTTAGTTTTGCGCATAAACACGGCATTTATAATTTAATTTTCTAGTTTAATTGTCTAATTTAATTTTATAATTTAGTTGCTGTTGCTGTCACCATAAAATTATGAATTTTGAAGAATTTTTTTCAGTTTCGTGATAAGTAAGTTGAGCGCTATATGCCATTAAATCTACCTCGATATTCGGAGAAAATGTCCACAGCAAAACGTCCCCAAACACGAATGGTCCCCGGCAAAATGTTCCCATGGAAAAGGTCTCCATGCAAAAATGTCTCCATACAAAAGGTCCCCATGCAATTTATTTTTACAGTTTCGTAAAGAACATATTTTTGGTATCCTGCAAATTCATCGCAAAGAAATTAATCTCAGGAATATTAATCGTAAGAAGAACCATGTATGCGGGACTCATTAAATGATATTAGGTTCTTTATTTAGTTCAGTTCAATCAGAGTTTCTACCAAAATCGAATATGTGGGACTCAAGAAGGGTAGAAGGTTCTTTATTTAGTTCCGCTACATTAGCTTTTGTACAAAAACCGAGTATGTGGAACTCGAGAAGGGTATAATGTTCTTTATGTTTATACCATCAAAACCGAGTATGTGGGACTCAAGAAGGATATAAGGTTCTTTATTTAGTTTAGTTAAATCAGATGAGTTTATATCAAAATCGAGTATGTGGGACTCAAGAAAGGTATTAGGTTTTTCATTTAGTTCAGTTATTAAATCACACTTTCATACTAAAGTATCATATTGTATTAAAACAACATAAATGAAGTTTATAACAACATAATTGCGTAGAGACATTTTAATTTGGGGACGTTTTGCTGGGGACAAATTGCATGGGCACATTTTGACGGAAACGTTTTACTGGACACGATTTGCCGATTTGCCGAGAACCAATTGGGGACCTTTTCCGTGGGGACATTTTGCCGGAGACCAATTTCTAGGCGACTTTTGCATGGGGACATTCGTGTTTGGAGACATTTTACTAGGGACATTTTCCGGGAAACGTTTTACAGAGGACGTATTGTGGGGGACGTTTTACTGGGGACGATTTGCCGAGGACCAATTGCGAGGAGACCTTTTGCATGGATACATTCGTGTTTGGAGACCTTTTCCGTGGGGATTTTATGCCGGGGTCGTTTTGCCGGGGACCAATTACGACGGGAACTTTTGCGTGGGGACATTTTACTGGAGACATTTTGCCCTGGACGTTTTGCCAAGGACGTTTTGCCAAGGACGTTTTTCCAAGGACGTTTTGCCAAGGACGTTTTGCCAACGACGTTTTGCCAACGACGTTTTGCCGGGGACCAATTGCGACGGAATATTTTGCGTCGAGACATTTGTGTTTGGAGATTTTTTCCGTGGGGACATTTTGCCGGGAACCAATTGTGTGGGAACCTTTTGCGTGTTTTCGTGTTTGGGGACGTTTTCCTGGGGACATTTTGCCGAGGAACGTTTTCTCTATGAATCGTTGTCATTCATTCAATAATGTTCTGTTTCACTGTCAGAGTCTTCACTCGAATCACTGTCATCTCCTGAATGAATAATAAAAGGTAGAATATCATCGCTATCAATGCAAACCTCGCGCTCCCACCACTGATTTATAATATTCTCTGCATGAGAAACATAAAATATCCAGTTTTCTTCCGTGACGTTTTCCAAAGATTGTTTCCATGTTTTTAAAACCTGTTCATGTTCACTTCCATTCAGTAAAATTTTCTCATCGTAGAAACGCTTGCACTGGGTCCATACCATTTCAATGGGGTTGAATTCGCAATGGTATGGCGGCAGCCTAAGAAGTTTGTGTCCATGTGATTTAACGAGTTCGTCCACAGCGTATTTCTCTGGCTGTGAATGCTCTTTCGCAAGGTCTAGCAACTCAACTTTGAGCATTGTATCCGAAAAAGGCACATTTAATTTCAAAAGAAAATCAGCAATATCTTGTTTTGTCCATGCAGGCGTTGGTGATGGGTTTAATATTCTGTTGTGGTATGGGGCGTTGTCCAAGATAATTAAACTTGGTTCTTCTAGATTTGGAAGTAAATAATTCTTCAACCAAGTTTCAAATTTTCCGGCGTTGAGTTCGCCAGGAAATATATGACTGGCATTTTTAATGAAACCATTTTTGCCTCCAGCATGAACTGCAATGTATTTTGTTCCTTCTTCGGATGTCTTTTTGCCTCTTGCTGGTTTGTTTTGCCCACAAGAAATCGAAGTTTCGTTCAGAAAAACGGTTTGTAAATTATTTTGACGGTATTCTCTCAAAAATTGGATTCTAGCTAATCGAATTTGTTCTTGTTCCATTAGTGCCCCTCGTTTGCGGTTTTTTTTGTATTCAAAGCCAATGGAAATTAAAAGTTGCCGCAGACTAAATGTTGAGTAAGTATATAAATCTCTTTGTTTTAGTAAATTAGAAAGAGAAAGTAGTGTAACGCGCTCTTTTTTCGCATACATCTCGTACACGGCTCGTCGAATGGCTTCTTTCTCAAAATCACTGCAATCTTCTGTGGCGCATTTTTTTCTAGGCCTCTTCTTGCCAGGTGAATATAATTCTTTATCATTTTCAACACATTCCATCTTTCTTTTCAGTACTCTTTCTACAGTTTTACATGATATTTTCAAAGCGTCTGCTGTGCGCTAAAAAGAATAAAAATATTACTGCCATTAAATTATAAATAACATAGTTATAGTAATACAATGGGCTACAACTTGCATGGTATTTTTATTAAATATTTTTGAAGAGATAAAAACTTGGAATCCGTATTTTTTATTTCACAGATTTTTTATCAACAAGCCCAAAAATCTTCTAAGTATAGAAAATAATGAAGTCACAGCAAAAAATAGCTTAATTTGCTAAAAATCATAGTTTTTTTATAATATAAAATTTTTAGGTTAAGTAAATATCCAATGAAATTCATTCATTTCTGATCACCTGTACGAAATTGACCAATGAATACAACATTTAACTGACAGCAACCCATGGGACATTATCACTTATGTCAAATATGTTGCTAGGTTACAATTATTTATGTTCATTTTTATGTTTATAATAATAATTGAATAAAAATGTCATTTGCACGTTTTGGCAATGAAAATGATACTTCAATTAATAAAATTTTCTGTCCGAATAACCCTCGACCATTGATAAATACTTATAATTTTGTGACAGCTACCTCGAGCACGTTGCTTTTAGGTTAACAGCCCTCCGCCTACGGCATCGGACGGTTACCAAACAACGTGCTTTCGGAATGTCATAAAATTATTTCGTAATTGTCAATGTCCTTGGGTTATTATAGCTGAAAACTTTCCTCGTGTGCACAGGGCATAACGTTGTACTTAATTAATACGAGTAAATAAAGTAATAAAGTAAAGCCAATTCCAATTTTGACCTTTAAATTAACCGCCTTGATAATATTTTTAAAATACAATGCAAACCTAGAAAAGCGTTTTATCAGCCACCAATGGCGATTGGTTGAATTCAAATTAATTTTGAATTTAACCAATTACCATTGACGACGGATGAAACGCGACGTACAAAACGGAAGCATGGAAATCTAGCTTTAGAGCACTTTCACTATAGTTTCAAAACAGACTATAAAATAATTGCAGCCCTGTACCAGTATTATAAAAATGAGAAATGTGTTAAAATTACACACCTTTTGAACTGCTCGTATACTTTGAAGCGGTCTCCCAATTTCTGCTTCACGTTGGAAGTACTCGTGTATGTTTACCAACAATTCCTGCGATTGTTTTCTTAACGTTCTTCCTTTTTTGCTCATCTTGGCACAAATCGATAATTTAAAAACCAAACCAAAAGAAATTTAACAGAAAGCGATACTGTACGGTTTACGCTTATTAATTATATGAAATAATAAATAAACTACGTTCGTTGACGTTGGAATAAAAATATAACTGAGAAAAACAGAGCACAGTTTTGCAGTGAACGTCGTTTCTTGGTGGATATGAATTTCTGACTGACAAACACAGTGAACAAGAGTTCAATGACAAACGTGTTTTGTTTGAGATAAAAGATGTCGGGCGAACGTTGTCTGTATCACGAACAATTTAACAAGAGCGCAGTTTGTGAGATGAAAGAAGTCTGCAAAGGTCACTCTGGAAAGTATGAAGTAAAGCCAGTTTTACATTATACTTTTTTCGTCTAGATTCTAGTTCGAGATTCATTCGAGAAGTTCCTAGCCATTTTGTTCACGTTGACGTATATGAGTTTTGCATTTGTACGGTGTTATTCAAGTTGTGTTAATATTTTTTTGTACTCAACACGCAATTGACAATCGGAAATGTCAATTTCCCAGTGTAGTCAATCAGGAAAAATGCAAAGTACACTGGCTTTTCTAGACATTTCAGAATAAAATCATCTTTAAAATAATATAAAGTGTTACTTCCCGGAATTATAATTAGTGAAGACCACCGAAAACCGCCAATATTTGAAAATAAAACTTGTGCGTAGCGCACCATCTGTCGGTAGTAGTGAGCAGTAGTGAGTAGAAAAAACATTGTAACCTCAAATTTAATGATCAGACTACAACTACAACTTGAATGTATTTGATTATAGTTTTATTCGTTACAAAAAACATTGTACAATCCTTTTGCGGGAAAGACACCATCCCAACATTCGCGTAAATGAAACTCTCGCTTCGCTCGTGTTTCAAAAAACCGCTCATGTGGGATACAAATCTTCCCGCATTTGGTTCGTATATAAAATATAACTATTCCATTATAAATTCTAACCTGAAATCTTAAGTTGACACTACTTGTCAGAATAAGTAAGAATATTATTTATTATTTTGAAGTTGCCTAACTTGGACCATTTCGGAAGAATTCCGATTGTATCCGAATAGTTTGGATATAAAGTATGAAACTCGAATGAATCTCGGATGGAAATCAAACGAGAAATCTAGCATAGATTTAGACGAAAAAAGTATAATGTAAAACAGGATTTTCTAAGTTCCGCCTATATTGTCATATTCAATATAATAACTGCACTTACGTTACTATAACAGTGTTGAGTACAACGAGCAACGATTTTCTGTGCGTGCCGTTCGTTACTTACTCGAATAGATATAAAGTTTTAAAAGACAAACGTTTTCAAACCATGCCACTAGACAATGCAAGTACGACAAGGATGAATATACACGCAGTTTGTTTATTTGTTTATGATGCAGATGACCTTGACCAGACTTCTTTCATCTCAACTATATCTGTATCTCTCTCTTGAATTATAAAAGGCATCATTGCTCAACACATTTGCCATTCAAACAGAAATGTATTTATAGGTGTGCGCAAAAGTAGGGCCCCAGCCAACCTAAAAATGTGCATTTTTATTTTATAAAGATAAATTTTATTTGTTATTTTTCATTAGTGCCTCGAAATTTGAGCATCTTAAGGAGGTTGAGGACTCCTGCAGTGGCGTACCCAAACATTAGCCTTGGGGGGCGGATATCAAAATAAAAATAGTCAAAACAAAATTCGCTCAACGCGCGTTAGCTGATATCATTGCAATTCGTTCAATTCCGCTGATATATTTTTACAATAATTACTAATTCACTAATCAAAAAATACTTGGTATATATATAGTTACATTTTTTAAATAACTCGCAAATGGTTTAGAAAAAGTACGCAAAATTTTCACGAACTTATTTTAAAGATTTATAGGAAATAATAATACAAGTTCTATGAACTTTTCATCATTTTATCACAAGCATGCAAATCCAAAGTTTAGTGAATTGCTATAAGAGTTCATGCAAAACTAGCGTAATTTCAATATTCAATTACTTAAAAACCGGATAAACGAAATTTTTTTACAATCTCAATAGTGTAATAAAGGCACTGTATAAATTTCAGCTTCTCATCATCATTTTAATATATGGTCACAACCTCCTTAATTTTATTCTGAATACTTTTATTCGACCATTGTCGTCGGTACGGAGAGATAATAAAATAAAAAGTACCATTTTACAATATAATAAACAATGACGATAACAATTTAAAAAATTACAATTTTAAGTCCAGACTTTCCTCATTCGACTCACGAAAACTGAGTAAAATGCAGTTTTTCTTCTTAAAAATATAGGTAATTTTAAGAAAACTTTTAATTTTTAACAAAAAATTAAAATTTGTACCATTTCTACAATTCTAAACAATACTTAATTCTACAAAAGTACATATTATCTATATATCTAGATAATGTAAACTAAATGTAGCCAGTTAATTATTCATTTTCCTGGGCCGATCTGATGAGCCCAGTGCCAGTATCAGATTTAAAATTTACTTAATGAAATGGGACCCCAAAAATTTTTGCGCACAGGGCCTCTCCAATCATAAATACGCCACTGCATTCAAAATACTGAATTTGATTATGAGCGGTGTTAAAATCTGAATTGTAGGTATTTACTGCTCAAATAATGAACTATAAAAATAATCACGTCCAGCCCGAAACTCGTACTTTGCCGCATCCTAGCTATGCAATGTTATTTTGAAGTTGAAAAATAGTGTAAAAGTGTTTTCGTTGCGAGTAAACTGTAAGATTATTATTATTAACTAATTATTATTATAATTATAAACATTTAATAGAGAAAGAATGGATCTATGGATGTACCTTTTTAAAATTTGACTAAATTGTCACTTCAATGGGTCTTGGAAAAGAAGAATTTATAATTTCTCCTTTTCCAGGATTCAGAATCTTGGTAGAATCTTCAAAGAATCCTCGTGCGAACAATTACTAGATCTATTTGTCCAAGAACTTGTGCAGAAACTTGTATATTGTAAAACAAGCTTTAAAAATATTCAATTTAAAATTGAGGAATGTGTACGCAATCTAATAAATAAAAATATTAAAGTAAACTTCCTGTTCTATATACCGACCAATTTTATTTTTATCCTATGGATATATTATTTATTCATAAATTAAATTATATTACGTATTTTGCCTTCAATGTGATAGCGGAATAATATTTATTTTACTTTGTTTATCATTATAAAAATAAGTTTTTCAAAGCAAAATTTCAGATACTATTTATAGGTAAATATAGTCCTTTAATCAATTATATGAATATTATTTTATATAACTAGTAAACAAAAACAAAACTATGATGTATAGAATATTAGAAAAGTCACTACACGTGGTGTGTACAGATTGACGCACAAACTAAATTCGTAAGTCTTGTTTTCTTGTTTCTTTTAAGTTTGATATAATTTTAGAATTATATTTTCTGGATTTAATTATGCGGAAAGAAAATATGCAACACTCAAAACTAAGATAATAAATAAAATCTAAAATACATGTTTTTAAAATTCGTAAATAAGGACAGTTTTTGCAAGAAGAAGAAACCATTGGTTGTTTATTTATATAATGGATATCTAATTATTATGAATGGAATAAAATTAAATTTTAATTAATTGGTAATGGTATGAATAGTGAATTTATGAAATTCCTGTTGAAATAAATATGAATTATTTTATAAATAATTTTCCTTGTAGAAGGTAAATAAACAAATAGTTGAAATATTACCTACTGTCACAATAATAGTTATTTACTTTACAAGTGGGCAAAGTAAGGAATTACCCACGAGGGAAATCTTAATTAGGATAATTTTCACGAGTGGGTCATTCCTTTTTGCCCACGTGTGAAGTATAACGTTTTATCCAACACCTCTTAATAACTGCTTAAATATTTTAAAAATATTAAGTTGTTTCAACCTAATACATCGTTTCTATGGTGACTTCCAACAAGCAAAATATAACAATTTACCCACAAGTGGGTATAATTTTGATCAAAGCCACTTGTGGATAATTTTTTACTTTCCTTGTTTAAAATCACCATAGTTATTATGCTTTTATTAAGAGGTGTTGCATAAAGATAATTACTTTGTTTGAATCAATTTTACTTTGCTTGTTGGTCACCATAGAAACGATGTTTTAGGTTGAAACTTAATATTTAAAAAATATTTAAGCAGTTATTAAGAGGTGTTGGATAAAACAATATACTTCACACGTGGGCAAAAAGGAATGACCCACTCAAGAAAATTATCTCAGCCTTCGGCCTCGTGAGTTAAGATTTCCCTCGTGGGTAATTCCTTACTTTGCCCACTTGTAAAGTAAATAACTATTATCTTTGTATTAATGTTATATACATTATTTGTCATAGATAAATTTTATTTATCTACGACTAATATAACATGAACATTAAATATGTGATGTTTGCTACATAATGCCACATGTTAATCCCGCAGGGAATAAACCAGGGCATAATAGTCAGTATTCCCTCCTCTGGACCGATCAGAAAATTACTTTGCCTGAATCAATTTAATGTTGTAACTATGGTGATAGAGAATTGACATTTGGAAACGACAACATTTTTTCTTATTGGTATTTATTTTATTAAAATCTTATAAGTAATAATTTAGTCTTAGATAAAGTACAGTATACAACTAGCTATAATATAATGGCTATATATTCCCTCAGATGGTTAAAACCCTCGCTCGCTTTGCTCGCTCGTGTTGTAAACTTCATCTTCAGGAATAATAGCATCCATTATAGCGTCTTTGTATAATATACTATTAAAATAATACATTATTATATTAACTATTCCAACAGTGACTCAGAACTGTTTGATAAAACTGAAAACTAAAATTGCAAAAATTGAAAAATTTATTTCAGTTCCCTGATAAGTGAATTGAACCTTCGAGCATATACTGACTAGAGGCCGCCTTACGGCGTTTGTTGTGATCGGAAGATATGCGGTAGGGGAGATTTGCGGGGTCGGAAGCCGTGATGTATTGAGGGATGCGTAATTTCTTAGTATTATTCCACAAAGTAAAATAATACTCACAAAACCTCATAAAGCTTTTCACAAAGTAAACGCAGAACTTAAGGTCAAATAAAATGACATGTGTGACAAGAAGTAACAAAGAATAACAGCAAAACGCTGCCCGCAATACACCTTGACTTCCAGCCCCGCAAGTCCCCCCTACTGCATATCTTCCGATCACAACACGCTATGCATTGGTATAGGGAATTACTTCTCTAGTCAGTATATGCTCGAAGAATTGAACAGTATATTTAGTAAGTACAATGCCATTATGCACGAAGTTGTGTGTGAATCATCCTGCATATACAAAAGTAAAACCATTTCTAAAATAACAATCGAAATGATTTGTTTACATAGTAACGATAACAATTGCCCATTTAAACAATTTTTTAATTAGCACCACGATGTTCTTACGCATTGCTAATTAGTAAAATAAACAGTAGGGAATTTAGCATTCTTTATGTGAGAACACTGCACGATATCTTGTTGCTTTCATTGGCAGTGAAAGATCTCAGAGATAATTCTATTTTGTGCAGCCAACAAAATTTAATGAAGCATGTTCTTGAAATTCCAGCGAAGAGCAATGGAACGGAAAAAGTCACGGATATTCAGAGCTTTCACCTTTAAATAGTTACACACACTGATATTAATTGTCACTTCTTTCATTCTGTTCCTGTATTTTTAAATATTTGCTCTAAATTATCATGAAGAACATTATTCAATTTGTGTGGTCTACTAACAAGAAAAACATTCTTTTCATGTTTATGTTCAAAAGTGATATATCAGGTATCACTGCTAACTTCACATCATGTAAGGGATTCCCAGTGTAAAAAAATTTATTGCGATAATTCCACTCCTGTATAAAGTAAGCCATAAACAAAACACAATTTTATCGCTTTGACAGTGGATAAAAAGGAAGCTAAATTTTGCAAGTGATAAAACCTTATTTACCTTTTTCTTAGCAACCAAACAATAAACAAAACATTGAAATATCATTTGCTTCATATTTCTAATATTTGTCAGTGAAATGATTCGATTTTGTGAATATTTGTGAAGAGGAACCAAAGGATTCGTTCAATTATCTCGTTGAATTACACTCTAGCATTTTATTTCCTCCAAATAAATTTCTGTTTGACATCTCAACCTTGTCACCTGACAGCAATTTGACTCGAAAAATTGTTTTAAAATAAAATCACTCCACCTACGGTGTCGTGATTTTATTAAATTATTTTTCTTTTCAAATTGCTAGGCAACAAGGTTTCAATACAAACAGAAATTTATCCGGCGAAATAAAAAACTCTTGTGTAATAGTTGAAAAAATGTGCATTAATTCTTTCCGGAAATTTTTTATCGTGCATTCCAACAACGTCTTAATTAGCTCTATAGTGGACCACTCGAGCTAATTACGTTGTTGGAATGCACGATAAAAAATTTCCGGAAAGAATTAATGCACGAGTGCATATTCGGTAAGAAAATCGCAATGCAATCAACTATTTCATTGGCTGTTATTTGTGTCATGCGATTTTTAAATATAATTGTGTTTTATATTTTATTTAGAGGACCCTTCTTACTTCTAAGATCCAGTAAAATGTACTATCGTAACAAGAAGTGTTTTCTGGTAAAATTTAATTCTTTGAATATTATGTCATGCTTCAAAATATTGAGAAAACACATAGGTACCTCTGAAAATTACCTGTTTAATTGCGGTGCCGCTAAATTGAATCTTCAATGAGTCTTGGAAAAGAAGAATTTATAATTTATTTATTGCTTCAAAACAAGAATTAATTTTTTTTTCCAAGGTTCAGATTCTTGAAAAAATCTTCAAACAATCCTCGTGTGAACAGGACCTCAAGGATTAATAATTATTAATAGTTGAGCTTTTTTGAAATTTTAATAAAAACATATTTATAAAAATTCATCCTTAAAAATTTCCAATTTATGCAAACACTTTGCATTGTTATATCTTATGATAGAATATTATTTTTAAAATTTTAAAAAGTCACAATAGATTTGTTCTCTATTAAGTGTTTATGAAAATATTATCTTGAAGTCAATGACAAACTGACAATTTTCTCGAAACGAAAATCCTTTTTTTTTTGTTCAGTTATTAATTTAATTATACTTCTTTCTCGCCGGCTGATCTGAGATTGTGAATTTGACCGTTGACTCGTTCACACGATGTTTAAAAGAAAACTTTTAAACTTTTTACTTTTGACTTCACTATTTGTGGTTTTGTTACATTATTGATTACCATTTGTCTACAATTTTGTTCTTTACCTTGTAAGTATCTCTTTAAAACAACAACAAAATTTTTGTAATGTTTAGACTTAATCATGTTTCCTTGATTATGGAATTTTTCTGTTTCTCTTTTTTAAAATTGTTTTTGTATTTTAGCTACTGTTTGAAAATGACCTAAACTTAAAGGTCGAAACGTCACGAAAATATATTATATTAAATATTATTTAATTTAATTTTTCCAAAAACTGAGCGACCAATCCAATAAACTTTTCCCGAAAACACTTTTACAGTATTTTCCAACTTCAAATGACATAGCAGCTAGGATGCGGCAAAGTACGATTTTCGGGCAGGCTATGAAATATGCGTTTTTAGCTTTTTTCGGTACTTACATGAAACTAGGTGTAATAAATTGCTATAGAATGCTATACTTTGAATTTAGAAGTGTGATTTATTTTGAACTTAAAATACAAAGTCAATAGCCAATAAAATAAAATTTATACTTTTGTTAAAGTTTTATTGCTTGATTGATTAAATTTTATTGTTTTTTACGTTTCTTACTAGTTAATAAATACTAAGAAATTAAATTGATTAAAAATTTATACAAAGACACATTTTGCTCTGAACAGTCTTAAATAAAATTGACGCGTTTCCTTTGGTCATAAAGTTGCGAAATATTTAGCTGTTACAAAGTGAAAAATTAAATGTTTCAAATTAAATAAATAATAAAATGTTTATGTAACTTATTGTGTTGGTGTATAAATAATTAGAAATAAAAATAAAAATAACTGATTTGTCACTCGTAAAATATGTTTTCATTTTACTGCCATTGCTAAGTGTTTCATTTAAATTTAATATTAGAATATACATTTTCAGAAGAAGCTTTCTAAGAAAATAACCTAAAAAACATTGTCGATTTTCATTCATAAAATTGTACGCCTACGTTTCCGGTACTCATTCAAATTTATTCTAAAAATATTTACTTCTAAAGAAAACAATGAAATCAATCGGAATCGGAATACATTTTATTTCTTTTTAACTTAAGTTATTTCTGGCTAAATCCCACGTGGAATAAAAGTACGTAAAGAATTTCAAGTATTTTTGAAAACTATGAAGTTCTAAATATATTAAAAATCGGAAAGATGAATCATGTGATGATAATTTAACGATATCATGGGCTAATATTACGTTAAAATTGATCTTATATGATATTGGATGAAAAATCTTATATAAGGAACTACGTTTTGGTTTCTATTTTTAAGTTTACAGTCAGACTAATCTTAAATTCCAATGGAAGTAAAGCAAACAGTGTTTTATAACATTCTGATCCAATTTGATAAAAAAATCGATTTATAATTCATTCATTGACATAAGATGTTCAAAAATTTTGGCATCAACATTACCACAAGCTCTCAAAAATTTTGTTTACTACAAATAAAAATTTGTCTGATTTATTTACATCTCCACAAATGAACCTACGTCAGTTTTTACATTCCTTTACACTTATTACATAAAGATAAGAACAGAAAATATTTTCAAATTATTAAAAATATTTTTCGTATTACTGTACTTATACAGGATGATTCATAACGTGCTCAATCACTTGTAACGAACTGAAATATTTTTTCAAGATTCGCAATTTTAGTTTCCAAGTTTTTTAAACAGTTTTGGGTCACTGTTTTTAAATTAAATTTCATGAATGTACTATGGCATAATTAATTAAAATTTTATTTTATTCCATTCATAGTTAATCAGATATCCATTACACAATCAATAATACAGTTATTTCAAAAATGTGCTCGCGAAAACTGCCCTTATACAGGGTGATTCATCATAACTTTTTTTAAATGCGTGCCATTCAGGCTGTAGGGATCGTAGTGGGGAGAGAGTGATCTCATTCGACAGGTGCACTTTTAAAGTTTTGTTCCCCACCCGGTCAGTCGCCATCATGCGTTGGAGCACGGAGTAGCATCGATGGCTGTTTTGAGGAAACACTTCCCGGGGCGCCTCATCTCAATAAGGGGCGATTTGGAGTGACCAGCCCGATTTGGCTCCTTGTGGGTTTTTTTGAAATCCCGCGTTTACATCAACCGTCCAAAGACCCTATACTCTGTTTCAGTTAAGAACATAGTAGGTGGCACTGTGAATGCAGTCCGTTCTACACCCAAACATTCTATTAGTTTAAACTTTGGCGCGAACTTACCTATAGATGAATAAAAATTGTCAAAATAACAAGGAAGTAAAAAAGAAACACACGAAATTGTTGCATTTTCGTCGTGAAACACACGTTGTTTTACTATTTTCAGGTTATATAAACTTGAAATGTCAAACGGAAATGAAATCGCGAATCTCTCCAATGTTCGCTGGTGTAAATCCACCTCTCGTCTCGACCAATCAGATTCAAGCATATCATCGTCCTATCTTACTCAACGCTATGTTCTAAGCTGACATCAAGTATAGAAGACCTGAAGGCCAACATCCGGGCCGCAATTGCCAACATACCCTCTGCAATGCTGGAAAGGGTTATGAGTTATGACAAACGTCAGAAATCGGCATATTCAGTGTACCTGATAGATATACTTTAGATATGTACCTACATTATAATATAAAAATAAAAAGTTTCTGATTCATAAAATGGGCATTATTGCGTTTTGAAATAAGTAAGTTACGATGAATCACCCTTTATTTAAAATTTTAAAAAAATTATTTTTGTTTCCAAGATCAGTAAGTTGAATATTGACTATTAATGCACGAAGTTATGAGACAGCCTGTATATTTTTCTGTATAATTAGTTCCTTTAATAATATTCAAGTTTCCATTGAAATAAAAATAATCTCTCGCACAAAATATTCCGAAGGCAAGATAAATAAAACCAATCGCACTTGAAAAGAAAAAACAAAACAGAAATGACCTATTTAAAAACAAAAAAAATTGAACAAGGAATGTTATAAAAGCATATGAAAGTGTGCAGTTATTTTTAATTTCAAGGGCCTGTGGTGTATTAATAAATATCATCGGTTAGTTATAAAGGAATCATACTTAGCCATGTGGTTAATAAGACTTGAAAATATTACTTGCTGAAATTTTAGTTGAGGGCAGAGAAATATTTTTGTAGACTGTTCAATGCTGTGGTGTTATTGAACTAAAACAAATTTCATTCTTTCTAGAAAACAAAAAAAAAACAAGATACTATTGGATATTTTCACCGCTTCCACTTAAATTTTAAATGTCACTTTAATGAAAAATATCGAATCGAATTCATGACAGCAATGTTGTGTTTCTACGATTCTACGTTTGACAATTTGATTTTGATTCGATATTATTCATTTAAGGAAAACTTCAAAATTAAGTGGAAGCGGTGCAACTGGCCATAAGAAGTTTGTTATTTTGATATAAATACTACTAAGGTCGCGCTCGAAACCATTTTCAGACAGTTATTTTTATGCACTTTATCTGCATAAATTTCAGCAAATAGGAACAAGCAATAGGCATAAATAATATATTAATAGAATCATCAGAGTTTCTAGATTGTCTTATGCTAATGAAGAATACCTGAAAATAAAAATAATTTGCAGTAGAAATGAAAGAAGAGGGAACAATTATTACGGACATAATTTTTAGAATAAGGCAATTAGGAATGTATATATTTTCATTGTGAAACATAATTTTCATTGTAGGTTACATCGTTTATCCGAAATTTATGCAGGAAGCGTGTGCAAAATGAAATGTCGCTGACGTGGCACTAAGTTACAAAAAAAACATTTTTTTAAATTATGACGTACAATAAGATTTTGACTATTATCGGGTCATAACGTAGCGAGTATTTGGTGGCCAGTACAAGAATGCTAAAATTGTATTTCAACTAGGATTATATACTTACAGGATCAATTATTAGTTGTGTCTTTTTAAAATTGTAACAAAAAAAATTGTACATGAGTATAAAAATTTCGAAACACTCATAAAAATTTCCAATTTATGCCAACTTTACAGGAGTATCTCCTGATAGAAATTTATATTTAAAATTTTAAAATGGCTGATCTATACATCCATTCTTTCTCTATTAAATGTTTATAAAAACATTACCTTGAAGTCAATAATAAACTAACAGTTTACTCGCAACGAAAACACTTTGACAGTATTTTTCAAAATGACATTGTATTGCTAGGATGCGGTAAAGTACGAGTTTCGGGCTGGTGTTATGCAGACGTAGTAGTGGGGAAACGAGTGGAATAGAAAAAAAATCGAGAGTATTCTAGGAATTCGGAAAAAACCTAGACGGGCCGCTTAAGGGGAGTCGATCCCAAAATGCTGGATTTCACTGTGCGGCTTGTTACACATGAATCAACAAAGAATAAAATTATTAATTTAAATAAATAAATACTACTCTTTATGAGCTATTTAATTCAGAAAATTAAATTACAAATGGTTCAATACAAACCGTCAAAATAGCGAAAAACGATATTCAGTTTTTCCCTTAAAACTGGTTTCAATATTAGGATTTTTTAAACAAATGAGATATTTTTAAATAGCTAAAGGTTGTCCTCAAGTGCGTCTAATGCCACTTTTTTAAATTTTTTGTTTAAATATGTGATAAAATACGTATAAAAAACTCACAAAATAGCTAAAATTGGCGATGTTTAGCCATGAATATAAAAAAATAGAGTACAAAAATGAAAAATGTGGCATTAGACGCAGTTGGAGACAACCTTTATCTATTCAAAAATGTATTTGTTTTTCTAAAAAAGTGAATTTTTACTTCAATTTTATGGAAAAAACTAGACGTACTTTTCACCATTTTTATGCCGGGAGTGACCCCCCTTAATAGTGAGCGTAATAAAACTGAATATCTTTTCTTAACTGAAATAAAGTATAACATAGATCTTTGTAAACGTTCCAAGAAAAAGTCATTCAGCGTCAATCAGTAAAATATTTGCTAAGTATACCATTGAACGTACTTCTTCATTTATTTTGAAATAACTAAGTTACTAACAATGGTGACGTTTACAACCGTAAAGTAGTATAAGCATCTAGAATTTGTGTAGGTAACAAAATAATAAACAATGATGAGTCTGATATTTTGAGAAAACTTATGCAGTTCCCTACTTCGGTATTGAAAACTGAATCTGCGACCTACGAAAATATTTCTTCCATTTATTAGGGTTTTGTGAATCATGTGGAAAAGTATTCAAGTAAAAGAGGTCATTGAGATATTAAAAATTCGCAAAAATACAAAATTTATCGTGTTGACATAACTGGGGATTTAAATTCTTGCAATAATTTATTACGTTAACAAAACGGTATGTGTTCTTAACAGTAAGGGATAAAATATAGAAATTTATTTTGAGGGCGTGCCAAAGAATGTTCTAGAGATTTAATGCGTATTTTAATAGAATTGTTAAATTTTTTGGTGCTAAAGTACGTTAGTATGTGCTAAATTGTTGATGATATATTTCTTTGAGGCGTATCTCTTGCTATCAAATTCAAACCAAAATGCATGTTACAATAAATCATTTTGTAACTTCGGTTTTGAAATCTATGATCTCATATTAATAATAATGTATACTTACTTTTTTTTCTTACACGGCTATACAGGGTGTTTCTATAAGCTTGCTCACCATTGGTAACTTTTTTATTTGAAGAGCTACGAGGTCTGTTAAATGAGCAAAATTGGGCCATTTTGTATAAGAAAATTGATAACATCGGCAAAAAAAAATTTACCAGCGGTTCCTAAAATATGGGACATAATAAATATATATATTTTTTTAAATGGAATCATATATTTTTATTCTTTCATTGGACAGAGTTTTTTTTTCTGTTTTCAAAAATGTAATGTTGTTTATGTTTATTTTTTCAAATAAACGAGTTATTTGCATTTAAAATTTAATTTTTGTTACTTGTTTTTTGTTAATTACATTTTACCAAGTAAGCCATGGAAACAATTGATTCGTTGTTTATTTGATCTATAGCTGTCTTGCCGACTATATTGTACCTATATTAACGATTTCAAAAGAAAAATTTAATTTTTGTGCATTAATAAACGTATAAAATGATAAAAATTAGCTCCAAGGTTTGATAATTTGCATTTATTGTTTCACTAATGATTCTCTTTATGTTAAATTTCAGTTTGAAATTTTTAGTAATACAGTTACAAAATGTAAGTAATGAAATATAATAAAGCCTATTCCTACTCGTATGTAATCTTAAATTTAGTTTGAAAACTTTCTTGCTGGCCACTTGTTGCTATGGCAGAAACACTTTATTCCTTGTAAACAATAGTAGATTTATACTCGTGACGTATAAAGGTATGTGTCTGTCGTCAAATCGAAGCAATTCAATGTCGGTAATACAGGTCACGCAGGTAACATCCAAGTTTCAAGTTGCAAGGTTAGGATTCTATTTCTGCTGCCAAATAACTCTAGTTCATTTCATTGAAAAGTTGGGACACAGGAAATGATGCAATAGAAATAAAGTTCTTTTGATGTTTTATTAAAGAGTATTTAATTAGTTTTAAATGTAGGTTCAAATTGCCGCTATTTCCGCCATTATGTGTGCACCAGTGCTATCTATATTTGAAACGTTAAAATAAAAAATGTTTTTCATTCTTTTGTGAGATGTGTAAATTATGGACGTAATATCAATGTCATTCCAAGGATTTTATGTACTTTTCTTGGCAATTTTTTGATCATAAATATTTGTTACAAATTTTTATTTCTCTCAAAACAAGGAACTAAATACTTGACATGTGTTAATTTTTTCAATTTGTTCTTCCAGTTGTCCAGCACATGTAAAACAAATTTTGGCTGGCAGCCATTTTATTTGCACGCTTCGTACAAATTATGGACCATGATATTTATCAGGTAAATTGCGAAATTAATATTTTATACTGAAATGTTAAAATATAATAACATTTTATTAGTCCAGGAAGTTATGATATTTTACTAATATACTATTTGTATAATAGTTTAATAGTGTAGTTTGTTTCATCTTAATTCGAGGAATTGTCATTAACTCGATTAAGCGCTCGTAATTTATGAACTTATAATAATTCTATCTGCCATTAATAAGTCAAATGATGTTTCAAATGTTTTGACTGACAGTCATACAATAATGAATATAACCGTTTACTTGATCTGTATTCTGTAAAGGTTATGGCTTCCTGTCAATAACATAGAAAGTTCAATTTTACAAAATACAGAATCAGTAACGAATTACATATACGGCATGTTTCTTTATCTTCAATTGAACGTGTACTAACTAATAATCTTATATAACCTGTAACAAAGAACTAAAGACAGTTTGATTACAACAATATCAGGTTATTATGTTTTGATACTACAATAATAATTTCGTCTCCTTTTGACCATAATTTATCGCGTATCCTACAAAAATATTTAATATATTGACGTGTAGGTTAAATGCGCTTCCGCCAAAATTTCGTCATAGTTAAATTTATTTGCAAAATATTTAATTATCTGTATCATTAATAACTGGAATGCACAACTGTTGCTATGTTAAAATTTTTGGCTATGAAACACATCAGGTTTGCGACTATATTTTTACTTTGGTTAAGATGTATTACTTTTCATGTGCGCAATATATATTTTTATTAATTAATAAACGCACGAAAATTACATAAAGTTTTTGTGTAGGTTCAATTTAATTTGATTTCCAAAATAATTAATGGACTAATAAAATAATGGCAATAGGTACGCGCGCGCATCAAAATAAAAACACATCGACTCTGAAATGTCAACAAATGATAGTTGTATTTTAAAAGTAATTGTGTATACTGTAATTCCTATTGTGTTATTCGATTTTTTGTATTTAATTACATCAGATTAGAGTAAGTTAAGTCATTATTCACTTGATACTGAATAGAATATCGTATAATAATAATTTATGCACTCATATATTTAAATATTTATCTTATATCCTTGTTTTAAAATGCATTTCTAAAAGTATGGTTATGTTCTTCTTAGTCCTTGAAAATTTATTATTTGTCATATTTTTTCCTTTTATATTAATTTGTAACTAAGTAACATCAACAATTTCATGTTACATTTGGTTACCATGGGATTTGTAATTTACTAATAAGTTATTGTTTTCGTGAATTCCAATAAATTTATAATTCAGTGATTACATTTTGTGATAAATATTATATTCAGATTCATAATTACATTATAAGGTGTTGTAACAGATATTATTTTCCAACGGAAATTGGATGAAAATAATGGAGAAAATTTGTGGTAATAATAATACTTAATTATTATAATTGTTTAGTAAGTAGTTTTAAAATCGTTTAGAAATTTAGTATCAACCAGATCAGTATTAAGTATTTGTGATACTGTTAGTGTTGATTACAATAATTTTGACATTTGATGTCAACAATCCCTGTCATGTTTTCGAATTGTTTTACAACAATTAAAACTGACATAATTATTCAGATTACAATAATACAAAAGGAACTTATTTCTAATCATACGTCCAATCATGTGTGCATCAGAAATAAACTGAATGATTCAAAGACATCTAAAATGTCAAAAGTAGTTAACATTTCTAAAGCAGCAAATGAAAAATCGGGTCTGACGAAATTTTCTCGTTTAAAATGTTTTTGGTGAGTCAGACAGGTATGATTTCGCGTCCAAAACGTAGATCATTTCTCGTTCACTAGCTTCTGTCGGTGTATGATGAGTTTTAATTTATAAAAAGCTTCGTGGTTCGCACGTTCTTGTCGGCAATGCCAAGTTCAAAGCAACGGACGAACGGACGTTGTTCGGGAATAAACAGAGATATAGGCGGGCAGCCAGCGACTTGCAAATGCCCATGCCCCAGGTGTCAGACGTGCGTCAGGCAAAGTCGAGCCCATCGTAAATTGAGGCCGTGCCAATGAGAGGAAGCATGAGACATAAGACATTCACATGAAATGCGAAATATTCATTTCATCATCAAAACAACTGTAACGAAGGCCCTTTATTCACCAAACCACTCGACACATTTTTGACTATCAATGTTTATTAAACAGCAATCTGACATCAGCAATATTGCCACTTTGGGAATGTTTCACATGAGTTATTTTCATGTAAGCATATATCTTCTAAAGAAGACACATGTGGCGTCGAAATCAGTCGACAGAAAAATAAATACATTGTGTTGTGACTGCATCCAGAAATTTTGTTCCATTTTCCAATCCTATGAGTCTTTAAAGCCTTGTTCACACATGAACACATAGAAGACATACACACACGCAACAGTAAGAAATACTGTGTGTATTCTATGTACCTAATGCCCTGTTCACACGTTGCTACTTTGAAGACACATTCGTGCTACTGTAGCAAGAAAAAATCTGAGTCGCTTGTCAAATAGCAGCGCTGCTAATTTGTAGCATCAAAGTATCAAGAACTACTCGTTGATAATTTCACATCGTTGACCGTTGTGTGTGTAGATAGCGATTTTTTGCGGTAATTGTTTCGATTTGAATTTCTTTTCATGCTACAGTAGCACGTATGCGTCTTCAAAGTAGCAACGTGTGAACAGGGCATAAGTAAAGAAAAAATTAATTTTGAAGCCACAAACGTTCCACACGTTCTTCATTTTGTTTGCCTGTGTGGCGCATGTGTGTGACTTCTGTGTGTCCGTGTGTGAACAGGGCTTAAGTTGTCAAATTTTGAGTGTATTAAAAAAAAGAAATATTGCCCGAAAATTAGTATTATTCAATTAAACTTGTATTTTATAATAAGTTTCTTTATTCAATATTACCGATTGAAACTATTATTTTTAACACGAACATCAATTTTAAATAAAGATTTATTCACTTGTGTACCTACTAGATAGTTTTAAAATTATTGTGACGTTTCAGACTCGCAAAAATAAATTCATAACATGTTATTATTATGTCAAAATTAAATAAAATATAATATAAACCAGGTAAATAAAGTTCATAAATACCTATGATAATAGAGATAATTGAGGTAATATCTATTTAAATTTTAAACTGACAACTCGCCACCAACTTCACTGCGGCCTCCTCTCCCCACCCAATTTGATTGTTTCGGAGTAAAATTGTGTGACATGGAAACACATACAAAATCAACAGAGTGTCATCTTCTGTCTTATTATACTTCGTGGATTCATCCTACAAAATTTATCGTATAAAATTACTTAAAGATGACTTATGCCTATGGCACACCGGTCGTGGAGCATCGAGGACCATCGAGTAACTCCTCGATGAAACGAAAGAACGCACCCGTCCACGATGGATTTCTATTTAATAGGTGACAAATACATCAAAGTTTTGCGCGAAATCAAATACAAAAGATAAGTCTGAAATGAGATACATTCGTTTCATCGAGGAACAACTCGATGAAAATAGCGGCGCCCCTATTTTTCGTCGAGGACGGTGCGTTCTATCGTTTCATCGAGGAGTTACTCGATGGTCCTCGATGCTCCTCGACCGGTGTGCCATAGGCATTAGGTATGCTCGACAAAATAAATTATTCGAGCAGTGTGAAAACTACGAACCGTTAGCGATAGTTGTTACTTTCTTATTAGTAACTAGAATTATATTGATAACAGTAATTATTACAAAACAATGAGTCACCCTATTTTAAAATATGCCTATACAGGATGATTCACAACTTCTTACATACCTATATTATAAGAGCATAATATTGTACTTCACTTAGGTACTGATCATGGAACAAAAATAATTTTTTTTAAATTAATGTATTTAAGGGCAGTTTTTGCAAGATGCACATTTTTGAAACCACTGGATCGTTGATTGTATAATGGAAATCTAACTATGAATGGAATAAAATTAAATTTTAATTAATTGTGCAATTGCAAGAATAAAAATTCCATGAGAAAACAGTGATCCAAAACTGTTCTATTAAAAATCTTAAAAACAAAAATTGCGAAATTTGAAAAAATTCTTTCAGTTCCGTGATAAGTGAAGCACTGTTCGCACGAGGATTCTTTGAAGATTCTAAATCCTGGAAAAGAAGAAGTATCGAGATTCTTAATTTTAAAATTCGTGGTTTTGAAGCAATCAATAAATTATAAAGTCTTCTTTTTCAAGACTCATTGAAGATTCAATTTAGCGGCACCGCAAAAGAAGAAAACTTCTTCTTTTCCAGGATTCAGAATCTTGGTAGAATCGTCAAAGAATCCTCGTGACCACTATATGCCATTAAAATATATCCACGAAGTTGTGGATCATCTTGTATGAAATCCGATATAAATAGTTTTTACTACCGAAATATTTGTTGTCTATAATTAAATTATCGTTCCTTAGGAAAACATACCACATCAAAATGGACGCCGGTGAAATCATCATCATAGAAGACACACCACCGTCGTCACCAATCAAAACAAATAAACAAATACCTATAGCACCTACAGTCAAGAAATCTAGTAAAGCCTTTTGTGAAACAAATATGTATTACCAATCTCAAAATCACGAATTTCCTGTGGCCGAACAAGCCATGATTTGGTCTAAAAACACCACGAATTTCATCAAGCAGTCCATGAACTCTGTACAACAAAACATACAGACGCCGTTTTTCAATAACCATTTGCAAAATAAACCGCAGAATAGAGGGTTTATGCCCAACAATAGTTACCAGTTAGAAGCCAGAGGTTACCCTAGCCCACCTTATAATATTTACAATTTTGACCCGTTTGTCAATTCGTACTATCAGATGAATGGTTTTGGAAACTCTTATTTGAATAATGTTTACAATAATCACAATTTTTGGATGAAAGTAAAATTAGAAGAACTACCAGAAAAAGGCGAAATCATTTCGCAATATTTTTTAGATCAAGCTGAAACTCCTATCAGACTTGGCAATAACCAAAATGAGTCGGAGTATATTGACATTAATTCCATTGCTGGTAAAATGCAAATTCAAAATGATATGACAACAAATGAAAATACTTTAAACTTGTCTACTGAGATCGACGACAAAAAAAGAAAAAATTCAGTGCCACTTTTCTTGAAACGAAATCGTCCTGCTAATAACAACAAAATGAATATTACTGACGATCGTGTTCCACTAGATTTAGCTTTTCCTAAAGTGCCTTTAAATAATAAAGAAGATGAAGATACAGATGACATTATTTTTGTCGGAGAGTTTAAACGTGAAGAAATCCAACTTCAAACATCGAAAAAGGAAATTCAAAATGAGTCTAGTATCACTGACATTAGCTCTTCTCAGGATTCCACCAGAGAAGAAACTTCTTATAGATTTGGAAAGAAAAAACGTAAAAACCGGGCCACTTTAATTCCAGTTCGTAGAAATCCAAAACGTCAGGTACAAATTGAAAAGGAGTTTCTGAAGATGATAGACGACGTCATAATGGAATCTGATAAAGAAGAAAAGCAGAAGAAGACCTCCACTGGGAAAAATAAACCAGGCAAACCTGGAATCAAGGTAACTAAATTTTTGTAATTTTGTTTTGCGGATGATATTTACAACTGAGTTCTTTGACACTGACAAACGATACTTTTATTGTTTTACTTTGCCTACTTACATTTTCAGGGCGCTACATTTTTGAAACCTATTGCCTAGTGCACACGGAGAAACATTTTGACAAGTTTCCTGAAAAAAGTTTCCAGAAAATGGAGATTTTCTTTGAAAAACTATAAATATGTTTATGATCACATGTCACATTTGACGATTTGACAAATAAGAAGTTAGTTGAACTTTACAATGTTTCCTGAAAACGCCTCATTTTTATAGGCGCCGTTAAAACTTTGAAGTTTCCGGAAACTTTTTTCAGGCAACATGTCAAAAAGTTTCTCCGTGTGCACTAGGCATAAAACCCTAAAACGAAAACTAAATGATTATATTTAAAAAACGTTTCAGTTTATATTATATTTAAGTTTTTATAGTTTAATTAATTGTTACGTGTGAAGAAGAAAAGTTTTATTTATTTACATTTTAAGAAGATTTTTTAAATCAGGATTAAAATTGTTATATTTTAATTCTTTCAATTATTGTTTTTTAAAAAACGTTTATATTTTGGTTTGGGAATGGGTTTAACACCAGAACATAAAATATTCATACACAACACAGGAGCATGCACATGCAGATTCAAATCTAGAAAATGTATATGAAAGAAAATTCCTGCATTGAAAGATTCATTCACAAGAAAATTCAAATCTGGAATTTTAGATTTAGCATACAGTCTATTTCAGTTAAGAAAATAGCAGATCTCACTGCGAATGCAGTCCGTTTTACACTCACACCATGGTACAAGAAGTTCAGGTATGTTCTTGCGCATATGGGGGTATGGTGGGAGCATTCTCTTAATCTCTCATTCATGGATAATCTCTCTCGCAGCGTGGGCCAGTCGCCGCCATATTAGTTGTTTGTTTACATTCTGTCACTGTCACATTCAAAGAACATGAGTTTTATAATATTCGACACGTAATATGCCATAATAGCTGTGGTCATAATCAAGAAGAAATTGTAGTTAGAAAACGTTTTTAATTGTATTGTAATCCCGAAAAATTTCGGTTTTCAGATTTTGATGGAAATATCCGTTTTGACCTTTTCTGAATCCATTATGACTAGTTTCGTCGTGACGTCTGTACGTACGTATGTACGGACGTATGTGTGTCGCATAACTCAAATACGGTTAGACGTAGAAAGCTGAAATTTTGTATTTAGGACTGTTATAGCATCTAGTTGTGCACCTCCTATTTTTGGTTTCAATCTATAAACCGGAAGTAGTACTTTTTAAAAATATTTTGATAAATAATTAATTTTAGATAATTTTTTTTATTTTAAATGAAAGATTATGTGATTATTTACCTACAATCGGTATTTTATAAATATTTTTGTATCTGGTATCATTTAAGAATAATTAAAGTATATATTTATAATTTAATATTTCGGTATCTTGTAGTCCATGATCGATTAACATTTGTTACTACGTAAAATTTAAATGTTTATGACAGTGACAGTGGTGACAGTAGCAGTGACAATAGTAAAATATCGTTTATATCTTCTTCTGCAGTTTAAATAAAATGACTAAAATATATTTGTGAGTATACTAGTATAATAAGTTAAAAGAATTTTTTATATTATTCTACATTTTAGTTATTAAGAAAAGTATGAACACACAAGGCCAGCCGGCGGAATCTCAGGTAGCCTTTGCTGAAACACGGTTTGTAGTTCCCCTCGGCAAATATAGATGGCATTCTTTCATAAATTATCGGTAATAAAGAGAATTATTTTATCAAAAGTGCGAAATAATTGTAAAGTAGGCGTTATAAATTTTGTTCATGTTACATTTTTCATTTTGACATTTTCTTAGTGCAAGTATTTCCTTTACTTGATAACACATTTTGACTACAAATGATATTGTAAGTAATTATTTATTATAAATAACAAAACTGCACATTAAAATTTCGTTATTAAATTATAGAATTATTCATATGGATACGATTTACGAAAATATATGTATAAAATAAGAATACGAGAACTGACAACTCGGAAGAAAATTCATAATATATCAGCCTTCGCTACATATGAGTGTGTCAATATCTTAAAATTTTATGTTATTAATTAAAAAATTATCCCGAACGACATTTGGTAAATATACTTTTTTTATTATATTTACTTACTTTACATTTGTGTGTCTTATGCCCTGTTCACACGTTGCTACTTTGAAGACACATTCGTGCTACTGTAGCAAGAAAAAATCTGAGTCGCTTGTCAAATAGCAGCGCTGCTAATTTGTAGCATCAAAGTATCAAGAACTACTCGTTGATAATTTCACATCGTTGATCGTTGTGTGTGTAGATAGCGATTTTTTGCGGTAATTGTTTCGATTTGAATTTCTTTTCATGCTACAGTAGCACGTATGCGTCTTCAAAGTAGCAACGTGTGAACAGGGCATTATTGTGTGTTATATTTCGAAAGTGCCATGTAGATTATGATTATTTGTTTACTAATAAAACGTTTTTTAAGGTATTATGTGTGTTACTTATTTTTTTGAGAACTACAATAATTTTACAAGTAAAAAATATGAATAACAAATCCAAGCCAGCTATGCCCACGTCAAATTTAGTTCTCCTCGGCAAATATAGGGGCGCTACGAACTGTGTTTCAAGCAAAAGCATCTAGATTCCTATCTTTAGCTTGTTTATCGATGCACAAGGCGTACAAGGAAGTCATGTGGTGTCCACGTCAGATTTTTTTTTGTTAATGTAAATCTTCATTACCATGTTTTACAACATTTGAATTGGAGGCGGGATAAAACTAAGATGGCGTAGGTTAGCCCACATGCGCGAACTGAATGAAAACGCGTCCGTCTGAAGAACATACCCTGTCTTCTTGTACCATGACTCACACATTCTATTAGTTCAAACCACGGTTACTAGAAGATAGGCTGGGATACTTGAGCTATCAACGTAGTAAAAAAGTCCCTTTCTTCTAGTGTGTTCTGAGAGGGTGGAATGATGCAGTATAGATCTCTATCGTATATTTTAGAACCAATTTGACATATCTAAACTTTAAATATATTGCAAGATATGGTACTTTATTAATTGTTAAAGGTTCTTCTTATCATAATTTAGCACAAAATTAAATTTTATCCAACTCTGAAATAAAATAAATAACTAAATTTTTACCTGTCAATCAAATAAATATCAGAATTCTGTCACTTTTCAAATATATGTTTTAGAACCATTATTGTTTATTAGATGAATTGTAATCATATATCTTGTACAATTTATAAATATTAAGCTTCATTTTGCACAAAATTTGTACATTTGTTGTAATTTAACATCGAGTGTAGTGATGCACGAGAGCTCATGCCAAATAGAAATGGGAATGTCAATCATTCCTCGCGCATCTACTGTCTCACACCAGCAGCGTACAAATAAATAGCATTGGCCCGTTCAAGTAAGGAGGGTGGAACAAACGCAAATGCGTCTTCTGCGCATCGAATCTCATTCCCATTTCTATTTGGCATGAACTCTAGTGACATCTATGTGACATCTATAGAACTAATTTTAGGAGGAAAAAATCTGACCATTTGTTTATAATGGTAACAATAGGAAATATTCCAACCTATCTTCTGGTAACCGTGGTTATAATCACGGTGTGTTGTGATGTCACGGCCATCTTGCCCACTTAATCCGTCAAATTTCATTCTATCGTGGTTCAAACCTTGAAGTGAACTTTAAGAAATTAATGTTGCAAAGGTAAGCTGTCATTTATAGAATAAAGAAACACACAGAGTTGTACTATTTTCAAGTTATGAACACTGAAAGAGCAAACGGAAATATAAACGCGGGTCTCTCCAGCGTTAGCTAATGTAAATTCATCTTTCGTCTCAACCAATCAGATTCAAGGATATCATCGGCATCTTAACCAACGCTTTTTTCTTAACTGAAATGAGGTTAGATGCAAACACAGGAAGATGCAAATCTAGAAAAGTTATAGTCAAAACTCAAGAATGGTATTAGGTTGTTCATTCAATTCAGTTGTAATTTGTGTAATGAATTTTCTCGATTTGCATCTTTCTGTGTTCCATTTATGTTGAATTTAAAATTCTAGATTTGCATTTTCTTGTGAATGCATCTTTTAATTCAGGTATTTTATTATGTATAAATTTTCTAGATTTGAATCTTGTGTATGCATTTTCCTGTGTTTGAATATTCTAGAATTTTATTTTCTGGTGTTGAATGGTCACCCTTAAAGTTTTTATAGTTTAATTATTTGTTACATGTGAAGAAGAAAAGTTTATTTAATTACATTTTAAGAAGAAAATTAAAAACCTATAGAAGATTTTTAAATCGGGGTTAATTTAGTTAATTTTGAATTCTTCCAATTTTTGTTTTGCCCTCCCAGCAATGTCGTCGCTCCCCTCGAAATCTAACGAATAGTGGCGCATCTTACAACCCTCCAAGCCCATTAACAACAACCCACATACGCGACTGGCCCACTGAAGGCATGCACGAACGCCCTGAATACGACCCTGTCTCGGGAAAAATTCTACCCTTCGACAGTAGCATCCGAAACATTGCCATACAGTACAACAATGCGCACCGTGGCGAAAACAACGACAAAGACGTACAAACAAACACAGAATTTCATTTAGAAAATACTGAAAAAGAAAAAAAATTTCCCGAGTTATGTCACGAAATGTTGCACCACGTTCTCGCGTACGCGGCAACCGTCAAAATGCTAGAAAAACAAGAAAAGAAAGTTGATCAGTCTGAAGTAAAAATTGAATTTTTGCAGCAGTTAGATTTGCACGAAAATACTGAAAGAATTGAAAATAAAATCTGTGATATTTTGCATTCGCTTGTTGATGATGTTACTTCAAAAGAAGAAAAAACAAATGATGCGATGACCACTGCGCTAATAGACTTGTTAAAAAATACAATCATGTTTTATTGTTTGACAAACAATGTTGAGCAAACTGATGTTGCCAAATATATCACGAGTGTGAAACCGGAAGATATTATTAAATTATCAAACGAACAGTTTAACATTTTGTCGATTGGTGAAAATTAGACTGATTAAAGGTCCGGTCAAATTTGACGCCAACTCCCGGACTATGAGCACATCAAAGTACTAAGAGCAAACACAACAGGCTGCCACCGGTGGCCGCGCCTGTCTGTGAGAGCCTTTTAAAGTCGGTATAGTGATTCAAATTGCCAAAGACTCTCTTTAGAATTAGGATTTTATATACTATTCTCAAAGAATAAATATATAGAACTGTTTTTAGTTGTGTTTGAAAAGTGAATAATTTTAAGTTTGTTAATTGTGATTTAAGAAAATAGTTCGCTCATGTAGTATTTTTTATAATTGTGCGTTACATTTTCTTTAGAAAATAAAACAGCATTTATATTTTGTAGTACAATTTCATGTTTATTATCTAAGATCTTAACTAATGCTACATGTAACTGATTACCGAAACAGTATTTTTATATTCAATAAAGATTCTCTGAATTTTTCTATTATTACTTTCTATAGTTTTATAATCTAAACATTTAAAGCTTTTGAAAGCTTGATACAATTTTTTAATATCTTCATCTGCGCGTGGACTTTCGTGAAGGCTGAATTACATTATACTTTTTTCGTCTAGATTTGTCTACGCATGCCCAGTTCAGAGTGCAGTCAGTTTGACCAACCTTTAAAAGTTTTGGCATTTTGTTTATTAATTTCCATTGCAAATTCTTACCTTCAGTTGTCAGAATTTAATATTTTAATATATTTTTAAGTTGCCTAACTTGAACCATTTCAGATTTCCGATTGAATACGAATAGTTCGGAAATAAAGTATGAAACTCGAACGAATCTCGGATGGAAATCGAATTAGAAATTTAGCATGAATCTAGATGAAAAAAGTATAATGTAATTCAGCCTTAACTGTACAGTGGCGTCCCCAAATTCCTTTCTCAGGACCTCATAAAAATATTTCCCATCTGTCCATTAAATATATAAATAGATGTTAATATCAAATGCCAATATTAACTCAAATTTTTGGCATTTGAATCTTTGCCAAATTGATCCATGCTTTTAATTTTTCAAGCTGTTTTCTTGGAAATTTTTGCAATAACCAATCCGTCAGTATTGATTCCGCAGTAAATAAACAAAAGACAACAGATCAGAATGACAAAAAACAAACAAAACAACGCCATTATGGCCAGTTGATGACGTCATTCACTGCTACCATCGCTTGTGGACATTTCTAGGATCTTCTCTTTCTTTTTTCCTGTTTTCTTCATTTTTCCTTCTTCAATTTCTTTCATTTTTTTGATCATTTTCGCCCGATTTTTTTTCTCGATTTCTGAATCATTGTCCGAGAGGCTTTCTTCGGACAATGCTTCTTCATTTTTCTTGCGTCGGTTCTTGTCTCGTTGTTTGCGCAGGTCTGGAGAATTTACTTCGAGGTCGAAGGACTTTTTGGTTTTAAATTCTCTGGTGCGAGAACTGTCTCTAGAAGAGTGTTTTATTTTTGACAGGTGTTTTTCATCTGCGCTTAATGGTGTTCTTGTATGACTTGTATGGGAACTGCCTGTTGAGTATCCGGTGTCTTTTCGAGTATTTTGAAGTTTTCTGGAATTAAAAACATTGATATGAATAACATTTACAATCATTTGAATTTGTAGTTTTACAAAAGTTAAAAATGCTCACATTCACAACCCAGAAACATCACTCCGAATTTGCTTATATGCAATAAAATTTAAATGAAAATTACATAGTGGCACAGTTTGCAGTTGGTACTGTATTAAAACTAGATGAATAAATCTGTATAAAACCACTGCTAAGGCGACGTTACACGATGCCAGTAATTTATTCAAGTTACTAAAATATAATACTGGATTTTAGTACTTGTTTGGTGTAGACCACGAAGTATTACAGTGAAACATGGATTTATCATATTCATGGTTACAAATTTGACAGCAATGTATTAGAGCGTTCTTTTTAAAATGAAACATAGGAATCAATTTGAATTTAGTAATTGGTGTCACATTGCTGCTACCTGGAAATACGATTTATACTTTGAACAATTAAAAGTTTATGTTGAAAGCGTCCCTTGGAACTATTGCAACTGCCCAAATATCTTATATTGTTCAAGAATAATTCTGTTAAATTGATTCCCTATGTTTCACCTGACAGCAATTTGACTCGAAAAATTGTTTTAATATAAAATCACGACACTTGCACGACACCTACCTACGGTGTCGTGATTTTATTAAACATTTTTTCTTTTCAAATTGCTAGGCAACAAGGTTTCAATACAAACAGAAATTTATCCGGCGAAAAAAAAAGCTCTTGTGTAATTACAGTTGAATATTTATACACTGGAAAATGCATGCACAAGCAGATTCAAGCTAGAAAATTTATGCGTAATTAAATACCTGCATTAAAAGATTCATTCACATAAAAATGCAAATCTATAATTTATATTTTATATTCGGCATAAATGCAAAGGAAGATGCAAACTCAGCAAACTAGTTTGTCTCCCCAACACAAGAGAGATAAATTAGGTGGAACTGAACTAAATGAATAACCCAATACCATTCTTGAGTCCCACATACTCGGTTTTGATTATAGATTTGCATCATCCTGTGTTTGCATCTTCCATCTTCGTATGTTTACATCTTCCTGTGTTTGCATTTATGAGAAATCTAAAGTTCCTGTGAATGAATCTTTTGACGCAGGTATTTTATTAAGAACTTAATAATTTTCTAGATTTGAATCTTCTTGCGCATGCATTTTTCTTTGTATGAATACTCTAGTATTTTATTTTCTGGCGATGAACTCATTCCCTAAGCCCTGTTCGCACGGCGATCTTTGGAGATTCTACGGAAATTCAGATTACTGGAAAAGAAGAGAAGCAATCAACAAATTTTAAATTCTTCTTTTCCAAGACTCATTGAAGATTTAATTCGGCGGCACCGCAATGGGCTACTTGCATGCATTTTTTTAATTAAATATATTTGAAGAAGAGATCAAAACTTGGGACCCGTATTTTTTATTTTGACAAAAATTTTATTTATAAGCCCAAAAAAAAATATTTAAATTTAAATATTCAATATGTGACGTAAAAACTAACCCAACCAATGAATGGCCGTTAAGCCATAGCAACGGCTGTACTAGTGAACGCCCCTAACTACGGCTTGCGCGGGAACGAGTTTGGCAAGTTGACAGATCAGATGTGTTTGACATTTGTACTTCGCACATGTTTTGATGCTGTAAAATATAAGTAAGTATTTGTGTTTTCATAAACTAAATAGTCTACATTTATAAAATAATGTATTGTTACTAAATTTTATGTGTATTTTTGACAAGCAAATGTCAAATTCAAACATTTGTTGACTGACTCGCACGCTATCTACAGGTTACATTCTTAACTGTGCTTCCCCTACCTTCTGTTCACACAAATGACGTCACAGAAAATTTAATCTCAATTTTCTAAAAAACATATAATTTTTTTTAAATAAAATTTGTATTTTTACCAATGTTTTCGACCTAACATTATGTGCATAGTGTTAAAAATATAATTTTTAGTACCATGCAAGTACCCCATTTAACAGAAAATTATCACTAGAAAGAAAAAAACTTCTTCTTTTCCAGGATTTTGAATCTCCGTAGAATCTCCAAACATTACCGTGCGAACAGGCCTTTACATTACAGAAGTTGTGATTGGTTGAATGTTCAAATAGAACGGCGGGAAAGATTCGTGCGCAGTTAGTGCATAGAGTTTTCTAATCACTAATCTATAAGCTTAATATCTATGATTTAAGTTAAGAACAAATCCTTTACCTTATTTTTTTATATTTCCTGGCCTCGTATTCCGTCATTTGATCGTTCTCGCTGCTATATTCACTCTCATCCACATACCCCCTTGTACTGACAACGTTTTTATCAGCTACAGTGCTTCTTTTTGCACGTTTCTTGTCCTTAGCTTTGCCATACATATCAGGTTTGGCAATAATAGAAATGCTTGTAAGTTCAAAGTCTGGGGTTTTATTTTTTTTCACGGGCTTTTTCCTGCCTTCGCTGTGGACGACATATAAACGATAAAGCTGTAACATTATCACCAAAGTGTTCTTGCAAGTGAAAAAGACATTCATGTAGGAAATAATGTTGAAATGGATTATTATTAGCAGTCGGAATACGAGAAATGGTGCGTCTTGTAAGGTTATGTTAAGAGCGATTCCCCAGACGTCTATGCTGCAGCAGCTACTTTGCTGGCTGCAAAAAGACAATCATAACTTTAATTTAATGTCTTACAAGTTTCAGTTAGAGGTAAATTCATTTAAGCAGAACCCTGTGCGAAGTACGAATTCTTGTCTTAGAAAGAGAGGCATAGATGATAAACAAGAGGAAACTACGCTACTGTCTGTTCTACAGAACATCAGCTTCAATATCTTTTATTCTCATGTTGACGTTCGTAGTGTTTTGCTTCTTGTAACGCTGTAAATTTTGTAATTGATTGTGATTGAGTTATATTTTAGTTTTCTTTGAAAATTAAGTGAAGTGCAGCGTAGCATATACTCGCTAGCTCCACTTTTGTAAAACGGACAGTACATGACAATCTCTGCCTTCTCGCGCAGCTCAGAGTCCTAGATATTTGAATTTTACTCTAAGAAAGAAGCGTTGAATCTGATTGGTCTAGATGAGAGATGGATTTACACCAGCAAACATTAAACCACAAAGTATAATATAAACACAGGAGTCATTCCGTATCTTAGCAATGCTGTAGATTCGTGGCTTTTCTGTTTAACCTGTGTGGGAGAAAGCGATCACTACCAGGCCGTGCGTTACCATCGTTACCGTTGTTTATCATCATAGAATGCATGCTCCGAACTGGCCCATATGTTCTGTCTCTCTCTAAAATTAAACAGAAAGGCCACACTTCATCCGCTCTAGTGTCCACTCCTGTCATATATTATATTCTGTGGTAGGTACTCAGTAAGATCATGAAACAAAAAGTTAAAATTTAAGACAGGTTTTTGTAACGGATACCATGAATGGAATAAAATAAAATTTTAATTTATTGTGCAATGGCAAGAATAGTAAATTTATGAAATTCCATTTGAAAACAGTGACCCATAATTATTGTTTGATTATAAAACCTGGAAACTAAATTTGCAAATTTTATTTGAATTTCATAGTTACATTTAAGTACTACATTATTTTCTAGATGACGCTCTCTATTAACAAAAATACCTTCTTTAAGTTCGCGCCAAATTATGAATTATAACTTGATTTGGATCGGTATCTACTTTCGTTACCGTTCCAAATTGGGATACAATTAACTTGGCAATCACAAAGCTATCGGGCACCAGCTAGTGGTTGTAACAAGGGCTTGCGCGAGAGGGTTAAATGAAAGAACAACCTTGGCTGAATCTTGGCCATTGTCAGGAGGCAATTAAAGTAAATAAATAAAATAAATTATGCTTCACAGTTCTAGTTCACAGAGTAAATTCTTGAAACAACCATTACTGGTCACATCGCCAGTAAGTGTGTAGTAAGCTTTACCTTTTCGGAGCGGTTCCACTAGCACTAAGTCGGGATTTTCTAGATTTCGTAGCAGTTAATACTACTGTAAACTGCATTAAACTCCAAGACCTAAAATATTTTAATTAAAATAGGTTCATTTCGTATAATTTATTGACATAGTTTACCAAATAGCAAGAGTTAAAATTACTAAAATCGGTTCAGAAGCTATTTTATCGTCTTTGAAAGAATCAAAAAATTCTATTATGTCTGCTGCAGTACCTAGAAAATAAAAAAGCCTTTCATTTAAGCATGCGCATTTCTAATTTGTATTTACCTATATAAACAAGTAAAAGTTGACTTAATTGATCTCTCGTTAAGTCTCCTTTAGGCAGCATCCATCGCCCAATAATTAAAGTCAACATTAAGAATTGTTCAATTAAAGTTACCCACATTTCTGTACTTAAGGGAATATCAGGTAATTTTATTTGTACCTAAAAACATAATAAATAACTTATTACATACTAAAGTCAAAATTGTTTAATTACAGTAGTATGGCTGAGATAGCGCAAAAAATGTGAAGCTTTAATACAAAATTTCACCAAGATTTGAGCTTTGTGTACTATTTTATCAACGACACATACCGGGTGTAGAATTTTTTTTTCTGACCTATAGGAAATACAATGTTAAAATTTTAATTTCGCTCTAAGTTTTTACCTATTGACTTTAGAGTAAAAGTGTAAATACAAAAGATGTTCAGAATAAAAAACTACATCGAATGAGCTTAAATTTTTTGTTCAAATCGATTTGTTTCACGACATAAATATTAAATAAAAATTAACAATTTAGGCTAGTTTCAGACTGCCATGTAAAATTAAACAAAACAAAAATATTTATTCCGTCACTCTGACAGTTGACAGATTTGAAATAGTTGATCTAATTGATTTATTGGACCATAAGAAGGATTCACTAATCAATAAAATAAATTCATAATTATTTTCTTTTCTTTCTTTTCTTCCTAAGGTACATTTTATCGTAATTAATTGAAGTGTTTATTCTTTTTGATCTGTCTAATTCATTTTATTTATCATGGCACTCTGTAAACAGCTCAAATTTATCAAATTTAATTTACGTTTATCTCGTGACAGGAACGTTTTATATCAATAATTAAGCGCTCGTTGGATGCACTAGATCAACTATTTCAAATCTGTCAACTGTCAGAGTGACGGAATAAATATTTTTGTTTTGTTTAATTTTACATGGCAGTCTGAAACTAGCCTAAATTGTTAATTACTTCCTTGTACGGAGTAATAAGGAAGTATTGTAATCGCGAAAAATTTCGGTTTTCAGGTTTTGATGGAAATATCCATTTTGACCTTTTCTGAATCCATTATGACTAGTTTCGTCGTGACGTCTGTACGTACGTGCGTACGTGCGTACGTACGGACGTATGTGTGTCGCATAACTCAAATACGGTTAGACGTAGAAAGTTGAAATTTTGTATTTAGGACTGTTATAGCATCTAGTTGTGCACCTCCTATTTTTGGTTTCAATATATAAACCGGAAGTAGTACTTTTTAAAAATATTTCGATAAATATTTAATTTAACACAAATTTTTTTATTTTAAATGAAAGATTATGTGATTATTACCTAAAATCGGTATTTTATAAATATTTTTGTATCTGGTATCATTTAGGAATAATTAAAGTATATATTTTTAATTTAGTATTTCTTTATCTTGTAGTCCATGATCGATTAACATTTGTTACTACGTAAAATTTAAATGATTATGACATGACAGTGACAATAGTAAAATACTAGCGTCAGGCCCCGCTACGCGGGCCTTCGGCTAGGTCGCGCTGCCGCGCGACAAGGAGGATTCGCCCGCTTCGCGGGCTCAAGCTCCCCGGACCCTGAATGTGAGACGATTCGGCACTTCGTGCCTCAATTATAACGATTTTAACATTTAGACTCTACCGCTACCGCGCGACAAAGAGGATTCGCCCGCTTCGCGGGCTCATGCTCGGCGGACCCTGAATGTGGGACAATTCGGCACTTCGTGCCTCAATTGTAATACTATGTCCCGCTGCCGCGGGACAAAGAGGATCGCCCCGCTTCGCGGGGCTCAATCTACGTGGACCCTGAATGTAGGAGGATTCGGCATTTCGTGCCTCACATAAATCCACTTTTGCATTTAGACTTACCATTTGAATAAGTTTTTTCTGACGTCTTTTGATGTGATTATCGGAATATACCAAGTAGGTAGTCATTAGTGTTTTAAAAAGAAAATAACAAAATTTTGTGAAAACTAAAAAAATACTTTTTGTCCGACTAAAAACAAAAGCCAAATTGTCGAAAGTCATTTTAATGCATACTGTAGATTTTTTGTCCTTATTAATACCTTTAATTTGATATCAATCGCGATATAATTTTTAAAATATTCAGAAAAAACAAATTCCGCTCACCGAGTGCAATTTTAATTTTTACTTAGTAAACAGCCATAATTTTGGAAAACATTGGACGATAAGATTGACACCAATCATAATTATATTAAATTTATATTGAAATACAAATGCTGCTCATTGAAGCCATATTTTGGCCCCTTGTTGCTAATTAATACCATACATACTTTTGTAAAAACAGATTTGATACTTGATACAAGTGCAATAACAATGTAGATCATTTCTAGTCCGGTTCGTGTCTCGTGCTTGTCCAGTTGTTAGTTAGTGGGCGTATCCAGGATAAAGATCCCAGTAAGGCGGCTTGGGCAGGACAAACTCAAACTCAACCCAAACTTAAGTACAATAAATAAAAATCCCGATTATCGGATACCATTTTTAACACGTTTGCTAAATTTGTATATTAATTTGACATTTAAAACTTTCCGTAAAATACTGAGAAATAGTATTATCCACGGATATTGGATATAGATACCTAATATTTAATTGAATATTTACACTTGGGTCAAAATATATTACTATAAATATTACAGTTATAAATAAAAATATGTTTCAACTTCACAGTGCATTGTTAAATTGAATAAAAATTTTCAAAAAATATATTACAAATTTATACAAAACCATGTAAACATAATGCGTGCTCCATCTTTAAATACTCAATAAAATTTTCAAAATATTTCTACCTTATCAAATATAAAAGATAAATCCAAATAAAATATCAAATTGGAAACGTCAAATCTGACACTTGACAAAAAAATCATTTTTATCAAAAATAAAACAAAAATTACATGGCATGCTCCCATTTGCGTTCCGTGCATTTTTCAGTTTTTTCTTAATAACTTTCTTAATATACCCAATATTGGGTTGAAACATGTATAGAAATATAGTCAAATTCATCCACTACCTATATGTCAAATGAAAAAAACAATCGAATAACGTATAATGCCCGTATCCAAGGACTCAAAAAAAATCACGGTTTTTCAACTCCCCTGCGACTACCACGCCATCTACAATATTCATATACCCAAAAGGCACTACTTCACATGAACCTCTATCAAATAAAAAAAAGTTCATAAAAATCGGTTGAACCGTTCAGGCTGTAGGCGATGCGAAAAACGGTTGCTAAGCTGCTGAAAATATAGTGATACCTAGCCTTTTAGTATATAAGACTAGCGTCAGGCCCCGCTACGCGGGCCTTCGGCTAGGTCGCGCTGCCGCGCGACAAGGGTGATTCGCCCGCTCCGCGGGCTCAAATTCCACGCACCCTGAATGTGAGACAATTCGGCACTTCGTGCCTCAATTATAACGATTTTAACATTCAGACTCTACCGCTGGGCGCGACAAAGGAAATTCGCCCGCTTCGCGGGCTTAAGCTCCGCGAACCCTGAATGTGGGACAATTTGGCACTTCGTGACTCAATTATAACGATTTTAACATTCAGACTCTACCGCTGGGCGCGACAAAGGAAATTCGCCCGCTTCGCGGGCTTAAGCTCCGTGGATCCTGAATGTGGGACAATTTGGCACTTCGTGCCTCAATTATAACAATTTTAACATTCAGACTCTACCGCTGCGCGCGACAAGGAGGACTCGCCCGCTTCGCGGGCTTAAGCTCCGCGGACCCTGAATGTGGGACAATTTGGCACTTCGTGCCTCAATTATAACGATTTTAACATTCAGACTCTACCACTGCGCGCGACAAGGGGGATTCGCCCGCTCCGCGGACCCTGAATGTGGGACAATTTGGCACTTCGTGCCTCAATTATAACGATTTTAACATTCAGACTCTACCGCTGCGCGCGACAAGGAGGATTCGCCCGCTTCGCGGGTTTAAGCTCCGCGGACCCTGAATATGGGACAATTTGGCACTTCGTGCCTCAATTATAAAGATTTTAACATTCAGACTCTACCGCTGCGCTCGACAAGGGGAATTCGCCCGCTTCGCGGGCTTAAGCTCCGCGGACCCTGAATGTGGGACAATTTGGCACTTCGTGCCTCAATTATAACGATTTTAACATTTAGACTCTACCGCTGCGCGCGGTAATAAATTATTTTATTAATTAGCCCTTATTTAGAAATTTGATTTGAGGTATGAAATTCGATATGACACTATAATTTTTTAGAAAAAAATGTTGATGTTCGATCCCCATTTTTAACAATTTTATAAAATAGTTATCATCTAGCACTTTAGTTTAAAAAAATATATAAAACTCGACGGATTTGTGATAAATTCCGAGGAAACTATAAAACCGGAAAATTCTAATATAAAATGTTTATAATTTTCACTGTAATATAAGTACTAAATTTTCTGACGTCTTTTGATGTGATTATTGGAATATACCAAATAGGTACCTAGTCATTAGTGTTTTAAAAAGAAAATAACAAAATTTTGTGAAAACTAAAAAAATGCTTTTTGTCCGACTAAAAACAAAAGCCAAATTGTTTAAAGTCATTTTAATGCATTTTTTGACCTTTAATTTGATATCAATCGCGATATAATTTAAAACATATTCAGAAAAAACAAATGCCGCTCACCGAGTGCAATTTATACTTACTAAACAGCCATAATTTTGGGCAACATTAGACGATATGTTTGGTACCAATCATGATTATATTAAATTTTTATTGAAAAACAAATGCCGATCATAGAAGCCATATTTTGTACCCCTTGGTGCTAATTATAATACCATACATACTTTTGTAAAAATAGATTTGATACTTGATACAAGTGCAATAACAATCTAGATCATGTCTAGTCCGCGTCGTGTCTCGTGCTTGTCCAGTTGTTAGTTAGTGTGCGTATTTATTCAGGATAAAGATCCCAGTAGGGCGACTTGGGCAGGACAAACTCAAATTCAACCCAAACTCAAGTACAATAGATAAAAATCCCGATTATCGGACGCCATTTTTAGCACGTTTGTTAAATTTGTATATTAATTTGACATTTATAACTTATAGCAAATTACTGAGAAATAGTATTATCCACGGATATTGGATATAGATACCTAATTTTAATTGAACATTTACACTTGGGTCAAAATATATTACTATAAATACTACAGTAATAAATAACAATATGATTCAACTTCACAGTGCATTGTAAAATTGAATAAAAATTTTCAAAAAATATATTACAAATTTCTACAAAAGCATGTAAACATAATACGTGCTCCATCTTTAAATACTCAATAAAATTTTCAAAATACTTCTACCTTATCAAATATAAAAGATAAATCCAAATAAAATTTCAAATTGGAAACGTCAAATCTGACAGTAGACAAAAAAATCATTTTTGTCAAAAAGAAAACAAAACATCCATGGCATGCTCCCATTTGCGTTCCGTGCATTTTTCAGTTTTTTCTTAATAACTTTCTTAATATACCCAATATTGGGTTGAAACATGCATAGAAATATAGTCAAATTCATCCTCTACCTATATGTCAAATGAAAAAACAATCGAATAACGTATAATGCCCGTATCCAAGGAGTCAAAAAAATCACTGTTTTTCAACTCCCCTGCGACTACCACGCCATCTACAATATTCATATACCCAAAAGGCACTACTTCACATGAACCTCTATCAAATAAAAAAAAGTTCATAAAAATCGGTTCACCCGTTTAGGCAGTAGGCGTGTCGAAAAACGGTTGCTAAGCTGCTGAAAATGATCTCAAGCCTTTTAGTATATAAGATGCTTTATATCTTCTTCTGCAGTTTAAATAAAATGACTAAAATATATTTGTGAGTATACTAGTATAATAAGTTAAAAGAATTTTTTATATTATTCTACATTTTAGTTATTAAGAAAAGTATGAACACACAAGGCGTACAAGGAAGTCATGTGGTGTCCACGTCAGATTTTTTTTATTTAATATTTATGTCGTGAAACAAATCGATTTGAACAAAAAATTTAAGCTCATTCGATGTAGTTTTTTATTCTGAACATCTTTTGTATTTACAGTTTGGCTCTAAAAGCAATAGGTAAAAACTTAGAGCGAAATTAAAATTTTATCATTGTATTTCCTATGGTCAGAAAAAAATTCTACACCCTGTATATTATTGTTTTTAGTTTGTAATGTAATATAGTAGTACTCATTTTTGACTTTTTCTAAAACACTTAACTGCGAATATTATTATTCACAAATAAAAATTTTGTGATAATCGAACGCACTAAAACATTTCGCGCTCGAAATACAAACAACAATTTTTCGACAGCAGTATTTAAATTTTAAATTCTAATTAAAATTTGTTAAATTCATTAATATTTACATCTTTACAAATTTGCAAAGGTCCAAGTTCGTAAAATGAACGGATAATTATTGTAAATAATACTATACTCAGCCATACAATATGCAGCCAAAGCAACAGTAGAGTTAAAATTACAACATACCCCAAGTACATTTTGCAAATCTTTTAAATCTGCCGAAGAAGTAAAATTAAAAGTCTCTTCTCGTGCCTTTATGCGTCGATCTACTTTGTCTAGTTCTAATAACCATATTGCAGGTACTACACTACCCAAATATAAAAACACAGAAGGGCAGAACCTTAAAAAATAGCCTTCATTGAACTCATATTATGTAAACAATAAGGTTTTTATTTGTATATTTTTCCATAGCTGATATTAAAGTAACACTTCAACCGCAACGGTAGATAAAGTAAATCTAGAGTAGATAAAGTAAAACTATGACAGCAAGGTTATATATTATTTTCAAAAAAATATCATTTCTGCATACACTTTGTGAAATTACTTGAATGAAAAACATTACAAACAAACTCTGAAATAGTGTTTTAAAAATAATTTAATTTAAAATTAGCTTTCTTATATTTTTTGAACGTCAGCTATAGAAAAAAATATAATTTTATGCACGACGGTAAAATTATTATATTATCGACTCGAGAAAAATAATAAAATATTTCTCTCGCTCCTTCGTCGCTTGTAAATTAACACTTCTCTCGGCGATAAAATATAATTTTATCATCTTGTGGAAATAATAACTATTAACATCAAAAAACATGTTTATTAAGTATTGAACAATTTTTGATTGAAATGTTAGAATAAATTCTAAATATTCAAGGTTTCGATTGCGAAAAATGTCATAAAACTCAATAATAAGTCTTCAAAATGACAAATGATCTATTTCCTGTTCATCTACATTTTGAGTGTATCCATTAGTAATCTTTTCTAATATGATAAAAAGCTAAAACGATTTTATTTTGTGGGAAAGTGATGTCACCCTATTTGATTTGACCTAGAAGAAAAACTGTCTAATTTAGAGAAAAGAGCTTGTTAGCGTTGTCGCCATATTTTACGCCACATTTGCCTAATTTGTCAAGAAAATTGACACTGACATTGAATTTTAAATCAATGTTTTTACAGGAAAAATTTTGTTTTGTAAAACAAAAGGAAGTATAACTTTTAATAATTTGTTTTAACTATTACTATTTTGTTTTTATATAGTTTTATTTGTGGATTGTTATAAAAGACTCACCATTTCCATTCTTGATTTTCCTTAATTGTCAAAGTAAAAACACCTTCAAAAAATAATAATAACATTGGAACACTCAAATACCAATAAAAAGGATTCTTCTTAAACTGCGTTACTTGCCAAATAGCAATAAAACCATGTGCACCAAAAATTATCCGAGTTATTATTGCCTTTATTGTTGCTATTAACTTAGCCATTGTTATGTATATTAAAGAACAATTATAATTAAATTTATTCCTTATTTAAATTACAAATATATTTGCGCCTTCTTTAGGCAACCAAAACAATTTACGAATTGCAGTCGGGAATCTTCGGTAAAAGTCGGCGTTTTCGAAAATTAACGCAAGCGCTCTATTGATTTACCCAAAATTTAATTCTTTATTTAAATTTTACATAAGATTTTTATAATAAAATGTTTTAAATTTTGTAACTAAGTTTATACTTAATATTTTTGAATTATTTTTTATAATTGTTTAACGCCCTCTGTATAAGTTGTTAACATTGTTACCACCAGTCTAGTAATAGATTTATTGTATACGTTCCCAGTTATTTTAAAAATACTAATAGCTGTTTATTTCACTATATAAACAAAATAATAATAACTATCATTTTTAGTATGCTGTCTAAAAAAGCAGATCCAGTCCTTTAAAATAACGGTACCTAAGCAATGAGATGTTATTTACAATTTATAGGATTATTTTACGCCTACGTTATTCAAAATTTTTATTTTAAAATTATATTTTAGAATAATTTCAAATAGTTACTAAATAAATTTGGAGAGCATAAATACTAAAAAAATTGTATGTTACACGTACACAAACTGAGTTTTAGAGGACTCACCTAATTTAAAGACTCAGCTTGCGCCTTGTTCGTAAAAAAATAGATTCTAAAACTCTGTTATGTGAACTTGTTACATAAATAACTATTATTTCACTCAAGTATTCGTCCTAGTTTACAGTAAATAATTCTATATTTTATTGTGGAGGAAATATTACCGCTTGTTTTTGAAAAGTAGAAAAAGACAAATGAAACATTCTGACAAGTGGCAACACTGGTTGCTTCTTGTTTTGTTTTGATTGTGGTTTTGTTCTAGCAGTTTGACGTTTACTTGCGGCAGTGCAGTAAACAATAATTATTTTAATTAAAATGAAAAACAGACCAAATGCTTTTATTTAAAAAGATACTATTTAATTTAATAGCTCTAATAATTGTTATAGTGATATGTTATTATTGTTTTGTTACTGATAGATATGACAAAAGCATTTGGTTCAACAAGGAAAGTGACAATGTTTCAGTTTCATCCACCTTAAATTACAAAGAAACAATAAATATATGGTGTATTTTTACCAAAGTTACTAAAAATGCACCTTTACAATTTAAATTTGAGAAGATGGTAAAGAGTTTATTTATGTTTACATCAATGCCGTTACATATACATATTATTAACGACAATACTAGTAAAGTTATAGCGAATCGTATTATAGAAGACTATAAAAATATCAGTAAACACAGTATTTCTCTTTCATTTTATGATGTGAAAAATGCTGCAGAACAGATCAGTGACATTGTTCAGACAATGTTGCCACATTTTAGTTCACAGCCAGGTAAACAATAAACATACTATACAATATAAACTGCCAAATTTATAACACAAATTGTAGGAACGTATTATAGTGACGCCTTATTCTACATTTCCTTGGGGCTTCATAGGATTGCATCAAAACATCAGGAAAGAGCTATCATGTTGGATTGTGATATTCAATTTACAAAAGATGTTTCTTTACTTTATAAACAGTTTGATAAGTAAGTTTTTGTATCCATGGAGTAAAATATTACCGGAGAGGAATCGATGCTATACAAACCGTCCGTTTCTATGCAACTGTCAGGTGCGAGAGAAAGCGCGAATACAAATTTTATTATAGGTACAGTGAGTTTATTTTATTTTATTATTAGACAGGGAATACATATGAATTTATTAATTGGTGTCACACTGCTGCTACCTGGAAATACGATTTATACTTTGAACAATTAAAAGTTCTTGTTGATTGCGTCCCTTGGAACCATTGCAGCTGCCCAAATATCTTATATTGTAGAAGAATAATACAGTTAAATTGATTCCTTATATTTCATTTTAAAAAGAACGCTTTAATATATTGCTGTCAAAGTCGTAACCATGGATATGAAAATCCCATGTTTCACGTTTAAAATAAACTCTAACTAGATTCAATATTTTACAAACCGAAGAGCACTGTTTTTCCTCTTTCTATACAGCTACATTCCCGCCTTAAGTAAATTTAAATTTATGTAACTAAATACGAGCATTCACACTTCCCACTTTCAAGCACTGTGAATACTGATATTTAGTTAGATGTATTCAAACTTTCTTAAATGTAAACCTTAAAACTAAATGCTTTCGATGAAAAAAATTGACTCAGACTCGTACTTTCTACCATTTCGGCGCAATATTTATTTGCAAACTACCAAAAACACTCGTATCAGCAGATTTGACAAGACCCTCATTTTGTCTTTCTCTCATCTCTGTCTTCCTAAATAGTTTCCGTTACTTGACAAAATACGTTGATCCCTCTCCTGTAATATTTTACTCCATGTTTGTAACTGATATTTGAGGGACACTTTATCAACAATGTGTTATTTTAGGTTCAAAGTAAATAATTTATTCGGTCTAAGTTACGAGCTGACCCCTGTATATAAGCATGTACTATATTTTTATAGACTTAATCAGAAAACCACATTTGGTGAATTCGTACACGATACACCATTAACAAATTCTGGAAGCTATCAATTTGGCTTTCCAGGATTTAATTCTGGAGTGGTGCTCTTCAACTTACGTGCAATACGAGAATCTAAATTATATCGTGTGTTAATAAAGAATAAAACCGTTGGACGGTTAGCTCGTAAATATAAGTTTAGAGGCCATCTTGGCGACCAAGATTACTACACTATATTAGGATACGAATATCCGGAGATATTTTATAATTTACCGTGCAATTTTAATAGACAATTATGTGTTTGGTGGAGAGACCATGGATATAGTCATATTTTCGCAAATTATTCTAAGTGTGACGGTGATACAATTATATATCATGGAAATTGCAATACACCAGTTCCATTAAAATAGATGTAAGTACAAGTAACCGAAAAGTATTTTATTGTATTATTTTTTACTAATGAGTATACAATGTAATATCTTGCCATAATTTATTAAAACAATTTTTAACAAAATTATTGTACAAGTATTGTTATAAAATTAATAATTTCTCCCTAACTTCAAGGAATGTAAAACCCTGTTCACACATTGATTCTTTGAGGATTTTTTTATGCTTGTGAATTCTGAGAAAAATAATCCTGATGAGAATTGCCTGTCAAATAGCGGCGTCGCTAAATTGAATTTTCAATGAGTCTTGGAATAGAAGAGAAGAGAAAATTCTTACAGAAAATCATAAAACGAACGAAACTTCATGCTTAAGAAAATTTATACACAAAAATAAACATAAAACGAAAATTCATATCAAGATTTCAGTGGAAACAGAAACTTTATATAAAGGAATATTCAAATCTAGAAAATCTAAGTAGCCTTCATTACTCATTTTTCAGATTCTTAACGTGTTCTGCTCGATTGTCAGCGGTATTGAAACAACACGGCGAGTATTAGTGCATCCCTTTCAATCTCCCACTCTCGTGACAGTCCCAAAAGCTTCGTGTTCAATATGTTTTGTTATTAAACAAAAATTAGTTCTAAACCATTGTTTTACAATCGCTGGAAACATTATTTTTCCATATTTGAATATTCCGTTAAATGCGTTTTCTGCATCCATCGGATTCTAGATTTGAATTTTCTATTTATGTATGCATTTTCTTGTCTCTGAATTTTCAGGTGTTTTGTTCTACGCAAGAATTTTTTTGTAGTTGAATTTTCTGGCTAATTTTTTCCTTGTGTGCACCGGACTTTAGAATTTATGCGCGCGCATGCCACTGACAACTAACTTCAGTGCATTACAATTTGAAGTTTAATGGCAGTTGTTGTGAATCCGGCAAGTCATTTTTCAACCATGGATTCCGCTTATGATTGGGTTAATGCGCCTCATAGTACTGGAGTAAGTAGAATAAATAAATATATATATTTCAAATTATATTGAATTCTTTTTCATTTTATATGATAATTATAAAATGAAAATGACAACGCACTTATTAAAAGAGGTTAACTCATTTTCTTTCAGACAACAATTGTTGCTGCAGAATTTGATGGAGGAGTAGTTATTGGAGCTGATTCTCGTACAACCACCGGGTAAGTACATATTTATTTATTTTAAGTTATAAGTACAATGTGTATTTTTTGTTTTAGTGCCTACATTGCTAACCGTGTTACCGACAAATTGACTAAAATTACTGATTCAATCTACTGTTGTCGGTCAGGATCTGCTGCTGATACACAAGCGATTGCAGATATTGTTGCTTATAATTTAAATTTCCATGCGTAAGTATCGACTCGCTCCTATGTGAAGCACAAACATGGTGTAAAAGCGACTTTACCCTGTGCCAGTAACTTTTTCAGTTTACTTAAGGTGATGTTGCTCGAGTCATTTAAAACCAGCTCTGGATTTTTATACTAGCTTGATGTAAAAGATATTTTAGCACTAAATTCCATCATTGGTTTTATTTATGATTCCACCTGGAACAAAAGGCACTTCTACTCTTGCTATCCTATCAACTAAACCTGTGTTGACAGATTTTTGAGTAGTGTTTCTATCGTTTATTTTTAGTAATAAATTTTATACGCCTATCTTGAAATAAACTCTACGATTTCAGTGAGCCACTTGAACAAAGTGCTAACTTTGCAACTATTTAATGTAGACATCAACTTTCTTCAAAATCACTTGTTCCAGTCGCTAAAATCCAGTACGAAAAGCGAGTGATTTTAAAGAAACTTGGTGTCTACATTCAATAGCTGCAAAATAAGCAGCTTGTCCAAGTAGCTTCCTGAAATCGTAGTGTTAATTACAAGAGGAGCGTATTACATTTTTGTTACTAAAAACAAACGATGACAACACTACTAAAAATTCTGTCTGCACAGGTTTAGATGACAGGGTAGTAGGAATGGAATAATAACTAAACCCAATGATGGAATTTAATGTAGACACAACTATCTTTAAAATAACTCACTTTGAATACTGAATTTCATAGTGACCATTTGTACCGCTTCCACTTAAATTTTAAGTGTCACTTAAATGAAAAATATCGAATCGAACTTATGACAGCAATGTTATTTCTACGTTTGACAATTTGATTTTGCTTCGATATTGTTCATTTAAGTGACATTTAAAATTTAAGTGGAAGCAGTGCAAATGGCCATTAACAAATTACTGGCACCGTGTAACGCCGCCTTAAAACTTGGTACTTGTTTGGTGTAGACTGATATTTGAGCACTAAAATATCTGTCGATACTAAAGTATTAAATCCAGCGCTGGATTTTAGTGACTTGAACAAGTTACTGGCACCGTGTAACGCCGCCTTAATAATTTGATTTTAGTTTGGAGTTAGGAGAAGCCCCTCTCGTCGAAACCGGAGCTGCAGTGTTCCGAGAGCTATGTTACAATTACCGTGATTCCTTAATGGCTGGCATTTTGATTGCTGGTTGGGATAAGCGAAAAGGTGGACAAGTATACGCTGTTCCTATAGGTCAGTTTCACTGAAAATAGTATATTATGTATCAAGTGTCGTAATAAGCACCTTACAAGAGCATTTCGACATTTTTGTACATCTCTATATTTACTTACATTTTCATTAATTAACATGCGCTATAATGACATTTCACTTTGACACGTTGACATTATTTATTTTTTATGAACAACGCGATATCATAGCAACAGATAGGTAACATGCATCATTACGGTACGCTCATGCTGCGTTTTAGATTAACATTACCACACGGCCGTTTTACTGTTTGTAAATTGGCATATTTGAAGTGTCCGAATGTGCAAATTTCAGTGGTAGGCGTAAAAAATGTTATTGCAATATTCTTCAAAAATTTTTTTTATTGATTTTAGGTGGAATGTGTGTCCGTCAAGCTGTTTCTATTGGTGGTTCGGGATCTACATATGTGTACGGCTACGTTGATGCTAATTATAAGAAAGGAATGAACAAAGAAGAATGTGTTAATTTCATGACTAATAGTGAGTATATTTTGAGATCCTAATAAAAATACTCGATAAGTGTTTTAACGTTACAATTTTTGGTGGAATTGTGTTTAAGCTGCAAATTTATTAAACCAAATTACATAAAATTTCAATCAAATCTATAAACATAAGAATATTATTGTACATTAATTGGATTGCCGTCATTATTTTAACTTTTAAGGTTTACAAATCTGTAAAATTTTAGTTCCACTATTAGTATTTAATTATAATTTAGTCTTATTAAAAGTAAATATTGCAGAATTTGAATTTAAAAAAATATTTTTGCCAAAATCAACATCAACGACAAAGTTAATCAATATATTGTTAGCACTTTTTAACTATTTTCGCTCTTTTATACATACACCAACAATTATTATTGCCAAAGTATTAATAATTAATAAGGCCACCTTCAATTTACCACTTTATTCTCTCGACGCTGGATTCAGACTTACATAATTTTAAGTATAAGTGCTAATTAACGAACCAGTGTTTCCAAAATATTCCAATTTCAATTATAAGTGCGAACATTGAGCGCTGGTTGGTTAAATTAGCCACTTATAATTGGGTAGATCTGAATCTACCTTCCAATCAAACATTATTTGTGTCTCTTTTCATTCTTGTAAGAAAAAAACTTATAGAACTCTGTATTATGCGTATGAGTTTATTAAAATGTACTATACCGTAAGACTCACAACTTCGTGCATGGCATAATATAGTACTCAACTTACTGATCACGAAACTGATTTTTTTTTCAAAGTTTGCTATTTTAGTTTCCAAAGTTTTTCATCAAACAGTTCTGGCCCCCTGTTTCCATATGGAATTTCATAAATTTACTATTACTTGCCATTGCGTAATTAATTAAAATTTTATTTTGTTCCACGATCAGTAAGTTGAGTGCCATTAAAATATACGCGCAAAGTTTTGAATTAATCTACATTTACCTTCGAAGCATAAATTATTTGTGTCACTTTTCACGCTTGTTAGAAACAAACCTTCGAGAACTCTATATGCCAGTAAAATGAAATTGATTTGCGTCATATTAAATATTTTGAAATGTGCCATCAATTCGCAGCTTTGGCGTTGGCGATGTCCCGCGATGGTTCTTCTGGAGGCGTGTGCCGGTTGGGAATCATCACCGAGAAAGGCATCGAACGTCGTGTCATACTCGGGAACGAGCTGCCCAAGTTCTTTGAAGAGTGATGGCATCAACGTACATTATTTACTTTACTATGTCTTGTAATAAAATTAATTCCAATAAACTTATTCATATATTATTACAGGCTGCCGCGACTCTATAGTCAATAGTGTAGGAGTGTATTACCCATGTTCACACACGGATTCTTGCATGCGTTTGAATCTTGGAAAAAAGAAATTCGCTGCTTTGAAGCTATCAGTGAATTAGAAATTATTCTTTTTGTGTGACATGGAATCGCATACAAAATCAACAGAGTGTCATAACTTCGTGGGTTCTGTATTTCGTGGTATAAACTGAAGATACCTATTTCAAATGATATAATTCTTATTCTATAAATATTATTATAAAGGGATGGATATTCGTTTTCGCAATTTTAAAGTGATAAATAATAGTTCTGTATTTCATTTTGAAATAACCGGGTTTAAATGGTGATTTTTCTAGTAATTAAAGCTAGGTTTTCTTTCTTGCAAGTTACCTACGCTCGCCGTATTGAAACTTGTGAGTTTATTTCTCTGCTCTCTGGTTTATTATGTTGTTTGTTATGCCTATGGCACACCGGTCGAGAAGCATCGAGTAACTCCTCGATGAAACGAAAGAACGCACCCGTCCGCGATGGATTTCTATTTCATCGGTGACAAATACATCAAAGTTTTGCGCGAAATCAAATACAAAAGATACGTCTGAAATGAGATACATTCTTTTCATCGAGGAACAACTCGATGAAAATAGCGGCGCCCCTATTTTTCGTCGAGGACGAGGTGCGTTCTATCGTTTCATCGATGCTCCTCGACCGGTGTGCCATAGGCATTATGTTGGAATTCAGCGCTCCTCAACTTTATGATTTATGCGGCGAGTTTTTAAAATATATGAACGGTAAATTTGTGGTTTTTAGAGCTAATTGGTGATAATTTTCGTTATTTACGAGTGGAAATATAGAAAAACACTAATAAATATGTGATATTATATCAAATCAATCAAAATCTCTACAAGAAGATCATTTCCGGTCATCTGTAAACCTATGGAAGCCTTCAGCATCTTCTAGAGGACTCAGAAGCAGTATGGAGATGTCATCAATAACATTGGTATTGTGAGTGACTTTCTCGTAATTTACTGAGTATAATTATATATTATAAATTTTAAAAATGTCTAGTAACAAATGGCAGAAGTAAACTCTGGTTTACGAATGACTCGAGTCTTTATTTTAAGGGAAAGGTAATAGAAATTTCAATCGCTGAATATCTTATAGTTGATTTTTTCGCAAATCTGAGTTAATTTTCCGCCCCCTGACAGAACTCCCCGTGTATATTAGTGAGTTATACGACTCTACTCTAAGGCAAAGTCTCAGGGCTAGGAAAATTAAGTGTTTCATTTTGGATTGATGGAAAATTCGTTCAATAATTTCCGATAAAAGTCTCATTTGATTCTGATCTAAACTTTGCGAACTTATTTCTCGAAAACTAAAAGACTTCGCGGTTTGCGGCGTTGGATTCTTATTGACATGTATCCAAAAATATATTTTTTATGTTTACAGATTGCAGCTACTTTTATACATCATTTGGGGAACCATATGAAGGAGCCCAGGAATAAATAAGAATGTAAGTTTTTGTTATTTACAATTATTTTATTACGTAGAACCTGACGGTTGGTAACCGCACACACGGTAACTACACTGGTCAAAACAAAAATCGAGACACTTGAGATTTGTCAAAATTTAGGTGATTTTCAAACCCTCATAACTTGGCTTCTATGCGACCGATTTGGACGTTCTGATGATGCCAGATAAGCTTGAAGTGTCCTCTTTAAGAGGGTGTATGCGAACTTTAATGTTCAACTTTTTCAACCCCCTCCGCCCCTCTCTGAAGAAAACAAAACTTTTTGTGAAAAGTCCAACCATCAAGGCGATTAAATTCAATTAATTTCCGTTAGATGGCACCAAAAATGAAGTGTCTACGATTTTTGTAACCAAAGTTATGCGCGTTTGAAAAAAGTGCATTTTGGGGGTTTTTGCACATAACTCGGATTCTTTTTAACGAAATGGGATGTTCTTTTTTGCGCAAAGAAGCTTTTTTCTGCGCGTGTAAGAGGGAACATGCTTGGTTAAGAATATCTCATTTTCAACCCATGAAAATGACGTTTTTTGGCCTAAAAACGTCCCACTTCGACTATTGTTAAAACGTCCGAAAAAACATGCACGGGTTGATTCACTAAAATGTAATAACAATTCATACCTTTTCCTGTAAATGACGCAAATATCGAAGTTCCTACGATGATTAGGCGCAAAGTTATGAAAGATTTAAGAAGACTATGCATTTTGGCTTGGTACCACCGACATTAGCGTTACCCGACGTGCACGCGTGCCTCACGAGGAGGTTTGCGGCATATATTAATTAGGTATTTATTTGTGTGTTCAGGTTTTCGACCCGTGGAGGCGGTTATTTTCTTAGGAGGAGACCCTACTTACCATTCTTCAATTGACCACTGGCTTCCAATGAAGAATTGTCTGCTATTTATTGTATTTATTGATAGAACTATGTTTTTATATGATAAAAATTAAATAATCGAGATGAAATAGCTGTATATATTATTAATAAAAACAAATAAGTAATACTTACATCATTTCACTAATTTTATTTCTTAAACAACCCTTTGTACACTTCCTAAACCCTTACAGGACTTCTACGAGGAGAGTACACGGCCTTAAACCTGAAAATGTACTACGATACGAAATAATAAACAGTAAGTATAAATTTTATAATATATTTAATGAAATACTTCAATACAATACACAATCTTATAAATAAATTAACTTAAACATTTTAACATAAACACCCTTATTTATGTTTATATAAGTTCCAAACGAGATAGGTGCTGCCATCTGTTGGTGGCAGTTATTTAAAAGTACAATATATTATATTAAACTAAGGGTTGTATGACTAAATGGGATACATATTTGGGTTCAGCGGGTTCGAATTAGAGGGTAGAATACAAATTACCCCCTTGAAATGTTTATTTAGCATTAAAACATATTAGGGGTAAAATCAATCCAAACGTCACAAAAGTTGTTTTCGAGTGGTTCAGAAAATGAAGCAAACTTGCAACTACGCTAGGAAAATATTAAACTGCAAATAACTCGAAAACTAAGGGTTGCACGGTAAAATGGGGCGTATATTTGGATTCAGCGGGTCCTAATTGAGGGGTTAGACTAGCCCTCTTTAGTCTACTTCCCTTACTTTACGAGTTATAAGCATTTTAAAATTTTCCTAGCGTAGTTGTAATTTTACTAGCAAATTGTCAAAAAAATTGACACTACGCTAGGAAAATTTTTAAATTGCTTATAACTCGGAAACTAAGGGTTGCAGAACAAAATGGAGTGCATATTTGGATTCAGCGGGTCCTAATTGAGGGGTTAGACTACTCCTCTTTATCCTACTACCCTTAGTTTACGAGATATAAGCATTTTAAAATTTTCCTAGCGTAGTTGTAATTTTGCTTCAAAAATCGATGTATTTCGTCAAAAAAATTGACACTTAGCTAGGAAAACTTTAAATTGGTTATAACTCGGAAATTAAGGGTTGCACGGCCAAATGGGGCGCATATTTGGATTCAGCAGGTCCTAATTAGGTGTATATGATACAAACCACCCTTGAAATAAACGTAATTTTGGTAGTTTTTGGTGAAATTTTGCTGACTTTAAATAATTATTATCTCGTAAATTAAAGGGCTAAGGGCAATAAGTTAAATACAAAGGGTGCGTAACTTTTCATTCTCTATCTGCCTGTCTATAGATAAGGCCGTTTTGGCCGATTTTTAATTATTTTTTTGATCTCCCATCATTCATGTTCTCCTGATACAAACTTGGTGATTTTTGTTCGATTCAAATCTGAAGCCGAGTGAGGGTGAAAATTTAAAAACGCGATTACGTAACAACTAAGGGCTGGGGAGTAATTTAGGGGTCATATTCGTACTCTACGCGTTGAAATACACTAGTATGCATATTGCCACCCCTAAAAGTTAATTAGCACCGGAGATATTCAACCCTTATTTGTATCTTCGGTACTAAGGGTCGTATCGAAAAAATATACATTGCATTCGATAGGGGACGAAAAACTGAGCATCTTTAACATTTAACTTTTTCCTCTGCGACCCTTAGTTTAAGGGTTATGAGCAATCAAAGTGGTGAAAAAGTCGTCTAAACATAGTCATTAACCCTTAAACTAAGGGTCGTAGAAGAAAAAGTTAAATGTAAAAGATGCTGAGTTTTTCATCCCCTATCGAATGCAATGTAGATTTTTTCGATACGACCCTTAGAACCGAAGATACAAATAAGGGTTGAATATCTCCGGTGCTAATTAACTTTTAGGGGTGGCAATATGCATACTGGTGTATTTCAACGCGTAGAGTACGAATATGACCCCTAAATTACTCCCCAGCCCTTAGTTTTTACGTAATCGCGTTTTTAAATTTTCACCCTCACTCGGCTTCAGATTTGAATCGAACAAAAATCACCAAATTTGTATCAGGAGAACATGAATGGTGGGAGACCAAAAAAATAATTAAAAATCGGCCAAAACGGCCTTATCTATAGACAGGCAGATAGAGAATGAAAAGTTACGCAACCTTTGTATTTAACTTTTGGCCCTTAGCCCTTTAGTTTACGAGATAATAATTATTTAATGTCAGCAAAATTTCACCAAAATCGACTAAAAATTCGTTGATTTCGTGGATTGTTGTGGTATCGTATACCCCTAATTAGGACCCGCTGATTCTAAATCTACCCTCAGAATTACAAAATTACTTAGCGTTTTGATATTTATATATACAAAATTGGAACTACGCTAGGGAAATTTTAAAACGCATATAACTTGAAAAATACGGGTTGAACGACAAAACTGAGGGCATATTTGGATTCAGCAGGTCCTAATTGAGGGGGTAAACTACCCCTCTTTATCATACTACCCTTAGTTTACGAGAAATAAGCACTTTAAAATTTTCCTAGCAAATAATTAGAAGAATATTGTGATAGTAAATTTTTAATTAACAGCTTCACTTTCTAGGCCACTGGTCAAAAATATTCTGTGACGTCACACCAAGAGATGGCAACACTAGTCTCATTTTGAGCGATTTCACCCCTAAAAAATTAAATTTAACGCTACATAACGGGACGCAGGACAACGATAAGTTGGTAAATAAATATAATAAAGCAAATTTTCTATTCTGACTAAATTATTTATTTAAAAAAAATTACATTCCATTTAAATAATTCATGCAACAATACTGCATATTTAATTATTTTGAAAGGAAACATAAGGAAAATAAATAAAAACTGTTAATTTTTCTTTCTATTTATATACAATACAAATACATAAGAGAAATATATACTTTCATACATAATACATGCAATAATTTCACGCCATTTACCAAGTTTGGGTGGCATGAACCACCTTGTCACACATTTAAACTCAACAAGCAGTCAAACATTCCCATCCTGACACACTTCTTTCGCGTCATCCCCATTTATTATCCTTTTCATTCAAGCTCTTTTATTCTTTCCACTCAAATCATTTACATTTCTAATACATCATCAGTCATTCCAATCAACATAAATTCACCGGACGTCCAAACAAAAGCTCATCTCAACAGCACACATTCTCTTTAAAACACACATAAATGTGTCATTTCCCAAGTTGGGTAGGCACACTTCATTTGCTTCGTTCACTCGAAATCATTTGCACTCGCAATTAACCATCAATCATTTTAATCCACTAATTCGCAGAACGTTCACGCAAACGCACACTAACTATTTCACAAACTCATTCGCTCACAGAATCATTCTCTCAAACATCAACACATTTACAAATAAAATATTCAAATACAATAAAAGTTTTTGTAAAGCCCTGTTCGCACGGCGATCTTTGGAGATTCTACGGAGAGTCAAACTCCCGGCAAAGTCACGGCAAAAAAGAAGTTTTTTTCTTTCTAGTAAGAATTATTTGTTAAATTATCAATGAGTCTTGGAAAAGAAGAATTTATAATTTATTGATTGCTTCAAAACCACGTAATTATCACTAGAAAGAAAAAAACTTCTTTTTTGCCGTGACTTTGCCGGGAGTTTGACTCTCCGTAGAATCTCCAAAGATCGCCGTGTGAACAGGGCTTAATTTTATTACAATATAAAATAATGAAATGACTTGCCCTGAAAGAAATACAATAAATAATTAGTTACATTTTGTTACATTGCAATTGAATTTTATTGCCAAATGTAATTACAAGTCAATATTGTAATAACTGCATTTATATTGATAACTCACAGTATGTGAGGCTGCCACACCCAAGCTGGATGATAGGCAAAATAGATACGTATGTTTTGTATACAATTGTATCAAAGATTAAGTTACATATGGCAATGTCTAAAAAATTGAAGGAGTGGAGAAGAGAACCCAACACGCAACCAACCAATATGGTTCTTTTCTCCACATAAATGGTCCAACAAACCGCACACATATTTTACTAGTGACATTTCCTATCTGAGTTTAATATTAACCGCGGGTGATTTTAACTTTATACCCAAGAACAACCGATGTTGCTCTACAAATGCAAATATCGTGAGGTGTCCTGCCGACCTCGCGAGGCTTGTTACCGCTTAGGAACGCGATGCAGAGAACCCGCCACGCCTTGCTCTAACCTCATGCGAAATGCAATCACTGGAAAGCCGCTGAGAGGAGACCTTAGGGTTTCCGGAAGCATACAACCGACGCCACCGTCTCTAATCGTATAGAGGGCGTACACCGAGAGTCTGTGCGCACAGCGGAGCGCTCACAGCCCCTTGTCCTTCAACTTTAAAGGACTACGAACAAAAAAGAAATCTAAATACTACAAATTTTAAGTGCAACCTTAACCTGTGGGTGTTGTTTAGTAAACCAATAGAATATGGAAAACAAACAACTAAAAACAAAGCTATCAGTATAAAATACTTTAATCGATAATAATGTCACTAATCTCATTAAAATTCTGTATAACCCGTAAATCTGTACTATTAAATGTACAGTTAAATGAGGACGGTTTATTCCTTGTCAACTTTTTACTTACTTAAACCTAAGTTTGAAATATGATAGGTGAAATACTAGTGACTTTGACCTAATCCATCCCCACCCAATATTTAACATTTACCGCGCGCGATTTTTGATTCTAACCCCAAGAACAACCGATTGTTGTTCTTGTGCAAATGTCGTGGGATTTCTTGCCGATCCCCGGATGAGTGCTTAGAGCGCGGTAGACAGCCAGGGAAAGACTTTCCATGGTCCATCACCACCTTCATGCTCAGGATTGCCGGGATGGATTCAGTTTTGCATTCTAGTGACTCAATTCATCCAAGCTATCGAAGGCTGACTGACCTAAACCCTACGAGCTGCTACATCCCGACTCCCCGTGGAGTGCACCGAATCCCTCGTCGATCCTTACACGTGCAAGGACGTACGGTTCGAAGTCATCTGCGACCAAGTACTATACTGCCCGCCAATGACTCACCGACCACAACATAGACTTATTGGTTCCATCTTGCCCCCTGGCGTCTAAGCCATCCGAGGCACGATGACGAAGGCGACAGGAGGTTTGGGTGCCAAAAGCGGTCTATGCAGGGTTTACCATGCCCTCGTCGGCCCTTAAACGGAAGGACATGCAAACAAATACAAATACTAAAATGCGATTTAACGGTCCCTATTGGCTTTAAGCCATTCCCAGCCCCCAACCCACTCTAGTTGAATTTACTGTGTGGCATTGTCCTAAGTACATCATTGTACATAATTTTGAGTTACCCGGTCGCTGGTTGATTCTAACCCTGAAGAACAAGCCGGCCTAGTGTTGTTCTTATGCTCAAAAGTTTAAGACTGGCAAAACTATCTTTGATAATTCAGTTAACACTTATTCTCTGGAAGGCTGCTGGAGTTGATGTCGCCTGCAGAAATTCCCACGATGGATGTTGAAGTTGTTCAGTGTAATCCCTCGACGACTCTCGTGGTTGATGTCATGTACATAAAAATTCTTCCATGTCTTTCAAAGACTGCTTGGCTTGTTCGCATACCTCGTTGCATATTATATGCTCGAATACCTAGGAACCACAAATAATTTATTTACATTTGATAATCACTATTTGCTTATCCTGAAAATATTAAATATTTATAACAAATGAATTATTTTATACAGGAAGTATCCATCAGTTGACGGCTGGTAACCGCACACACGATAAAAATATATATCTTTACCGATAACTCACAATATGTGAGGCTGCCGTACCCTAATTGGGTGAAAAGCGTGATAGAATATTTATGTAATTAATATTATTATATTTGTTTGACTTTGTTTCCTCGATTGAATCTCTATTTATTATATGTATTTGTATTCATTTTTTTTTCTATTTTGTTCACTATATTTAGTCAATGTACATTTGCAATGTTATAATATTATTCTGTAATTGGGTTCTAAACCTGTTGAATAATAATAATAAATAAATAAATGTAATATTTTAAGATTCAATATTGAAATTGGAATAAAATAGTTTAAATTTGATGCATATCTGAATGTGCTAATGACCGACTGTGGTTCTGACTGTTTAGTTTCAGATCCAATTTTCATTTACTGCACAAAAATTTGCCCTGTAGTGTACTCTTCAGTCATGAGGGAGTTACCTACCTGCTGGTAACTGCATACACTGTAAAACATAATATCCATACTGATGACTCGCATATGTGAGGCTGCCGTAACCAACTTGGGTAAAAGGCACGACAGATATGTATGTAGGTATTGTAAAAAATGAGTATAGAAACTTACCGAAAAAATATTCTCCCATGTCTTTTGAAGGCTGCTACAACTGCTTCTGCTTCCTTAGAAGATAACACGACACTAGTCCTCTATTCATATGACATCCTGGAATACCTAGAAAACACAAATATATTAGTACCTAACATTTATCGCAACCATATTATATAAGAATAATAAGTTAAACATCTATTTCACAAAGTAAATGCCAATAATTCTCTTATTTAAGTGACTTGTAAAATAAATTATTATATACGAGCTCCATATTAAATAAGAATAATAAGTTAAACATCTATTTCACAAAGTAAATGCCAATAATTCTCTTAATTAAGTGACTTGTAATATAAATGATTATACACGAGCTCCGTCTCATTGAAGTTGGCCCAGACGTAAAAAAGTCGTTTTTGTTGTACAAAAGTTTAAATAAAAATACAAGTATAATGTACTGTATCTAATATTTATTGAAAACTGCAATACATTTTACACAATCTCAAATCAAATCAACAGTAGAAACTATGGAACCGCATAAAAAAAATAATTTGAACCATCGTTTTGTCAATCAAAGAATTGTGACACAGACTGTAGAATATTTGGGATTCTTCTCCAGAAAAGTATGTTTAGGACTTGTAGATACTATGCCACAACGAATTGAAACAGTTTAAAAATTAAGGTGGAGTTACACAGGAGTAAAATTGTTTATTGTAATTAGAGGAAACAACACAAATATTTGCTAGTTATATACTTTATTATCTAAGGGATATTTAAAGTTTAATCTACTTAAAATATATTAAAGTATATTTTAAGTGCATGTATCTTTAAATATAAACTTACAGAATAAAATATACAGCTGGCAATTTTTTGTTATCTTTTGCTCTACTTACTATAAATGGCTTTACCCCTATGTAACTTCACCTTAATTTTTAAAACTGTTTTAATTCGTTGTGGCATAGTATCTATAAGTCTTAAACATACTTCTCTGGAGAAAAAAAACCCAAATATTCTACAGTTTGTGTCACAAACCTTTGATTGTCCTTAGATAGAAGGATTTTTCAAAAAAAAATTAATTTATTTGGTTCCATAAAGTTTCGACTATTGATTTGATTTAAGATTGTATGCAATGTATTGCATTTTTCAATAAATATAAGATACAGAACATTATACTTTTATTTTGGTTTTTATTTAAACTTTTGTACAACAAAAAACGATTTCTTGTTACATCTGGGCCATGTGTTATAGTTTCAGTCTCAAATCCAGGCAGGTACACATTTCAGTTAACTGCACAAAAAATCTCCCCTGTAGTGTACTCTCAACAGTCATGAGTGAGTGAGACTGGCAACCGCACACACGGTTAAACATATGACTAAACCGATGACTCACATACGTGAGGCTGCCACACTTAAATTGAGTGCAAGCATTGAGTCACTTTTTGATCTGTAGTATTTATACTGATGTTCACAGTGATCTGTGAGGCTGCCACACTCAAGCTGAGTAAAAGCATAGTTTCAAATGGAATACGCAAAGTAAAAATAAAAAAACTTACGTGTTACGTGGTAGCACCAGATGATGTTCCATCTCCTAGAGACTCAAACTGTAGAATTTCAAACCAAAGAATCTACATGAAGTCCAAATTAATCTGTAACAATAACAAACATTTAGATTCATATAAACCTGCACTAAATAATAACGAATAATTAATGAGTTAGAAAAAAATAACACATAATGACGTGCAATTCTTGAGAAAACACATCAACAGTAGAGATGGATAATTTTCTAGGCGGGATAATTTCCTCAGGCAATTTTACACCAAGAACCACATTTTCGCGAATGTTCTACGACAATTACATGTCTCTTTCGTGCTACCATTGCAATAAGGGTACACAAGGAGCCAGCATAATATTTTAAAGGACAAAATCGGCTTTCTCAGACAATTTTATCCCAGTAACAAAATTTTCACGAATTTTCTGCGATAAATAATATAACAACGAAATGCTACATATGTGCTACTTCTAGGGGAAGACAGCAGCGTAATATGGGGTATGAGGCCCAACAGTGGAGGAGGATAATGTTTGAGCTCAGAATCGGCTTCACCAGAAAATTTTACCACTGATTACAAATCATAAAGTATTTAAAAATAATGGCGGCTGAACAGATTGTAGCAGCCATTTTAATTATAAATGTCAAAATATCTACTCTATAATCCCAAATATAAAACAAGAGTACCCGTGACTTGGGAATCACTCATTGAGCTACGACTGTTATACATTAAAAGTGTGGTTCTTAATATAGAAATTCAGAGGAATGATGATTAAAAAATGCTTACATGGTTGCTTGAAGATCTGAAGATGTTGATTCCAAGTTGATGTTTCCCGAAGGTTGCTGCAGATGTATGTTGAAGTTATTGTCCAGTGAAGTCTCTCGTCTTTGATGTCAAGTGCAGAATATTCTTCTCCTTCGAAGACTGCTGAAGTCATTCCACTTGTTCACATTTCTCGTTGCATAATGATCAGCTCGAATACCTAGGAACCACAAATCTTTTATTTACATTTGATAATTACTAAACCAAGGAAAAGATAGGAAGACAGTGTCGAAGAGGATGCGAGGCTATTTGGAATCAGAAACTGGAAAACCGCGGTTTTAGATAGGGGAAAATGGAGGAGGCCGGAGCCCGATTTGGGCTGTAGAGCCATTGGAAGAATTACTAAATAAACATTATTTTATACTGGAATATCTGCACAAATATTACACCTGTGGTGTACTTTTCACTAACAACTATGAGAGAATCTAAAATAAGTATTTTATTTTATATATTGATTCACCCTTGTAACGTTTAAACTGTAAACAGAATAATTAAGTTCCAAGTTGATTTGTAGAATTATATAATATTCAATATCATGTTCAATACGCGATTTCGAGTTAAAATGTAAATAATAAAATTTGAAGCATCTCACCTTCCATGTTCGGGGGCAGAGCACCTCGTACTGGATTTCCAGGATGATGAAATGGTAATGGGCTGCAAATCTGTAACAAAATAAATATTTTTGTTATTACACAACGGTTTTACAACTTAGACAACTTAACGTACTTTATAAAAAATATACTCGTAAATAAACACTTATTCAACAGTAAACTCATGTAAAAATCGGTGGATATTATTTAAAAACAGCATTAAACATCACATTTTTAACAATAAACTGCTTCAAATGGCGTCTTTTCTACTATGATTAAATCAACAAAATTCCTACAAAGCATTAACGGACAGATTCGTGCAGGCAGTGTTGATGAACTGTTGGTTACGAAACACTATGACGCGCGGTATACGTCATCGCACTGAACCTGTCTGTGTCGGTAAACGTTGTTCATAATATTTGAAAAATAAAATTATCATTTCTAATAACAATTACAACAATTAAAATATACAACAACGTTATGGATATGATAAACATTTGAATAAAAATAGTCTTGTAAAAAAACAATAAATTTATATTTTACAGCAACAATATGGTGATCGATAATACAATATAACAATAACATAGTATATTTTATTATATTTTACCTTGTGTACAGTTACCAGCCATCAGCTCATAGTAGTTAGTCGATCAAAAACACACACATTGTTTAAAATGGCACACATAAACCTTTTATAAATATTTGCAATTTATTATTGCAATATTTTTAATATTGTTTGGAGTAATAATTAAATAAACATGACTCATTCAAAGCCAAAACTGTAATATGCAACAATGATTTAAAGTTCAACAATGAACAATATTGTGAATTTTGACAAAACATTCAATTATTTAATTTTATTTTATAAAAACTATTAAAACAAAATATATAATATAAATACATAAACCTTTTATAAATATTTGCAATTTATTATTGCAATATTTTTAATATTATTTGGAGTAATAAATAAATATACATGACTCATACAAAGCCAGAAATGAACTGAGCTCAGAACGTGACGTCACGCAGACATTATCATTATGGTCCTTGGCATATAATGAACGCTAAAGCCCTGTTCGCACGGCGATCTTTGGAGATTCTACGGAGAGTCAAACTCCCGGCAAAAAAGAAGTTTTTTCTTTCTAGTGATAATTACGTGGTTTTGAAGCAATCAATAAATTATAAATTCTTTTTTTCCAAGACTCATTGATAATTTAACAAATAATTCTCACTAGAAAGAAAAAAACTTCTTTTTTGCCGTGACTTTGCCGGGAGTTTGACTCTCCGTAGAATCTCCAAAGATCGCCGTGCGAACAGGGCTTTATGGTGCTCAAATTGAGGCTTATAATGTAGTCATTATGACACGTCATCTGATACATTAATATACATTATTAATAGTATAGTAATTACAATTAGAATTATTCATTAAAATAAATGGAGAATTAATTATTTTTCTTAGATTACTGAATTATTTATTAAACAATATATTATTATTTAATTAATGCCATAATTTCTACGTTACAGTTTTATTAGTGAAAGCCAAGTGTGGAACATGCTATTTCTATTTCTAAATAGAGCTACGAAATGTACGGGTCTGAATACTGCTCTGCTGCTATTTTCACTCAAATCCAGTTGTACAAATCAAAACCACAACCTGTATTTATTTTGTTTCCGTAAAAAATATACCGTGTACTTTAAACTCAGATAAAAGTAATAAATAAATAGATAAAGTAATCATAATGGCTTTTTTACTTAATCTTGTAAGTTCGACAATTGCCAAACCAGTATTAAATCAATTCAAAACCGAAATGATGTACTTGGGAAGGTATGTTTTTGGTTCATTTATTGTTTACACTATTATTTATGATTCATATTTTAGAAATACACGATCTATTACCAGTTCACTTGTCTCTCGGACAAATAAAATGAACATTGATATTGCAAAGCCCATGCTTACCATTCAAGAAGGTATATTATGATCATATAAATGTAACCTCTTTATTATATTAACAAAACATTTAGTTAAAGAAAAACTGGCTCATCACATGGGAGTAGAAAGTGGTTATAAACCAATACAAGAATCTAGAAGTCATCTATTAGAATATCTCCCAAAAAGCCAAGCAGAATTAGAGCCACGAACGATGCAAGACAGCTTTTCATCTGCTCTAATACCCCTGTCTACAGATGCAGAATTACAAGATAGATACATTACTTTTTTAGGTAGTGTTCGATTAGGAAGACTGCTTGAAGATATGGACATATTTGCAGGTATTTAAAAAGAGCATGACATTGCAAAATCAGTATTAAAAACAAAGTTGATATCAGTAAAAGGGAGTGGCACCATTTCAATACCCCAATCACATAAGCATTTAGTTTTAAGGTTTAAATTTATGTTTATGTTTAAAAAAAATTAAATTCATATAATTAAATACGAACATTCACACTTTCAATCATTGTAAACGCTTAGATGTATTCAAACTTCCTTAAATGTAAACATAAATCGAAACCTTAAATCTAATTGCTTATGTGAATGGGGCTTGTCTGATGGATAGTTATAATTTCAGTATGGGTGGTCCACAAGCACATAAAAAATCCGAAACATAAAGCTGGTATACCGTCGCCACATACGCTGGTAACAGTCTTGGTTGATCAAATTGATTTTACTGACTTTAAACCAACTGTAAGTACAATTTACTTACCCTGTTTTATCTGTACTTCATTTTATTCTATTCCTATCAGCCTTCCGATGATATTCGCCTTTCTGGACATGTAAGTTGGGTGGGCAAATCGTCGGTAGAAGTTGTAGTTTGGTTGGAACAAATGCGGCACAACCAATGGCACAAACTCACACGAGCTTTGTTCTTGATGGCTGCGCGAAATCCGACAAATACGGGAAGTGCTGCTGTCAATGCCATAGAACCTGCGAATGAAGAAGAAAAAAATATATTCAACGGGGGAGAAACTCGTAAAAAACGAAGATATCAACTGCAAAGTCAATCGTTGTTGAAAGTCATCCCTGGCGATGAAGAACAAAAGATTATTCATGATCTATTCATTAGATCTATGGCACCGAATGAATTTTCCATGTTAAAGCGAACGCTACCGCCTGGGTGTGTTTGGATGGAAAACAGTACTTTATCGAATGTTATATTCTCACACCCAGAAAATAGAAATTTGCATAATAAAGTATTCGGTGGGTTCTTAATGCGACAAGCTGTTGAATTATCTTGGGCGCAAGCATATTTATACAGCAAATACCGGCCAGAACTCAAACATATAAGTGATATTAATTTCCATAAACCTATAGAAGTGAATTCTCTAATTCGAATGACTGCTCATGTGGTCTACACACAAGTGCAGTTTGTTCAAGTGACTGTATATGCAGAAAGTTATGAAGCAAGAACTGGAATTCATAACACGACGAATGTATTTCATTTCACGTATGAGTTACCTGAACTTGCGCCAGAAGTGTTTCCACAGACGTATCATGAAGCGATGATGTATCTTGATGGAAGAAGGCATTTCTTAGCTGCTGTCAGCCAAAAAGTTGCTGATAGTAACATAAGTTCTAAGCTATAAATCTGAAAAGGAAATCTATTCTTAATTGTGCTGGTGGATTGTTGATATTATCAATTATATTTTATTGTTATGCTAGATTCAGACATATCCTATTATAAGTATAAGTGCTGAATTAACAAACCAGCGCTTCCATAAAATTCAAATATAATTGGGTAGGTCTGAAACTAGCTTTATTGTTGATATTATCAGAGTTTTGTTACATACTTACGCTTTTTTCTAATTTATAAGTATATTGTGACAGTATTTCTATTTATTTTATTATATAACTATGTTACTAATGTGTTCATTTATTAACTTTAAATATAAATTATTGAATAACATTTCGTATTTCTATTTCCTAGTTTTTATTACATAATAAATCACAAATAAAATATAAATAATTATGAGTAAAGATAAAACTTACCTCATACTGAAAACAAAAATATAACTAGTCTATTAAACTAATTAACTATCTCATAGAATCTTAGGTAGAATCTTAGCCCATGCCTCCTGCGGGAGCAAGCTTTCCAAATTTATTTCGCCGGTGATGGCATGATAGTAACGGACTCCGGAAAACAATGTAATTCCCTCGATTAATAGTGATCCGCTCTGAAATTTAAAACAAACTAAGAATTAAACATACAAACAATAATTTACTAAGGCTGAATTCACAATGGACGTAAGCATAAGCGTAAAGAGATATTTTAAACGAACATAACAGATACGTAATTATTATTTTTAAGAGGAAGCCCCTATGGCTATCAGCCAGCACAAATCAATTCATTATATTTAGACAATTTCAACGTCCATGCTTTTCAGTGGGATTCGAATCCACGACCTCGCCTGCCAATCGGACAAAGTGAGATTTATACAGAATTGAAATCACATAGTTCAAAAATGTAATTGTAATTTAACATTTAAAAAATCTTATTTTACGTGATTCTTATGTTAACGGCCAGTGGTTAGCTCAGCGGTAAGAGATCCGCCTAGCATGCTAGAAGTCCCGAGATCGATTTCCAGCACAACCGACAATAATACCACTGGGCACGAGTGGTTGGATTCCACTAACATCTACCACCCTGTAATTGGGAGTTAATCCTGTAGGTAGGTTACTATCAAAAATAAAATAAACATCCATTGTGAAATATTAGGACTAATAAACTAACTGCCGCTCGAAGAGAACTAAATAATCAATTACTGACTAATTCACATTTAATTAATTAAAGTACGTATTGCGTATATTTAAAATTTTCTACCTGTTTACTTCTTCTTTGCATTATCTTCAATTCTGCGAAAGACAATTATTGAAGTCTTTCTTGTGAGATAAGTCTATGTAAGTCCTTGCAATAATTCACTTCTACCTTCTGTGCATCAAATCTGTAACAATGCATAAGTAAATAACAAATAAATAATATATAAAATTAATTACCTTCAATACATCCTGCTGAAGAAATAACCTTCTTGTTGTGTTCCTACACTAGTGTCATCAATATACTCAATGATGATGATAGGAACTCCAATTTGTAGACGGTTTATTTGATATTGTTCTCAGTCTTACACATAATAATCTTCAAATTTTGTGCATGATTTCCAGAAAAATCTGTAATAACGTAATAACGAGGGCCTTCGTCGAACCTGAAACATTATAATAAGTAAATACCGAGTAAACAATAAATAAAACTGATTAATAACATTCAATATATGAATTTTAATTACTAGTTAGTATAAATTATAAAAAAAACATTGATTACCTTGGCTGTAGAAATAAATCTTTTCATTATGTAATTTCATATTTAAGAGCCTTATTTTCTTCAAAGATGATGGAGACCCTTAAATTGTAGGTAGTTTAGAGTATTTTCTTCAATATTGTCCATATTCAACACATAATAGCGTTTGCCTGAAAATAAATAACTTATTTAATACTCTGATGCCTCGGCTGGCATAAACTAATCACATAATGGAATCCATTAACGATAAATTAATACATTTTATAAGAATTTGTCTATCATTTTGACGCAAACCAACATTATTTTATGTCTAGGATACTTACAATTTCTTTTTTATTGTCTATCACTTGATATTAAAGCACTATAGTTAGTTAAATACAAAGAACAAACTGTACACATGCAATGGCGTCATATTTATCACGATCAATGTTTACAAACAAACCACAACATGGCGTTGAAAAAATCAATAATCAAATTTATGTCCATCAAAATAAATCATGTTTCTGCCATCTGTTGCATCTGTTGAACAAGTCATAAAATAGTTTGGCAACGCCCCAAAGGTTACAAAGTTTTCAAGCGTTGTAGAGTTTACAAGATGTGTGTACTGGAAATTTCAGATTTACAGCAGCTTTTAAATGGCAAAAGACGGATTTCTCAACAGATGCATGTATCTGAAGTGTAGAGCATAATAAAAAGTAGATTTGGAACGCAGCTTTGATTTTTATGGGTGGATTTTGATGTGATTTTGAAATTTATTTTGGAGGAATTTGAATTTTAAGAAATAAATTTATTAGCCGCTAAACGTTAATAAAAATAAAATTTAAAGACACTTTCCTACAGTATGTCACAGTCAGAGAGTTGTTTGTTATTTCATTATGGTACTGAGTACCATACTGGGTTCATTATGGTCTTTGGCGTATAATGAACACTATTATGGTCCTCATATTGAGGCATATCATGTTGTCATTATGGCAATAGTGTAATAATTACAATTATAATTATTCATTAAAATAAATGGAGAAATAGTTATTTTTCTTTAATATTGCTCATTATTACACGAAGATCTATTCTAAGACCAAAAACTCAATAATTAATTAAACAATATATTATTTAATCAATGCCATAATTTCTACGTTACATATTAGTGAAATCCAAGTGTGGAACATACTATCCCTATTTCTAAAGCGGCGTTCATAGTTCAAAATTTGGTGTAATTCGTATCAATGAAATTTAAATAATATCTGTTCAAGTGACTGTATATGCGGAAAGTTATGAAGTAAAAGATGGAACTCTTAACACGACGAATGTATTTCATTTCACGTATATGTTACCTGAACCTGCGACGGAAGTGATCCCGCAGACATATCATGAAGCGATGATGTATCTTGATGGAAGAAGGCATTTCTTAGCTGCTGTCAAACATTCAAGTACTGATAGTAGTAACGTTAGTTCTACGCCGTGAACCTGAAAAGGAAATCTGTTCTTCAATTGTGCTGATGAATTGTTGACATTATCAATCATATTTTATTATTAAGCCAGATTCAGACCTACTCAATTATAAATATGTGATAAATTAACCAACCAGCGCTTCCACAAAATTCAAATATAAGCACGAACGTAGATCGCTGGTTGGTTAAATTAGCCACTTATATTTATAATTGAGTAGGTCTGAATCTAGCTTTATTGTTGATATTATCAGAATTTTGTTACATACTTACGCTTTTTTCTAATTTATAAGTATTTTGTGACAGTATCTCTATTTATTTTATTATATAACTATGTTACTAATGTGTTCCTTTATTAACTTTAAATATAAATTATTGAATAACATTTTATATTTCTATTTCCTAGTCTTTATTACATATACATCACAAACAAAATATAAACAATTATGAGTAAAGATAAAACTTACCTCATAATTAAAACAAAAATATAACTAGTCTATTAAACTAATTAACTATCTTATAGAATCATAGCAGCCCATCCTAATATTAAGCACATGCCTCCTGCGGGAGCAAACTTTCCAAATTTATTTTCGCCGGTGATGGCATGATAGTAACAGGCTCCGGAAAACAATGTAATTCCCACAATCAACAGTGAACCGCTCTGAAATTTAAAAAAATTAAACATTCAAACAATAATTTACTAAGGCCGAATTCACAATGAACGTAAGCTTAAGCGTAAAAAGACTTTTTAAACGAACATAACAGATCCGTGGTTTTTTAAGAGGAAGCCCTCTTGGCTATCAGCCAGCACAAAGTATTCAATCAATAATTCATATATTTAGACAATTTAAATGTCCATGCTTTTCAGTGGGATTCGAACCCACAACCTCGCCAGCCGATCGGACTACAGTGAGATTTATACAGTATCGAAATTACATAGTTAAGAAATGTAATTGTAATTTAACATTTAAAAAATGTTCTTTTACGTGATTCTTATGTTTACGTGCATTGTGAATTAGGACTGATCAACTAACAATCATAGGACATCTGCATAACGGCACACACAGCAGCGCTAAACTGTTGAAGAAATGATACCGATTTCCAGTCTCAAATATTTTCTGCAATTCTGCGCTCTTCTCTTTCGGGAACTGTCTATGGGCTCCGTATGCTCCTAATGCTACAGCTGAGGCCCCAAATAGACCAGCAATCCTAACGAATGGTCCCCCTTCTTGAGCTAATTTGTACAGTGGCACTCTTTCATTAATGATGGTAGTTTGAACGGGTATGTTGTGAGATTTCGGTGGGAACATTGACTGCAAGATAATTTATAATAGAACATACAATTTACTTACTTACTTAATTAAACTTACACCCAAAGTCTTCTTTGTTAGACTTATGGCATTCGCAGATACTGGATTGCTGAATATTATGTAGTTTATGCTGTCCTGTACGCCCATAATAAATTCTTTACTTTGCTCCAGGGCTAAAAGCAAATTTACTTGTAAAATATAGTAAAATTTATGTTAAAATACCCTGATTCCGGCCAATTATTTTCTGCTAATGAGTAATGAACTTCCACCAACCGGTGTAGAAAATTTGACAAGTCAGAGATATGCAACAGATATTCGGGATGCCATAGATAGCAGCGTTGTCAGCGAACAATATTGTAACTTTTCTATCCAGTATTTAAAAACGAATATAAAGCACTGAGAATAATATTACAATTGTTTCAAAATATTAATATATTTTGTTATTTAAATATAATAACAAATAATCGCGCATACTGACTCAGCTCAAATACAAAATCATAAAAATAATACTAGGAGGTAGAACGGTCCAAAATCTTACCGCTAGGTAGCGAGCGCTAAAACCAAATACTAGCCAAATAATATAATGAATATAACAACAACCAACATTGTAACTATATGGAAAGTAGTTATTTGTTTAACTAGGCAAAAAAATTATTGATTAAAACCGCATTCACAGTCCGAAATTTGTTGAAATTTGACAATTTAGCGAAATTTGTGGAGTCTGTCATATGGCAAGGTGTACTTGCGTTCACAATACCAAATTTCGGGCTGCGAATGCGGCTTTACTGCCGTGGCTAGTTTCATAGACAATGCGAAGCCGAGGATATGAAGCTAGCTGTAGTAAATATTGCCTAGGAACTAAAAGTGACATTTCACAGACTGATATCTTTCAAAGGTTAATCAGCGAAAAATATAATTTATTTTTCGTAATTAATATCAACGATTATAATAATTTTAATAAAAAGATAATTTCACACATGTTTTTGTCAACTTAACCTCATTTTTAGAAAATGTTTAGAAAATATTTCTTTACTCTAAATAATAATAGAAATATCATTCGATATTTTCATTTGCGATATAATGCTGTCCAAAGCAAAGACCATACGGAACGCCAAGTTCAAAAACAAATATTAGAAACACATTTAGGTAATTTCATTACTTTAAAAAAAAAAATAAATTTAATAATTTTTTTAAAGGTATTTCATACCAACGAGCAGCAGCATTAATGCGCAATCATACATATTTACAAACCATTGATAATAAAAGGTTTGAGGATTCAGTAAAATCTTTAAAAAAGATGGGAATTGAAACCGAAGATGTGTATGAGTTTCCATTGACACTAACACTACATAATAATACTATAGAACATAATATAAAATACTTACAAGAATCAGGGTTTACTCACATTTCTGCACAGATTCTTCTGAAGTAATTATAACATACATTGTAGAGAAAAAGGCTCTTATTCAAGTCGTTTTAGGTTCCGAATGGTAGTAAAGAAACCAGTAATATTGCTCAAAGCTCATGGGGTCATTCCTGAAAATATAGATGTCTCAGAAAGATTGTATTCATACTTATTCCCTAAACCAGAAGAATTTCCACCGTTGCAAAAGTTTTCTGATGATGATACCATTATCCATATTCATGAAATGATTTTTAAACACTACTTAGTTTGGAGATTGCAAACAACTATTGACGAAGTAGAACGAGTGTTTAAAATTTATGATAAGTTTAAATATAAAAGTTTTGATTTAATATCACAAATGATTCAAATATTGATTGAAGAACTTAAATTTACTAATCAGAAACTGTTGCAAAATGGATATTTGTTTCAAAATGGTCCAGATTTTTTACGGCAAATTTTAACATCTTTCCCAACTATAGCTGGCGTGGATACCAAAAAACTTTTATATAGATATCCGAAAATTATTGCTGTACCGCCAGACAATATATCAACAATTCAAAAACATTTAAAGGTAGTAAGGGGAAAGAATAAAACGCTGATCAGTTTTGACAGCTGAAACGCGCTGATCTGCGAAGAAATGCACAGATGCAAGTAAATATGAAAATCAATCCAAACCGAGTATATGGGACTCAAGAAGAGTATAAGGTTTCTTCATTTAGTTCAGTTCAATTAGAGTTTTTACCAAAACCGAATCTGTGGAACTCAAGAAGGATTATTAGGTTTCTTTATTTAGATCAGTTCAATCAGAGTTTCTACGAAAACTGATAATTTGGAACTCAAGAAGGGTGTTAGATTTCTTTATTTAGTTTAGTTAAATGTAGATCAGCGGGTTTTACGGCCATCTGTGCATTTCTTCTCAGATCAGCGTTTAATTCTTGCACGGTAGTAAGTACTATGAAATACTAATAAATCTATTTCAGAGTTTCGAAATTTCGGATGAAGCAATTCGTAAATGTTTCGATATATTTACACTAGCACCCGATACAGTATTGTACCGTTTAAACGAACTAAAAAAAATACCTGAATTCGAAGTTCTATCACAAAATCCGCGTATTGTAAGATTGGTTCTTAGTCAGAATAAGGCAAAGTTAAGATTGGAACATTTACAAAAAATGAAATTCAAATGTGTTAGCATAAATCTCCTATGTGCTTCTGATACAGTTTTTGAAAAATATGCACAAGAAGGAAACGATAAAACAAAAGGATCTGATCTTATAAATTATATTTCTAACGAATTAGACATACCTGAGAGAACGGTGCGTCAAATGATTTCTTATAATCCGCATTGGTGTCATATACCCCTAACAGCAGTTCAAAATACTTTGAATTACCTGATCGACAACCAACTACCTAAATCTGAAATTGCACACATGCCAATAATTCTTCTATATCCGAAGTAAGTTATAAAATTAAAATGTCAAAAAATAAATACTCAACTTAGTTTTTGTTGTCTAGGAAACAAGTACGAGATGCTCTTTGTGAAATTGAAAACAATCAAGACACTTCTAAATTGAAATTAAATACTAGAGAGCGGTTAAATTTGTGTCTGTATTTCATAGAAAGAAAACATCACTTTTCTGGAGATGGTATTTGGGATAATACATCAATAGAAACTGCTGCTACATCGAATTAAATTTATTATAAAAGTATATATTAAAAAAACATGTTTTAAAAATTTCATAAATAGGGAACAAACAATACTGATATTCATAATATCACTATTTAAAACAATTATAAAATTTATATACTGTCTTCTATTAAATTTACGTACCTTTGTTCGTAACACTACAAAAAAAATGTATTATTAAATAGTCAATAAATAATTATATCACACTTACATCTTTCGCAATATTATGCAAAGTATCTGACATAAATGGACCAGTCTGTTGAACCATTTTATAAAGAAAACCATTATGGTTTTGCAGTAATAAGTACGGGTGATCAAACTCAACCATCGTACCAGAATCCATCACCAAAACCTTATCTGAATCCATAACAGTATGCAGTCGATGTGCAATCGTAAGCACAGTGCACTTTGAAAATTTATGTCTAATCGTATTTTGAATTAAAGCATCTGTTTGTGGGTCAACATTTGCAGTAGCTTCATCTAACACTAAGATTTTATTGTTTCGGACAATTGCCCGCGCCAGGCAAACTAACTGTCGTTGGCCTACGCTGAAATTTGAACCGCCTTCCGACATTTTACTATTTAACCCACCAGGTAGATCACTAACTGCTTGCTTAAGTTCTACTTGTTCTAAAGCACGCCATAATATCTCATCTGAAAATTCATCAAACGGATCTAAATTTTTCCGCATTGTACCGGAAAACAGAACAGGTTCCTGTGGAATAATTGAAATTTTCGATCGTAATTTTTGTAGTCCAACATCTTTGGTGTTTATTCCGTCAATCAAAATGTCTCCTTCAATTTCTGATAATTCGAATAATGCGGCTATTAAGGAAGATTTGCCCGCACCAGTTCGTCCAACGATACCAATTTTGGCATTTGGTTGAACAGTGAAGTTTAATTCGCGTAAGACTGGGGGATCAACTGGCGAATAACTTAAAAATACGTCGCGGAATTCTATTTTCCCTTGCGCGGGCCAATTGAGGCACAGTTCTTCATCAAATGGTTGCTCTGGTGCACGTTCTTCATCTAGAGTGCTGTATTCTACAACGCGTTCTACTGAAATCATTTGGTTTTCTAGTTCGGATGATTGTCTGATTCCCCATTGCAGAATTCCCATTAATCCCATCACTTGAGTTATAGCTAGACCAACATTGCCGCCATACTTTTCTATAAAACAAAATTCAATAGAAAACCGACATTTTATCTACGTTCAAAAAATGCCAGTAGATACTTCAAAACTAAAATACGATTATTCGAAAGTAACATATTTCACACTATTGGTTCGATACAACAAATTTGAATGTAGGCCTAAGTATAAATAGAGAATTCGGCACTATCGTTTCTAGGATGAATCTAATTTACTGCTGGCCGGGTATAAAGAGTAACACGATTCGCATAAATCTTTATATTCCAGCTAAAAGACACCTACTTCATCATGCACCAACGTCTGAACAACGTAGCCTTCTTCAGAAGGGGTATTTTATTCTAGTGAAATTTTACAAAACCTTACTGACTGGCTATGTAGAGTTACGCGATTCACTCGAAACTTTATATTCTGTCAAAGGGGCATCTAGTACATCATGCTCCAACATGTGAACCACGTAGCCTTCATCAAGGAGGTACCATACTCTAGTGAAATTTCACACAACCTTACTGACTGGCTATGTAGAGGTACGCGATTTGCTCGAAACTTAAGTTTAAGTACCTATTTAAGAAGACTACGTGGTTCAAATGTTGGTGCATGGTGAACTATGTGCTAGAATATAAAGTTTTGAGATAATCATAGTGCTCTTTATACCCGGTCAGCAAGTGTCTATGCCTAGATTCCTATTAATATAAATATTATGTTAATATTTTGATACTAATTATCATATCTCTCATTACTTGTCTTTAAAAATATATAGTAGGTAGCTAATTACAAAGTTCAATAATTAATTTAACTCAATCCAACAACACTTTCAATACAATAATCTTTCATGGTAACCGACAACTAATTAAATTAACAAACTAAATTACTTTAGTATTTATGGAATCACAAAGGAATCTATCGGAAATAAAATAAACAATATCAAACTATAAAAAGGCACAGTACTTATTAAATTGCAGTTGTCATATTCATTACTATTATATCGCGTTGTTTATCATAAAATTATAATATCGATTTAACAGTTACATGATAAATGAAACAGTGTTGAAATATGTAACTTTCTGTACTTGTTACATAAATGCAACTGCCGGAAATATCTACTGCCACCTGTAATTTATCTACGTACCATTTCCAAGAACAAGAAAGCTCAAGGTCACTATGGCAATGTATAATACACACACTAGATCTAAATAAAAAGCAAACGTTCTTCCAGCAGCTATAAAAAGGTACCAAGCACTGCTATGCATATCTTGATGGACATCAAACTCTTTTACTAATATTTGGTTTGCACCAAAAGCTCGAATGGTTGTTAATCCGTGTAAAGATGAACTTAAATGGTTGAAAACTGGACTGCGAGCTTTTGAAATAAATTTAATTTAGTGTTAAAGAAAGTTTTTAACTGTGAACTACTTACTCGATGCTTCAATTCGCTTAACACTACGACTTGTGCTTAAATAAACAGTTCGTAAGAAATAAAATATCGATAGTACTAATACAGTTGGAATTAGTAACCACGGATTTACTATTGCTACTACTATAAAAATACCAATAAGTGATAGACCAATCTAAAATTACAACATTATTAAGAATGAACTTATAAATAAATTTATAATTACCTGAAGGCAATCTATCATAGCTTTTGGCAAGCTTTCATCTACAACGCCTAAATCTTTAGAGAATCTATTTAAAAGTCTTCCAGATGAATTTGTGTTAAAAAATCTCATTGTTGTGTTACTTATACTTCTGAACATATTAACATGCATTTGTATCGATGCTCGCATACAAACATTAAAGAAGAAAAACGAACGAATTAATGTTATAAGTACGGTGACTACTGTTATGCCGGAATAAATATAAATGCAGTAGTCTCTGTGAAAAGTCCAAAATTTATTAGGATTGTCTACTGATGTACCATTGCTCTCTAATTTGTGTCGGTAGTGTGCTTCCTCTAAATTCACCCTAAAATTTGTTTAAATTTAATAAAATATAAGTCAAGATTTAGAAACATAACCATATTAAGATTTAACTATATCAATATAGTCTTCAAATATATTCTATTGAAGATTTTGAAGACTATTTTCGGCGGTTTTCGTCATGATCTTCTAAAATTTGTCTTTGTTGAAGTTGTTTTGTCTGTGTGATGCGCGTCTGGCCATTTATACCATTAACTACACATTTTTTATAATTTAAAAGTAATAAATCACAAGTAAGTACTACAGACTTCGAGACCGGAAAAAGAAAAAAATCACTTACCAATAGCTGACGAAGTAATCTCCCGCGCTTGCCGATAGCTGCGCCAATACGAACAACGAAATCAAACTAAATAAAGTACAATAACTCCCCCCAGATTTAAAGTACGTTTTATAGACACTCGAAGAAACATGTCCGCTGCACTTCGACTCCATCAGTTCACTGGGTGGCTCAACTTTTTCTTCATCAACTGAACCAATACTGTGCACCGACCCTCTTCTCATGGTGATCCATTTTTTAATTTCTTCATCTTGACTCGGAATGTCATCCAAAAGTTTCGCGAAATCTAAACCGGAAGCCTTTAATTTGTCGTAACTTCCGACCGCTTCGATGCAGCCGTTATTGAGGATAATGATGTTATCGACTTGTTTAAGAAATTGCAGTTGGTGGGTGACTAAAATGCATGTTTTGTCTCTTAAGTAGTTTGAGATGCAGCTTTCGAATAGTTGTTTGCCGACGTGGGTATCAACTGCTGATAACGGATCGTCTAGAAGGTAGATATCTGCCTTTTTGTAAACTGCACGAGCAAGATTAATTCGGGCACGTTGTCCACCACTTAAAGCAATACCTCGTTCACCGACTACTGTTTTGTCCCCTCGAGGAAATATTTTAAAGTCTTTTGCTAGTGCGCATTTGTGAACAACTGTTTTATAACGCTCTTTATTCAAAGGTTTTCCGAATAAAATGTTCTGTCGGACGGTTCCACCAAATAACCACGGTTCTTGTGATGCGTATGAAATTGTACCGTTTATCTCGACGGTGCCTTCCAGTAAAGGTAGTTCTTTTAGAATAGTATGTAACAAACTAGATTTACCACTTCCAACTGGTCCTATCACAGCGACCAATTTACCGCAAGCTACTAAATTAATGTTCGTTAAAGTTAGTTCTGTCGAACTGGGAAACCATTTAGCTGAAGCGTTTTTCATAACTATCCCTTTGCGTTTTCGTTTTTTATCCATACTACTGGAAGAATCTAACCGCATTAGATTATCAGTGACGTTTTTGTCTTCTTTGAAATAATCTACGGGACGAACAGCTTCATCGTACATTAAAAACGCATGAACACGGCGGATAGAAATGTCAACTTCTGCAAGTTGTGTGATCGCCATTGCAAAATAATCAGTCATGGATTGTTTGATAACATTAAAACATGCTGTGAGAATAAAGACTTTTTGCGCTGTAATGTTGTGGCCGAATAAAAGGTAAGCTAAAATGGCGGAAAATATTGCAGTGCGCGTTGTGGATAAGTGAAACGATTGATTGACTCCGCGGATGTAACACGTTGCTCGTATTTCTTTTAGTTCGCTCCTGAAATATAACCATGTAATTTATTTTATATTAAAATAAGTAAAAACGACTTACTGTCTCGCATCGGAAACAAGTTTAGCGAAAGGCAGTTCCCAGGTATACATCTTGATGACTTGTATACCATTTATAATTTCGTTCATGAGTCGCAATCTTTCGTCAGTTCGAATTGCTGTTCGTAGACGGAGGACTGAACTACGTTGGGCCAACCAACCTAAACAACAAATAAAATGCAACATATGATACTAAATTTAGTAAAAATAAATTTAATTGTTAGATTTACTAAAATGTACGAAAACATTTGGCGCCTGTTGATAAGTATTTATCCGCGTATATCTTTAGAAAGACAAATTAGAAAAAAATTAAGGTTCAGTATAGTTTAATATGTAAAGTTAAAATTTACTTGAATATGGCGACAATAACAACGTGCAAATTATTTATATATTATGTACTATCATAAGTTATTTTTCAGAAGGTACGAAAAGATTGGGTTGGGCTCGTATACAGAATGATTCACAACTTCGTGCATATATTTTAATGCCATCTCAACTTAGCGATCATGGAACAAAAAGAATTTATTAAAATTCGTTTATTAAAGGGTAGTTTTCGCAAGAAGCACATTTTATAAATTTCTGAACTAACTATGAATGGAGTTAAATTAAATTTAAATTAATTGTGCAATGGCAAGATTAGTAAATTCATGAAATTCCATATGAAAACAGTGACCCAAAACTGTTGGATTAAAAAAATCTGGAAACTAAAATTGCGATTTTAAAAAAATTCTTTCAGTTCCGTAATAAATAAGTTGAGCATTATATACCATTACAATATATGCACGGAGTTGTGCATCGTTCTGTATAACAGTATTTTAAAAGATATTAAAAAAAGTATCAACCTTGAAACGGAATGAAAACCAAGATGCAGGTGACGCCAACGGTAGCAGCAATGCCAATCTCCTTGTACATAAAATACGTGGCAACTCCAGTGACCAAGGGGCCCACCCAGAGATTATGCAACAGAACCACGGCGCCGTCAAATCTGTTGACATCGTTGGACAACAAGTTCACCACTTGGCCGACGGTGGTGTCGCCTAGCGCTGTCTTGCTCAACCTGAGTGACTTCCTGTAGAGCAACGCGCAGACAGAGACGCGAATCTTCATGCCTATGTGGAGGATGCCCATGTTTGTGGGATGCGAGACCAGCACGGTCACCAGGGTGCAAGCTATGACGATGCCGGCGTACATATAAGCGTCGTTTAGCGATGTTAGGCCAGCGTTGTCGGGCGCGTAGAAAGATACCAAGCCACCCAAGGAGATGGCTTGCAGCATTCTACGAGAGAAAGAATTTAATAGATTGAAAGAAATAATTAATACACTAATGAAGGGTAAAAAGCATTCAGGAATGTAGTCTTATAGCTGAACTTCAAATGATTCTGCTTTAGAGCGATATACATTAGTCAGCGTAAAATAAATATTATGGGAAGTGTGTCTTGTTTTGAACCAGACATCGAAATATACGTTTCATTTATTCGCTTATTATTTAATTCAGTTCAATTACGTTCTACTAAAACACCAAAAGCCTCGGCATATTGTGTAATAAAATGAGAAAATTTTTAACAATCTATTTAAAAAAATTGTAACAAAAGGAACGTGTACTGTGGTATACAAAGTAATAACAGTAGATAACAGACGAGAAAATCAATAATTTTTTACTGATATGGGGGCTGGTTATTCAAACAAATTATCATATATAATATTCCAAGTCATTTCAAATTCATTCGCGCACTTGAGAAAATTATCGACAATTACATACAGAAGGGATATTCGAAGGACTATTTCCCGATTAAAATTTAGCCAAACGCTGTTTCTCTCATGAAAAATATATCAAAATTTAAAAACTTCCTTTGACAGCAAGTCAGAATCACATTGCCACGCCGTATCCAAATACGATAATTTTGCACTAGTGCAAAATGATTGTGTAATTCTACGTTGATTGGACGACATTCAGAAATGTCAGACTTCTGATTGGCTTAAATTTTATGAGGGAAATAGTCTTAGTAATTTATAAATTAATTTTTTTAGCCCAGGCCATTATCTCATGGTTTATTTCTCAAATTGTTGTAATTTTAAGTTAATTTAATAGTTGTATATTTTTAACAAAAAATTCCGGTTCCGGTGGTCCTGCCAAAAGGCCATTCGTTCCATCCCTAGTCAGGATAGGATTGTTTGGCAAATAATGAATAAATTTTGTGTTCAAACGTAAATGTAATAAATTATCTGTTGTCTTACTTGATTCCAATCTCCAAGAAGGCATGTATGCACCCAAACAGCATAAACCTCGCTCCGAATACTTTGAAAATAACTTTATGTAGACTTGGTTTCTTCCCAAGTTTCTGGGCTCGCAAAGTTTCATCCTCCCAGGCTGCTTCTAGCGCGTCGCCAAGTTTTGTTGATTTGTGTTCAGTTAATGGCTCGTACAGATCATTTTCTGTTAATTCGTATTTGAAACCTCTGCGAAATACACGGAGAATCCACCTAAAAATGCATTTCTTTGCAGTTAATCAATATTTATAAAAATAGTTCTATAAAAACTAAACCAACAATCCTAATATCATTAAATATTATTTTTATAACATGAATGGACAGTATGTAAATATTTAAATGTAAGTTAAGGTCATTTAACAAAAAGACGGACTAATATTTTTAATATTAGAAAATCAACAATATGTGCTAACTAAATTAACACATTTTGATCTTTGTAATAAAGAAATTAGGGATCTATACGTATAATTAGTGACAAATGGTGCTTCACAACTTATATGAAAAGACAGTTAGTAATTTATTCTCATCCTAATAATCACGATTAGATTAATTTGTAGAAACATGAACACTGTTTTTACATTTATTAACTGTATGTGATTGTCGGCCATTTGTATATTAAAAGTAAGAAACAAACACTCCTTAAATAATATAATTCATATTATATTTACAAATAAAATGTATAACTTACCAAAAAGTAACAATAGACAACGGATTTGCACTTTCTCTTGGACTTTTCGGTTGTTCTTTCTTAGGACTGCCTCCATCCATAATTCGTTACCACGTTTAATAAAAATTTATTTCTACAATACATTAACGCATTTACATTAAAAAATTTATAAACATTTTTTAATCGTTACCTTTTCGAGCTAGACAAAAACAGTTAAAAATGTTCCTAGAAGTAAAATTAAATAATGTAACACTGTTGGACTGTGTGTCTACTTCTACTGAGATGCAGTGTTAATTTTTAGTATTCGACATTGAAACAACGCGCAGGTTTTAAGAAGAAAAGTTTGGTGGAGCTGAAATCAAATTTTGGATAGTGTTTGTTCAATTTTAGTTAATATGTTTACAATAAGCCGATTGATATTTGTATACTTATATCTTAAGTCAAACTTGAGTCCAATAAGGATTGAATAATGAATCACTGTTAAGTGTTAAAATAATAATAAAGGAATAAACATTTTAAAATATATTAAAATAAAGAATAAATTCCTAGGAATATAAATATATAAAATTCGCAAATTATATAAGTACTACAATGACATAAATATACATAGGTAGGTAATATTCGCAATAAATAAAAAATACTATTTTTTATAATTTCCTAATAAAATTGACCCTCATAAGTTTTCTCCATTATGATTTTTGTAATTCTGAAACAAAACAATTTATAATAATTAAAAACAGTTTTTTAATGGGTAGAACAACAGTGTTGTGACTAGATCAATTTGTGTGATTTTTTATGTGATTTAGATCATTTTATCTTAAAGGAGCTTGATTTTATTCTAGATCAAATAAATATGATTTATGATCTTATAATAACGTGACTTTTAGATTATGTTCTTTTCTATTTATAAGAGTACCTTTTAATATTGTTAGTCTGTAGACTGAATTGGCATTTATTTATTTTTTAATGTAATGTAATTCATTAGATATATTTTGTCTAATATTGATCTTTTTAATGATTTGAAAAAGCTCCCTAATTTCTTATCTGATTTATAAAAAATATTCAATGATAAAAATTGGTATATGATCTGATCTAGTTCATATTAACCGTGAAGATCTTGATCTCGATCTAGATCCAATTTAAAATGATTTCACAACACTGGGAATTATAAACAATTTAATTACCTCCTTGGCAACTGCTTTTAAAGTGTGAGCCATTCCCGATCCTGTCTGCTCGACCATTTTATAAAGAAAACCATTATTATTTAGCAAGATATGGGGGTGATCAAACTCAACCATGGTTCCACCATCCATCACCAGAACCTTATCCGAATCCATAACAGTGTGCAGTCGATGCGCAATTGTCAACACAGTGCACTCTGCGAATTTGTTCCTTATCGTCTTTTGAATAAGCGTATCAGTTTGCGGGTCAACATTGGCGGTAGCTTCGTCGAGAACCAATATTCGATTGTTGCGCACAATGGCGCGCGCAAGGCAAACAAGCTGCCGTTGTCCGACACTGAAGTTGGACCCCCCTTCCGACATTTTACTGTTCAAACCGCCAGGAAGATCTGAAACTACTGATTTGAGTTCCACTTCTTCCAAAGCGCGCCATAAAATCTCGTCGGAATATTCGTCGAACGGATCCAGATTATTTCGGAGTGTACCGGAAAATAGTACAGGTTCCTGGGGGATTATGCTTATTTTGGACCGGATATCATGCAGACCTAAGTTGTTTATGTTAACATCGTCGATTATGATTGACCCTTCAGTGTTTGTTAGTTGGAATAAAGCTGCGATTAAAGATGATTTTCCTGCACCAGTTCTTCCGACGATACCTATTTTCTCTTTTGATGCTACTTTAAATGAAAGATTTTTAAGTACAGGTGGATCGGTAGGCACATAGGTTAGGTACAAATGTTGAAACTCGATTTCTCCTTTGGATGGCCAATCTTTACCAGGTTTTTTATTTGGTTCTGACTTTAATGAACGTTCATGTTCGACTTTGCTGTATTCGTTGACTCTTTCGACTGATGTCATTTGATTTTCCAACTCGGAAGTCTGTCTTATACCCCATTGTATCATCCCTAACATCCCCATTACTTGTGTGATTGCTAGACCAACGTTACCGCCGAAGTCATCTAAATATTTAATATGGTAAACAAAAATCTACTTTAAATGTGTTTTCTATCATACCTGAACCAAATATAAAGAAGCTCATAGTAACTATCGCCAAATAAATTATACAAAAAGTATCCAACCAAAGAGCAAAAGTCCTAGATGACGATAAAAATAAGTACCATGCAGTGCTATGAAGATCTTGATGATTGTCGAATTCTTGTTGTAAGATATGTTGAGCTCTGAATGCCCTTATGGTTGTTAGACCTTGTAAACTTGCTGCTAAGTGGCCAAATACTGGACTGTTAGCTATTAAAAGTTTATAAATTATTTATTTGAAATATTTTATTAAGTTAGAGTTACGTACTTATGCCTTCAAGACGTTTAATACTTCGGCTGGTGGATAAATAAATAATTCGGAAAAAGTAAAATATTGTCAAGACAATAAAAGTCGGTACCATTAACCACGGATTGACTATAGCTACAACGACTATTATTCCAACTAGCGATAACCCAATCTGTAAAACAATTTATTAATACTTATTCACAGTTTTTTGTTCAATATCTTACTTGTAAAACATCGATTAATGCGCTAGGTAACTGCTCATCAATATTTCCCATATCTTTCGAAAATCGATTTAAAATTCTTCCGGAAGTATTAGTATTGAAAAATCTCATTGTAGCTCTAGTTATACTAGTGAACATATTATCATGAAGTGTTATAGAGGCTCTCATACATGCTTTAAAGAATATGAAAGATCTTGCAAGAGTTATTACCATTGTCAAGAGAACAAGACCGGTATAAATGTAAATGCAATTTTCGCGAGAGAAGTCCCAAAAAGATGATGTTCCATTTGTGGAATGAGTCACATTGTTACGGTTGCGGTATTCTTCTAGATTGACCCTTTATTAAATAAAGATTATCAAAACAAAAATATCAAAAATGTTAATGTACTCACCAATAGCTGACAAAATAATCCCCAGCGCTGGCAAAGATTTGCGACAAAGTGAAGAACATCACAACAACGAAAATAGCCCACTTACTTCCGGCTGCTGTGAGATAAGCTTTGTACACTTCCCCACTGACACTTCCTACGCTTCTTTGTTCTTTGGTCTCTTCCGGTTCTGCATGACTCTCTTCAACACTTGCAACACTTTTCGTTGAATTTCTTCTTCCGGGAATTTGCTTCCCTTCTTGTTGATGATCTTCAACGTTTTTAGTTTGTTCGTCCAGAAGTTTAGCAAAATCTAACCCGGAATCTTTGAGTTGATTGTAAGAACCTTCTGCTTCTTTTACTCCGTTGTTTAGGATGATTATTTGATCAACTTCTTTCAGATATTGTAGTTGATGAGTGACTAGTATGACGGTTTTTTCTTTAAGTATTCCGTTGATACAAGAATCAAATAACTGTTTGCCAACGTGAGTGTCAACAGCAGATAAAGGATCGTCTAATAAGTAAATATCTGCTTGTTTATAGACTGCTCTGGCTAAATTTATTCTTGCTCTTTGGCCGCCACTTAAAGAAACTCCTCGTTCGCCAACAATGGTTTTGTCGCCAAACGGCAACATTGTGAAGTCAGTTTTAAGCGCGCAACAATGTATGACTTTTTGGTATCTTGTTTTATCCATTGGTTCACCAAATAAAATATTTTGTCGAATGCTACCAGCAAACAACCAAGGTTCTTGAGAAGCATAAGAAATGATACCATTTACTTCGATGACACCATCATTCAACGGAAGCTCTTTTAAAATGGCGTGTAATAAACTAGTTTTTCCGCTTCCAACTGGACCAATAACGGTTACAAGTTTTCCGGACACAACCGATGTAGTTATATTTGATAATGTGTTGTCAACCGTTTGACTGTTCCATTTTGCGGTAACATTTTTCATAACAATTCCAGTATCTTTGGCCGATTTAGTAATACCATTCGGTTCTGTTTTCTTAATTTCTTTGTCGTCGTTGTACGTAATGTGTTTAAGTTGTGTTTCATCGTACATTAAAAATTTTTCAATACGTTGAACTGAAACGTAAGCTTCTGCAACTTGCGCAATAGCGTAAGGGAAGAAATCGGTCATTGTGTGTTTGAGCAAATTTAGGCAAGCGGTTACAACGAAAACTTGCGCAGCAGTTATGGAATGACCAAACAAAACGTAGGCTAAGATTGTACAAAAAACGGCAGTACGAGTTGTAAATAATATAAAGGCAAGATTGACTCCTCGGATGTAGGATGTGGCTCGGATTTGTGAAATTTCTTTTCTGGAAAGTAGAAAGTATAAAAATGATTTTTTTTTCGATTTTTATACAAAATTATATAACGATAATGGAGCGTGCGAATGGCTTGAAATATGTACTTGTGTAACAATCGAATTACACTAGGTGTGATTCTGGGCATCATCTTAAAATTCTATAAATTTATAGATCTATAAGTTAAATAAAATCCGTAACTGGTAAATAAGACAAATATAAATAAAATAAAAGGCCTGGTATTGTCTAATAAATTAAATGCAATAGGCGACGGCATACTACTGATATTTTAACAGAGATTTATAATTAATCGAAATTTCCTATATTGTTTAACATAATAATTGTCATTAATAGGAAATTGATTTAATCAGGAATGCAGTCTTAATTCAATTTTCTTACATTTCACCAATCGAAAAAAACCTTTATTCATTGTCATTAATATTGAATGAATTTAGTCGAAATCTAAAATTTTACTGTATTATTTCCAAGCGAATTCCTGTAAAACTCTGAAGCCGCAAGTTTAAATAAAGTACCTACATTATATCTCATAACAATAATGTTCTTCTGATAATTTGTTTGCAAATAGTAAACTATGTTAATTATGATTAATTTTTTAGTATTTTTGACAATATCAATATGTCGATAAGTACTTATGATGAGTCAGTAGCTGTCTATAAATTCCTTCAATTTTAGAGCTGATGCCAAAAATTTTAATAGCAGTTTTCTAAGAAATTAACATAAATAGGTATAATAACTTTTTTCATTTTTTAAAATATACGTTATAAACTGGAACATGGCATAATTCCTTTTACTTAAATTTTACTAAGATAAACACCTAGTAGTTTGCCCTGATGATGCCACAAGAGGTGGCGAAACGTTGGCCTTAGATTAATAAAGATTCAATTTTGACTGCATTCCTGTGTACTCTCATTTTACTACAACACGCACAGTCGCTTAACACTTTCCTTCATAAACACCTATATTTTATAAGAAAAAAACATGTGGTTTTATTTATACTAATTATTGTTTAATATTAATATTGTGAGACTTGATACGTTCATGACCTACCAAAATTATTTATTGACATTTTGTCAAACACTAGATTATTTGGTAAGGCCGTTTTTCAGAAAACTGCTACTAAAATTGTTCTATTTTTGAAGCTGTTTTCAAGCAGTACGACAGTACGAAGTACGACACCTTAACACGAAAGATAATACCAAGGATAATATTCATGAACATTTGATAACATTTGTTGTTTTTAGCATGACACGTGTAAAATAATATTTACCTTCGGGAAAACGAAACAAGCATAGCGAACGGTTTTTCCCAAGTATACATTTTAATTACTTGAATGCCATTTATAATTTCGTTCATCAACCTTAGACGTTCATCTGTTTTTAAAGCTGTTCTTAAACGAAGGACTGAACTACGTTTTCCCAACCAGCCTAAAAAATAGAAATTAAATTATCTACTAAAAATAAAAAAATATTTTTAAATTGTAGTCAATTTGTTTACAATAAATGGTATTTTATTTAAACGCTCATTATTTTTTTGTTATTTATCTTTCAGTTATTTTAAAAATATGTAATTGCATTTTCTAATCAGGAGCCTTGCTGCATAATAAGAATAAGACTACAATGTAATACTTTAACATACTTACTTTGAAAAGGAATGTAACCAATAATATACAATGGTCCAAATATCGCAGAAATTCCGATTTCCTGATACATTATCACAGTAATAATAATACAAGCTAAAGGCCCAATCCAGAGATCGTGAACAAATAGGCAAGCACCGTTCATTCGACCAACATCATTCGACATTAAATTTACAATTTGTCCCACTGTAGTTTCTCCTAATGCTCCTTTACTTAAACGTAAAGCCTTGCGATACATTAAAGAACATAAAGAAACTTGTAATTTTAAAGCTACGTGAAAAGTTCCCATTAAGTACGGATGGAAAACAAGCACAGATACTAAATTTGACATTATTAAAATAATTGCATTGTAATAGGCTTCATTTATATCTCTATCTTCTACTTCTTTTGAGTAATAGAGAACGAGGTTTCCTAAGGCAACAGGCTGCACCATTCTAAAAAAAAGTACAAATAAACAAATTATATCTACTGTTTATAAATGATTACAACAATGCATAAATACTTGTGACGTTATCAACAGTGTAAACAAACTAGTATCTGCCGGCAACGATAAAATAAAAAATAGTTATTAATAGTGTATTTATTTAGTTAACAAGAATCTAGATACCAGTGCTAAGCACTGCCTACAGATTCCAAAATGGATATTTTTTCAAAATCGGCATGAAAATCGTCATTTCCAGACTAATTTGCGGCATGAAAGTAAGATTTTCATGACTAGGCATGAAAATAAAATTTTCATGCCTAGTCATTTTTACTTTCAACTTTGTTTACTTGTCATGACAACTTTTTCTAAAATTTGTGACAGCTCTGATGATTTGTCACAGCTCTGATGATTTATGCAAACCTAATTTTTTTTATAATTTTAAGCTTAATTGCCGATTTAAAAAAAATAGAATACATCACGCGTCATAAAAATGTCTTTGCTTGACTCGGAGGCTTTGAAGAAATGCTCGGACGTTGCGCATCCTCGCATTCTTCAAACGCCTCCTCGTCTGCAATGAAACATTTTCATGACTTGTAATGTAATATACTATTAAATAAATAAATAAATTTTAACGTGAAACATCAGATTTGTCATATCTATGGTGACGAATTTGACAGCAATGTATTGGGGCGTTATTTTAAAAAATGAAACCTAGGGAATCAATTTAACTGAATTATTCTTGAACATAAGATATTTGGGCAGCTGTAATAGTTCCATAGAACTTTTCAATTTAAACTTTTAATTTTTATAAGTACACATTAACAAATTTTAATTTTCCTATGTTTAATAATTGTAAAAAACGCTCTAATACATTGCTGACACATTTGTAACCATGGATATGATGTCCCATGTTTCACGTTAAAATAAGTTCACGGTATATTCGGGTATATTATATTTTTTATCTGATGGCGTGTCATAATGACAACATTATAAGCCTCAATTTGAGGACCATAATAGTATTCATTATAAACCAAGGTCTATAACGAATCCAGTATGGTACTCAGTTCAGTACCATAATGAAATAACAAATAACTCGTTACTAAGGAAGTTTCAAAAATAGCATAGGTTTTTTTATTTAAATTTTTTTGTTCAATATCTAATAAATTATTTTATTTTTTGACAAATTTTTGCCAGCAGATAAAATGTGGAGCTAAAGTTTTACTTTTCACTACGATTTTGCACTATTGTACGATTTCATAAAAAAATACTTACTTTACTCCTAATTCTAGGACGGCTGCAATGCAACCAAATCCAACTATATAAGGCCCAAAAGTTTTTACAAGTACTCTAAGTAAACTAGGCCGCCTATCCGATTTTTTTGCTAGCATTATTTCTTTTTTCCAGGCGGTCTCCAACCGATTGCCCATTTTATCAGATTTATGTTCCGAAAGTGTATCGAACAGATCTGGGATTTCCAAGTCGCGCTTGTAACCGGTATAAAATATTGGTAACATCCACCTAGAAAGTTTCAGATATAAAAAAATCCATATTTTAAAATTGCTGTTTCATACGAGATAATAGAAAACAATAATTTAAAATTAACTGATTATAGTTATTTTATGAAAATTGTAATCACAGTTCAAAATTTGGTGTAAAGCTAGATTCAGGCCTATCCAATTATAATAATTTATTATAAGTGACTAATTTAACCAACCAACGATGAACGTTCGCACTTTAAATAATAATTTAAATAGGAATTTTGTGAAAGCTCTGGTTGGTTAATTTAGCACTTATACTTATAATTGGTAGGTCTGAATCACGAAGTATAATAATATATGACAGGAGTGGACACTAGAGCGGATGAAGTGTGGCCTTTCTGATTACCGTTTAGAGAGAGACAGAAAATACGGGCCAGCTCGGAGCATGCATTCTATGAAGATAAACAACGGTAACGATGGCAACACACTGACCAAGTAGTGGTCTTTTTCTCTCACACAGGGTAAACAAAAATGCCACAAATCTACAGTATTGTTAAGATATAGAGTGCGCACTCCTGTGTTTGTATTAAGCCCTGTTCGCACGGCGATCTCTGGAGATTCAGAATTCTGGAAAAGAAGTTTTCTTTCTAATGATAATTATGTGGTTGTGAGACAATCAATAAATTATAAATTCTTCTTTTCCAAGACTCATTGAAGATTCAATTTAGCGACACCACAATTTAACAGATAATTCTCACTAGAAAGAAAAAAACTTCTTCTTTTCCAGGATTCTGAATCTCCAAAGATCCCCGTGCGAACAGGGCTTTATACTTCGTGATGTGAATTTTGAAGCATATTTGAAATTTGACTGTCCAATGCTCGAAATTTTAGTTGTAGCACAATCCAGACAGAACATATTCAAACACTTTTTGGAATAAATCAGCTGTTTATTTTCCTTTATTTAATGCCTTCTAACAACAAACTCCAAAAATTCACCGAATTTCGGACTGTGAATGCGGCTTTAAGTTTAGGCCGCTCAAAAATTTATTCCGGTTTTAGCAAAATAAATCATTTAAATTGATATTGCAACAATGCACAGATAATTATACATTTATGTATAATTTTATATGAATTTATCTCGCTTCCCGGGGACATAAAGCACCAAGGTTAAATCAAATGGCACATGTCAAATCTGACAAGCGTGTAAGGTTGCTGTCCATGTGCAATACTTTTATTTTCAATTAAAATTGTAATAAAACTCAAAAAATAAAAAGAAGTAAATGAATTTCACTTACCAAAATGTGACTGCTGACAAGACGTTTGCATTTTGACGAGGATTTGTCTTTTTCACGTTGTGTTTATCAGATTCCATTCAAAAGTGACACTGATTTAAATTTAAAACAATTTGAATTTTTAGCTGACGTCCTAAAATAAATGAATGAAAATGATATGAAGGTTTCGCGTGCGTTCACCGCGAAACCATGCGAGCGACTGGTTCGAGATGAAAGGATTGAAGAGTTAATATCGGTCACATGTATCGCGAAATGTTGATAAACTCTTCTCGCATAAGCAATATTGCACAACATTGGCAAACGTTGGTTTTGGAAGAATATTGACCTACGCATTGCCTACGCTAAATTATGTTAAATTAAAACATAGTTATTTCCTAGTCCTAGACCAATTTAAACATAATGTATATAATTCAAGGTCTGTATTTAATTCGGAATTGCGAGAAAATGAAAATTAAATTGTTTGCTTTTCAATTAAGTTTAAATAGTTCACGAGGCAATCCAGACAGAACCGATACGAATTAATTCTTAGTCCTCCTTGTTCTTAGTACCTACATTAAATAATAGGTACATACGTTTATAATTGCATAATGCTACAACATAATTTGAAATATTTAAACGTAATCGAAACGTAATCAATTTTATCTATTAACACAGGTGTTACATAACGGTATTTTTATGATTCGGTAATACCACCTAGTGAAATAAAGGCTGAATTACATTATAATTTTATCATTTAGATTCGTAGTCAATCGAAAACCTATATTTTTTTCCGAAATACTCCAAGGCAACTTAAAAATAATAATATAATATTAAATTCTGACAACTTGAGGTTAGAGTTTAGAAATGGCTACAAACTTTTCGTATGAATCTCGAACTAGAATCTAGAGGAAAAAGTATAATGTAATTCAGCCTTAACTGTGATTGTTCATAAAAAATGAGTTTTTGATTGATTGGTCTAGATATAATGAAGGCTACAAATTGGTCAGGACTGCAGATGTTTTCATTAATCAAATAGCCGACGTTCCGCTAACACTTTTTTTGTCCTGAGGAAGCTATTTGTTTAGTAAAAACATCTTAACTTTAGACTGCAGTGTTGATCCTGAGTAGTTTCTACCCTTCAATTATATTTAATGTTTCTAAATATAATTAATTATAGTTATATAAACTAGTGTAAAAATTGTATTTAAAATAAAACTGTTATTAAAAATCTTATTGTTATTATATTTCTTTAAAAAAAATTATGTATTTTTCTTTTCCGTTCAGTAGTTAGTAGTAGTCCATTGAAATTGAATTTGGCGGCGACCGTGGTTCAGTCGCGATCGCGAAGCGAACGACCGCGACCGCCATTGCTCTTGCGCGTGTTTTGTTATTGTTGTCAATTGTTTTATGTTTTGTTATTTTTAAGAAAATCGAGAGTATCATGAGTGAAGCCGACCTGTTATATGGTACAACATTATCCGTAGAGTCCATGAAAGTAATCGCAGAAAGTATCGGTATTGGAAACTTACCAGATGAGGCAGCAAAAGAGCTAGCCGATGACGTTTCTTACAGATTGAAATTAATTGTACAAGATGCTGCTAAATTTATGCATCATTCTAAGCGACAAAAGTTATGCCCGACTGATATAGATAATGCTTTGAAAATTAAAAATATCGAGGTATTCACGTTTCTTTACATTAGTTACAGAATACATAACCTTACTTTTAACTGTCACAGCCTCAGTATGGATTTTATTCTAAAGATTCTATCCCTTTTCGATTTGCTTCTGGGGGTGGCCGAGAGTTACATTTTGTAGAGGAAAAAGAATTAGATTTAAATGAAATTATACAAAGTGTCAATCCTAAAGTTCCACTGGACATCTCACTGCGAGCTCACTGGCTCTGCATCGATGGCGTCCAGCCGACGATACCTGAAAATCCCCCGCCAGTTTCGAAAGAATTACAAATGGTACGTAACAAATAATTTAATTGAAACACTGGACTACAATAAACAACATTCTTTCAGTTGGAATCGGTAGACCCATTGTCAAAATTAAATAAACAGACTAAAGATACTGGCGGAAAGCCCGGAACAGGTAAAATACAGAAATTAAGAAACGTTGAGACGGTTCATGTAAAACAACTTGCGACGCACGAATTATCAGTGGAACAACAGTTGTATTATAAAGAAATTACTGAGGCCTGTGTAGGTTCTGATGAAGGCAGAAGAGCCGTAAGTAAAAAATATATTTAAGTCTTACCTGTTAATACCTCATCAATTTTTTAGGAAGCATTACAGAGTTTAGCTTGTGATCCAGGCCTACACGAAATGTTACCGAGAATGTGTACATTCATCGCTGAAGGTGTCCGAGTAAATGTGGTTCAGAATAATTTGGCCTTGTTAATTTATCTGATGCGAATGGTTAAAGCTCTTTTAGACAACCAAAGTTTATATCTGGAAAAATATGTAAGTTTCAATTTAGTATAAAAAATAGGGTGTTATGTAAGTATACCGGCAACGCTTACAAAAATAAGGAAGATTCGAGGAGTATCAAACAATTTTTTGTATCGTCCTCAGTGGTTAAATAAATCAATTGCAACTCATTGCTAAAATTTATTAAAATTTTGAATCAAGTAGGGAAGAATTTATTTTCATTGCAATTGTCAATTTTTTTAAGCAGTTTCAAGAATCTATCAGTTTGTGAAAAACGCTGATCGATAATTTCGTATTTATTTTTAATAAACCTGTTTTTCCTTCATTTCTTACTGCTACTATATTACGACACTGATCTAAACTTCAAATTTTACAAGTAATTAATTAACAATAAACATGTTACTTGATTCCTGATTATTTATTAAATAAATGTAGCGATTTGATTGGACGTACTAAAAGACCTTGCACCTACTAAACGATAGGCTGCAGAAATGAATTACTACTTCTTGGTCTTTTGACTCAGCAGTTAAGCATTAGCGGTAAACTTAAATAACATTCTGTATGTTATGTAAACAAAATTACTAATAATATTTTGTTTTAAAGTTACACGAATTAATTCCATCTGTATCAACATGTATAGTATCCAAACAATTATGCATGCGCCCCGAACTGGACAACCACTGGGCCTTACGAGACTTCGCATCTCGCCTGATGGCCCAGATATGTAAAAACTTCAACACAAGTACAAATAATATCCAAACTCGAGTCACCCGAATGTTCAGTAGAGCTCTACACGGCGAAAAATCACCTTTTTCGTCATTATACGGCGCAATTGAAGGTCTGTCCGAACTTGGACCTGAAGTAATCAAAGTATTCGTCATTCCGAAAATAAAATACATAGCTCAGCGGATAGACCCGCTTTTAGAATTCATCCCGCCGAGTAACGTCGACAGAGTTGACAAAATCGCGGCCGGACATATAAAACATTTATTAGTAAAAGTGTTAGCCCCAATATTAAAAGTATCAAGACCTCCGCCTGACTATTTAGACGAATATAAACAAGAATACGGATGCTTGGGTCCAGCGTTACATGCGGCGGTTATAAAAGCTCGAACTCATTCACCACCAGCTGCTACCAGCACCACAACCATAACTAGTGTGGTAAACACATACAGTCGGGGTACACCCACTCCAACTGGTATAGTTCAACAACCATCTGCAGCTAGTGGCAGAACTATAGTGATGAGCAACCCAAGTAACAGGGTTGCCGGGACGGGTCAAAACCAAAAAATAGTTTTTGTGACCCAGAGACCACAAACGCCGCAACCACAGCCGCAGCAAAATACTGTTGTGAAGTTTGTCACAACGGCTAATACTCCCCCGACGCAAAAAATGGTTCAAACTTCTTCTAAATTAGTTGTAGTTTGCATGGCTAACACTTCCACTAGCAATGCTGCACCCACGATAAGCCAAGTAGCTTCAACTAATCAACCACCGATTTCTGTTGTGCAGAAACCGATTGTTGTACAGCAGGGAATACCAGAACAAATGGTGAAATTACATGAAATAGATGATTTGTCGCATTTAGTTTAGTAAGTTTTATGTCATTAAATATTAATAAAGTATTTGTAATTTGGAATGAGTATTAAAATATATTGAATTATATTATATACGGAATTATGATATGTAAGTTGTAAGCTACAAGATAATAAAACAGTTTTTGTGAAAGTAATATTGTGTATGATTTAGAACCGTCTCGCGCACAGGAAAGTATGTGAAGGTGAATAATTACATATAAATGTCAAAGTAATTATTGTTCGTATACATCTTTATAAAATATATTTATCAATTCTTCCTACAAAAAATATTTACAAGTATAATGTTAGCAACATTTTTATTATTATTTACGTTAATTACGTTTTAATCATTACTAAAAACATTAAAGTTTGCAGTTGTTCGAGGAGCAAATCAACTGATTGCAACAGTTTGTACAATTTGTAGTTGAAACTGCGCATCAAAAGATGACGCCACTAACTTAATATTATTGAAATTCAACCTCCTATTTTACACTGATGTAGGCTTATTGAATACGTGGTACACCCAGTTCCACAAAACTAGACGAGAAATATTTGAATATCATTGGTTAAATACGATGGTGGGGAGATTCATGCACGAAAAACAAAAGAGAAGACAAAAGAAAAAAAAGTACATCACTTTTGGTATAGTCATTTACAGCGTTGTTACATGCATTTTTTTACGTCGATTATATTACAAAAATAATTATAGCAGTGCTTTATTTAAGTAACAACGATGCAACTGAGTATAAAAGACAGACTACAACATATCTAGTTTTGTGGGCTACATCAGTAATAAAGTATTAGAAGTATTTGATTGAAATCAATTATATATACAAATCTATGCTAAAATATCAATAATTGCATTTACTAAATTAATTGTAGTACTGTAAGGCAACTTTCGGTGTACCTATTAAAACTACTAATTAAGATTTGAATTCTGCCGCATTTTGATTTTAAAGTACTTTGGCATTTATATGGCGAAGACAAGTTTAAAACATCACAGCCTGTCTCGAGTTAAAATAAAACACAAAATATAAATAAATTCAAAAAAGAACAATTGAAAATGCTGCCATATTGGAACTTTACCTTTAGTGGCGATTCTAACCCGTAGAAGTCCTTACACTCAATAAAATAGTGTTCTTCACTGCGCGTAATACACTGTAAAATTCAAATCAAAATACTACAGGCACTTATGCTTCAATCACATAACCTTAAGTTAGAAAAATAGTTTTTGTTTGTAAATACTTCTCAAAAATAAAACTATTTGCACCACATTGCACTTTATTCCTCTAGTCTGTGTTTTTGTTCGTAGTTTTCTCTAGCGGTCTTTTTTAGTTGATCCGCCATTGAGCTGCCCGTTTCGGCCACCATTTTGGTAAATGTGCCTTTGACATTTTGAAGTAAGACGTACGGATGGTCGAACTCCACCATTGATCCGTTGTCCATAACTAAGACTTTATCGGAATCCATAATTGTGTTTAATCTGTGAGCGACCGTCAGTACTGTGCAGTCTGCGAACTTCTGGCGGATGGTCTTTTGGATTAGTGCATCAGTTCTGTCAAGAAAAAATATCCATTAGCACAATAAAGAAAGAATCTGCTGTGGCTACCATAGTACTTCCCCGACCAATTTAACGTAGGCGGTGTCAAAGTGACAGCTGTCAATATCAAAGTGATTTGTCAATGTCAAAGTGACAGCAGTCATTGAGTGATGTTTAAAATTTGTAATTTTAATTGCATTTATCATAATTTATAGACATAATAGAAGCAATATGTAAATTAAATTGAGTTATTGAGTAATAATATTAAAAGCGCAAATGTTTACAATAGTTTCATCAATTCAAAAATTTATTCAATAAAGTTGGTACCACTGATTGCATAAAGCTCATTAATGAACTGAAAATTAACTTTTTCGTAAAAAAGTCGAAAATTCGTACGCGTTCTCAAGATATCGAGCTTTCGGACAAACAGATAGACCGACCGACTAAAACGTGAAGATTCATGAAAATGTCGAACAATCAAAAAATCACGATTACAATTCCATTATTATATAAGCCGGGGAAGTACAAATAGAAAAATAACTTACTGTGGATCAACATTGGCAGTTGCTTCGTCTAACATCAATATCTTGTTATTCCTTATAATAGCGCGAGCCAAACATACTAGTTGCCTCTGCCCAACACTGAAGTTAGAACCACGATCTAAGACTCTCATCTCTAATTTATTGCCGTTAGCTGCAAGTTCTTTAAGTTCAACTTCTTCCAAAGCCCGCCATAATACATCATCTGGATACTCTTCAAATGGATCTAAATTTCTTCGGAGTGTGCCGGAAAATAATACTGGATCTTGAGGAATAATTGATATTTTAGATCGCAAGAATTGTAGCTCAAGATTTTTTGTGTCGATTCCATCGATTTCTATTGGACCTTCAACGTCTGCCAATCGGAATAAAGCGGAAATTAGGGAAGATTTCCCTGCGCCTGTTCTACCAACAATGCCGATCTGAAAGAAGAATGACGTAAAACATCTATTTTAAATTGAAGATAAATTTACTAACTTTATCTTTCGGATGGAAAGTCAAGTCTAGATTCTTCAGCACTAAGGGTTCAGACTGCGCGTAGCGCAAACCAGTGTTTCTAAACGAAATGCGTCCAGAATGAGGCCATTCCGTTTTGGGTACTTCTGGTATAACAGGTTGCTGTTCTTGCGGCAACTCTGTATATTCTAGAACGCGCTCGACTGACATTAGTTGATTGGCTACTTCGGCTGATTGTCTGATTCCCCATTGGACCAGACCAGTTAGCGCTGTTGCCTGAGTTATTGCCAGACCGACTTGCCCGCCAAATGTATCTAGAAGAAGAAAAGATAAGTGTTAATATAGTGTTAGTGTTTTGGTCGTGATAGTGTTTTACCTTTTCCGGAAATAAGGAAGCTAAAAGTGACAAGAGCAGTGAACACGAAACATAAAACATCTAGACAAAAACCGAACGCACAACTGGATGCAATATACATGTACCAAGCACTTGTGTGTAAATCTTGGTGCTTGTCAAATTCATCCTGTAATATATCTTGTGCTCCGTATGCTCTAATTGTTGTTAGACCTTGTAAAGTTGCGTTTAAATGTGTGAAAACTGGACTACGTGCTGAAAGGAAAATAATATTAACAACAAAATTCATTGGCTAACAGCAATAATTGTGACTTACTTATTCCTTCAAGTCGTTTAACATTTTTGGAGGTCTTCAAATAAACTACTCTTAATGCCAAAAATATAGATCCAATAATGAAAACAGGAATTAAGAAATATGCATTTACAGTCATAGTCAGTATGACTGCACCACCCATTGCTAGTAAAATTTGTGCAGAATCCAAAATAGCTTTGGGTAATAGTTCATCCATAGCGCCAATGTCTTTAGAAAACCTGTTCAAAATACGTCCAGAAGGATTTGTATTAAAGAACCTCATGTTCGCATTGACCACACTGTGGAACATTTTATCGTGAAGATTTTGCGAGCTGGACATACAGAGTTTATAAAAAGACATGGATCTAGTCAGCGCCAAAAAGAACAGTGAAATGATGATGCCTCCGTAAATATATAGACAAATTTCTGTGGAAAATTGTGGCTCGATGTAATTTAATTCTATTTCAATAGTTTGGTTTAATTTCTGCAATCTAGCCAAATCTTCCTGTTTGGTCCAGAAGCTGACCCAATAATCTGCACCACTAGCGGCAATTTGAGCAAGAAGGTATAAAACAATAACAAATGTTACAAAACATAAGTTGCCACCTCCTAGGAGATATCTCAATCCAAGAGACCCTTGGACTTTTCCTTTCGACGACTGCTCTTGGAATTCTTCTTGTTTATTTTCGCCAATATCAGCCTTATCAATGCTTTCAACGATACTTGACATTGATTCGCTAAGGGTGCTTGTGATGGAGTTTGATTTGCTACGCACTGATTGTTGTCGCATTGTTTTCATGGCGTTGAATGATCGTTCCTTTTCTTCTTCTGCTGTTTCTTGTTCTTCAATTAATAATTGCGCATAGTGATCTTCACTATTGGCTAGAGTTTGGAAGGTTCCTTCAGCATCTATTCTACCATTGTTGAGAATGATGATATGGTCAGCATGTTTTAAATGGTGTACTTGATGGGTAACCAAGATTCTGGTTTTATTACCCAAGTATCCAGTTATGCATTCATCGAATAAATGTTTGGCTACATGGGTATCTACTGCTGATAAAGGATCGTCTAGTAAGAAGATGTCTGCTTGCCTATAAACAGCTCGGGCTAAATTGACTCTAGCTTTTTGTCCGCCACTTAAGGAAGCACCTCTATCTCCAACGATAGTTTGGTCACCATACGGGAATTGTTTAAAATCTTTTTCTAGTGCACAAACTTTTACAACATGATTATATCGGTGTTTGTCGTATTCTAGACCGAAAAGTATGTTCTGCCGAATTGTGGAAGCAAAAACCCATGACTCCTGACTAGCGTAAGATAATTTTCCGTTTACTATAAAATTACCAGCAGATGGAGGAAGTTCCCCAAGGATAGCTTGGAGTAAAGAACTCTTCCCAGCTCCTACAGGACCTATAATTCCTATCAGTTTCCCTTTTTGAACATCGAGATTCAATTTGGACAATGTTTCGTCTCCTGTTTCATTCCACTTAGCAGAAAAGTTGTCCAGTTTAAGACTAAGTTTGGGTTTCTTTTCGTTATTAATGTTATTGTTCTCCATTTGTTGTTTGTCTTCGAATTCTTCATTGAGTAAGAATTTTTGGAGACGGTTAATTGCGACTAACACTTCCGCTACTTCTGAGATGCCGCGGACAAACATGGAGGACATGGACTGGGCTAGTAAGTTAAAGTAGGAAGCGAACACGAATACCTGAAATGGAGACCAGTGTTTAAGCCTTTCTTTCAACAACCTGTTATATTATATTGGGACATGTTTGTAAATGTTTTTGAAATCTAACAAGACATTATTTGAAAAACTAATGGGACCACTTTAGATTGTCATAGGTTCAGAAGTGTGAAAAAGACAATATTGTGATTAATATGGGGAACTTCGAAAAAGATCTGATTGCCAATACAGTAGTTGCACCTGACAGTAAATAACATATTTTGCTGCATAACGAGTAATTTAATTATACTTAATTTGATTGATAACTTGATCAAAACATTATTGCATTTTGATTTGTTTACCGGAGTTTAAGTGATAGTCTACTATTGTTGAAAAAAAGTTTGTTTTTTACTCACCTTAGTAGCAGAAACTTCTTGATCTAATAGCACCATAGTAAGCAGCGCTGCAAACAGAGCCACTCTAGTAGTGAACAAATTAAATGTCATGTACAGGCCTCGTACATAAGATGTTTTTGTAATAATTTTAAGTTCTAATCTGTAAAATAATAATATAATGAAAATCGTGTATAGCTCTAAATAAATTGTTTCTTACTTTCTTGCTTTTTGTATTAATTTGGCGAATGGCTTTTCCCAAGCATACATTTTAATAACTTGAACACCCGAAATGATTTCATCCATTAAACGAACTCTTTCGTCTGTTCTATAGGCTGTTTGCAATCTAAATCTGGATGACAATTTTCCAGTGTATCCTACAATATTTTTTGTATTAAATATTTTTGTTTAGTTGATAATAATACTTGGTTTAACTATAGTGAAGGCTGACTCACTGTTTAGATTTAGGGAATAGTCATTTTCAGTCAGTTGTATTTTTTTAAAGCCAATTATGTGAAAATAATAGTGAGCTGCCAGTCAGGGCTGTTTCACAATTCACACGTACCGATAAAATAGGTGTCGTGACCAGAAGCGAATAGTGGGATTCTGTGCAAATCTATAAGTTTTACAAATTTGTAAATCTTTAAATATTGAACAAAATCACATCAATGTTTGTTGACAAATATAAAAATGTTCATATTATTATAAATTTCATAGCGATTTTGTTTAATATTTACAATTTTATAGATCTGTAGCAAATAAGATTTTCTCAGAATCTCACTATAAATTAGGTGTCGGGCCTAAGCCGAATCCAAATAATATTTAAGGCTGTTGTTTACCGAAACTAGCGACATCGGACGGTAGACTTCATGAAGTGTAGCTTATTTCGGAGATGGTAAAAAAAGTAAACAAATTTGGCATTGCCGTACCACAGCACAGATAATATTAATGGGGAAATAAGTTTTACGTTTGAAATGCCTGGTAAATAGAAATATCATTGCCTTTTTGATACTTCATAACCCAGTTCTTCAATAAATAGACTTGATCATTAAATATTATTTTTATAATACTGGCGATTTCCTTGAAAATTTAATACAATATTCTTCTATATTTACTTAATTTTGTGTTAGTTTTTCGTTGAAATCTGTCATCTAATTTAATAACGATTTCAAATCACCTTCCTATGCTTGCAATGTAAAAGAGGTCAACTTTGCAGCTTCATAGTTAGCAAACGAAACTGACGATTGTCCTAATAATTTATTTTAAAATGTATTATTATCAGATAGATTTCCTACAATTTTTTTTATTTATTTCTGTCGTCGTCGATGTTGGTAGGTAACAACCTTAAATAAACAATTTTGCTTCACACGTTAGCGACACGATTAAATTGCCGGACCCGCTTAATAAGCAAAATTTTTACATCGCGTTTTCACTAATCGTCATAGTTTCTTAAGTAGATTTGTAAAAAAATTTAAAAAAATACAGTAGAGGACCCTTTGAGAGCGTGCACACGTACCGATAATATGGTGTTAACAATGTTTCCAGCTTTCAATGTATACTTTGAGTCGGGACAACCAAATCAGAGTGTGTGAAATACACATGGGTATCGTCGCCGATACCGATTGTATCGGTACGTGTGAAACGGCTGTCAAACTATAGATAAGTAACTTTAGTTACCTTGTAAAGGCACGACAACAAAAACAGTTGCAATCCCAACAATCCCCGCATAACCTGCCTCAATCCACAAGAAATAGGCAACAATGATGGCGATTGTTGGCGCGACCCACATGTGATGTAAAAAAATTGAAACAACGTCAAATCGGCTGACATCGTTCGATAGGAGGTTTACAACTTTGCCTGATGCTGTGTCTCCGAGGGCTGTACGACTTAGCTTTAGAGCCTATAAAGTTTATTTTATTATAATACATTAAGCATAACAACATAAGCAGTTATTAACAACAATTACAACAACAGATTATGTTAGAACTGTATGCCACAATAAGTTGCTAGTTTGTTAGATTTGTATTTGTAAGGATTGGCTTCAAAGTAGGGTATAGCCTCTGGCTTGAGTAAAGATTTGATTATTGATTCTCTACATTTTACGCTGAACAATTGCATTTCATCCCAAATATGTTAGTGAGTCGATTGTCTAAAGTTTTCCAGTAACAATTATAATAACTAATCAGAAATTGAAAGATTAAATACTTCAAAGTTAAATTTATTACTTATTTACTTATAAATGTCAAAGGTCAAAACATTGTTACAGATACCTAAATAAATATGAATGGCCCAATTTATTATTATTCAATTTCATCACAAAAATATACAATAATTTATGAATGGTGATTCTGAAATGCGTTTTGCTTAGTATTTATTGTTGCATTTGAAAGAGAAAAAATCTTTAAAAATTAGATTTTAAACTTTGAAGGTAGGTATTTGATCTTGATCCAAAAAAAATTTCGTCTGCGGCGCTTTTTTTTCTTATGGTATTTTTCTAACTGCATTCTTTTTTTAATACTGAATCCCTCCCCCAAAAGAAAATTGAAAATATGGTAGGTATCTACTTTATGTAATAAAATTTGTGTAGGTACTAAATAAAAATTTAAAAAAGACGAAGTGTTTATTTTGAAGGAGGTATATGTGCAGTGGAAAAAAAGGTTAGAATAAACCCTGTACCCTGTACCATACTGACCCTTTTTGTTCGAGATATACAATACTTTTTCTTTTTGAGTGCAGTGTTTTATTTAATCATTGTACTCAATTAATGTCAAATGACAGGAATATTTTTATTTTAAAAATGAAATTCATCTTGTTTCATAGTCTTTCAGGCAGTATTCAGAAAACTATTTTTGTATTTTAAAATGTTACAATTTGAAGTTATGATTGTGTATTATTTATTTATTCTACACAATTTTATTCTATGAATAAGTAATGAAAATAATCTTCTAGAGGTAATGACTTTTCACCGCAAATTTAAGTGAGTCGCTTCTCTATAGTTGCCCAGAAAATTTTATTCGGTTATAAAAGATCAAAGCTTCAAAAACAATTGTTTGTTTCTTGCCCGTTGCCAACCATTGTTGGAATGAAACAATTTTTTGATGCAAGATTTTTTTCAAAAATATTAGAAATTGTAAACTTCAATTTTAGTTGAATAAAAAATTGTAGTTAAGAAATCCTTGAAGCTTTTACCTTTTCACTGCCGAGTGTAGTTACCTTGGAAAGGGACAACAAGAAGAACTGTTACTACACCAACAATGCCGGCATAGCCAGCCTCGCACCATAAGAAATATCCAATAATGACAGTAACCGTTGGGGCTACCCACATGTAATTAAACAGATATGAAACATATTCGAAACGACCGACGTCGTTCGATAAGAGATTAACTATTTTTCCGGCTGATGTATCGCCTAATGATTTATGACTTAATTTTAGAGCCTGTAAGAGTTATTTTAGTTAAAATAAAAGCTAATTTTCAATCCCCATAGAAAAATATTTCCGTTTTATTACATAAAATTTGTCTGAATAGTGGGAAGCATTTATAAATGCTGAGACAACATTATTACACGCTTGAAATATTATTGTCAAAAATTATACCTATAGATATAAAATGTTAATGTTACAAAGAAAAAATTCATAGAAAAGAGATAAACATTAGTAAGCAATTAATAACCATAAAACCTTATTTAGTTCACAGATAATTTTAGATGTATATATACATGTAATTGTATTTTGAGAAGTATAAGTTTCTGTCACCAGATTTTGGAGGAATGAGAATGTATCAATTGGTATCAATAGGTAATGTAAATGTGACGAAGAGTGTAATTTACATAGTGACTGTTATTTACATGAAGAAAACATAAAGTAACATATTTCACATAAATGTGCGATGTACGATTGTGCAAATGATACTTTATGACGAGTATTTTCTTACGACTTCTTAGTATTCACTGATTTACTTTGTTGATCAACTTTTTATGTTTTTAGCGGTAGTTGGAACTATTTAACAAAATTTAACATTTATAAGAAAACGTCACACAAAATACAGGATGGTTCACAATTTGGTGCATATTTGCATTTACTACTACTGAACTTACTGATGGATCATAGAAGAAAATTTTTTTTTGCACGACTGGTCATTTTTTTAGCATTTACTGACTCTGTTTCCAAGGTCTACTACTTTGTTTACAAACTAGAAGGTGGTAAGCAATCTTAGAAGGTGGTAAGAACTAAGAACTCATAAAGAAGGCGGTAAGTATTAAACAACAACAGAAACCAAGGCAACAGCATCAAAATGCAAACTAAACCTACATAACAAAAAATAAACAATATTTTCAAATAAATTTTTATTACATCGATGGGGTAAAACAATATTTAAGCATCACGGACGTTATGTGTATTTTATACCGGTTTCTGAGAATATTATAATGCTTTGGTAATATCTGACTAACTTAAATTCATTAAAATTAAGTTCTAATTAATTGTGTAATAGCAAGAATAGTTTGTTTAAAATACCTGGAAACTAAAATTACAAATTTTGAAGTAAGCACTATATGCCATCAAAATATATGCGCGAAGTTGTGAATCATCCTGTGTGTATATTGTTATTGTTATGGCAACGAAAAATTTCACATCGATCTGGCTTTGATTGGCCTGAATCTATGACATGTAAGCACTGTATTGGTTTATTACAATACATGTTTTCGCGCCTACATTTTGAGTGAAATATGTTACTTTCGCATATGTCCACATCAAATTATGTTTGTCACTTACCTTCCGGTAAATAAGGGCACAACAAGCGGCCCGGACTTTCATGCCAGTGTGAAAGGCTCCCATAATGTACTGATTAATACATAACGCACTAACACCGTTCAGTGCTACGATGAGCCCGGAATAAATAAGTGCATTATCATACGCGATTTGCTCATCTACGTTTGAATCATGCCGAAAGTATTCCAGCAGTTTCCCAAGCAGCAACGGCTGCGCCAAACGAACAGGAATATCGTTTACTACTAGAATAAAACCTAGTTTAAGGTACTCGGGCCAGAAGGTTTTTAGAAGCACTCGGAGAAAACTTGGAGATTTGTTGCGCTTTTTACTTTCTGCTTGGTCGCGGTTCCATTGGCTGAAAAAAAACAAAATAACATTAGCACCCCATTTTTATTTACATGTTTTCAGGCAATAAAATATGGTAATCAATAATTAAAAGACGGCGGGGCTAGAATCATATAATAGTTATTTATGTACCAAGTACGCAAAATAGAGTTTTAGAGGACGAATTGGACATTGTTATTCAATTTTTAGTAAGGATATGTACGAAATTGTCGCACTAGTGCGACAAAATAGTACTTTGTTTGACAAAAACATAAAACAATTAAATTTATTGAAAGAGTTTTCTTGACTGGAAGGTTGATAAATAAAATAATAACATGTTAACATGTACCACAAGCAATTGTTGACACCACCGTAAGTTCTGTTATATTTTTTGTAATTTCTTGTTGTAAATTTGTAATAAATGTTGTAGCTCCTGAGGATGGCCCTGGTAGGGTCGAAAAGTTGAGAGTAGTATCCCAAATATATTGTTGGCTGATACCCAAGAAAGCTGTTGTTTTATTTATTAAATTTATTGCGTCAAATTGGCCTCAAACTACGTTTGTGAACATTTTGTTTGAAATTTTTATTTTTATTTTATAAACGTTGTAATGATGATGATCGATAACCACGATTTAATTGAATTGTTATAAGCACAGTAAATAATAATAATTTTAAAATTAGCTATATTGACGTTACGATTTGTAGACAAAATATTATGTGCACCTCGTTGGATAGAGTTTGTATGTTGCCCTTGGCGAGTCGTCAATCTCTATCTGTACTTGATATTGATACACAAATAACTGTTGTCATTTCCCTTTCCGTATTTCCTTGCAATTTGTTGTTACGTGGCCGTTACCAATAACAACGTATAAAGTATCGAAGACATCAGTGTTTTCTACTGTTTCTGTTCTCAAATGACAGGTGCAATGTGCATTTATTTTTTCCAACTATTTTAAACAAGGATAGTCATCACATATTTATATACAATCATGTACCGTAACAATATGTATTAAATAAACATTCCCAACTATCAGACAAGTAATAAATTGAGTTTTATGACAATTTATATACGTTTACTTTTATCACGTTTCTTGTTTTCTATCTTGCATCGGTGCTTATGAATAAGATACATAAAAGACATAACTTATGCATTGGAAACACGTTTTTGTATACATTTAAAATTATTATATGCAAGGTTAATCGATTACTTGTAGAGTACGTGACGATTGAAGAAGTATGAATGGGAAATAATGTCTGTAAACATATTTACTTGTTTACTACCATAAAATTTTTATTGCTGTCTGATAAATTAGTGGAAAATATAAAAAATATAAGTGGTTCTGAGAAAGCAATTTCGCATTTTGTTTGAAAAGATCTAACCGTTTCTAACGTCAATACAACCTGTAATTTGTAATAATTTAGCTTGTGTATCATTATCCCCTAGCTCTAGGGCAGCTATTTGTCTCCTTATTTTCTTGTCATCTGCTGAGCAGAATAAGTTATTGTTTGAAATATTTCACTGCACAAATGCGATTTGATAAAAGTTGTAAATGATACGGTTTGTATATCAAATGACGGCATCCATTATTTAATGAGGAATTAATTATCTAATGTTTTGAAAATACAGAACAGAAAAATTTATAAATAAAAATGTGTAAATTATTTATTTGTGTTGCAATTTTAATGAGTTATTTTAACAAACATTTTTTAAGATATTAAAAAACCTGTTCTGAAATAGCTCACGAAGATAATATACACATGATTAATATAAAATATGCTATCAAGTTTCACTACAATTAGTTCGCACACAAATTACAAGTTTAAAATGTACTTTGGTGTGACATAACCGTTACACCGTTTATTAGTTTTCATGTAACTCATAAACTATATTAATTTGTAAGTTGTAAACATTAAATTTAACGCGATGTTAATGAAGTTATTAGAAAAACAGTTATGCAATATTAATTATGTAATTCTTCTGGAAAAGAAAACTCGATTTTTTAAATAGCACGCATCAACGCGCTAGGTATAATCAAATGAACATAGAAACATCAATATACTTAGGTAAAAGTAAATTCATTACATGGGATAAATAAGTGTTACAATAGTATTAAATATTAATTTATCATTCACTTTTTGATTGAATTACTTTGCACTTGGATTCCATATTTTTGTAATAAATCTTGCAGAAGTTAAGGGTCTCGTCTACCTTTTTTTCGAATTCCTAGAATACTCTCGATATTACTTTTTTTCTATTTCACTCTCTTCCCCACTACTACGGCTGCCCGAAACTCATACTTTTCCGCATTCTAGCTATGCAATGTCATTTTGAAGTTGAAAAATACTGTAAACATGGCTCTAGTATTTCCATAATAACTTTTGTGTTTTTAAAAGAAATTAAGTAAAACAAAAATTATTCGAAAAAGGAAGCTTAGCTGCAGCTTCTTGTCATTTATAGTGACCGAAAAAAATCATATCACATAATGAAAAAAAATCGCAAAAAACGTCATTTTTAAATTTCTACCTTTTTTGAATTCCTAGAATACTCTCGATATTACTTTTTTTTCTATTTCACTCTCTTCCCCACTACTACGGCTGCCCGAAACTCGTACTCTCCCGCATTCTAGCTATGCAATGTCATTTTTAATTTGAAAAATACTGTAAACATGGCTCCAATATTTCCATAATAACTTCTGCATTTATTAAATAAATTAAGTAAAACAAAAATTATTCGAAAAAGGAAACTTAGCTGCATGCTTCTTGCCATTTATTATAGTGACCGAAAAAATCATATCACATAATGACAAAAACCGCAAAAAACGTCATTTTTATTATTTTTTTTACTTCAAATTCCTAGACCAAAGACAAAAAATAAAAATTTAGAAGCATTAATAAGACACCCTTTGTTGTTGTTTGTTAACACACTCATATGTAAAAGCATCTTATATGTATTTTAATTATAATAGACTTTTTTCATTGCTGTAATGCCTGTGGCACACCGGCTGAGGAGCATCGAGGACCATCGAGTAACTCCTCGATGAAACGATAGAACGCACCCCGTCCTCGACGAAAAATAGGGGCGCCGCTATTTTCATCGAGTTGTTCCTCGATGAAACGAATGTATCTCATTTCAGACGTATCTTTGGATTTGATTTCGCGCAAAACTTTGATGTATTTGTCACCGATTAAATAGAAATCCATCGCGGACGGGTGCGTTCTTTCGTTTCATCGAGGAGTTACTCGATGGTCCTCGATGCTCCTCGACCGGTGTGCCCGGTGTGCCACAGGCATAAGAGAGAGAGGTCGGATTTTCTCATGAAGTTATTTGCAAGTAGTGAATCATGTGTTCACGCGGCTTACTTCATAGTAGTTTATGACAGCTGCCAAAATTAGTACTGTCAAAATCGTGTCCTGCAATTTGTTTTTTGCAATTTTATTTACTTACCGGTTTCCTTTTTCCATTTTTTAAACATTTTAGCGCACACCAACAATAGCCTGACAGCTGATTGACAGTGACAGTTTGTTTTTTTTACAAACATGTAGGCTAGGGGTCGCTTTAGAGGGAATACAATTTGAAGTTTCATAAATGTGCAATAGATGTCAATGGGCCGGTGCAAATGGTCTATTAAAGTAAACGTAGAAGGCGTACACCTCTGTAACGCTGTAAAATTTTAGGGTCGACGTACACCTTTATTTTTTTTATTGAAACACAAAACCGCACATCCAGTTAGCATTATTCATTTTATTATATATTAAACGTCGTTTTATTGTAGTCATCTTCATGTTTGAGTTCTTAAGATGTCAATACATGATAATAATGATTCATTGTCCCTATGCATTTTTGCTTTGATGAATTTGATATCAAGAGTTGTTAAGATAAATTATGGATTGTGAAAACATGCATCAAATTTAGTCTATTGCTCGATATTTCTTATTTTTTTCTTACCTTTCTAATCTGTTTCCTAGGCACGTACTCCTATCAGAACGGAGCGGGTTATACAGATCAGCAATCTCCAAAACCTTCGTGTAGCCCTTCCGGAACATTCCAATAGTGTACCTGCACAAAAAATAAAATATTACAGTCAAAATAAAAAACAGCACACGTCTTTTTATATTCTTAATAGGATTAAGATCGGAGACTAGACTTTTACAATTTATATCACGATATGAAAGAAGCTAGTTAGAGTAGAATGCTTTAAATCGCCGCGAGAAATAGCTGATATTTTAGACCACCTTGAATGGAGTACAATAGAAAAATGGAATAAAAGGTAGGTAATTACTATCGATATATAAAGAATTAAACATGCTAGTTGTTTTCGATCATGTTCATAATTGAACTTTATATTTTATAAAAATATGGTTTACATTTATTTAAAAACAAAATAAAATAGTACCTATATTATATAATGAGCGAGGAAAGTGATTGATACCGTGAGTGATAATATTGTCGCACGAGGTTTGCACGAACATTCGATAGACACTTTCCTGAGAGTTGTGTACACAATTTTGCACACGACCATAAATATTAAACATTTTATTCATGAATGTATTTTGATGTCAAATATATAGCAAAAGTACTACTTTATGTGGAAAATTACACTGCTGTATAAAGTAAGCGCCATAAACAAAACACAATTTTATCGCTTTGGCAGCGGATAAAATGGAAGGTAACTTTTTGCTAGTGATAAAACCTTATTTAACCTTTTTTTTAGCAACCAAACAAATCACTAAAATGTCATTTGCTTCATATTTCTAATATTTGTCAGTGAAATGTTTAGATTTTGAGAATATTTGTAAAGAAGAATCAGAGGAGTTGTTAAATTATCTCGTTGAATTGCAATCGAGCATTTAATTTCCTTCGAATAAATTTATGTTTGACATCTCAACCTTGTCACCAAGGTTTCAATACAAACAGAAATTTATCCGGCGAAATAAAAAGAAATAGAAAGACAACACATGCCTACTAAAAAGTGAAATAAAAATTTAAACTATGGCGATAAGACCTGTTTGATTACATATCGAACGGGTTGAACGGATGTGTGATATTGTTTATTTTTGTAGCTATACTTCATTTCAGCTAAGAAAATAGCAGATGGCACTGCGGATGCCAGTAAGTTTTACACTCACACATTTTATTAGTTCAAAATTTGACGCGATCTTAAATAAGTTATGTTTTGTGAATAAAGCTGTCATTCTATAGAATAATGTAGTACTTCGATGTAGGTAACTATGAAATTCAAAATAAGAAGGTATAAGTAATGTTAACAGAAATGAAAATGTTTGCTAGTGTAAATCTACCTCTCATCTCAACCAATCAGATTTAAGAATATCATTGCCCTATCTAACCCAACGCTATTAGATGAAATGAAGTATAGGTAACTGTATGGAAACTGTTTCTTTCGTATATGGTCGTGGAAAAACTTATTATCATATTATTTCAGAATAATGGTTGTCCAGTCTGCGTATCGGTGTACACTGTAGCCCAACATTATGAAATTGTCTATATTTTATTTAATTTATGTGTGCAGATGTAGATTATTATTGGGCGGATATATTTTTTAGCGTAAATTTAAATAACCTATTGATAAATATTGTGAAAATGTCAAAAAACTTATTTTTATACTCAAGGGAAAAGAGTACCCTACGTTCTGAATCTTTCGAGCGTGGCTTCAACAAAATTTAGTTTATGACGTATGTGTTACTTATTTACTTATTTATTTTCTTCAAATATTTACATAATAATTGTTTTCATTGATTTATACAGATTTTATAAAAAAACGTGACGTAATATAACAATATATGTCGAATACAAATTTTTGACTCGAAATATCTCTAAAAGCAGGCCCCCAACTTTCTTCAAATTTTTATATGTTGTATAATAGGTCTTTCCCAATATATAGATATCAAAATGATCAAAAAGGAACACAAGGGTCATCCCTAAAAAAAATAAAACGCGCACTAAACAAATTTTTTTTTTCAAATTTCAAATTTACCTGAAATGCGTTGATATGTACGAAGACACTGTAGTATACTTATGTTTTTTATTTTTTTTTATCAGTTTTAGAAAGTTCTAAAATAAATAATATTTCTAAAACTAGACCCCCAACTTCGTTGAAATTAATATATGTTGTGTAATATTGCTTCAATTATTACACAAAAAAATTTAGTTAAAAGTAAACTTAACACACAGGAGATATTTAGAAAAAATGCAAATAATATTTTTTATCTAACAGACAGCAAAGAAAATGTTTGTGTCAAACATTGTTTTACATAGAATAAGTAATATTTAAGCGATTCTAATTTTTGTCTCATGATTTTCTCTTATGAAAACATTAAAATAAATTATTAAAACAATTGACAAACTGCAATGTACGTAAGCCTGTTTGGTGGTGACATATTGGACCCGTGTTGAAAGGACGAACTACTATGAGCGCGAGTTTCGGCGACTATTGTAGAAAATGTTCCCCTTCGAAAATTCTCAGTAAAAGATAAGAAAGAGGGTCAGGTATTAGCTTCGCCCGGCACGATCACGATGATTCGAAGTCGAAGCTAGTTTAGTTTACTATATTATTCTCCATTTGTATATTCCAAATAAGTTAATTTTATACATCATTACTACAAAGAAAATATTATTTGAGATAAGAATCTATATTTTTTATAAATTAAAGGTTTTGTGAATTTATAATTTTAACGACTCATATGCAATAAAAGTAAAGCATTTTGGAGTTTTTTACTCCATTGTTTTTTTGTCAAAAAATGCATTTTTTTCTCATAAAAAATTAAATATTAGCACTAGTAGAAATGTAAAGCTTTCTAAAGATAGGAATATTTATTTTATTACAGAATAATCTAATAAGAAGTTTTTTAAATTTAAGAATTTGAATTTAAAACAAGGTTCTTCGATCGATAGCCGATATGAATACGTTTTTGCCTAAGTTAAATTCTAGATACCTATTAAAAAATTCTTTTTTAACTAAAAATACATAACCATTCCTGACAAGAAGCCACCAATGTTCTTTCAATTTGTACCTGTTGTATGATGCCTCTTTTCAAATAGGTACATACTAATAGATACCTATTAAAATTTTCAATTCTAATCATCAAGGATAATATCATGAGATGATAATGTTTTGACTACTTCACGAAACGTAAATGTTGGCGGTCTGGTTTCAGAGATATTTTGAGTTAAATATTTTTATTGGATTTTTATTGCCACATTACGGCACATTTTTTTGTAAAATACGTTTTTACAATAATAAAAATCATTGTGTAAATATTTGAAAGAAAAATATAAATAGATAAACAATATTACTACAAGTTTAACATATTTTATTGAAACTACGCTGAAAATGTTCAGAATATGGGGTACTCTTTTTATTACACTTGTTTGAATTCGAAGTATTTCAGTCAAAACATATAATTTACGAAATTCGTTACACTTGTACTTTAAAAGTATAATCAAATACAAATAATGCAAAATAAACCATATCGTCAGCTCTAAAAATTAAAAATTGTCAGTCAAAACATAATTTGCGTAATCCGTTGCACTTGCTTGAATTCAAAGTATTTCAAAAATTAGGATTACTTTTGATAAAACTTTGGAGTGTTTCAAGTGCAATAGTATTACACAACATTTATACAAATTAGAATGAAATTGGAGGTCTGGTTTTGTAAAAAAAAATTTCTAACTATTTTAAAGTTCAGAATAAAAAACGATAAAATATTGTTAAACTACAATGTTCTCATATAAACTAATGCACTCAACACGAATGCCAAATTTGGGAAAAAAAATTTTTTTGGTGTTTTTTATTTTTTTTAGATGTGACGCTGAGGATTATTTTTTAAAAGCTTTACAACCATATGTTCGGGAATAGTAACTGTATGATATATAAAAATTTGAAAAATATTGGGGGTCTGGTTTCAGAGATATTTTGAGTTAAATATTATTGCTATATTACGTCCATTTTATTGTAAAATGCGTTTTAACAATATTAAAATTATTGTGTGAATATTTAAAAGAAAAATATAAATAATAGATAAACAAGATAAGAACAAGTTTTACACATTTTATTGAAACTACGCTGGAAATGTTCAGAATATGGGGTAGGTACTCTTTTTATTACACTTGTTTGAATTCGAAATATTTCAGTCAAAACATAATTTACGAAATTCGTTACACTTGTACTTACTTTCAAAGTATAATTAAATACAAATAATGCAAAATAAACCATATCGTCAGCTCTAAAAAATTAAAAATTGTCAGTCAAAACATAATTTGCGTAATCCGTTGCACTTGCCTAAATTCAAAGTATTTCAAAAATTAGTCAGGATTACTTACTTTTGATAAAATTTTGGATTGTTTTAAGTGCAATATTACATAACTATTTTAAAGTTCAGAATAAAAAACAAACAAAAATTAAACTACAATGTTCTCATATAAACTAATGCACTCTCAACACAAGTGCCAAATTTGGGAAAAAACATTTTTTTGGTGTTTTTTATTTTTTTTAGATGTGACCCTAAGGATGATTTTTTAAAAGCTTTACAACCATACGTTCGGGAATAGTAACTGTATGACATAAAAATTTGAAAAATATTGAGGGTCTGGTTTCAGAGATATTTTGAGTTAAATATTTTTATTGGATTTTAATTGCCATATTACGTCACATTTTATTGTAAAATACGTTTTAACAATATTAAAATTATTGTGTGAATATTTAAAAGAAAAATATAAATAATAGATAAACAAGAAAAGAACAAGTTTTACACATATGTTCAGAATATGGGGTAGGTACTCTTTTTATTACACTTGTTTGAATTCGAAGGATTTCAATCAAAACATAATTTACGAAATCCGTTAAACTTGTACTTTAAAAGTATAATTAAATATAAATAATGCAAAATAAACCATATCGCCCGCTCGAAAAAATTAAAAATTGTCAGTCAAAACATAATTAGCGTAATCCGTTAGTTAGGATTACTTTTGATAAAACTTTGGAGTGTTTCAAGTGCAATAGTATTAGACAACATTTATACAAATTAGAATGAAATTGGGGGTCCGGTTTTGTAAAAAAAATGTTCTGAACTATTTTAAAGTTCAGAATAAAAAACAAAAAACATTGTTAAACTACAATGTTCTCATATAAATTAATGCACTCAACACAAATGCCAAATTTGAAAAAAATAATTTTTGGTGTTTTTTATATTTTTTACATGTGACCCTGAGGATTATTTTTTAAAAGCTTTACATCCATACGTTCGGGAATAGTAACTGTATGACATATAAAATTTTTTTAAATATTGGGGGTCTGGTTTCAGAGATATTTTGAGTTAAATATTTTTTTGGATTTTTATAGCCATATTACGTCACATTTTATAATAAAAATTTATGTGCAAATATTTAAAAGAAAAATATCAATCAAGGCCGTACGCTAACAACTTTATACGGAGATATTATATTTTACAAGAATTAGTACAGTTTAATCGGCTTCTCAATCGGCCCAATATTGGGTCCGCGTCTGCCTCTAGGTAGTCTAAATTATATTTCCGTGAAAATCCCGGTATCGAAATTTTTACATGATACCTAGACTTATGTATACTGTGTATAAGAAAGTAAAATTGTCAGTCAAAACATAATTTTAGTAATCCGTTTTTTAATTGAAAGTATTTCTAAAATCAGACCGCCAATTTACTACAAAATTTTATATTTTACATAATTGCCTTTTATACGTAGCAGCAGCAGATATTGAAAAATAAGCAATAGCGTCCCCCTACAAAAATTGTTTAGGATAACAACTTCAAATAAGAATACTTTTTATTGTATTGAAACTGACAAATATAATACAAGCTATTAAAATATAGAGGAATAACAACAATAAGGTGGAATTATATCAATTTAAATATTTAATTCTTGGAACGTTTTGCCTATACATTCTTACGTTCTTTGTTGGTTGAAGCAGCTCAAATATTATTGTTACATTGTTGCAAGGGTTCTATCCCCCTCCGCCCTTCTTATATTTTCATTATTATCTTTTACCAGTTATAGACGGCCATTGTTACTTGAATATTTATATTAGTTCATTGTTGTTATTTTATTATATTTTTTTAAATACAAATTTTATGCCATGACCTTATAAACATAAATGTTTTTTTTCATTACTTCCCACAGCGAGATACAATATGATATAATAAGTTACTTTTCATTTAAAAAATAGCATTCTTTACCAGCCCGAACGAGATAGATTACAAATTTCGCCACTTTAGATGTCTTTACAATCATTATTGGATTTATTTAAATTATCTTATGTATTATTTGAAAGAAACTCTTTTATGTTTTGTTATATCCATTTATATTTATAGATGATGAATACACACATACTTATTTGTGCATGTGACGTATTATGCGGAAAGTTCAATAAAAACTTTTGGATTTTGTAATTCCCGGGAAAAATAAGGTTAGAATATTGCGCCCTCTATCTACCGAAAGCCGCTGCTAAATTGAGAGTCCCTCTATGCTAAATATCTAAACTACTTTGTTACGACATCTATAGAGCATAAATTACAATAGCTACTCAATATTTTTTCTGATGTTCGACGACAGTGCCATCTATAGAGCTAGAAACAAATAGAAATCGGGTCCCATTTTCCCTTAAATAACATTCATATCGATACAAATTTTCATTTCATTATGACACACCCAAGTAAATTTTTCATGCAAATGCATTATTTTTTAAATGAAAACTTGAGAGTAGAAAAAATAATGTCTGCAACTCGTGTATAATGGCTATTAATACAATCGTATAAATTACTACACTCGCCATGGCTCGTACCGTAAATTTCATACTCCCGTATTAATAGCTATCATCATAAACTCATTGCATAATATCGAGCATAATATACTAATTTTTCTTTATCAGAGCAAACTATTTGCAATTATATCACGTGATTATGATGTCACCACTTTTGTGTATTGTTTAGCAATTCTAGGCTACATCCATTAATATATCAATGGTAATTATAGTATTATATAGATTATGTATCTAAATTTAAAGTAATGTTAACAGTATATTTTGGAAATGTTTAGGAACTGCGCTAGTAAAATAAATCCCGTGTCGAAATGTCATCTGCCGGTACCCAAATATGTCAACAAGAAACTTCATCATCATGATGACAAGACTTTCGTATATTTTCTTAGGCATCCACTAATTTTTAACTGTCTTTTGACACGTTTCAAATGTCTTGTCTCGTTTGTTTAACACTCTTCAGTGTTTTAAATTTTATCTCAAGACTTTTGAACTTCACCAGCGGCGTACTTTGTTGTTTGTATTTCGGCGGCAAAATCCGTGATCATAGGCGTGCGTGATTTCGGTGTGAGGTGAGATCAATGCAGTCAAATAATAAAAATAATTCATTAATAATCGTAGATTTTGATGTAAATTACAAATTAAAGATATCCATAGAAATGTAAAAAGATAATTGAATTTAAAATTACACTGAAATGCAGTAGTACGACGTCAAAAATCTAATTTTTTTTTGAGACTCGAACCTTTTACGTGCGATTTCTCAATAATTATTGTGGTGACACATAGTTTTTATTTTTTAAATAAATGTCTAACATATTAAAGAATAACATATTCGTTATCCAAACATGTGTTGTGTTGTTATGGTATAATATTTTCTAATCGTTTAGTAAAACTATTGGTAACCTCGATATACACATACAGTACGCGAAATTACAGATAGCCGGAATTAGGAATTTTAAATTGCTAAACAATATTAATCGAGCGTACATAGACCATTAGAAAATTATTTGGTAGAAACCGCTTCGCTACCTTGAAATAGGTTATAAAGAAGTCGTCCAGCTCGGTTTTTCTCTTGACTCATTTGCGTTCAGGCGAGTTATACGTTGGTGAACTTTGATTCAGGTCTGTGTAGAACATACAGGGTGTTCCACAACTTAGGACAAAAATTAAAGGGTGCTGATCATGAAACAATTTTTTTTTTAAATTTTTAAATGCATCGTATTTCAAGCAAACATTTTTTTGCCACTGGTCGGAAGTTATTTTCAATAACTTGTTTCAAATTTTCTACAATGAAAGTAAATGTTTACACAATATCTAATAATAATAAATGTCAAATTATCAAATATACCATCAAAACAGTGATACTTAAAATGTACACACGTCAAGTAAACTACCCTTAACGCCTTAACTTTGCGAATTAAAAAAAATATTTTTGTTTCATGATCAGAACGTCGTACAGTACATAACCTTTAATTTTTTGTCCTAAGTTGTGGAAGATCTTGTATAGGCACATTTTTTTTCTACTTTTACCGCTCCGGCCAACTTTGACTGCATGACCAGTAAATAAATTGAAGAAAAAACTAGAAAAGCTGGCATTAAAGCAAGAAGGAGGCATCTTTAAACTATTTAAAAATGCCTTAAGCTCTGTCATACTAGGATTCTATAAAGATTTTGAATCTTTAAAATAATTCTAGTGACAATTACTTGTTAAATTGCGGTGCTGCTAATTGAATCTTCAATGAGTCTTGGAAAAGAAGAATTTTAATTTATTGTCTCAAAATTGTGATTATATTTTTTTCCAAGTTTCAGAACCTCGAAAAAATCTTCATAAAATCCTCGTGTGAACAGGGCCTTAGTTATTTCAAATTTAAATTTTTACTTCAATTTTAAGTACGCCACTGACCGCTTCCAGGGTAGATATTCCATATTTGGGTTCAAATGGGCCGTCAAACTAGTTTCGTATAATTAATTGTTTGTTTTTTCTTATGAGATATGAGTACAACGCTTTTCTGACAGATATATTGTGTGCTACGGTTATGAATTAATAGATCGTGTTACTAGTTCTTAGTTATTATGTGTTAAACCCTGAAGAAATATATTTTAATGAGGTTAGGATGATAAATATATGAAGATGTTACTGTGAAAATGATATGAAAGATATCTACGATAAACTATACTTCCGGGTGATAAGGCCTTATTAGAATCGATAACAGTGAAGTGTTATCAATGTAATAATAATATTTATGTTGTGATAACGTATTTTTAATTGTAAAATCAAGGAAAGTTTTGTATCATCAATCAGGATTAAGCACAATGGGCGTAACGACGTAACCAATAACCATAAGCGTAAAAAGACTTTTCTAAAACGAACATAACGGATACTTAAAGTTGAACTGTATCCAACTTTACGTTTTTCTTACGTGCATACCACGAAGTAGGTATAATATAAATACCGGAGTGGACACTCCGTATCTTATAAAGTAAGAGCTAGCGGTCAAATTAGTGTGGGCATTTTATTAGTTGTGAAATTGAAGGGTTTGGGCCTTGCATATCTGCTGAAGATGGATTGTCCAATCTGCCAGTCCTAAGTGGCCGGATTAGGCTTCCTCAAGTATAAAAAGTTGAGTTACAAAAATGTTAATTATATAAATTAAGAGTTCTGGCGTATGTAGAGGTGAAAATAAACGATATATCTTATTTATAAAACATATTGCCAGAACGTTTCTACTCCTCCAATCTTAAATATACCAAATAAAAACTAATAAAAGACATTATAAATTTTCATAAATGTCAAAAATTTGCTAGTTGTCACTGTTTATCTACTTACCTATGCAAATAATATTAAAAATATGTAATCATAAGTGCTGATAACCCGAAAACAATAGTATATTACATACCGAGCGGGGAAATGGTTCATTACAGCCGAGCGTTTCATTAGATGACTGAGGTGCTTGCACCGAAGTCATCTATGAACGCGAGGCTGGAATGAGCCTTCCCGCGAGGTATGTATACTATTTTATTCACAATACTTCAACATAAAGATCTATGAAAAAGTTGTTAGGGTTGCCAGGTAACTTGAAAAAATGTTTATTGATTCTGTCAATAATTAGTTTCTTGCTGCTTTTTATCGAGATCGAGCATATTAATTATCATGTTGTCTGATTGTGAAGATGGTGAAGACGAAAATATTCCTTTAGAACTGCGAGAAGCTGCAAAAAAAGCTTCTGTGGGTTGGAAGGGATATTTTATTGGTTGAAAAGTGACGTTTACCTAGCTGGAAAACGCTCACTTCCCCGCTAGCCGGGAAGTTTTTTCCGGCTAGCTGGGAAGTAAAGTAAACAATGACTCGCTTCCCAACTGTTTAGAAGGTTGGAAACGCATATATTACCAACCGATTGTGAATAAACTAATTTTTGATATGAAAATATAAAATGTCATTTATGATTATTTGACTTGAGGAAGTCTAATCCGGCAACTAAGGACTGGCAGACTGGACATTCCATCTTCAGCAGATGTGCAAGGCCCGAACTAATAAAATGTCCACACTAATTTGACCGCTAACTCTTGGACTATTAGCAATACTGTAGATTGGTGGCTTTTTTGTTTACCCTGTGTGGTGTGAAACTGAAAGATCACTACTGGGCCCGTGCGTTACCGTCGTTACCGTTGTTTAACGTCATATAATGCATAGAATGTGCTCTGAGCTGGCCCGTATTTACTATCTCTCTCTAAAAGGTAAACAGATAGGTCATACTACATCCGTCCGAGTATCCACACCTGTCATTATACTTCGTGGTGCGTACGTATCTGTAGCTAAGATTTATGCAGTTTTGAAATCATATAGTTCAAAATTTTAATTGTAATTTAAGTGATTCTTATAATATGTTCATTGTGAATTAGGGCTTAGGATTCAGGAATGAAGTATACACAGTTTAAGTGTTGGGTATACATGAATAGTTTTATTTTTACAGACGATTGATGTCAAATAAAACAGTTTCATGTCCAGCCTCTACTATAGAAATGTTCGTAAAATCATTTGAATAGCAAATCAAGGTGTTTTGAATTGAATTTGAATTGCGTTTCTGTAAGCGGTTCGGGGAAAGGAAAACAAGAAATAAATACCAATGATCATTGTTAAGTGTAAAGTGATGCAGTCAATTCGAATTCGAACCTATTTTTTTTTACCACTAAAAAAGGAAAAATGTGTAGATACCTATACATTTTAATAAAAATACAGGAATTGTAATTTTCTATATTCCAGATTATATAAGATATATCTATAAAATTGAAGAGATAAAATTGTAAAATAACAAGCAGAATGCTGTAACAAAATTGAATTACAATTATTGTATTTTTTTAAATCGAAAATATCAAAAATATTAATTTATTTAACATAAATACACCCTTTTCAGACTATTTGTAGTCCGGAAAATTATATATTAAAGGTCTATAGGCCGCAAAATAGAATTTTGCGAGATATAAAAAGGCCATTGTTATTAGGTACTAACCTCACTTATAAAAAAAATTCCTGTCATTTGACATTTATTAAATTCAATGATTAAATAAAACACAGCATTTGAAATGAAAGAGTATGAAATAAAATTTTATATGTACTCGTAGGTATCTCAGACAAAAAGTGCCATTATGATACTTACAAGTAGGTAATTCCGATCTCGGCTAGACGCCTCGACCGTAAACAACTTGCTTGTATACCTTAATGTTTCACTCTTTGTCCTAGATACATAAATGTAAATAACTATTTTGGAAACAAGAAAATCTAACAAAATATTGCACTAATTCAATAAAATATAATGTAGGTACTAATTAATTATTACTATGACAAACAATACCTGTAAGAAATAACAGGTTTTGAAAAAAAAGAAGAAAAAAAGAGTTAAAGTGAGTTAAAAGTTTTCAAATGATCTTCTAAATGCTCCATTCATAGTGTTCACCGCTCAAGATAATTGATAATAATTAAAAGATGGTTGATTTAGCATAATCATTGGGTGTGACTACATCACTGACATTTAACAATGAATTCAGATCACATCGTCTGATACAAACATTCAGAGAGTGTTTGACGCATACCAATAGCTTACACCGCGTGTGAGATTGAAAAATAGTGCCACCCACACACACATGGACACACACATTCATGCATGTATTTATAATATCTAGATTCAGATTCACACACACTCAGATAGATAAGAAGGTTGCGGAATGCAAATAATAAAAATATAGAGATAATGTTGAGGAAGAATATCAGATGACGTAAGTAAATTTGAAAATTTGAATCGACGGTTCTCAGAAATGTTATATGTTTGATGTTGCGAATGTTACCTAGCAACAAAGTTTTATAATTGCATTATGATAGCGGAAGTTCTATTGGCCAAAAGCTCCAATACAAGAAATTTGATTGGTCGAAAATGAGTCGAAAAGCTACAGTTCAAATAAAAATGGAAATAATAGTACGATGATTTATTATTATACCTAGTCATAGATAAACGTATAATAAGTAGATAAGTATACACAATATTCACCTATTTTCTATCTACTCGTATATTTACATAAATATAATGCGATGAGAACTACAACTGTCATAAATTTATTTTGATACATATGAATGACCTACATTTTAATAAATTACAAATGTGTCATATACAGGTTGGTGGAGGTGAAATGCGAACATAGGGAAATATATGACAATGGAGTTATCATGCTAGGCATCTTGATATACGTGGAATAAGTACTGTCAATGTCAAAGTACCTGTCATTTTATTGAAATTTTTATTTTCATATATAATACCATTAGTGACTATGATTTTGCCGGCAATTTTTGCCGTCTGGTCACGACTGCTTGTTGTGTCGAAAATAAACACGAGTGCGTAGCACGAGTGTTTATATTCTAAAGCAACAAGCAGGAGTGACCAGACGGCAAAAATTACCAAAAAATCAAGTCACGTATGGTATTCGGCTTGAAAATTTCTCGAATTATTTTATTCCAAAAAAAGTAATTTATTTTTAAAACAATCATCAACTGACATAATATCTAAGCAATGCTTCGCGGCAATTTTCACTAGTGAAAATTGTCAGTGTAATTTTCACTAGTGAAAATTGTCACTGTAGTTCGTCTGTGATTGGTACAATTCAGCAAAATACTGTGTTTTGATTGGATGAAAAACTATGAGTGGAATTGTCATTAAAATATTTTCTTTGCATAATTATGTATGTGTACGAGCAGAACAAGAAAGTTTACATGCACTTTTAGATTTTATTATTATTTATATTATTGATTACTCTTTTTGCCACACAAATTCACATTACTTCGTTTTGTGACACTACTATAAAATATATCAAGATACCTGGCATGAAAGTTCGATTGTCATGTATGTTCCCTATGTTCGCATTTCACCTCCACCAACCTGTATAAGTACACTTAAGTGTAGGTACTTTTACTTTGTTAATTTTTAAACGTAACAACGTAAGATCATACGTTATTTATGAAAATATTCTACAAATACCTTATCGTTCAGCCGCGAAGTTTACTATTTCCGATTAAAGAATTTCCGTTAAAATCAAAGAGCGCATTTTATCGATACAAATATTTAATATAAATTTATAAGTTACTCGTTTTTGAGATAATGTAGTTGTTGACCAAAATAGTCTAAATTGATGCTTTAAAAGAATCTCCTTATTATTTGTAATTTTTACCTCCGCGTTATATTCTATAAGGGAAAGGTATTGTGACGGGTCAAAATTTTCGAGTGTGAGTTTTTAGCGAATAAGAGTTTTAGGATTCACAGAATACGAATAAAGTAATATCGAGATGATGTCTGTGTGTGTGCGTGTGTGTCCGTGCGTAAGTCCATCCGTGTGTCCGTATGTCACAATTTTTTCGTTGACGATAATATCAAACATTTAGCAGCCAAATTTTATATTTAAGGTTTTAATATTAATCCCACAAACCCACAAACCGGAAGTAATACTTTGTTTAAATATTTCGATAAACAATATATTTAGCACAATATTTTCTATTTTAAATGAAATATTATATTATTTTTTCCTCACAGTGAGAAAAAATATCGTACTTCACATGTGGAAGAAGTAAAATGCTGCTCTAACTCGTGTTCTGATTGGCCACTCGCTTTGCTCGTGACCAATCAGACACTCATGGCAGAGGCATTTTACTTCTCCCACTAGTAAAGTAATATACTATTATCCAACACCGCTTAATAAAAGCATCATAACTATGGTGATTTTAAACAAGCAAAGTAAAAAATTACCCTCTAATGGCTTTGATCAAAATTATACCCACTTGTGGGTAAATTGTTACTTTGTTTGTTGCGATGTTTTAGGTTGGAACTTAATATTTTTTAAATATTTAAAGGGTGTTGGATAAAACGTTATATTTCACACGTGAGCAAAAAGGAATGATCCACTCGAGAAAATTATCTCACTCAGTCTTCGGCCTTCGGAGTTAAGTTTTCCCTCATGGATAAATCCATATTTTACCCACTTGTAAAGTAAATAACTATTATACAATTAGCATTTTATAAATTTTTCTGTATGAGGTACTATTTAGGAATTAAATTATTGCTGTAATAAAATAGAGACTAAAATATATTTTTGTGAGTATACCTATAGTATAGTAAAAAGAGTAGGTAGAGTATATGGCCACATCATATTTTTTATTACATTACTATAGGGAAAAAAACCTAACTGGATAAAATTTTACTACATTTCTTATCCAGCAAATATCATGGAGAAGGAAAACCTGCTTTGTTCCAGAGCTACTATATCAATCAAACGAACATAAATCAAATACAAACATATACAAATACAAAACTTCCAACTTTATTATTTGATTGTGACATTTCTTCTTGCCATAAATTATACTTCGACTACCCGACATCGTAATTTGCTCCTAAATAAGGTAGCGCTATAAATAAGACATCCAGCACTAACCAGGCTCTACTTTCTTATTTCTGAATGAAGCGGAACGATCTTTTCAAGTGTAAGAAATTGGAACCTCTAAAGGGCGTAAGGCTTCAAGTGGGCTGCATGAATGAATATTCTCCGATCTTCTTAACTCCTTTTACGGTTAATGAGTCGTGTGGGTGCTTCATTAATTTATTAGTGAGATTAGAACTCTACAGAAGTGGAAATTAATATTTTACTAAGAGAAAGTGATGTACAAATTTGGAGAAACCAATTTAGTTTAATTAGGATCTAAGAATATAATTTTTATTTCGGTAAGGCTATTTTGACCGGCTATGGTTCTGATAATTTCAGTTAAGAGGCCCGTCTACCTCATAAAATCCAGCATAAAAAATGTACTAACGTAGCTAGTGTTTTGTGGCCAGTACAAGAATGCTAAAATTTTATTTCAACAAGAATTTAATAGAGAAAGAATGGATCTACAGATGTGCCTTTTTAAAATTTTGATTAAAATATTGTATATGATTATAAAATTCCAAAAAATTAAAAAAAATCCAATTTATGCAAACTTTACATGGTAGAAATTAATTTTTAAAATTTTAAGAAGGCACATCTCTTTTAAATTAATTAAGTATAATCCTGAAGGCAATAATAATTGCTTCTGCTTGTTGAACGTGCAATTTCTGTAGCACATTCAAGCAATATTGACGCAACTTGTCAAAAGTTGCACTTGCATCTGCAATATTGCTCAATGTAAAATGGGCTTAAAGCCGGAATGTAGCTGTCGATTTCGTCGAGAAAAAGGAGAGATATAAATACAGATTTAGTGTATCGAACAAAGGCAGCAAGTGGCATCGTATTTGTATTATATTGTATTTATAAGACAAAAGAAACAATCAAACGCATTATTTATATACTGCATAACATGTTATCTACAGTGCGACGCATGAATTTTAATACATTTTGTATTTAAAATGCCCTAAATTAAACATGTAAAAGTAGTATTTTTCTCTTTGTTCGGCATTTTTTTAAAACAATACTATGGCAAAATTTGGTAAAATCGAAGCGTCGCACTTTGGAATGAATATAATGTAAATATTGTCGTAAAAATTCCAATGTTCTTACGTTAGTATTAGATTCAATATTTTACCAACCGTAGAGCACTATTTTTCCTCTTTATATACAGCTACATTCCCGCCTTAAGATTTTTTACACACGATACACTTTGAGGTTAGTTTTAGCAAGCAATGTTTTTATACCTGTTTCGTTGTTTAGGTATACATCCAACCACTACTTTTTGTGTTCATAATAATTATTGTAGTTCCATGAAAATATGAAACAACTAATCTAATCAGTAATCTACTGTATTTTTTGTGCCTTTCAAGGTCGTTTCGGAAATCCGAAACCTAATCTTCTAAATATTTCCTGCTTAACGTAATATCACAAAAAATATTTCCACATTCTTCAGAACAACATTATAACTTCCAATTTGTTTACACATTTTTCTTAAGGCGATTTTATTCGTTGACTAGACATTATAAATGGATAAATATAAAATATGGTTATACACTGAAAATTGTATAATAGTATCTACTATGCAAAGAAAGGTTCATTAACTTGGCGAATTAATTAATTTCGCAGTCTCCATTTCTTAAGATGAATCATTTTAAATTACAACACCTCTCAACGGGAAAGGTTTGACCGCTGAAACGCGCTGATCTATGCGAAGAAATGCACAGATGTACGTAAAAAAGGATAAAATCAATCCAAACCGAAAACCGAGTATGTGGGACTCAAGGTTTATTAATTTAGTACAGTTCAATTAGAGTTTTTACCAAAATCGAGTATGTTGAACTCAAGAAGGGTATAAGATTTCTTTATTTAGTTCAGTTCAGGACTCAAAGTTCCTTTATTTAGTTTAGTTAAATGTAGATAAGCTAGTTTTTACATTCTGTACATTTCTTCGCAGATCAGAACGTTTATCCCAACTCAACTGATAACAACCAGATAAAGTTTTAAATTTGAACTTGAACCGACTTAAACTTTAGATTTTGTCAGTTAAAAATAGGTAAGGTAAAGGTATCTCAATACATATAAAAAAATTATCTTTCCCTTCTGTAAATATTGAGTCAATATTCAAAGATTACAACAAGGGAAGGAAAATTTTGCACAACTTTCATTTATTATCAGAAAGAGACCAAGTGATATTTCTATGAGGAATATAATTATGCTATTATTATACTGATAATTCCATTCCTGTATAAAGTAAGCCATAAACAAAACACAATTTTATCGCTTTGACATCGTATAAAAAGGAAGGTAACTTTTTGCAAGTGATAAAACATTATTTATCTTTTTCTTAGCAACCAAACAATAAACTAAACACTAAATTGTCATCTGCTTCATATTTCTAATATTTGTCAGTGAAATGATTAGATTTTGGGAATATTTGTGAAGAAGAACCAAAGGAGTCGTTAAATTATCTCGTTGAATTGCACTCAAGCATTTTATTTCCTCCGAATAAATTTCTGTTTGACATCTCAACCTTATCAGCTGACAGCAATTTGACTCGAAAAATTATTTTATGTCTTCCTAGTATGTAATTGTTTAATTATGTCATGGATACGACGTATGTTATATACTACATTATACCCTAGGGCATTAAGAAATTGCCATGGTAATATTGAGCCATCACTAATGTTTTTCTTCTGAAATTAATATATTTTCTGTCTGTTACTAGGATACCAAAAATATTAACAAAATTCGAAACGTCAAAGCGAAATGTCACGCGCGCAATATTTTAAATAAAATAGTAAGACATAAAATATTGTATGCATGATTGATGTTTATAGCCCTTGGGCGATTTACAGACCCTCGGGTCAGAGGCCCTTGGGCTTGTAAATATGTCGCCCTCGGATGAGCATAAACATCATCATGATGCCCTTGATACATAAATAACTATTAAAATAAAATCACTCCACCTACGGTGTCGTGATTTTATTAAACAATTTTTCTTTTCAAATTGCTAGGCAACAAGGTTTCAATACAAACAGAAATTTATCCGGCGAAATAAAAAGCTCTTCTGTAATTATAGTTGAAAAAAAACCAATCTTCAATAATTTATCTTGCAATATAATAGCGTAATAGAAACATAATTACCAACAAAAATAACATAAAATGGGACAATAATTTTTACCTCTCGCCTAGAGAGGTATAGGGATCGTGAAAAAATTCGATGTCGAGATTTTTAGCACCTTTAGAACCTATTTTGACTATTTTCACGATGATGTCTGTGTGTGTGTGTGTCTGTGTGTATGTATGGAAGTCTGTATGTGCGCCTACTATAGTCTTTCGTTCTGATTCGTTATCTCAAATTCTACTGAACATAAAATTCTAATATTTTGCAATATACATTTGTATATGGTAATGAAGAGCTGATTTGATTTTGGCAAAAATCTGCCAACCGGAAATGGTATTTTCTTGGAGCATTTTACCATTTTTGCAAAAAAATATAGAAAATTCTGCGATAGCTACAATTTGTCATGCGACATTTCAAAGAACAAATTATATCTTACAATATTTATTTAACATCTTGTCTATATCACTTACTAATAAAGGAAAATTATTTTTCAAAGATATATAATTTTACCTACCACGATTTGTAAATCACAATATAGGAAAAAATTTAAAACAAAAATGAATATGTCAATGTGACAGATGAACAGACGTATGCACAATTTCTGAAATGTTTGTGGCACCATTTTAAAAGAAATGTAAATATTATTAACTGAACATAATGTAATAAGGTAATAATAAAGTTAAATTTTTATCTCTAAAGAGATAATTTAGAACTAAGAACTATAAAATTATTTTCAAAAATTTGTAAATTTATTGCAAAATTATAATTTAAGAAAGCCTAACTAAAACCAAATTCACATAAATTACAGTGTTAAAGCGAGAGGTCGTGTGCTGGCCACAACAGATTTTTTGATTAGGTTGTTCCAATTGTAAACCTCCCTAAAATTTACAATACGAGAACAATGACGCATAGCTGATATTTAATACATGGTTATTAGAGAAGCATCATTAGCTTCTTGAAAGAAGCTTACTGAATTTAGCTCTTGATCCTATCGTACGATGGAAACAAATGCCAAATGCCGGTAGCTGCTGTCCAGACATTCCGGCGTCAAGTGGTCAAGTTTAGGTATTTCAAATGTTTTGTGGTTGTTAGACACTGGTCACTAGACTAGGAAACGTATTTTACAGAAGTTTAAAGCATGGAAATAACGAAATTAGGTTCTATGTTCTCCAGTCACGTACAGGGGCTTAAAATAAGATTTGGAATTTCTGAACTTGCAGACGTTTTATGAAGAAATGTCTGAGGTTCTTAGGATTAAGTGAAAATTAATTTGGAATTTAGAAAAATTTGTATTGTAAATGGGGTTGTGCTGAGTTGTGTATACTGCTATTAAATGATCTGGAAATTTGATTTTAAATGATAAAGCGTGATAATGGAAATTAAATTTGCATCTTTTTATTTTTCCTTTGGAGAATTTTAGCTCAGCTAAGGTAGTATTACCTACCTACTTACATTTAAAAGTTATACAGGATGTAACCCAACCTGTGTAAAAAAATTTAAGGGTGTATAGTACTTATTGGAGTTTTTTTGAAATTCGTAAAATTAACAGTACCTACCTAGTTTGCAAAACAATATAATTTTGGGTATCACTGGTTGTCACATTTAAATACAAAAATTTGTCCCTGAAGTTATGAATCACCCTGTATAACAGAATACGCCATTTCCAGAATCGTTCTGTAACCGAATACTCTAAATTTCAATATTCATCTACAGAATGTTCATTTTCAAAATCATTCTGGAAACGAATATTCAAAACCAGCATACAAATTTACAGAATACGAAATTTCCAGAATCATTCAACGCCTGAATATTCAGAACCAGAATATGTATATTATACAAAGAATTTGCATTTTTAGAATTCAGCAACATAATATTTAAAAAAGCGTGTTCTGTGAACGTGTATTAAGATTCTGAATATTCTGTTGCAGAATAATTATGAGAATAAATATCCGAATGAGTATTCCAATTTAAAGTATTCGATTGATGTACAATTCTAGAAATGGCGTATTATGATGATACGCTTTCATTTGCTGAATATTTGGTAACTAAAAATATTATTCTGGGAACGTATTTTTGAATATTCTGTTTTTTAATTATTCCGTGAATGTCACATTCTGTAAAAGATTATTCGCAATATGAATATTCGGGAATTGAATAATTCTGGAAATGAACATTCTACCAATATATATTCTGTTTTTGAATATTCGGGTGTTAAATGATTTTAATGAATATTCTGTCGAAAAGCACTCTGCTTTTGAATATTCGGCTGTTGAGCAGGCATGCTTATGAATTATAAAATAGTGTCAATGAACGAAACTTCTTGAATTTCTAAACTTACTTGGATTTCTAAAGTTATAAACTATAATCCACGTTTGAATTTAAATCAAATGTCTGACAGCAACATAAAATATTTATCAAATTGCATTATTTATTCAAGACAACAGACACTGCAACATTTTAAAATCGAGTGAAATTATTCGCTTTCATTTATATACTTTTACGACTTTAAATACCAAGAAAACATTTTGCACTCATAAAAATGTACAAGTGCCCAAGTGTAATAAATAACTTCTTAGCTCTGTATAAGGGTCTGTTGTAAGGTTTCAGCCTTTCAGACTTCTTGTAGTCTGCATAACAGGACTAAAAAGTCTACCCACCACGTTCGCGTTCCAATATCAGTGCCAATAGTGCCATAAAATCGCTCCAAATTGAAGTGGAGAATTTTAAAAAGTTTACAACTTGAATTTTATTGCCAATTCAATGTTGCTGGAAATAACACTTTCAAGAATAGTTAGTGTTATTGTGGGTACTTCAAAAATTTAATCTAAATGCAAAACACTTTTATTATACTATTTTGTATTTTATTTTATACATTTTATACAATAGAATACATACAGGGTTTCTCAAAAGTCCCGGGACGCTGCTATAAGTTTTGAATGAGTGAAAAAAAAAAATTGAAAATTTGGGGATAACTAAATAGTCATAAAAAAACATTCTTAGATAGTTTAGAACTTATATGCAACGTGGAGTTTTTTAGGGGATGACCACCCCAACATTTTTAAATCGCAACCCCTGTCGAGTTTCACCTTATTTCAAAGGTAATGAAAAAAGAAACACCTCCCCATAAACCAAAACCAGATATTTAAATTCTTTCAATAATTTATTTTTAATTAATTTTAATGATTTTTGCACGTTTATTACGATTTTTATAACAAATGTTCAAATTATCGACCTTCTTCGGTCTAGTAATGGCCCAAACGCTTCAGTGATCCCCAAATTTTCAACTTTTTTTCTTCACTCAATAAATGATGTTTAAAACAAGCAATAGTTATGTAGGTATGTATATATCTAGAACAAAAGGTGAAACATTAAGGTACAAGCAAGTTGTTTACGACCGAGGCGTCTAACCGAGGTTGGAATTACTTGTGAGTACCTTACCTACCTTAATGACACTTTTTATCTGAAATATCTACATACAAAATTTTATTTCATACTCTTTCTTTTCGAGTGCTGTATTCATTTAATCATTGTAGAATCAGTCGAGTGCTGTCAATTCACCTGAGAGAGCAAAAGCGTTCCTCCCGAAGTGCATACGGTAATTTTTGTCACGAGTACCAGCTTCTCGAAAATAATCGAGAGGGAGAAAATAATCGAGAGGGAGCAAAATATTTCTAGGGAGCAAAATATCTCAAGGGAACAAAACGCGTTTTTGCTCCCTCTAAATAAGGTACCTAAAAATACATTTTTTCAGTCAGGTTAATAAATAAAAATAAAAAGGTTTACAATATGTTTCCGATACCTACCTACCTACATACAGGGTGAGTCATCGAAATGCCCGTCGTCGATATCTCCCTTGTCGTTAAAAATACAGCATCAATTTTTTAACAGAATTTTTCGTCTACTCAAGGAGCATAAGTTAATATTATTTTCACATATACAGGGTGTTGCATAACGACTTGGCAATAATTGTTCGTCGTTTTTTAAATGAAACAGCCTATATATTTTTATATATTTTGAATTGTATTTTACTTACCTATACGAACATATAAATTTCATTTTAGTTTTCCGCGGCGTTGCCAAGTTATTCAATTTTTTCTCTAAAAAAAGCCGAATACACGTATTGCTTTATAAAGGCGTACTGAAGTTATTTTAATAGTAAAAATTATGAATTTTTTTTTCTGTACAACTGTAACTATACTCTTTGTTCTGACATAACTTTTTTTAAATGTTCTTATACAGGGTGTTCAGTACAGAGAATCAAATTTACTCAATTTCAAATGGCTATAACTCGTCATTTTCAAATGGAACACCCTATATTTTATTATTCTGTTGTGTGTATTTTTGCATCTTCTTATGTTATAAAAGGTGTCCTATGCCTAAAAACATTAATTTAATTAATTTCGAAATTAATGTTTTTAGGCATGGGACACCTTTTATAACATAAGAAGATGCAAAAATACACACAACAGAATAATAAAATATAGGGTGTTCCATTTGAAAATGACGAGTTATAGCCATTTGAAATTGAGTACATTTGATTCTCTGTACTGAACACCCTGTATAAGAACATTTAAAAAAAGTTATGTCAGAACAAAGAGTATAGTTACAGATGTACAGAAAAAAAAATTCATAATTTTTACTATTAAAATAACTTCAGTACGCCTTTATAAAGCAATACGTGTATTCGGCTTTTTTTAGAGAAAAAATTGAATAACATGGCAACGCCGCGGAAAACTAAAATGAAATTTATATATTCGTATAGGTAAGTAAAATACAATTCAAAATATATAAAAATATATAGGGTGTTTCATTTAAAAAACGACGAACAATTATTGCCAAGTCGTTATGCAACATCCTGTATATGTGAAAATAATTTTAACTTATGCTCCTTGAGTAGACGAAAAATTCTGTTAAAAAATTGATGCTGTATTTTTAACGACAAGGGAGATATCGACGACGGGCATTTCGATGACTCACCCTGTATATCTGACAGTATTATCAATAATTGTAACTTACAACAAAGTTCTAAATGGTTAAATTAAAGTAAACGTTTCTACAAAGATAGGTACTAAAAATAAAAATAATAAATTACCACAGCACGATTAAGATAATATTATTTTAAAATATGCTAAATTAAGGCGCAAGGCACACGCTAACAGCTAACCGATGGGAATACTATTTTAGTCTTATAAACAAACAATTGTTAACAATTAAGATTACATCTTTACAATTGTACAGAATTAATGTGGCGCTGACAGCAATACTAACATATTTTATGAGTTTATGTACCTCTGATTTCCGCATTTTGGTAGAAATTTATATTTAGAAATTCGATGTTGTAAAATAACAATACTTAAACAATAAAGTACACTTCCCATTCCCAAATTTCCATAAAATCGATAGTATCAACGTAGGTACGTATTTATTTATAATTATTTAAGTAGATCTTATACGTAGATCTTAGATATGGTGACCCGAAAACCTGGCAATTTCGCAAAAAACCGTAACGGTAAAACCAAGAAATAACTGGATTTTAAAAAGCCTGTAAATAGCCTTCATACATCGCTTCATACTATAAATTTTCAAGCAGAAATTCTAATTGGCATTAAATATTATTTTTTTATTCACAAATAAATAGGTAGGTACTAATTAAAAGAATTAATATCAAATGAATTTTTTTGAAATTCACAAAAATAATTGCACTCTACAAACATTCTTCGTAGCATTGGTAGTAAAAAATCTGCTGTGGCCATCACAGTACGTCCCCGACTATAAGTTTAATAACTTGCTTTCGTAAAGGCTTTAATTTTATGCTTTATTCAGCAAAATTTAAATAAATTTATCTTTTTTCCCAAACTATTTAAGTTGATACCAACTTCGGCATAATTTAAATAACATGTGAAAAAATCTGATGTGGCCAGCACAATACCTTCCGCCATACTCTACCCACTCTTTTTAGTTTTTACTATAAGTACTCACAAATATTTTTTTCGTTTTATGTAAACTGTAGAAGAAGATTATACTTAAACGATGTGTCACTATTTTGACCGATTTTGACACTGTCAATGTCGCATAATCAATTTAAATTTACGTAGTAACAAATGTTCAACGATCATGGACCAGAAGATACTGAATACTACTATTAGTTTCATAATCTGAATTATAAACAATAGGTAATTTATTTCCTAAATAGTATCATGTACCTACCTACAGATAAAAATTTAAAATACGAATTGTAGATGACAATACATAGTTATTTTTATTTTTCTACTAGAATTCTTTTCCAGGAAGCTTTAATTTGATACCACACATGATAGTATTTTTGGTATCCTAGCAACGGACAGGAAATATATTAATTTGAGAAGAAAAATATTTGATTATTCATCGATTATTTAATATTACCACGGTCATTTCTTAATGTCCTATTATAGTATCTACCGTACCTCGAATCCATGATATAAATAAACAATTATATATGAGGAAGCGATAAAATAATTTTTTGCGCGTTGTAATCAGTTCATCAAATTATATGTATCTTTAATTTCTTTGTCAATAATAATTATTTTACCTAGTTAAATCTGTATAAAATTTCACTCTGGCGTAGCCCATTTTTGTGACGTACCTATGTAAGTTATTATGAATTATTAAATAGAACAGTTAGTGAATGCCGAAAATGCGACTTTCGGTGATAGGCGTAAAAAATCCTTCATTAACTTACCAGAAGAAAAGAACGGAAACGGGGTTCGCACTGTCCCTCGGATTGGGGTTCTCGCTCTGTTTGGTGGTATCCATGGCGATGAGATTCACTTGTTGTAAACAGTATCATCTGCTGTTCCTCAAGCGCATCCACCACGTGTGCGTTATCTTCACTACACTTTTAACTTTAAAGTAGAAAGTAACAGCAATACTGCACTTAAAATTAAAACACTTCACTTGCTACACTTTTAAAGATTTGCAGATCGTTTTTTGTCTGCGTAGGAAATGGACGTTTTGATTTTGTTTCGACTATGTTCACTTATTTTAGGATCACTTGTTTGTTTTATTTAAGGAAGCTTGGAATTCCTGAGAAAGAAATTTATTTTGTAGGTTTCAGTCTTTTATTTAATACTTATATTTAGATGAGTTTCTGAATCTGAAAAGAAATAATTACATTAATTTACTTTTTCTACAACTGTGAAGCAATGTTGAAATTTAGAAGCGCGAAATCTTTCTTTTGTTATGTTACCTTGAAACCGTCAAAACCATAAAAAAATTTCACGGCCCTGATAAAATATTTTTGTTCCAGATTCAGTACGTTAAATACTATTTGCCATTACAATATGTACCTCAAGTTATGGTACACCCTGTAATAGGCTGCGAAATGTCTGTTTAGTTTAGCGTCCGACTAAATTTTCGGCCGAGGCTTAAAAATTCTCGAAGACACTATAAACACATTTCGCAGACGAGTTATACACAATATTTTGTCTACAATCGTTGTACAATACGAACATTGTTATTCAATTTTTAGTTAGGCTATGTAGGTACAACATTGTCGCACCAGTGCTATAAAGTTAAAAAGCTATTAAATTTATTTCGTCAAATTGGCCTCAAACTACGATTGTGAACATTTTGTTTGAAAAATGTTTGTTTTGTTTATAAACGTTGTCATGATGATGTTCGATAACCACGATTTAATTTAATTAACCACAACAAATAATAATAATTTTAAAATTAGCAATATTGACGTTACGATTGTAGACAAAATATTGTGTGCACTGCACATCGTTGGATAGAACTTGTTTCTCGCCGCGTGCAACAAACAATGCTCTATCCGTACTTGATACACAAATAACTATTGTGCAACTGCAAAGCATATAATTAAAAACATAAATTTTATTTTTGTAACAACTGTCAAAAATATGTGACATTGACATACACAACTCAATAAATTTATTTCACAGCCCTTGCTAATAGAGACGCAGCCGCGAAATGTTTTACTCGTGTTTTACATTGCGGCCTGATTTGCGGACGTCAATGTCAAATTTTTTCACAGCAAAAATAATATTTTAGCGGATCTTGTTTCATAATAAGATGTAATCTAGGCAATGAGCTGTTATTTACATTTTATAGGTTCATTTTCACTGGTTTTCATTGTTTCATCGCCTACGTTTTATTTAAAAGTTATATTTTTTAATAATTTCGTACAGTTGGAGAACATGTATATAAATTTTTTTGTATGTAACACGTTCGCAAACTAAGTTTTAGAGGACTCATCTAATTTGAATTTTTTTGAATTTTTTTCTGGCTTATTAGCAACTTTTTGCAAAAAGAAAAAATATGGGTCTAATATTTTAATGTATAATATAGATTAACATATAAAAAAACTAAAAAATCATGGAAACCCCCCATTTAGAGACTCGGCTTGCGCCTCGTCCATAAACAGATTCGTTCCCTAAAACTCTATTTAGCGAACTTGTTACTTTAATAACAATTCTGGCCAGTTCTGTTAATTTCATAAGACAATAAATAAATTTTTGCAACTCATTTTAATAAAATAGTGACTAGGTAAAATTCAAGGCTACTGTTATTCAAACATTTTAAATTATAGTGGATTTTATTTAATGGTACTTAATCTTAATCACACATGTCTCATATGATTTTATAAACAATTATATAACTTTGTAACGTAATTTTAATTTCTGAGGAACAACATTGCAAAAGTTGCTTTAGACTTACATCAGCTTTTGCTGTTAAAAAAACATAAATTCTATTTTTATTGTTACCATATTTGTACTATACCATGAACTAATACATAATATTGTAAAAACTTTTAGTAATGATCAAATAATTATATATAATTTACAATAAACACAATGGACCAAAGTTAAAATTAGCCAGATTCCGAGTGCCAAATTAACGGAACTACTAACCAGAACTAAAAATAATTCTCAGAAACAATCCTGAAACTAAATATTTCTCAATGATTTTGCACTGTGTTGTTTTAAATTGAATAAATTTTATTATAAATGACCCGGTTTATTATCAGAATTATTTTTATCTTCCGGATAATGTAAACGATGTATAAAGTGAAAAGTCATTCTGTTTAAATTATGAATATTAAAAGATAAAGACATATCGCATTACAAAGAAGTGTTAAAACTGTTTTTTAATAAAATTTTGAAACGATTCTAAACTAAACATGTTAATTTTGTTTGGTTTGCGATTCAAGGATATTAGAAAACGTATATATGGATCGTTGGTTTGACATTGAAGTTATAATATAATCTTAGAAAATTATAGTAGTAGTAGTAGTAGCAGTTCTTATCATCAATTTTGCTTACTTTATTGCAAATTATTTTTATACTTTTATTATTGACTATGTTTTAAATACAGGGTGTTATTATGATCCAGGAAAAAAATTTAAGCAGGATGTATTATATAACATGATGTAATGAGCATTGAACAGAAAGATTTATTGAAAAAATCGCATAAATATGGTTGTAAATCTACTACAATACCACAAGTACTTATATTAATTATTCTTTACACAACTAGACGTTGTCTGGTGTTGATAATTCATATTAATTTTTAGTGCTAATAAAATTTGTTCCACGCTCAACACGTCATGTAATAAAAAAATGTATCTGCAGTCGTGTCATAATAACAACATTATAAGCCTCAATTATAAGCCAAGAACCATAATGAATCCAATATGGTACTCAGTACCATAATGAAATAACAAACAACTCGTTACTAGGAAATGTCAAAAATAGTATGATTTAAATTTTTGTGTTCAATACCAAATAATGTTTTTCACTTTTTGTCTTAAGACCTGTTCGCACGAGGATTCTTAGAAGATTCTACCAAGATTCTGAATCCTGGAAAAGAAGAAGTTTCAAGAATCTGTATCTTGAAAAAAAAATCATGGTTTCGAATCAATAAGTTATAAATTCTTCTTTTCTAAGACTCATTGAAGATTTAATAACAGGTAATTCTCACTATAAAGAAAAAAACTTTTTTTTTAGGATTCAGATCTTGCGAAATCTTGGTAGAATCTTCAAATAATCCTCGTGCGTACAGGACTTAATTTACGCCAGCAGATAAAATTTTGTATGCAATTCGGATCATGACCAACCATAGTATACGTCGTGCTATCAACTCGGCTTCGCCTTGTTTGATAATCTTCACCACTGGTACCATAATGATTGACGTTACGATCCTTATAACATACATAACTATTCCCGAACTATAGTAACATCCTGTATAAATATTATTTATTAATCATAATATTTTATTTGTAGGTTATATTAAGTTTATAGGTAATAGTATGTGTAAAATAAATTACATTAAAATGAGTACCTAACCTAATTATTTGCAATGAAACGAGTAAATTTTTGTAGGCAACTGTATTGAAATTTGTTGCTCAAATCCTATATTTGTACTTTCAGTATAAATATTTTTTTGTATGTACAATGTACATACATTTATTGTTCTTCTATGAATAAAAATAAAAAATGTTGACGACTGACTAGTACGTAATCAAACGCTAATTATATTAAATGTAATTAACATAAAAACATTCTTACCACTGTATAAAATAAGAACAATAATAAACAATATTCACTCCACAAAAACAAACTCAAATCAATGTCCACTATGCATGTGATGAACAATTGACAATCACACTACACATGTTACAGTCGCCGTGGGTTCTCTTGGCTCTTCAAATGTTTCAACATGTTCTTGCTCGAAACATTCGACGACTGAACAGCAGAACAGCAGTTGCCGGGCAACAGACTCGATACCAAGATATTTGAATGTCACAGTGCGCCTGTCCTGCTATATTCCATTGCGGAATATAATTGCAGGAGATGAATATGCAAATGAATTGAGATGGTGACACTTTAGAATCGATAGATGAATATGTAAATCATACAATAGAATGCGGTTAATCTATTTCTCTAAGTTATGATTAGAATTAAAAGTATTGCTTCCGTTTTACTTAGAAAAGCAATAAGGAAAACTGAATTGAAATGATATTTATTTGAATATGGTTTTGTAATATTTTATTTTAATTACGGCGTTTTGGGAACTATGTGTTATTTGTTATTTTACTTAAATTATTGCCTCCTGACAATAGGCGAGATTCAGCCAAGGCTGTTTTTCCATCTAATCCTCTTGTGGAAGCCCTTGTTACAACCACTAGCCGCTGCCCGATAGCTTCGTGGTTGCCAAGTAAATTGTATCCCAACTTTGAATGGTGACGAGAGAAGATACCGATCCAAATCAAGTCAATAAAATGTACCTATTATTTTTACTTCCTTGTACACGGAGTAAAGGAAGTATTGTAATCGCGAAAAATTTCGGTTCTCAGATTTTGACGGAAATATCCGTTTTGACCTTTTCTGAATCCATTATGACTAGTTTCGTCGTGACGTCTGTACGGACGTACGGACGGACGGACGGACGTATGTATGTCGCATAACTCAAATACGGTGAGACGTAGAAAGTTGAAATTTTGTATTTAGGACAGTTATAGCATCTAGTTGTGCACCTCCTATTTTTGGTTTCAATCTATAAACCAAAAGTAGTACTTTTTTCAAATATTTCAATAAATATTTAATTTAAGACAAATTTTTTTATTTTAAATAAAGATTATGTGATTATTACCTACAATCGGTATTTTATAATTATTTTTGTATCTGGTATCATTTAAGAATAATTAAAGTATAATATTTATAATTTAGTATTTCGGTATCTTGTAGTCCATGATCGATTAACATTTGTTACTACGTAAAATTTAAATGATTATGTCAGGCAAGATGTCAGGACAGTGACAATAGTAAAATATGCTTTATATCTTCTTCTGCAGTTTAAATAAAATGATTAAAATATATTTGTGAGTATAGTAGCAGTATTAGTAGTACTTATATATTAATATATTTGTATAATAAGTTAAAAGAATAAAGTCAGATTTTTTTATATTATTCTACATTTTAGTTATTAAGAAAAGTATGAACAGTTTAATAGGCGTACAAGGAAGTCATGTGGTGTCCACGTCAGATTTTTTTATGTTTAATAATCAAAGAGTGAAAATTTTATCTTTTACCTAATATTAGGTGGGAAGCATAATAGGTTAAATACAACAAAAACTTATAATGTTACATGTAAATTGAGAAGGAAATTTTCCTGTGACATTATTATTTTGTATAGGAGAAATTGAAAATTCTACGATACATAATAAAATATTGAAGTTTCATTATAGTATATTAAAGAACAAGTTTTATAAGACATGATTTAAAACGAGCTCTCGGGCGAGTTTACTACAAGGCAAGTGCGAAAAAAGTCTTATAAATGAGTTCTTTATACTATTTTTTCTATTTGGTGTCGTTGTAATATTAAAATTTAAATTAAACTGCCACAATATACACAAGTCGATTTAGGGAAATTTATGTGTTTAACGTTTTTGTAGGAAACATTAATATTGCCATTTATTTAACTGTCACTGTAAAAGTAAGAAGTATATAATTAATGAACAATTCTAGGTGATAACTACAGACATTATAGAAAATATTGAACTTATATTTTTTCTATTATTAGATTCATTAATTTTATTGAATACAAAGTAATTAATTAAACAAAACATATTTAGAGGTTATACTGAAATTTGTCAAATCTGAGGTTTGACGTTTGACAATTGAAGTAAATGTCATTTGATACTACCGACACCAACCTTCTAAAAAAATATGTTGCGTGTCACAAAGTGAGTTCTGGCGACATTCAGTTGCGTTTCACAAAGTTAACTTTGTGAATGCCAAATAGAAAAATCTGACGTGGACACCACATGACTTCCTTGTACGCCTATTAAACTACTCATACTTTTCTTAATAACTAAAATGTAGAATAATATAAAAAATCTGATCTAATATATAAGTACTACTACTGCTACTATACTCACAAATATATTTTAGTCATTTTATTTAAACTGCAGAAGAAGATATAAAGCATATTTTACTATTGTCACTGTCATGTCATAATCATTTAAATTTTATTTAGTAACAAATGTTAATCGATCAAAGACTACAAGATACCGAAATACTAAATTATAAATATATACTTAAATTATTCTTAAATGATACCAGATACAAAAATATTTATAAAATACCGATTGTAGGTAATAATCACATAATCTTTCATTTAAAATAAAAAAATTGTCTTAAATTAAATATTTATCGAAATATTTGAAAAAAGTACTACTTCCGGTTTATAGATTGAAACCAAAAATAGGAGGTGCACAAATAAATGCTATAACAGTCCTAAATACAAAATTTCAACTTTTTATGTCTAACCGTATTTGAGTTATGCGACACACATACGTACGTCCGTCCGTACATACGTACGTACAGACGTCACGACGAAACTAGTCATAATGGATTCAGAAAAGGTCAAAACGGATATTTCCATCAAAATCTGAAAACCGAAATTTTTCGCGATTACAATTCTTCCTTATTACTTCGTTAAAGGAAGTAAAAATTATCAGTGCGTCCAATACTACACAGTACACACCCTTAAAAATTTTTCAGGTTGTGTTACACTCTGTATACTTTACATTTCAGTATGAAAAGTTAAGGCAAAGGAAAACAAGATGATGCGAAACTGTACTATGCATAAATATTTAGAAACACAGTATACTTTGCATACTACCTCATGTATGGCTCGTGATCTGAACATCTCTATAATTTGTCCGTAATGAAGAATTTAAATGCAAGCGGCCAATTTTCCACAATCACTTTGAACATCAATGATTAGCTATTAAGGGCAGGGTTTGAATGAATAAGCAACTAGGGTTTTAATTTTACCCCATTGGGGTGGCCTGACTGGGATTACGATGCATTTGTGCGTGTGTTTAGGGTGAATGGAATTATGATGTTATTGTTATGATTTGGTGGTTGACCTACCCTAACAACTAATTTTGAAGGGAGGATAATAGGTAGTTTTGTAAATAAATATGTTGCAGATGTAACATATCGAATACCCTAAAATTATATTTAATTGTTATTTATGTTTCAATAGGTTTATGACGAGGGCGGTAAGTTTACAAGTTCCAGGATTTTTAAATTGCACAAAGCACAAGGAATATAAATGTTATAGGTATATAGTGATGCAGACGAGACGAGAATTTCTCGAATCTCGTCTCGTCTCGAAATTTCTCGTCTCACGGCATTTTCGTCGAGATGTCTCGAATTTACTTTATTCAACAATTTGTAACCAATTCGCCTATTTGTTGTTGTCATAGTCAATCTCAACTATATTGTCAAGGTAACCTGTCAACAGAACTATTATTTTACTGGCATTGACCATGTAAAATTATTAGATTTTTTTTTATTATTAGGGATGAAAGTGAGATATTTCAGACCGGCTAGTACTTTTACTTCCTAGGGAGGAAAATTCAATTGGAATCCCGCGTAAAGCGGAAGGAAAAGTACTTTTCCTCTCTAGGTGGGAAAGGTAGGTACTAACCGGTCAGAAATACCTCACTTTCGTTCCTAGTAATAGAGATAAAAGGGGGCGTTTTCGATAGAGGTATTAAAAAAATTTAATTAGGTACCTAGGCACTAAAAGTGACATTTCACAGACTGTCAGCTGTCAAAAATAGTACTTTTAATGTCAATGGGAGAAAATTTTTTTTGCGAGAAAATCTCCAAATGAATTTTTATCTTGTTTTGAGGTCCTCATTCATATTTTAAGTTACGATACTTACCTCTGAAACACCCTGTATAATATACTATTTTGTATGTGCGATTACCAGCCGTCAACTCATGGTTACTAATTATTGTCAATGGAGTGAAAAGTACATTACAGGGAAATTTTTGTGCAGTTGAACTTGAAATGTACCTGACTGGATTCGTACTTGAGTTCTCTAAAACTTGGAAAACGTTTGGATTCATTCTAATACACTACATGTGACTTTATGCCATGTGATTATCTGACACGTGTTATGACATCATATTCCAAATTATTTCTGGATTCCAAACCTAATTTTAAAATTAGTATTCCCAAATCTAAACATCCATATGGTTGTCAAAACATCGATGTTGTTTCATCTTTTTGTTAAGCGGCCCGTCTACGTTTTTCCCGAATTCCTAGAATACTCTCGATTTTACTTTTTTTCTATTCCACTCTTTTCTCCACTACTACGGCTGCCTGAAACTAGCCCGAAACTCGTACTTTGCCGCATCAGCAATGTAATTGTGAAGTTGAAAAATACTGTAAAGTGTTTTCGTTGCGAGTAAACTGTCAGATTATTATTGACTTCAGAATAATGTTTTTATAAACATTTAATAGAGAACGAATAGGTCTGCAGATTTGCCTTTTTAAAATTTTAAAAATCAGGAGATATATCAACGTGTAAAGTTTGCATTAACTTGATTTTTTTTTAATTTTCGGAATTTTTATAGTCACGTACAATTTTATAATCAAAATTTTAAAAAGGTACATCTGTAGATCCATTCTTTCTTTATTAAATCCTTGTTGAAATAAAATGTTACCATTCTTGTACTGGCCACAAAACACTCGCTACGGTTGTACAATTTATATTGGATTTTAGGAGGTAGACGGGCCTCTTAACATATTTGAATAACACTTGTAAATTTGTAAATGATAAATAAACACAGGAATTTTTCCACCACGAGTACCAGATAAAGCTGTAGGAATTTCCTGTTTCTTTTCATTCAACTTCTTAAAAATCAATACCAACCATCTGCATTACTTACATACGTATAAGGTAGTACGGTTACGGTTTTCCGTTTTTTTATTGTTTTTATTATGGTTTTAAACAGGAAATAAAAAAAACTTATTGGAACTAATTCAAAATATTTATCCTACACGTGTAAAATAAATTTAGCACTAAGTACTACATGCATTGCACCACGTACTCACTAACAAAACTATAAACTTTAAACATAAATATTAATTAAATTTAATTATTAGCGGTGTTATCTAATTTCAAACACAATTTATGGATTAATTTTTATGCTGGTTCAAATTTTGTTACTGTTATTATTTGTTATATTTGTCTATAAAATCTTTTACCTTTTTGAATGTGGCAACACCAACACACATACTGTAAGCCATCTCCATCTGTATACTGGACAGATATCGTAGGCAGATTGTAAAATTATAGGCATGTGAGTATTTTATAACACAATGTCACTGTCATATTACAGGGTCCGCCAAAGGAACCTGACGATTTTTGATATTCAAATTCAACTACAAATTTATGTAACAAGATATTTATTTTCACATACAAGTAATCGATAGTATATTACATGCCATTTTATTTGGAAAATAATTTAGCTTAAATGATGTCCATCACCGCGTACACACTGTTCCAACCTTCCAACGTTCCAAGCGGTTTTGCAAATTGATCATTACTCGCTATAGCATATTCCTAGGAATTGCACTAATTTCATTGCGAATGTTTTCTTTTAATTCCTGAATTGTTTGCGGTCTATTAAAATACACCTTGCTCTTCAGATAACCCCATAGCCAATAATCACAAGTGGTCAGGTCGAAAGACCGTGCCGGCCAAGAAACATTCCCATTTCGCGAAATTACTGCTGCTTGGCTTGGACCAGTGTGTACGCGGTGATGGACATCATTTAAGCAAAATTATTTTCCATAAATAAAATGGCATGTTATACAGGTTGGTGGAGGTGAAATGCGAACATAGGGAAATATATGACAATGGAGTTATCATGCTTGGCATCTTGATATACGTGGAATAAGTACTGTCAATGTCAAAGTAACTGTCATATTATTGAAATTTTTATTTTCAGGGGTAATACCATAAAGAGATGATAATTTTTTGAGAATTGTTTTGTCGTTTCCACGGCAACTTATTTCTAACAATTTCACGACACAAAACATCATCTATCAATTTCCCGAAACGAAGTTGAGGGGAATTGTCAGATGATGTTTTGTGGAGTGAAATTGCAATAAGTTGCCGTGGAATAGACAAAAATTCTCTCAAAAAATTATTATCTCGAATGGTATTTAGGAAGAATATTTTTCTTGTTGAAAATACTACCAAAACGACTCATTTTGCTAAACATTTTTGACGTTTCATGTGACAAATTAATTAATTTTTTGTTACTGACGTAACAAAATAAAACCTAATCTACAAAATTATGTTGTCAGATACATCATTTTACATTTTCAATTCTATTGGTTGCATTACGTCATCATTACGCAATATGATTGGTTAAACCATCTGTCAAAAAATATTCATTAAAATATTTTCTTTGCATAATAATGTATGTGTACAAGCAGAACGAGAAAGTTTACATGCACTTTTAGATTTTATTATTATTTCTGTTATTGCCACACAAATTCACATTACTTCTTCTTGTGACACTATAGTACAAAATATATCAAGATACCTGGCATGAAAGTTCGATTGTCATGTATGTTCCCTATGTTCGCATTTCACCTCCACCAACCTGTATACTATCGATTACTTGTATGTGAAAATAAATATCTTGTTACATAAATGTGTAGTTTAATACCAAAAAACGTCAGGTTCCTTTGGCGGACCCTGTATTTCACTCAAGAAAACTAATAAGTTTTTATTTAGTTTACTTCAATCAACCAAACCAAAACTGATTATGTGGGACTCACGAAGGGTATTGGGTTGTTAATTTTTGGTTTTGTAGATTTAGTTTGCATTTTGATGCTGATGCCTTGGTTTCTGTTGTTGTTTAGTGCTTACCGCCTTCTTTGTTAGTTCTTACCGCCTTCTAATTTGTAAACAAAACCTACTACCTTGGAAATAGACAGTAAACATTAAAAAATGATCTATCGTGCAAAAAATGATATGCCATTATATGTCGAGACATTTATAAAACGACAAATTTTATAATAATTAGCCTGCGACATATAGATATATTTTAGCACTCATGCTTGTTAGTAGAAAATAAAATAATAATCACTTACAATAACAATTTATTTTCACATTAATTCATTTATTCATAATAATACAAGCTTCAATTTCAATACATTAAGAATGGCTATGATAAGAATAATACAGGAAAAACTGTTAATTTAATAATAAGATGTTCATTTGAAGTAATTACTTATACTAAGAAAAGTATCTTCATACAGATGAAACATGACACCAAAAATATATTGACAACTTTTTCCAACACTAAATTCCATTTTATTCTGCGAACTACATAAATATCTTTAACCGCACAAGTCCACAAGTGATATAACTTATTAGTAAACAGTTCAAACTGTGTTTATATTTTCCTAAATATTGATAATATGGTAACCACAAACAACTGGTACGTATAAATGCGGTTATATTTTATCATATAATTAAAATTCCAAATCTGATTATGAATATGACATCACTGATTAATATTTATTGCATTCAGAAAGATACACTGCAACGAAAGTTTCTTGATTTACGTATGAGTAAAAAATCGGCCAAATAAGATTTTTACTAATTTATAACTAAAAGACAATTAAGTATTTCAAAAATATAATTTCATAGCACTGTAGAGTCATCTTTTACCTATAAATACAGGTGTTTCATAACTTCGAGTACATACATTAATGGTATATGTTGTTTGATATGCTGATTACGAATCTAAAAGAATTTTTTTTAAATTCGAAAAATTAAGGGTTGTTTACCTAAAACATTTTTTGTAGTACTGCACTGGATTCGTTTTCCTATTATATACAAACAATAGAAGTAGGTAATCAATATCTTAAATTACATAATACTAGTAAAATAAACAAACAAAATTTAATTATTTTTAATGAAACAATAATTACCAGAGGCAGTGGCAACGAAAATTTTTTATTGGGAAACATGGAAATTAATTTTGCGATTTAAAAAAAAATTATTTTTGATTCGTAATCAGCATATCAAACAACATATACCCTTAACGTTTGTACATGAAGTTATGAAACACCCTGTATATAAAATATGAACAGTGTGGGTGTAATAAAAAGAGATCAGGTCACTTTTTCACTATATTTTGGTATAAGTGTAGCGCATTAAATTTAAAATAACTGCAGTCTGCACTGAGTAATTTTAAAGATTTATAGATTACATATCTTATGTTTATTGTACCATAATATTACAAATTACTGCAACTGTAACAATTCTGTTGTAAGTAATTTAAATTGACACTTTACAGCTGTACGTAATGAACATATTAAGATATGAATGACTTACAAGGTAATAAAAATATGCACTTATGTACTTATGCTATTTATCGAAGCATATAAAGCCTCATTCACATAAACATTTATTTTTACGTTTATGAAAGTTAAAATTTATATAACTAAATATGAGCATTCACACGTCCCACTGTTAAGCACTGTGAAATTTCAAATTGAAAATTAACATGAAGAATCATGATTCATTAGTGAATCAATAAATGCAAATTATTAATTCCTGTGACATTAATTAACAAAACTAGGAGCTAATTTTATTATTTAATAATCCATATTATACGTTGATTAATGCACAAAAATAAAAATTAAAACAGTTAACCCATTGACTCTGTAATAATTTATGTAAAACTCGCATTTAAAGTAATTTTTAGAAATTATTTAACAAAATACGAAAAGATTTTTTGTAAATTTCATTCTATAGCCATGTAAGCACAACCTATAAGTACATCATTGTAAAATATGAGCTATGAGGTCATCGATTTCAAAACCGAAAAGTCACAAAATGATTTATTGTGACATGCTTTTTTTGCTTTGCATTTGATAGCAAGAGGATGGGCCTTAAAACTAAATGCATATGCGAATGGGATTTAAGTACAAGTAATTTTATCATTGATCTAATATTATTTTACAGGTATAGAAATTTAAATTTATTTCATAAGTGACATGGATATTTTGAAGCTTGGCATAGTTAAACTTAAATAAATTGGTAGGTAGATACATTATTTATTTATGACAATTTTTGCAATTAAAAATAAAAGATAACATAATTATCTATGAGTACAGTTAATTTTAAATACAATTTGCTGAATCTGGTAGTACCTATTTAACAATAAAATAAAGTGCAACTAATATTCAACTTTTTTGAAATTCCAGTACCTTGTTGTCCATGATATGAAATTATGACAGTAACAGTACAGTTGACATCTTTTGCTTGCATCTTGGTTTACATTATCGTTTACATATTACATGAACATGAAACTATTAAAATGTAAGTAAAACTATTTATTAAATTACTAGAATAAGCAAAATTAGGCGAGAGGTCATATGCTGGCCACATCAGATTTTTTCATATTAGGTAGGTACAATAAAATGTACACTCATACCAAACATTTTGATAAATTTTCTGAAAAAAAATTCAGGGGCACAGGTACCTACACAAATTTACATTTATTTCATAAGTGTGCCAAAGATTTTCCTAAGATGTTATTAATTAATTTGTTTGTTGCGATAGTCTCATATTAAGTTTTAATCGGAAAAACACAATAATAAAATACGATTAATCTTAATCGTAGTCGTTTCATCACAAGGTGTGAGTATTTTATATACAGTAGGTACCAATGAAAACAATGTACTTATAAATAATGTAATATTTCATAGTCGTGAATAAATAAGTCTTAGTATTCGGGAAAGATTTTAATCATACTGTATGTGTATACATATGAGAAGAATTTCGAAGACACGGCACGAAGATTATAATAAACATTACTTTTTATTATACCTATACATTTATCTCATATCAGTGAAACGTATATAATTTAAATTTACATCTTCAACGTAACTCAAAAACTGACACCCGTGACAAATTTGTAAAGTGCAAATCCGCGCGTAAAATGCAAAATTAACGAACCAATTTTTGCCGGCCTAGTCATTTGAAGAGTTTTTTCTCTTTCTTACCCATGTCTGTCATGAAAAATGACAGCTGCGTTAAGCTGTGACTAATTTGTCAATCATTGTTTCTGACAAAAGCAAGAGTTCTGAGTAAACAAAAAAGATCAATATGATTTATTTTATTGTTCTGCATATTTTACCTCAGAACAAAGAGATAATAAATATTGGAATACTAGAGTTAAATTAAGAAATACCTCGAAATACAATACATAATCTACGTCATAACGTCTCATTTTATCAAACATTTACCTTTTATGATCAGTGTTGTAATAGATGACAATATTTTTTTATCTAGATATTTTTACCTCTCGTCTCATATTCTATAAGAGAGGTATTGTGATGGGTCAAAATTTTCGAGTATGAGTTTTTGGCAGATAAGCACGTTTTAGGGTCTCTAGAATACGAATTACACATTTTTGAGATGATGTCTGTGTATGTGTGCGTGTGTGTGTGTGTGTGTGTGTGTGTGTGTGTGTGTGTGTGTGTGTGTGTGTGTGTGTGTGTGTGTGTGTGTGTGTGTGTGTGTGTGTGTGTGTGCGTTCGTTCGTATGTTACAATTTTTTCGGACACGATAACTCCAAAAATATCAAACATTTAAATACCAAATTTTGTATTTAAGGTTTCAATACGATTCTTAAAAGCCCAATATAATTTTGGTTTCAATCTACAAACCGGAAGTAGTACTTTTTAAAAATATTTCAATAAATAATTAATTTAAGACAAATATTTTTATTTTAAATGAAAGATTATGTGATTATTACCTACAATCAGTATTTTATAAAAATTTCTGTATCTGATATCATTTAAGAATAATTAAAGAATAATACTTATAATTTAGTATTTCGGTATCTTCTAGTCCATGATCGTATCATTTGTTACTACGTAAAATTTAAATGATTATGACATGACAGTCACAGTGACAATAGTAAAATATCGTTTATATCTTCTTCTGCAGTGTAAATAAAATGACTAAAATATATTTGTGAGTAGTAGCAGTAGTAATAGTACTTATACCTATATTAATATATTTTTATAGGTACTAAGTAAAAAGAATAAAGTAGGTATGGCGGGAGGTCTTGTGATGGCCACGTCAGATTTTTTATTTATCTAGATAAGAAAAAATTATTTAGATATTAGACAAAAGATAAATAATTAGTAGGTATCTAGATAATTTTTAGATAATTCATACATAATACAAAAAATATAAATGACATGTTCTAAAGTATAAGTTTGATTCCATTTGAATTCGATTAAAATTACAAAAAAATTGGTTCAAATTTTACAAAAATTATTATCTAGATTTTAGATTAAAAAATAGATAAAGATAATTTGTAATTTTATCTAGATAAGATAATAAATAAATAAGAAAAAACTTTCTTGATAAGATAATAGATAAAAATATATTGTCTAGTCTAGATGATTTATCTAGATAAAATCATCTAGATAATTTACAACACTGCTTATGATACAACATGTCGCATGCTAATCAGTCGTTTTATAAAACGTCTAATCTTTTTATAAAATAGTCCGGCGGCTTTTTGTAATAAATATGAATTGTGCACTTTGAACCAAAAGCAATTTTAATATTTTTTCTCATTTAACACATCTTATTGAGTATTTTAAGGGGTGCATGCAGAATATGAGGCGGGAGGTAAAAACAAAAACATAATTTATAGCAAACCATTTTTTATAACTCATATAGATAATTGTGTTTATACAGGATGTTTCATAACTCTCATATGCTCATTACGAATCATATTTTTTTTCTAAAAATCGAAAAATTAATTTCCATGTTTCCCAGTCAAAAATTTATCGTTGTCACTGGGTGGATGGTTATTTTAAAGTTAATAATTAAATAAAATATCTATTACAAATAACTGCTAATAATGTAAATAATGTTGTAATTTAAGTTGTTGATTACCTACTTCTATAGTTTGTGTTTAATAAGAAAGCGAATCCTGTGCAGTACTAAAACAATGCTGCAGGTAAACAAACTATCCTTATATCCTTAATTTTTCGAATTTTAATAAAATTCTTTTGATTCGTAATCAGTATATCAAACAACATATACCTTTAACGTATTTATTCGAAGTTATGAAACATTCTGTATAAAATATTTTGTTAGAATTTATTAATATACTTTTACTAAAAATTAAATCTATAAACAAAGTTTCATTTCCACATTCCAAGAATAAGAGAAATCGTTCTAGGAACAATGAAACATGAATTTTCCGTTGATTCAAGACGCACTTCAACTTTGACGTCATTTCCATAGTTAGTTACAGTAGGAACCAATAAATACACATTGCTCGGCTGCGGCTGAATAAATAATGTAAAGTAGTTCCCCTTTTTGAAATTTCTGCGTACGCCAGTGGGTGGTAATGGACATAATGCTCACTAGTCACCGTAGTGTACGTGACTGACGTGAGCGAGGCTTGAACCCGAGGCTTTAAAGTAATTGTTAAATAAAGAAGAAAACGAACAGAAATATTTCAAAATATGTAGCGTTCTATTTTCGATTTTTCACTTCTCTGTCATCAGGTTTTCTGTTCGTTAGCCGTAACGATATTTTTTCGTTCTTAAATAAACTAAATAAAGTATTAGGCTGTCAACAAAAGTATTAGCTTTTTACAAAGCTCAAAGACTGACAGAACCAAATTGAATTTAGTTACGAAATACAAATAAACGTTGCGGCTTCTATAAATATCTAAATAAATATGGAAATAGAAACACTATAACAGAATTACATTATTAATTTTAGGAAGCCGTGTTACACACTATACATGCACGTTTCATACTTTTCTTCAAACTTCTTGTAGGATTATTTTAGAAAAGAATAAGATGCTTTGCATTGAGTTGGTCATAAAATTTTAAATTAATCAAACTTGTTATTAAAAGAAATCTTTACGATCCGATGTTAAAATACTTATTATATTTTTTTTGAGAAAGATAAATATAGGTAATAGTTATTAGTTTAACTAAGCAAAAAAATAACTGACTTACTTGCCGCGGCTAGCGTTTTATAGACAAGGCGCAGCCGAGGCAGTAAATATGATTTTTGCTATATTAAACACACTATTTTTCCGCTAATTGTTATTAATTAATATTAATTTAGTGATTATTTTCAATATTTTGACAGGTATCGCCATCAAATTATGTTGCTATGCGCGTTTATTGAAACACAAATTCATTATTTATATTTAATTTTTTTTTATTTATTCTCCGTAGCAACAATAATTACTTATATTGTCTAGGCATTAAAAAAAAATGCACTAAAAGTCACATTTCATGCAATATGTAAACTGTACTGTCACTGTCAGAATAATTCAAATTTTGTGTAGAAACAAACTTCATCATCATGGACAACAAGATACTATGGAAATTGAAAAAAGTTGAATATTAGTTGCACTATCAGATTCAGTAAATTGTATTTAAAATTAACTGTACCTACCCATAGATAATTATATTTTATTTTATTTTTAATTGCAAAAATTGTCATAAATAAATAATGTACCAATTTATTTAAGGAAAACTATATCAAGTTTCAAGTACTACTTCCGGTTTGCGGATTTCAACAGTATTCGTATTGTAGAGACCCTGAAACGTGCTTATCCACCAAAAACTCGTACTCGAAAATTTTGACCCATTACAATACCTCTCTTATAGAATATGAGGCGAGAGGTAAAAATATAACTAGTTGTAGTATCAGACGAGGTACGTCATAAAAAAGGCCTATAAATGGCTATGACGCTATGACTATGATCTGTGTCGTCATCAACGAATATTTTTACATTTACACTTTGTGCTCGCGAAGAAGAGTCCTATCTATTTACATGCATTTGTGCTTGAAATACAATGTTACAGAGGTTTTGATCTAGATCTAAGGACAGATTTTCGCGCAATTTACATACTTTTATATTTGCAGTTAGTTTAAGGTTTAAACTAGGTTCGTCTAGTGTTGAAATTTTGAATTGTATTATATTGTAATTGCTGTTGAAAACAGACTTTTTTGAAAAATTTCTCAATTTTTTTTTTCGATTTAAGACAAAATAAACAAAAAACTATCACTAGACGAACATAGATACATTACTTAATTTTGTAATAGTTTTTGAATGAAGTTTATATGTTATGTAGATTCTGAGATGATTTTATTTCTGTAACACTTTTTGAAGTCATAGAACGGGTGTAAATACTGCTGTTAAAAAGACCAGACTACACGATTTATTGCGGCTGATTTTCCTTTATTGACGGCTACACTACACTAAGAGTAAAATGCCTCTTTAAAAATGCATATTCGGTTTTAGAGCCGCAATTTAAATTTGACACATGGCCCCAGAATAAACAGTTGCTACTCAATTTCATTTCGCATGTTCATTTGTCAAAAAACAATAAAAGCTGAAAATCCAGACCACTTCGACACAAATCAAACCAAAAGACAAATTAAATTTTAACGACTATTTAAACTCCGACGACAGTCCCTAATAACTAAACCTGTTCCTTGTCTATTTTTTTATGTCTCAAATTTTTTATCGCTGATCTAGGGCGGCGCTGTAAACCAGCGGTACCTTAATGAGGGGACGCCCGTTTATACGCCCACGAATTTTTTGCCCCTTTGGCTAGGACTGCATAATATTATGATGAATCGGCTTTATATAAAAGATTAGATTAGATTAGATTAGATTTATTTGCAATCGGGAAAAATCCCATACAAAAGATTGACAACAATTAGTGTACATTGTAGACATATTACATAAAACATTCATTAGCATAATTTATAAATTAACGAAAATAATAATTAATATTTTATCAACAGCAATAACCCATACACATAAACTTCTTAATAATAACAATATCTATTAACTAAATAAATTGGAAACCTTAAACCAGATATAATATAATAATAAGTGATTTATACATTGCGAACAACATAAAAAACCCTAAATGTATGAATCCTATGAAGGAATAAACATTTAACACCACAAAATAACAACAGAAGAATAATCTGTTATATTAATATAACTTTACTCGTTCAAACAAAAACTACGTAACTTAAGGGCAGAAATTGTGTAATAACAAATGCAATTTATTTTATCCATATTTATGTCTTTAAAAAAATACGAAAAATTAGGTTGGTTTATATTCTGAATATTAAATTTGCGCAAGTATGTTTGCCTTAAATTTTGAAAAATTGGACAGATTACATAAAAATGATATAAGTCCTCCGCTTCTTGTAAATTACATAATGAGCACATCTCAGAGTATTGAATTTCATATTTTATACATTTATAAAAAATTTTTAAACTTTTACTGCTGGAAAGCCTTAATTGACAAATTATTTGGTGCTTGAAGATAGGCAACTTTAGTAGCAAGTATTCTTCAGTGCAGAAATTATTTTTAATTAATTTGTAATTAGCACTGAAGGAGGAAGATACTAGCCTGTTGAGGTCTCGTTGAATTAAAGTATTTTTGAAAGAGTCTATAACTTTCTTAATTTCACCACATGTAATATACTGACATACAGCTGTTATTTCAAGACCCAGTTGAGTAAAAAATTGCTTAATTTGACTAACCCAGTTAAGTTCAATTTTGTTATTAGGGAATTTATCTAAATCTAAGAGTCTATTATATATAATTTTTGGGATTCTATCATCTGTCATTTTAAGGATTGCTGCACGCCACTTTAGAACTCTATTCCAAATATCTGCCGCCAAATGTATTGTACCCGTTTCAAGACGAATATAATAGCCAGGAGTATTAATTGGGAGCCGGAGAACTGATTTTATATATTGTGCTTGAGCTTTCTCTGCTATTTCCGTGTATTGCGGCCCCCAGATTTCTGCCATGTACAACGCCGTGGCATTGGTAATTGAGACAAGCATTTTAATTTTTTCCTCCCACCCCTCGGATCTCCCTTTGCTAAGTACGGATCTAGCACATTGACTAGCTCTCACCGCTTTCTTATAATTTTCACTAGCTGCTGCACCGAATTTTCCAGAGGAAGAAAATATAGTACCCAAATAATTGAATGTACTTACAACCTCTACTATTTTATTTTTAAAATAAAAAGGACCAGAGTTTTTCGGTCTACCTTTGTAGAAATGTAAAATTTTTGATTTATCTGTATTAACCTCTAAAGAGTTTAATTCACAGTATTTATCCAGTAAATTGAGTTTTCTTCTTACATCAACTGGCGAGTCGCATAAAATAACTAAATCATCTGCGTATGCTAAAATGAGAACATCATTGTGACCGTCTATATTTATTCCTATCGCTCCATTTTTATAAAAGTATTCCCAGATATCGTTGATAAATATAGAGAAAAGTATCGGTGAGAGTATTTCGCCCTGTAAAACACCTTGTGTAATTTCGATTGGATTAGAGACTGCATTGTTTAGTTTTATTTGCATGGTGGCATTGTTGTAAAGGCTTTGACAAATTCTTATTAGTTTGGAAGAGAGACCAAAATTATGCATTTTGTGCCATAATATATTGTGGTTCACCGTGTCGAACGCTCTCCTTAAATCAATAAAAATTGCATACGCATCCTGCCTTTTTAAACGTAATCTTATATGTATTATTGATGAGAGTGTAAATATGTTATCTCTAGTACCTCTTTTTTGCCTGAAACCTGACTGACATTCGTTTAATAAATTGTTGGATTCGCACCAAAATTGAATTCTGGAGTAAAGAATTTGAGTGAATAGTTTACAAATGGCATTCAACAAAGCAATTCCTCGATAATTAAGTGGGTCCATAATGTTTCCCTTTTTGAAAAGAAGAAACATATGAACATTTGACCATGAATCAGGGATTTTTTCAAGACTGAAAATACTATTAAAAAGATTTAGCAAGTAATGCTGCCATTCTGGAGAAAGGTACTTGAAAAACTCGTTCGACAATCCATCAGAACCTGGAGCCTTGTTCAGCTTCGCTTTATGCAAGCTTATATCCAATTCATCAAAAGTAATGGCTGAGTCTAAGAAAGGGTGAGCGCAGTCTAGAAATGATACAGATGATCTTGTGTTTGTTTTAAATAGATCCCTGAAAAAGTCCTCCCAATCCGTTATATTAATGTTATTTGTATTTACTTGCTTCGGCTTGAGAGAATTAATAACGGACCAGAATTCTTGAACATTACTTGTATTAGCCAATTTTTGTTTTATTTCCTGAAAGTAATTGTATTTACAGCCTTTGACAAAATTTAAATACCGTTTTTTATCAGCTAGGTACTGCTCAAGATTTTTGTTTGATGCATCTTTATGGTAGCATTTTAAACTCGTGTGACAAGAATTTTTAAGCTTGTAACATTCTTTGTTAAACCACGACTTGTGAGAGCTAAGATTTAGTTTGGGGTTATTGATACTTTTATTAATTTTCACCATTCCAGCTTTGCATGCTGACTCTTTTATAGCCTCATTGAGATTTGTTGCTAGTTCATTTGGATTGTCACTATTGAAGTAAATATTATCAAGTTGGTTTAAATATGAGTTATATAAGTTTGCGTTTTTTTGATCAAATTTAAATTTAATATGAAATTTCGGGGAAGGGATAATTGTGCGGTTGTAATAATTATTATCATTAATTAAATCTTTTAAAATTAGTGTGCAAATACTGTGACTGGAATTACAGATTGTTGGTTTCATCTGAAAAGATTCTACTCGATCCAATGAGTCCAAGTTTATCCAAGCTAGGTCAATGGTGCTTTTTCCAGTAGTACTAATGAAAGAAAATTTACCTGGGATATCGTTTTCTGTTCGTCCGTTTAGCAAGCAAATACCCAAATTTTCCATACAGTCCACCAATTTTCTACCTCTTGCATTATTAGTCACATGCAATGACTCCCTGTTATTATAAACATTCGGCGGCAGAAAGATGTCTTCAAATAATAGTTGGTTTAAATTCCCTACGTGGGCATTAAAATCCCCCACAATTATATAGGAGTGAGATTTGTAAGTTAAAATAAGATCAGATATGAAATCTGAAAGCATATCAATACATGAGATATCTAAACTGGGTTTCAAATATGTGAAAACAATTAGATACTTTATCCCTTTTACTACCAACTCTATAGTTAGCCATAAATTAGTATTATCAATTAACTTTGTTTTTATATCGTTATTTTTTCTAATTAAGATCACGAGACCTCCACTGGCTCTACCCATACATTTTTCTTGAATTGCTGCACTGCAACAAAAAACATTATATTCATACATAAAATTAGGTAAATAAGCTAAATTATATTTCAACCATGTCTCACACAAACATATCACATCTCCTTCTAGTATTTTAGTTTTTGCGTCTTCATCTAGGTTATATAAATTATTTATACCATTAATGTTCCAAAATACTAGAGTGAGACGCGTTGTTTTCTTTTTAGTAGCTCGTGGTATTAATCTGGCTTGCTTTGCATCATTACAAGAGGGCCCTGCTGCTAGTGATGGGCCTTCTGGAGCTAGTCAAGAAGATTTTGAACTGTCGCCATCTTCCTTGCTGTTTTGATTATTGGATTGGAGCGCATTTTGTTTAACCATTTTCTCCGGTTGTTTCGTTTTATCAGGAGTGTCTTCTGATGGTTCACGTCCCCTCTTACTATGCGTGTAAAGTTTGTTTCGGTAAATTGAAACTTTAAGTCCTTCTGCTTGGAGCTTCCTTTTCTCATCGCGAAGCGATTTTTGAAGAAGCTGCTCGTTTTTTGTCAAATATAAGCTAAGAAACAAGCTTGTATCCTTTAATAAATATTTCTTCTGAAATACTTGATCTCGGGTTCTTACGGCGGTAAATTGGATAAGTACAGGTCTACAATTACTGCTCTTCTTCCCAAGTCTAAAAGCGTTGTTTATATCGATTATTGTTAATACTATTTCCAGCTTATCATTTAAAGTTTGGATGAGTATATTAATAAGGTCAGAGTTGCTAACTTCATCTTCTACGAGGCCAGAGAGAATCAGTTTGTTTTTATTTATAGTTTTTTCCAGGCTATCTATGCGAAGCTGGTATTCTTCTAACTTAGATTCCATAGCCACAATCTTATCCGAATTGATCCTTATTGTATCGGAAAATACTGTGAAATCTGAGTTTAATTTTTCTACTTTATTCTCAATAACATCTAAACCCTGTAGTTTTGCTAGTATTTGATCCAGTTTGCCATCCATTGTAATAATCACGTTGATACTGAGAGGTTATGTTATCCAGAATTGTACTTTAGATAGAGTACAACAACAACAAAAATTTGTGGAATCGGCTTTATATAAAAGGATGTCATTTTATCATTTGTTATTTTTTGATAGCCTTTGTTTTTGAATGTTATCTATATTTGTGATTTGTGACACAGGAAAATAAATCACTGAATGTGATTATATAATAATTATATAATGCTATGACTGTTTGAAATATTATGCTGTTTTTGTTTTTGATAACAATTTGCTAAGACTGGCATGTTCAATCACAGAGGCTCATGTGGTTTAGAGTTGCAACGAATATTAGGCAACTATTCGGTATTCTGACTATTCGGCAGGTTTTTCATTATTCGGCCGAACACCGAATATTACTTTACTATTCGGCCGAATACCGAATAGTTTGGCGTCACATGTAACATACAATACTTAAACAGCGATTGTCTTTAACGGTCTCCTGCAAGTGCTTTTATTTACATATTTCATTGACAGACAAAAAATATATGTCTATTCATGAGGTTTTATTAAAAAAAGAAAAAAGGCAAAAAATGTATTTTATAATTTTGATAAAAATGCAAACGCCAGGAAGATGCAAATCTAGAAATTAGAAAAATTATAGTCAAACCGGAGACTCATGAATGGTATTGGTTTAGTTCGACCTAATGTGTGTACAGGGCATAACTTAGGCCTAGGCACAAAAGGCACGTGCCTAGGGGCCGTAAATATTTGGGGCCCGCAGCCCGTTAATCGTAATTTAAAAAAATGTGTTTGGTAAGTGCCATCTTACATTTTACAAAGAAAGTTTTAATAAAAATTAATGAAAAACGTGTTCAATTATGCCAACCAGGACAAAAATATAAAAATTACAACAACTATTAAATGTACTATATTTTTAAATTTTTTTGTTGATTGTTGTTCATAAGTAGGTAATTTGTTTTCCTATGTGAATTAAAGACTGAGAAAGAAACTTTTTTATTTATTGTTTCACATGAAAAAATGAAAACATGCAGCTTCAATTTTCTTGAAAACATGTAACTTGCAATTTAAAATCATTTGATCTTGAATCCTTCATACGCTAAGGGGCCCGTCAAATATTTTTGTCTAGCGTCCGAAAGTAAACAAGTTAGGTTGAAGAGACAAACTAGTTTTCTAGATTTGCATCTTCCTGATGTGGTTGCATCTTCTTATGTTTTCATCTTCCAAAGGTTTTCATTTATGCCGAATCTAAAACTCTAGATTTGCATTTTCCTGTGAATGAATCTTGTAGTGCAGGTACTTTAAACGTATAAATGTTCTAGATTTGAATCATCTTGTGCTTTGTGCTGCGCGCATTTTTCTGTGTATGAATATTCTAGAATTTTTAAGTAGAATGGACACTCTTGAACTCTTGTAGAGGAAATATTGTCAAAACCATATAGCCGACAGGTCAACACACAACATCACTTTTAGCTTTCAATTATTTAAATAATTTAATGTCCTCGGGTATTAAGTGCATCGTTAAGGCATTTTGCTATTTTGAGAATAGTGGAAACCCATGTTAAGAGAGCAATGATTTTATTATAGAAAATTTAAACTTGATGTAAATATACCTACATATAATCACAAGACATATGCACTTTACTTGCACAACGAATGCACGCTATTTTAAGCATATTTACTGTTCATTTAAGATACAAGATGCTATGCTAATTTTAACCATGCGGTTAGCATAGCGCCAGTATTTTGTACATTTAACTGAAATATTTTTTAAAGAATTTTGTGGCAGGTAAAGTTTTTTCTAATTACAAAAATATTGAACTATTATCGTTTATTTAATGATGATCTCTGTTAAATGTTAAAGACCTTTTCCGGTTTAACGATGATTTACCTTAATGTATAGAACCACGGCCAGTGGTTAGCTCAGCGGTAGAGGGTCCGCCTAGCATGCTAGCGGTCCCCAGTTCAATTCCCAGCATAACCGACAATAATACCACTGGGTCCGAATGGTTGGATTCCACTATAATAACATCTACCATCCTGTAATTGGAAGTTAATTCTGTAGGTTGGTTACCATCATAAATAATCTAGATTGATCAGTATTTTCTTAGAATAGCCTCTATAAGTTGAAGTTGTTATTCAACAATTTTTTAGCTGATGGACAGATGTGCCTAATACGAAACCATGTTACCACAAAAACTCTATATTTATATAAGATAAGATAAGTTTAAGTACATCGCTTGACATGACACTGAAAATTAATATAATACTACATGTTTACAATAATGACTTACAAATATTTTTATTTAAAAATAAGCGTTACGATACTATAATAGAAGTTATATCAATTTTAATTGTCATATATTATTTTCTTCATGACACTTAAAGGATATAGTATCACTCTGTTTACGAAGTAAATAATGACTATTTTTGTAATTTGTAAAGTAAATAATTGTTGCGCAATATGAAGCAAATTTTGCAGTATGCAAAAATTAACACAAATTATATTGTCATTAAAGTACAGGTCAAGTTAATTACAATAAAAATCATTGCATATTTTATCTTTTTACATGAGATTGTCTATCATATTCATGAGAAAAATGACTCAACATGTTGTGTTCTTTTAAATCCCATTCACTCGGTTTATGAATGTTATTTAATGGCACATAAAGTTAAAGAATAAATCTATGTTTAGCCGTTTTCAAATTTCAAAGTAATATTAGAATACGAAACATATAAATAAAATATAATTTATAAATTTAATTTATGTTTCACCATTCATCAATGAACAATGAGAATCATTTAATAAACGTTTGTAATATTTTATATAGAAGACTAAAGAATAATGACATTTTTGTTGCTGGTAACCATTTTAGGATTAACTCCCAATTACAGAATTGGAATCCAACCACTCGGACTCAGTGGTATTATTATTTTCATGGCACTAAAATAATAGTACCTACCTGTATTATTTAACGAGCACATAATGTAGGCTATAATTCAAGAGGATGAAAGTTTATGCACGAGCTGAAGGCGATTGTATAATCATCCGAGTTAATAATAGTCATTATGTGCAAGTCAAATACGACGTTTTATCTAAGACTTTTTAAATAGGTAAAACATTTCTTTACAAATTTGTATTCATAAAAATATTAATTTAACCTCACATTTTGATGTGATGGCAGTGATAATAGTGTTGAATAATGGACTCATAATACAATAGTGTTCAATTATGTATTTATAAACAATAGTGTCTTATGGAGGGGTTTACAGTTACGTACATAATGAATGTATTATGCAATGGACGTACATAAAATAGTAATTTACATTATACTTAAGTAAAGTAGATTTATTTTACCACGCGAGGTTTTAAATGAAACGAGTTAATAATAGTCATTATGTGCAAGTCAAATACGACGTTTTATCTACGACTTTTTAAATAGGTAAAACATTTCTTTACAAATTTGTATTCATTAAAATATTAATTTAACCTCACATTTTGATGTGATGGCAGTGATAATAGTGTTGAATAATGGACTCATAATACAATAGTGTTGAATTATGTATTTATAATACAATAGTGTGTCTTATGGAGGGGTTTACAGTTACGTACATAATGAATGTATTATGCAATGGACGTACATAAAATACATTATACTTAAGTAAAATAGATTTATTTTACCACGCGAGGTTTTAAATGAAACGACGCGAAGCGGAGTGCTGTAATATAACCGAACGATAATAATACGTATTATATTTTTGATCCACATACCTGTTTATTTAAAATATCTATTTTCTATGAGGTTAAGGCGGTTGCGCAGTCAAATTATAGGTTTTGCTGAACGGTCTGTATTACTTTAATAAATAAAGATTTAAATTATATATCTGAATGGATAAATTGAACACTTTTTGAATTTTGTATTCCAGAAAATTAGATTTAAAATGTATTAACACCAGCCGTCAAAATAGCGAAAAACAACATGCAGTTTTCCCATAAAATTGGTTTAAACGATAAGATTTTTTAAACAAATAAGACGTTTTCGAAAAGCTTGAAGTTGTCCTCTTTTTGCTCTAATGCCACTTTTTTGAATTTTTATGCAGGATTGTATTAAAATACACATGAAATATTCATAAAATTCGACATGTTTAGCCGTGCACATAAAAAAATTGAAGAAAAAACTAAAAAAACTGGCATTAGAGCAAAGAGGGAGCATCCTTAAACTTTTCAAAAATATCTTAGTTAATTCGAAAATTTCAATTCTTAATTCAATTTTAATTGGAAAACTAAACATACTTTTCACCATTTTAACGGCTAGAAGCCAACCACTTTAAGTAAGATGCATTTTTAATATTTGCACTAAAATTGACTTTTGTCAATTAATCTTGGAACTTGGAACAACTATTAAGACAAATGTCAAATTTAAATTAAAGTATATATTTCAGACTCTGAACAATAAATTGTGTAAACTAGCGTTATTGTAGCCTGTATTTTTATTACAAAGCAACTTTTTTTAAATAACCTCTACTGGGAAAAGCTTCAAAAAACTCGTTTTTTACCGAACCGCCGAAGTAAAGAAGTATGTACTTATGTGTAAAATCATAAATTCCATAGACGTCAACGATGTGTGATTGTTATTTAGACTTTAGGAGGCCAAATTTATATTAATAATAATTCATATTTAAATTTCATAATATTTAAATATAGGTTTTGGTTCTACACTAATTATAAATATAAAATTACAAAACATTTCTATTCTGCGTACTCATTATATTATAATGTATGAATCAAATTAAACTGTAACTGTCCTTGGGAAATATTTATGATCGACATCTTCTAATGTTTGTAATATTTTGTTTTAAAATCACCAATAATTGCATAATTCATTGCTCTCTTACAGTTGCCTTGGAAACCAGTTTAGCTGTTTTGCTTGGTTTTTGTTTCATTACCATAGAAACGATATGGACAGGTCAGTTTCTTGCTAATTGAACTAACTCTTCATTCATACAAACAACACTGACATGCTTTAAGTAAGGTTAAATAGCAGAAATTCCTTCATGACACGCAGATTTTCTGATTTTCTGTTGAATTATAAATAAGTATTAGATCGATGACAGGTTGCTTCAAATAGTCAACGTCTGGAAAATTATATACCTTAACAGGAAGTAGTCAAGATGGCGTACCTTGATGTATGAAATAATTGTCGGGAATTTATATCCAATCCAAACAAAATGATCTGCAAAATTGGTGTGTAATTTATTTCTTATTTCAGGAAGGAAACGACCTTCTACCATTTAATACACTGATTATTTTTATTTTTTAAAAGAAGAATATAATAAATTATATTGTACTTCGTTAACAGCTTCTACTTATTTGTGGTACTTTAAGCCTCTGGTTTACATTATACTTTTTTCGGCTAGAAATTAAATTTTAGATTTTTTTGACTATTTGACGTTTAGGATAAGCCTTAATTGTTCTTAATAAAGCTGTAATTAATTTTTAAAGCTAGTATGACGTAGATGTATAGCTGAAAATCTTCTCAGACCATGGGGCTTTAATTAAAATGTACTCATGTAAAATCAACTGTTTCTAAATGTTACAAAATATAAAATACAATTTGGTAGTTTCTTTATTACTGTAAGTAAGAATACACGTGAAACGCATTATTGTGACGTAGATGTATCGATACGTAAAATCTCAAATATTTAAAGAACTATTAACTTTTTGAAAACTTTTTTCATGGCAATTACTCATTTTTGAGGTCTCCTTTCTATATAATTGACTGGATTGCTAATTTGCTACTATGGTAAAGTACCTTAGGAAATCGTAAAAAAAAAATCATGGACGAATCCATTCGTCCGAACCTTAATCCGTGCGAAGATCTTTGAAATTCAAAGCAGCAACGGAGAGATTCTACTACATTTAAGACGATCAAGTAGTCAGCTTCAAGCATTCGAGTGCGATTTAATTGCAAGACGATCAAGTGGTCAGTTCGAAACATCCGAGTGCGATTTAATTGCAAATTACAATTTAACGACAATCCACTGTCGACCGAGAGACTTGAACCACGGAACTCCGGGTTCGAAAGTCATCACATACAGAGAGCTTAAACTATGGCTTAAACCCACGCAGCTATTGCTTATAAAAAATATTTATTGTTTATTTTTAGTTTACTAATGCTTACTCATCGGTCTGAAGAAAACGGTAGTCAGTAGCAAAAATTGAAAGGAAGTACCCTACCTGAAACAAACCAGAAACTTCAGTAAAATTATCAAAGCAACAATTTAATAAATTTTTAAATTATTATAAAAGTAATCATTTATTTAAATTATAATACTTTTTTATTAAAAGTATCATAAAATACCTATAAAACATGGCATGGTTCTAATTTCTAATAATTATATTTTCGAGCAATTATATTAATAGGTAATTCAAATAATGCAAAACCTTTTCTTGTGTTATTATATTATTTTCATATTTTATGCAAAATTCTAAAGTCCATTTACATAAGCATTTAGTTTTAATGTCTATACATTTGTGTTTACGTTTAAGAAAGCTGGAATACATCTAACTAAATACGGATATTCACAGTGCATAAAATTGGGACGTGTGAATGCTCCTATTTAATTACATGAATTTAAACTTTTTTAAACATGTAAACCTTAAGAAGTCCATCTACCTCCTAAAATCCAGCATAAAATGTACTTACGTAGTGAGTGTTTTGTGGTACAGTACAATATAATTGTAAAATATCATTCCAACAAGGATTATATACTTACTTAAAGGATGAATTAACAGTTGTGCTTAATGTGAAACACATCAATACATAATTATGTAAGGACCAATATGTCATATTTTAGCGTGCAGAATAATTTATATCATTAAAAAATGTAAGCAATTCCGTTTTACATATTGGTTATTAATGAACATATTAGCATAAATCTAATGGTCAGAGAGATTCCAATCTTTCCACTGTCATGTTCCATGTGCGTTTAGTCACTGTTCATTTACTGCTATTACACATTACACGGCTGGTGTACCTACATATTACAATATTGTAATGTTTAGGATAGTGTAACGAGGTTTTAATAATAACTTGCGTGGCCAGAGCGTGAAGAAGTCAACTTACGTTCAACAAAATTATATGAAGAGCTGTGCGTTCAACTTTGTGATGACCACCGGATATAAAAATATGAGCAAGGGTGCAACAGGATACATTTGGGGTCACTACCTATTATGGAAGAGTTAAACAATGAACGGGTAAAAACTGTAATGTGTTTTAAATATTATACTTCCTTAATTTCTTTTGAAACTATTATTAAAAGAATACAGTGGTCTATCAAAATAAGGTGTCGTATTATTATAACGTGTAACGATAATAAGGTTTATGTTTATACATTCTTCTATTTAAAACTTAGTTTAATTAGTTTAATGTTTGTAGATTGTATCTATTGTTTTAATAGCTATATAACATATTTCGACTTAATCTAGATATTTGATATAAGCTCAAAAAATTGTAAACACGTCGCAGGTTAGTTATAATTAGAGTGCGGATTATAATGCATTTGCATATATTGTATTGATTGTATTATTATGCATATTAGTATTTTTATAATTTTTTTGCATATTTCAATATTTTTTACATAATATATTTCTTAAAAATGCATATTTTGTACCTTTTCACACAAAATTTCAATTTTTAAAATTTTTATATAGGTATGTATAAAATTTATAATCTCTCAAATTTGATACCACCTACAGTAGTGTTTTTTTATTTTAAAGGTAGGTAGGGACACAAGTCGTATTGCAGAAGATAAAGATACGTTGTTTTGTTTATTTTATATAATATTATTGTGCATTATTGACAAAATGTAGTATTTTTCTGATTTATAAAAATAAATTATTGGTAAAATGAATAAAATAATGTTGCATATCAACATATACATATTTGTAAAATATTGCATTTTTGTTTAATTTTCTGCATATTATATTGAGCATATTTTGGCCTTATTTCAATGCATATTGCATGCATATTTTGATCATATTTGCCTGCATATAATCCGCACTCTAGTTAATATATGACTCGGCAAATAAAGTCTTATCATTTTATTACACAAACCGAGGCTTTCGCTAGAAACTTTAAACTGAACTAAATAAACAACCCTTTGGTACAGTGGTATCGCCCACCCTGGAATCAGTTATGATCACTAAATTTTGTTATATTTTAGGAATAGTCATAAAATTATAATAATTTCAAAGGCCTTAATTTTTTTTATTATCCTGCCGACGCCCATGTTTTGGTACAAACTCTAATGCACTGAATTAAATAAAAATCCAATACTCTTCTTAAGTCTTAAATATTCGGTTTTAGTATAAAATCAAATTGAACTGAACTAAATAAACAAGCCAATATCCTTCTTGAGTCCCACATACTCAGTATTGGTTGATTGAACTGAACAAAATTAAGAACCTTATAGGTACATTTCTTGAGTGAAATAAAATGATGTGACGTTGTTTGATAAGGCCTTGTTCACACGAAGATTCTATGAAAATTCTTTCAAGATTCTCAATATTGAATAAAATAATTCTAGTAAGAATTACCTGTTAAATTGCGGTGCCGCTAAAATGAATCTTCAATGAGTCTTGAATAATTTATAATTTATTGATTGCTTTAAAGTTTAAATCCATGAATTTATTTTTGCCAAGATCCAGAGTTTTGAAAAAATTTTCATAGAATCCTCGTGTGAACAGCGTGAACAGGGTCTAATATGCCTATAAATGCCTCGGCTTTTTATAAAAAGGTTAACTTTACAATCTGCCTACTGCCTATGACAAACACACAAAGTATAGTCTATTTTTAAGTCAGATTTAAATCATAAAATTACTAGGATTTTCGTAAAATCTTTATACCAAAAACAAATAAGAATGAATTTCAGATGATATTACTTGTTCCAAAGTTCCAAATAATATTTTGACAGCAAACAACAACATGGGGCAGATTAATTTAACATTTCGATGTGATAGTAGTAAAACCAGCAGTGTTCCAGCCAATCAAAAACACAGAAATTAGTTTAGAATTTTGTTTTTACTCCTTCTATTTATAAACAGAAACAGACTATAGCTTGATTTGCAAATTTTCGTATGGAAGATTTTCCAAATTAAATATTGCATTAATTGTAGGTATAACTAGATTCATTCTTTCAAAAATGAATATGCAATGAATCAAGATATCAAGAAATAACTACACATATCTCCACATGCAATATTTTATGGCGGGACGGAATCGTATATATTTTTCGCTAGAAGAGCTCTGTGAAACTTGTTTATCATCATCTATGACATTATCAGTGTTCCAATATCAAATGTGTATTCTGTACTGTATGTTGTTGTGTACTCAGTAAATTAAAGTGTAATATAAGAGCCCAGATGTATTGAATACACAACAATTTAAGAATATATGCGCGGGTCAAGTACGTGTCAATTTATCTAATTGCTCTTATTAAAACATATGGCTTTCTGAATCAGAAATGATGGGAAAGAATTATTAAAAATTTACCAAACAAAAACATTTAAACGAAAATAAAAATGAGAACTCTTGAGTTTGTTCTTATTATTTATGGCTTTTATCACAGTAAAAAAGTATTTAACAAATTACTCCCAACCTATTAATTCTATAAATCTACAAAAAAATACCGTATAAAGACAAAGAAAAAAAAATCTAGCTACGTTGTCGATTTTTTTAAATTTTTATTATTATTATTATTTATAAACAATTAAATAATAATAATTCTGAAATAAAAACTCTTCGTAACTATGATTGCATTGTAAATTTAAATGTTTGTATCACATTATTATATAAAATTTTGAAATAGTCGAGTAATTTGTTAAATAAATTTAAAAATTGCATGCGCGCTAGACAATCAAATTGAGTATTTTCTAAACAAGAATGGAGCGAAACATAGCAATTAGATAAATAGAGACAACATGTGTGCTCATAAAACATAGGCTGTCAGCGCGGGTACCTGAAATAACGGGGATTTGTGATCTAGCAGCGCTGAGCGATAAAACCCTCTTAAGGCAGAATATTTATTAATATATCGAATGTATGAAGATATGAAGATATATTGAAATTTTGTCCGTACGAAATGTAAATCTGGAAATAGGGTAATGAAGTATTTTCGTCTGTTGTAGAAAAAATATTGTGCGTACTTTGAAAGTATCTTGCTCTTGCATAATTACTGGTTAATACTCAGTTTTCTGTTCTAAATATACAAAAATAACAACTATTATGCAATAAATTCAGTTATTTAAAATGAGCACGAATACCTATAATAATGTAAATATGAAACTATGAAAGTAAACTAAAATGAACAGTAGTACTACTGCTGCCATCTTTTCATCACAATGCGAACTATAATTATAAATTAATACAGATATCTTTATTATTTCAACATAAATCATTATCAAATGTAAAAGGGGAAAAAATGATAAGAATAGTCATCTCTTCCTTCTCGAAATGAAAAACTATGAACATGAACATAGTATAGTAGGTATACTGATTTATATCATTTTTAAAATACCGTACCTTTTTTCAGACGTAAATTAAATTAATTATTATGAGTTCTGGAAATTTCTTTCAAACTAGAAATTAAAATTAGCAATGGGCTTCTTGCATAATTATTTTTATTAAATATTTTTGAAGATGAGATAAACACTAGGGATCTGTGTTGTTTATTTTCACAAAATTGCTATCAACAAGTCTAAAAGTAATTAATGAAAATTTAATAATATAATATTATGTGACATAGAATGCTGCCATATCTCCTATACAAAATAATGACGTCACATCAAAATTTCTTTCTCAATTTACGAAATAACATGATTTTAAAAAAATAAAATTTGTATTTTTACCAATGTTTTACTAAACATTAGTTTCATAGTGATAAAAATCTCATTTTCAGTTCTCTGCAAGTAGCCCATTACCTATAATTTAAATTTTGTAAAATTATCTGCCTAAAATAATTATAGAAATTATAAATGTCAGACCAGAGTAACAATACCTGCATTAATTCAATTAAAAATAATTAATATTTTCTTTGTTTTCAATCTATATTTTAATGGTAAATTATTACTCAGCTAGTGCATAATTTTCTTCAGTGAGCATTAAATTAGCAATTAACAAATTATACAGTAGGTTTTTTTTTATAAAACAAGTATATAAACATGATTTAACAAACAGTGAATAATCATATAATTTCATACCAACAGATTTTCTGCTCCAAAGATGATGAAGATGATGTTATTTTTATTATGTTTGGTTGTTATTTGCAAATCTACATTGGTATGCATAACTTACATAAAATCGTTAATTTAGAATAAGCTTTTTAATTACTTTATTTTGATTTGTGTATAAGATTCTTGCTGTTTACAATAAAATTAATTAGAAATTGTAACTTTCAGGCGATCTCAGATGAATTGGAAAGATTTTTCAAAACAGTTCACGATAAATGTAAACTCGAAACTGGAGCTACAGAAGGTAAGATAATAGTTATTTGTATATTAAGAGCGTAAAGTGACTCTTTGTTACTCGCGCACGATAATTGCAGCGCGAACCGAAGGTGAGAGCTGCAATACTGCAAGAGAAACAAAGACACTTTACGCTCGTAATACACACATAATTTTATCTACGACTAAAATTATTTGTTATAATAATAGTAATCAGTTAGTTCAATCTGCGTTCAATAAATTTATGTTTTATCCGTAACCATGACGATACCAATAATATCGAAATAAATAAATAAAAATCTGACGTGGCCATCACACAACCTTCCGCCATATCTACACTTTAAACAGAAATGTATACGTACAATCCGGTGCCCATTTAAAATATAGAAATAAAAATCTAAAATATTCAAACACAGAAATTAGTATCATCTGAATCAAAAGATTCATTCACACGAAAACTCTTCTGCGTTGAAGCCATCCTCCGTTCAATTACTACATTTAATATCTGACTTATGACTTATATGGCGCTAGTATGTCAACTTGTCACCCGTCTCACCTGTCAATATTTTTTACGCAGAAACAAAAATCAACCGAACATGGATTACAAGATTTCAACTTTTTATCTGATAAATTTATTTTTTAAATTTTACTGCAGTTCTTTAATGTTACCAGATAAAGACAATTTTTTTATAACGTGAGTTGCAAATAACTTTGCTTCTTATTCTTATTACAAATAAATATTATATTTATTCAAATTTATATAAATTTTTGACAATTATCTTTTTCAATCTTCAAAAAATATCACTTCCGGTGAAGATATTTGTACCAAAATCTAATGAGCTCTTCCTATTCGTATACAATTGTAAAATACCAAATATCAAAATTTTTGGGTACTTCGTATTTGAGTTATGCGACATCCGGCATCGGCCCGGACCACACACATACACACACACGCACACACACACACACACACACACACACACACACACATACATACAGACATCATCGAGAAACTATCAAAAATGAGTTGTAAGGACCCTAATTCGTGCTCATCCACTTAAAACTCACAACCCGATTTTTTGCATGATTCCAATACCTTCCTTTACAGGTAAGCGGAAGGTAAAAAAATGTGTATGATTCTGTCATTTTATTTTATGTAATAAAAAAGTACTTTATTACGCGTTGTCATAGGAGACGCGCAATAAAATGTTTTTTTGCTTGGTCCTCAGTAACAATCAACTTTATGTTGCCAATTGAAAGCATAAATATAAACTTTTCATAGTAGTCGTAGATAAAATATATTTAAAGACTGCTAGATAAACGCTTAAAAATATCAATTTTAAGAGTCAATTCACAGCTCGGACAACGGTGGTACCTTTGCAGAAGACGACGAATACAAATGCTATTTGAAATGCACTATGGTTGAGCTGGGGACGGTAAGTAACATTACTTATTTACACCCACGTCAACATCAAATCAGAAATCCGTGAAAGCACGCAAACCTAGATCTAAATCGTTAATTATTATTGAACAATTTAATTTATCTATGAATCTATTAAAATATTCATTCATGTTTTTTTGCAGTTTTAACGGTAAATAACAAGAAAATATTATAAAATTATCCAACTTCTTTTTTGACCAATAAAATTTCTTTTATTTTAGTTTAATGGTGGAATACATCCTATGTCAAAACCGTTTTCCAAAATCTTTGATACTTTTTGAGGAAAAAGCGTAACAAGAAAATTTTACAAATTTGTAAAAAAAATCACATCAATGTTTGTTGACAAATATAAAAATGTTCATATGATTATGAATTTTCATTGCGATTTTGTTGAATATTTACAATTTTACCCTTAAAGTATGGTATTAATATGGAACGTTGTTTTTTTTTTCAGATGAATGAACACGGAGAAGTAGATGTTGATGCTGCTATTGCTAAACTTCCTCCAGAAATGGTGGAAATTGGGATTGATCATTTCGTTAGAACTTGCAGAACCATAAGTAAGACAATAAATTAAAGTCTAAGCTCAAAGTTTTAATAAAATAGCCCTTCAAGTAATTTTTCAACCTTTATCGTCACAGTTGATTACATAGTCACTTTAATTTTGATACATTTGATTATAAAAAAAACTTACATTCTTTGTAGTTTAAATAAAATAATATGTAATATGTTTAGAAGGCGCTAACGACTGTGAAACAGGCTGGTTGACTTTAAAATGTTACCAAAATATAGACCCTATTGTAAGTATAATAATAATTACTTCCACAATATGTTTTTTTCATTTTATTTTACTTTTTATATTTTGCAGAAGTTCATAACAATTTAAAAACTGTATGCGTTGTGTCACAGTTCTCTGAAGTATTTAAGAACATTATTTACAATGCAGTTGAAATTGTTTATTAGAAAAATATCTTTAATGTGTATGTAATAATGTAGTAACAATAAAGTTGTAATTTACTTAATTAATATGTACGTTATTTTTTGGTTCTATTTTATTTTTTATTCATATATTAAAATAAATAATACATAAATATATGCTTTGGTTAAAATGTAATTGCTGTATAGAACATGTAAAGTAAACATAAATCAGATTTATTTTATATCACGCAAAATATTCACGCCATATCCATTTCAATATTATTTTTAATTTAAGTGCTACAGTGCTACAGTCCACTAAAAATTACAGAACACAATCATTTGAAAAAATGGATGTGCGTCATTTTCAGAAACCAAATTACAGAAACAGAATGTTTAAAAAGAAAAAGAAGATTCCCGTGTACGAAATGGCAAAGGACGAAGCGAGAAGATTTTGTTCTGAAACAGGAATGCATGGTTTTCATTACATATCTAAACCTGAAAATTCCCCTGCAGAAAGGTACGACAGTTTTACAGTAAATATTTTTAAAGTAACATCACCATAAAGCTATAAAAAACTAACCCGTAAAAACAAAGTTTTTCACTATAAATCCTTTATTATATGAGACTCGATCGATATTTATTTCAATTTTTGTTTTTGAACCAGATCGGTGAGATAGCTAGCTGCCATTTTGTTTCAAGATGGCGGACTAACATTTTTATATACCTATGTTTCAAGACAGATTCTTAGCTATTACTGTACCAAATTTGAACGCAATAGTTACAGTACATTTTGAGATATCTGTCCGCCATTTTGTTTCAAGATGGCGGACTGACATTTTAATATATCTATATCATAAGCTAGATCCTTGGCTAGTACTGTATCAAATTTGACCGCAATCGGTGCAGTATATTTTGAGATAGCTAGCCGCCATTTCGTTTCAAGATGACGGCAAATCTGAAATTTTTCCAAAGTTCATTGTTAGGTGACAAAAGTCTATTTGCAAAATTTCAGCTCGATAGGATCTCCGGAAGTGGGTCATTTTTGACTTTTGTTTTTTTGACGTAGACAAGACGGTGAAGTTAAAATTCTTTCGATAGATTGTTATTTATTGTATGTACCTACCACTTGTGTATTAGTATGATGATGAATATTATATTATATATTCGTATTATCATATCATATATTTCTTAACTCGACAAAAGTACAGAACCAAACTTATTTTTATTAGGGGTGATGAATTTTTTAGAATAAATTTTTATACAGAGTTATTCACAATTTTATCCATATATTTTAATGGTAAAACCTGGAAACTGAAATTGCGAATTTTGAAAAAGCTCTTCCAGGTCCGTGATAACTGATGTGATAAGTGAGCTGAGCACTATTACACACAATATATGTCATTAAAATATATGCACGATGTTGGGAATCAGCCTGTATATTTTTAATAGTTTGTGTATTTAACAATTTCTCTAATTTATTCATTACAAGCAAGTTATTTGTTTGATTGTTTGGTATTTCATTATTAATAATCTATCCATTTTTAAATACTCCAAATAAGAAATTATTGTTAACTACCTTCCTAGGTGTAAAAGGACAAATCTATATAGGACTTATCGTTATTTTAATGCGTGTGTCATTATGAAAATGTGTCACCAACCTTTTATTTTCCTTCTTCTCTGCTTGGCTTATGGAATTGTAAACTGCATCAATATTGTAATTCTTTGAGGCACTAAACTACACTATTAACCATATTTTTGCTTGAATTCACTAAAATAAAGTCTTTAGGCAGCGACTTTGCACGTTGTACTGACGCCAGTACCTACCAAATACATAATTAAACGAATAATTTCGGTAAATTCTTGCGCGTTCTGATAAAATATTGTCTGTTTCGTGTAAATAAATAACATGAATAAAAGTATTAGATTTCCCAAAAACATTTATTTTTATAAAATAAATGGCACAATTTTTAAAATATTTTATACTTTGCTATTAATATTCAAAATAATAAAGGATATTATTTTCCTATCCAAACTCATCCAATTTTTACTTTCCATGTTTTCAATACAACCATTGTGATATATTAGTTTGAAAACTTTACATAATCCCCTCATTTCATAAGTTTCAAAAGTTATCAACAATTAATTTTGTTGCACTGAGATTATAAATCAATCCATAATTTTATAACTTCAAGAATTAACTATAATTTTTAATTACAAATTGACAACAATTTGAACAGAATAAAATTATTTATTTAAAATGAGATATACACTCACAAATTTTTACAAGATTAAAAACTTATTACTATTTTAATTTATACAGGTTGGTGGAGGTGAAATGCGAACATAGGGAAATATATGACAATGGAGTTATCATGTTAGGCATCTTGATATACGTGGAATAAGTACTGTCAATGTCAAAGTAGCTGTCATATTATTGAAATTTTTATTTTCATTAAAATATTTTCTTTGCATAATAATGTAGGTATGTGTACGAGTAGAACGAGAAAGTTTACTAATATTTTATTATTATTTCTGTTATTGATTACTCTTTTTGCCACACAAATTCACATTACTTCGTTTTGTGACACTACTACAAAATATATCAAGATACCTGGCATCAAAGTTCGACTGTCATGTATGTTCCCTATGTTCGCATTTCACCTCCACCAACCTGTATATTTGTAAACTAAATAAAAAATTAAATATAATTAATGAAAGCTTCTTGACTGAAGGATTATTATACGATAAATAAAACACAATGCTGGGATGCAGTCAATTTATTAAAAATTTAACAAATAAATTGACTGCATCCCAGCATTGTGTTTTATTTATCGTATTAAATATCATGTTTGTAGGTTTGTGTGGACATTTATATCATTCGGAGCTTTGCTAACAGCTTTAATACTAAGTACTTTAAGTTGGGTTTATAGTAACGCAAGCCCTACTTTAGTAGTAACTGATTCAATGCAAGATCCTATAGCAAACTTCTATTACCCAGGATTATCAATATGTAGTTTAAATAAGGTATCAAAGCGCAGAGTCAAGGAATTCATGAACAGCAGGTAAAAAAGAACAATCTCCCTCAAAATAAATAATTCTTTTTGCGCAACTGTCAAAAAATCTTGACATTGACGTCCACAATTCAGGCTGCGAAGTAAAACATTTGTGTACGATACATTTCGTTGCTATTAGCAACGGCTGTGAAGTAGTTTAGTTTCTGACAGTTGTTACAAATAGTATATTACATTACAAGTCATGAAAATGTTTCATTGCAGACGAGGAGGCTTGTTTGAAGAATGCGAGGATGCGCAGCGTCCGAGCGTTTCTGCAAAGCCTCCGAGTCTAGCAAAGACATTGACATGACGCGTGATGTATTTTATTTTTTTTAAATCGGCAATTATAGAATCTTAAAATTATAGAAAAAATTAGGTTTGCATAAATCATCAGAGCTGTGACAAATTTTAGAAAACGTTGTCATGACAAGTGTTTGTACCTACAGACAGTGGAAAGTAAAAATGACTAGGCATAAAATTTTCATGCCTAGTCATTTTTACTTATTTATTTTCATGCCTGGTCATGGAAATCTTACTTTCAAAACTCAAATTAGTCAGGAAATGAAGATTTTCATGCCGATTTTGAAAAAATTATATTTATATGCATTGCACACAAATATTTTGTATAACTCGTCTGCGAAATGTGTTTAATGTCCTCGAAAATTTATAAACCTCGGCCAAAAATTCTGTCGGATATGCTAAATAGACATTTCGCAGCCTAGGTATACAAACAACTATTTTCTGACTAATATTTTTCATAGTTTGCATATGGAAAACGAAACTTATTGGGAAAGTAAAATGGCTTTACTCGCACAAATGTATTTTGCAAATCATGACACCATAGATTCAGCAGGATACAATGAGCTACAAAATCTTTTAAACTTTCATAATATTACCGCCGAAAAAGCATTAGATGCAGTTACTCCCAGGTAAATGGTAGATAACAACTTGTATTTCTAATTCTATCTACCGAATTATTTATACAGGGTGATTCGTAACTTCGTGCATTAATGGCATAGTGCTCAACTCACTTAGTACAGAAAGAACTTTTTCAAAATTCGTAAGTTTAGTTTCCGTGTTTTTTAATCAAACAGTTTTGGGTTAATGCTGCTTTCAAATAGAATTTAAATTATTGTTCTTGCTATTGCACAATTAATTAAAATTGTATTTTATTCCATTCATAGTTAATTAGATATTAATATTATAATCAAAATCCAGTGGTTTCAAAAATGTGCTTCTTGCTAAAACTGCAACTAAAATTTACGAATTTAAAAAAGTAGGTACCTACTGTTTGCCATTAAAATACATGCACCAAGTTGTGAATAACCTGTAACAAAATTTAAGGCTGTGTAGTATTGGACGCACTGATCATGAATCAAAAAGAATTTTGTTGAAATTCGTAAAATTAACAGTAGTTTGCAAAACAATATCATTTTGGGTACCATTGGTTGTCACATTTAAATACAAAAAAAGTTAAACAATAGTTATACAGTATGAAATTTGTAGGTACTTACAGAATGTCTCATTTGCTTGGACCCATTTTTAATTTGCGAATTTTAACAAAATTCTTTTTGATTCATGACCAAATAAAATTATTTAAATATTAAACAGATAATGGTTTAAAATATTTCAGCTGCAAAGATTTGCTGCTAAGCTGCATGTGGAAAGGAAGAAAACTTCGATGTGACCGCTTATTTCAACTAACAAGAACAGTGGAGGGTCCATGCTGCACTTTCAACCACTTTGCTTTAAAAAATCGCACATTTATCGGGTAAATTATAGCAAATCATATTTCTAAATACAATAATTGTAACAATAAATATTTGATTTTAGTTACATGCAAGATAGATATAAACCATTTGCTCGCAAACTTGTTTCATGTGGACACAATTCGGCCATGAAAGTTTTTGTCAAAAATGAGCCTTCGGATTATCTTGCCAGCGAATTATCAGCTTATGGAACTAAAGTTCGTACTACGAAGTACAGGGTGATTCGTCATAACTTACTTATTTCAAAACGCAATAATGCCCATTTTATGAATCAGAAACTTTTTATTTTTATTTTATAATGTAGGTACATATCTAAAGTTTTGTTTCGCCTAGTTTTCAAAATCATATCAGGTAGGTGACGCCCCCTATTGTCTATACACTGAATAAGCCGATTTCTGGCGTTTGTCATAACCCTTTCCAGCATGGCCTTCAGGTCTTCTAGGGTCCTTGGACGGTTGACGTAAACGCGGGATTTAAAAAAACCCCACAAAAAAATCACAAGGAGCCAAATCGGGCGAGCGGACTGGCCACTCCTTCGAAAGTCACGCTGGGTTGCGATCACAGAACATCCATTGGAAAAGTACGACTCAACTGAAAACACACGCTGCTCCGTGCTCCAACGCATGATGGCGACTGACCGGGCCGGGAATAAAACTTTAAAAGTGTACCTGTCGAATGAGATCACTCGCTCCCAACTACGATCCCTACAGCCTTAATGGCACGTATTTATAAAAAGCAAGTTATAATGAATCACCCTGTATAACATAAACCCAGGAGTGGACACTCCGTATCTTAGAAAAACTGTACATTCGTGGCATTTCTCAACTGAATAATTTCACACTTCTAATACAGTATTTACTCTATAATGTTATAATATAAAAGAATTTTAAGGTTTTAATCCATGATCCGTACGACTACCCCGATTGGAGCGCTCAACGAGTATTAGTGCCGATGGGAAGACAAATTTATGCTGATATAAACCCCTCCAAAACGTATGCCACTGATGATCTCAAAGCTTTGAGTATATCAACACGACGATGTGTATTGATAAAGGAAAGACAACTTAAAATATTTTCCAAATATTCTTATTTGAATTGCATTACTGAATGCAGAATTAATATTATTGGTAACATTTGTGGATGCATGCCGTATTACTACAGAAATGAATGGAGTAAGATTTTTTAAATTTTGTTTTGTTTTGATAATTTGAGCTCAAAAGCATACCCGTTTGATAATAAAATTTATTTAGACTTTGATCGGGTCAAAATGTTTCTTATTATCGGACAAGTGTTTCAAAAACATTAGAAAAAAATCGTTGTACGTCCGTTCATATAATTATTTTCCGCATTCGTGCGGGGAATAGCTAATTCTAGCACTAGTGTGAGGAAATTATTATTTTTTGTATTTAATTACTGATATGTAAGAAATTGTCATGCTGCTTAAAAATTCATGATAGTATAGTAACATTATTATATACTGTCAAAAACTTGAATTAATTTTTAGTGTTGTTTTTGAGGACGATTGCAGAAAAAATCTTGTTTGTAACATATTCAGAAAACGTGATTCTGAAACTCCATGCTGCGCTCAGCTCTCGTCTCGTTGCATTCGTTTAAGAATCACTCATTTTCCAAACTTGTTACGAAATAGTTGTTTGTATCACAAGGCCAGAAACTGACCTTTTGCAAGAGCGAGTATTTTTGATACGCCGAGCCATAGGCGAGGCTTGCAAATTACGAGCACTAGCATAACAGTTTCTGGTCGTGTAATACACAATATTTTATGTGCCGATTTCATTACAAAAATATAAAATAATTATACATAACCTAAAAAATTGTGCACTGAATACTTGCATTTGAGCTTAAAATATATTTATTTCAGTTTCTATTAACGATTTACGTTTAAAATTTGTCAAAATCTTGTTAATTCTTGTATAAAAAATATTCAACGCATAAAATTGACATCTTCTTGACAACTGTAGTAATGTCAAGATGCCAACCTATAGCTTCCGGTTGTTTGCCGGCCTAGGCTGGTAACAAAGAGTTTCTGGCGGATTTTGAGATATGGAAAACTAACGATGCCGACCGGAGGCATATAAATAACTATTACAATACTCATTTTGAATTTTCGGATCCGGGTCTTTCGTCACCTCTTTCGGAAATAAATATTACACTTGAACCGCATAAACTTATTTACTGGACGCATAACGTAAATTACTATTATAATGTTGTAATATAAGATAAATGAATAAAAAACAATTTTTTATTCCAGTGGACTGGAAACCATATTTGCGCGTATGCTCATTAAGAGACATCTCCTGTTTATCTGCAAACAAACGTAATTATAATAACATTCTGCGCAATATTAACTAATTTTTAAGTTAAAAATATTCTAGAACGTTACATGAGCTGTGTGCCAGGGTATGATACATACCAAACAAGAAGCCGTAATTACATTTGGGGAACAGAGAAAAATGAATGCAATTGTATGGCAAATTGTGAAACTCGCAATTTTATTGTACAAAGTACTATGGGGAAATTATCAACAAGGGAACTGGCCAGTAATAAACAATTTTAGTAAGTATTTTTTCTACGACCTTATAAACTAAAGTTAAATATTTCGCATTAATAAGTAGGCGCGGATATTTAATTTTGAGGTAGCCTCATTCTCATAAGCATTTAGTTTTAAGGTTTACAGTTATGTTTAAATTCATCTAACTAATACTAAATGCTTATGTGAATGAGATTTTAGTTTGAATAGCTCTAACACACTAGTGTGTTATTATTATTGCACAGTTATCATGTCCGTTATTATGATACCAATAAAAATGTTAATTAATGTAGAGTCGTAGAAAATACAGTTAATAGTTTACTTTGTCAGTACAATGTTTGAATATTACTTTCTGCACTAGTGAATACATTATTATTTCAAAACTAACTACTGTGGTGCAAACAAATATTGTTTATAAAAATGCAGCTTAGCCAAGCGCACAAAAAGTAACCTCTTGAGTGACTGTTTTGTGTGCGCAAAGTAGAGGCATGCAAGAATAGGCGTTCGGGAATTTTGCGGTACCCTATTTTCGCACGCTTCTACTTTACGCACGCATAGTTAAGAAATGAGCCACTTTGCGCACACAAACAGGATACTTTTTATGTAGGTATGACAAAAATATATATTTCAGTGGCGGAGTAAAAAATACGCGCAATTATAGCGTTATAAGCATATTTTTTAAGGATTTAACAGGGACCAGAAATAAACGAGATGTTTCATTTACTTGGGTCACTATTTTTGGTAAGTATAAATAAGTATTGTAAAAAAATTATCTTACTTTGTTTTATTTTAGGGCTGTTTGGCGGACTTTTAGGACTGTGTTTAGGATTTTCTTTTTTAGCAGTTGTAGATGTAATATACACTTTTACGCTTCGATTAGGAATAAATATAATGCGAAAGAAGCACGATATAGCCAAAGTTAAACAAATGCCTTTTAAAGCACCCGGTTTTAACGTCTTACCGTCAATCAACGAACCCACAAAATATTCAAACAAGAAAACTTACAACTACCCACCAGGAACTGACGTTTGGTTCCTGAATTAATGCGCACAGCTCGAAAAAAGTTTTTATTACACAATGTCTATATAAAATGTCATCAAATTATATACTCACACTTTAATAATTATTATTACTTAAACGTTATACACAAGTAAATCAAAATAATTTTTCCGTGTTTCATAAAAATAACTCCAATTATTCGTACTACATATACAGATACAAAACTGGTAACACAAATTTGATAATGTAATTAACACTTTTAGAAATAAAGAAAAATATCTTACTTAGGAATTATTTTAGAGTGTTTTAATGTAAAATATTTATTTTAGTTGTGTTTTAAATCTTTCTAACCGTTTTGCTTTTTGGTCCGCCGTTGTGCCGTTTGTGGCTTCTCCGAAACGTGCTTTTCTTTTCTCTAATTTTTCTTGAGTTTCTACTTTGATCAGTTGGGATGATACCGTTCCAAATCGTTCAGCCCTTTTTTTAAGGAGATCAATATCACCCTAAAAATAAAATAATTAATACAGAAGGGAACATCTTCAACACTGCAATAACTACAAATTCAATGAAGAGAAAATACTTACACAGAATCATAAAACTTCAATCATGCTTGAGAAAATCATACACAAAAATAAACATAAAAAGAAAATTCATATCAAGAATCCAGTGGACACAGAAAATTCATGTAAAGGAATAGCAAATCTGTTCACACTTGGGCACACAGGGGACACATAGAAGACACACACATGCGACACAGAGGCAACAAAAGCACAATGAAGAACGTATGGAACGTTTGTGGCCTCAACATTGATTTCTTCTGTACTTACATAGAAGCCACAAAATAGCGGCCCCTCTATTTCACAAGCAACACACACAGTATTTATTACTGTTGCGTGTGTTCTCTGTGTCCGCTGTGTGTCCATGTTTGAACAGGGCTTCACACATGCGTCTGCTCGAATATCAGCGGTATTGAAACAAAGTTGAACACGAGTATAATGCCCCCCCTTGTGGCAGTTCTACAAGCTGCGCGCAGCGGCGTGTTCAATACATTAGGGTTAGTATAGTATAAAAAGTACAGCGAGTTTGTTGTTAAAAATTATTTCTAAACAATGGATTCACAATCGCTGAAAAAAATCCAAAACTTTTTTCTAGATTTGAATTTTCTATTTATGCATTGTTTGAATTTTCGGGTGTTTTATGGGAATGAGTTCAACACCAGAAGATTCAAATCTAGGAAATTTATACGTAAGATATCCGCCATAAAACATTCATTCACAGGAAAAATCAAATCTAGAATTATTAGAACTTAGCAGTTGCAAACACAGGAATATGCAAACACAAGAAGATGCACATCTAGAAAAGTTTTAGTCAAAACCGAATATGTGAGACCCAAAAATGGTATTGGATTGTTCAATGTTCATTTAGTTAAACCTAATTTGTGTATCTTCCTTGTGTTAAGAGAGACAAACTAGTTTTCTAGATTTGCATCTTCCTATGTTTACATCTATGCTAAATCTAAAATTCTAAATTTGAATTTTCCTGCGAATGAAACTTTTAATGCAGGTATTTTATTACGTATAAATTTTCTACATTTAAGTCTTTTTGTGTACGCAATTTCCTGTATATGAATATTCTAGAATTTTACTTTTCCGGGCTTTATGATTCTATGCAGGAATTTTTTTGTAGTTCAATTTTCTAGCTGAGTTTTTAAGAATTGGGCAGGCACCCCTACAAAATTTTAATATTAATCATTTAACTCACTGATTCCGTTGTGGCAGTGATTTTGCCAAGTGTAATGGGTGTTTTGGTAGATGTTGAGGATGTTGAATTATTTGTACCAAATCGATGTGCCCTTACTTCTTTTTTGGCATCAGTAGATAGAGGTGCTCCGAATTTTTTGGCACGCATTTCTAACCTCTGTTACACGCAATGAAATTAGTTACACCTTTTTATTGGTTATACACTCTATTATTTACCTCTTTAGCGCTAAGATCAGACAATTTGATAACTTTTTTCTCGTCGATATCTCCATTTGTTGTATTTGGAACTGTCACATCATTATCCACCTCTGTTGATAATTTTCTATTTAATACAATTTTTTTAGATGTTTTATGTTCATTATTTGACACTTCAATTTTACGTTTTAATGGTTTCGCGGGACTTGGCGTACTTTCGTTATCAAAGGATTTGTCACTAACTTCCTCACTAACTTCTAATTCAATGCTTTTCATATTATCGACTTCTTCCTCGATTTCGTCGTCCTACAATTGGTTCATCATTAAAAAGATATTGTTAAATGATGGATCATACTAACGTTTAAGACATCATCTTCATCAATCAGTTCGTCAACAGAATCTGCACTTCCATCGTCATTCTTACCACTCTGAATTGATTCAGATAGTCGTTGAGCTAATTCCATTTTATTACCAGAGTAATTTAATCCACGTGATTTTAACTCTCGCTTCAAATCAGAAACCTGCGAAACGAAAAGTAAGGTTAAGTAGACTTCAGCTGTTATTTTTTCTTGGAATAAGAATTTGTGCGTGATACCTTCAAGGAAGAGCATTGAAATTACAAACACTACACTTTGAAATATGTAAATTTAATGATAATCAAACAATAATAAGGTAGATAATGTTATCTAAACAAAAATTGCAATCGATAAAATAAAGATACGCAGCAATGATCACAATAATTTGTATCTTTTGTGATGCTGCAAATCATCCGACAAGTAGCACGTAAAACAATTACCTTTAATTTAGAAATATCCATATTGTCTAAACTTGCAAATTGTTCATCAGCCATATTCCTTTTTATTTTCAAACAGTGGTAAAATTAGCGTCCTTTACAAAAAACACAAACATAAAATCAAAAGTCCCCACATGGTCGCCACACTGCATACAGTGTTGCCAAATATACGATAATTTGACTATATAAATGTGACATGATAATTTTCTTCCAATAATTTCGTTGCGGTTTATACTTATACAAAATCTGCTGTGGCCACCACGGCACTACAGTACTTCCCCGAGCATAATTTTAACATAGAGGATGTCAAAGTGACAAACGTCAGTGTCAAAGTGACAACTGTCAATATCAAAGTGACAGATGTCAATGTCAAAATGACATTTATGAATGTCAAAGTGACAGCAGTCATTCAGTGACGTTTAAAATTCGAGATTTTAATTGCAAATAAGAAGGTATAAGTAATGTTAACTGACATTGAAATGTTTGCTAGTGTAAATCCACCTCTCATCTCGCCTAATCAGATTCAAGAATATCATCGGCCTATTTTACTCAACGCTATTTAGCTGAAATGAGGTGTAGTGTCGTCGATATTATTTGACTTCATACTGCACACGTCACACGATAATTTTCTTTAAAAATGTTAAAATACCATATTTTAGAATAATTTTGTTTTACCAATTGGCAACACTGCACAGCAACATGAAACACGAGCGTGTTAGATAAAAAAACGAATCAACCGACACTCACAAAATCTGCTTTTAGGTTAAATTTAAATATCGTTTTAAATATGTCAAAAGAAGAACCACAACATTCACCAGGTGAAGGAATTAGATCCTTAAAGACTACAAATCTGTTTAGGCTTGTTAACTATGAACTATATGCCAGACCTGTAAGTATGACAAAAAATATCTCGGGCATGTCATTCTATCTGTACAGCCAAAATCTTCGTTCAACCAATCAATTCAAGTAATCAGCTGAAAATAACTACAAAATATCAAACCGTGAGAAGCTAGTTTACTGCTTTCACTGGTTTGATGTCCTAGCTGTACAAGCAGACTGATGTGCCCCTTATGCTCTGTTCACACGAGGATTCTTTCAAGATTCTGAATCTTGGAAAATAATTAATTCACGGTTTTGAAGCAATAAATGAATTAAAAATTAATATTTTCCCAGACTCATTGAAAATTCAATTTAGCAGCGCCGCAATTTGACAGGCACTTCTCGCTAGAATTAAACATAAAACCCTGTTTAAACATGGACACATAGAAGACATAAACATGCGACACACAGGCAACAGAAGTACAATGAAGAACGTGTGGAACGGTTGTGGCCTCAAAATTGATTTTTTCTTTACTTACATAGAAGCCACAAAATAGCGGCGCCTCTATTTAACAAACAATACATAAGGGACACATCAGTCACTCTGTACAGCGAAAGATATCGTTTTGACTTGACCAATCCAACCAGTGAAAGCTTTAACTAACTTCACGCCGTTGGATTATTGATATTTTGTAGTTGTTTTCATGGTTTTATTGGTTGAACGATGTCCTTCACTGTACAGAGTGACTGATGTGACCCTTAAGCCCTTTTCGCACGGGGATTGTTTGAAGATTCTGAATCCTGGAAAAGAAAATGTTTTCTTCTTTCTAGTGTTAATTACATGGGTTTTGAAGCAATCAATAAATTATAAATACTTTTCCAAGACTCATTGAAGATTAAATTTAGCGACACCTCAATTTAACAGATAATTTTCACTAGAAAGAAAAAACTTCTTTTCCAGGATTCTGAATCTCCGTAGAATCTTCGACGAATCTCCGTGCGAACAGGGTTTTACGTATACAAACAGTATTTTTTACTATTGCGTGTGTGTTTTCTATGTGTCCATGTGTGAACAGGGCTTAAAGGGCACATCAGTCTGCCTGTACAGCCAAGGACAATGTTTAACCAACCAAACGAAAAGCAGTAAACTAACTTCTCGCGCTTTGATATTTTTAGTTATTTTTGGCTGATTACTTGGTATGATTGGTTGAACGAAGACTTTGGCTGTACAGACAGAATAACATGCTCAGGATCTATTTTTCTCAAAATTCAGAAAGCATGAAAAAATCTGCAAAGAATCCTTGAATGAACAGGGTATTATGTATTTGTATTTATAAACATAAACATTTTAAGTATTTTGTATAATTGTTTATACGTACTTTTCTCCAATTTCTAACACATGTACATGTTTTAAGGAAATAAATATTATTATTATTATTTTTACAAATTGCAGAATGTTGTTATTATGGGTCTTGGCCTCTTAGCAATAACACTTTCTGCGGGATATATTGGCTACATGCGGTACAGCTATGACCAAATGGGTTATTATTCTGCAGTTGAGGAAGATGGTTCGGAAGCCTTTAAAAAGAAGCAATCAAGATGGGATTAAAAATTGTTTTACGTAGCAAATATTTTATTAATTTTATTTATGTATATAATTGTAAATAAGCCTCACAAAATATGTACTATCGCTATTAGTTAAATAAAAACTTTACAGTCGGCAAGAAAATTGTAGTCACTACGGCAAACACGTAACAGTTTCGTGGATTGCTTTCGCGACATACTGCACATTATTTGGCGTTATTCCACACATACTAATACGCCCACTCTTCATCATATAGATATGGTATTTTTGCACCATATTTGCAGATTGAAGTGCTAGAAACAAAAACATTGAAAATAGTTATTTGTTTAAAATTCGTAAGAAAACCGAACTCCGCTGCGCGTCCTCCGGCAATAGTCTTATTCGTTCCAAAATCATGCAATTTTTGTATGAATGAAACATATTTTTTCGCAAACCGCTTAAAAGAATTATATTTCATGTAAATTGACATATCTCTATATTACGGAATAATTTAACTGAAGATACCAATTTGTTTTTCTTTTTACCATAACATTTTTTTTTATTAGTCTGAGAAATGATTTACTTTTTGTACAATTGCTATAGTGATCATAAACAATCCTTAAATGCATTTTTACGAAAAACAATGACATAATAGCATCAAATGTGTACGGTTGGAGACACAATAATATTTACGCAAAATGTTGCGCAATTTGTTTACCATTCAATCCAGTATACGAAAACATTCCAATCTGACTGGTGATATGTTCCCAAGTTCCAGGGGTTCCCAAGCGTTTTAATTCCTGGTAGAGAGCTTCCCGCATCTTAATAATTCTACTTGACATTGTTTTAATACATCCTTTCCTAGAAATAAATTAAAATCAAATATACGAGTTTATTTGACTTTGTAAAACCAACCATTCCTCGTACAGCTGTGGATTGGAGAGCACGAAGGCAACGATTCTTGCGCCGTGGTTTGGGGGATTAGAATACATCGCTCGAATAATAATTGTTACTTGAGATTTCACAGCACAAATCACGTCAGAATTTTTTAGCACAAAAGTAAGATTTCCAATACGTTCGTCTAAAATTAAATAGTTAACATCGAATTATATTTGAATTAAAAAGGATAGGCATTCAACACCAGAAAATAAAAATTCTACAATACTCGTGCACAAGATGGTTCAAATCTAGAAAATTTATACGTAATAAAACTCTTGCATTAATTTAATTTTCTAGATGTAAGCCTCATTCGTCATTCACATAAGTATTTATTTTTAAGCTTTACATTTATGTTTACGTTTAGGATTGTTTAAATTCATGTAAACTTACGAACATCCGCACTTTTTATTTTCTAGCACTAAAGTTTTAAATCTCCAAACATTCTAGAATTGTATTTTCTGGTGTTAAACCCTTTCTCATTAAAAATACTGACTGTAAAGCCCGAAGTTCTTGGCGAACGACTGAGCGCAGAAAAGTTCAAACCCTCGTTGCACAAAATAACGAATAGACCAAGCATCTTTGTCTAAATCGCCAGAAGCAAATCCTTGGTAAGCTGAATCGAAGAATGGAAACAGTTTTCGTTCCTCCATGACATCAGCAATTTGCTTCCATTCATCTTCGGTAGGATCGCAGCCAGTTGGATTGTGGGCACAAACGTGCAAAATTATCACAGAGTTTTCGGGAGCATTCCTCAAATCTTCAAGAAAGCCATTGATGTCTAAGCCTTTTTTGCTCTCAGACCAATATCTGTACTGTCTGGATTCTTTGAATCCGGCGTTGGTAAATACTAACTTATGATTTCCTAATAATTTGAAAAAAATTAATACTTTTCTTTTAAAATTTAAAAATAATTACCCCAAGTAGGATCGGAGGAATAAAATACTGAATACTTAAGAACCTTCGCTAAAAATTCTGCACCTACTCTTAGACCACCGGTTCCCGAAAGTACTTGCACTCCAAATGCCTAAAAATTAATTTATAACTAACGCTACCTTAAGAAGATCCTCTACCATGCCAGAAAACAGTCAAAAACATGGATTTCGCGCGCCACTCTACAGCGTTTATTGTTTTGTTAAACATAATATTCTAAAAATATTCTTAAAGATAAAAGTACAATCTACAAAATGGTCGATGCAGAATTTTAAAATTTTGCTCTAAAATCGAAATAATGTTGATTTGAATGTTGCCAATTTTTGTTACTTTTTAAACACATATCTATTTTAGAAAGTATAAATAAAAACCGTACAGTAGCAGGCTAAAATCTTCTTTTTAATAACAACATTACAAGCCTCAGTTTGACGACCACAACTCGTTACTACTTTTGTATGCAATACAGATCGTAATCAACCATTATGTTATAAGCCGTATTATTAAAACTCGGCTTCGCCTCGTCTCACAATCTTCACGGCTAGTACCATAATGATTGACGTTACGATCCTTATAACATAAATAACAATTTTTCCTCTACCATAAATTATTTATTATTATGTTTAACAAAACAATAAACGCTGTAGAATAGCGTGCGAAATGTTTTTGTCTATTTTCTGCCTTGGATAGAGCCGAATTTACAGTCAAAAATTTGGCGAAATTTGTGAAGTAAAATATACAGCTGATTTGTTCTGAAAAGCGTTTGAATATATTTTGTCTTGATTGTGCTACGACTCAAATTTCGAGCTGTGAACAGTCAAACTCACCAAATTTCGCACTGTGAATGCGGTTTAAGGAGGGGCCCGCTACTAGCAAAATTTTTGTAGACGTATTGATATTTCATTTAGTATTTATAGTATTTACTAGTATTGCAAGTATTTATTGATATGTATTTGCAAGCATTGAAAAGTATTTTCAAGTAGGTACCTATTGAAAAGTATTTTCAAATTCTGAAAAATATGTTATTAATGGTCAGAAAACAATATGAAATTTTACCAAATGTGAAGAAAACTCACTTTTTATTAATAGCCTTTAAATTTATTGCAAATGTATGTGTTATTAAGTAATTATTGCCAGGTATTGCCAAGTATCGCAACGAACCTATTTACCGGTATTTACATATCGCTTTACCTAAATATTTTCTGTATTTTTATGTATTGTAGGGTATTTTTAATTATTGAACGTATTGAGAAGAATTGCGTAGTACTGACTAATTTCACGTACTGAAAAGTATTTTCAAGTACTCAAAATTATATCATTAATGATCAGAAAACTATGATATTTTACAATACATAAGAAAACCTTGATTTTTATTTATAGGTAATTAAATTTTAAAGTTATATGGTGACATAAAGTAAAAACTGGTATTGACAAGAAATATTGTTGATTTCGGTTGAGGTTTTGCCAAGTATTTACATGTATTTTCGAGTATTGTTAAGTATTGCCAGGTATTTTTATGGTATTGACGAGTATTGTAAGGTATTTTCAGATTTTTGTATACTAGTGAAACACCCCTCGGGTTTAAATTATAATAAAAAAAACAAACCCGATTTTCTAGTAAAGCAGGGCTGTCACCACCAAGTACCATACTAGTAGCAGCTTTGGTAAATTCTTCTAAACCCAAGACATTGAGGTATTCATGGTTTAAAGTTGGATCATTAGCTATTTGAACTTCGGCCTGTCTGACCACAGGCAACACCCATGGTTTGCCCTCATCAGTTCTGTAGGCTACATAAAAATAATTAAAATATTGCTAATTATTACGATTATTTAACATACCTCCGACGCCCAAATTAACTTTATTTACATCATTATCTTCAGCGAACCCCTTGTTTAAATGAAACACTTCAATCGGCGCAGCAAGTTCAACATTTCCAAACCTGTCCGTCATTTTGATTCAAAAAAATTTACTATTAAAATATAAGCAACTGTACTCTGCGGACGTACACGTTCAAATGCTGGCCTGAAGCAAAATGACCTTGCCTAGGTCATCCAACATAATAAGGTCGAGATAAAATTACTGCGTTTCGGAGATAAAATAAGTAAAAAAATGGTGTAAAAATATAAACAAGGCGATTATTGACGCGCGAAATTAGTTTCTGTAGTTGTCATAACAGAACAGTCCTTGAAGTAGACTTGCTAATTACCGGCGCCTTTTTTTCCACGTGTTTTGATTAGCCGCGGGCATCTTGTCTTATCTGTCACTTTATAAAGTTGTCATTCAAATTAAGGATGTATTGGAGGTACTAGCAGTGACGAAATTGAAATTTTTAATATAGCTGAACCTAAAGACGTTATGAGAAATACCTATGTTTTTAATTTATTAAAAGCGCATTTATTTATCATTTAAAATAATTATAATTGATCCATATTATGTCCAAGTCGAAATTCGTGGTGACGTCAACGATTGCAGCGATGTGGCCAGATTTTGAAGTATTCATACAAAGATTGCATTGTGTTTATGAAAATAAAGTGTAAAGATCGGTAAAGATATACATTTTAATACGAAATTGACATAAAAAGATGTCCCTGGGGCAAAATTTAAATATAAAATGGGTTTATGTTTTATGCCCTGTTCACACGTTGCTACTTTGAAGACGCATACGTGCTACTGTAGCATGAAAAGAAATTCAAATCGAAACAATTACCGCAAAAAATCGCTATCTACACACACAACGATCAACGATGTGAAATTATCAACGAGTAGTTCTTGATACTTTGATGCTACAAATTAGCAGCGCTGCTATTTGACAAGCGACTCAGATTTTTTCTTGCTACAGTAGCACGAATGTGTCTTCAAAGTAGCAACGTGTGAACAGGGCATTTTAAATGGTATAAAATTAACACTTTTCTTTGTTCTTTGTGCTTAAACCTAAAATCACTATTGTATTTACAGTATGCACAATTCACAATACATAATTTGAGAACTGTAAGTTTGTAAGCTGGTATTGTATTATATTAATTCTGCATATTATTTAACGCTATGCGCGTTTTATTAAACAGATTTTTTTGTTAGAACAGTTCACCAAATAACCGTTGGCGCCATCATCGATTTCTAGTTGAATATCCTCCTATGCATCCTTAATAATATTTCAAAATATTTAAAGAATTCCATATAAAGCTCAATAAATAATTCAACAATGTATCATGTTTTCAGAATAGATCCATATTAAAACGGTCTAATTATACTAAATGATTAAATATTTTATATATCTACACAGGGAATTTTAGTTGGAACCACCATCAACTGACATTTACAATCAGTAACTAGGCAACTTGACAAGTTACACACATTACACGTAATAAATTATTGTGAAATCTTAATCAGTATTAAAACATTACTATATTTCTTAGTTTATTCAGGTAATTATTAAATTAGTATTAATAACTATGCTGTAATCATAACACTTGTTTTCCTCGTCAATATGTTGTCAGATTTACAAGGAAAACAAAAACAATGGCCTCCATACCTTTAATCCTTGAAGAGGATTGTGAACGCGGTGGAAAAGACGTTGATGGAATCGAAGATGATTTCTGCTATCGAAATAATGTCGCTCAAGCAACTAAAGCAGTTCGTATGGGGTTCATACGAAAAGTGTATGGGTTGCTTAGTTTACAGCTGTTGCTTACAGTTATTATTTCAGCAACCTTTATGCTTACCCCGAAAATAAAGGAATTCGTCCATACAAAGTACATCTTTATTTAAAATATTGTTTTATACTTAAATTATACTTTATACATTTTTAGTGACTGGACAATGATGGTAGCTTTCCTAATGAGCATAGTCCTGCTTATTGCGTTGCACGTTAAGCGCAGAGAATCACCTACGAATTTAATTCTTTTGGCTGGATTTGTAAGTATACAAAGATACAGGGACTCAAACCGCACAAAATAACGGTTCAGGTTCGGTTCGCTGTGCTTTATAGGATTCGGTTTTCATATTCCTTCTTGAAATGAAACGGTTACCGGTTTTCAAAAAAGCGGTTCAAAGATTTGTTAAATAGCAAGCAATTAATTTTAAAAATTCGTTCCAGTTTTGGAATCAAATACGGGTGTCTGTACTTCGGGAAAAAATTAAGGGTGTATATTACATGACGTGCTGAACGTGGAACAGAAAGAATTTTTGAAAAATTCGCCAAATTCAGGAATTCCTCCTAAAAGTAGCTTTTGAATGAATTTTCATCATGAGGCATTATTAGTCGGAATGTAAAGAATTTATTACCTGTCATATTAGTAGATTTAAATAAAATATTTAGAATAAGTACCCATGGTACTAAAAGTGTTTTAGTATTTTTTTTTGTAATTTACAGCTGGTAATTTACCGATTTTTATTACCATATAAATTACTGAGTAGACTATAAAAAATATAAATTACAGAAAAATATAAAATATCAAGAAAATTTCAAAAAATATTTAAGAAGGAATTAGAACAAAATTAATTTCAAATACCTACATAGAAATGTTAAACTAAAATTATATAAAAAAAATATAATTTTAACAAAAACAAAATTCATAGATATGGGTAGAAAATAATCTTAAACTTTTACAAATTAAATATACCACAGCGCACCAAAAAATTTAAATGTAATTATTAACTTTTCGGTGATTTATTCGTAATTTCTTTGGTAATTTACGGTAATAAAAATTTGGTAAATTACGGTAATTAATTTCGTAATTTATCCGGTAATTTACACATTCACATCCCTATATCCGAACCGGTTCACAACCATCGGTTCGGCTTCGGTAATGGGTTTGCCATTTTTTTTATTGGTTCGCGGTGTTAAATAGCTGCTGTTCGTTCCGGTTCGGTTCGAGTCCCTGGATGCAAATAAATATAAATTACCCTTTTTAGACCATTGTCCAAGCGTACACTGTTGGGGTGATTGTGACATTCTTCTCCCAAGCAATTGTCGTCGAAGCCCTAGTCTTAACTCTCGCAGTACTTGGAGGTCTCACTATGTACACGTTCCAAACTAAGAAGGATTTCTCAATGATGGGTGCAGGGTATGTAATCTCATAATTTAAACCATAAAATATTCTTTGCTAAAATTATGAATGTTGTAGATTATTTGCTGGACTTTGTATTTTAATCGTTGGTGGCATAATGCAAATGTTCATGCAGTCAAAAGGATTAGAAATTCTGATTTCTTTCGGGGGGGCTTTCCTTTTCTGCTTGTTTATTTTATATGACACCCAAATGATGATGAAAACTCTATCACCAGAAGAATATATTCTTGCTACTATCAATTTATATATGGATATTATTAATTTGTTTATTTATATTTTACGTATACTTCAAGCTACTAGTAGGCAATAGTTATACGAAAACCTCAGTCAATTTAATGATTGTTGTCTGTGTTATATATTTAGAGTTTTACCATATAAATTGACGACCGAATTAAAAAAGAGTATTCAAATAATTCTGCATTTATAAATATGTATATTTAATTTGTGATGCATAGTATTATAATTGTTGTGTAAATATATATGTAATATTATTTGCGATTTGGGAAAATAAAATTATCAAAATTCAATATTATATTATAATAATGATACACCAATCGCCAAGATATTGACATTAAGAAAAATACATACATAAATATACTTTAGTCAAATAAGCAGAGCATTTGATTGTTTAAGATTGATATAAATACGTATTCCCATATACGATATTCTAAGCATTTCACTACTACTATATTACTACAGGCTATAATAATGTGTAAAAATGATATTCACAAACCTTTGGCACACGATTAAACAAGGAACAAAACATAAATTAAAGCCTCATTCACATAAGCAATTAGTTTTAATATTTAGATTTATGTTTAGGATTAAGAAAGTTCAAATTCATCTATCTAAATAAGAACATTCACACTTTCAAGCATTGAAGCCTCATTCACATAAGCATTTAGTTTTAAGGTATACGTTAAGGAAAGTTTAAATTCATTTAACTAAATACGAGCATTCACAGAGCTTGGAAGTGGCAAGTGTGAATGGTAGTATTTAGTTACATGAATTTAAACTTTCTTAAACGTAAACATAGATGTAAACCTTACAACTAAATGCTTATGTGAATACAGCTTGAATGTTTGTATTTATTTAGATGAATTTGCTTATGTGAATGAAGTTTTGCAGTCAAAAATTGTGCTAAATTATTAGGAAGTGATTTTAAAATTTGAAGGCAGTGAAGGCACTGTGCGCTTAAAATTATTTCAATATTCATAAAAATTACGTTTCACATGATGTAAATGAGGAATAAAAGCATTTAAAAAAAATCAGTAACAACTTATGAGTCTTAATATTAATATTGCACGATGATGACTTAAAATAAATAAGTTGATATTTAAAAATATCACAACATTCAGATCATTGTATCAGATAAAAAACAACCCATATTTGGTAACAAGTAAAATCAGTCAAATGGACTAGACGGATGTAGGAGATTTGCATTCTTTACCTTCGTCAAGATCTCTCAACGCATCGTTTGAAGGATAAGTATTACTGTGCATCATTAAATCTAATTCAGAACCAGACATTGATTTGTTAACAAGTCGGTCCCAATGTTCCTGAGTTGTGGGGCAGTCTCGCATATCAGGTTTCACGCGTTCAGGGGGTTCCGAATCACCTCGCATTGCAGACAAACCTAAGAGAGAATTTCTCTAAATCAATGTACAGAAAACATACTTATTTCATTTTAAATTAGTAGTTTTGACATATGTCCTGTTATTGTTGCGAACACGTAAGTATATAAAGTCAGTTTGTACAAAATGCAAATCTGTAAGTATTACACAACAAAAATATGTTATTTTTGTATACCAAAATATTTGCCGAATTTAATGTGATTATTTCTAAGATCGGTTTTTAATAATAAGCTTTTTGGGCTTCATTTTGTTATTTGAAAATGATCAATTGCAGATCAATGCTTTTTTGCAGACTGTTGTTAATAGTATCGGTTTGAAAATATTTTTAGACCGCTGCTTATAAAAATCGGTTCCAATAATCATACATAATTTATTAAGATTTGGTTAAATTTATACTAATATTCCATTAATTTACCAAATTTTTATTTACATTTATGTTTGTTGTATTCTTTTTCTATATTCATAATTTTAGTAATAAAAATTAATTAATCGTAGAAAAAAATCATATGGTATTTCTGCAGACTTCGAGTAATTGCAGCCCTCGCTGCGTTCGTGCTACAATCTCTAGCCTCAATCTGCACAAAGCTACTTTCAGCCCGTGGCATAGAAATAACTATTTTATGTACTACCTATATATGGTTTCGTACTAACAGAAATTGAGATTCTCCTATAGTTTTGATAAGAATAGTTGTAAATTATTTTATTTTTGCATTTTGATACTTTCGTTCAAGTGTTTTTCATTTGATCGTATAGATATATTTTTATGAAAAATACTACCAGTTTAAAAATTAAAGGAAACATTAAAAAAGATCCATCAATAAAGTTTATGGTACATCGTACAACCACACCACTGGTTGAATATTAAATTTAAAACCAGCTCTTTTAAAAGCTTAATTATCAAATTATATCCTCAAATTTTAGTTTTTTCGTTATTATATTTTTGTAGTTTCATCAAAATCTCGAGCTCAATGAAAATAACTGTCACAATAATACTTACTGTACAAACATAATAATATAATATCATGTGTAGAAGTAAACAGTTTATAAATAATGAACAGATTTGTAACACTTACAGAATTGCGCAAAATTATAGAGTTCGGCTATTAAATATTAGCAAGGAAAAAGTGGCCTAATAAACTACAATACTCTATTAAGCAATAATATATTAAAATTAAATTACCTTCAACAGTTTTCTTGCAGCACAGACCTATTAAACAACTTAGCGTTAGTACTAATACCAATTACACTGTATAATCAATGAGAGCCATATCTAAAAGAATGTGACAGTTACAAGCAGCAGAAATAGAAAAGCACAGAAACAAAGCTTTTAAAATAATAAAACATACCTGACTGCGCTCGCATAGTTTCTTGTTTGATAATAATTTCATTGGTAACATAAGCTTCTCTTCTAATTCTATCTCTAAGTTCTCCGGGTATGTCTGGGATACACCAACGTACCATTATCATTACGAATGCAACTACATTCTGGAAAATATAAGAATTAATTTTTTTTATCTAGTAAAAATTAATTAGCAATACCTCAAAAACTACTACAAATGCTAGTCTTGCGGCAAGAACGTGCCAGAACATAGAGGTCAATTCGTACTTATGTCCAGGTGGCTCTCTATAATCTGGATATCTACAAAAATATATTATTAATGAATCGCATTAGTTTCTGATGTATTAGCTAGAGAACCGTAATATAAAATCGTGCATGATTTGTACACTTCTTGCAAGTAATTACTTTTTGTGTTAATTCAAGTCTTGTCTACAAGAAAATATAAATTATGATGCCCTGTTCACACGAGGAAAGATTTTACTAAAAAGTTTCTTGAAAGTAAAACAATTGCTAGGAGCTGTCATAAAAATACTGTCAATGTCAATATCAGTCATACGGAAAAACCGTGGGGGAAACTAATTATTTCTTTACAATATATTTACGCTGTGATCTGAAATATATTTAATAAAATTAATTACATTTCCCGTTAGGACGGTATTGACAGTTTTCTTTTATGACAGCTCCTAGCACTTGTTTTGCTTTCAAGAAACTTTTTAGTGAAAATTTTCCTCGTGTGAACAGCGCAAAAAATTTGCATTCGGAGTATTTCAAATAGGGCGCTATTTTAAGAAAGTGTTTTAACATGTAGTTAGTAGATACTAAGTGAATTATTATATTACTTCTGTTACTTAATGTACATAATAAAGAAGTTATTAAGCACACCACGCCATAAAAATTTACCGTTTGTAAAGCTTTAAGAAGCTCTGTTCGCACGAGGAATCTACAAAGATTCTGAATCCTAGAAAAGAAGAAGTTACAAGATTCTGAATCTTGAAAAAAAATTCATGGTTGAAAAATAATCAATAAATTATAAATTCTTCTTTTCCAAGACTCATTGAATATTAAATTTAGCGGCACCGCAATTTAACAGGTACTTCTCGCCAGAAAGAAGAAAACTTCTTCTTTTTCAGGATTCTGAATCTCCGTAGAATCTTCAAAGAATCATGGTGAGTGAGAGTGACAAAAAAATTGAACGTCACAAGGACTTCAAAGCTTCTGGCAGATATGTACTACAACCAGTAAATTTTTCTGGTTGTGGTGCTTAATAATTTCTTTTAATGTCCTATATTATGTACCTACATCAAGTAATAAAATAAGCCACTTTATCACTTAGTACATGTTAAATCACTTCTTTAAATTAGCGCCCTGTTTGAAATACCCTGGACGCAAATTTTATATTTATATATTCTTGAAGGCAAGACTTGAATTAACACAAAAAGTCATTCTGGCACGATTTTATATTACGGCCCTCTAGCTATATCGGCAAATACCTGCAAACTGTTACATTCTTAATTGAGTTTTTAGGCACAGAACGTATAGCAAACTGACTGGTATTAAAAGATGACAAAGTATGATTTAAATATCCATCTAAGTTGCAATCATCGCTTACTGATAACATATAAACTAATCGAGGAATGAAATTCGATGTGAAAGCAATGATAAAACCCTATAAAATAATTATTAATACTGCTAAGATATCTTTAAAACAGGGACTAGAACCGCACAAAATACCGATTTAGGTTCGGTTCGCGGTAACCGGGTTTTAAAAGAGTGGCTCAGAATGCTGTAAATAACGATCAGTTAAATACAAATATTTTTTACAATTTTTGAGTTAAAGTGGAAAAGTGGATACAACAAAATATTGAAAAAAAAATTGAAGAGAACTGAATGTTTAAAAAAAATATATATACATTTTTATTATTGGTCTAACCCAAGGTCTAACCGTTCTGAACCGGTTATGGCTTCAACCAATTTTTGTAAATAGGTTATTCATGTTTGGTTCCGGTTTCACTAAAATATCTGTGGTTCGTTCTTGTTTCGGTTCGAGTCCCTGCTTCAAAAATTGATAGTTACATTTGTAATGACGGACAGTTTACTGATAGAGTCCAAAATTCTATACCAAACTCCAATATCTCGGACTCTTTGTGTGACAGGTCTCCTATAAAATGTTAACAATTTCTGCGCGTCGAATCTCATTTCAAGAATGTTATTCAAGAGCGCAAAAAAAGGAGCCAATGGAAAAGCTGCTACGAAAATTGTGACGAACCCATACTGCAATACTATAATATAATTAAATTAAGTATTAAGTTACGTTAGATAAAGCCTCATTCACATAAGCATTTAGTCTTAAGGTTTAGATTTATGTTTACGTTTAAGAAAGTTTGAATACAACTAAATATGAACATTCACAGTGCTTGAAAATGGGAATGCTCGTATTTAATTCACATAAACATTTAGTTTTAAGGTTCACGTTTAAGGAAGTTTAAATTCATATAACTAAATACGAGCATGCACACGTCCTACTTTGAACCACTGTAAATTCTCATATTTAGTTAGATATATTCAAACATACTTAAATGTAGACCTCACGACTAAATGCTTATGTGAATGAGGCTAAATATTTACTCATTTCTAAATATTCTGGGAACAATCCACGCGGGCCCCATTCTAAAAGTTTAAAATCTCGAATCCATTGAGCACTTTTTTTCTTTGAACCTTTAGTGCCGAAAGCGGATTTTTTAACACGGACTGAGTTCCACCATTTGTAAATGTATGGCAAGAACATTTCTAAACCAGAGTTCATAGCTTGTTTTCCAATCATTATAATTGCTAATTGGATACATAATTCAAGGAGACAACCACCTGGACCACACTAAAGATGATTTAAAATTAGTATTAATTTTAAAGAGATGTTTAGAATTATTACTTCTTCTTGGCGATAGCCGAAAAATCTGTTGTAGGAACCAGGGTAACCGATAAATTTACCTTTGAAGAACGCAATGTAAAATATGGATGCATAATAATTGACAAATTGTAAAAGATATATTTTTAAAGTTAAAGAATCATCGAATTCAGTCTGAGTACGAAGTAGTTCTACTTCAGTTAAGTACTGAGCTACCCATGTATAAATCTAAAAAAACAAACCATTAATAAAAGAACTAATAATAAAGTTAGTCAAATTTACCCAGTTAAAAATAAAAATACAAACTAAATTGATAGATGCCGCTGTTATGGTTGTAAATAAAATTGCATTACTTGTGATCACAGAATGTTCATTAAAACTTAAAGCTGCTAAAATTGAGATTCTATAAAGAACAACACCTAAAACTGCTGCTACTGCTAGAGCCACCAAAAGAAGAACAACAGAAAAACTGAGAATCGTTGCAGGAAGCCTCATTCTCCAAAATGGAACCTGAGGTTCCATTGTGTTAGTGACCACATTGACTTGTACTCTTTTCACGTGGGATAAACGGGCCAAATATTGAGGTCTCGGATGTTCTTCTTGAACATCAAACCCAGTTAGATCCCAACGATGAGTTATTTCTGCTGAATATCTTTTCCATAGCTCCAGAAATAAAGTCGCTAAGGAACAACGCATGATTAATAATTATTTTATAGTATTCTTTACGATGTATTACCCCAAAATGACATGAAAATGGCAAAGAAGACAGTAGTTCCGTTATCAAAAAGATATGTGACTCTTGAATGAAAACACGTCTCTTTTAAGTCCCAGTAATCACACCAGTGGTCGCAAATTGGGCACATTTGAATGCTCAAATTTTTTGTACATATATCTTCACTAAAATAACGACAATTATTTCTGCCTTCTATGTATTAAATTTAAGAGTAACCTACCTTGGAACATTTTGATATAAAGTGACGCAGGAGTAAATAAAACAAGCTAAACCAACAATTGATGCAAATAATAACATATGAGTATAAAAACCTAACCACGCAAAATATAAAGCTATTTTAACACCAAAATATTCTTTAATGTAGTCGAGAGGTTGATACCGATGACATTTTTTGACTGAAGCCCATTCAGTAAATAAGAGATTACGCATTGAACCGGGTTGCTTTAAATCGCCCTATAATTATTAATAATTAATTTTAGTGTTAATTAATAAATAAATAATTACATTACATCATGTAATGGATACGCTGCCGCGTAAGTCTGTTCTTGTAATAACCTTTCAATACCGAAAGCAAAATCGTCTTTATCATTTTCGCTATAACGTTTTCTATCTAAAATGAATTGAATTATGCGAGAATGAATCGCTGGAGTAAAAAAACAAGGATGATCAACGTCGAACCTAATTAGAAAATAATTAATATATGGTACAATCGTTCATGAATATAACTTACAAGTATTCTTTATCTCTGCTGTAAACAGCAGTAAATCTATGACTCCTTTCTGGAAAGCTGTCAGTGTCAACTAATATGTATGATTTTAATTTCTCCCATTGAGTATTTAACGTATCAATAAAATAGTTTGTACCATGGTGTACAGTCTTTAGCCCAGGAATCTACAAAACACGACATTAATTAGTTTCTTAACTAATAAGCAGTGTAACTTTTTCTTAGAACAAGATGCAACTAACACACAGATGAAAAGTGTTAAGTTTCACACAAAAATGGGTAAAAGTAAATCACACCCCTTATGAATAAGAACAAAACAAACTACTTAGTGATTTTTTTGGGGTGGTACCTTTTGGGAAATATATTGAGCTGCATTCTGTAATCGACTATTTTGTCGTAAATCTGAGGGGAGACAAATATACACCTATAAAACATGTTTACAACAACAAAATTAGACATTGGGAACCTGAAATCGGAAACAAAGGCGATTACTGCTTACCTCTTTCATTGGCATGCGAAGTTTTAAGATTTCGCTATAACATCTTAAAACCTCTTTAGGAGCATGTATCTGCACAAACAACAAGTTTTAGCTTTATGACAAAATCGCATACTTTATTAACAGGGACGGCGCCAGGATTCAGTTGATGGGTGGGCACGAGTGGCGGTATTTCAGCAATTTTGTCTTTACAGAGGGGCGGACTGAAATTAAATTTTTTACTGGGCTGTCAAGTAAATCGGTCCCAATTGTACAGACCCTGTCATTAGAAAATAGTGCCGCAGGCAAAAATTTGTTTGGGTTGAAGGCCATACGCCATACGGAGACATTAAATTTTGCAAGAATTTGTGCAAAACTCGGTCTCTCAATCGGCCAACCGGGCTTCGCCAGCATATTTTAATAGTTATTAATTTTACTAGTGGACAAAGTAAGGAATTACCCACGAGAGAAATCTTATCTCACGAGACTGAAGGCCGAGTGAGATAATTTTCTGGAGTGGGTCATTTTATCTAACAGAACACGTCTTAATAACTGCTTAAATATTTTAAAAATATGTGATGTTCTAACCAAAAATATCGTTACTATAGTGACTTCCAACAAGCAAAGTAACAATTTACTCACTAGTGGAGTGGGTATAATTTTAAGCAAAACCACTAGTGGACAATCTTTTACTTTGCTAGTTTAAAATCACCATAGTATTTTAAAGACGTGTTGGATAAAATAATAAATTGCGCAGCCGACGTAAAATTTTTTCATTCAAGATCAAATATGCCTCATAATTAAAAATTACATTTTAGTGAGGGATTTTGCTCTCTGTCCAATTAAAAGTTTTTTAAAATCAAATCTTTAGAAAAGAAAACTGGCATGTCTCAAGTTAGTTAGTTAGAAAATATAATAAAAAATGCGCCCCAGGCAAAATTTTATATTAGTTTCAGGTCAAATACAGAAATAATTTTTTTTATTGTAAAATAGAATTGAGTTCATAAAAAATGTCCAAACTTGCCACACCAGAATCTCGCCACTGCCTAGAATTTTAGCGGGTGGGCACATCCTATTTTTGGGGCCCACCCCTGGCGCCGTCTCGGTTTATTAACAACCTTAATAAAATTTAACCCGTTGTCTTCAACAGGCTCATATTCAAGATCAAGTCCTTCTCTGACTAGATTTCTCTCAAAATTTTTTCGCCTATCGTATGCTTGATCAGTGATGGAATCCTTATTCAACATGTCCCAAACCAACACAAAATCAACAGATCTTTCCCCATCTCTGAAATAGATCGTAGGTCGTGTACGTTCACAATCACAGTTATTGGGATTCGTATTGTGATTTCTCAAATCATTTAAGAGATTATCACTAGCCTCCATAAAAATATTGTTTGCATTGTGGTTTGTCATTTCTGATGTATTTAGAAAATCTCTAAAATTATTGATAAAATTATATCGTATTGAGCCAATTAAAGCCGCGTTTACAGTCCGAAATATGGCGAAATTCATGAAGTTATTAGGAGGAAATAAATTTAAATAACTAGTATGTTAATGAAAGCGATTAACAATCGAGACATTTTAACGCGTGAGAGAAGCGAATGCGTTAGTTGTCGAGATTATAACACATGAATAAGTTACAATATTTTTTCCGTTAATCATACCATTTTAACTTCAGAGCTAGAAGTATAACTGTCAAAATAATATCGTTTAATTCTGCTTAGCATTTTTCTACAACTTTAGCGCTAGATAAATATATAATATTAGGTATGTGGAACGCATTTAAAAAATCGTTGATTAATAAGAATCATGCATTAATAGGAGTTATTCATGTATGATTTTTTTACATAAATGATACTTACTCATTAATAAACGATCAATAGAAAAATAAATTAAACAGCTGATTTGTTCTGAAAATTTTGTCTTGATTGTGGTACGATTAAAATTTGAGCTAAATGAATTTTTTCAAATGAATTAATCAAATTTCAGACTGCGAATGCGGCTTTATGAGTCTAATATACTTCTCAGTGTCTAGGTCTGTTTCCAAAGTGTCCTGATCTTTGTCATAAAGGCTTAAAACAGACATAGCAACAATGTCAGGATTTACAGTGTCTTTATGGTCTTTATACTTAATAGTGCAGGGCTGTCCATACTTAAAACATCTGTTGATAGCTTTATTATTGCCCTCTTCACTGGATAACAAAGTATTTATATCACCATGACCAACAGAATACATATACTTATTCGATGTAGATGGACTAACATCCTGCGTCTCGTCCTCACTATTTGTTTTAGAGATTCCATTAATATCTTCCATGGAACACAAGCAGCAATCTAAAATATGTCACAATGACTAGTTTTATAGGTTATGCCGTCAATAATGACAGCAAAACTAAATATTACATAATGATTCACTATGATTAGCACTTATAATGAGAGTACGTACTTACGACGTGATTTTGGATAATTCCTGGAAACAACACATCACATTCTTACAAGTAATGCAACGAAAAGCGCGTTGGCTAAATGTCAAAAATCCGCTTTGTCGAGCAGATTCTTCCACTGCTGATTTGACCGAACATTTCGTATCGTAGGCACTTCGTTTTGTACCGAATAGAGTTAAGAGTTTTTCTGGTTTTTGTACATAGTTTAATTCGATGATTCAAGTTTATTTATAAATTTAACGCATTGTCACTTCTTTATCTAATTACACCTGGTCCCTGGGGATATGAAAAACAACAGTCGACAATTAGTTAATTAAAACTTTCGCGTTAACATTTCGTAAAATACACACTCTTACTTTCTGTAAAAGGTTACAAATTAATCTAATTTACATATTTATAAGAATTTATTTATAATAATGAAATTTATTTACTCATTTTTCATTGCGGTGTCGACATGTTTAACAAAATTTGTTGTTAACTTTCTTTTTTACCGGAAGCGGACACCTGAAAACCGAGGAGGTCAAAGTTGACAATGTACCTATCACCTTTTTCATGTTAACACAAATACTATATTGTGCAACTAGGGACGAAAGTGTCGTTTTTCTGACGAGTGCGGAGTTGACAACACGAGCGAAGCGCGGCCTGCAGTCGCACGAGTCGGGAAAATCTTTTTGTCCCGAGATGCACAAATTATAAATTGAAACTGAATGCTTAAGTTTTTAAAAACAATTTATATTGTTTGAAACTAACTTACAATTAATTAAATGATGAACACAACAGTTACGTAACGAATATTGGATACGATTGCTTTATAATTCATAATGATCCTCTTTTATACATGTTGATAAGTCATGAAAATCAACGTAAAGTAATCTTCTGAACAAAGGAAGATAAAGAGTAGTTATCATTTGTTTATGTTATTGATATATAGTATATAACTCATACGATATTTTTTTAATAGTGAAATAATTCTTGACTGAATTTGGAATTTGAAGAAGGAAAATAATGGGAGTACCAGTCACTGTGATTACTATTATGCTTTTTTATTCATAATGTCGACGTTTCGGTCTTAAATTGAGACCTTCCTCAGGACAAATGAATTTCACATAATATTATCATACAATAAATTACAATAGTTCTTGTATGTATAAATCTTCGGTACCACATGGCCAGGGACGGCGCCAGCCAAAAATAGTCGGGTGGGCCAAACCTGGGCCAATAGTTTTTCAGGTGGGCCGTACGAAATAATAAGTTAAAAATTACTTGTATTAATTAATTTAATAAATCTACGTACAAAAAATTACGTAAAAGAAGAATTCTTATTTAAATCATGAACATTTAAAAATAAACTAATCAACATTTATACAGGCTGTTACACAATTTCAAAATGTACTCATAACAAATCAGTAGTTTAGAAAAATTTTGATACGAGATCATGATCACTGATCAGTATATGATAATATAATATCCCTTTTAATTTTTATTCTGAGGTTGTGAAACATACTGTATTATGTAAGGTACCTATACCCAGGGGCGGATTGGAACTTAAATTTTGACCGGGCTTTAAAATTAATCGGCTTCAATTGTACAGGTCGTATACTATAAAATAGCGCCGCAGGCGAAATTTTTTTGAGTTCAGGGCCGTACGCTATCTATTTAAACAGAGACTTATTAAACTTTGGTACAAGAATTTGTGCAAAGTTGAATCTCTCAACCTGTCAATCGGCTCAATATAGGTCTTAGCCAGGAGTACATATCAGAGTGTCGACAAGTCATAGTTCCGACAAGCCACAGCATCTAAAAGTCATAGCGTATAAATGTCATAGCATCGACAATTACCCCCACTCCTGAGTTCATAGCGTTTAACTGTTAAACAGTCATAGCGTATAAATGTCATAGTGCCGACACTTACCCCCACTCCTGAGTTCATAGCGTATAACAGTTTTAAAAGTCATAGCGTATAAAAACCATACCGCCTAATAACCACACGTCCGAAAAACCACAGCGTATAAAAGTTCCCCCACCACAATGGCCAGCTACCCATATACCAATTTTCACACTTCGATTTGCACATTTGTACCCAAACTAATCAATACTAACAAAACCCTAATTGAGTCCAACAGATCTCCGTTTTTTTAAAATAAACTAATCAATACTAACAAAACCCTAATTGAGTCCAACAGAACTCCGTTTTTAAAAAAAATAAACTAATCAATACTAACAGAACCTTAATTGAGTCCAACAGAACTCCGTTTTTTTTTAAATAAACTAATCAATACTAACAAAACCCTAATTGAGTTCAACAGAACTCCGTGGTGTGGCATTTATTCGATTCTATGACATTTATACGCTATGACTTTTAAAACTGTTATACGCTATGAACTCAGGAGTGGGGGTAAGTGTCGGCACTATGACATTTATACGCTATGACTGTTTAACAGTTAAACGCTATGAACTCCAGAGTGGGGGTAATTGTCGATGCTATGACATTTATACGCTATGACTTTTAGATGCTGTGGCTTGTCGGAACTATGACTTGTCGACACTGTGGCATGTTCCCTTAGCCAGTTCCCGCCTTCCTACCTGGTATAGTACGTTTCAACTTTATTTGCTTTAACTGAATTTTGGGTTTCAAGAGGGGAGATAACACTAACAATAGAAAATAAACTTCTGAAGAAGCCGCCGCAACAGATATGTATTACGTGAAAAATAATAAGATTTGTGATAAAATAAGAAATATAGATTATATTAAATAATTTAATTATACATTTGTTTCAGTAAGCAGGTTTCCATGACCACCCTAGAGGTATTGCCTGTGGACGTTGGTGTCGTATCGCACAAAAAAATGGTTATATACTAAATTGCACTTAATACAACTCTGTTGAACCAGAATAGGGCGGTTACTTTCTATTGTTCTGTTATCTCCCCTCTTGTAATCCCAAATTCAGGTAAAGCAAATAAAATTGAAACGTACTATACATAGGTTATAAAATTGGATTTTAAAATTAATTTCCGATTTTCATGGACTTCAGAGATTATATTGACTAGAATGTTAAAATCTAAACTTTTTGCTAAATAATTTCTATTGCTATTGCATAACACGGAGTTATGAAGGGCATGGCTGCCGAGAGCCGAGCTACTGCAATACAATAAAAACTTTGTAGATTTTTTGAATAAAATTAATATTTTATTAATAAAATCTTTATTACAATACTCGTAAAGTATTAATATTTAAAAAAAATTAAATATTATTTTCTCGAATGGCTCAGGGTGGGCCCGGGCCCACCCAGGCCCCCCTCTGGCGCCGCCCCTGCACATGGCAAACTTGAGACTTTTAAGTTTTAAATATTATTATTGAAACATTAAAAACACCAACGGATAAAACTGACTGTCAGTTGTTGATTGCCTTGTTTGCCTTGCATTGGTTTCAAAAATATCTAAATGTACCTAGTTTAATATAATGATGAATTGTGGAAAATTTCGATAATTGATGACGAACATGATCATTATAGCAATTAGAAGTTGAAGAAAGGAATGAGCCGGATGATAACATTGGAAATGTATAATAATTCCATAAAATAAATAAAAATAATCTACTAAATAATCAATTGTAATAAAGCGAGAGGAAAAGTACTGACCGGTTAGAAATACCTCACTTTCGTCCCTAATAAGAGCAGTGGTATTTTCGGTGCAAGTATTGAAAAATACATATTGATATAGGTAATAATTATTAAAAACACCAGTCAAAGAAACCGTGAAAAAAGCAAAATAAATGTCTCAGCAACTCATTTTACATTTCGGTGAAAAAGGTTGCGTATGTACCATATCATAAACATCATTTATTATTCTGGATAGCCTGTTAAGAAAAACAAAATAAACTGCGTGAAAAATATCCCAAATTGCAAGTCCTTGTACTTCATTCTTTTATTTTCTCAAAATAAATGATGTCTCAACTCTTTTCTTGAACCATATTAATCCACAAGATAAATATCTTCACCTTTTGCAAACTATCAAAACAACAATTTTTAAAAACAATAACAATCCTCAAACGTTTCGATCCTACTAGAAGAAGCTATAATAATATAGCTATTTATGTAACAAGTATATAATATAGGGTTTTATTGGCGAGACAGTTTAGGGGACGAGCGAGCGCAGCGAAGCGAGGCACATAAATGGGCGAGTCAATAAAACCCTATTATATACGTGTTGCATACAAGATTTTATGTTTGACTGCCCTATACGCAAGATTTTCTATTATCTATAATGACATTTACAAAATGACACATTTGACAAATGACAAATTAAAATTTAATCTCTAGCGAAGTGTGCCTTTTCTATTATTATTTTATTATTTCTATTATTTTATTTTACTAGTAAAATAAAGAAACTTTATTTTACTAGTATTATAAAGAGCTGCTTTATTGCTGCAAAATTATGTTATAAACAGTACTTTATAATGCAGTCGTACATAAAATAATTTATAATATTAAATAACAAGTTTTTTTTAGAAATTAATTTAAACACTTAAAATAATTACTTACAGTGGAGTCAATTTGAAAACAATTTTTGCTCGCTTAAGATGAATGTAAATTAATAAATGTTTGGATTCTAATAGTATATTATTTAACGAGCACATAATGTACGCTATAATTCAAGAGGATGAAAGTTTATGCACGAGCTGAGTGTATAATCAATCGAGTTTTATCTACTTTTTAAATAAAATATTTCTTTACAAATTTTTATACATTCACCTCACATTTTGGTGTGATAACATATGTCAGTTGTGTTGAATAACGGACTCATAATACAATAGTGTTTAATTATGAATTCATAATACAATACTGTATCTTATGGAGGGGTTTATCTTATTTAAAAAATTTGGGTTCAAGGTCACGACTGCTTAATTAAAAGTTAAATTTTTCCATATATGTAGGCCAAATTACGTATATTTTACCCTCTTTCTCTTTTAGAAATTAAAATAAATAACAAATTTAAAAAATAAATGAAATGAAAATGGGGAAATTTTGTTAGGTATCTGTAATTTGTCAGCCAACGGTTTCTTAAACTTTTACAGAACAAACTCTCTCAAGGGGTGCGATCGCCTCATCATTCTTCCCTGATAGGTGAATATTGTAATCATTATGTGATACATTAATTAATTTTGGGGGGTGTTTTAACCCCCAAAACTCCTCCCCCGTGGGAGTGTCACTGAAATCGCGTACTCAAAGGGTGGTTTATGCTCACAAAATATATGAATAAGAACTAAGAATAAGAATAGTCGTAAAGTTAAAACAGTTAAAAAGTATGAGTCGGTTTATGCTGTAAAAGTAAGAATAAGGAATAATAATTAACAATTATTTTTCCAGCAGAAGCCGACTCATATGATATAACTGTTTGAACTTTAAAACTATTCTTATTCTTAAATTTTTGAGCATAAACTCACCTATAAACTGAATTATAGACCACCTCAATACGATTAAACGTAGCGTTTATAATAAATCATTTTGTGACTTAGGTTTTGAAATCGATGATCTCATATTTTACAATGATGTAGGTACTTATAGGTTGTGCTTACATGGCTATAGAATTAAATTTACAAAATTACTAAAAATGCGAGAGCTAGAATCGTTCAAATAGTTAATCTTCTGGATTCACAACAAGCGCCTTAAGAATCATGACTCATTAGTGAATCAATAAATGCAAATTCTTAATAGTTGTGACATCAATTATAGCAAAACTTGGAGCAAATTTATATCATTTAATATTCCATATTAAATGTTGATTAATGCATAAAAATAAAAATTTTCTTTTGAAATCGATAATATACATTAGTCGGAAGACGGGTATAGAGAGATTTTTTAAAACAGTTAACCCATTGACTGTAATAATTTATGTGAAACTCGTATTTTTAGTAATTTCTAAAAATTATTTAACAAAATACGGCAAGATTTTGGGTAAATTGCATTCTATAGCCATGTAACCACAACCTATAAGTACATCATTGTAAAATATGAGGTCATCTATTTCAAAACCAAAGTCACAAAATGATTTATTGTAACATACTTTTTACTTCCTTGTACACGGAGTAAAGGAAGTATTGTAATCGCGAAAAATTTCGGTTCTCAGATTTTGACGGAAATATCCGTTTTGACCTTTTCTGAATCCATTATGACTAGTTTCGTCGTGACGTCTGTACGTACGGACGGACGGACGTATGTATACATATACGCATAACTCAAATACGGTGAGACGTAGAAAGTTGAAATTTTGTATTTAGGACAGTTATAGCATCTAGTTGTGCACCTCCTATTTTTGGTTTCAATCTACAAACCGGAAGTAGTACTTTTTTCAAATATTTCGATAAATATTTAATTTAAGACAAATTTTCTTTATTTTAAATGAAAGATTATGTGATTATTACCTACAATCGGTATTTTATAAATATTTTTGTATTTGGTATCATTTAAGAATAATTATAATTTATAATTTAGTATTTCGGTATCTTGTAGTCCATGATCGATTTTACTACGTACAATTTAAATGATTATGACATGACAGTGACAATAGTAAAATATGCTTTATATCTTCTTCTGCCGTTGAAATAAAATGACTAAAATATATTTGTGAGTATAGTAAGTAGTAGTAGTAGTACTTATATATTAATATATTTGTATAATAAGTTAAAAGAATAAAGTAGGTATATGGCGGGAGGTCTTGTGGTGGCCACGTCATTTTAGTTAAGAAAAGTATGAACAGTTTAATAGGCGTACAAAGAAGTCATGTGGTGTCCACGTCAGATTTTTTGCTTTGCATTTGATAGCAAGAAATGGGCCTTAAGAACATTAATTTAGGACAAAAACTAATAATTCGTGGCATTCGTTCCTGTTGAGAAACATCTGGTATAGTTCGCAAAGTTACGCATGATTCTCCTGTGCGTCTGATGATTCTGTTGATAGTTCTCGGTTTCTACCGCGGTTTGGGACTAATGATTAATGACAGTTTGTTATGTTCATTAAGAGGAATTAGTACTGGGAACACCACTGCGCAAACCTTGTGGTTTCATGCAAATTTTACGGTAGTGAACGCTAACGCACTTTAATTCTAAATTAATTGATATGCTTAAGTAACTAACAGATGGTTTCAATATATAACAAAATCGATAGCTGAGTACGCAACGTGACCAACAGCTCAGGTTCGAATCCTGTCATTTTATTTGTAAGTTGTAAATGTGTTTATATTAAATTTACCACCCGAAATGGTTTTAACAGGCGAACACTATAAGTTTATTATCGAAGCATATATTCGATCAGGGGTACTTAAATACTTACTAAAATAAAATTATTATTATCCAAATTCGCACGCCCATGAACTTGGATATCAAACTTTTCTTCCTTGAAATCAAATTTTGATGTCATTTAGGAAAATTGCGGGTCACGTGACTATCAGATTGTTTTGATCATTCTGTAGGTTTTCCCTCTCTAGAGAGGAAAGTAAGCAGTGTTACCACCAGTGTTATTTTACGATAAAATATCTTAAAAATTGTAAGTAAATTTATTATTTTATTGAAAATTCTGATTTTATAGTGATATACTTAAACTATTACCTATTTTACAATTATTATGTTTTATACTTTCTTTTTCTACTATTTCACGATTTTACAACTTAAATTTAATTTGGCATATTGGCTGCATTTCGTTGTTTTCAAACGTCATTCTGACAGGTGGCAGTTATAACCTGACTTCTAGTTATGTGTTTCTTCTACATTTACAATGTTTTTAAATATGTCGTGAACAAAATGCTTTCCTCTCTAGTTGGACAAATAACTATTTATTTTGCTTGTAACCATTTAACAGGATTTCTCACAATAATTATAGAATGGTATGTTATTAGTGGAATCCAACCACTTCCACCGGTTCGTCTTGTCTTGGTGCAATCCGAATCTCAATCCGTGCGGCAACCAGTATTACATTTAAGACGATCAAGTGGTCAACTTGAAGCATCCGAGTGCGATTTAATTGCAAGATGTTTTGCAATTTAATAATCATACTGCCGATCGAGTGACTTGAACTATGGAACTCCGGGTTCGTACGTCATCACATGCAGAGAGCTGTGCTTAAACCCGCTCAACTACTGCCTCGAAAATTTAATTAAAAAATTAACTGCCGCCCATCTGCTGCGTTACAGCATGTATACAATTTTTATTTTGTTCAAATTTTCTCCAACAAAATATTATCAAAATAAGGTTGTCAAGCAATGTCTCTAATCAAAGGAATAGGAAGAAATACAAAAAAAATAATCAAACTATGTGATCATGTAAGTAACAAAGCAATAATAGTATATTATTTAACGAGTAAATAATGTAGACTATAATTAATAAGGATGAAAGTTTGTTCACGAGCCGAAGACGAGTGTATAAATCATCCGAGTTAATTATAGCCATTATTTTCGAGTCAAATACGACGTTTTATCTACAACTTTTTAAATAAAGCAACATTTTCTTACTACAAATTTGTATTGATATTAACCTAACCTCAAACTTTGGTGTGATGACAATTTATCCGAGTAATTTAGAACTATTATGGGCTAGTCATATACAGCGTTTTACAAATTTTTATTATTTTTACTGTTTCTGCTTACAACGTCATAAAACGATAACTTGATGTAACACTAATATTAAAACAGATGTGATGGCAGTTTGACAGTTCGAGAGAATAAAGTACTCATTATTTAACAGTGTGAAATAATGAATTCATTATTTCATAATGTGTCCTTATGGAGGGGTTTATTATACTACTTTCACGTATATAATGAATACATTATTCTATTGTTGTAGATAAAAATGTTTAAATACCTTTGGTATTGAAAAGTTTGTTTAATGATATTAAATTAAAAGTTTTGGTTGAGTAAGTAACTTCATTAAACTTAAACCAACTAACTTTGATTCTAATTTGTTTTGTTAGTAACTTAGAACTTAGGTAATTTATCGAATAACTAAACTCTTGCCCATATAGTTTCAGGAAATAAATTTTGCAGCAACTAAACTTATTATTCATGAGCACTCGTAAACTATAAATTCATAATCCTATTTGAAGTATCTAATCAAACTTCTCCACATTAGAGATTTAAAAATGCATTTGAAATGTTGCTTTCCCATTATAAACTATCAAACAAATTAATTTGTTAGTAACTTAGAACTTAAGTATTTTATCGAATAACTAAACTCTTGCCCATTAGGTGGCGCAAATGTAATCACTCGATTTTAGTAGGCAGTAACTTTCTTTGTATGGATTGTAAATAACAATTGTCCTGTTTGTTGATTTGTGTTAACTTTAACGTGTAATTTTTTTCGATTAAGGCCCTACACTTGTAAATCCAGAAGATTAACAATTTGAACGATTCTGGCTGTAGGTATTATAAAAAATTTCAAATTGAAATTTAACATGAAGAATCATAACTCATTAGTGAATCAATAAATGCAAATTATGAATTTCTGTGACATCAATTAGCAAAACTTGAAGCTAATTTTTATCATTTAATAATTCATATTATACGTTGATTAATACACAAAACTTAAAATTATCTTTTGAAATCGATAATATACATTAGTCGGAAGACAGGTATAGAGAGATTTTTTAAACAGTTAACCCACTGACTGTAATAATTTATGTAAAACTCGCATTTTTAGTAATTTTTAAAAATTATTTAATAAAATACGGCAAGGTTTTTTGTAAATTTCATTCTAAAGCCATGTAAGCACAACCTACAAGTACATCATTGCAAAGTATAAGGTCATCGATTTCAAAATCAAAGTCACAAAATGATTTATTGTAACATGCTTTTTACCTTCCGCTTACCTGTAAAGGAAGGTATTGGAATCATGCAAAAAATCGGGTGGTGAATTTTTAGTGGATGAGCACGAATTACAACTCATTTTTGATAGTTTCACGATGATGTCTGTGTGTATGTGTGTGTGTATGTGTGTGTGTGTGGTCAAGGGGTGTTAGTCGCATAACTCAAATACGAATTACTCGAAAATTTTGATATTTGGTATTTAACATTTGTATATAAATTGGAAGAGCTCCTTAGATTTTGGTACAAATATCTTCATCGGAGTGATATTTTTTGAAGATTGAAAAGGTTAATTGTCAAAATTGTATATAAATTTGGAAAAATACAGTATTTTTTTAAATAAGAATAAGAGGAAAAGTTATTTGCAACTTACGTTATAAAAAAATTGTCTTTATCTGGTAGCATTAAAGAACTGCAGTAAAATTAAAAAAATAAATTTATCAAATAAAACGTTGATGATATGATCGGTTGATTTTTGTTTCCGCGTAAAAAATATTGACAGGTGAGACGGGTGACAAGTTGGCATACTAGCGCTATATAAGTCCTAAGTAAGATATTAAATGTAGTAATTGAACGTAGGATGGCTTGAACACAGCAGAGTTTTCCTGTGAATGAATCTTTTTATTCAGGTGATGCAAATTTCTGTGTTTGAATATTTTAGATTTTTATTTGTATATTTTAAATGGGCACCGGATTGTACGTATACATTTCTGTTTAAAGTCTAGATATGGCGGAAGGTTGTGTGATGGCCACGTCAGATTTTTTGCTTTGGATTTGATAGCAAGACATGGTCCTTAAGTCGCGAAGATCTCATTGGTCAAGTGGCCGCCGCCACATTCAGACTCGTTTTACAACATTTTCCATAACTTGTGTCAAAACTTCTGGCAATAAATTAAACTCTTCACTTCTTTTCTTGCAGGATGTTCTCCTTTAGGGACGCCAAGGTCTGTTGCTTGTTCGTATAGATCCGTGTGACTTCTCAAAAACCCCAAAGAAAAAAATTATAAACGGTCAAATCTGGCGTAGTAGTTTCAGGAAATAAATTTGAGTGCGGGCCTCGGCGTATAAAATCACGGCGTCGGCACATGGGGCCATGGCGTATAATTTTACAGTGTCTAACACGACGGGATAGCATAGTGGTTAGGATGCTAGGCTCGTGGGTTCGAATCCCGGTCAGGTCAGGAAATTTTCACGGCCTTATTTGGATCGGTACCTACTCCCGTTACCATTCCAAGTTGGGATCTAATTAACTTGGCAACCTCTAGCCAGGGTTGAAAAAAAACATGTTTTTTTCAATTTTAAACAAAACATTTGTTTTTTACTGTTTAAAACTGTTTTTTTGGTTTAAAACATGTTTTTAACTCTGCACAAAAAACATGTTTTAAACAACAAAAAAGCATGTTTAAAACATGTTTTAAACAGGATATCTGTTTTAAATAAATATTATTTCCATCGAAATATGTCGCCAATGCTACTTTTTGTGCGAGGACGGGGATTTACATCGCTCTAGCTGCGTAGCTAGAAGTCACCGATGGTCGGTAGTTGAATTTGTTTTGTTTGTGTTATGCGTCGTGATATCATTTTTAAACACCTGATTTAAAACACAGTATAAAACATGCATTAAAACATTAGGCCGTGTTTAAAACATGTTTAAAACAGTTTGTTTAAAACAAATTGTTTTAAACATAACAACCCTGCCTCTAGCTATCGGGCACCGGCTAGAGGCTGAAACAAGGGCTTGCGTCGGGTCGACTGGCAACACACATGGTAGTAAAGTAAAAAAAACTCCGTGGCAAAGTACCTAAAGTAAAAAAAAAATTAATCGAGAAATTAATACTGTGTGTGTGTGCCATCAAGTTCGCATCAAGTCACCCTAGGGATATAACCCAAATGAGGTTCAAATCCCGAAATGATAATACATACATAATTTTACAGTGTCTAAAAGCAGTGAGGGCCACGGTGTCTAAATTTTAGTGCTGTTGATTTAAAAAAAAAATGAATTCGAAATTTAATTTAAAAAATAATTCGAAATTCCCTTAAATTCGAAGTTCGAATTTCGAATATATCTCCTTATGTAAATTTGAATTTTTCAGAAAATTCAGTAATTCTGTATAATGTTTCCTATATCTTGATAAATACGAATTATCAACTGTAATTACACAAGAGCTTTTTGTTTCGCCGGATAAAGTTCTGTTTGTATTGAAAATCTTGTTGCCTAGCAATATGGAAAAAAATAGTTTAATAAAATCACGACACCGTAGGTGAAGGGATTTTATTCTAAAACAATTTTTCGAGTTAGGTGACAAGGTTGAAATGTCAATATGACCGGAAAGCGTGTAAGGGTTTAATGTTTAATACCCGCTTTTCTTTGATATCATATGGTCAATATTCTATCCTCCAAAGGGCATGCTGTATGAAATCGGAGACCAACTCCTGTTATGAGCTCCCGGTCTAATAGGTAAAGTCCGTCCCAAACTTCTTTGCCGTGACGTCATTATTTTATTTTCAAGAATAACTAAAGAATACATTGTCTTACTCTTTCTATCTTATTACTGTCATATATTTAGTTGAAACACGTATGTCATTCGAAATTTGCGAAGTATTGATACTGTTACGTGAAGTTTTGTTCTTTGTTTTTATTATGAAGTAGAAAAAGACAGAAATAGAAAACGTATAATTATATTGTTGATATACCAGCAATTTGTTATTTGAGTAGGCTGTTTTTCATATTGTTTTATGAAATATGTATTGTAAATTTTGAAACTGTCAAACAAATAAAAACTATTTTCACTGTGATTAAATAATTTAACATAGGTATATCGTTGTTTTATGCATCCATTAGCTGTTTACATATAGATATTTATAATAATATTTATAAATATGCCCGGCAAACGCAATAATAAACAAACAATTCAGATTGTCTTGAATTTGTACCAATATTTTACTGCTGAAAAAGAAAAAGGAGAATTACTTATTCCCGTGTCAGCTGTTCTAGAGGTATTTATTTATTATTAAATTTATATAGTTATTCCAAATATTCACATAATATAGTTTAAAAATATTTGATATCAAAATATAACTTTCCCGCCATAATTTCAAATTGATTCATACGAACTACAGGTATGACGTAACGGCAAAGAAGTTTGGGACGGACTATACCTACTAATGAACATGTTATTATACGCCGTGGCCTGTTCCGATAAATTTTGCAGCCAGTAAACTTATTATTCATAAGCACTCGTAAACTATAAACTCATCCTCTTTAAGTAAACAAACTTCTCCACATTAGAAATTCAAAAATGCATTTGAAATGTCACTTTCCCATTATCAACAAATTCAGATTTCGTAAGATGTTAGCTGTGTCAGCATCGAATACTTTTCTGTTCATTTAGAACTAGCTATGCCATAATCTCGAAGCAACCATGCATACGATGAAGTAAGCGTTGCTTCATTTCTAAAACAAGAGACAGGGAAAGTAAAAACACACATTTCCGTTTTACTTTCTTCGGAGGTTAAGGTCGTCGGTTTAAAATAGTAGAGATTCCTGAATCCGGTTTGTGTAGATTAAAAAGTAATTATCTAATTTGATGGGATGTTGTTACTATGTAGGCAGGAGGCGGTAACATATTTACAGAGAAAACTAATAGTAGGTACTGAAGAAAACTTAATTCGTACCTTATTGAGATTTATCTACGAGACTGTTACGAAATATCTATTACGTTTTTTCATGTTTTATAATTGGGATCTATATGCACTAAAATGCATACAAATATGCGCATATATTATATTTTAGGGATTATGTGCACACTACCTACTCAAGAGATTTTGTGAAATAACACTTGAGAAGGTGATCTGCACTGTAGTTTTTGTAAGATAAGCTATTTCTAAATAAAAAAAAACTATTTCCAGCTACATTCATGACAATTACGTTTAGTAAATTTTACTGCTTATACCAAGTATAAACTCCCATATTAAGAAGTTTTAGAAAAATATATTAAATTTTTTTATTCAATTTTGACGTTTTAAACTGCTATTATTAACTCCATAGCAACAACTTTAAATAAAAGTTTATTCACAAGTGAATTAAATTTTTTTTAAATCACTCAACACATTTTTAAATCACTCTGACGTTTTAAACTGTTATTATTACGTCAAAAATGCATAAAAACAATGACAACTTGCCACTAACGATTACTTTGATTAGTTTTTTTTGTTCTGTCAAAATAAATTTATAATTCATATATTTGACATAATTTCGTCAAAATTGAATAAAATATTGTATAAACCACGTGAGATACGAATGTTTATTCACTCGAAGAAATTATCCCACTCGCCCTTCGGGCTCGGGGGCTAAACTTTCTTCTCTTGAATAAACATTCATGTATCTCACTTGGTGTATAAATATCTATTATATTTCAAGAATAAATGGGAAATATAAAATACGACAAATACAACAAATAGTATATTATTTAACGAGCACATAATGTAGGCTCCGTTTAGTTAATAAGGGCGATTAATACTTAATTAAGACATTTTAACGCGTGAGAGAAGCGAACTTGTTCATTGTCGAGATTATTAATCGCATATTAACACATGAGTTTAGTTACAATATTTTTCCTTTGATCATTACCTTTTTAATTTGGAGAAATCTAATTTTTGTTCATAACAAATATGTTAGGTTAGTAACGTTTGAAACTGCTGAGCACAATGTTGCCTGAATATTATTTAGCTACAACTGTCAAAGTAATTTCGTTTAATTCTGTTTATCATTTTTCTATAACTTAACACTAGCTAATATACTATATTACGTGTGCTGAACGCGCATTCAAAAAAATCGTTCATTAATAAAAATCATGCATTAATAGGGGTCATTAATGTATGATTTTTTTGCATTAATAAACGATCAACGGAAAAGTAAATAAAAGCACTGAGCTATCATAGCTTTAATTTCCGCAAAACTTAAGTATTTGCATTAGTAAAACTTCTAATTCAATAAATTCAGAGCACAAAAATTTGAAGTACAATAACAGATTGAACAACAAGGAGTGTCTCGCAATTTGATACTGCAATTTCACGGTAGCAGTTAATAAATTCCCGCAACAAATTTAAATAAATTGCGTGAAAGTGCGGTCTACCTAAAGGGATTCGCAACATGCAACATCAAACCGGATCCGTCAAGCGAATTCCGCAATAGGCGCATTTATCATCTTCGGCCCTCGACGGGAGTATTAATTATTTCCATTGCGAATTCTTTTAAAATATGCAGGGCGAGACTGAAAGTCGTTTAATGTTTTTTCATTTTTTGATGATCGATTTAATGTCTGAGATGAAAATGGTCCGAGAAAGTGAACTGGACGAAGGACTTTCTTCAGTATTTATCTCATTGTTAAATTGTGTAATAAATTGCGAGTCATTATAAATACTTAAAATGTTTTGATAACTTTAAGTCTTTTCATCTTCCATTCTTTTTTAGATCAGTTGTCGAAAGTTGAACCAAAGTTTTCATAAATTAATGATTGATGCTTTAAGAACTTGAAGACGAAATATTATTAGTAGGTATCACGGGAATAAAAGTTTACTACCTACACACGCTGAAGGCAAGTGACGTAAATTCTTCATTCAAACTCGAGTAAAATACTATCTACAACTTGTATAAATAATAGTATATTATACAACGGCGCTATAATGGATGATATTATTCCTGAAGATGAAGTTTATAACACGAGCGAGCAAAGCGAGCGAAGGTTTTAATCATCTGAGGGAATAATAGCCTTATAACGAGTTGCATACTGTAGGTACTTTATCTACGACTAAATTATTACTTACAAGATTTTAATAAAATAAATAAAAATAAGCAACAATTTTGACATTTTCAAATGTCAATTCTCTATCACCTTAGTTACATAATTTAATATTGTAATGTTTTTAAAAAAATAATGCGCACGGAGAAATTGATTCAGGCAAAGTAATTTTCTGATTGGTGCAGAGGAGTGAAAACTGACTATTATTCCCTACGGGATTACGGTGCTAGTATAGTTAGCGTGTAGTAGTTCCTTATTAAATTAATTACTCGTGCATTTCGAGTGCTTTATGAACCAAATTTTGGTTACAGTATACTAAATATATGTATTGTCTTTTCTGATTTTTCGCACTTGTTTTGAATAATGGAAATTCTAGAAAAACATCAAAAATCGTACTTTACTAATAACTCATGCTACGATTGAAATATCTTTTTCAAAAAATTTACACATAATCTACATTAGTATCTTAACATCGGATTGTCAATATTTTTTTCAAAAACTATTCCCAATTTCTAATTAAAAAAAAATATCAAATTTTGAAATTTGTTTTTTTGAGAATTTTGAAATTTTTGAATCAATCCGATGTTAAGCATAAAATTATAGACATTTTTTGTAAATATATTTTTTCTCTAAACTGCACCTGAATTAAGTTATTAGTAAAGTACGAACGACACTTTTATAGTAGCTATACCCGATCCTTAATATATTATGATATTATATGTTTTATTTATTTATTCTCTATGTGTTAGACCGGGAACTCATGACAGGTACTGGTCTCCGATTTCATACAGCATGCCTTTTAGAAGATTACATATTGACCCTATGACAACATAGAAAAACGGGTATTAAACCCTTGCACGCTTGCCGGTCATATGGAAAATTGCATTTCCACTTGCACAAAACTTTTCCAAAATTTTCCACCCTTGGGCCAACGAGGACTGCATGCCAATTTGGTTATAGGTGTTTTATGACACAAATATTAATTATTTTCATCGACATGCTGTATAAAAACGCGGAAAATCATATTTTTTTATTACAAGATCACGTGACCGTTTGAGCCCTTTGGGATTCTACGAATCGCATGCCTATAATTTTTAAGACTTTAAAAGTGTTTAAGTTTCTTTTGATAAAAGGGCATGCATTCTTAAATCAGAGAAAAAACACAAAATTTTTGTGCAAGTGGAAAAATGCAATTTACCATAAGACCGGAAAGCGTGCAAGGGTTTAATACCCGCTTTTCTTTGTTGTCATAGGGTCAATACTCTATCTTCCAAAGGCATGCTGTATGAAATCGGAGACCATCACCTGTCATGAGCTCCCGGTCTAAAACATAGAGAATAAATTTGAATTTGTTAATTGTTAATACTGCTGCTACCTGGAAATGTTTATTGGTCAAAAATCCAGTTAAGTAATATTAAAAGGCAATATTATAATGAAGGTATTATTTAATAGTCGCAGGTAAACTTGATTTTGTGGTAGTTGTATGCAATTATTTTCGAATGCCACCACAACGAAAGCAATACATTTGAATAAATATTAGTATTCAACCTTGATTCCTCTATTTGTCATAATTCATCTACCGCAACTTCAATAAATATAAATAATTAATTCCAACAATACGATTTACAATTTCTCTCCTTAGAACCATCTCCAATTAAATCGAATTTACGATCACAGTCCTCAGTGCTGTTGAACGTGACAAATTATATTTCTACAAACATGCAACTAAAAATTCCCCACGATTTTATTTATCACCAGATATTCCGACTTCCTGGAGCCAAAGTTCACTGAACTTCTCAAATTTCGTTCACCAAAAACAAATACGAAACACAAGACGTTCGAGGGCCTGAGATATATTGCCTTCCTACGCGGACCGAAAACTCGAGAACTTGTTTTCGGCAATAGTAGTTTTCAAGAGACTTTACTGTTGACCAAAAATGTAGAGACACAAGAGTCAAGAAGACTTTCAGACCTACAGAGATGTGGGTGACAACGGATAAGAAAAATCACAGTTTAGAGTTGACATTTACTTGATCAATACAGGATTTCCCCAACCAACATAATTTTTTTCGTTAAAAATCGCATGACACAAATAACAGCCAATGGAAGAATTGATTACAATAAAAGTAACCATGGTAACATTAATTTACTACTTGCTTGAGTAACTTAGCTGAAATTAAGAAGTGGGAAATTTTCTGTCACATGTGTGTTTTGACTGTTTTGACATTAAATTAAAATTTGTTTCCTAATTCCTAGAATACTCTCGATTTTACGTTTTTTTCTATTCCACTCCAAACTCGTACTTTCCCGCATCCTAGCTATGCAATGTCATTTTAAAGTTTAAAAATACTGTAAAAGAGTTTTCGTTGCGAGTAAACTGTTAGTTTATTATTCACTAAAAAATAATGTTTTCATTAACATTTAATAAGTAAAGAATGGATTTACAGATGTCGTTTTAAAATTTTAAAAATAAATTTCTATCATTATTTGTGTAACCGTGTACAATTTTTAAATCGAAACAACTGTTATTTGATCCTTTAAGAGGAACGGTTACTGCACTACCAAAATTTATCGGTCCGGGTCGCTTATTATCAAAAGAGTCAATTTCTTAGAATTTTAATAAGTGTACCCAATACGACTCTAGTTTGGAGGTGGAACTAAATTGAAATTTGAATATTTATTCGAATATTTACACTGCCTGACCTTATTTTTGTGTCAAAAAGGGGTTTCGTTTTCACCGTAAAATTGAGTCTAAATATTTAAAAAATTTTACAATTTTTTTTTTAATTTGTAGAAGAAAGTTGGTTCTGTGACATTTCTGTATTGAAAATTTAAAATTCAAAACATAATACACTTTAAAATGAATTACAAAATTGCCAATGTTTATAACGCCTATAATAACAAATCAAGCAAAAATTTAAAATTGTAATACACAAATGTCATACAAACAACCTTCCTCTACAAATTAAAAAAATAAAAATTTTAAAATGTTAACATTTAGATTAGATATGATGGTGAAAACGAAACCTTGTTTTCACTTGTAAATTGCACCAGTATCCGTTCCTCTTAAATAATCCTTGTTGAAGTAAAATTTTATCATTCTTGTTCTGGCCACAAAAAATAATTCAAAAATAGATGCACTCGTACATTAATTCATAATTTTTTTGTCGTGAATTCCAAACAACGTAATCGGCTCTCGTGTACCACTCGATCTGAATAATACGTTGTTGGAAAGTACTCAAAAAAATTCTGGAAATAATTAATGCACATGTGAAATTATAAGTGAAAATAATATTTTTTTCTATGCCTGCTTCTGACAGTTCATGTTTCTACATTGTTTTTAATGTTGAAAGCAGATGTTTGTCGCAAGTGTGTTGCAAAGTACCTAAGTGTGTTGCAAAGTACCTAAGTGTGTGACAAAGTACTTTGTTGCACACTTATGGGCACTTTGCAACACAGTTTTGCTTTTTTTGTATGTGCATTGTTTTCGCAACAACATTGATATTTCACTAAAATTTAAAAAATTGATAGTAAATGTCAAAAATTAATAGTTATTTTTGTATTTTTTAACTTCCTTGTTTTGCAGGAGTAGAAAAAATAGTGTGTATAACACGTATTGAAAATATTTTGTCGAACTTAAACGATTGCAACCCTCCCTTCGCTCGGGCTGCAATTTTCGTTCGCGTTCGACAAAACTATATTTTCAAAACTTGTTATACAAATAACTATTTTATATGCTTCCCACCGAAAATTGCATTTATGCTACTTGATTCGAAAATGTGCTTTTGTATTTTGAAGAAAATAATCTTTATGATAATTGCTTGTAAAATATCGTTTGTTCATTGGTGTAGTTGCTATGGACATTTATTTACTTATTTGTAAAAGTAATACTTGTACCTCTAGTAATGTAATGTGACACTTTTTTGACGTTTGAAGGAAAATATTTTTGTAACAATCCCTTTTTTTGGAGAAAACAAAATTATAACATTGTCAAATGTGATCTAATTTAACCTCATTCATGAATCTAAAATAAACCCACTATTGGTAATCATACGTTTAAAAACAAGTGATAAGACTAGATATTAATAATAAAACCATTTGGTAGGTTGTTATTCCCATTTAATAATCTTTGCACTTCAGTTGTCCATAGTAAATTATTTCTGACGTGTTAGCCGTCATAAACAACAAAATCATATCAAGTCTTTACAACCGCAATTTCAACAGCACTATTTTTAACATCGTAGTAAACATTAACTACGTCCATAAAACTACTAAAAACTTGTTAACTCTTGAGATTTAACGTTGACATTGTATTGTTTACGAGTTGGAAGTTCTCGCAGCAAGAAACTCGGTTGAGGTCTTGAGTTATTTTCTGTCAAAATGTCAACTACAGTATATTGGAAAATAATATTCAGCAGAAGGAGACAGTGATGTATCGACATTCTGAAATATTCATGCGGAAGATGATATTGTCGTCAACTATATGGACATGAAGAATTATTTAAAATAAGTTCAAATTTTTTGATGTGAAATCATTATAATATGAAGGATTCAGGCTTTATTAGTTATATTATATTAATTTAGGAGAAAGCAGGGACTTGAACCACAAAAAAACCGATTCAGGTTCGGTGCGCGGTTCACTTAAAACAATACCATAACTAGATTGTTCGGTTTTGTTCCGGTTAGTGATGCGTCGAGACAAGACGAAACGAGATTTTTACTTTTCGTCTCGATTTTGGAAAATTTGATCTCGTCTCGATTATTTCAGGTCTCGATTATAATTATCTCGGTCTCATATCCATTTCTCGGTCATTTTTTCAAAAAAATTTTCACCGATTGACATAAAAAGTGCTTTTTTTTGACAGCTGACAGTCTGTGAAATGTCACTTTTAGTGCTTAGATTATTAAATTATTTTTTTCACGACATGCGGAGAAAACACAGTTTTCCCTCTCTAGAGAGGAAAGTAAGCAGTGTTACCACCAAAAATTGTAAGAAAATTTATTATTTTATTGAAAATTCTGATTTTATTAAAATGTTTTATACTATCTTTTTCTGCATTTTAACAATTTTACAACTGAAATTTAATTTGGCATATTGGCCGCAGTGAAACATTTCATTGTTTTTAAACGTCATTCTGACAGATGGCAGTTATAACCTATCTTCTAGTTATGTTTCTTTTACATTTTCATTGTTTTTAAATATGTCGTGAAAAAAATGTTGTGTCTAACACGAGAGGAAAGCTCTTTTTCCCACTTTCGCTCGATTGCCTTACTCGCTTCATTCGTGACACAAGCTTCGAGTTCGAGTGGGAAAAAGAAGCGCTTTCCTCTCTAGTTGGACAAATAACTATTTTACAATTATTTCTTCCGAATAAATTTCTGTTTGACATCTCAACCTTGTCACCTAACAGCAATTTGACTCGAAAATTGTTTTAAAATAAAATTACTCCACCTATGGTGGTGATTTTATTAAAAAAATTTCTTTTCAAATTGCTAGGCAACAAGGTTTCAATACAAACAGAAATTTATCCGGCGAAATAAAAAGCTCTTGTGTAATTACAGTTGAAAAAAAAAACCGATGTGGAAAGCCCAAAATCTCCCGCCATACTCTACCTACTTTTATTACTATACTATGGGCTGTGTGCAAGTGGGCGGATCTAAACATTTTCCGATTGTAGCGCTCGCGGCGACGAAATAAAGAAATTTGTGCATCTCCCAGCGTCAACGATGTCAAAAAAATCGGTTGGAAATAAGTGTTGTGTTGTAGGCTGCAAAATAATAGTCTTAATTCACCAACTGCACGATTCTACAGTTTCTCTGTGAGACAATGTAAGCGTGAGCAAAGAGAAAAATGGATCAAAGCTGTCAAAAGAGTCAAGTATGATATTTTACTGCATATGTGCAGTACAAAGTAATCCGCTTGATCCGAGCTTGATTTTATATACTATATATTATATTATATAATATTTTTCAATTTGTTTTAAGGTGGGTTTATGCTCAAAATTTTACGCCTTATTTTTAAATCTGACAGATGACATAACTTAAAATAGCCTGAAATCTTTATCGATTTTTGCGAATAGGGATACATTTCTTCATATAAATAAATAAATGTCAATTATCAAGGTCTGAGCAACATCAGATTAACAAATATAATCACGTTTCACTTGAGTAACTTGAAAATTATTCTTATTTTTATTACTAATTCTTAAATTTTTGAGCATAAACCCACCTTTAAATGTTTCAATTTATTTTAAAGCATCCAATTCTCACTTCTAAGGTCACAGTGTAATCCGAATTTGTCACCGACGTTTGTCGAATACAGGCACTGGTGATGAGTATTTTACCATTTTTCACAGTTTCCACTACATTTAAAATGTGACAAAAGGCTAATTTCTTGCCTTTTTCGACAGTAGATTCTTTAAAATCGATAGAATGCGTAATGTTCTCAAATCCAGTCTACAAAATAATATTCATTCTAATTTAAAAAAAATAATTTCCTATTTATTTCATTTCAGTTTGATTCAAAATTGTGAGAACCTGGGTAAAGTGACGCTAAAAGTAAAATTTAAATTTAAAAAACTTACTTTACAAACATCAAACAGAATTGAGCCATAACAATTTACCGCAGAAATTATATATTTATTATTTGCGTCAAATATGACATGTAAATAATGGATGCAATTATTTTCAAATATTGTCACCAGACAGCGCCACTTGTAGACTTGCACATAGTCCATAGGTACTCACAAATATATTTTAGTCTTTTTATGTACACTGCAGAAGAAGATATAAACGGTGTGTTACCTGTTATCTGTTATTGCGCTGTCGCTAAATTGAATCTTCAATGAGTCTTGGAATAGAAGAATTTATAATTTATTGATTGCTTCAAAACCACGTAATTATCACTAGAAAAAAACTTTTTCTTTTCCAGGATTCTGAATCTCCGTAGAATCTCCAAAGATCTCCGTGCGAACAGGGCTTTATGGAAAATGAGGCAGAAAGTAAAAATAAGAAAATTATCGTTTGTTATAAAATACAATAATGCATAGATTGGACAACAAGGCCCAATTGGACAGTTTTTCTTAATAGGATAAACAGAAAGGTCAATATTATTAGTTTCCACTCCTGTAAATATAGTATCATAATTCGTGCTAATGAAATCATTGAAAAATAATTTAGGTTTTATAATTATGTAATTTGGGTGCGAGGTATTACAATAGCGTACGCGAATGTGTAAAACGATATGTAAACTATTCGTAAAGCTTTGCAAGGCGTTCAATGACAAGAACAATAGCGCATAATTCAGAAGTTTGAACACTGTGTACTAAAATATGCAAATTATGCTAAGTACATGCATCTGCTACTGCATTGCACAAACTTATGTCAGTATTATCCAGAGTATGATACATCGCTTGCCTTGAATTCATTTAATATTTACTAATGTTTAACGTATAATTACCCAGAATAATTAAAAATGTAATCATTCCTATACTGTTGGTTTTCAATTAAAATATGATAAAATATTTAATATATTAATTATACCTTTCCTCAAAGGAATACTACATTAATTTTCATAAATGCATTGGGGAAAATTTAATTATTTTTCGCCCTCATTTTCACATTAAGTATAAGTTATTAATTTATTAAAAGAGCTCTCAATTTCAAGCATCTCTTTCATAAAAGTAATAAAATATATGAGTAATATTACAGACATTCCGTTTTGTACAAAATTAAATACGTGACATTTTCAGTAAAAATATGACTTCGTGGAAATTTCACAAACATTTGAATTGATTTTCTCGCATTATTGACGCCAAGATAATGCTTTTATAAAAATTCAGTAGATAAAAAATAGATCTACAGATGTGCCTTTTTAATATTTCAAAAATAAATTTCTATCATGATATATAACTGTGTAAAGTTTCTCCTAAAAGTTGTGGTAGGAGCTGTCATAAAAATTTAATTATTTCGAAAATAGTATATTATGTATCAAGTTTTATAAACGTCATTTTAGCCACGAGCGCAGCAAGTGTATAAAAACGAGTATCTAGAGATCTTATAAACGAGTCACATACACTATACTTTTTCTACGACCACAAATTACACAACATAAATTCATAAATATGTAATATTTCATTTATAATAATTTTAGGTTAAATCATTCAAAATTCTACTTAGGCAAGTGTATTTCACTGTTATGGTTCAAATTTGACAATAATTATTGAAAGAAATCATTAATTTCCCTCAGATTTTCACAAAAATTAAATGTCAAATATAGGAGCCAACTTCACCCCGTGACTACTTCACCACGGCTTGTCAAGGTGTTTTTAAAATGTTATTTAGCGCCATGGAAACCAGTTCGTTAAATAAAAAATATATTTAAAATCCCTAAGCTTTAATATATTTTATAGACGACCACTAAAGAAAATAATAGATATCGCGGAAGCAGCCTATTAAAGAAAGCATGATATGAATATCGTGCTAACATGATATGGTCATATCGTAACTATGCGACCAGATCAACATAGCCAGGCATCTTTGCTTTGTTTATTGATTGTTTGAAATGACAGTAAAAATGTCATTTGAAAGTTGTGTCTGTATTAAAAAGTAAAAAAATATGTATCATTTTTTGGGATGTCTAAAAAAATTGCGTTCATAACTCGTTCGAAAGTAATATTGTATTGCTCAGTTGCACCTCGTTCGTCAAAATTTACTCACACAATATTGCTAACTTTCGATCCTCGTTATGAAATATACTATTATAGAAATAATTAGTTCGCCTGTATGAATGGTATTGATATTTTTGATTTCATTTACCTAAACAGTAAAGAAAAATAAATTCAATGATTAAAATATTTCGTAGGAGAGTAACTAAATTTTATTTTACTTTATTTTAAAATATCGCATCATCCCTTTCATAAAAGCAATCAAATGTATAAAAACAATAAAATGTATGAGTAATATTACACAGACATAAGTTTTGTAGAAAATTAAATACGTGACATATTCAACTGAGCTAAAAATATAACTTCATGGAAATTTCAAAATTATTAAAATTGATTTTCTCACGTTTTCGAAGTCGATTCTCATCTGCAATGATTGCATTTCTTTAGTTCGGGTCCTCGAGAATAAATTATAGGAAATGGTTGAGGATCCGAACTTCTCGCTGAACCGCGGTCATTTGATTTATAACCTAACCTTTCCCTCGTTCACTTAATTCCACGGAAGCTAAAAGCATCCTTTATTCAGTGGATTGTAACTAATTTTTACTAGTTTTAAATTAGTTTTATGTTTTATTCCTTTTGAAATCCTCAAGTTATCCAGAAGCGTAGCGGAACTTCAAAACAATTGAATAAAGTTGGCAGATTTTATTTCCTTCACTTAGAAAAATATCTGTTTCTCAGAATTTATTGAAATATTAAAAACGTTTCATATCTTTATACCTTTTGTTATACTAGGTGGCGCAAAAGTAATAACTCAATCGCATGCAGCTTGCGTCTCATGTCATCGCGACATCCCAACTTTGACATTAGCAAAGAAAACAGATGTAGTCGAATCATAATTTGCTATACTCCTCAAGAACGCGGAAAAATTGGCTCAAAGTAAATTTCGTGGTCGATTCCCCAGTCGTGTGAGATTGCCTGGACAAACACTGCGGCGTTTAGACGCTTGCCCCGAGGAGACTGGCTCAACACGAGACAGTAGCAGACGTGGCCGGCTCCGGAACAGCCGTTTGGTCGAGAATATCGCTGCTGTGGCAACACTGTTACTGTGACTAGTGCATAGATAAAATAAAGGATTTGTCAGCGCCAAAAATTGACGAATTAGGTTTGAAGAACATTCCAGTAGGACGATGCAACCGCACAAATAGCACGAGCGACATTCTGATGCGTTTCCCGGCCGCTTGATTTCTCGTTTTGGCGATTCGAACTGATCCGCGAGATCGCCCAATTTGACAATTTCAGACTTCTTTCTTTGGGGGTTTTTGAAGTCAAGGGTCTATACGAATAAGTCACAGACAAGAAGTGAAGAATTTATCGGCAGAAGTTTTGACACAAGTCATGGAAAATGCTGTGGAACGAGCCCGAATGTGTATCAACTGTGGCGGCGGACACTTGACCGATATGAGCTTCAGTTAGGAATGGGAAAAAATTTACACGTTTAAGTAAATATAATTATTTTTTTGCAAACAAAGTTACTACCTTAAGAAATCGGGTGATTACTTTTGCGCCACCTAAATAAAGGCTCTTTTGTCAAAAGCACATAGCGCATTCGATTATTATGCTATTAAGGCTGAATTACATTATACTTTTTTCGTCTAGATTCATGCTAGATTTCTAGTTCAATTTCCATATAAGATTCGTTTGCGTTTCATACTTTATTTCCGAAATATTCATATTTAATCAATTTTTTCCGAGCAAAACTTTTAAACATTGGTCAAACTGATTTCACACTGAACTGAGCATGAGTAGGTAAACAAAATCTAGTACGAATCTCGAATAGAAAAATAGATCCAGGCGTATATTTCTATACTAGACAAAAGTATAGACATCGAATGGAACTCGAATGGGAATATATGATTTACATTATAGTAGAAATGGTTAGGATAAATCTCGAACTAGAATCTAGACATAACAATTATAATGTAATGAGCGAAAATGAGTACATGTGTTCATGGACTATATTCCACAAGCACAGGAATGTAAAAAGTTTTCGCATTCAAGTCCGTGTCCTGGGAAACCCCCAAGGACAGAAAGTAAATATTATTTAATTTCTCAACTAATCTGACAAATTCCAAGCAAAGCATATGTGTCACTTTGCGCCACGTACATGCACCACGTCTTCGTAGAATTTGCATCGTTATTGCTCTCGTACTGCGGGAATATGTCTCGAAAGTCGAAAACATAAAGTGCACTAACAAGACAAGTTCGAAGCACGACAAGTGTAAATTGTAAGAAATACATAAAGAGGTAACTAACAAATTCTACATACGAATTTAATTAAACAGAACCTGTAACAGCTCCGAAGAAGAATCTATTTAACTAGAGACATTTGCAATGTCACAATGTATTTCATTACACGATACAAATCTTACCAATGTGAAAGTTTCAATTATCATCTTCAAATTTGAATTTAAATTCATCAGCGAATTTCTAACAGTAACAACATTGTTAGTTCCGTTGTTGAATTGACGTCCTAAATATTCGTAATAAGTTATTGAGACATTAAAGTGTTTGTCACACCTACGCCAAACATTCAGAAATCTGATAGCAGAATTTCATTTCACACAGATGAAAGTTGAGATAAAGATTAAGTTCATTGTTGGTCTGTAAGTGTTAAAGAATTGGCAACATCTTGAGTTGATGTTGATGTAAGTTAATTTTCCATTAACAAACGAGCATAAGTACCCGTGAATTGACAGTTGGGAGCCGCTTACGCGGTAACATAAAAACTATTTATGTGACAAGTGCATAATTTAGGACTTCCTTGGACAAGCCGAAGACCTGTCACATTTATTGTATTTATATTTACATTTTAATCTAATTTCCTTTTATATTTGTTTTATTTATATTGTTGAAAGAATGTACCAAAAATATACAAGCGTTTTATTTATACTCCGAAATATTTTATCTATTTTATATACAAGTATTTTGCACTTTTTCGTACTAGTCCAATAAAATACTCGTTTGTGGACAGTAAACAGTGTCATAAAACAAGGTAATATGGTGCAGTCGAACATAAATATATTTATCTGATGTGTCATAATGCCAATATTATAATTTAAAGACCATTATAGAGTTCATTATAGGACAAGGGCCATAATGAATCTAGTATGGTGCTCAGTACCATAATGAAATAAAAAACAACTCGTTACTAAGGAAGTTTAAAAAATAGCATACCTACCAAATATTTTATTCAATAAAGACTATTCCAATCCATATAGCAAGGACGTCATAAAAAACAAGCAAAATATTCGTATAAATCAATATTTGACTTTTTAGTACAGCATGAGTTTGGCTCCTTATATTATAACGTAGTGACATACGATGTGCGTATAGATTCATACGAGTAAAATGTGAAAGAGCTTGTGAATGTGTTGAATAAAATTGATCTGATATGACGTCACTCTTATATGGATTGGAATAGTCTTTACAAAAAACGTATCTTACTTTTTGACTACGCCTACAGATAAAATTTTGTATGTAATACAGATCGTCACCAATCATTTTGAAATTATTAATCTCGGCTTCGCCTCGTCTGATAATCTTCACGACTAGTACCATAACGATGAACATATCTCTGTCTTTATTCAAAATAAATAGTATTCAGTGGTACCTAGGTACTTAATAAAATAAGTGTTTTTCTAATTTAAGAATTTTTATAAATTCAAATATGGCGCCAAAAATGTCAAAACAATTTTAATCAAAAAGAATGGTTCATAAATTTCAGGGCAGAATTTTTTTCAAACGCGTAATCCCAATAGAAAAATTTATAGAATTAATTGTAAAAAATCTGTTGTGGCCAGCACACGACCTCTCGCCTTAACACTGTAATTTATATGAATTTGATTTTAGTTAGGCTTTCTTAAATTATAATTTTGCAATAAATTTACAAACTTTTTGAAAATAATTTTATAGTTCTTAGTTCTTAATTAGCTCTTTATAGATAAAAATTTAACTTTATTATTACCTTATTACATTATGTTCAGTTAATAATATTTACATTTCTTTTAAAATGGTGCCACAAACATTTTAGAATCTGTACATACGTCTGTTCATCTGTCACATTGGCATATTCATTTTTGTTTTTAATTTTTTCATATATTGTGATTTACAAATCGTGGTAGGTAAAATTACAAATTTTTGAAAATTAATATTTATTTATTGGTAAGAGATATAGAAACGATGTTAAATAAATATTGTAAAAGATAATTTGTTCTTTCAAATGTCGAATGACAAATTGTAATTATCGCAGTATTTCCTATATTTTTTGCAAAAAATGTTAAAATGCTTCAAGAAAATACCACTTCCGGTTGGCAGATTCTTACCAAAATTTTATCAGCTCTTCATTAACATATATAAATGTATATTGCAAAATATTAGAATTTTATGTAAAGTAGAATTTGAGATAATGAATCAGAACGAAAGACTATAGTAGGCGCACATACACACACACACACAGACACACAGACACACAGACACACAGACACACAGACACACACACACACAGACATCATCGTGAAAATAGTCAAAATAGGTTCTAAAGGTGCTAAAACGTGCTTATTGACAAAAATCTCGACATCGAATTTTTTCACGATCCCTATACCTTCACGTTTTGGTTATTTCTATGTGAGGAAGGGAGGGGGGGGGGTTTAACATTTGTACCAAAAATTCTAATTTTGGGTACAAATGATAGAAATCATATTCCCGATCGATATCCTTTGGGGGCAGATTTGACCGGCTGCAGCCTTTATGCGTCACAAATTTCATCAAATTTTGGGCTGTGCATGCAGCTTAATAAATATTACAGTATCTAATACCCTAAAGGCTTATTTACAATATCACAGTATGAAATACAATGTCCTAAAATATACATCAGCCCACATTTCGGTCTTGGTTAGTAATGTTGAATGACCTTTCATTGACCGGTAAACAATTACCGTATCAATGAGTCGAATCTAACACAGTAATTAATGACAGTTGACTTATTTGGATATCAACCAAATAAACAACCCACGCTCTTCGCTTGAGATCCGTTAAATTTTAACGCGAACTCGAGAACGTAGGAATATATTTGCAGTGGTGTTTAAATAGACGTTTAGCAAACACACTAGCGGTGATAATAGTCATTACTATTGCAGCAAAAAACAGAAATAGTAAGTGATAATTAATAACTAAAATTCAAGGAAGTGATGTTTTTATAAGTCTGTCTTGTTTCCGAACTGCTAGAATATTTACTATTCTAACTACAGCTGCCCGAAACCAGCCCGAAACTCGTACTTTGCCGCATCCTAGCTGTGCAACGTCATTTTGAAGTGTTTTCGTGCCGAATAAACGGTCAGCTTATTATAGACTTCAAAATAATGCTATTCTAAACATTTAATATACAGGATTTTACAAAAGTCCCGGAACAGAGCTATAAGTTTTGAACGAGTGAAGAACAATTTGGGAATCACTAAAGAGTCATAAAAACTACATTCTTAAATAGTTTAGAACTTCCAAGCAACGTAGAGTTTTTTTAGGGGATGATTATCCCAATATTTTTAAATAGCAACCTCTGTCGAGTTTCACCTTATTTTAAAGGTAAAGAAAGAAACACAGCCCCATAAATCAAAACCTAATATCTTAATTCTTTCAAGAATTTAATTTTAATGTTTTTTGCACGTTTAATACGATTTTTATAACAAATGTTCAAATTGTTGACCTTCTTCGGTCTCGCAATGACCCAAATGTGATCCCTAAATTTTCAATTTTTTTCTTCACTCGTTCAAAACTTATAGCTCTGTCCCGGGACTTTTGGGAAACCGTGTATAAATGGATCTACAGATGAGCCTTTTAAAATTTTAAAAATAAATTTCTATCATGAGATATAACCGTACAAAGTTTGCGCATAAATTGCACATTTTTCAGAATTTTTATAATTAAAATTTTAAAAAGGCACAACTGTTTATTGCACCTTTCAGTCTATGATACTTTTTTAAATAAAATTTTACCATTCTTGTACTGGCTACAAAAAACTCGCTACGTTACAGTATACTTATTACATAATGAGCGAGGAAAGTGATTTATATCGTGTGAGTGAGAATGTTGATGCACGAGCACGAGGCTTGCCGAGTTTGTAAATTTCACTCAGGGGCGTAGAATGGGTGCCCAGTATCACTGTTACCGCGTAGTAAAGTATCAACATTTAGAAAAAAACGTACCACCAGCGTGTCACACACATACTTTTTATTGAAATATTTTTATAGGCGTAACCAGGATTTTTGTTTTGGAGCTGAAAAAGGAAAAAATGCGCCGCAGACGAAATTTTTTTTTGGGTTCAAGGTCAAAGGCTGTTTCATTAAAAGTTCAGTTTTTCCATACAGGAGAAATTACATAATATTTTACCTTCTTTCAAGTATAAAAGTTCACAAAAATGCTGATGGCGCCAAATTTTTAAATATTAATTTAACAAATTGTGAAGATACTAGAGATATTATGATTGTGGTTGTGGGTGCAATGCACCCACACTTTAACTCCATGTGGGTGCGCAAGTGGGTCCGTGCACCCACGTATTCTACGCCCCTGTATACACTTTCCTGAGAAATATTAAACATTTTATTCATGAATGTATTTCGATGTCAACTATCACTGTCATAATTTTAATTTTACGAAAAAACACGATCAAGAAATATATAATACCTTCAAGATTTTCAATATCAAGAATAAAATTGTATTTAAATTTTTACATTAAATGAGATACATAGCAAAAGTACTACTTTAATTTATGTGGATACATCACTTTTAATATATCACTTTAATATTTAATTTATCACGAAATACTTAATGACTAAAAGGTGAAACAAAAATTTAAGCTGTGGTGATAAGATCTGTTCAATATTGTTTATTTTCGTAACTAGGTAACTGTATGGAAACTGTTAGTTTCGTATTGGCCGTGGGAAAATACATTTTATAGTGAATTTTATGGGCGTTACTCTTAAAGTTTCGTAAATACAATAAATATTTTTTGGCTAGATTGCGAAACTCTGTTATTAATAAAAGTTTTTACAAATTTATTCATACATTTATTGAAAGAAATAAGGCTTGTGTTCAGAATACTTGTCATATCAACGTGAAAAATCCATTAATAACAAACCTAATGCTATTTTGATTAAGATAAATTAACATTTCATATCTGTTTGCATATGTCCAGTAAAACAAGCCATTGTTAATTTACATGTAGTATTCGTGTGTCACAATCATTAATATTTATATTTACGGCTTGCCATTAATATATAATCATCAGCATACCAAAACAAGACGTTTATCTGTTGAAACGACACCGAAATGTGCAAGATTTTTTTACTACTTTTTGGACGTTTCTACGTTACATGTTACATCACTTGAATCGGGAATGGAAATCAATAAAATGTGTGAATAATAAATCTTACCAAGAGCGGTCCTTAATTTAGTCCGGGAAGAAATGGAACCTTACCTGGAAAAAGAAAATTATATTAATTTACAGAAGTTAAAACAGAAAGAGTTTAATTAAAAGATTAGTTTACAAAACAAAACATTAACATGGATTTAACAAAAATATTGTAACAGATCAAGAAGTTATTATAAAGAATTGTAGAGTTTTTGATAAAAAAGCTAACGAAAATAATGTCAATTGCTGCATAATATAGCCAGGAGTGGATAAAAACTAATTTTTAAAATTTCTTTAATTTAAGACGATCCTCTACCGCGCCAGAAAATAGGCAAAAACATGGATTTCGCGCGCCACACCACAGCGTTTATTATTTTGGTAAATATAATGATCTAAAGATATTGTTGAAGATAAAAGTACAATCTACAAAATTGTCGATGCAGAATTTTAAAACTTTGTTTTAAAATCGAAATAATGTTAATTTGAATTTTGACAATTTTTGTTATTTTTTAACTAAAATATCTTCATTGCGCAGATCCAAATTTTGTTGACAACATATTCAAATTTAAACTTAATTCACTTACAAATAAAAACTGTACAGTGGCGCGCGAAAACCCTCTTTTTTACAAATATTGCATTTTTTTGTACATATATGGGTGCCAAAATTATTAATTCCCCTCAAACATAAATGATTTGTTATTTTTATGTTTAACAAAACAATATAAATCTTGAAATGTTGATCCAAAAATAAGGTTTAGAAGTAGGAAAGGTTGGCTTATGGATCCCAAAATAAATTTATTTAAATTGACGACTTCAAAGAGTCATGTCGTATTTATTATTGTGGACGTTTCGGGCCCTTGCAGATTAATTGTTTTAAATTTATGTATTGCTGAAGAAGGGCAACATTCTGGGCCCGAAACGTCCACAATAATAAATACGACATGATTCTTTGAAGTCGTCAATTTAAATAAATTTATTTTGGGATCCATAAGCCAACCTTTCCTACTTCTAAATAAACGCTATAGAAAAGCGTGCTTAATAAATGTTTTTGACTGCTTTCTGTCATGGGTAGAAGATCACCATAAAAATAAATTTTATTTAGCCATTGTAATAGTTGGCAACAGCTAAGATTTAAAAAAATAAATAACAGCATCAAATTCGGCAAAAGGCAGTTAATTAGCCTTTAATTTTCCATATGGTTTCAGGTGATTCTGCCTGCTAGACCTGCTGTAATATAAATAAAAATTTTAACCTTTGGAGTACTCTGACGATGGTGCATCCTATGTAGGTGTCCCAGAAAGTCTTTAAATTGCTTATAACACTATACACTTTAAATTTAGATAGTCTTTATTATTTCTATATCACTTTATGCATCCAAATTTACACAAAAACTAATTTATTTTATTTTATAAACATTGATACATGCAGTACGACAAACCACGTTAAACTGAACTTTGTAAATATATCGGTTCCCAACGGTTCCTAAACGTAAACAATGTTTCAACAGGTTTAGTTCATTTCTCTCATAAGAATATTATGGCAACAATATTATTTGATTTTAGGTTAGTAAATCAGTGATACCCAAACTGTTTTATGAACATTTTGTTGATGTTGAAAATATGAATTTAAAATTTATATCAAATATATAAATATATAATATCAAGCATTATTAGTTATTTAACTATCTAGTGAGTTAATGAGATCGATTAATAATAATTGAGACATTGGCAAGATTATTAATCACATATTAACACATGAGTTAATTACAATTTTTTTCCATTGATCATACCTTTTTAATTTGGAGAAAAACTAATTTTATTTCATGACAAATATGTTAGGTTAGTAACAAGTGATATTACTGAGCATCAATATTTTGTGAATATTATTAGCTAGAATAATCAAAATAAGTTCGTTTTATTCTATTTACCATTTTTTACAATTTACGGCTAGCGAATATAACTATATTACGTGTATTGAATACATTCAACAAAATATCGTTGATTAATAAAAATCATGCATTAATAGCTGTCATTAATGTATGATTTTTTGCATTAATGATGCTCATTAATAAACGATCAACGGAAAATAAATTTTCACCTTTGACTCATAACTCTGACAATTATTTATTGCTCCATAAAATCAAAATTAATTTTTTACATTCTATGGCTTCCCTCTTGCGCTTTTTTCTTAATTCGTCTCTGAATATAATATAGCAGAGAATATATTCCAAATAATATTATCTATAAAGTTACAAGCTAGTTTCAAATTTGCCAATTTTTGTATCTATAGTGCGCAAAGGAGGCAATTAGTTGCCTTTGCGCACAAGTTGCACACGATATTTTTTGTCACACATACACAAAAATCACCTTTTAAGTGACAGTTTTGTGTGCACAAAGGCAGTAAAATTCACTTTGCGTATGCAAATTGTACTTTGCGAACGCTAATACAATTTGTGTACGCAAAGTGCATTTTTCTGCACGCCTATACTCGCACGTTTTTACTTTGCGCACTCATATCCGCATAGTTGGGAAATAAGGCCCTTTGCGCACGCAAAAGATTACTTTTCGTGCAAAAATACCTCTAAAATATTGTCAATAAATTCAAAAAGAAATAATCCTATTTACAATCAGATACACATTTCAATTACAACATAAAAATTTGTTACGACAAAAAATTTATGACTATATTGATAAATGACAAATAATAACACTTTCTTATGGATTTCTTTATGAATTGAAGAAAAAATGACAAATATAGAAGTAGCTTAACAATGAGCAAAACATAAAAAATGAAATTAATTCAATGTCATTCGTTCATCTGAAAATCTAATGATATTCCGAAGGCTATAACATCCTCAACAAATCAAACAATCAAAATCATCTATTAATCATTGTTAAACGTACTTCATCATCGTAAACATTGATTACAAGTCATTGTTGTAATCAAATTTACATTGTTACAAATCTAGCTACAAGGTTAAGAGCAGACAAAGAGTAGAATTCTGGCGAAAGTAACACTTTTGATTTACGTTTATTTTACACTGTGTTCAGCAACTTTACAGCCGAGGATGTAATTAGTAATTTGCCGATGATCCTGCAAGTTTATGGCAGGTGAACAAAAGATTGCGTTGTTTTAGTTTAACTGCTCATTGTTTCAAGTTTTGGTAGCTTGGAGAAATTGCCTCATTTGGGAAAAACTGATGATTTACTCGCAAACACACCAAAGTTACAAGAATATGTTGCACACATATAGTGCTTTTTTACCTTACAAATACTTTATCAATCAAACAGTCACTTTTCACTTAAGAACTTTGTAGTTTGTGTAATGATTATAAATTATAAAACTACAGGTAATACCTACCTACATCAGTACCTAATAATATGTTTTTAGTTCAGACAAGGATTCTTTGAAGATTTTTCCATGCTTTTGAATTTGAATTTTGAAACAAATAACTCTAGTGAAAATTGCATGACACAAATAACAGCCAATGGATGAATTGATGACAATAATAGTAACCATGGTTATATAAAAATGTTCTCGGAAATTTTTTACTAGTAGCTTGAGTAACTTACCTAACTGAAATTAATAAGCGGAAATTTTTCCGGCATCTGTCACTTTGACATTACATTAAAAATTGGTTAAATTGTCATTTTGATTATAAATAAGCAATTAATAAGGTAAATAATACATATTTATTAATGTTAAATACAAATTTAGTAAACATTGCAAGTTTCTATTGTAAAAAGAATTCATTGCGGCGGTGTCATTGCAATTTTCTTACCGAATATGCACTCGTGCATTAATTCATGTTCAGGAAATTTTTTATCGTGCATTCCAACAACGTAATTACCACTCGAGCTAATTAAGACGTTGTTGGAAAGCACTCAAAAAAATTTCCGGAAAGAATTAATGCACATGTGATATTATAAGTGAAAATTGCATGAAACAAATAACAGCCAAGGGAAGAATTGTTTACAATAATAGTAACTATGGTTATATAAAAATTTTGCGGAAATTTTTTACTAGTAGTTTGAGGATCTTAACTGAAATTAATAAGCGAAAAATTTACTGTTATATTATGTAAGTTTGACATTAAATAAAAAATTGGTTAAATTGTCATTTTGAGAGTAAATAAGCAATTCATAAGGTACCGAAATAATATATATTTATTAAATACAAATTTAGTAAATATTTCAAGTTTCTATTGTAAAAAGAATTCAAAAATAGAGCGGCGTTGGTGACATTGCGATTTTCTAGTATGTCTTAAATACAGTTGGGAAGATTACGATTTGAGTAAAATGCTCTTGGCAAGATTACGGTTATGCATAACTGCGATTTGCCAAAAATGCGTTTTGGATAAATTCCGTGTTAGGTATAGTTGCGTTTTGACTAAATTACGGTTTACCTGAAAACGATTTGACAATATAATATTAGTCGAAGTTGCGGTTTGGTCAAATTACGGAATGTGAAATTACAGTTTGTCTAATACAGTTTGGCTAAATTACGAGTTGGCATATTTACAATTTGACAAAATTGAACAAATTACAGTTTGACTAAAATAAGTTTGGCTTCATTATTTTTGGCCAAACTACGCTTTGACAAACAATATTTGACTACATAAGCGGACACCGCTATAAAGTATAAAATATTACAAAGATATACAACTACGATTTATTCCGTAGTTTAAAACATGGTGTATGTTTGAAGCTAGTTAAGTTTGACTAAAATAAGTTTGGCTTAATTATTTTTGGTCAAACTACGCTTTGACAAAACAATATTTGACTACATAAGCGGACACTGCTATAAAGTATAAAATATTACAAAGATATACAACTACGATTTATTCCGTAGTGTAAAACATGGTGTATGTTTGAAGCTAGTTAAGTTTGACTAAAATAAGTTTGGCTTAATTATTTTTGGTCAAACTACGATTTGACAAAACAATATTTAACTAAATAAGCGGACGCCACTATAAAGTATAAAATATTACAAAGGTACAACTACGATTTATTCCGTAGTGTAAAACATGGTGTATGTTTGAAGCTAGTTAAGAAATGAATACCAGAATAACAAAACAAGAATTTTAAATGAAGACAGGTTGCAGAACATGGAAGCAGTTTCTGCTAGTGTTGCCATTATTTAACAGACCCACCTTTGCTGAGACAGCTTCCAAGAAACCTAGCTTCATATATCTTTTAGTTTTTATTCACAGACCGCAACTTATAATAAAACGTGAACGTGTACACTACAAGTACAACTCAGAAGGATGTAACATCTTTAAAACTTTTTGAAACGGGATAAGGACCATAAACATTTCATAAAAATGAAAGGAGACAAAGATTTGGGGGAATTCCATGGATAATGTTCAGGGAAACTTAACTCTGAATAACGATCAGATTTAGGGCAATTAGTGTCCTCATAAATATCTATAAATTTGATTCAACTTCTTTTTAATATTTAAGCATCGCTAAGCCTAAGGATTATTTTGTGTTTGGTCGGTGGAATAGCTTAAACTTGAATTAACTTTATGAATGAAACCGGACGTCGCAAATAGGCTATTAAAAATAATGTCAATCTGAGAATCTGGCATTTTAGAACTGTCTCTGGAACTGGAATTTAGGTCTGCGCGTTTTAAGTCAAGAGAAATATGAACTTCGTAATTAAAATTGTAGCTAACATAAATGTATTTAACAAGTATTTTTAAAATGTTTTATTCTACAAATTAGCCATCAAATACAGTTGCTTAAATAAAATCTTGTACAAACCAAATACTTATAATTAGGTGAAATATATAACAATAAAGTTTAAGTTCTGATAATATAATATTTATACAAATGACACTTATGGCCAGTTGCACCGCTTCCACTAAAATTTTAAGTTTTAGTTAAATGAACAATATTGAATCGAAATCAAATTGTCAAACGTAGAAACAACATTGCTGTCAGGAGTTTGATTCGATATTTTTTATTTAAGTGATACTTAAAATTAGAGTGACCATTATTCGTACTGATTTTGCCAGCACAGTACTGATTTTCAGACCCTTCTACTAATTAAAATCTGAAAAATATTTTGTCCGTTTTTTTACATACTGTACTGCATGTTCTGATTTTCGGTAATTTTTTATATGAAATTAAAATGTTATCGTTTAATACTTTTATTACAATTCAAATTTTATCATAAAATCTAGTGTTTCTGTCGAGACGAGACGAGACGAGAAATCACCTTGTCTAGTCTCGTCTAGTCTCGAATAAAAAAATCAAGTATCGTCTCGAACAATTAAGTCTCGTCTCGTCCGAGAATCTCGTCGAGATTTCTCGACTTTTTTAAATACCTACTATATTTATTTTTTATATCTAAAAATGTTAATATTTTTATAACTTTTGTATTTTTTGCGCGTGTATAACCCTTCATTTAAATACCTGCCAAAGACTGATTGAATATAAGTAGAAGAGTAATATTAATACTATCATAAAAAGAAGGTGTAATATATCACAAACAAAATCTCTTTTAAATTTATAAATTTGTTCTTCAATAACTAGTATGTTCGTATACGATTTGATAAAATGTTCAGATATATACGCAAGAACGCAAGCGTGTCAGCAAAACTAAACTACCCCATGAAATTATTCATATGAGAAAAACAATGCTATTCACCAAACTTCATAGTTGTACACTCATTATTATTTTATAAAGTGTAATATGTACGTAAGATTTAACGCTAATCAAAAATCGTCACCAACAGCTATTATTTCGTTTAATTATTTAAAAAGAAATTCTTGACAAAACATGATTTTAAATAGTTTTTAAAAATGATCGATTTTGTCGAGAAATCTCGAGCCAAATGTCGAGAATCGAGATTTTCGAGAATCTCGAAATACAAGTCTCGTCTCGACCTTCTTTTTTAAAAAGCTTTCTTGTCTCGCCGAGACGAGAAATTTCGAGACGAGACGAGACGAGATTCGAGAAATTTCTCGTCTCGACCGAAACACTAATAAAATCAATCAATCATCTATCAATCATTCAAGAAAAAAACTTTCGCATGCGGCGTATTTTTTCTTCAATTTTTGATAATAATTAATACTGGTAATTAGTTCTCGTTTTCTCTTCTTAAATAATAGATACCCAACAAAAATTTATGAGTAGATATGGCCATATTTTTTATTATTTATTTTTTGTTTTCATTGGTAAGCATATAAACCGAGATTATAAAAATTTGTAGAATTTTGAACTTCTTTTAATTGGTAAACGGTGATGATAGAAAAAAGTTTTAGTTAATCAGATCTAATCTAGGTTGTCATGATGTTAAATACAAAATTTTAAATTTATTTATTCCGTAGTATTTGAATTATCGTGCCTCCAACATCCATCCATACATAATTACGAAATTATCTAAAGATCTCAAAACGTTTTTATTCGTTGTAAACTCACTCAAAATTTTAGCATGTTTTCAATACCACAGAATTGAGTGGTGCGAGGTAAAAACGAATTAAAATAAAAAAATAAGATAACTAGCTGGATAATTACGAAGGATTTGTTAGATTTTTTGCTCGGGTAAAATTACAGCAACCTTTGTGTCTAACTGATAAACTTGCAAAATACACGTTTTCCGTAGATTTTCATGAATAATACAGCATGGACAATCCTAAACCGCTTTGTCTTGCCTGTAACACAATCCTGCGGACCTTTTCGTGCCGAGTACGTAACGTAGCAGATGAAATGGGTAATTAGACCTCACCTCGCTGTAGATTGTACAAGATCCACGTATAAGCTTCGCTAAGGTTCCTTGATTAACGTATTATCATCATGTTTACGTTACGTTACGGTTATGAAGATATTTATGTTCACGAAGCTTTAGATTGCAGGACTTGGACATAATATGTTCAGAGTAACTTGTTGATTTACGCTTTTTATCAACGGGTGGTTATTTAATTAGCTGTGTTAATTAATAGTCTGCAACTAAATGAATAACCAAGTATTTAAATTATTAAGTTATGCACTTTCGTTTTCATTTGCTAATACGAGTAGGTACATATTATTAATACCGACTTAATTATCATGCATATAAGTACATTATTACGCTATTATACATATGCGAGTCAAATATTATATTTTACACAATACTTTAAGTTAAGAATGCACTTGGTGGAGCATAAACCTAACCTAACTTATATTTCTTATCGTCAAAATCCAGCATAAAATATACTAACGTAGCGAGTGTTTTGTGGTCAGTACAAGAATGGTAAAATATCATTCCAACAAGGATTATATACTTAAAGGATTACAGTTGTTTCTCTTTAAAATTTTAGTTAATTTTTACTTCCTTGTACGGAGTAATAAGGAAGTATTGTAATCGCGAAAAATTTCGGTTTTCAGATTTTGATGGAAATATCCGTTTTGACCTTTTCTGAATCCATTATGACTAGTTTCGTCGTGACGTCTGTACGTACGTGCGTGCGTACGGACGTATGTGTGTCGCATAACTCAAATACGGTTAGATGTAGAAAGTTGAAATTTTGTAATTAGGACTGTTATAGCATCTAGTTGTGCACCTCCTATTTTTGGTTTCAATCTACAAACCGGAAGTAGTAAATTTAAAAAAAAATTTGATAAATAATTAATTTTAGGCAATTTTTTTTATTTTAAATGAAAGATTATGTGATTATTATCTACAATCGGTATTTTATAAATTTTTCTGTATCTTCTATCATTTAAGAATAATTAAAGTATATACTTATAATTTAGTATTTCGGTATCTTGTAGTCCATGATCGATTAACATTTGTTACTACGTAAAATTTAAATGATTATGACATGACAGTGACAGTAGCAGTGACAATAGTAAAATATCGTTTATATCTTCTTCTGCAGTTTAAATAAAATGACTAAAATATATTTGTGAGTATACTAGTATAATAAGTTAAAAGAATTTTTTATATTATTCTACATTTTAGTTATTAAGAAAAGTATGAACAAACAAGGCGTACAAGGAAGTCATGTGGTGTCCACGTCAGATTTTTTGGTATTTCTTTACAAATAAAATAGTGAATTTTAAGTGAATTTTTTTGAAAAAAAAACCCAGAGACAGAAATGGTGCAATAAAAATAAGAAATAATATAGATAATAAAAATGTTCATTTGTTAAATAGTCACCTAATGGCCATTTGCACTGCCTTCACTTAAATTTTAATTGTCACTTAAATGATCGAATCGAATTAAAGACAGCAATGTTATTTCTAAATTTGACAATTTTGATATTGTTATTACGTTTACGTTATATATTATAAAAATGTATTGTTGTTTTTGCCTATTACGAAAATATACAGTGATGTTCCACCAAGCACTTTTTCGTTAGAAGCGCGCCTATGAATCTCATTATAATAAATTCTGAATGTTGTAACATGACATATTTTACTTGAAGTCGATAAAAAGCAGTTTTTCCTGTTTTCAAGCCAATCGTCTTTTAAAGAAAAGAAAAATTCATGATATTATTCAAGTGTCATTTCTAAGTTCTCTTTCGTTGTTCGATTCATTATTCGTTGTCAGTTTTTTACAGTTCTTTGATGTAGCGAGTTTTGCACATTTATTTCTGGAGACAAGACACTACTCGTCTTGCAATTATTATTATCTTGATAGAATAACTAGTCGAGCAAGACTTAAAAGTTTTTCTTGTTTTGCACTGTATGAAAATAAATGACTACAGTACAAAATAAGAATAAAATAAGCGTGTTTTTCATGAGTTGATATTAATGTAAAAATTTTATGATGTATACGGAAACGTGGGACGTATTTTTTATACACTTTGGAATGGTAGCATATGTGCACGAAATATCAAATAAGAAAGTTAGTACATAAAATATATTGAAATCCATATATGTAACATATAAGTCAAACTATTGAATCGGGCATATGTTTTTCTCGGAACTAAATATATCGTACCTCTATTAAAAAGATTAAAGTAATGTAGGTAGTACCTCAAAAGATAATTTTATAATTAGTAGAGTGCGGATTATACAGGATGTACCACAACCTAGAACAAAAAATTATATACTGTACGACGTGCTGATCATGAAACAAACAGATTTTTTTTTAAATTCGCAAAGTTAAGAGTAGTTTACTTGACGTGTGTACATTTTAGGTATCACTGTTTTGATGGTATATTTGATAATTTGACATTTTTATTAGTATTAGATAATACGTATACAATTACTTTCATTGTTGAAGATTTAAAAAAAAATATTAAAAATATATGCAGATATGCAATATAATTTTATTCATTTTTACCTTCCGCTTACCTGTAAAGGAAGGTATTGGAATCATGCAAAAAATCGGGTGGTGAAATTTTAGTGGATGAGCACGAATTAGGGTCCTTACAACTCATTTTTGATAGTTTCACGATGATGTCTGTGTGTATGTGTGTGTGTATGTGTGTGTGTGTGTGTGTGTGTGTGTGTGTGTGTGTGTGTGTGTATGTGTGTGTGTGTGTATGTGTGTGTGTGTGTGTGTATGTGTGTGTGTGTATGTGTGTGTGTGTGTGTGTGTGTGTGTGTGTGTGTGTGTGTGTGTGTGTGTGTGTGTGTGTGTGTGTGTGTGTGTGTGTGTGTGTGTGTGTGTGTGTGTGTGTGTGTGTGTGTGTGTGTGTGTGTGTGTGTGTGTGTGTGTGTGTGTGTGTGTGTGTGTGTGTGTGTGTGTGTGTGTGTGTGTGTGTGTGTGTGTGTGTGTGTGTGTGTGTGTGTGTGTGTGTGTGTGTGTGTGTGTGTGTGTGTGTGTGTGTGTGTGTGTGTGTGTGTGTGTGTGTGTGTGTGTGTGTGTGTGTGTGTGTGTGTGTGTGTGTGTGTGTGTGTGTGTGTGTGTGTGTGTGTGTGTGTGTGTGTGTGTGTGTGTGTGTGTGTGTGTGTGTGTGTGTGTGTGTGTGTGTGTGTGTGTGTGTGTGTGTGTGTGTGTGTGTGTGTGTGTGTGTGTGTGTGTGTGTGTGTGTGTGTGTGTGTGTGTGTGTGTGTGTGTGTGTGTGTGTGTGTGTGTGTGTGTGTGTGTGTGTGTGTGTGTGTGTGTGTGTGTGTGTGTGTGTGTGTGTGTGTGTGTGTGTGTGTGTGTGTGTGTGTGTGTGTGTGTGTGTGTGTGTGTGTGTGTGTGTGTGTGTGTGTGTGTGTGTGTGTGTGTGTGGTCAAGGGTTGTTAGTCGCATAACTCAAATACGAATTACCCGAAAATTTTGATATTTGGTATTTAACATTTGTATATAAATTGGAAGAGCTCCCTAGATTTTGGTACAAATATCTTCATCGAAAGTGATATTTTTTGAAGATTGAAAAAGTTAATTGTCAAAATTGTATATAAATTTGGAAAAATATAGTATTTATTTGTAATAAGAATAAGAGGAAAAGTTATTTGCAACTTACGTTATAAAAAAGTTGTCTTTATCTGGTAGCATTAAAGAACTGCAGTAAAATTTAAAAAATAAATTTATCAAATAAAACGTTAATATCTTGTAATCCATGATCGGTTGATTTTTGTTTCTGCGTAAAAAATATTGACAGGTGAGACGGGTGACAAGTTGGCATACTAGCGCTATATAAGTCATAAGTAAGATATTAAATGTAGTAATTGAACGGAGGATGGCTTCAACACAGCAGAGTTTTCCTGTGAATGAATCTTTTTATTCAGGTGATGCAAATTTCTGTGTTTGAATATTTGAGATTTTTATTTGTATATTTTAAATGGGCACCGGATTGCACGTATACATTTCTGTTTAAAGTCTAGATATGGCGGAAGGTTGTGTGATGGCCACGTCAGATTTTTACTAATAATTTATTATTATAAATCAGAAAAAAACTATATTTTGTCAGCAATACACAAGAATATCATATAAAATAAATAACTTCTGAAATTAGACTTGTATACTTCTCTACCTTTCAAGTAAGGGTAAAAATTGCTGTAGGTGGTATCAAATTTGAGCGATTTTAAATTTTATACATTTAATTTTTTTTTTAAATTGAAATTTTGGGTTAAAATTAAATTTGAAAATATGTAAAAAATATTGAAATACGTAAACTATGCAAAAATTTTATATCATATTTTGATCTATTTTTGTATGAAATGCAAACATTTGTAAAAAAATACCAATATGCACAATAATACAATATTACCCATACAACACATCGATCGTATTAACGTCTGTAAGACGTACATCTTGCTACTGTCTTATAGACGTCATAAGGAGACTAGTATTGGTCGAATTTTACATGTCTTATGCGGTAGTCTTTAAGTCGTCATTATGTTGTCCAGTTTTAAATGTCCCACTTACAATGTACTTGTCTCAAAATTCATCTTGGTTATGACATACAAGAATCCTATATTAATCAAAATTAAGTCGTATATTGGTCATAATTTTATTAAAAAGGACATCATTTGACTGTCGAAAAGGTATTAAGACGTCATTTTTAGACATCCAGAATGGTGGACATAAGACACGTATGTGACGTTTTTGTGATTAGGGGAGGGGGGACACATTGGTACAAGGGGCACATTGGTACTTTTTAAATTAACGCGGTACTATGGTCGAAAAAAAGTTGAAAAAATTTCTAATATATGTCAGCAAGGTATTTAATCATCAGTTCATGTGAAAACTGCGTCCAACCCAAACTCAGTGATTTGTGAACAAAAACCTGTTTTCATCGAACAAAAGTAAGTTTCATTCATAATTTTTGTAAGCTTCTATCTTTTCTTGCAAAAGAATTTTCTATTTGGTTATAAGATACCGTCATTACTATATGGATTAGTTATTATTTTGTAGTTTGTAATGTTTTAATGTTTTAACCTAAACATCTTGATGATTTTTTTTCTTTAAAATGAGGTTATGGGGCACATTGGTATACCACTGGGTGAGGTACATTGGTACACCGTCAAATCAAACTAAACTTTCACATTTCCCGGTGTTCCCGATATAAGCGATATTGACTTAGCTGACATTGTCCTTAGATTACCAAAACCAATAATTATAGAAGGTACAGCGCGTCAAATGTCGTCTTTTAAGTTTCCAATCAAACTTAACTATTATACAATACTGTAAAATGTCGTTTAACTTATTTACTACCTTTTTATTGTTACCAGTACTTGTAAGAATCTGTTTTTCATTTAATAAAAGTATTTTTCTTTATTTCTGTATATAGAATGTTCTTATTTATAATGTACTTTACGTCATGTACTATTATACCCTAGTATGTACCAATGTGGCACAGGCATGTACCATTGTACCTCCCCCTATAGGAGGCAAATTGGTACGATTCTGAACTTTTTAAAAAATGAACATATCTTAATAAATAATGATTCTTAAAATGTTACATTTTTACATAATGAAACCAAAGGTCTAAAGAATTGATTACATATAAAGATTTTAAGAAAAATAAATACACTGCCGAAAAAAAATATAAAGTGTCCGAATTGTACCAATGTGCCCCCCTCTCCGCTACATTTGGATCAGACGTTTTAAAGACATGGACATTATAAAGACGTCTTAACGACGTATTTGTGTTCTATGGGTATGCAAATGCATATAATCCGCACTCTATTAATAACTGATAAGTAACTAATTTTTGCTCACAATTTTATATCAATTTATTATAATAAATTTAATATAATGCATTGTCTATTTTAGCGTTTCATTTAAATTTTAAATCATATTTTATATAGAGCTAAAACAAAAATATCAACTTACAAATGAATTACTTTGTATTCAAATTTTAATAATAGGTTCATGTGCCAATCCATTTTGAAAAATAATATTGTTAACAGTAAATTAAAACAATACAATTCCTTTTATGAAAAGTTATTAAATAACTAATGAAACATTAAATTGCACCCAGTTCCTAAAATGGAAGGCAGCGAACAGAGTATTTCAATTAATTTTTCAATTATCTAATTCGTTATAAATCGTAAATTACAATTCATCACAATTATTTCAAAATACATAATTGAAATGAGACGTGAAAAATTAGTTACTGATTTAAAGCCTTGTAATAAATATAAACATACTAATAAATGTTGTTTTCTCCAAAATAATTTTATGAGGATTATGTCATTCTTATTACATCAAGTGTAATAATCCTTTTCTTTATCTATAAGCAACGCATGTTAATCATAAATTATACATTAGAGAAAGTGAGGTAATGAATGAGATAAAAAATTTATATTCATTGTTAACAAGCCGTTAAAATGCCTTCGCTAACAACATGAATAAACATAAGTTATAGCTACCTGTTTAGTTATAAAAATCAGTACCTACTATTCTAATTTTGATAGAATGCTTACTAAAATGTCAAATTTATTTTTTATTCGTTGATTAATTTAATTATATATTATTTGGCAATGTTATGAAGTGGAAGTAAATTATATTGCGTTTCGACACAATTTTAAATGAAACCAATAAAGTTGAAAAATATGAAACTGTAAATGACGCTAATATTACGAATTTAATTAATATTTTTCTATACACATACAAGTCACTGCGTTTTATCATTCAATTTATAGTGTCAAATTATAATTATAATGTAATTAATATAATAATTAATTACTCGAGCTTGATTAAAGTATTCTAATCTATTATATAAAGCTAAATGTTTATCTGTGTGTCTGTTTGTTATGTATTTTTTTCTAGAATATTTGTCCGATCCTCTTGAAATTTTGCATGCAGGTCTCTTTTGACCAGAGTAAGATTTTAAGGTAGGTATGTTTGAATTCGATCGGATCTTTAAAGGTGGAGGTAAAAATTAAAAATCATAATTGAATAATAGAACTGTGATATCTATTATTCAATTACGGAGATGTGATATCCATAGTTCAATTATGGAGATGTAATCTCGTTAAATAAATTATGGAGATTCAGTTATGAAGATGTGATCTCTTTAATTAATTTAGCTATGGAGATGTGATCTCTTTAATTAATTTATCTATGGAGATGTGATCTCTTTAATTAATTTAGCTATGGAGATGTGATATCCTTAAATCTATTATGGAGATGGAATGTCTTTATGTAAATTATGGAGATGTGCTATCCATAATGTGATTATGGAGATGTGATTTCTTTAATTCAATTATGGAGATGTGATCTATCTAATTCAATTATGGAGGTGTGATCTTATTATTTAAATTATGGAGATGTGTTATCCATAATTCGATTATGGAGATGTGATCTCTTTAATTCAGAATTCAGTTATGGAGATGTGATCTAATTAAATCAATTATGGAGATGTGATCTCCCTAATTCAATTATGGAGGTGTGATCTCATTATTTAAATTATGGAGATATGTTATCCATAATTCAATTATAGAGATGTGATCTCTTTAATTCAGAATTCAGTTATGGAGATGTGATCTCCTGAAATTAATTATGGACATGTGATCTCCCTAATTCAATTATGGAGGTGTGATCTCATTATATTTCAATTAATTATGGAGATGTGTTTTATCCATAATTCAATTATGTGAGATGTGATCTTTTTCTCTTTAATTCAGAATTCAGTTACTTTAGATGTGATCTCCTTAAATCAATTATGGAGATGTGATCTCTCTGATACAATATGCAGATGAAATCTCATTATTTTAATAATTATGGAGATGTGTTATCCATAATTCAATTATAGAGATGTGATCTCTTTAATTCAGAATTCAGTTATGGAGATGTGATCTCCTGAAATCAATTATGGAGATGTAATTTCCCTATGTCATTATATTTAAATTATGGAGATGTCGAGATGTGTTATTATCCATAATTCAATTTTGGAGATGTGATCTCTTTCTCTTTAATTCAGAATTCAGTTAGTTAAATGTGATCTCTTTAAATCACTTATGGAGATGAGAGATCTCTGATTCAATATGGAGATGTAATCTCATTATTTTAATTATGGAGATGTTTTATCCATAATTCGATTATGGAGATGTAATATCTTAAATTCAATTATGGAGATGTGATATCCTGAATTCGATTATAGAGATGTGATATTTTTACGGCGGCACCAGTAGTTTAAAATTGATTTTAATCATAAAGTAAGAAAATACAATTTCTAATAAACCGAATGTAGGTGACTCTCATTCATTATAACCTGAAATATTGATGTTTGAATCGCGCTACTTCAATATTCTGTTATTTGCTACACCTACACTGGAAACAGAAATCAGATGTCACTTAATACAGCATTTTGGTGTATTGTCCTGAAGCAACCGTTCAATCACCGCGAGTTTCCACTGAACTTGTGCATTGTTTGTACAATCAGAATCAGAGTCGATCGGTTTTGATCTTGGATGATAACTGCACCAAGTAGTCAAGTACAGCACACAGCATTGTACCCCTGATTTAATCCGTCCCATGTCACACACAGAACTTCGCATTAGATTGCAGTTAAATGATAGCAAATAAATTGCTAAATCACGAATAAGATACACAAGCTTGAACTTTATCGTAAATAAATATGTATCCATAATCCAGTAAGGAACACATTTCGATGCAACCAACTGTTATTGGTCAAGGTATTTAAGACTTTATACCTAAACAAAACCACTTCAAATAAAAAATGTAACTAGATGGCAGGTTAGAAGTTAAATTGGTATCACTGTAACCTATGATTCCAGAGTCCGATAACTGATAAATAAATATTTAAAAAAAGACCAATAAAGGGTTATTGAAAAAAAATCACCCGATGTTCTCTGTAGTAACAACTATAAAGAGCTACGTTATCTATATTTGATGTTAAAGTGATTCTTTATCTACAAAAAATGTACGCATATAGCCTACTTTTAACATTAAGTATAAAATTAAATATTAAGTCTAACTTGAATTACTCAATACAAACATCTCAGAGAATTACATAATTACCAAATTACTAACATGGGATGTTACATAGATAATGTTACTGTTACTGTTAATAGGCAAATATAGCAATGTTCACATTCTTGAAATGTTTTGGGGATTTTATTTTGTCAAGTGGGAAAGGTGGTAAGTAAAGTACAATTTGAAGATCGTATTTTGTAGTTGAGGTTTTCAACATTTTATTCTTGTTCGTCCACTAATCCGTCCTCTTTTCCTTATGCTAAGCCTAAATCAACCTCTAAAATTAACTTTAACCCCTATTTTGCACTGTAAATCTAATAACAACATTCTCCCCTAACTTGAGAGTTCGGAGTGCCAAAACACAGATAATTCCTGTTAACCAAATTTGTGCGAAATTCTAAGTGTGAAGTGCGTGTACAGGAAAGGGAAGGAAATCAATGATATAGACACTGTTGTATTAAGGGGGTCGTTTTCTCTTAATGCATTATTTAAACAATACTTATTGCTAATAAACAATCTACCTACCTACTTGCTGTACATATCAGATTTTCTGCATTTTTTTAGAATGTCTAAAAAACCATCTTAAATCGTACTTTACTAATAGTTGTTATTGTGACTGCAATATTGCAACAAGAAGTTAAAATAAACGTGTATGTCCTTGTTTAGTAATTTAAGTTTTATTGTAATCTATACTAGTGTATTTTGTAGACATACAGTTAGTAACACTGGGTAGATGGCGCGAGCGACGCAGCAAGTGACAGATGACGGATGAATGTTAAAAAGACAGTTGGCAACATTGCGGAGTTTCAGCGCCATATCGTTTTTAGAGGTTAGAATGTCATCGTGGTAATGGGCGTAACTGTCAAAATCACACATGTGTTATTGTAACGAGAGATAATTAAAATTGCTGAAAATATCTATACCTGTAAGTGTTTTAAATATATTATTGTATTACATGGTCCTTCGAGAGTTTTATTTTTGCATATAAATCCCGTACATTCGGAACATTTGGTCCTACGGAGCCGGATAGAACATTGCATAAAACACGTGCCGGTGTGAGATATTTTGCAATAGTTTCCAACTTCGCGTGTGGACAAAAAACTATTCAGCCAAGCAGTAGACGTCGTGAGCCCAGCAGCTAGACGTTACCAGCCAAGCAGTAGACGCCGTCAGCCCAGCAGCTAGACGTTACCAGCCAAGCAGTAGACCTTGTCAGCCCAGCAGCTAGACGTCACCAGCCAAGCAGTAGACGCCGTCAGCCCAGCAGCTAGACGTCACCAGCCAAGCAGTAGACGCCGTGAACTCCAGAGACAGTTTGAGGTCAGTCAGACAACAAAGAGTCAAGTAAGTCAAACAGTTCTTTGCAGTCTTGTCAGTGTTCAGTTAATCACATTTAGTAAATCCTTTCCAATCAATCACAATCCAATCATGAAAGCAAATCAACGTAAACAATTTCAACAGCAACGTGAATCAGCAAGAGATTCTATTTCAAGAATCAATGAATTTCTCAAGAACTTCAAGGAAACCGATTTGCTTGAAGAAGTACGAGCACGAGATGACAAAGTAGAAGAGTTCTACAACAAATATGAAGCAGCACAGTCAGCACTAGAATCTGAAGATTATGAAGCGAACAAAGAAGACAGAACAGCGTTTGAAGCAATATATTACGAAGCAAAGGCATCTGTAAGAAAACTAATCAACAAACACGCAGACAAGACAGACTTAAATGCAAGCAACACATCAATCAAATCTACATCAGAATCGGCAAACAGTATAATAGAGAGTAAGTTAAAACTTCCACAAATCACAATTCCAACGTTTACTGGAAACTATGAACAATGGTTAAGTTTTTATGACCTGTTTAAAAGCTTAATACACAACAACAACAGCTTGTCTGATATTCAAAAGTTCTATTACCTAAAAGGTGCTTTAAAAGGTGAAGCACTACGAATCATAGAATCAATTGCAGCTAGTTCCGAAAACTATGCAATAGCTTTCAAATTGTTAACTGATAGGTATGATAACAAAAATTACATCATTAATGCTCATATCAAATTATTGTTTGAATTACCAAATGTTGGAAGAGATGCAATTGCAGGCCTAAGAAAGATAACAACAGAAACTAAACAACACATACGTTCATTAGAATCATTAGGCTTACCAGTCCAAGAGTGGGACTTGTTAATAATCTATATTCTTTGTCAGAAGTTAGATACAGCAACCAGATGTCAATGGGAAATGAAAAAGAATGTAAGTGAACTGCCAACACTTGAACATTTTTTGAATTTTCTAGATCAACGATGCTTTTCATTAGAAGCGGTAGCACCAGAGCAAACAAGAGACAAACCCAGAGCATCACATTTCACTTCAGAGGCAAATTCAAACATAACCAGTCAATGTAAACTGTGCCACGGAAAGCATAGTTTATATAAATGTGATAAATTCCTACAAAAAAGCATTGAAGACAGAATTGCGACAATAAAAACACTAAGAGTTTGCTTTAACTGTTTAAAGCAAGGACATGCAGCAAGAGATTGTAAATCTGGAAACTGCAGGAAGTGTACAAGAAAACATAACACTTTAATACATTCTGAAGACAAAGATAATAGTAATCAAAACACAAATCAAGAAACAAAAGAAAATCCGAATGAACAACCAGTAGCTAGCAATGTCACTACACAAGTTTCAATGCACGCAGCAGAAAAACAAAAATCTCAAATCTTGTTAGCAACAGCAATAATTAATATTCAGGATCAACATTCCAACTGGATACAATGCAGAGCCTTGCTAGATAGCGCAGCACAATCCAATTTTGTAACAGCCTCATTTATAAAAAGGCTAAATTGTAAAACAAAAACATTGAATGTACCAATCAAGGGCATAAGTCAGATGCAAACAAGTATCGAAAAAGGCGTTGAACTAGAATTCTCATCTACAAATTCCGAATATCAGCAAAGATTAGAGTTTCTTGTATTAGATAAAATTACCATTAATCTACCAACAGCTTACATAAATTATAAGCAATTAAAAATGCCACATGTATCTTTTGCAGATCCACATTTTGGAGAACCTAGGCAAATCGACATGCTTATAGGCGCAGAAGTTTATTTCGACCTATTAATCCAAGAACAAATAAAACTCGGCAAAGGACTTCCAGTTTTACAAAATACAAAGCTTGGATGGATTGTCTCGGGGAAAATAAACCAACCAGCAGAAAACAACGGCTTAGCATGCTATTTAACAATCACACCAGATATTAACACCCAAATTGAAAGATTTTGGGAAATAGAAGATTTCCCAAAGGTCAAAAATTATTCAAGGAAAGAACGAATGTGCGAAGAACATTTTAAAACAAATACACAAAGAGACAACACAGGGAGATTCATTGTAAAGCTGCCATTCAAGCAAGAAAATTATCAACTAGGTAATTCATATAGCATGGCTGAGAAGAGGTTCTTGCAACTAGAGAAACGACTCAAGGCAAACACATTGCTACAAGAAAATTACAATAATTTCATACAAGAATACATCACCCTTCAACACATGGAACTAGATGTTAATGAAAATAAAGAAGATGGTTTTTATCTACCTCACCACGCAATATTAAAACCATCCAGTGTGTCAACCAAACTACGAGTCGTATTCGACGGCTCAGTCAAATCAGATAACGGTAGATCATTAAATGACGCATTAATGGTAGGACCTACAATTCAGGAAGAGTTATTCACAATATTAACAAGATTCAGAACTCATAATATTGTCTTAACGGCAGACATTGAAAAAATGTACCGCCAAGTTCAAGTTCACTCTGAAGATACTAAATTTCAGAAAATACTGTGGCGTACAGATGAAAATCAAGAGCTCAAAACATATAAACTAACAACTGTGACATATGGCACATCCTCAGCGCCATTTTTAGCAGTACGATCACTCCGTCAAGTTGCAGAAGATGCCAATTCACAATATTTTCGTACCGCAGAAATCATAAGAAGAGATTTTTATGTGGATGACCTTCTTACAGGTTCAGCAACATATGAAGAGGCGTTAAGTATAAAAAATGAGTTAATCATGTTGTTATCAAACGCAGGATTCAAACTCAGAAAATGGCTGTCAAACAACCCAAAACTATTGATGGACATTTCAACCACATCTCAAGATCATGATGAAGTATTGCTTTTGGATTCACACCAAACAATAAAGACACTAGGTTTGTTGTGGAATGCCAGCACAGACAATATTCACTACGAAGTCAAAACAAATACTAAAACAGCAGTAACAAAACGTCAAATTTTGTCACAAATTGCTCAATTATTTGACCCGCTAGGACTGGTGGGACCAATATTAATAAAGGCCAAAATAATAATGCAACAACTATGGCAAATAAAAGCAGATTGGGATGAACTAATTCCACAAACTGTAGTAGAACAATGGCACGAGTTTCAAGCAGAATTACCATTGTTAAATAAACTAACAATACCACGTAATTTGTTGATGAATAACTTGAATAACATAACCAGAATTCAACTGCATGCATTTTGCGATGCATCGGAAAGTGGATACGGTGCATGTTTATATTTAAGATCATCAGATGACAGCAACAACCATAGAGTTCAACTTATTTGCTCAAAAACAAGAGTCGCACCACTCAAGACGATCTCACTTCCTAGACTTGAGTTGTGTGCTGCACTACTCCTTGCAGAATTGTACGAAGTCACAAGTCAGGCACTAGGACTACAATTTGAGAAGACCATATGCTGGTCTGATTCTACAATTACGCTGCATTGGATCAACACAGAACCAAACACATTAAAAACCTTTGTTGCAAACCGAGTTGCGAAAATTCAAGCACTAACAGTAGACAAATGCATCTGGAAACATGTAAGCACTTTCGATAATCCTGCTGACATAATATCACGAGGATGCTTGCCAAATCAACTACTGAAATCAACACTCTGGTGGACTGGACCACCCTGGCTTCAAAATGATGAACATGAATGGCCGAATGTCGACATAAGCTCAAGAGAGCTCAGTGAAGATTATTTAGAGTACAAACCAAGAGAAATAACAACACATGTTGTTATAAATAATGTAATCATTTTTCAAAATTATTCAAGTTTTATAAACCTCCAAAGAATTGTTGCATATGTATTCAGGTACATAAATAATCTTAAAAGAAAAACACCAAACGAGAGGACATCAGGTAGTCTCACAACTGAAGAATTAAACCATGCCCTCAAATTTCTAATTAAAAATGCTCAACAAGAAGTATTCTCTAAGGAAATCAACAGCTTGGAAAGATCAAACTCAATTGCTCAAGATAGTCAGTTAAAAACACTACATCCATTTTTAGACCAAGATGGAATATTAAGAGTCGGAGGACGACTAGAAAATTCTAAACTAGCGTACTGCCAGAAGCATCAAATTATTCTACCAGATAAACATAAACTCACACGCCTAATGCTAGAGTATGAACATTTACGTTTGCTCCATGCACAAACACAAAACATGTTAAATAGTGTCAGGCAACGATACTGGCCGTTAAACGCAAGAAACACGATAAAGAATGTGATTCATACTTGCTTAATCTGCTTTAGATTAAGAGGTTCCACACAAGAGCAGATAATGGGTGCATTACCAAAATGTAGAGTTCAACCCACAAGACCATTCATCAACACTGGCGTTGACTACGGTGGACCTATTACTCTACGCAGAACAAGAAATACTACAGAAAAGGGTTACATCGCTTTATTTATTTGTATGGCTACAAAAGCTATCCATCTCGAACTGGTGAGCAGCTTGTCAACAGCAGACTTCATAGCAGCATTCAGAAGATTCATCTCCAGAAGAGGAAAATGTTCAAATTTATACAGCGACAATGGCACCAATTTTAGAGGTGCAGATAGAGAATTGAACGAACTGCGAGAGTTTTTGATCAAACAAGACAATCAAAAACAATTATCAGAGACAGCTACAGTTGAAGGTATTCAGTGGCACTTTAATCCTCCTTCAGCTCCTCATATGGGCGGCCTGTGGGAAGCAGGAATTAAAACAGTAAAATCACATATTAGAAGAGTCATCGGAAATGCCATCTTAAACTTCGAGGAATTTTACACCCTCCTTACACAAATCGAGGCCTGTGTTAATTCTAGACCTTTGACCCCTATTTATGATGATCCTTCATCCTTTGAAGCATTAACTCCTGCTCATTTTTTGATTACTGAACCCTTGACAATACTGCCGGAACCAGACTTGACTGAAATACCGATGAACCGCCTGACAAGATGGCAGCTCATCCAACAAAAGCTCCAACACTTCTGGAAGAAGTGGTCAGTGGAATACCTCCACAACCTCCAGCAAAGAAACAAATGGACAATACAGAAGAAAAACGTACAAGTTGGTCAAATGGTGATACTCAAAGATGAACAAATTTCTCCGTTAAAGTGGAAATTGGGAAGAATTACAAACATTCACGAAGGCGCAGATCAACAGATACGTGTAGTTACAGTGAAAACATGTAATGGTGAATGCAAACGCCCTATAACAAAAATATGTGTATTACCTCATGAAAATAATTATTGAAATTAGTTATTTCAAGCTGGGCGGAATGTTTAGTAATTTAAGTTTTATTGTAATCTATACTAGTGTATTTTGTAGACATACAGTTAGTAACACTGGGTAGATGGCGCGAGCGACGCAGCAAGTGACAGATGACGGATGAATGTTAAAAAGACAGTTGGCAACATTGCGGAGTTTCAGCGCCATATCGTTTTTAGAGGTTAGAATGTCATCGTGGTAATGGGCGTAACTGTCAAAATCACACATGTGTTATTGTAACGAGAGATAATTAAAATTGCTGAAAATATCTATACCTGTAAGTGTTTTAAATATATTATTGTATTACATGGTCCTTCGAGAGTTTTATTTTTGCATATAAATCCCGTACATTCGGAACAGTCCTACTATATAACGTGAGTGAAACAAAAAAATATTCAATATCCAAATATGGCATAACTTGAAAGGAAAGGAAAAACATTTAATCGAGACAAGTGCCTTGCATTCCGGGTAGGGACTCGAACAGTACTAAATAACGGATCAGGTTTGATTCATGGTTCACTTATTAATAAATGTAGCTCTTTAAGAGATCCGTCTACCTCCTAAAATCCAGCACAAAACGTACTAACGTAGCGAATGTTTTGTGCCCAGTACAAGAATTATAAAATTATAATTCAACAAGGATTATATACTTATATACAGTTGTGCCTTTTTAAATTTTTATAAAAATATTGTACCTACATGATTACCTATAAAAATTTATAAAAATTTCCAATTTATGCAAACTTTACACAGGTATATTTTATGATAAAAATTAATTTTTAAATTTATTAAAAAGGCAAATCTGTAGATCCATTCTTTCCCTATTAAATGTATAAAAACCTTACCTTGAAGTCAATAATAAACTAACAGTTTACTCGCAACAAAAACACTTTTTTAAATCCTTTATATTAACTTCACCGTCTTGTCGTCGACCGTCAAAAAAACAAAAGTAAAAAATGACCCACTTCCCAGGATCCTATCGAGCTGAAATTTTGGAAATAGACTTTTGTCACCTAACAATGCACTTTGGTAAAATTTCAGATTCTCCGCCATCTTGAAACGAAATGGCGGCTAGCTATCTCAAAATGAACTGCACCGATTGCGGTCAAATTTGGTACAGTAATAGCCAAGGATCTAACTTATGATATAGATATATTAAAATGTCAGTCCGCCATCTTGAAACAAAATGGCGGACATATATCTCAAAATGTACTGTAACTATATTGCGTTCAAATTTGGTACAGTAATAGCTAAGAATCTGTCTTGAAACATAGGTATATTAAAATGTTAGTCCGCCATCTTGAAACAAAATGGCAGCTAGCTATCTCAAAATGTACTACACCGATCTGGTTCAAAAACAAAAATTTAAGTAAATATCGATCGAGTCTCATATAATAAAGGATTTATAGTGAAAAACTTTGTTTTTACGGGTTCGTTTTTTTCAACTTCTAAATGACATTGCATTGCTAGGATGCGGCAAAGTACGATTTTCGGGCTAGTTTTAGGCAATCGTAGTAGGGTTCAAGAGTGGAATAGAAAGAAAAGTAAAATCTATAGTATTCTAGATTAAATGAAAGATAATATTAATTAAAAAAAAAATAATGGTAGGTTTTAAAGTTGTAAAAGTTAAAAATATTCGTATTAGGGGGGCCTTCACATTGGGAGCCCTAGTGGATAATACGGCCCTGGATCCAGACTACTAGACCAGACACCACGTTGACGAGATCTAGTTGAGAGGGTCAGATCCATGAACAAGCGAATTGATTCGATGGTCGTAGTTCGCTAATTGTCACCCGGTATTGACGATGAGAAGATAAATCATGCGGAAATGACGAGGTACTAATTACAGGCTCAAGGAACGGTCTGTAATTTAATAGTGAGGTTCACATTTAAATAGGGTTAATACGAGGCCAGTTCAAATGGTAGACAAGACAAAGTTGACAAATACAAGTAACATTACTTCAGTAAAACTATTATAAATATTAGATCGGGAGCTCATGACAGGTGATGGTCTCCGATTTCATACAGCATGCCTTTTGGGGGATAGCATATTGACCCTCCGACAACATAGAAAAACGGGTATTTAACCCTTGCACGCTTTCCGGTCATATGGAAAATTGCATTTCCACTTGCATAAAATTTTTGTGTTTTTCTGTGATTTAATAATGCATGCCCTTTTATTAAAAGAAACTTAAACACATTTAAAGTATATTTAAATTATAGGCATTCGATTAATCCATTATGTTTTATTTAAACAATTATCCATTTCACTTCAAGCATTGGGTAATCTTCGCTTCATAAAAATTCTTTTTGATTCATGATCAGTGCAATACTATGCACCCTTAAATTTTGTTACATAGGTTGGGTTACACCCTGTATAACTACCTGTATTACTAAAATAAAAATAATAGAGTATGTCGAGAGGTCATGTGTTGGCCACATCAGATTTTTCTATTTGCGTTTGTAACAAAGCTATTACAGAGCCCAAAAGAGTTCGATTATAGCTCATTATCATTAGTACTGTAATTACACAATGTTGTTTAAAATTTTAAATAAAAAATAACTAATTACATAGGTAATACTTTTCAAGAACTACTCCTTAAACGGGTAAAGTATATGTTTAATATTTTTTGCAGCTTTATTTGAAATTATTTAAAATTTGAAAACAACACAAACATACAATCGACTACAACGGTGCGTGATTTTATTCATAAAACTAAAAACAAGTGTAGTAATAAATTATTCACGTTTTCGAATGATTTGCTAAGGGCCGGTTTTTCAATCGCTGGTTAAGGTCTGGGTTAGCTGTTACCATGGATGTTTCATTGAATTTTTTGAATTTGTGTTTTTCAATCTGTATGTTACTACTTAACTTGTAGTTAACCTTTACTACAGGTTTGGAGTATGGTCGTATGGTTAACTTGGAAGTAGTAGTTAATTTGAATTTGTAATTTTTGCCATTTGCTATACTTACTGTCAGTATATTTTAATTAAAAATAGATTACGATATTGCTAAAATGTATAAAACAGTGATGCAGAACAGTGGTTTATAAGTCGATAAAAATTTATAAAAGAAGGATACAAAAATTTAACAGTATTTAACCTATGATGAATTCGATTTAAAAAATAAGATTAGATACCAATCTAATCCTAAATTTTGAAGAAAAGTATTCCAAGAGACATTAGTGTAGCCATGTACCCTGTAATAATAGCTTAATTAATGCACAATCAGTTTAAACAGAAAATTTTAACGTATTTTGCAACTGGTAGTTTTTTAAGGGCCGGTTTCAATGTATATATACATTGAAAAACCGGCCCTAAGTATCTATACAATTTTTTACATTATTTATTAAAAATGCAACCGCAAGCAGAATATATTAAAGCTTAAACTTAAATTATGCTAAAATCATTAAAGCCAAGATTTCCGCCATGAAATTTAATTTAACCGCATTGAACGTTCCATTAATAACACCAACATTGACAAAGGACAAAGTGACGTTACGAGCTTATGACGAAAACGTACTATAAACACAATAACGGAATTTTTGACAGTTCATTCCGGATAAAATGCATAATGCAAATATTTTTTGAGCAGTTGAACTTTCGAGTTCGAGCTAATATGTTGGAGGTTTTATTTTGTAAGTGTTTGGTTTCACATTCCTTTAAATTCAAGAAGTTCGAAAAGAGATTTGAATTTATGGGACACTCCTATTTTCTTTCACCTTTGATTTAGAAACATGTTTTCTATAGCATCGTTCATTTGCATACACGAATAATAATAGATTATTTATTTGGTTCGTGTGCTTTATGTTGCTTTGAATAGTAGAGTATATTATTATGGTTCAATAGAAAGAAAGAATTGTATACAAAGACAAATTACCATTTATGTTTTCATAATATACTATGTATCTATTTTAAAGGTAAAGCAGTTTATAAACTATAAACTAAGTTTAGACTCCAACTATAGTTTGAGTCTAAACTGGACTCTTGAGATGTACGATCGTAAACCTCAAATGTAGTATTAAATGTAATTAAATTAATTTATAATTTGTATTTTAACAATGTAACCTTCGCTTTGAAAATGACCTAAATTAAGATTTAAATTTAAAATAAATAATTAAAGCCTGAAATCCAACATTAATTGAAAATTTTTTCAACAATTTTCATCAAATATTCGGCTTAAATAAAATCTACTTAATTATGATTTTTTTTTGTATTAAGAGGCTCGTCTACCATTTTTTCGAATTCATAGAATACTCTCAATATTACTTTTTTTCTATTTCACTCTCTTCCCAACTACTACGGCTGTCCGAAACCAGCCCGAAACTCGTACTTTGCCGCATCCTAGCTATGCAATGTCATTTTGAAATTGAAAATTACTGTAAACATGGCTCCAGATTCCCATAATAACTTGTGTATTTTTTAAAGAAATTAAGTAAAACAAAAATTATTCGAAAAAGGAAGCTTAGCTGCATGCTTCTTGTTTTTTAAATTTTTCTTGTTATTTATAGTGACCGAAGAAAATATTATCAAATAATGACAAAAAACCGCAAAAAACGTCATTTTAAATATTTTTTTACTTCAAATTCTTAGGCCAAAGAAAAAAAATAAAAATATAGAAGCATTAAGACATCCCTTGTTAATACACTCAGATGTAAAAGCATCATATATTTCAATTATAATTAAAGTAAACGTGGGAGGCGTACACCTCTGTAACGCTGTAAAATTTGAGGGTAGACGAACACCTTAATGATACTTATTAATAAGCAATCAACGGAAAAAGTCTCTTTACAATTTATTTATATGTTCATAAATTATAATATGCACCATATGACATTTTGATATTATTGATCTGGGATGAAAAGTGCAGTATCGTTAGAATCATGCACGTGTTTCACATTTTACCTTTTGTACAACTAAATATTTACTTAAATGTTCAATCATTCAAATTCATTCAATGTACGACATTTCACTATGACACGTTGATATCATTGATTTACGATGATGACGCAGTATTAGATAGAAAAACTGCACTGCTGTATTTTACATTGGTTCCGTTTTCAACGCTTTACATTATGTCCTCTTGTGACAATTGTAATGATAAATTTTAAATACTAGGCGTAGGGTCAACTGTACCATGTTTTAGTACCTATTTACACAAACACACCTCTCGCACTATTTATTTAAATTAGGAATGGTAAGCTCACATATTATATAACATAAAACAATCATCATTCAACTTGGCTATTGGTTATTGGTAGTAAAATATTTTGATGGTAACCATTCAACAGGATATTACAGAATGGTAAATGTTATTGTAGAATCTCAATCCGTGCAACAATGAACTAAAGCGGCATCGGAGAGATTCTTATGAAACCAGAACTACGTTTAAGGCGATCCTCCACCATGTCAGAAAACAGCGAAAAACACGGATTTCTAAAATCTACAAAATAGTCGAATAAGAATTGTAAAATTTTGTTTTGAAATCGAAATATAGTGATTTGCAATATTTTGAACACGACAAACACGAATATCTTCTGTTCTAAATCGAAATTGAAAAATTCCATTGGTTATTTCGCAGATCCAAGCTGATTCACTTATAAATAAAAGCTATATAGTGGCGGGCGTAAATCCTCTTTTTTACATATAGGTATAGCATTTCTTTTACAAATATCAGTACCTACCAGTACCTACTATGTTTTTGTCATCCTGTACGCAAAGTAACCTTCTTCATGGCTGTTTTGCGTGCACAAAGTGCCTCATTTCTTAACTATGTGGCTATGCGTGCGCAAAGTAGAAGCGTGCGGGAATTCAATTTTTTCGAACGCCTTTCCCGCACGCTTCTAATTTGCGAGCCACTTTCCACATACAAAAACAGACACTTAAATGGTTACTTTGCGTGCAGGTATATGACAAAATAGTACCTATATTGTGTATCTAGAGCGCAAAGCAGGCAATTGCGCCGGGAAAGTTGCAGCCCAGTAGACCTACCGCGAGGCGGAGCCGAGGTTGGTCGAGGGTTGTTAGCCGAGAGTAGTGATGCAGACGAGACGAGAATTTCTCGAATCTCGTCTCGTCTCGTCTCGATATTTCTCGTCTCGTCGAGACGAGACTAATTTTTGTAAAAAATGTTCGAGACGAGATTACAATGTCGAGATTCGAGAATCTCGACATTTTCGTCAAGATTTCTCGAATTTTTAAAATTATTTATACTTTATTCAACAATTTTTAATTTTTTTCCACCAATTCGCCTATTTGTTATTGTCATAGTCAAAATCAACTAAATTGTCAATTCAACCTGTCAACATAGATCTATTACTTTACTGACATTAACCATGTAAAATTATTAGATTAAATTTTTTATTATTAGGGATGAAAGTGAGATATTTCCGACCGGTTAGTACTTTTACTCCCTAGGGAAGAAAAGAAAATTGGAATCCCACATAAAGCGGGAGGAAAAGTACTTTTTCTTTCTAGGTGGAAAATGTACTGACCGGTCAGAGCTACCTCACCTTCGTCCCTAGTAATAGAGACGAAAGGTGGCGTTTTCGTTGGAGGTATTGAAAAAAATAATTTAATTACCTTAGGCACAAAAAGTGACATTTCACAGACTGTCACCTGTCAAAAATAGCACTTTTAATATCAATCGGCAAAAAAAAAATTGTTAGTAAAAATGGTCAAAAATCGAGACGAGATAACAATAATCGAGACGAGAAATATTCGAGACGAGATCAAAATTTTCAAATTCGAGACGAGACGAGACGAGACGAGAAGTGAAAAATCTCGTCTCGTCTCGTCTCGACGCATCACTAGCCGAGAGATAGTTGCCTTTGCGCATAATATACTATTTCTTCTCTACCATTTATTTATTTATTATTATTAAGTTTAACAAATTAATGTTTTTGACTGTTTTTGGGCATGGTAGAGGATCACCTTAAATGGTCAACTTGGAGCGTCCGAGTGCGATTTAATTGCAAAATGTTTTTACAATTTAACGACAATCACACACTGCCGGTCGAGAGATTGAATACTTGAAACAACGTAACTCCGGCTTCCTTTGTCACACGCCGAGAGCTCTATAGTTTACAAACAACATAAATTTCGCGCCAGATACAAACTCTTTTTGAGTAGTGCGTGTTAAAGCAAGCAACTTTTCCCGTTGTTCCCGGTGGAGATTTGTGCCTCGTGGCCCACATTTGATGTTTTCTTTCGCCAATAGTATTTTTATCCCTGTGAAACATTTTGGAGAGAATTTCACGAGCCACGGCTTGCATGCTGGCACGGTGGCTGGTTCTATATTGGAAGTTTCTCACTGCGAACACGCTAAGTGGATTCCACTTTCCTCCCACATTCGCCGGCTTTAGATTCGCACAATGTGAACAGCCAACGGAACATGAATCAGAACTGAACTCACGGACTTGAGATGTGTTCTCTCAATGGAGATTCGGTCAATATGAACATGTGTTTACTACCAAGGAAATTTATAATCGTCAGTGTGAATAGTAAAGGAGGTACCTACTAGAAGGAAATTCATGTGAATATCATAATTTGTATCAGTCAAACTAAAGCTTCATTCATTCGTTGGAGTGCGGAAACCTTGCCCTATGTAAATAAATGCAACCGTTTACTTTTATACTTGATTTAAAAACTAGGAGGAACGATTTGCCCACTTGACATGACTCCGACTCGTCCATGGGATGTTTGAAAATATCTTATTCTTGTACTTTAAGCGATATTACGTAAGCCTATCCTAGCCACATCCCAAGTACGATTAAAAATTACATATTCAATACAAACATATCAGAGAATTACATGGGATGCATACTTGGAATATTATTACCAAATTACTAACACTGGGATGTTACATAGAAAATTTTTAGGGTAACTAAATCCAATAAAATTCTTTCATTTCTGATCACGTGTACGAAATTGACCAATAAATACAACATTTAACTGAAAGCAACTCATGGGACATTATCACTTATGTCAAATATGTTGCTAGGTTGCAATTATTTATGTTCATTTTTATGTTTATAATAATAATTGAATAAAAATGTCATTTGCACGTTTTGGTAATGAAAATGATACTTCAATTAATAAAATTTTCTGTCCGAATAACCCTCGACCATTGATAAATATTATAATTTTGTGAAAGCTACCTCAAGCGGACATTAGCAATCGCTAGGATATTATTAGGATGTTAATGGACGAATATAGCAAGTAACAAGCCGGGATGTTCACATTCTTGAAATGTTCTGGGCATTTTGTTTTGTCAAGTGGGTGAAGTTGTCTCGCTGAGTCATATTTACATTGTGTAAATACGAGAAAAATATCACTAGATTTTTTTGCGGCGAATTTAAATTTAAATTTCAGCGTGAAGATCATCTTGACTTTTATTTTATAGATATTGTCTGTTAATTAACTACAAATATTATTTCAATAATACAAATTAGTTTATTATTTAATTACCAAAAAACCACGGTGAAACGAAATAGTCACTGACAATGACAACAGCTGACGAGACAAGGTGGAGAACACTCGTTTGTACTACAAAGTTTGTTTGGTGTAAAATTGGTGTAACATCAACCAATTAAAACGATCACTTTTAGCACTCCAACTTCAGATTGCTCTTCCTAGTTTTTAAATCAAGTATAGTAAGGGCCGCTTCACAATCACCCGAGAATGGTAACGAAAGTAAACGGGAACAGGAACGGAAACAATAGCGACGATAAATAATGTCAAATTAATTTTTTTTTATTGCCGCTGTGCTAACCAGTACCTAATTTAAAATGTCTACTGATGCTAATCTTGCAGAATTGCTAGGCAATTTGCAATGTTTGCATGTCAAACACAATTATTAAAGCCCATTTTACATTGGGCAATATTGCAGATGCAAGTGCAACTTTTGACAAGTTGTTTCAATATTGCATGAGGGTAATACAGAAATTGTACGTTCAACAGTCCGAAGCAATCTTGAAGCAGTCTTGAGGCAACTGTTGCACGGAATAGAACATGTTCTAATTTTTGTAAGGCTTGCAGGCAATTCACAGTTATTTTTTATTTATAATTATTTTAAGTTCGTAATTATGTTAGATCACATTTAAGTTACAGGTTATAACAAATGTAATGCAACTACATTAATTTTCTATTTCTATGTGAATTTAAGGCTCTACACTTGTTGAAAGCAATATTGCTGCAATAGAATCAAAATTCACGACTCTGGTTATATTGCTCAAAATAAAAATCTGAAATTTACCATAAGTAATTACGAAGCATTATTTGATCGAAAAATTAATACAATACATTGTTGCGACAACAATTAGAGAAAATAAGAATTAAATTAGGCATTTTAATATTACAAACTACGGCCTTATTATTGCATATTTATTAATTTTGTTTTAAATAGTCGATTCCTTGCATTGTTCGTGAGAGTGCTAAATTACACATCTGAGGAAAAAAATAGTAAAAAATCGGCCAAATTGACTATTTTTACTAATTTATTACTAAAATGCCATTAAGTATTTCAAAAATATAATTTCTTAGCACTCTAGTCATCTTTTAACTATCTATATATAAAATATGAACAGTGTAGGTGTACTAACAAGAGCTCAGTTTGTAATATAGCAAGCTCCCTTTTTCACTAAATTTTGACACAAGTGTAGCGCCTTAACTGAGTGACTGCTCAAAGCTCTTTCCAGTGTTGTGCACAAATTTGTGTACTGCAGATTGTTAAAAAAAACAAGAACGTCAACATTCTTCACTTGTTTTTCATTTTTCTTTTGACGTTACCTTTCCAAATTCCGATAAACCTTCTTACACGGTATTATATCATCATGGATGAGTGCATCATCTTCATCATCATTTTTATGTTTTTTCTTTTTTCACATTTAAGATAGAATACAATCAAATCCCACGCAATCCGGAGTATAGGTTTTATGTAGCATTTTTTGTGACAGCTTTACGGCTGTACGCTTGAAAGTTAAAAACGAAGAAAAAGAAAGAACCAAGAAAAGTTTTTATATTGCTCATCCAATTTCAAAACAATTTGTCACGCTTTATTAAAAACTTGTAGTTTTTTCAGGAACAAGTTCTAACAAGAAAATAGGTGAGTAAAATTAATTTTCACAATGTGCTACTTGCATGGTATTGAAAATGACATTTCTAGGTTGAAAACACACGTAAAAATATAAATTCTATTTAAAAAATCTGACGTGGCCATCACACAACCTTCCGCCATATCTACACTTTAAACAGAAATGTACAATCCGGTGCCCATTTAAAATTAGTATCACCTGAATCAAAAGATTCATTCACACGAAAACTCTTCTGTGTTGAAGCCATCATCCGTTCAATTACTACATTTAATATCTGACTTATGACTTATATGGCGCTAGTATGTTAACTTGTCACCCGTCTCACCTGTCAATATTTTTACGCAGAAACAAAAATCAACCGTACATGGATTACAAGATTTCAACGTTTTATCTGATAAATTTATTTTTTAAATTTTACTGCAGTTCTTTAATGCTACCAGATAAAGACAATTTTTTATAACGTGAGTTGCAAATAACTTTGCTTCTTATTCTTATTACAAATAAATACTATATTTATCCAAAATTATATAAATTTTTAACAATTATCTTTTTCAATCTTCAAAAAATATCACTTCCGGTGAAGATATTTGTACCAAAATCTAATGAGCTCTTCCTATTCGTATATAATTGTAAAATACCAAATATCAAAATTTTTGGGTAATTCGTATTTGAGTTATGCGACATCCGGCATTGGCCCGGACCACACACATACACACACACACACACACGCACACACACACACACACACACACACACACACACACACACACACACACACACACACACACACACACACACACACACACACACACACACACACACACACACACATACATACATACAGACATCATCGAGAAACTATCAAAAATGAGTTGTAAGGACCCTAATTCGTGCTCATCCACTTAAAACTCACAACCCGATTTTTTGCAAGATTCAAATACCTTCCTTTACAGGTAAGCGGAAGGTTTATTAGTAAATTGAGATTTGACGTCATTATCTTGAAAAGAATTAAAGAAACATAATCTAGAATGTAACTGTGGTTGGCCGTTTTAGCATCCCGCATAAGAAGTTGTTATGGGGCGTTCACTAGTTGAGTCGTAGCTACGGCTTTACGGCCATTCTTGGTTCTGAGTTCGTCTACGTCACTATTTATTTTTTGGGCTTGTTAACAAAAATTCTGCCAAAATAAAAAATACGTAGGTATCCCAAGTTTTTATCTATTCTTCAAAAATATTTAATAAAAAAATCGTGCAAGTAGCCCAGCAATGTTAGATAACAAGTTAATAAATTCACAGATATTACAAAATACTTCAATAGCTTTAATAATCAGTACACAATGATTTTAATTGCCAATTATTTATTCTTCAATTTTTTTGAGTGGTTTTTCCTCAAACTTAAAGTCAGACAAATATGTCAGAAGTTTTAATTTTTGTACCATTCTTATAAAATAATTGCTAAACTTTTTGAATAATTTTTCAATTGTATCCTGAAGAAGACGCTTACCACTTTTCAAACGTCGTTAATAAATAATATATTAGAGAACTAAGTTCAAATTAGTAAATAATTAAATAAGGGACTAGTACCTAATTGTGTAATAATTTAATTTAAATTTAATTATTTTGCCAATATAATTAAAGCTACAATTAATAATTTTCCAGTACCTATAATTTTATTACATCAAATTGAACAATTAACCACATAGAAATAATTATTGCTCAATTATATAACTGGAATAATTGGAGTAAATTTATATAATAAAATTGGTTTAACTTGTCGAATAACATAAATAATTATACCCTCATACTATCAAATTTGCTACCCAACTAGATGGCAGTCTCACATATTGTCTTATCATTATAGATTTAGATATACCTATTCAGGATGATTCAAACTTCGTGCATATAGTACTCAACTTACTGACCATGAAACAAAAATATATTTCTTTTAATTCATAAATTTTTTGCACAATTGGTCTTTTTTAACAACTTACCATGCCTGTTTCCAAGACAGTATGTTGATCTTACCGGTTGCTAGGCTAAACAAAACGGTAAGTAAATTAACAGAACGGTAAGATTTACTTACTGTTCTAGAACGGAAAGTAAATTTAAATTAATTTTGCATATGGATAAAAAAGACCAATAGTGAAAAAAATGATATAAGCATCACGAACGTTAAGAAATTACCGATGTCAGGCAAAATTGGAGCCTTCGCTTCGGTCATTCTAAAAACATTGTCTTCTATCGGTAAACTGTCCTTACCGTTCTTGATACTTAATATTACTATAAGGGCAGTTTTCACAAGAAGCACATTTTTGAAACCACTGTCAACAGGATTGTTGATTGTATAATGGATAGATAAGGTATCTGATCAACTATGAATGGAAATAAACATAAAATTTAATTATTTGTGTAATGGCAAGAATAGTAAATTTATGAAAAGCTTATTAAAAAACTTGGAAACTAAAATTGCGAATTTTGAAAAAATTCTTTCAGTTCCGTGATAAGTGAGTTGATCTCTACAATTAAAATATATGCCCGAAATTATGTATCACCCTGTAACTGTGTGTGTGGTTAGGATACAATATTTTATAATTCTTGAGTAATGTAGATTTTATTTGCAGATATTTAACACAATTCAGCGTAAATTTGTAACGCTTAATTAAATAAACTTCAATCTCCTGTTTACTTATAGTTTGTAATTGTAAATTGTGATGTTGATTACTCTATGATTAATTGATTTGCTCAGAATTAATTTCAAATTGTTGGCGAGCATAAATTAAACAGTACTGCATTTTTAATTAGAATGCAATCAATGTTTGAGCGTGGGAGTATTGTTATACAGGTTGTCCCATTTTAATCTTAACAGGGGAATTTCTCGAAAGGAGTACATCTGACAAAAAAGTTTCCTAGGAAAAGTTTGATGGTTTGGAGGGGAACGTCCGATGCTATAACAAATTTCACCCCCAGGGGAAGGGGTAAGGGGGGCGACTTTAAAATCGTAAATGGGAAACCCTATTTTTTATTGCAGATTCGGATAAAGCGTTAAAAAGTAGGTGAATTTTATTGGGTTTTTTTTATTTTAATTTTTTTTGGCAAAGAATGACAATTTTTTATATTTTTTTTCAAATTAAATTGCAAAAATCATCAAATAATAAATTGTTATAATTACTTGACACTCACTCACAACATGACACGTTTGTTTCCTTTCTCGCATCTCACCCTAAAGTCTACTACCTGGAACAAAGACTTTCCCACAAAGATAAAAATGCCTGCAAAAAGTATAACCACTTATTTTAACATGAAGGTTATCTTTACTAGCAAACCAAGTGAAAAATAGCATTTTTATGTAACGCAGTAATCAAATCAAAAATTCAAAAAACACCCCAATAAAATTTACCTACTTTTTAACGCTTTATCCGAATCCGCAATAAAAAATAGGGGTTCTCTTTTAAAATTTTAAAGTTGACCCCGATCCCGCCCCCCAGGAGGTCTGGGGGGGAAATTTGTTATAGCATCGGACGTTCCCCTCCAAGCCATCAAACTTTTCCTAGGAAACTTTTTTGTCAGATGTAGGTACTCCTTTCGAGAAATTTCCCTGTTAAGATTAAAATGGGACACCCTGTATATTTATAATTCAGTCCCATAAGTAGCATTATATTATACCTAAATATTTTAACTAAAATTTCGTTTGTCAATGTGGCTTTAAATTAAATTTAACTTTGTTAGACACTGCTGAACTAACTGAATTGCAAAGGTGGTTCCCCGCTCGAACCGAATTACCAGTGCTCTTAGATATTTAATATCATCGCCCTATGTCACTGTCTGTTCCATAATTCAGCATTTTTCTTTAAGGTTAATATCTAATTTATCGTCCTTCATTGCCTCTAATTTGCTGGTGATTTTAACAGTTTAGGAACAATGGAACATTGTACCACCAAAATTAAAGTCTATAAATTGCGACTAATCGTCGGTTAGATTCGTAATTTCCGGAATTCAGAAAATATTTATCCCTATAGAATCGTGTAAAGACTCGCAGCCAAGGTTATTTTGTGGATTATTAAAAACTAATTATGAGAATATTGGTCGACATTTGAAGTCGTGAAGAGTGTGTATTTAAGCGTAATTATTTAAAGTGATGTCATAAAGTCGATCTTTACTGAAACATTTACTATTCATTTTAATTATTTTTATTACTTAATTGGCCAGTTATATAATTATAATTATTGAAAATAAACAAAAATGAAATACATATTTATGTATCTATAAAGACCGGATTACACGATAAAACAGTAAAAATGTGTATGCTATAAGCACAAAAATGATTCTATACCTAACAAACAAGCAAATAACATTGCCAAAAATTACTAGAAGGCAATATTTAAATATAAAAATTAATGAAATGTCGTTTGAGTGTTCCAAAATACATATTTAAATATCCAATTTTTTTTATATCACTTTATTTTTTCATGAAAAGTTAACATCTATAAGAAAATTAGCAATATGGTTAATCTAAATAATATCAAATATGTATTATATATTTATATTATTCGGACTCTATATTTATAAAAAGTTTCATACAATTACATTTATGTTTGTTTAAAAGTAATTTGTAATGGGAATAAAGAATAACGCATGTGTCTGAATAGTTATTTATGTAACAAGTATGTACGAAAAATAGTTTTAGAGGACGAATCTATTTACGGATGAGGCGTAAAACTCAGTTTGTCTATGTGTTACATATAAATTTTTATAGTATAGCTCTCCAAATTTGCTTAGTAACTGTTTAAAATTATTCTAAGATATAAGTTTAAAATACAATTTTAAAAAACGTAAATAACACATTTTGCAATTTTGACAGTAATCTTTATAACAAATATTTATATTCTAACCATAGATACTCTGTAACAAATAGCATGTATTTACCTGACAACGGGATTAATTAATTTAATTCCTTGACAACGGGATTAAATATGAAAAATAATCCCTTGGGATCAAATTAATAATCTTCCTAAAAATAAAGACTAAAGAAGTGTTTTAGTCCCTGAAGTGCAAAATTCAAAATAGTTCGCAAAGTAACGATTTTAGAGAACACCGAAATGTGCATTTTTTTCTATTTTTTGGACGGTACTACGTTACATCACTTGAATCGGGAATGAGAATGAATATAATATATAATGATTATAAATCAATCTTACCAAGAGTGGTCCTTAATGTAGCCCGAGAAGATATTGAACCTTACCTGAAAAAATAAATTAGATTAATTTACAGGAATAAAAACAGGAAAAGGCAAATTAAAAGATTAGTTTACAAAAGAAAACATTAACATGGATTTAACAAAAATATTTACCAGACCTAAAAGAAAAAAAAGATATCGAAAATCTTGCCAAAACACTAAAATATTAGACCAGTATTTTACCGTTCTAAAAGTTGGCAACACCCATGATTTTTGAAATAAATAATTTTATCAAAATTCGAAAAATTAAGGGTAGTTTACCTGCAGCATTTTTTTAGTACTGCACTGGATTCGCTTTCCTATGAAACACAAACAAAAGAAGTAGGTAATCAACAACTTAAATTACATAATTATTTACATTATTAGCAGTTATTTATAATAGATTATTTAATTATTAACTTTAACATAACCATCCACCCAGTGGCAGTGGTAACGAAAAAATTTTGACTGGTAAACATGGGAATTAATTTTTCGATTATTATATTATACAGGGTGAGTCATCGAAATGCCCGTCGTCGATATCTCCCTTGTCGTTAAAAATACAGCATAAATTTATTAACAGAATTTTTCGTCTACTCAAGGAGCATAACTTAAAATTATTTTCACATATACAGGGTGTTGCATAACGACTTAGCAATAATTGTTCGTCTTTTTTTAAATGAAACACCCTATATATTTTTATATATTTTGAATTGTATTTTATTTACCTATACGAAAATATAAGTTTCATTTTAGTTTTCCGCGGCGTTGCCAAGTTATTCAATTTTTTCTCTAAAAAAAGCCGAATACACGTATTGTTTTATAAAGGCGTACTGAAGTTATTTTAATAGTAAAAATTAAGAATTTTTTTTTCTGTACAGCTGTAACTATACTCTTTGTTCTGACATATCTTTTTTTAAATGTTATTATACAGGGTGTTCAATACAGAGAATCAAATTTACTCAATTTCAAATGGCTATAACTCGTATTTTTCAAATGGAACACCCTATATTTTATTATTCTGTTGTGTGTATTTTTGCATCTTCTTATGTTATAAAGGGTGTCCTATGCCTTAAAACATTAATTTAATTAATTTCGAAATTAATGATTTTAGGCATAGGACATCCTTTATAACATAAGAAGATGCAAAAATACACACAACAGAATAATAAAATATAGAGTGTTCCATTTGAAAATGACGAGTTATAGCCATTTGAAACTGAGTAAATTTGATTCTCTGTATTGAACACCCTGTATAATAACATTTAAAAAAAGTTATGTCAGAACAAAGAGTATAGTTACAGCTGTACAGAAAAAAAAATTCATAATTTTTACTATTAAAATAACTTCAGTACGCCTTTATAAAACAATACGTGTATTCGGCTTTTTTTAGAGAAAAAATTGAATAACTTGGCAACGCCGCGTCAAACTAAAATGAAACTTATATTTTCGTATAGGTAAATAAAATACAATTCAAAATATATAAAAATATATAGGGTGTTTCATTTAAAAAAAGACGAACAATTATTGCCAAGCCGTTATGCAACACCCTGTATATGTGAAAATAATTTTAAGTTATGCTCCTTGAGTAGACGAAAAATTCTGTTAATAAATTTATGCTGTATTTTTAACGACAAGGGAGATATCGACGACGGGCATTTCGATGACTCACCCTGTATATATAGTCGATGGTAACCCTTTTACCGTTAAGTGTAGGGTAATTATTATAACAAAAATGTTTGATTCGCAATCAGCAATTAACGTATGTACCCGAAGTTATGAATCACCCTGTATAATAAAAATTTACCGCGCCCCGTGCCAATATTAGCAATGATTCCTTCTCGATCTTACTTATAAAACTGTTCGTTTTTGTCATTGCCATCATCTCTTTGTCGTCTATCAATCATTTCAAGTCGAACACATTTATTTAAACTTTCAAATGGATGTCGCCTCTCAGCTGGCATAAGTTGGCGTAGATAAAACAAACATTTCACCGTTGTTTCGACACATTGCACAGACTACAGATTGTTATGAGGAGCAAGGATGACATCTATCTCAACTCAAGTGGCTGGCTAGGCGTGCGAGAGTCTAGAGTGCTAAGATTATGTCAAAATGAAATGAAAGTGAACAGAAATGGGTGAAGATTAATGAGGCCTGGAATTCGATTGTAATTATTGCGTTAATTAATTCGTTGGTTCAACTCTGACATTTTTATTATGAGATTAATTATGTCTTCATCGTACACTTAGGTTATTTGTGTTGTAGAAAAAATGAAATCATTATATAAGTTATTTATACCATACCGTAACTTCAAGTACATACATTATTATTATTATACAGGTTGGTGGAGGTGAAATGCAAACATATGGAAATATATGACAGTTGAGTTATCATACTATTGATATTCGTGGAATACTGTCAATGTCAAAGTTGCTGTCATATTTTCGAAATTTTTATTTTATCCGTGGAATAATTCCTTAGCTCCCCAAGATTTTTTCTTGTAGTGTTATATTATATCTAAAATTTGTAGCCAAGAAGAAAGAGTGACAACCCTGGATGAACTGCAAATTAAAATTTTAGATGCATTTGCAACAATTACGCCACAAATGTTAATGGTAGAACAGGATTTTACAATCGTGTAGGCTACTGTTTGGCAGAAGGAGCAAATTTGTTTGAATATTTATTGTAAATTCTAGCTTTATAAATTATTTAACAATTAAAATAAATATGTTCCTGCTTTATTTTCATAATGATTACTTTTACTAAGTATACTATCATTCAACATGCACTTTTAGATTTTATTATTTTTTCTGTTATTTATTACTCTTTTTGTCAGACAAATTCACATTAGGTACTTCACATTTAGTAACAGTTCAAACATTTCTATCAAATGAACAATTTTTAAAAATTTCCACATATTATACTGATTAGAAAATTTGTATGTACATACAATATTCGATAGAATTTTTTCTTAAACTATGTATACCTATATAATTGAACCCGAGGAATCTAATGGTGTAAAAATATATTTTTTATTTCGTTCAGTTTTTGACTTAAAAAAATTATGTCGAAAACTGTGGGTCGAAAATTTTTTTCGACTACAAATTTGAAATCCTCGTGTTCGATTTAGTATAAAAACACATTTTAAGACAATTCCCAATATTATTCATTAGATTAAAAAATAAGCAAGTTTTATCTCTTCGATTTTTTAAATACTTCAATAAAAATTGTATCTCTTAGAATTTTTTCGTGAAAATTTGGATTCCTACATAATTTGACCCGAGGAATCCAATAGTAAAAAAATAAATTTTCCATTTTGACCAGTTTTCGACTAAAAAATATTATGTCGAAAAATATTGGTCGAACAAAAATTTCGACTACAGATTTGAAATCTTCGGGGTCGAGTTAGTATATATCCAAATTTATTTTGGCAAAAAATTTCACCATTGTTTTTGGCCATTTTCGAAAACCCTTCATTAAAATTGTACTCGTAGGAATTTTTTCGCGAAAATTTGGATTTATATGTAATTCCACGCGAGGAATCCAATGGTGAAAAAATTACGGTCATAGTTACTCCCGTCTTTCACTTGAAAAAGTTATCTCGGAAAGAAAATATGTATTTATATGTAGTTTGATACGAGGAATCCAGTGGTTTACTTAAAAAAATATACAAAAATATTTGTATAGTAGTAAAAAGAGCAGAGTATGGCGGAAGGTTTTGTGCTGGCCACGTCAGATTTTTTAAATAGTAATTATGCAAATCCAGTGGAACATCAGTTTTAATTTCAGTATACTATACAACAAACTGTATAACCCAGGTTCTGACTGTTATCCTTTGGCCCCCAAACTTCCTTCCAAAATATCAATAATTTTCAGGATGTAAAGAAATCATGAACTCACCTTAGCTTAAAACAGATACGTATACTTAATTACAGTAGGGATGTGTTGAATTATAAATGTTGAATGAAGGTGTGTAAGTACCAAAATGCGCCGCAGGCGAAATATTTTTCGTGGCTGCCTTAAAATATAGAAATATTTAAAAAAAATTTGGTGAAAATACCAAAAAAGATTCAGTTTGCAATAAGGCCCCCAAAAGATCTTTGGACACGTCAGAAATTTCCGATTTGCCAATCTGACCAGTTCGGCTCTGGTATATCCTCACTCAAAGTTATGAAACACTCCGTATTATTATGTTATAACTCTTCAGGGTTTTAGTGCAGCCTGTAAATTTTAAATTCTTGTCGCAGTACCTAATGTCGGGTTTCAAATTTACGTAATTGAGCCAATTTAACTTTAGTTTTAACTCTAGTTACTTTGCATTAATATTTTAAACATAATTTAAAGTCATAGTATAATTTACTTATTCTGTACAACTAATAGCTTCTATAAATTAAAGATAAAGACTAGTAATACCATTGCTTGTATCAAAATTTTTTAAATTCAAACATTTAGAGAGCATGCATTTAAAAGATGAATATTCAGTGCATGTCTTCGTTCTTGCATGTAATGTGCAAAATTGCACGATTATCTATCACCACTACCACGTTATACATTGCAAATCTATAATAGTATAATAATATTTATCTACCACTAATATATAACACTAACATGCGTGATATTTGCAATACAGTGAGTTTATTTTAACGTGAAACATGGGCTTTATCATATCCATGGTTACGAATTTTACAGCAATGTATTAGAGCGTTCTTTTTATTTGATCGTAGAAAAAATAGGCTGTACAACTCGAGTGGATTGCCTATATCGCACGCGAACGTTTGCAGACAGTCTCCCTATGGAGTCGTGACTGCAAACTCGTTCTCGTGCGATATAGGCATCACATCCACTCTTGTTGTACTATATACTATATTATTGAACAATATAACATATTTGGGCAGCTGCAGTAGTTTCAATAAGAAACGCATAAACTTTTAATTGTTAGTATTTCCAGGTAGCAGCAGTTTTTCGAGGTATCAACATTTGAATTTGTTAATTGGAGTGAAATTGATGCTACCTGGAAATACGATGTAGGTATAGTTTAAACAATTAAAAGTTTATGTTGAAAGCGTCTCTTGGAACTATTACAGCTGCCCAAATAAGATATAGGTATTGTTTAAGAATAATACAGTTAAATTGATTCCCTATGTTTCATTTTAAAAAGAACGCTCTAATACAAGTCTTAAACATGGTTATAAAAATCCTATGTTTCACGTTAAAATAAACTCATTGTATAATGCCATATTATATTCATTCCACAGGGAATAATAGTCAGCACCAATCAAAAAATTACTTTGCCTGAATCAATTTCTCTATGCAAATTAATTTTTAAAAACATTGCAATGTTTAACAATGTGAAAGAGATTTGACATTTGGAAATGTCAAAATTTTTGCGTATTTGGTATTTATTTTATTTATTTTGTCCAGCACTTCATGGTTTTATTGATTATACCTTTTTATAATTATGAAGGGTAATAAACATCTTTCCCAAAAATACTTAACGGTGTAGCAAAATAATTATCTTTGGAATAAGTGCCCAACTACTAGATCATCGTGCGAATATTAAATTTTGTTTGGAGAATCAATTTTGTTGTTATTGCATACACAACCACCTACTTTAAATTTCTAATTCCTTGTTTCGCACTGATTGAGGTTAGGTTCTAATTGATGAATATTAATTTGAACTAATGGGTTGATCCTCGTCAGGTTAAAATGTCAATAGCTCCAGTAATCCCCCAATACCGAAATCCCTTTAATTAATTCCAACTTATCATACTTTAGCCTCAATCAAGTAATTTATTAATAAACTATTTAATCCAATAATTCACATCTCCTTCTGTCAAGCGTTAATTTTCCAGCTTTCCGTTATTTAACTCTATTTTATTATTTTCAAATTCAGAGATCTATAGATTCTTTACGTTTTCGTTATGTGTTTGTGTTTTAGTCGGCACACCTAAAATGCGGTTTTTATTTCAAAAATTCGTAACTTCACACCAAATAATCGTAGGTACTTTCAACGCTTTAAAGGAAACGAATGAACTTTGTCGACTTTTTAGCGGATTGAGCCCACAATTTTTTTTACACCATGCAAGTTGTCAAACTTTGACATTTATTTAAGTCAAAAACATTTTTTTTATCGAGGGCTGGCGAGGACCCGAATGTTTTAAACGTAAGATTAATTTAGACTGTAGTAAAGAAAAAACTTTTCTGAAGTCAAAGATTCATACATTTTCGTGCAGAATTGAGCGAGTTATCACGGTCTGAATATTTACCACTTTTCGCCAAATATCAAGTGCTACCCTAATTTTGTTGACGAGGGCTTTAGGATACTTTAATATATTTACTTGTTACTTACTTGTAAACATCATTTAATCAATCCCTACATTTTACCTTTGAAAATCTTTACAAGTTACTATCTTGTAAAATTGACAGCTAACTTGTAAAAATTTAACAAGTTAGTAGCTAGTCATGTGTTCATAATAAACGGTTCATGTTGCCACATTACTATTTCCAAGGATTATGAGAAATCATTTAGGGCACTACACTTGTGCCAAAAATATAGTGAAAAAGGGCCCTGGCTACATTACAAACAGAGCTCTTTTTGGTACACCTACACTGTTCATATTTTATTCAAGAAAAAAGATGACTCTAGAGTGCTAAGAAATTATATTTTTGAAATACTTAATGGTATTTTAGTAATAAATTAGTAAACAATTGTATTGTATGAATTTTTAGATCAAGTAATGCTTCGTAATTACTTATGATAAATTTCAGAATTTTATTTTGAGCAATATAGCCAGAATCGTGAATTTTGATTCTATTGCAGCAATATTGCATTCAACAAGTGTAGAACCTTTAGACAATTTTTGACACAACAGTTATTTAATTTGGTTGTAATTTTATTTTGATTTTGATTTACAAATGAGTAAAAAGTAAAATGTTGTACAATACACGCACGGTAACTGTTTTACTGCTTCAAGGAGGTGACATGCTCGCCTAATCATCTTGGTCATTTCCCCTTTCAGCAGTGAAAACAGTTTTACCTTGCTAGTATGTAATATACTATTCACATTATTTGTAATAGGTTTCATCCTGCTAACAAGTGAACACAGCAAACTTGCAGTGGGATCAAAAATTTGTATGTTTCTCTGGTTAGCTCTGAAAAGTTCAAGGCCACATATCGTATTTCAAGGTCAGCAGAGTGTAAACTGGCCTTTGACTCTTTAGCTCCAGCATGTTAGTTAATTAGTGAGTGAGTTATCTCATCCGTTAAAAACTAGAAAGTGAATCTGATGCAGCGTTGACCACTTGATGTTGATTACATTTTTTATTGCTGCATACATAATTAAGTTTACGTTGAGATGAAAGATGAGATGTTAATCTAAAATGTGATCTACAATAATAAGCACGACATTCATTAATCTAAATCTTTAGATTTTTTAGACGCATCTATTGCTATGAAATTTAAAGTCATTTTATGGTAATCAGAATCGAGAGAAAGAGTAAATATGAATGAAATAAAAATTTATTAAGCCCTAGTTGATAACTTATAGTTTGAAATATGACAAGAAAATAGTCTCATGTAAGTATTTTAGAAAACTGTTATTAAAATTTTTGACATCAACATTAAAATTAAAGGAATATTAATCGCTTGTTCCTTAAAACTGGCTAAATATTGATGTCACTTACTGATGAAAAATGCTTTAAGACGATCCTCTACCGCGCCAGAAAACAGCCAAAAACATGCATTTCGCGCGCCACTCCTCAGCGTTTATTGTTTTGTTAAATATAATAATTTAAAGATAATGTTGAAGATAAAAGTACAATCTATAAAATGGTTAATGCAGAATTTTAATATTTTGCTTTAAATCGGAATATGTTAATTTGAATTTTGACAATTTTTGTTATTTTTTGATCACAAATATCTTTTATTTTAAAACGAATTAATAAAAATCGATCGGTTATTTCGCAGATCCAAGTTTTGTTGACAACATATTAAAGTTTCTCTCTCCCTCTTTTTTACAAATATTGCAGTTTTTTTTAAACAAATATGGATGCCAAAATTATTTTTCCTCTCAAACATTTGTTATTTTTATGTTTAACAAAACAATAAACGCTGTACAATAGCGTGTGGCATCAATGTTTTTGACTGTTTTCTACCATTTATAGTAACCGAAAAAAAATCATATCAAATAATGACAAAAAACTGCAAAAAACGCCAATTTTAATTTTTTTTTACTACAAATTCCTACGCCAAAGACAAAAAATAAAAATATAGAAGCATTAAGACATCCTTTGTTAATACACTCACATGTAAAAGCATCGTATATTTCAATTACAATTAAAGTAAACGTGGAAGGTGTACACCTCTGTAACGCTGTAAAATTTTAGGGTACACCTTAAGCAGAAATACTAGTGTCACCGACTGACAACGTAGTTTGATTGTTACAAGTTACAAGTTCATATTTCAAGCCATTCACCCCTTTAATGTAGACGTCAAAGAAATTCCAATCTCTAATTTGCAAATGGTTTCTAATCCCTCAAGATCCATTACAATCAAAATCACGATCATAAACGTGTTTCAATTCCGTTTTTTAGTCACAGTGTCAATGTTCATCTAACTTGAAGAATCAAGATCAGATAAACTTGATCCGGTTTTTATACAACCACTTTCCAATGAGCCATCTTCTGCGTTGTGCTGTCATAATGAATGACCACAAACTCGCGCTAATGGCGACTGACTGACAGATGTAGATGTGATTTACGCAATGTGATCATGACACCGTGACTAATCCGGTGCTGACGGAGAAGTTCTACATCGATTGCGACACTAGTTTTTCTGAGAATAAGTTTCATTATCGTTTAACGCTTACTGTAGTAGCATCGATTTTACCTGTATGTATTGATAAAAATTAAAAACTGATATTTAATACGGAAACGTGTGACCTTCGAGCATATACTGACTAGAGAAGTAATTCCCTATACCAATGCGTTGCTTGTTGTGATCGGAAGATATGCAGTAGGGGGGACTTGCGGGGCTGGAAGTCATGGTGTATTGCGGGCAGCGTTTTGCTGTTATTCTTTGTTACTTCTTGTCACACATGTCATTTTATTTAACCTTAAGTTCTGCGTTTACTTTGTGAAAAGCTTTATGAGGTTTTGTGAGTATTATTTTACTTTGTGGAATAATACTAAGAAATTACGCATCCCTCAATACATCACGGCTTCCGACCCCGCAAATCTCCCCCGCCGCATATCTTCCGATCACAACAAACGCCGTAACGCGGCCTCTAGTCAGTATATGCTCGAAGCGTGTGACAGTATTTAATTTAAGAAAATTAGACCTAATTTCTATATCTAAATATTCAAGATTTTTCCTTTATTAACGCAAACATTAAATTTAGAGGCCCGTCTACTACCTAAAATCCAGCATAAAATGTACTAACGTAGCGAGTGTTTTGTGACCAGTACAAGAATGGCAAAATTTTATTTCAACCAGGATTTAATAGAGAAAGAATGGATCTACAGATGTGCATTTTTAAAATTTTGATTAAAAAATTGTACATGAATATAAAAATTCCGAAAATTTTCCTATTTTATGCAAACATTGCACGGTTATATCTCATGATACAAATTAATTTTAAAAATTTTAAAAAGGCACATCTCTAGATCAATTCTTTCTCTATTAAATGTTTATAAAAACATTAACCTGAATTCAATAATCAATAATAATCTGACAGTTTACTTGCAACGAAAACACTTTTACCGTATTTTTCAACTTTAAAATGAGATTGCATTGCTAGGATGCGGCAAAGTACGAGTTGCGGGCTGGTTTCAGGCAGCCGTAATAGTGGGAAAAAAAGGAATGTAAAAAAGTTAAATCGAGAGTATTCTAGGAATTCGTTAAAACGTAGACGAGCCGCTTAAGGAGGTTCGATACCGTTTTTGAAAATATTACCATTCATCTGAAAATTTTACAAATTGAAGATGGATGTATTTATCGTTCACTGTTAAAATTTCAGATCAATCGTCCACACCGTTTTTTAAAAATAAATTTTTAAAAATTTCTGTTTTACATGGGAGTAAATGAGAATTCATTTTTAAAGGGCTGTATAATCTATAAAAATAATACCACCAGAAAGAGATTTACAGTAATTATAAATCAGACATTAATAAATCATGAAACTAAAATTCAGTGGATTCTTCCACACCGTTATTGAGTTATTCAAATAAATAAAATTTAAAACGTGACACATAACTAAAAGAGCGATAACTACGGCAACGTCGCAAATCATAGATTGGCGCGAAATTTAAAATACTGTTGGAAAGTAAGAGTGCGTTTATGTTGAAGCATATTATTTTATAAAGTTTGTAACAAATGATATTATATTACATTTTCACAACAAATAAAATACACATACACAAGTCATTTTTAGGAAATTGGACACACTTTCGCAATGCGCATACAAACACCGTTACGAAACTATCGAAAATAAGTAGGAAGAACTATTTGAGTAAGAATTATTCGTGTTCATCTACTAAAAACTCTACAAGGGACATGACGGGTCCATGATCACTAAATTTGTTTGCAATTATTTCGTAACTAATTCCAAATGTCGCTAATCTTTTAATCATTCCAGAAGATCTGACTCTTTTTAAAGGCTGTACAGTAGAAATAATAATATCTGTATCTTTTGTGTACGTTTGCCATATACTTGATCAAAGCTTTCTCCATTACTAATTATTTCTGAAACAGAAAGATGAATTTCTACCAATTGTCAGGAAATGTTTTTAAATAATTTTAAAGTGTCTTGGAAATAATGAATGACTGGACGAAAACTATCAATTAAGTTCTCATTTCTTATAGCTTGCATTAATCTTGGAGCGTCAAAAGAACAATTATTATGAGCTATTGTTAGGTTAGGTTAGAATCACTGCAGCCAACAGTCAACGTAAAGCAGCTAAAATACTAGCGCTGTTGCCGTATTTTCGATTGATTTTTAAAATTATGAATTTAAAAATATAAAATCTTTAGGACTTAAAAATACAATTTAATTGAAAGATAGTAACAAAATATTTATAAACAAATATATTTCGCTATAAGATTTTTTATATTTTCGGTGTTTTTTACAACAAAATTTAGTGGGTAGAAGTTGTCACTCTGCAGAAATACAATAGATTTTTGTTTAGATCCCCTAGATAGATAATCGGTATCGAAACTCCTTAAGGTAAAATATGAATATTTGTAGAATATCGTCTTGTAGAGACTTAGAAAGCCTGTAAGTACTATATACACTCGAGGAAAATAAAAACGCACCACTTGAAAATGCACCAAAAATGACACAATTTCAAAGTGCGATATCTCGGCTGCATTTCGACGAAATTGGATGAATCTTCGAGTTCTGAAAACGTTGAAGTCTTATCTTTAATGTGATTATAGCCAATGTTACAAAAAATCCACTCCACCCTCTCCCACCCCCCTAAGAAAAACGAATGTATCTGATGTCCAAAAAGGTCCAACTTTGGCAACTAATACGGAGTGACAAAAAAATCGTGGACCTTATTGGCCAACAGGGTAATAAAGATCAGACTTTTCCTGCAAGGTCCGCGAAATTTCAAGTACCTACGATGATTTGGCGCGAAGTTATGAATTTTTGAATAAAAGTGCCTTTTTGAGGTTTTTGGCCATAACTTTTGCACGAAAATCAATAAATTTTGGATTTCCGAGAACGTTGAAGGTTTCTCTATTCGGCGCTGTAAATTAATCTGCCACGAAACCAGATCCACCCTCTGCCACCCCCGGATAAAAAAACATGTTTTTGACTGAAAAATGTTCAATTGTAGCAACTTGTAGCGTGAGTAAAAAAATCGTGGACCTTATTGCCCAATAGGACAATAAAGTTCAATCTTTTTCCTTCAATTTTCTCAAAATTTCAAGTACGTGCGATAATTTGGCACAAAGTTATGAATTTTTGAAAAAAATTTGTATTTTTGTGCTTTTTGCCCATAATTTGTCCGATTCATCCAATTTCGTCGAAATGCAGCCGAGATATCGCACTTTGAAATTGTGTCATTTTTGGTGCGTTTTTATTTTCCTCGAGTGTATTTACTATAATACAAAACATAAATATAATATGAAGAAGGAAAAATAATGGGTGCACCAGTCACTGTGATTATTATTATGAGTATTTATTCATAATGTCTAGACATTAGACATTAGACATTAGACATTATGAATAAATACTCATAATAATAATCACAGTGACTGGTGCACCCATTATTTTTCCTTCTTCAAATTCCAAATTCAGTCAAGAATTATCTTCCATAAATATAATAGTTTCATTCTGTAAGCTATAGTTTTAAAAATTGCGCATGTAATTTAGATCGTTTTTCGTTACCGGCATATGCGGAGTAGAACTCTACGAAGAAGGCATTATATTAACCGAATTGAACTTCTGTTCATTACTAAGTATAATAAAAGAAGCAAAAGTTAGCCTTCTTCATTACGCCCAGCTGCAAAGAATAGAAGAAAAATTACCGCAAAAACTGGCCTCGTTTGCAACACAACAGCGAATAAAACTAGAACTTATCTTCTTGGAAGAATGCCTCGCCCCTTGCAATGAATGCGAATCAAGATGGAAATACCACTTTGCATTACTCTCTTGTTCGTCTTTTACAGAATTGTGGAGCAACGTTGCAACCACAGATCGACAAAACTATAGAAACATCGAGAAGTTTTCAAATTATGTAAACTTGAACAGTAATGGAAAAGATAACGTTAACTGGTACTTGTATTAGCAAATTGAAATTTTCAATAAGAGGAAGACAATCTGTTTAAGAGGCTGGAAACTTTAATAATAAGAATTATATTAAAATAGAGGATATCAGCATCTCCTTTTAAATAATAGTTAAGTTATATTTGTATGCCTAAAGCTTATAGTATCCTTTTACAAATTAAGGCACTACAAATATAGTGCTAATAATATTAATATACATGGTGTTTCATAACTTCAGGTAAATACGTTAAGGGTATATGTAGTTTGATATGCTGATTACGAATCAAATTTTTTTTTTAAATCGCAAAATTAATTTTCATGTTTCCCAGTCAAAAAATTTTCATGTTTCCCAGTCAAAAAATTTTCATTGTCACTGCCACTGGGTGAAGTAATGATTGTTTCATTAAAAATAATTATATTTTGTATGTTTATTTTACTAGTATTATGTAATTTAAGAGATTTGATTACCTATTTCTCTTGTTTTTGTTTGATAGGAAAACGAATCCAGTGCATAGGTACTACAAAAAATGCTGCAGATAAACTACCCTTAATTTTTCGAATTTAAAAAAAATTCTTTTTGATTCGTAATCAGAATATCAAACAACACATACCTTTCACGTATGTACTCGAAGTTATGATACACCCTATATTAGAGTAAAATGTGCATATTTTATGGTGATGTTGTTGACTATTAATTTTTTTTGTTCTTTGCGAAACTCTCCTTCAGATCGTATAAAAATTTACCACTCGTATTACGAAGCAATTTTTGATATTTGTAAGTTACACAATTTTTGCCTTCAAAATTATTTTATAAGTGCGAAATTTATAAAGAACAATTTTGTTTGTACAGTTAGTACTACCTTGAAGAAGAAGGTTAGTATTTTTCTATTGTTATTGTTTCAGAATGTAAATAGAGTATTTGACATGCCGGTTATACAAGCATTAACATAAAGAACAAATTATGCTTATTACATTACCTAAATTATATAAATTACATGAATAAGTTGAAATTAGATGTAAATAATTTATAATACCTCCATTTACGTTCGACAGCATTTTATAATATTTATGGATATAATCAGCAACTAATCACAGGCAGAAATGATTACATCAATATTATATTTTTATTTGAAATACGCTGCGATAGAGTTCTGTGTCATTGTCATATTATATTTAAGCGGCTCGTCTACGTTTTTGCCGAAATCCTAGAATACTCTCGATTTTACTTTTTTCCCCAATTCCACTCTTTTCCCCACTAGTAGGGCTGCCTGAAACCAGCGCGAAACTCGTACGTTGCCGCATTCTAGCTATGCAATGTCATTTTGAAGATGAAAAATATTGTAAAAGTGTTTTCGTTGCGAGTAAATTGTCAGATTATTATTGACTTCAGGATAATGATTTTATAAACATTAAATAGAGAAAGAATGGATCTACAGATTAATTAATTAATGAAATTAATTTCTTAAATTTAGAGAAGATTTCGTTGGCACTCGTTGGAACATGATTGTAATTAAAGAATAAAACACTCGGTTATGTCCAAAAAATTTTGGACATAAAATTAATTTCTATCATGAGATATAACCGTATTAAATTAAATTAAAATTAGTACTGGTGTTTTATTTTTGAAACCGTGGTTGAAAATCAAACTTAAACAAAATCGTATCCTGCAATTTGTAACAGCTTTGTTTTGTTTCAATTTTATAAAATAAAATAGGATTTTTTTTGAATTTTTCGGAATTTTTATATTCATGTACAATTTTTTAATCAAAATTTTAAAAAGGTACATCTGTAGATTCATTCTTTCTCTATTAAATTTTACCATTCTTGTATTTGTACTGGCCACAAAACACTCGCTACGTTGGTACATTTTATGCTGGATTTTAGGTAGTAGACGGGCCTCTTAACGTCTTAACGTCACTCAAAAAAAACCTAACTGCATTAACTTTGTTCGTTATCCTCATCTTTTAAAATTTTGTAACCTTTATATTTGGGGCCACTTCCAGGCCAGGCCCCGGATGCCCGGCAGTCAATGCACCCCCTGGATTACGGCCCTGTCTGTTGCATCTTACAAACGAGTGACCCACAATACTGACGCAAATAACTCATCCTCTCCGCAAAATCCAAGTCTTATTCCTGCATCGGTGAATTGAGCAGCCGCAAGGTCTCATGCTGCGTGTAAGAATGCCCTCTGCGCTAACAGTTATCCGAACTGCAATCTCCGAGTGTCATGTCCAGGGATGTGACATGCATGCCATGCGTGTGTCAGTTTCGTACACAAACACTCCGCATACGTGTACCACATGAAGTAGTGGAGTAAAGCAGAGGCGGACTGGTAACGTCAAGGGGTTGCCCACTACCAAAAATTATGTACATCGGCCCACGGGATCCACTTATTGCCCAAACTGTTTTACAGTCAAACGGTCCCCATACAATACATCGATCGTATTAACGTCTATGAGACGCTATTGTCTTATAGACGTCATAAGGAGACTAGTATTGGGCGAAATTTAGACGTCTTATGCAATAGTCTTTAAGTCGTCATTATGTTGTTCAGTTTTAAATCTCCCGCTTACAATATATAGGAGTCCTATATTTGTCTCAAAATTCATCTTGGATATGACATACAGGAATCAAAATTAAGTCGTATATTAGTCATAATTTTATTAAAAAGGACATCATTTGACTAACATGGACATTATGAATACGTCTTAACGACGTATTTGTGTTGTATGGGTCATTTGATCGAATTTTTATACTTATAACCTGTCATTTCACCAAAACCAAACGAAGTTTGTCTTACACGGGTATTTGGCCGAACTGTTATTTGACCAAACTGGTATTTTACCAATCTGTTATTTAATGAAACGCTGTTAAACCAAAACGTTATTTGACCAAATCGTCATTTGATCAAATTGCCAAAGCGACAGACGAGTGACATCTTTAGGACACTAGATGTGGGTGTATAGTAGTATAGTCAATCTGTCATTTGACCAAACTATTTTATTTTAAACTTGTCATTTCACTAAACGAAATTTAGAGAAAACGTCATTTCGCCAAATACATTTTTACCTCTCGCCTAGAGAGGTATAGGGATCGTGAAAAAATTCGATGTCGAGATTTTTGTCAATAAGCACGTTTTAGCACCTTTAGAACCTATTTTGACTATTTTCACGATGATGTCTGTGTGTGTGTGTGTGTGTGTGTGTGTGTGTGTGTGTGTGTGTGTGTGTGTGTGTGTGTGTGTGTGTGTGTGTGTGTGTGTGTGTGTGTGTGTGTGTGTGTGTGTGTGTGTGTGTGTGTGTGTGTGTGTGTGTGTGTGTGTGTGTGTGTGTGTGTGTGTGTGTGTGTGTGTGTGTGTGTGTGTGTGTGTGTGTGTGTGTGTGTGTGTGTGTGTGTGTGTGTGTGTGTGTGTGTGTGTGTGTGTGTGTGTGTGTGTGTGTGTGTGTGTGTGTGTGTGTGTGTGTGTGTGTGTGTGTGTGTGTGTGTGTGTGTGTGTCTGTATGTGCGCCTACTATAGTCTTTCGTTCTGATTCATTATCTCAAATTCTACTGAACATAAAATTCTAATATTTTGCAATATACATTTATATATGTTAATGAAGAGCTGATAAGATTTTGGTAAAAATCTGTCAACCGGAAATGGTATTTTGTTGAAGAATTTTAACATTTTTTGCAAAAAATATAGGAAATACTGCGATAGTTACAATTTGTCATTCGACATTTGAAAGAACAAATTATCTCTTACAATATTTATTTAACATCGTTTCTATATCTCTTACCAATAAAGGAAAATTAATTTTCAAAAATTTGTAATTTTACCTACCACGATTTGTAAATCATAATATAGGAAAAAAAATTGAAAACAAAAATGAATATGTCAATGTGACAGATGAACAGACGTATACACAATTTCTGAAATGTTTGTGGCACCATTTTAAAAGAAATGTAAATATTATTAACAACTGAACATAATGTAATAAGGTAATAATAAAGTTAAATTTTTATCTATAAAGAGCTAATTAAAGAACTAAGAACTATAAAATTATTTTCAAAAAGTTTGTAAATTTATTGCAAAATTATAATTTAAGAAAGCCTAACTAAAATCAAATTCACATAAATTACAGTGTTAAAGCGAGAGGTCGTGTGCTGACCACAACAGATTTTTATTTATCATTTCATTTCATCAATAATTATTGACGTATTCATGAACTAAATTTATATATGAACGACAATATCTTTAAGTAAAATTACAATGAAACCACTGGTTGTCACATTATACAAAAAGTTAAACAATAGTTATGCAGTATTTATTAGCATAATTACATTAATGTAATAATAACTTTCCAAACAGGAAAAAATGAAATTTGTAGGTACTTACAGACTGTCTCATTTGTTTGGACTTATTTTTTAATTTGCGAATTTCAATAAAATTCTTTTTGATTCATGATCACTGCGTCCAATACTATACACCCTTAAATTTTGTTACACAGGTTGGGTATAGTGAAAAATAATTCAAGTTGAATTCATGTAATTTTATACTAATTAATTTAATTTCTTACTACTATAAATTCATTACAATTCATGTATTGGTAAATAATTGTTTATAAATACAATTAATTAAATTCTATACCTAATTCATATAATTTTTCCATACTGGTTAATCAAATTTACGTACATTTTTATGATTAATTTAAATAATAATTTTTTCTTAACTGCCGGCCCAAATACATCGCATCCCAGTGGAAAAAATCCCACTATCTCACGGGCCAGTCCGCCCCTGGAGTAGAGGAAGAGCCCGCTTTGTTACTTTGATGTTACTATGTTCCACTGCAAAAGTGTGCACTGGAATTTTTGGTGAAGAGAATTTCGATCGTTAAATATTACAGTGAAGTCCAGATATAAAGAGCGCCTATTTCACCACATTGCTCGCTATTATATCCGAGGTTCGCAATCAAAGCCAAGGCGCAAATTCTTTGGTATATGGGTCCCGTCGCCGTAACAAAATATTGCGTGTTTAGAGGTGCAACAGTTTATACTATATTCATTGTATATTATTAATTTGAAGAAAAACAGGTTCTAGATGTTTGTGAAAAAATGCCTAGTTAGAATTTTGAAAAAATCTTTTTAATCCATGTAAAAAATTAATGGAATAGTATATTGTGTATCTAGTGCGCAAAGTAAGCAATTGCGCGAGGCGCGTTGCAACCCGAGCAGTAGCGGCTTGAGGCCTACCGAGGTGAGCCGAGGAGGCCGAGGGTCGCTACGGCGAGGGCTGCAACGAAGCCAAGCGCAATTGCGCCTTTGCTCACGAGATGCTCACGATTTTTTTTGTCATTACTGCACAAAAAGTAACCTTTTGAGTGACCTTATTTATCAAAAGATAAAATGAATACTTTTAAAATTAATATGTATAAAATAAAAAAGTAACTAATATTTACCTACATGTAAAAGCATAAGAAACTAATTATTAACAGTAAAGAAAAGAACATTAAAATATAAGAATAAAATATTATTGTCCATTAGATCCAATGCACATTCTGCACAATACAATAGTCGACAGTAGAAACTATGCATATAGAAGTAGGTACTACAGCTGTTCACGTGCTTGTAGTATTAGATTATCACGTGTGTGGCGCTAGTGTTACGCGCACATTTCGTGTCGGTAACTACAGAAAACTGTGTGAGTGTTCAATTTGCGTGCGCAAAGTGAAATTTTGCGCACGCTATTCTCGCACGCTTGTACTTTGCGCACGCATTTTTGTCTAGTTAAAAAATAAGCCACTTTGCGCACGTAAAACTGGCACGAAAAAGGTAACTTTTTGTGCAGGTATGACAAAAAAGTCTATTTTAACCTATTCTTTACATGCTATAACTTATGATTAAGAGATATATTAGAAAATGTAATGTCTGTAAAGACATTTTTGAAATTTTGCTTCTTGATCTTCCCATTGACGCAAATTTTAATATAAAAATTAGTCAAAAAATTGTTTTATCGCGGCTAAAAAAGGTGGTGTAACCGTGAAACAATGTGAGCATGCAATGTCAGATACATGAGTCCTCTGTATCTATGTTTGTACATTCGTATTTTTTGTTGGCGTAACCACAAATATCATTTTTATGCACTTTTGCGTGACAGAAATATAATATAAAGCTCCTTTTAAATGCTGCGTATACCTTCTTTTGCTAATTTAACCTTTATTTAAAAAATAATATGGTGATATCTGAAATGTTGGTAATTTGAATAAGCAATTGTCATATATAATTCGGACAGTTAACTTAACTTTATCTACGACTATATTGAATAGTTATATTTGATTCGCATTCGCATTTTTATTTGTAGAGGCAGTAGCTGTGTGGATTTATCAAATTTTATCAACTGTAATTACACAAGAGCTTTTTATTTCACCGGATAAAATTCTGTTTGAATTGAAACCTTGTTGCCTAGTAATTTGAAAAGAAAAATTGTTTAATGTCGTGATTTTATTTTAAAACCATTTTTCGAGTCAAATTACTGTCAGGTGACAAGGTTGAGATGTCAAACAGAAATAATATAATGCTCACTTATAATATCACATGTCATGTGCATTAATTCTTTCTGGATATTTTTGAGTGCTCTCCAATAACGTCATAATTGGTTCGAGTGGTACACGAGAGCTAATTACGTTGTTGGAATGCACGATAAAAAATTTCCTGGACATAAAATAGCAGTGCATATTCGGTAAGAAAATCGCAATGACACCGCTATCCCATTTTTGAATTCTTTATACAATAGAAACTTGAAATATTTACTATATTTACTAAAGATGACTCAATTTGAGTCGAAACGTTAAGCGAATTGAAGGTGTTTTTCTTCTATTTCCCGAGTCCTGATTGGACTATAATTAAAATATCTCTTCAGAAATATTTATCAATTCCGTTTTTTGCGTTCCAATTTCGTCGAGTGTCCACTCATTCGATCAAACGAAGACGAATGAATTGACTGAAAGTGAATGTGAATTGAATTGAGAAGCTGAAGTAAAGCACAACATCGATGAGAGCACAGAGGGGAAGCTTCATGAAGGCTAAAGAGGCACGAAAGAGAAACTGAATCTACCGAGAACTTTGAAGTTTATTTACTCTGGAATAATGGAAGTAATGATGAATGATGAGTGAAATTTGGATAATAGGCTATGTGACGTTTGTGAGAAGAGGCGGATTTTGTTAAAAAATGGGCAGTGCCGTAGCCAAAAATATTCACTTGTAATATCACATGTGCATTCATTCTTCCCGGAAATTTTTTGAGTGCTTTCCGGTAACGTTTTATATAGCTCTCGTGTACCACTCGAGCTAATTAAGACGTTGTTGGAATGCACGATAAAAAATTTCCTGGACATGAATGAATGCACGAGTGCATATTCGGTAAGAAAATCGCAATGACACGGCCGCTCTATTTTTGAATTCTTTTTACAATAGAAACTTGAAATATTTACTAAATTTATATTTAACATTAATAAATATGTATTATTTACCTTATTATTTGCTTATTTACACTCAAAATGACAATTTAACCAATTTTTAATTTAATGTCAAAGTGACAGATGACGAAAAATTTCCGCTTATTAATTTCAGTTAAGTTACTCAAGCTACTAGTAAAAAATTTCCGAGAAAATTTTTATAAAACCATGGTATTATTGTAATCCAGGAACCCATGGCTGTTATTTGAGTCATGCGATTTTCACCGGAATTTTTCCTTGAAAATTTGTATACTATGCGGAGCAAGGGATGTGCGTATATAGTTTACGTAGCGGAAAATACAGCCATAAGTGTGCAATGGTGAACACAGAATTGGAAAAGCTGGTATCATGGATAAGAAGCAATGGCCTTAAAATTAATACTAATAAATCGTCTTTATTGGTTGTTGGTAATTACGGTTTCATACCAGATATAACATTAGATTAAAATCTTAGGTGTTCATTTTGATAAAGACGTAAACTTCAAAGAACATTTAAACAAAAAAATTGTTGCTGGAAGACTGAAATTACGCCATGTTTACCAATTCAGATATGACCTTAAGCGACTCGTCTACGTTTTTACCGAATTCCTAGAATACTCTCGATTTTCCTTTTTTTCCACTACTAGGGCTGCCTGAAACCAGCCTGAAACTCGTACTTTGCCGCATCCTAGCAATGCAATGTTATTTTGAAGTTGAAAAATACTGTAAAAGTGTTTATGTACGACTGCATTATAAAGTACTGTTTATAACATAATTTTGCAGCAATAAAGCAGCTCTTTATAATACTAGTAAAATAAAGTTTCTTTATTTTACTAGTAAAATAAAATAATAGAAATAATAAAATAATAATAGAAAAGGCACACTTCGCTAGAGATTAAATTTTAATTTGTCAATTGTCAAATGTGTCATTTTGTAAATGTCATTATAGATAATAGAAAATCTTGCGTATAGGGCAGTCAAACATAAAATCTTGTATGCAACACGTATATAATAGGGTTTTATTGACTCGCCCATTTATGTGCCTCGCTTCGCTGCGCTCGCTCGTCCCCTAAACTGTCTCGCCAATAAAACCCTATATTATATACTTGTTACATAAATAGCTATATCGTTGTGAGTAAACTGTCAGATTATTATTGAATTCAAGATAATGTTTTTAGAATCATTTAATAGAGAAAGAATGGATCTACGGAATTTTAAAAATTAATTTGTATCATGAGATATAACCGTGTAAAGTTAGATTTTTCGGAATTTTTATATTCATGTACATTTTTTAATCAAAACTTTAAAAAGGCATAACTGTAGATGTAGATCCATTCTTTCTCTATTAAATCCTGGGTGAAATAAAATTTTACCATTCTTGTACTGGCCACAAAACCCTCGCTACGTTAGTACATTTTATGCTGGATTTTAGGTAGTAGACTTATCACTAAAACTACGTCTTATACAGTTACTCATTTTACCGATTTTTGATTATTGTGCTAGTACGTAACAAATCTCACTCCGATAAAACTAGAATTACTCTGGTTCAGAATTCATGTTTACGTTTTGTATACGGAGTGCGTAAATACGAAGACATTACAAAATATCGGGAGTTTGCTAAAATACCTTCAGTTGATGATAGAATGAAAATAGCTTACCTGTCTAGTACATAAAATTCGATTGACAAGAACTCCGTCTTACTTGTTGGACAAGTTAATTGAAAAGGAATACAATTATGTTCTTAGAATAAATGACCTTTTTATAGTAGGGGAAGGTGGGCAGAATGGGATAGCGGGGTGGAATGGGAAAACGCTGTTAGCGCGTGCACATGGGTGTAGGAATCCATTAAATGATATTTTGACGTTTAATTTAGAAGTACTATTTGTTAGTGTTGGAATTCACCTTCTGCCGGTTTCTACGTGCGTGCGAATTTTTTTTTAGATTTGTAGTTAATATATGGATGTTGAATGAAGGGAAGTCGTCATTTTTAACTTTTATCATTAGGTTATGTAAGTATGTCAATTATTTTGTTTTATATATTATATTCAGATGGTGCGTAACTACAAAAAAAACTGAGAGGCAAAGCTGGTCACCAGACAACATGCAACATGCTGTAGAAGCTGTCATGGCCTTTATTGTGATCAACTTTAGTCAAAGTCAAGTGAGGGTTGGTGCTCTTGTCTATGTGGGGCAGAACGAGAAAAACTGATATTTTTTCTTTTGAATTTTTCAAGTATAATTTATAGATTTTTTATAATGGTTTTACTATAAAATTGTTATACAATGTCTAAATGAAATAAAATAAAATTATTTTTTAAAATTTCTAATAAATTCGTCATGATATCACCCAAAATAATATGCTACCCCATTCCGCCCCACCTTCCTTCAGAAAATCAAAATTCAAAGGTTCATTCTCATATTTAGTACCTTCGTTATACAACGCTATTCCTCTTTTATTAAGAAATAATAAGGCCGAAAACTGGCAATTCTAGTGATACTACTAATCTCCCATAATTTGAAACTCCCCTTAAAAATCCTGACCACGCCACTGGCGACCGCCGCGTTATTCATGTAGTTTTCACACTGCGAATGAAAATGTGAGAAAAATAAAATATGAGCTCCACTTGTGCCTGACAACTTTATGTACCGGGCACTAGAGTTAAAATTTCCGGAAGCATACACAAGATTATAGTTTATAGTTCGCTAACTTTATTTTTAGGATTTTGTGCAATATTTCAAGGGTTGTTTTTTCTGTACATTAAGCCATTAAATATCTTTTAAGTTTTGTCTTAAATATTGGAGTTTTGGGAACAATTAATGGCATTCATAAATTAAAAGGAACGTTTTTATATTTTAGTAGCTGCTTTTGGTATCTTAATATGTACTAAACTTTTTTACAGTAATTTTGGTAACATTCATTGTGAATTTTAAATGTTTGGATTAATTTCAGTTTATAATACACATTCACTTAAGAAGATAAAATTTATACATGAATAATCCTATAAGAATGTTAATGTTTTCAAAATAGTATTTCTGAGTTCAAATTTTATAAAAGTGAGTACCTAATAGCTTATTTTTATATTTAATGATATTATTGTTCTGATCATTACTTTGACTATTTCCCACATATTAATTAAACCAATCATTTGCTTCAATTTTTTAAATTCTGACCGTACAAAATATATCGCCAAAATTGTAAAAATGATTGTTTAAGTTACAATTACGTTGCATTGCTATGATGACTACCATGTATGACAATTTTATTGATTTTGTATTGTTTTTAATTGAAATTAAAAGTGTCAAATGAAAAGTATCGCATACGATACTCTTCCGTTTAGGGGACGATATCTGTAGTAGTTAAAATTTAATTTATATATTAAGGCCCATCTCTTGCTATAAAATGCAAAGCAAAAAAGCATATTACAATAAATCATTTTGTGACTTTGGTTTTGTGACATGGTTATAGAATGAAATTTACTAAAAGCCTTGCCGTATTTTGCTAAATAATTTCTAAAAATTACTAAAAATGCGAGTTTTACATAAATTATTACAGTTTAAAAAATCTCTTTTTTTATTTTTTATTTTAGTGCATTAATCAACGTAGTTTTGCTAATTCATGCCCCAACAATTAATAATTTGCATTTATTGATTCACTAATGAGTCATGATTCTTCATGTTAAATTTCAATTTGAAATTTTTTATAATACAGCCAGAATCGTTCAAAATGTCAATCTTCTGGATTTACAAGTGTACCGTCTCCAGTTGCACACATTGTATTTACAATTCATGGAAATAATTAATATTAATAATCATTATTATTTATTGGAAATTTGTAGGAACTACTGTTTCAATTAATAATTAATAATAGTATATCATATATGCGCAGGAAGATGAAATTATGTTTACATACATAATACATAACAAGGATATTACATTAGGCAAATTTAAGATAATTATATTATACGTATTATTAATGTAATTATGATCGCCTAACAATATACATCAACATTTAATAGATTAAATACATAGGTTTTAAGGGCCTTAGACGTGCCCGGACCCTCCTGGCTACGGCCCTGTATTTGTATAATTAAATAATGTAAACACTAAAACTGCTAATTCAAGATCTTTTACATTACTTAATTGTTATTTTTACAATTAGTAAACGGATCTAGGAGTAAAATAAATTGTAAATAAAGGTTGTAACAATATTTGTTTGTTATTTATCAATATAGCAAGGTCGCCAGTAAATAGCAATCCGACATGTATTTGATTTTCAATTTATTTTCAGTAATAAAATAAACTGACATCTATTTCCATTTGAATAACAATTTTTAACTGTATTAATTAATTATTATATAGGTACCTATTTAAAAAAATATTCATAAAATAAAATGTACTGAAAAATATACATCGAACATTAATAGATTATGTATGAAACTTTAATAGATTATGTAATTTGATATACTGAAAAAAGATTTTTTTCAAACTTCGCAAAAATAAGGGTAGTGAAAATATTAGTTCCATTTGTTTGAACGTCCGTTTAACTGTTTATTTATTAGGTACTTATGTTATTTATAAAATAAAATTAAAAATACTGTAAGACTATCTACAAATAGTCACTTGTTATGTAATAATTAATAAATACACAGTTAAATTAAATTGACTTTCAAACAAGAGGGACACTAAAATTTTCAATACCCTTATTTTTGCGATTTTTGAAAAAAATCTTTTTTATCTGTAATCAATATATCAAATTTTATAATCTATTAAAGTTTCGTGCAGAGGTATAGAAACACACTGTATAGCAATATGTATTAAAACCGTAAATAATTTTTGTTAATTAAAACAAAATTGTAAATTATTATCATCACAAATTCAGTACGGATTCATATTGCAATATAACGAATGAAAATATTAATGACTACAAAACATATTGTATAACATATTGTCATTAAAAAATATTTACATAGTATCGCACATTTACAATGCAAATAAGTTGTTAAAAATTATTATAATTTATAATATGTCAAAGTTCTGAAACCAATTTCAATTTGCATTTCCCTATTTGGTTAAAACTTAAATCTATTCAATTCACGTTTAAAAATTTCGTAATAAATTTTGAGTACCGTTTTTCCAGGTTTTTAACCTCTAAAACATTGTTCCTTTTATGGGAAATCTTATTTGCAAACTTGTTTAGCAAAATCGTTGACATGATTCTTAATATGTTTGATAAAATTTAGTTTGTAGATAAATATTTACATTAAGCATAATGTGATTTTCAATAAATTTTTATTGAGAATTTACATTCTATAGGCTTGAAATTCTTTCTAAAATATTCGAAAGATTTTATAGATAATAATAAACTGTATGGTTTCTGCATTCTCTTTTCAATGTTTTGTTTTTTGTGCTTTGTACTTTTTATTTGACATTTTGACAATTTTTGCAGATATTTTTAACCATGACGAGTAAATTGGTATTTAATTTTCACGTTTGTTAAGCAATAAATTAAGCTAGATGCTAGAACAATAAACGTACATGGCATTTATGATATTATTTATGATTTACAATAAGTTATAACAATAATACAGAAGATACAAGATCATTTAATTATCTTAGTAACCTTAAGTAAAGTATTTATGTCATGTAAAAGAATAAAATTCATTGTTATTTAGAGGACCTTTACCAGAGTAAAAGTGACAATTTATTATGAAATATTACAATCGAGAATGTGCATACAAAATACATCACAATATTAATCATTGTTGTTTGTTGTTTTCCCAGTGAATTTAGCAAAGTGACAAGCTGAGTTCCTTAGGGAAACATATAAATAGATATAGCTTGTACAGAAATATATCGTTATAGCCCTCATACAATAGGCCTTAATGTTAAAGATTTAAGCGAATTTAAGCTTTACTTATGGCGATGAAAGAACTGGAACCTATACGTCTTAAATATTTTTCTATACGACTGTTATAGAATGTTATCATTCTTACATCATTTTCAATTAAAGAATGGTTATATTCTATCACTTGTTACGGAATGGATTCATACCATCACTAGTGATGGAATGAAATGTGGCGAGGTATAATAATTTAAACTTTATTCAATGTTTTTGGTTGGTGGGTAGCATTAAAATACATTTAGATTTATTAATTTATTAATTTTATGTAGAATTTTATTTTATAAATACATATATTTTAATTTTAATAGTTTTAGGTTATGTTTTTAATGCAATTAAATTTATAGTCGTAGAGAAAGTATAGCTTCTTATATGTTCTTATACAATAATTTTGTTTTATCCTAATTTGTAGCAAACATAAAGCCCTAATTTGATTTTCGGAATTCATTAGTAATTAAAATGTCTAATTATTATTATTATTAATAAATGAATGAGTTGAGGGTGGAACCCTATAAGCTCAAATACAAAGTAAAATACAGTGATACTATAGTACACAAAATAACTTACAAAATAGCAAAGCATAAGGATTTTTGAATTTCAAATTGGTCTAAATTTTATCACCAGCAGCAGCATAATTTAAATTATTTCAATATTTGGGCCCCTCCCGTTAAAAATCCTAGATCCGCCCCTGGGATAGTAATTGAAATATACGACTCTATTCTTTAATAATTGACTGAATGATATTTTATTTGACACCGATCGAAAATGGAGACAAATAATAAAATATATAATTTTTATTTCTCTTCTTCTGCTACATTGTTGGCAAACACGATTTTATGACATTTATTTTATCGCTTTCCAAAATAGCAGCTTTTCATCGGTATAAAATATAATAAGTATATAAACTTCTCTGTATGGCTTAAATTTAGGGGAAAATATAATTTTGTATTTCATTTTCTTAACAATAACTAGGTAGGTACTTGACTTTTCACAAATTGTTTATCTATAACGTTTTTTATTTGTTTATACACTTATATTTTATATTTGCATTAAACTCCGAAGAATAACAATTAGGTAAGTATTATGTAAAACTTTCTAAACAATAGATTTAAATAGAGCTATACTCACGAAACTAGCTTCTCGGTGATCGAACGCACCACTGTGTCGACTGTTTATTCGGAGAATGCACACCTGATTAACACAGTGGCACGTTTGACCACCGAGAAGTTGTCAATAATGTAGTAGAATTCGTATCCAAGAAATAATAGTGATAAGGAATAATTCCTATAATAATAATTATAGACGGAATTTGGATAAAAACAACAGCATCTACTGTCACATCTGCAACCTGTTTAGATGATTTAATGATTGTTGGTAATGACTAGTTTCCACTTGTTCCTTACTTTTCATGGTTCTTGTTTTCTGTGATCGCATGGAGAGAAGTGCTCGATTTTTTGCTTTATATTTGACAACATCTCTTTGATGGTTTATTTTTGTATACTTTTTAAATCTGTAAGTGTTACATTGTATATTATTTACAAATTGTGTATGTAAATTTATGTTTTTTCGTAGTTTGCCCTGATGATGCCACAAGAGGTGGCGAAACGTTGGCCTTAGATTAATAAAGAATTATATAGACTGAATTCCTGTGTACTCTCTCTTTATTACAACAATTATTGTTTCATATCATCTCATCAATGCAAACGTTTCGGTTGATTTTCAACCTTCATCAAAAAATGAGATGATATGAAACAATTGTTGTTTTTATCCAAATTCCGTCTATAATTCCTTATCACGTTGACAACAATAATTCTTCCGTAGGTATAGTTCCATTAATTTTATTGTTTTCTAACCAATCACTATAGTGGTCTTAAAAAGTATAAAATAAAATGCAATTAAAAATTTGAAATAAAAATTACACGTATCTACCGATGAAATATCTCAATGCATCATTTATTGTGCTAAGTACAATGTATTAGCGATGAACTGAGTGATTATATCGTTCAAGAATTTACTTCTTTCGCCTTTCTCCAAAGATCATCTTCTAAGAGATGTTTTGAGTTGTGTAATTCAACCTTCAAGTAGCGATAAATAAAAGTTCGCACTCCTACACATCTCAACTTACTGTCAATCGTAATATGAAAAATATTGTCTTGTTCAAATGAAATTATTACCTTCAGGAAAATGTCATAAATTAGTTTCAGTAAAAAAATTGTAGGACAATAAATTTGTCACATTTTGTTATCACAATTTTTATATCCACTAATGTTATTTATTACCTTATACCTGAAAGCAAGATAAATAGGAAATTAATAGCAAAAAGCACATAATTTATTTTGTAGAATCCGATACCATGATTCAGGGGGAATGTTCACCTTTATCTGCCATTTTTATGTTTATAACTGAGTTATTGTAAAGCTAAGTTTACATGCAACGTTGACACCGTAAATACGTTTGTCGTTCTGTGATTTGATTCGTTGACAACTAACGACGCAGTTTGACAGTTGTCATTTAGTTGGTTGTTAACGAATCAATACAATAAACCCAATTGTCATCGTTTTTTAAATACTTTCAATTTATTTATCCACGCCAGTGATATAAGAGTCCTATTATTTTCATCATTTGAGTGAGGTAATTAGTTATATTACCTCACTAGTGACGTAATATGATGTGCTTTTGTCTATTACCTCTCTCATTTACTTTACTTCACTCGTTTGTAGTCATGGATACTAATAAAAATAAGATTTTTGTCAATATTTGACAGCAGTTTTGAGGTTATAATATACTTGTCTACCTATTTATTCCTTAAATATTCTTGGAATAAATCAATTTTGAATTACTGTCCCATAATAAATAATTTATAAACGAATAATAAATAAATATCACGTATAAACTTACAAATCAAAAATTTGTTTGAAAATAAAAAGGACAGAATGTCCTGCTTTCAAACAAATTGTATGTACGCAAAATTTATATAAATTGTATTAGAATATGAAATTTTTCATTAGACTGAAAAAGGCACATCAAGAAATTAAAACTGGACCTGACGAGACAATTTTATATTAATTTTAAAATAGTGAGATATTTATAGGACAACCCAAACGTTTTTCTACGTACAAACATGGCATATAAACATGGCTTGATCGCAATAAATAAAAATATACAGCTAACCTTTTGCTGATCTCTACTTATCTCGGCTGCCACCTCCAAGTCCTGGGTTCAAATCCTCTTCACAGCAGTCCACACACACTGTAACACAATATTGTCTTATTGTATTGTCAAATAACACATGTTTAGAGTACAAAATCATAGATAAACTACACACGAAACAGTGTACAAATCGTCATATTGTTTACTGTCTTTACGTAACTTGAACATGTCAAGACGCCGCCAGACGATTGAATAGGGAAGATTTATATTAAAGGCGCAATTTTTAAAAATACATGTTTGTATATTTTTAAAAAGATTGAAATTGCTGTAAAATTTATAAACTTAATGCCCGGTTCACACAAGGATTTTTTGAAGATTATTTCATGCTTCTGAATTTTGAGAAAAATAATTATAGTTAGAATTGTTTGTCAAATTGTGGCGCTGGTATATTGAATCTTCAATACGGCCAGTGCTTAGCTCAGCGGTGGAGGGTCTGCATAGCATGCTGGTGGTCCCCAGTTCGATTCCCAGCGCAACAGACAATAATACCACGGGTCCGAGTGATTGGATTCCACTTAAATATCATCTGTAATTGGGAGTGAATTCTGTAGAATAGTTACCATCTAAATAAATAAAATGAGTCTTGGAAAAGAATAATTTCAAATTCATTGATTGATTCAAAGCCGGGAATTAATTTTTTTCTAAGAATCAGAAACATAAAAGAATCTTCACAGAATACTTGTTCGCACGAGGATTCTTTGAAGATTCTACCAAGATTATGAATCTTGGAAAAAAAGAATTTATAATTTAATGTTTGCTTCAAAACCATGCATTTTTCAAGATTCGGAATCTTGAAACTTCTTCTTTTCCAGGATTCAGAGTCTTGGTAGAATTTTTAAAGAATCCTCGTGTGTATAGGGCTTTATGTAACCAAATGTAATTCTTACAACCCAGGTTCAAATTCAGTCAGCTATACAATTCTATTTTTAACTTCAGAAAAATTTTCTCTATGGTCTACTATGCTCTAACAACCATGACTAAATAGATGGCCTTAATCGACAGTGTCAGTAAATACATGTGGATCCTAAATCGAAGTTGGTAAAAAGGCTATAGATTATGTATGTATGTATGTATTCATATTGCAAGACATCTTTTGTGACGTTTATAATTAACCATTTTCGAAGGAGGTTAAGAAAATAATTAATAAATCTATTAACGTTTTTGGATAACATGGCTCTGGTTTTATTTAATAATAGTATGCTATGACAACGTTTCGGTCATGATTATGACCATTGACCATCTTCAGGTCAACTAAATGAGCCTAGAGTAGATGTTAATATTTAAAAACATTAGTAGAAGTGATCACTTCTACGAATCGAACATGGTAGTTATTTACATTACAAGAGCGGTAAGTTTTATTTTACAATGCGAGGTTCTATATTAAAGAACGATGCGAAGCGGAGTGCTTTAATAAAACCGAGCGATGTACAAATACCTAACGCACACGTTATAGTAGACATATTTTTTGTACGACATACCTACATACAATTTGTTTTCAATGGCCTATTAAAGCAATAAAATTCGATGCTCTTTACCGAACAAGATGCGGTAAAGTCATGGCCATGTGTAATATCGCAACTACCATAGACGTCAACGATGTGTGATTGTTAAGTTTACACTTCAGGGGCCAGAAATGCAATTTTCGAAGGTGAGCGTCGAAAAAATTTATTTCGTATTCGGTTATCTTTTCTTCCCAGGTCAGAATCTCAAGCTGGGTCACGTTTAAGGTTAGGGTCAATCTTCAGAAATAAAATCAACAAAATGAGATTTTACTCATGTCGCGAAGAGTCCGTGAACTGTTTATCGATTGCCTAGCAACATAGCGGGTTCGGTTTTTTTTTCAAGGAGTACTGAATCGGAATATATAATTTTGTTTTCTTTGCATTGAACGAATTTCATTTGATTGCGATTTCGAGATAACGTTTTCTTATTGTTATTGTTCTTGAGCGTGGTGGAATGTCGGGCTTTAAAGAGATAACGCTGTTAGTAATTTCAGCCTTTCATAATTTAACTTTTTGTAAAGAAATTTTAGGGTATGCAGAAGAGACAAGAACCAGAGTAATACTAATAACAATTAAATTTAATGGTATATTCCGTTTAATTTAGTTAAGTGTATTTGTATTTTTTTAAATGACATACCTATAGTACATGAAAACAATAATAATTAAAAAAGATGCTTTAATTTAATAATAAAGCATTTTTTGATTGCTTCTAGTTATAATTAAATAACATATTTCAACAAATACATTGGATTATCAGAATTCTATTTGCGATGCCGCCGAAACGAGAAATTTCTCGTCTAATTCTCGTCTCGTCTCGAAATTACGAGACACGAACCAATAAATTTATCGTCTCGGATTTTCGAGATGAGACGATAATTCAAAATTACGAAACGAGAAATAGTTCTCCAGAAATCGAGAATTCTCGAAACTAAAACTTTTAGGAAATTATATTATTTTTTTCGAAAATGTCAAAATATATAGATTTTTAAATTTGTTCGTAGCATTTTTTTTGTTTTGATATAAATAATTTTTTTTTCAAAACAAAAACAGGGTGCAAATTTAACAAAAATGTACACAAAAATTCCAAAATTCATTTTTGGTTTTCACATAGATGGCAACAACATTTTTTCGAGAAATTGAGACGAGAAGAGAATCGAGTTCTTTGAGACGAGAAATGACCGAGACAAGAATAATAATTAAAATTCTCGTATCGAAATTTTGAGAAATTTATTCATATTTAAAATTTAATTCTTTGTTTATTAAAGTTCACCGTATACTTAAGAAATACATGAACAATCCATTACCTACTGCGTCAGTTAAATTATCAAAATATAAAGGATTGTATCCAAATTAAATTATATCTCCCAAATTTAAACCTATATTCCATTAGTCGTAATAGAATGTCTCAAAGGAGTAACAAATAAATTAATGAGTACAGCTTTTACAGTTCAATCAAGTTATCTTTTCCTGCCAGGATCATTTCGCTAACGTAAAAACAATTGCCATCTACATAATTGAATCCCTAGAACAAAACCACATCGCTCGACAAGGTTAGCTTAATAGCTATAGCGCTACATCAGAGCTTAAAATTGAATGTAGGTATTTAAGAGGACTGTCTACTTCTCTCACACACGAACGTATTTCGTACAATTTCTTCTAACTTCTTAAAGAATTATTTCAGAAAAGACAGTATTAAAATAGTATATTATTTAACGAGCACATAATGTAGACTATAATGCAAGAGGATGAAAGTTTATGCACAAGCTGAAGAAGAATGTATAATTATCCAGGTAAATTAAAGAATGGGGAAGGTTGGCATATGGATCAATCATAAAATTCACAAGAGATCTTGTATAATCATATTGTATTAGGACGTTTCGGGTCCAGAATGCTGCCCTTCATCAGCTAAAATTACATATACATGTAAAATTGTACCTAAAATATTCATTCCACATTCCATCTTACTTAATATCACAAATTATAAGTTTATCACAGCGTCAAATTACATATTTAGTTTACAAGTTTTATCAAACGTCCTAATACAATATGATTATACAAGATCTCTTGTGAATTTTATGATTGATCCATATGCCAACCTTCCCCATTCTTTAATACAATCGAAGGATCAACTTTTCAACATTTTTATCTGTAAATTAAAGAACTAAAATTCGGTGCGTTTAATGAACTATATGGGAAAATAGTTATGATATGTGTAAAATTTGCAACTACCATAGATATCAATGATGTGTGAACGTTACGTTTACAGTTTAGAAGGCCAAAATAGTATATTATAGGACAAGTTTTGTAAGACATGATTTTTTCGCACGCGTCCAAATTTAGTAAAACAAGTCCAAGAGCGAATTTACTAAAGGACAAGTGCAAAAAAACTATTTTTTCTGTTTGGTTTCTATTTAATATTAAAATTTAAATTAAACTGTCATAAGTCATAATACACCAAATTAATTTAGGGAAATGTGTGTATCGTTTTGGTTGATTACATTAATATTTCCATTTATTTAACTGTCACTGTCACTGTTAAAGTATATAATTACTGAACTATTTTGGTTGATAAGTGAAGACATTGTAGAAAATATTGAACATATGTTTTCCATTACTATATTCATTAATATTATTGAATAAAAACTAATTAATTAAGCAAAGAAGATTTGGAGGTTATACTGAAATTTGTACGTTCTCATGTTTGATGTTTGACAGATGAAGTAAACGTCAGCTAATACTGCCTGCCAATACCAACCTTTTAAACAAATACACTCGACAAAAGAAAAAACGCACCACTTGATAATGCACCAAAAATTCCGAATTTTTTTGACATATTTGTGTCAAAAACATTGTTTTTTACGGGGTTCCTGGGGGTGAATTAGATTTGGCGTCACATTAATTTGCATACCATTGCAGAGGAAACTTTAATCTTGTGACAATTCAAAGAATCATTGATATCTGTGCAAAATTAGCCGAGTAATGACCGAAAAGGCACAAAATGCAATTATTTTTAAAAAATTCATAACTTCGCGCCAAATCATCGGAAGTACTTAATGTTTTTTTCCCGAAGGGAAAATGAATAAACTTTATCGCCTTGGTAGTGGATTGGGTCCACGATATTTTTTGCACCCGGTACAAGTTGTCAAATTTTGACATTTTTTGACATCAAGAACTTTTTTTCTGAGGAGGCTGGCAGGGGGTAAAATGAACTTGGCGTCAGATTAATTTGCATGACCTTCAATCTTTTCAGAACTCGAAGATTTATTCATTTTCGAGCCAATTCAACCGAGTTATGGCGGTCTAAAAATTCGGAATTTTGGGTGCATTGTCAAGTGGTGCGTTTTTTCCCCTGTGTGTCACAAAGTGAACTCTGACGACAATCAGTTGCGTTTCACAATAGTTATTTACGAACCAAATGCGGGAAGATTTTTATCCCACATGAACGGTTTTTTTGAAACACGAGCGGAGCGAGGGTTTCATTTACGCGAATGCTGGGATGGTGTCTTCCCGCAAGAGGTTTGTACAATGTTTTTTGTAACGAATAAAACTATAATCAAATACATTCAAGTTTTAGTTGTAGTCTGGTCATTAAATTTGAGGTTACGATGCTTTTTGTATTCACTACTACCGATGGCGCGCTGCACACAAGTTTTATTTTTAAATATTGGTGGTTTTCGGTGGTCTTCACTAATTATAATTCCCGGAAGTAACACTTTATAAATTAAATTTTATTAATTTTAAGATGATTTTACTCTGAAATGTCTAGAAAAGCCTGTGTTCTTTGCATTTTTCCTGCACTGGGAAATTTCCGATTGTCAATTGCGTGTTTAATATGTCATTTCCTAGGTGATGAGTACAAAAAGTTAACTTTGTGAACGTCAAATAGAAAAAACCCATTGACAGTTTTCCAAAGGTACCTACTGAAGATTGAGAGAAGGCCATTGACATTGTCGGTCTGGTTATGTAGTTAAGTAAGATGTAAAGCGCTTATTACATTTTCATCTGAGCCTCGTAAACTTGAAACTTTCTCCGTGATATAATACAACATTGTCGACAGTGCCCCACTTTAACTGATCGGTCGATATCACTTTCTCAGCCTGACCTCAAACCACCGCGCTTTGCCTCTTGTTATAAACTATCGGCTGTCGTTTGTTTGCGACTTGTTGTCGTTACGATCCCAACCATCAGATGTGTTTTATTGTCTGTCTTTTGTTTTCCTTCCGATTCAAACGGTTGAAATGAATCCCGGAGGCTCTGTTTTCACGAGATGATTGGATGGGAGTACATGATTTGAAAGGGATTGTTTTTTATACGATCGAGTTTGTTTCTAGCTTTGTTTCTAAGGTTAATTTAATTAAAGCCTCATTCACATAAGCATTTAGTTTGAAGAGGCCTGTCTATCTCCTAAAATCCAACGTAGCGAGTGTTTTGTGGCCAGTACAAGAATGGTAAAATTTTATTTCAACAAGGATTTAATAGAGAAAGAATGGATCTACAGATGTGCCTTTTTAATATTTTGATTAAAAAATTGTACATGATTATAAAAATTACGAAAAATTAAAAAAAAAAAATTATGCAAACTTTACACGGTTTTATATCAAATGATAGAAATAAATTTTTAAAATTTAAAAGGTTTATAAAAACATTAGGCTGAAGTCAATAATAATCTGACAGTTTACTCGCAACGAAAACACTTTTATAGTATTTCTCAACTTCAAAATGACATTGCGTAGCTAGGATGCGGCAAAGTTTCGGGCTGAATTCAAGCAGCCGTAGTAGTGGGGAAAAGAGAGGAATAGATGAAATAGTAAAATCGAGAGTATTCTAGAAATTCGGCAAAAACGTAGACGTAAACGGACCGCTTAAGGGTCTCAGTAACGAAATATTACGTGTTTAGAGGTGTAGCAGTTTCTGCTTTATGCATTGCATATTATAAATTTGAAGGAAAAACAGGTACTACATGTTTGTGAAAGAATTAATCTAGGTTTATGCACAGTAGCCCAGTAGTTGGGAATGCGAAAGTCAATATCTTTGTCCAGTCAGATATTAGAGTTAACTAAAAACAGTAAACAAAAAAAAACTACAATGTCACTGCTTCCCATCCGAAACAAACCTTAAATCATCTTATAGAAAAATATGTGGAGAATCCTGTTCCGGAAACCGGAAGTCGATATATTTATCCAGTCTGAAATTAGAGTTGAATAAAAACAGTAATAAAAACTTGGTCTGTTCTGGCATCAAGCGCTTGATTAACGATTAAGGTAAAACTTTGAAATAGAGTTATAAGCCTAATGCTCAATAAAAATGTACTCAGAATGCTTTACAGCACTTTTAAGACAGAGTTTTGATTGCATTCTTTGTTTAAAAAATATTATTATGTTTACTAAAAAGAACGAGCTTTTTACAACAAGTCTCTACGTAGCGGCTAAAGTCACCTAGCAGGAGAGGAAAAGGATAAAACAGTTTCCAGCTTTCCCCTTATCACTTCCGAATTCAGCTTTTTTTACTCCCCAACCACTGGGCTAGAAAAAATATTTGGAATCCATGTAATTAATTAATAAAAATTATGTTTTAAGCTATTTTTTACGTTTTATCTTATTATTAAGAGATTTATTGGAAAATATAACTCAGTACGAACCTAGTTGCATTCTTCGTCTGTAAATAAATTTATAAAATTTAGCTTTATCTACAAAACTTCGTGACCATATTTGAAATTGCTAGATTGCTTTTACGTACTTTTAGCGAACGTTTCTATCCATTAACATAGGAGCTACGTGGAGTCGATAGCCTTAAGATTTACATTAACGTTGATGCTTCAGAAAGATTAAAATTATATAACTAAAGCATCCACACGTCCCACTTTTAAGCATTGTGAATGCTCGTATTTAGTTAGATATATTCCAACTTTCTTAAATAAAATGCGTGTTTTTAATTATATGCATTGTAGTAGCACAAAAATATCAAAAATCTACAGGGATGACGTCACAGTTCGAATATTAAAACTTTAAAAATTAATATCTTCTTTATTAACAGGAATTTTTCACAGTACAATATAATTTAACCTGTATTTTAAGAAAGAAATAATGTTGGTGCATAACCCTATTAAAATTTGATTTCAACTAATCGATTCTTTCAAATTTAAGTTTTGTATAATATCAATATCTTAATAAAAATTTGAAACACATACTGGCCTTGTTGTATTGTATTTTCATTATATCAAGCTAATTTGTGTTGTAATGCTGGTGCCAGCATTAAATCATTTTTCCGGTCGAACAAATCAAATATTAAGCAAACACCGTAATATGTTTTTTGCCAATATGATGCTTTACCACTGGTTCACGTAATTGGTTACTTTGTGTTTCTCGCAAAATGGTAAATAGGTAATGTGTTTAAATAACATCAATTTTCCCAATGAACAGGTACTCAACCTTAAAATTAACATTGAAGATTTTAAAGACAATTTTACACTTAGTGAATAATAGACAAAGAGAATTTGGTTGAATTGTGCCAGTCACATTAAGTAGTCTTTTAATTAGGCCCAAGTTTTCCCATTCTTCCTCTTATATTAGAGAATGAATTTCGTTTTTCCGTTTTTCAAGTCATGCCAATGTAATAAATTACCTCGAGAGTTTGTATCAGGTGGTCTAATCTATTAAGACTCTTTCACTGAGCGTTTTAATTTTGCGTAATTAATGTATTTCTGTATTCATCAATAATAACACAAGATTAATGAAATGATAAATAGTGAATTCGGTGTGGGTGTTATATTTCGAATGTGTGTCGCATATCATATTTTTAGATGCTTGTAGGTGTGTAAAATAGAATGTAATAGATAATGGACCGCTTCAGGGAAAGTCAATTTATGAATAAAACATGTATCTAACATTATAGCATATTTAATAAATTTATGTATTGGATATTGCTATAAATTATAAATATATGTCATTAGATCGAGTGATAATTTGCCATTGTTACAACAACATTATTTAATTATAAAATAAAATTGTGATATGTTTGTTTACATTGTTATTGGTTTCGCTAGTGCGTAAAATAAATTACTCAATTTATTTTCTGATCAATAAATTTTTGTTTATGGCTTTTCCAGTAATTTTTTGTTTTATTGTTTATGGTCCATAAAACTTTCCAGGGCAGATCTAGGATTTTTTGACGAGAGGGACCTAAAGATTTAAAATATTCCCTGTAATTGAAAGTTCCCTTGCTCACTAGTCACCACTTCATAAACGTGCCTTTAGTATGCAGAATAATAGAAAATTATTTTTGTTTTACTTGTTCATGATTTTAAAGCTTCAATTTAGAGCATTATGCTAAGATTACGCTTGCTTTTTACTGAGTCAAATAGAAAAATAATCATTCAAATTTATTTCGGGGGGAGGGAACGAGGGAAGATACTATTAATAATCATTAAAACAGTTTGTTCTGACAATTTTTATTTTATAACCATGAGGTGATTATAGTTATCATTAGAGACCGGATATAAAAGCATGAAAAATACGAAAAAAGCGCTTAAAAAAGTGCGAATATGTATCCAAAAAAGCATTAAAAATACGAAAAAAAGTGCTTAAAAAGCACGAAAATGTATCCAAAAATGCATTAAAAATACGAAAAAAGTGCTTAAAAAGCACGAAAATTTATTCAAAAAAGCATTAAAAGAAAAAACAAAAAAAGTTAAAAAATACTAAAAAATCATTAAAGTTTCTGCGAAAAAATAAGCACAAAAATCGGAAAAAAGCAAAATAAGCATAAAAAACTTTGTGCCAAATTTTCACATTTTACACAATTCGTGGACATTTCACAAATGTCTTTCGATGCTTTTAATATTAATCGTAAGCAAAATGCTTACGAATCAGGTCTCTATAGTTATCATTATCAATAACTATAATCGCCGCATCGCATATACTGTAGACTATATAATTATTCAAGAGGATGAGAGTTTATGCACGAGCTGAAGGCGAGTGTATAATCATCCGAGTTAATTATAGCCATTATGTGCGAGTCAAATACGACCTTATTTATCTACGACTAAAATATTTCTTTACTTTCAAAATTCATTCGACTCTCTGCTCTCTTCGTGATGACGTATGAACCCGGAGTTCCGTGATCGAGTCACCCGACTGGAAGTGTGTGATTGTCATATATAATACCATTAGTGACTATGATTTTGCCGGCAATTTTTCCGTCTGGTCACGGCTGCTTGTTGCGGCGAAAATATTTTCTAAAGCAACAAGCAGGAGTGAGCAGACGGCAAAAATTACCAAAAAATCATAGTCACGTATGGTATTCGGCTTGACAATTTCTCGAATTATTTTATTTATTCCAAAAAAAGTAATGTATTTTTAAAACAATCATCAACTGACATAATATCTAAGCAACGCTTCGCGGCAATTTTCACTAGTGAAAATTGTCATTAAATTTATTGTAAAAACATCTTACAATTAAATCGCACTCGGACATTAATGAAAGATAGATCTCTCCGTTGGCGCTTTGAATTTTAAAGGTCGTTGCACAGATTGGTTGCAAAATAATCACTCCGTTGCCGCTTTGAACTTCAAAGATCGTCGCACAGATTGAGATTCTAATTGCATCAAGATGGATCGGTCGAAGTGGTTGGATACCACTATAATAACATTTACCATTCTGTAATTGCGAATAGAAATTGAATGGTTACATGCAAATAAAATAAAATAAAATATAAGTCTTAGATAAATTATGGTATTCTACTCCAAGCTTAATATGACAATAACTCATTATAAGGTTGCTTGTATAAAAAAGCATCGTTCTCACAAGAAATGTTCAACTCATATTATTGAGTATGTACTAAACTAATTATGTATCTCTATTTATAGATTGTAGGTACACTTCTTGTTCTTTAAGTTATTATAGGTTGAAGTCCTCAAAAATTACAGTGATTTCCGATTGTCTCAATTCAAGTTAAACAACAAAAATGTAACAGAAACTTGTTATTCCTGTCTATAAAAAATTGACATGTCAAGCCACACCAGCAGAAAACAGGGTTGTACTGAAAACATTTACAATAAACATAAAATATTTCTCCCACACAACACAAACAAATTTAGAAAATAAGAAGATTATTACGCTGGCGACATATCTCGTTTGTAACTCGCAAAACCATTCCACTATGATAGTTTTCATTCTATTTTCATATTTCCCGCTCCGGATCTGCTGCGCTGCAAGCAACATTACCATACAAGACCCGAGAGAGAGAGAGATAGAGACAGAGATCTCAGATCGTTTCCCAGCATACTCATCATACTGAAACCGTGAAACCCGAAGCATTAAAAGTCCGAAGAACAGAAACAGGTTCAGGGTTCAGGTTCAGTGTTGTTCACGACGTGCACTTGTTACGTTGCCGATTCTCATTTTCTTTTCTACTTGAACATCATATCGTGTTTATGATACATTAACATCAGGCACACCCAAAACGAATACCATGAAAATGAAGACGAGTTTTGTTGACAGATGAAGAAAAAGTTATGCAATTTTTTATATTATTTTGGTGCTAACCATTCAACAGATTATAGAATAACAGATGTTATTATAGTGGAATCCAACCACTTCTAAACCGATTCGTTTTGGTACAGTCGGAAACTAAACCCGTGCGACGATCTTTGAAATTCAAAGCGGCAACGAAGAGATTATTTTTGCAACCATGATTACATTTAAGACGATCAACTAGTAGCTTGAGGAACTGAAATTAATAAGCGGAAACTTTACTGTCATACAGGCGGTTCCACAACTTTAGGACAAAAGGGTATATACTGTACGACGTTCTGATCATGAAACAAAAATAATAATAATATCAAGCAAACATTTTTTTGCCACTGGTCGGTAGTTATTTTTAATAATTTTTTTCAAATCTTCTGTAATGAAAGTAATTGTTTACTTTATCTAATACTAATAAATCCCAAATTATCAAATATACCATCAAAATACACGTCAGTTAACTACCCTTAGCTTTGCGAATTTAAAAAAATTCTTTTTGTTTCATAATCAGCACGTCGTACCTAAGTTGTGGAACATTCTGTATATCAGTTTGATATTTAATTAAAAATTGGTTAAATTCTCATTTTGAGTGTAAATATGCAATTATTAATAAGGCAAATAATACATATTTTTGAATGTTAAGGCGGGAATGTAGCTGTATGAGAAAGAGGTAAAACAGTGCTCTACGGTTTGTATAATATTGAATCTAATACTAACATAAGATCATTGAAATTTTTTTACGACAATATTTAATATTCATTCTACAGTGCGGCGCATCGATTTTTCCAAAAATGCCGAATAAAGAGAAAAATACTACTTTTACATGTTTAATTTAGGGCATTTAAAATACAAAATCTATTAAAATTCATGCGTCGCACTGTAGGTAACATGTTATACAGTATATAAATAACGCGTTTGATTATTTCTTTTGTCTTATAAATACAATATCATACAAATACGATGCCACTTTTAGAGCGCGTTCGCTATTGCTGCCTTTGTTCGACACACTAAATCTGTATATATCTCTCCTTTTTCTCGACGAAATCGTGGACAGCTACATTCCGGCCTTAAATACAAATTTAGTAAATATTTCAAGTTTCTATTGTAAACAGAATTCAAAAATAGAGCGGCGGTGTCATTGCGATTTTCTTAGCGAATATTTTTTTTTTTCATTTATTCATGTCCAGAAAGTTTTTTTTATCGTGCAATCCAACAACGTAATTATATCTCATGTACCACTCGAGCTCAAAAAAATTTCCGGAAAGAATTAATGCACATGTGATATTATAAGTGAACATTTTGGTTTATTCCACAACAACTTATTGCAATTTCACTCCACAGAACATCACAGAAAATTTGTCTCAACTACGTTTCGGGAAATTGTAAGATTATGTTTTGTGTCGTGAAATTGTTAGAAATAAGTTGCCGTAGAAACGACAAAATAATTTAAAAAAAATTATTTTCTCTTATGAACTAGTGTCACATTACCTACCTGATTTTTTAAAATAAAATTTCCAGTTAATTTAATTTCAGTTTGTTAGAGTAAACAATTTTTATTCTGATTGAGTTATGAATCGTATATAGTAAAAAGTATTTTAAAGGCAAAAAATCAATTTGAAAAAAAAAACGTCAATTGACTTTTAATTAATACTTCAAAAAATAAAAATGTTGTACTTAGTAATTAAAAGCAAATACAAATGTAAACTCCAATTTAGCCAACTAGATCTAAATGAAAGTGAACTTCAGTCCATTAAATAATGAATTCCGTGTTCCTCTCTCGCTGCTCAATCATACGTCATAATGCCGTAATGGAAAGCTCCATAAAAATATGACAGTATGAGCTTTTTTCAAGCCGCTATACAGAAAGCTTCTTTCAGCTTTAAAGTGCGTAATATATAACTGTGACTTTACAATACCGACGGACCTTCATAATTTTTTGTTTAAATATGCGGGCATTCATTCCCGTCAAATTTCACAAAAGAAGATCCGTAACCATAAAGTTATTCGTGTATTTCCTTCATGTTTATGTTTTTATCACGGTAATAAAATTTTTTGCATATACCAAACAAGAATTAAAAATTATCTAATCTTACTATACCGTTATGAGTTAAATTGGCACTTACACAAATTTACCAGGATATATGTGAATAATTTAATATGCGCGAAAACACAAAATGGTTGTAAGGCCCCATTATTTTTATTTTTAGTGGCCAGATCTAATCGAGTATAAAAAAAATTTGACTGAGAACATAATTTACTGAGACATATATTTGCTTCCTACGCACAGTTTAGAAATTGGAAACAAAAACTGTCTGCTGAATTTATTATGGACAGAGCACCCTATCCTAACTTTAATCTCTGTCACTTAAAATGAAATTATGTTATGCCAGCGTACCACTTAAAGTACCTATGCATAACTTCTTAGTGAGTGTAACAAATTTGAACAAATTATTGTCAATGGATAACATTAATTTATTCTCAAAAAAAACTGTGGCCAGCAAGCGACCTCTCGTCTAATTCTGCTCTTTCTACTAATCTAATTAAGTACCTATTTAATTAAATACTTTTATGTAAACTACGGATATAAACTAAGATACAGAAAATGTTAACTGCCACTGTCATAATAATTAAAATTTGACGTAGAAACAAATATTATAATACGACTAAAAGACACTTGAATTTCAAAAACTAGTATATTAATTGTGTTATTTTAAAACTTAAATTGTACCAGATACAGAAAAATGTATTTAAAATTATCTATATTTTATGTAAATAAAATTATAAACCCCTTATCTACAATATAGATATAGCACATTAATGGCCATATGCACCGCCTCCACTTAAATCTTAAGTGACACCTAAATGAAAAATATCGAATCGAATTAATGACAGCAATGTTATATCTACGTTTGACAATTTGATTTTGATTAGATATTGTTCATTTAAGGAAAACTTAAATTTAAATGGAAGCGGTGCAACTGGCTATTATAGTTTTAAATTATAATTAAGGGTTGTCAGTGTCAACATTTGTATGAGATTTTTTGCTTCCAACAAATAAAAATTATATATATATACAGGGTGTTCATTTTAAGTGGCGCACCATTGCTATCTCGAGAAGTATAAGAGCTACGAAGTTGGTTAAATTAGCAAACAATTTCTATTTTATATGACTACTTTAATGAACGAAACAAAATTTTTTTTAGACCAGTGGTTCTCAAACTACGAGGTGCAACTTTCTTATTTCAAATAGGGACTTATTTTTTTTATTCGTTTATTCGATTCAATATTTTTTTCTGAATTCAACGAGATATTAGTTTCATACCTTTGCATTACAAAAACATGAGAAAAAAGCTGAGGAAAAAAATGGCGGGTGCCTGTAATGGACACGTGTTTCGGCCTTATTTGGTCTCATCAGTGTAGTATAACGGTTATACTAGAATCTTTTTCACTAACAATTAATAAGAAACAAAATATTCAATTGTTTTCTTCCACAGCACTCTTGTAACAATAGATTTTAATTGAATTATCATAATTTTTTCTCATGTTTTTGTTATGCAAGGGTATGAAACTAATATCTCGTTGAATTCAGAAAAAAATACTGAATCGAATAAGGGAATAAAAAAAATAGATCCCCATTTGAAATAAGAAAGTTGTACCCCGTAGTTTGAGAACCACTGGTCTAAATTTTTTTTTGTTACGTTCATTAAAGTAGTCATATAAAATAGAAATTGTTTGCTAATTTAACCAACTTCGTAGCTCTTATAGTTCTCGAGTTAGCAATGGTGCGCCACTTAAAATGAACACCCTGTATATATATATATATATATATATATATATATATATATATATATATATATATATATATATATATATATATATATATATATATATATATATATATATATATAGTTGATGGTAACCCTTTTACTGTTAAGTGTAGGGTTTTCTTGTCTTTATTCGCACACAAACTTGTAATCTGTCTCTTGCGCACATTTTTGCTTCTTGCATTGTCATTTTTTTCTTTTTTCAATAGTATTTTTCTTACAATTCCATCCCAGTCTTCTCTTGGTCTACCTCGTCCTCTTCTCTCTCTTATTTTGGCTGTCCATATCTTCTTTACGGGTCTGTTGTCGTTCATCCTTATCAGGTGTCCCCACCAGCTGAGTTGTCTCTCCTCTATAAACTGTAGTATCGGTTTTGTTTCTAATTCTTTCCTAATATCTTCGTTTCTTATTTTGTCTATCATTGTCACACCTTTAACACTTCTCAGGTATTTCATTTCCAAAGCTTGGAGTTTACTCTTCATTCTTCTGGACATAACCCAAGTTTCGCAGCCATAGGTTAATATCGCACGATATATTGTGTTAAACACTGTAATTTTTGTTTTCTGCGATATTTCTTTTTTGCCTATGAGACTGTTTTTCAGCATGTAGAATATTTTTGCTGTCTTGTCTATTCTTCTGTTTATATCTTCATCTTGGACTCCGGTACTGTTAATTAACACTCCTAGATATTCAAATTTCGACACTTGTTCAATTCTGTCATGTTCTATTTTTATGTTCATAGTTTCGTACTCATTTGATATAGCCATTACTTTTGTTTTATTCACGTTTACTTTCATATCAAATTCTTTTAGTGTTTTGTTCCAAACATTTATGTTGTGTTGGAGATTCGTTTCGCTACTTGCTAAAAGTACTACGTCATCAGCAAATGCACATTCTCCAATTTCTATTCGTTGTAGGCATCTATATCCTATTCCTAGTTTATTTATTTCTGGCTTACATTTCTTGATGATGTCATCCATGAATATTGTGAAGAGAACTGGACTCATAACTACACCTTGTCGAAGTCCTCCTGTAGTTTCACATACTTCCGATGTTCTATTCTTGCTGATAACATAATTTAGATTTTTCTTGTATAAGCCTTTGATTGCATTAATTAATGTTTTGTTCACTTTTCTTTCAGCTAAGCTGTCCCATATCTTCTGTCTCTGTACTCTGTCGAACGCCTTCTCTAAATCAATAAATGCCATAAATGCTTTGTTGTTGCTTACTGTGGTCTTTTGTATTATTTGTTTAATCGTAAATATATGGTCTTGTATTAAAAATTATTATTATCATTATTTTTATTATCTGTAGATAATTATTATACTCGTATTATCTTTCACTTTTAATTGCAAAAATTGTCATAAATAAATTATTGTTTCACGATCGGTCATTTTAGCGTTTACTGGCTCTGTTACCAAGCACTCTAAACAACAACCACAACGAGATAGAGTAATGTTGTAATTCAAAATTAAGGGAGGTTACTACCGGCATAAAAATGGTGAAAAGTATGTTTAGTTTTTTCTTTAAAATTGAAGTGAAAATTCATTAATTTTTAGAATAACAAATACATTGTTGAATAGATAATAGTTATTTACTTTACAAGTGGGCAAAGTAAGGAATTATCCACGAGGGAAATCTTAACTCACGAGGCCGAAGGCTGAGATAATTTTCTGAGTGGGTCATTCCTTTTTGCCCACATGTGAAGTATGACGTTTTATCCAACACCTCTTAGTAACTACTTAAATATTTTTAAAATATTAATTTTCAACCTATAACATCGTTTCTATGATGACTTCCAACAAGCAAAGTAACAATTTACCGACAAGTGGGTATAATTTTGATCAAAACCACTTGTGGGTAATTTTTTACTTTGCTTGTTTAAAATCACCATAGTTGTGATGCTTTTATTAAGAGGTGTTGAATAAACTAAATGTTTTATGTTCATGGCTAAACATGGTCAATTTTAGCTATATTGTGAGTTTTTTATACGTATTTTATCACATATTTTAAACAAAAAAAATTAAAAAAGTGGCATTAGACACACTAGAGGACAACCTCTAGCTATTTAAAAATATCTTATTTGATTAAAGAATCTTAATATTGAAGCCAGTTCTAATGGAAATATCGTTTTCCGTCATTTTGACGGCGTATATTGAACCATTTGCAATTTAATTTTCTGAATTAAATAGTTCATAAAGAGTTGTATTTATTTATTGAAATTAATAATTTTATCCTTTGTTTATTCATGTATAACAAGTCGCACAGTGAAATTCAACATTTAGGTATCGACCCGTCTTAAGGTGTACGTCTACCCTAAAATTTTACAGCGTTACAGAAGTATACGCCTCCCACGTTTACTTTAACTATAATTGAAATATATTATGCTTTTACATATAAATGTATTAACAAAGGATGTCTTAATACTTCTATAGTTTTTTTTTGTCTTTGGCCCAGGAATTTGAAGTTAAAAAAATTTGAAAATGACGTTTTTTACGGTTTTTTGTCATTATTTGATATTATTTTCCTCGGTCGCTATAAAGAAAAATTTAAAAAACAAGAAGCATGCAGCTAAGCTTCCTTTTTCGAATAATTTTTATTTTACTTAATTTCTTTAAAAAATACAGAAGTTATTATAGGAATCTGGAGCCATGTTTAGTATTTTTCAACTTCAAAATAACATTGCATAGCTAGGATGCGGGAAAGTACGAGTTTCGGGCCGGTATTGGGCAGCCGTAGTAGTGGGGAAGAGAGTGAAATAGAAAAAAAAAGTAATATCGAGAGTATTCTAGGAATTCGAAAAAAAGGTAGACGAGCCTCTTAATAAAATGCCTACTCTTTCTAATAGGGCGGTGCTGCTATAAATACTACCAACTAGTAAATAATATCTTATTGATTGATTAACGACTACTTAGCAATCCCAGGTAATATTTACATCCAGTTATGGTTGATTTAATATTATCCAACATATAACCTGAGGCAGCAGATGAGCTTTCACGTATTAGTAATACCTAATACCAGTTGAATGTATGTGAAAAAACTGGCCTCGATTTCAGCAGATAAACCTTGACATCGTGAGACGAGTAAGAACATTGGAATTGAATTCTTTATCGAGAGAAACAAGATTCGTCAAAGAAATTGTTTATGCGATTTAGATAACAAACCGACAATAAGAATAATATCATTATGACGTTGTGTAACATTGTTTACTCAACTCTGGGCGTGAATTTACCAAAAATTGTTTATTTCGAATGTCACGACAAGAAAGAATATTATCTGTAATCTGTAAATTTCGAAATTAATTAAATTAATGTTTTTAGGCATAGGACACCTTTTATAACATAAGAAGATGCAAAAATACACACAACATAATAATAAAATATAGGGTGTTCCATTTGAAAATTACGAGTTATAGCCATTTGAAATTGAGTAAATTTGATTGTCTGTACTGAACACCCTGTACAATAAAATTTAAAAAAAGTTATGTCAGAACAAAGAGTATAGTTTCAGTTGTACAGAAAAAAAATTCTTAATTTTTCCTATTAAAATAACTTCAGTACGCCTTTATAAAACAATACATGTATTCGGCTTTTTTTAGAGAAAAAATTGAATAACTTGGCAACGCCGCGGAAAACTAAAATGAAATTTATATGTTCGTATAGGCAAATAAAATACAATTCAATATATATAAAAATATATAGGGTGTTTCATTAAAAAAAAGACGAACAATTATTGCCAAATCGTTATGCAACACCCTGTATATGTGAAAATAATTTTAAGTTATGCTCCTTGAGTAGACGAAAATTTCTATTAATAAATTTGTGCTGTATTTTTAACGACAAGGGAGATATCGACGACGGGCATTTCGACGACGGGCATTTCGATGACTCACCCTGTATAGCAAAATGTAAAAAACAATGTTATATTTTAAATTTTGCTGTAGTTACTTATTTATTTGAGATAAAAAAAAACTTGTTCAAACTTTAAATTAATATGAGACCACAGCCGAAAACGCAAAAGATAATAAGCATTTATAACATCTTTCAGAGTGCCATGGAACAAAGGATTTTTTTTTACAAAACTTGCCATTTTAGTTTTTTGAGTAAATAATTAAATAAGTAAAGTGGTTTATAGTAATTAAAGCAAACAATGAAAATATTTGACAGTTGTATACTTTATTACCTAAGTTATATTTAAAGTTTAATTTACAAAATATATTAAAGATATATAGTTCATGTAGGCAACTTTAAATATTAACTTAATTTTTTTATTGTTTGCTCTAATTACTATAAACGACTTTACCCCTGTGTAACTCCACCTTTATTTTTACAACTGTTCCAATTCATTGTAGCATAGTATCTACAAGAAGTCCTAAACATACTTTTCTGGAGACAGAAAAATCTAAAATATTTTACAATCTGTGTCACAATTCTATGATTGTTCTTGCATAGGACAATTTTAAATTTTTTTATTCGGTTTCATAAATTTTCGACTATTTTATATGAGATTGTGTAAAATGTATTGCAGATTTTATTTAAACTTTTGTACAACAAAAAGGACTTTTTTACGTCTTGGTCAACTTAAACTGTAGTCAGCACCCTTATTGGTTTGTTTACTTAATAATTAGGCGATTGCAAAAGTATATAATATTTAATTAATTCTAAAGATGGAAAACAATATTCTACGCACAAATACACCTTTGGGGTTAGGGATAATACTAACTTGAATTCTGGACTTAAAGGACAGCGAAATTAGAAGTAAAGGAATGACATATTATACGTGACTTTCATACACAGTACAGGTTTGTTCCTTTAAGACCGCCGAAATATGAAGACGTGACGGGAAAAAGAACATTACGTATTTATAAAATACAAAACATTAACAAACACTTATTGTTACAACACTTTTATATGTAGGTACTAAAATTATTTGGTTTGCATTCCTTTAATTAGAAAGTATAGTTATCGATGTGAAGAGAAGATGAGATGAATCATTGAAATTTCGATTTCATAATTCTGAAATTCTTGGAATCTTTTGACTCCGCACAGTCTGCGGTCTGTATCCGGGAAAAAATCATTTTGAAATTCGGACCAGAACCAGATGCTCGAATTAATTACTGAATTATACATCAAAGATGCTTTTTCATCTTTTACATTATAAGTTCCATTTCTTTCAATATGAAGGTTATCAAGCCATTCATTTTTAGTAAGAATGTTCATCAAAGTAAAAATTGTAAGTATATAATAATTATGTAAGACATTAATATAGAATCATCATCCGCAATGATTAACAATTTAAAAGATATTTTGTACTGATTTTTCACTGTACGGAATGTAGGTACTGGTTTCCTTTTCTCGACCTCCATAAAGATTGAATAAAAACTTGTTTTCAAATACCTACCTATATTATTAAAATTATGCACAAAAATTTAAAATATGTGAAATTTTTCTAAAATATTTTTAGCCCGTGGTGTATTTTCTTTTAACATTTCTTACAATAATTTTAGTTCTTGTTAACTCTTTTCAATAATAGTATAGATACTAAAAAAATATAAGCATTGCTGTAATTTAAAATTTAGTTTACAAAATAAACAAATTAAGTATTACAAATACGATACAGGTAGTCGTAAATATATACGAGTAGATAAAAACTAGGTATAGTATTTTACTCAGGTTTATATTGACAACTATCTATTCCAATGTTTCTGTAAATATCGTAAGAGGCCCGTCTATCTCCTAAAATCCAGCACAAAACGTACTAATGTAGCGATTGTGGCTAGAAGAATATTAAATTGTATTTAAACAAGGATTATATACTTAAAGGATCAATTAACACTTGTATCTTTTTAAAATTTTAATACAAAAATTGTACATGATTATAAAAATTCTAAAATATTCATAAAAATGTCCAATTAATGCAAACTTTACATTGATATATCTCCTGATAGAAATTTATATTTAAAATTTTAAAAAGGCACATTTGTAGATACAGTCTTTCTCGAAAACTAACAGTTTACTCGCAACGAAAACACTTTTACGAGTACAGTATTTTTCAACTTCAAAATGACATTGCATTGCTAGGATGCGGTAAAGTACGAGTTTCGGGGTGGTTTTAGGCATTCTAGTAGTGGAGAAAAGGGTAGAATAGAAAAAAAGTACAATGGAGAGTATTCTAGAAATTTGCAAAAAAAAACGTAGACGGACCGGTTAAAGGATTACATTTATATTTACGTTTAAGAACAACTTATTATTATCTAGGTCTCGTCTGTAAAAATAGTTTTAGGGCCAAATAAGCCTCCAATCTAATTATTATTGTTTCTTATATTTCTTTCCTTTGGGTAACGTTTTCATTTATGTTTCTTTTCATACTTCTGTGACAGATACATATTTTGGTGATTCATTTCTGGCATTGACTCTTTTTATGATGGTTATGCCCGAGTTATGCCACTGTGAAAACCCAAATCATAAGTTATTGCTATACATTACTTATAAGTTTCAGACATTAGAGATGCATTTTTTTGCTATGAATAAAAAACATATTTGGTGTGCTGCCGCACGTAGCAAATTGTTCCGCATTTTTCATTCAGCGTATTTTTTGATATATCAAGAAATACAGTTTTTTACCTTCCGCTTACCTGTAAAGGAAGGTATTGGAATCATGCAAAAAATCGGGTGGTGAATTTTTAGTGGATGAGCACGAATTAGGGTCCTTACAACTCATTTTTGATAGTTTCACGATGATGTCTGTGTGTATGTGTGTGTGTATGTGTGTGTGTGTGTGTGTGTGTGTGTGGTCAAGGGGTGTTAGTCGCATAACTCAAATACGAATTACCCGAAAATTTTGATATTTGGTATTTAACATTTGTATATAAATTGGAAGAGCTCCGTAGATTTTGGTACAAATATCTGCATCGGAAGTGATATTTTTTGAAGATTGAAAAGGTTAATTGTCAAAATTGTATATAAATTTGGAAAAATATAGTATTTATTTGTAATAAGAATAAGAGGAAAAGTTATTTGCAACTTACGTTATAAAAAAATTGTCTTTATCTGGTAGCATTAAAGAACTGCAGTAAAATTTAGAAAATAAATTTTTCAAATAAAACGTTGATATCTTGTAATCCATGATCGGTTGATTTTTGTTTCTGCGTAAAAAATATTGACAGGAGAGACGGGTGACAAGTTGGCATACTAGCGCTATATAAGTCCTAAGTAAGATATTAAATGTAGTAATTGAACGGAGGATGGCTTCAACACAGCAGAGTTTTCCTGTGAATGAATCTTTTTATTCAGGTGATGCAAATTTCTGTGTTTGAATATTTTAGATTTTTATTTGTATATTTTAAATGGGCACCGGATTGTACGTATACATTTCTGTTTAAAGTCTAGATATGGCGGAAGGTTGTGTGATGGCCACGTCAGATTTTTTTTTTTTAAAAGTAAGTAATGTACGTATGCATAGCCATTAAAATGAGATAAATCCAATATGAAATGAAATATGTGGTTTATACTTGGATCTACGACCATTAGAGCTTATATAGGTAGGTTTAATTCAATTACAAACTTGACAAAATAAAAACCCCAGGATATTTCAAGAATGTGAACATCCCACTTTGTTACTTGCTATATTTGCCTATTAACATCCTATTAATATCCTAGCGATTGCTAATGTTCGTCTTTAGTATCGGGCCGAATTCAGCACTCTTCTTTAAGCTAATGAAGCTCTCTAATTACCATGGAAACATCTTTTAACTCTTTTACTTCCTTGTACGGAGTAATAAAGAAGTATTGTAATCGCGAAAAATTTCGGTTCTCAGATTTTTACGGAAATATCCGTTTTGACCTTTTCTGAATCCATTATGACTAGTTTCGTCGTGACGTCTGTACGTACGGACGGACGTACGTATGTATGTCGCATAACGCATAACTCAAATACGGGTAGACGTAGAAAGTTTAAATTTTGTATTTAGGACTGTTATAGGATCTAGTTGTGCACCTCCTATTTTTGGTTTCAATCTATAAACCAGAAATAGTACTTTTTTCAAATATTTCGATAAATATTTAATTTAAGACAATTTTTTTTATTTTATATAAAAGATTACGTGATTATTACCTACAATCGGTATTTTATAAATATTTTTGTATCTGGTATCATTTAAGAATAATTAAAGTATATATTTATAATTTAGTATTTCGGTATCTTGTAGTCCATGATCGATTATCATTAATTTGTTACTACGTAAAATTTAAATGATTATGACATGATAGTAACAATTAATAGTAAAATGTGCTTTATATCTTCTTCTGCAGTTTAAATAAAATGACTAAAATATATTTGTGAGTATAGTAGCAGTAGTAGTAGTACTTATATATTAATATATATTATGTATAACAAGTTAAAAGAATAAAGTAGGTATGGCGGGAGATCTTGTGGTGGCCACGTCAGATTTTTTTATATTATTCTACATTTTTGTTATTAAGAGAAGTATGAACAGTTTAGGCGTACAAGGAAGTCATGTGGTGTCCACGTCAGATTTTTCATTTACAGATAGAAACATGCGTGTGTCTTTGTTATTTTTATTGAAGCTTCATTAGCTTACAGAAGAGTGCTGAATTTGACCCATTATCTATGTAATAATTTGGTAATGATATCCCAATTTTGTATTCCATGTAATGCTCATAGACCGGGAGCTCATGCCAGGTGATGGTCTCAGATTTCATACAGCATGCCTTTTGGAGGATATTGACCCTATGACAACAAAGAAAAGCGGGTATTAAACCCTTGCACGCTTTCCGGTCATATTTTATGGAAAATTGCATTTTTCCACTTGCACAAAAATGTTATGTTTTTCTCTGATTTAATAATGCATGCCCTTTTATCAAAAGAAACTTAAACACATTTCGGAAGTCTGAGTGGACCTTTAGCCTTCAGGAAGAATAATTCACATTTAAACGCATACATTTTTTGTAACGTTCAGTTTTAATTTCAATGTTATAATCACCAGGTCTTGAAATGGAACGCTAGGTTTCTTGAAAATGTACATTTTTTAGATACTTACCTATGTATTACAATTTATTTTTCTTAAAACATAGTTTACTTGTACAGTAGTTTCACAAGAAATAATTTAAATTTCTTAATAATTGTAACCAGAAATGGTACTATTCTTCATTTTATGAGATGGAACGGCAAAACTGGCCAACTTCATCAGACGGAACGATATTGTTCGTCAATTTCAGAACCGGAACAGTGTTCCGTTCCGCTCCGGTCCGTTTAGAGCCCTGATATTCATCTAAATTGTAAGTTACAAGTTACTGTACTGATATGAAGTTAGAAGAACGAATTTTAAATAAAAATCACCGAGTTTAATTTATAAGAATAGAGTAGAATTTGGCATACCATTTTCACGTCCATTAACAAAGGTAAAAGATACCTGAATAATTTAAATTTCAGTAACATGTTTACACAATCACAGCAGGAACGATTATAAATTATAACAATACAGTACCTACGCGAATCGCGAAATAAGAGATGGCCGGACTTAGGAATTTTAAATTGGTAAACAATATATTAATCAAGCGCACATAGATTATCAGCAATTTTTTTGGCAGAAACCGCTTCGCTACCTTGATGTAGTGTTTAAAGAAGTTGTCCAGCTCGGTTTATTTCTTGATTCAGTTGCGTTTAGGCTAGTAATAACTTTGCGAATTCTGACTCAGCTGTGTAGAACATATGCACATTCTTTTCTATCCCTTACAGCACCGACCAACTCTGGCTGCACGGACAGTACTCTGAAATTATGTTTAGGTACACAAATATACAAATAACTATTTTGCACTTCCGGGACAAAAACTCTTCTTTAGTTTTAGACTAAGGTTTTTAATTTGATCCGAAGGAATTATTTTTCATATTTAATCCCGTTGTCATGGAACTGAATTAATTAATCCCGTTGTCAAGTAAATACATGCAATTTGTTTCAGAGTATCTATGGTAACAATATAAATAAATCATAAAGTTTACTGTCAAAATTACAAAATGTGTATTATTTGAAACTATTTTGTATTCGTTTGAGGATGAAGTGCAAAAAAAGCGTATACACCACAGTACTAAAGTATCTTTAATCCCTCAGGTGATTATTTCCCTCACCTTCGGCTCGTGAAATAAACTTCACCCTCAGGATTAAATCATGCACTTTAGTGCATAAAGGGTGACTAATTTTGTTGAATTGCTTGTACATTAGGAAACATTTAGTGCTTTTGGTATTTGATGTGTATTCTATTTTTATTCAGGCCCGTAGTCAGGGGGAGGCCAAACTCTTACCTTTCCTGGAGCTGAAAAGTTGATTTTTTCCTACTTTTATCATTTTACAAATAAAAATCTTCAAAATTAATAGTATAATATATTTATTTGCAAAATAATACTAATGAAATCCGAATTAAATTTTTGAATCAGGAACCGTAGTTCAACTACTGGCATTAAGTATCACGTCATATTTTCAGTACACCGTCATGGCATACTATACGCGTCGGCGTTTAATTTGATTTTGTTTTCTGAAAGTTTCTGTACTTCTGTTATCCGACAATTATTCATATTTGCCCCATGCTGTTTCTCATCCATTGATAAAAATCTGATGTAGCCAACATATGACCTCTCGCCATGTCGCCATACTCTACTATTTTTATTTTGCTAATATAAGTCTATATCAATGAAGGTACCTACTTACTCACAAATATACCATTGTAACCTACAATTTTCTAGGGACTTCAAAACGTGCTTATCCATTGAAAACTCTCTATCGAAATTTTAGCATGATTACAATAATTCTCTTACAGTACTGCAAGGCGAGAGGTAAAAATGTAACTTTCAATTTATAAAGCATTTGACCTTGAATGGAAAAAAATTTCACCTGCGGCGCATTTTCATTCCTCAACCACCCGACTCTCTTTAAATATGTACAAGATCAAAATTGCTCTTTCTACAAAATATTTCACCCTTCCTATAAACATAACCTGGCTACGGCACTGTTTTTATTTCTATTTTTGTTTTTGTGTACTGAAACACCATATAATAATGATATTTTTTCAGGAATGCAACCAGCAATCGTGCACCCATCTAAATATTTACTTTATTGTTTGACAACAACACGTTACTAGGTTTTTCTCCAAAGATAAATAAACTTGTTTTCATTATTTTGTTTACATCAAACAAAAAATGACGTATTTAATCCAGCTCCTAGTGATTCATGACGTCATATAACGGACCCTCTTTTATTATGTTACTCTTGGTTACTGGTCAACAACTTGGCAATAATATCTGGAAAAGTACCAAGATCCTAATAGCGAGTAACGGTTGAAGTCAAGTGACGTTTACAATGAACGTCAATGTTGAATTTTAACCTTAGGCTTTGAAATTTCTTCTTTTCTTCTTCATGTGGGCTGGACATGTTTTGCACAGGGACTCTGACTCATTTAGTGATTTTTTTTCTAGTGTTTTATTTGTCTCGCTCTACCTACTAGGTAATAAATAGTTACGGGATATTGTCGTAGGTGTTGTTTTGAATTAGGATGAAAATTATTCATGATACATGCTGGGTGTTATTAAAAATTAATATATCATGTTTATGAGAAATGATTAAAATATTTAATGATTCTTTCCTTGTTTGGTACAACTCTTTATTGTTGTTATGAAAGTAAATTATTCAGACGAAATCACTGTTAGTTTTATGGAATGAATAACAATTTTTTACTTGCTATATATAGTCTGATTTACAACTTCGTGGCATAGCATACAGTACTCAACTTACTGATCATGGAGCAAGAATAATTTTTTAAAAATTCGTAAATTTTAAATTTAAGGGCATTTTTGAAACCACTGGATTGTGGATTGTACAAGGAATAAACCACTTGTAAAATCTTTGTATAGGTACTTTGCTTAAAATCCTTGAAAAATAATTTAAAAATTATTAAAATCTCATACACATCTTTACAATCTTTAGTTAAAATCCTAATAAAATCCATAAATTCCAGAGTCAAATCTATAAAATATTTTGTAAAATTTGGAAGGCCCTGTAAAATCTGTAAGGCTCTGTTCACATGAGGATTCTATAAATATTCTTTCAAAATTCAGAATCTTGGAAAAAATAATTCTAGTGAGAATTACCTGTTAAATTCACTAAATTGAATCTTCAATGCAACTTGGAGATTCAGAATCTTGAAAGAATCTCGTGTGAACAGGGCTTAAAATCCAAAATAAAATCTTTTATAAAATTTGGTATGCAAAATCTTTAAACCATCAAAATATCCTAAATAGAATATTATAAAATCAATACAAGTCCGTAAAATCCGTGTTGATGTAAAATCTCTGTACACTAAACACCTAAATGGTTTACTCCTCGGGATTATATAATTAATATCTGATTAACTATGAATGGAATAAAATTAAATTTTAATTAATTGTGCAATGGAAAGTATAATAAATTTATGAAATTTCATAGGAAAACAGTGACCCAAAACTGTTTGAATATAAAAAACTTGGAAACTAAAATTTCAAATTTGGAGAAAATTCTCTCAGTTCCGTGATAAGTGATTGAAATATATGCACGAACTTGTAAATCACCCTGTATTATAGCTAATATTTTTAATACAAAAACTACTATTTTTGGGCAATGTAAAATTCATACAAGCCGGCCACGATGGCCGCGCGGACTAACGTGACTAGCCTCACTGTGGTCCGAGCGGGCAGCGAGGTTGTGGGTTCAAATCCCACTGAAGAGCATGGACGTTGTGATTGTCCAAACATTGATTTATATAATATAATATGTACAATCCAATTCACATTGTTACTGGCTAATAGGCAAAGTACCTAAAGCCATAGGGGTTTCCCCTTTTAAAAAAAAAATAAAAAAAAATGCATACACTATGTAACTGTACTTATGCAAGTTGTCTATAACTATTTAAAGATTCAAACTTGTTTGTATTTAGTTTTGTAATACCTCAACTTGCTTGTTTCTCGTAAATAATAATTTTTATCCAATAAAATTTTCTACAGCTATCCGTACATTGCAAAGATAATAACTGAAAGAAACGTTATATAAATCTCAACAATATAAAATTCCTGGAATCTGTTATTTCAAATTTACCTTAGAAGAGAATATTTCGAAAAATAGCAAGGCGCCTGCGGCTACTTTGATTCTCGTGAACAATCAAAGTAGTGGACTACATGCATGATTTTTTTTAATAGCCCTAGGATGCATAACAAAATTATATTGACATTCACCATTCACATAATCTGGTCTACAAGAAACACTCGCAATTTTGTTGAAATAAAACTATATTTATTAGGAAACATAATGCAAGAAAACAAAAATTTATAAAATCTTTAATTTTTTAATAAAAAAATTTAAAATTTTCAATTTTAAAAAAACATTAAAAAGTATTTGATTAGAGCATCCTAGGTTTAAATATTTTTGAAGAAAACATTATGTCAATAGGCCCAAAAATAATTAATTAAGATTGATTATTTACTCATTATAAATTTGACCAATCAGATTGTCTTATTTTTCATTGTTTTCCAATTTAAATAAGTGATTAAATAGCACCATGCTATTTAATCGCGATTAAATTGAAGCTAGCTTTTTTTAACAAAATTTGAGCTTTGTATTGAAAGTTTTTACTATGAATTCACGAAATAATCTTAACATATACCCCTCGTGCTAAAGAATTGAATCGATAAATTTGACGTCTGGCTTATTCAAAAAATTTTGCTTTAAAAAAAGTGTTATCGTATACTTTTAATAATTTCAGATAAAATCCCGAGACAGCAAATTATTATGTACTAAAACACTTTTAAGCAAAATTTATTTCATAAGCCAGACATGTCAGATTTATCGATTAAATTCATTGCACTCGGGATATAACTTATGTGATGTCTGTGACGTAGAATGTTGCCATATCTCCTATAAGTACAAAAAAAAATTCTTTCTCAATTTACTAAAAAACATAATTTGTTAGAGTCATAGTGATACAATCTAATATTCAATATAGTAGCACATATATTGTCCCAATGTGAAACTTATCTGAATAAAGTAGTACTTTAAAGATGAATAAATGAACTTGACATTTATAAACTTTTTCTTTGTTTAATAAAAAATTAACTGGTTGATAATGATAATAACAATAGTGATAATATATTTATTTAAATACCAGAGCTAATACATGAATAATATAATTTTATGTACATAAATATGAATGTTGAAATAGGTGGTCTTTAACTTCTTAAAATTTTGTGCCGAAATATGAAACTCGTTAAAAAGAAAAACCTTTTGAAAAATCAATGTTTAACTACATATTTGATAAAGAACAGTTGTTAGGTAAAAATCAATTTTCTGCTATTCTCTAACAACCTGGAAACAATTTGTAAGAAAAGAAACATTAGAAATGATGTCTTATTTCTCTCCCCAAAATGAATACAAATTAGCTATCAGGAAACTGATACAAAGCGAGAGTCTTCACTTGAGAAAATCAAAACAAGAAATTCTAAGTACCTTAAGATTTATTAATCGCGATTTCGTCTCTCAAGAATGCTTCAATATCCACTTTTCTCTGATTCTTATTCAGTCAGACAGAAATAATTCAGCGTCGCATTTTTGATAAAATGGTTAATATTAAACTTGTTCGTTAGGAGGAAATTACTTTTAGTTAAAGAATTAGAGTAAGTATTTTATCCATTGTAAAATAGAGTATTGTTGTAGGAAATGAATTATAGTGTTTGTATCGAAGCATACAAAAGGAAAATGAAACTTTAGTAGGACAATAGAAGTTTTTGGAAAGTGTTTCGAACTTGAGGTATCAATTTATTGTAAAGTAGGTACTTATTCTCTGAAATTGCACACTCAGGTTCAAAGGAAAGTGGTCATTTATTTTGAAAATTAAATTAAAAATATGTTTCAGAATTTTGAATAGTAAGCCATGATGTAGATTATATTTAAAATTATTGGATTTAGGCTTCAAAACTTTTTGGATTAAAAACTCATGTTTAGCTACAATATTTTTTTGTTCAGTCACGACGAACCAGTTGAGCATGACTCACTATCATGCAAGATGGTACACCTAAATTTCGGCACCGTATTTCATTAAAAAATGTATTAATTATCATATAACATTAAGGCTTGAAAATGGTTGAAACCAGACCGGAACGTCGCCTATAAAATAGAAAATTTTTTGCAACTAAACATGAGGTTATTCCAAAAAGTATTGAAGCCTAATTCCAATAACTTTAAACACAAAAATATGTTTACTTTACATAAATTCTAGTACGAGTAAGTGAGCTAAACGGCAGAGTATCCGAAAACGAAAACGACTAAAAATACTATTGATTCCGAGTGGTCGGATTCTGTTATAAGAACATGTTGAACCATTCTGTCATTGGAAGTTAATCCTGTTGAATGGTTACCATCAAAATAAAATAAAATGTTAGGTAGGTACCTACTTTAAGTTTGGTAATGTTATTAATCACTCACAGTTTGTTGTATGCAACTTTAAAATATTGTTCGAAGTAAGCCAAAATTGTTTAATTTAGGAACCCACTTGACATGAATCGTCCATGGAATGTTTATAAATATCTTATTCTTGTACTTTGTAATATACGTAAGTCTATCCTAGCTACATCCTTAGTACCTACTATAAAAAGTTACATACTCAATACCAACATAATAATTGGGATATTATTACCAGATTACTATCATTGGGATGTTATAGATAATGTTACTAAGGGCGGACATTAGCAATCACTAGGATATTAATAGGATGTTAATAGGCAAATATAGCAAGTAACAAGCCGGGATGTTCACATTCTTAAAATGTTCTTTGGATCTTATTTTGCCAAGTGGGAAATTAAGAATAATAATTTTTCCAATTGTTTAATGAATGAATGGTATTCATGATGGTGACGCACTTAAGGTCGCGCTTATTTTTATGCACTTTATCAGCAAATAGGAACAAGCAATAGGCATATATAATATATCAATAGAATCATTAGAGTTTATAGATTGCCTTATGCTAAATAAGAATACCGGAAAATAAATATAATTTGCAGTAGAAGTGAAAGAAGAGAGAGCAAAATTCATCAAATTGCAATGAATTTTATGCAAAATGAACTATTATTACAGACATAATTTTTAGAATAAGGCAATTAGGAATGTATATATTTTCATTGTGTAACATAATTTTCATTGTAGGTTACATCGTTTATCAGATATTTATGCAGAAAGCATGTGCAAAATGAGCCATGTAAAAGTTTCAGTGTCGCTGACGTTGCACCAATAGTTACAGAAAAAAATAAAATATTTTTTTAAAATTAAATTATGATCTAAAATATGATTTTGACTATTAACGGGTAAAAACATTACAATTACAGACTTCGTGTTACGGTCTTTTCATTTTTAAACGTGCCCTTAAGTCATAATTCTTTTTGTGTTCTAGTTTCTCATCATTCAATAGAGTTTGCTGTAGTATAGAATTCGATTTTTTGACATGGCAATAACTTATTGGAACGGCTATTAATTACACACCTGTGTGCTTCGCGTTTTAATGAGTAATTAGTTAAATCTTGCATGTGATGACGTATGAACCCGGAGTTCCGTGGTCCGAGTCTCCCGGCCGGCAGTGTGTGATTGTCGTTAAATTGAAAAAACATCTTGCAATTAAATCGCACTTGGGTAGTCAAGCTGACCACTGATCGTCTTAAATGTAGTCCTGGTTGCAAAAAATAATATCTCCGTTGCCGCTTTGAATTGCAATGGCCATCTCACGGACTGAGATTATGAATTCGATTCCACTATACTAAAGGCGGGTTTACATTGGTCGTGTAAATGGGTTAGTTACTAGTACTATTAGCTTGCCCGACCGCTACTCATCCAATGTAGCCAACAGAAGCTAGTACTAGTACTAGTACAAGTAGTTGGGATAGTGAAGTAACTAACCTTCCGGGTTAGCTACTTAGCCTTCCCCTTCCACATACATTCTGCACTATCCACTACACTCATCTCTGCACTATACCAATGTAAAGAGTCACTAGTGATTGGGGATATACTAGTGTGTTTTGACGTCTCATTTTAAAGAGAATTGTTTTATAGTTAAATTCGGTATTTTTACTTTATTAAAATGAAGAAGTGGTCTGAATCGGAGACAATAAAGTTTGTAGAACTATATTTTTTCTTCCTCGACCTCCCTATTTATTTCTTTTATTACGCATTCCGAAACTTGTAAATACAGCTTTACTTTATTTCGTTTAATAATAGATTTTGTACGAGATGATATACAACCATGAAAATAATTCATTTTGTCACCTACAGAACAACTTATACTGGTACTAGAACTATAGCTAATCGTCTAAATTGTATTTCTGGTGTAAACACCTACTAGCCTAGCGCTTAGTTGAGTATACTAGTATAGTCCGCTACTTGTACCAGTAACTGTCTCAGTTACTCCTCCAATGTAAACGCGCCTTAACATCTACCGTTCTTGCATTGGGAGTAAATCCTGTTGGATGGTTAGCAGTAAATTCAATTAAATATAGATAGTAAGTTATACAAACACTGTTTTCTTTAGTCGAAGATAGTTTCTTTCACTTTTTTGTTTTTTTTTATCCTAACAGCAGCTAACACTAATGGTGCTTTTATTAAATTAAAGTGAAAATAAACCTGTTGATGTCTTTTACCTAATTGTTTATCAGTTTGTCAGGTTTTCAACTTGTTGTAATTACAGAGTAATCACTTTAGGCTGTTTGCATCCCAAAACAATTAATTACATTACCTTTCATTGTCGAGGTTACAACTCGAGCTTTTAGTAATCACATAATTACATTTTGCACCAGAGTGGAATCTGCAATAAATTTTATCGCACTTAAAATTGCGTAACGCATTAAACCTCAAAAAAGCTATAAATTCAATCGATGGTGGCGTAAGAACATCGATAAACATTTTTATTGCAGGAAAAATCCCATCGAAAGTACCTACATTACTTTATGACTGCTTACGTTACGGGGCGGAAAACCGAGTACCGAGTGTGTTATGTGTTGAGATGAGAGATTATGAAATTAAAATTAATTATTACTCCACCATTGCTTTTATTCCGTTCGAGCATTCTTGGATGAGTAAAGTTGTTGTTAGTTAAATTAATTTATTGTAATTGAGATGAAACATATTTTTAAATTATATGACCTTGATCTTATATCTACAATTTTTGTATTGACTTGTCATAAATGTGTATACATAACATGATCAATAAATTAAATTACATTACTTTAAAAATCAGTACAAATCTTATGAAAAAATATACATAACATCAAGCCATTGCCCTAAAATAGAGTTGGCACGAACCCCTTAAAACAAAAACTCATACATCTTAATACGAATCTTTACAAACATTCAACATTTACCCACCATACATACACGAACAAAAACCTAAAGAAGAAGCTAAAATTTATCTAGAATCTAGAAATAACTGCCCAGAATTCAAATTAGTATCTATATATAGGAAGTAACAATCCAAGATAATAATATGTGCAGGGAAATAATGAAAAATTATTGCAATACCTTTATATTTATTGTGTAGATAATGGAAAAGAGAAAACAAGAACTAAGTAGAATGGTTATAAGAAATATAAGAAGTGAAATTGTTTAATAAACTTTTCATATATTGTACATTTTTATGATGAATTTAAATAATGATAATTGAAAAACAAAGTTCTTCTTAAAGCTTTCGGGAGGTCCAGAAAAGAAAATCCCTACTTGACAAAATAAAATGTCCAGAATATTTCAAGAATGTGAACATCCTGCTTTGTTACATATTCGGTAAGAAAATCGCAATGACATCGCCGCTCTTTTTTTGAAATCTTTTTATAATAGAAACTTGAAATATTTACTGAATTTGTATTTAACATTAATAAACATGTATTATTTATCTTATTAATTGCTTATTTATACTCAAAATAACAATTTAACCAATTTTTAATTTAATGTTAAGTTATTCAAGCTACTAGTAAAAAATTTCCGAGAAAATTTTTATATAACCATGGTTACTATTATTGTAATCAATTCATCCATTGGCTGTTATTTGTGTCATGCGATTTCCTATGTAACATCCCAATATTAATAATTTGGTAATAATATTCGAATTATGTATCCCATGTAATTCTCCGAGATGTTTGTATTGAGTATGTAAATTTTGATGGTATTAGCTAGGATAGACTTACGTAATATCATTTAAAGTGGGTCAGTATACATTTAGCGCAGTATGTAGTAAATCAGTACAAAATATCTTTGAAATTGTTTTTAAGCGTCTGAAAATCAATACTGTACTGACAAAATCAGTACGGATTGGTCACTGTAGTTACGTAATCGACTAAATCCCACTTTATTGGTTTTGGTAGAAACTCCAATTGTGCTGAATTAAATAAATAACCCAATACTACCCTTCTTGAGTCTTAAATTTTAGATTACTTGTACAATCTGTCATTGAACTGAACTAAATAAATAACCTAATACTCTTCTTGAGTGTAATAAAAATGATGTGACATTGTATTTAATGAAATGTCTAGGCTTTTCATAAAAAGTCATAAAAAGTCAGTTTGACTCCAATTAACAAATTCAAATGTTGCTTCCTGGAAATACGATGTAAGTATAGTTTAAACAATTAAAAGTTTATGTTGAAAGCGTCTATTGGAACTATTACAGCTGCCAAATATGTTATATTGGTCAAGAATAATACAGTTAAATTGATTCCCTATGTTCTATTTTAAAAAGAACACTCTAATACATTGCTGTCAAATTCGTAACCATGGATATGAAAAATCCCATGTTTCACGTTAAAATAAACTCACGGTATAATAGGTATACTACGATTATAGAACATCTACCTAATAAAACGTTAAATGTATATTGCAGTCACACAATGCCCAAAACCGCAATCGTTTAAGAGTAGCCCGCAGATAAGAAATATAGTCGAACAGTTTAGTATTTGCCATATTTATTAACCCGAGTATATATTTTACCCCCAGTGTTCCACTGGTAGAGTAAGAGTTTTTCGAAGCTTATTAGCAGGGTTGTATTGTATTTGTATGCTGTGGCACATCTCAGGCTTGTGGTTTTGACCATTATGTGACTGCAATAACCCCCTAATAAACGCTAATGATTATTAGGTAGATGAAATGTATTTGTACTATACCAAAGCACACAATTTTAGAGACTGCCGCACCAAGTTGGGTAAAACGTAATAGTATTTTGTGCACCTAGGGAGGGAAGCGTGCTATTACTCCCGCGGGCGAAGCGGCGGTCCGAGCGAGGGCGCCGGCTTCGCTCAAGGGTGTAATAGCTATTACTCCCGCGGGCGCCGTCTTCGCCCAAGGGAGTAATTGCTATTACTCCCGCGGGCCAAGCGGCGGCCCGAGCGAGGGCGCCGCCTTCGCCCAAGGGAGGGCCTCGAAATCACCTTTCTTGCAATGTTTTCCTCCCGCCAGTACCGGGAAGAAAACAGTGTTTTCCTCCCGCTCGGGAGGAAAACAAGTACGGTCCTCCCGAGCGGGAGGGAAAACTCGCTTCCCTCCCTCCATTAGCAAGAGGAAAACACTGCTTTCCTCCCCCGAGTGACGTAAAAAGACTTAAAGTTTGCGTTAACATGCACCTACAGTGTTTACTGTCACGGCCCAAAGGTTGATCTACCTAAATAAAACAAATATTATGTTAGTCCGGATCTGCAGGGCGAGTAATTACCTAAATCAACGTTAGGATTTGGATTGTTTGATGTGAAATATCCACCGCGTCAAATCTGGAACTTGTTAAACAGTTTGCAAAGTATAAACGTCGTTACAAACTTCTAAGAATGGAAATGCGATTATCGCTCCGCAAAACGACGACTTGCATTTGGATTTCCGTTAGAGATAAAGAAAATGTACACGGTTTCCACCATAAGGTATTTTATTTAAGTTGGATTTCAAGTTTCTCTAACATTATTAAAGACAATTAAGGATATGTTCCAAAGTGGAACCACATGTACCATGGTAATTTTGTTCAGGATGTCAATACTAATTTGAAACGCGGTAACTGAAAACGGCGGGAAATTTTCGCACATTCGATTACTGTGCTAGAGAGTACGATATTTGTGGTAAATTTGTATTTGAGTATCGCGATCTCATAGTTTTAACTTATAAACGTTGGTTTGTTTTGCTTTTGACGTTAGTACACGTTGGTTTGTTTTGATGTTGAATGGCTGGTTTTTCTCTGTTGGAAACAGATTTATCTATTCGAAATATTTGCGAAATTAATACGTCAACTTGTATTATTTGTGTAAAAATATATTATACTTTTATTTAAGGATGAAAAAGTATAATTTTTGCACAATTGGTCTTTTTATCAACTTACCATGCCTGTTTCCAAGACAGTATGTTGATCTTACCGGTTGCTAGGCTAAAAAAAAATTCAAACTGTACGGTAAGTAAATTAACAGAACGGTAAGTAATTTACTTGCTGGAACGGTAAGTAAATTTAATATTAACTACGAAGAAATTAATATTTGCGTATGGATAAAAAGGACCAAAAGTGCAAAAAATGATGCATCACGAACGTTAAGGAATTACCGATGTCAGATAAAATTGGAGCCTTCGCTTCGCTCAGTCTCCAAACATTATCTTACATCGGTAAAATGTCATTACCGTTCTTGATACTTAATATACTATAAATAAAACACAATGCGGGGATGCAGTCAATTTATTAAAAATCAATCAACCTCAACCGGTTTCGGCCTCACGTGGATCATATTGAGGATGTGATATGTCGTGAAAAATTACAAAAGTTTGTCATGATATATAAAAATATAAATAGATAAATAAATAATTAAAACATTAAAAAGGGTTTCACAAGGGAGAACAGTCACATTCAGTTACCAAAGAATTACCGTAACATTGTAAAGTTGTAACTTTACCAACGAACTTTTGCGTTGTATTCTATAAACCATGTGACTCGCAAAAAAAAATTTGCGTTTTGATTTCTTGTATACAAAATTTAACTTAATTGTGATGAGTGTGATAATTTTGAAATTTTTTTCTATTTTCTGCAAAATTTTTGTGAATTTTTAATAAGTTATATCGATTTTATCCCTGAAGAAGTAACAAAACTGTTACGAAATATTGGAATTAAATAAAAATAACAACAAAATTTATGAGTTTTTTCTAACTCTAGCCCAATAACACATTGCCGCTGTATCCGTTATTTTACAATTTTAACTTTCAACGAGTCGGCGTGACTTCTGTTCAGTTTCTTATTTTATTTAAAATCATAGTTCATGTAGATACGACCTTCTTGCTTAGCACGTTAGTATTGAATTAAGGTGGTGTTTGGATGATTTAAAAACAAAAACAGTCCCGTTGTGCCCCTACCTCTACCTTATACTTCTCATACTAAATTATAATTTGCCACGATTCACACAAAACATCCAATTATTGGTCTGATGCCACTGATAAATTCCAACCCCAAACTAGAATAAATTACCAGTTGACATCAGTTCAATTTAGAAACTTTACCTCGCATATACGTAAATTACCTTTCCCACTTACCGATCCACATTCAATAAAACAAAACACGTTCTACTCACACTCCCGCTATTGTTTCCATCGACAAATGAAGCTCGTAGTTCGCGAAAAGTTTCCGGACGCTGTGAAATGTCAAGAACAGCTGAACATCGATTGCATGTTTCGCTGATGTGCGTTTGTTTCGTTGCCTGGAGAATTCAGCGCATGTAGACTCGGTATAGACAACAGACGGTCGTGGCATAAAGTACGTTAATCGCTAATGAAATGCAAGGACACCTGATTCCAGGTATTTTTATTACCGGACTGTTGGATTTCTTGGAAGACGGACATAGATCGATCGATGTTGCTTTTATTTGAGCTTTAATTTTATCGGGCGATCTTTGCCTGATCGGTGGTCGAACATTTTCGGCTACACATTCTTGAATCATTTATTTAGTAAACCTACACTGAAACCTTTAGGTCTTTAACACACGATACATTTATAGAGGCACTTATTTTCACAAAAACAATTCTTCAGCGGCGTTTACGGTTTTTCCGAATTCCTAGCATACTCTCGATTTTACTTTTTTTCTATTCCACTACAACGGCTGCCTGAAACCAGCCTGAAACTCGTACTTTGCCGCATCCTAGCTATGCAATATCATTTTGAAGTTGAAAAATACTGTAGAAGTGTTTTTGTTGCGAGTAAACTTCAAGATAATGATTTTATAAAAATTTAACAGAGACAAAATGGATCTACAGATGTGCTTGTTTCAAATTTTAAAAATTAATTTCTCCCATGGGATATAACCGCGAAAAATTTGCATAAATTAGATTTTCTTTTGAATTTTTCGGCGTTTTTATAATCATGTACATATTTTTAATCAAAATTAAAAAAAAATATCTGTAGATGCATTCTTTCTCTATTTAATTCTTGTTGAAATAAAATATTACCATTTTTGTACTGGGCCACGAAACACCGCTACGTTACGTTAGTACATTGTAGGCGGCAGACGGGCCTCTTATTAAAGGGGGTCACTCCCGGCATAAAAATGGTGAAAAGTACGTCTAGTTTTTTCCATAAAATTGAAGTAAAAATTCACTTTTTTAGAAAAACAAATACATTTTTGAATAGATAAAGGTTGTCTCCAACTGCGTCTAATACCACATTTTTCATTTTTGTACTCTATTTTTTTATATTCATGGCTAAACATCGCCAATTTTAGCTATTTTGTGAGTTTTTTATACGTATTTTATCACATATTTAAACAAAAAATTAAAAAAAGTGCCATTAGACGCACTTGAGGACAATCTTTAGCTATTTAAAAATATCTCATTTGTTTAAAAAATCCTAATATTGAAACCAGTTTTAAGGGAAAAACTGAATATCGTTTTTCGCTATTTTGACGGTTTGTATTGAACCATTTGTAATATAATTTTCTGAATTAAATAGCTCATAAAGAGTAGTATTTATTTATTTAAATTAATAATTTTATTCTTTGTTGATTCATGTGTAACATGCCGCACAGTGAAATCCAGCATTTTGGGATCGACTCCCCTTAAGGCTGGTTTATAATGGATGTAACCGGATACTTATGAACTGTAGCATTTTTATGTAATAATAATAATAATAATCATAATCATTTATTTAAGTAACATACATCGTAAATTACGACCACTGTATGTTTTCGTAAACGATTGACCGTCACGTAAGTTGGCGAAGTCCGTTTTTTTATTCAAAACTATGTTCCGCGGAAAAAAGTTAGTACTCATTTCTTGTCAAACGAACGTTATGTAGTGCCATTACGATAACTTTGGGAGTTTATCTAGTTTTTTTGGCATTTATAGTAAGGCAGAAAGCAAATGAAGAACACTATTATTAATAAATATTAATATTGAAAGAAAACTGTAATTTTTTAACATTTTGAGGTTAGGATAGTCAGCAAAATACATTAAAACATTTTTTGGCCTCGAGACGTGTAAACATAACAATCACACATCGTTGACGTCTATGGTAGTTACGATTTTACAGACATGTCATGAGTTTATTACACGGGGTTAGTTAATACGCACAGTTTTTTTTTAGTATTTAAAGGTTATTAAATAAACAATTGCTTTGTAATAAAAAAAACCTTTAAAAACGCTCGTTTACCCAGTAAGTTATTTAATAGAGTCTGAAATAAGTGAAAAAGTTTCATTTTAAATGTGACATTTGCTGACTCAAATGCACGTTTTTACTATATTGACATTTCATTGTTTTCAAGATTATGTTTTTACGTCACTCGGGGGAGGAAAGCAGTGTTTTCCTCTTGCTAATGGAGGGAGGGAAGCGAGTTTTCCCTCCCGCTCGGGAAGACCGTACTTGTTTTCTTCCCGAGCGGGAGGAAAACACTGTTTTCTTCCCGGTACTGGCGGGAGGAAAACATTGCAAGAAAGGTGATTTCGAGGCCCTCATGACGTAAAATATTGTGTGTCCCACGGGAGGGAAGGCTATTCCTCCCTTGGGCGAAGCCGGCGCCCTCGCTCGGGCCGCCGCTTGGCCCGCGGGAGTAATAGCAATTACTCCCTTGGGCGAAGACGGCGCCCTCGCTCGGACTCGCCTGCGGCTCGCCTTCGGCTCGGGTCGCCGCTTCGCCCGCGGGAGTAATAGCTATTACACCCTTGAGCGAAGCCGGCGCCCTCGCTCGGACCGCCGCTTCGCCCGCGGGAGTAATAGCACGCTTCCCTCCCTAGGTGCACAAAATACTATTCAACGCGGCTTGATTTTAAAATTCAATGGTCACAACTTGAAATTTTATATAAATTACATATTTTTAATACATAGTTAGTGATGGCCAAAAAATAGAATACATTATGCGTGCGGTAGGTAATTTTACAACGCTCGGTTTTATTAAAGCACTCGTTAAAAACTTATAGCTCCGTCTCGAGACTTTTGAGAAAAAATTCGGAATCACCCTGCATACAAATTTTTCGCCTGCATTAACACAATTACCAATCATTAAGCCAAAATAAACTCAATTAACACATTAAAAATTGCTGAATCTTTCCAATCTAATTCGATCGTTGCAATCTCGAGCAGTGAACTTAATAGTTGATGTCAATATTTGCCCAAATGTAACTTCCTGCAGTTACCCAACTTGATTTAAACTTAAACCAACAATCGCTCACTGGTGAGATTGCAGAGAAGATACTCTGCGATCTTAGATCATTTTATGATGGCGCTATTGAAGTTCTACTCTTGAAAGTAAAAGTTTTTATGACGGAGATCTTAGATCGTCGTTTGAGAAAGTATACTTACGGTCCATTGTCACGCAGTTGTTATAGTAACCCTTAAAAGTGATTTGTCTTTATGTTGGCAAACTGTTGCTCGCATGATATGAATCAAAATTGATCGCACTGAAGTATCTTACAGTAATGTTTATTTTGACATTACATATTAAAGCACTCAAATGATACTCAGAAAAGGTGAATGGCTGCAATACCAAATAATCCAAAAAGACTGAATGTTGGTCTCATTATAATGCATAATTTAGATAATAAGCCTTAACGTCCAATTACAGAATAATATGACGTATTTTTTCAAACTGGTTAATTATATGTGAATTTTAATGTTACCATTATTTCTTGAGAAAATTATTGAACAACTTTTTTTATCAATAAAAGATAACTGCCGAAAATAATTAAAAACATTAAAAATTATTACCAAACGTTATACCTCCAGAAATTAGGAGAATGTATTTATACCTTTTAAAAAAAATGTTAAAAATTTCTTGTTATTGAATGCATTTTACCCTATTCAAGAATACATGGAATATACTTTTTAATGTTATTTTTTTGTAAATGTGAATTTTAATGTGGATTTTTGTATACCTACTATGCTTATTTCTTATGTTTTATCATTATATTATGTATATTTCTTTGACATGGCCAAACAATGTTCTGTTCCTTTGTGATGTGCTTAAAAATAAATAAATAAATTAATTAATTAATATGCCTTTAGAGTACACAGTAATTTATTACTAACTCAACCCACAAACTAAACACCAATCTATGCCGACTTACAGCGATAACACCGCTGTTATAAACTTTTCAAATATCTACTTTGTTTGAAATTTTTTATATAAATGTCTATTTGATGATGATAAATAATGTTTTGTGAATAAAGATATTAATGACTTATTAGTGATTTTGTATTCATTATAAGTTGTTTCGTTTGCTACTCTATTTTTTATATGTAATTCTTTTTGTAAACAGTGCCACTCTGTTATTGGGTTTCGACCTGTTGAGTGGCCGAATTTTCTAATAAATAAATAAACCAGTATTTTCAGCGTCTTGCTTTGCTCATAATTGACACAAAACTATTAATTATGAAATAGAATCTATTAATTCGTGCTAATTTGTTGAAGAATCGTTCGTGCTCTAATCTGCAAAATGTTTTATTCCAGACGAAACTTTTGAACCACAAATATCCAAATACAAGTACAGTATGCGAAATAAGAGATGGCTGATCTTAGGAATTTTAAATTGGTAAACATTAATCGAACGGATATAGATTATCAGCAAAATTTTTGACAAAAACTGCTTTGCTACCTTGAAAGCGTGTATAAAGAAGTCGTCCAGCTCGGTTTTTCTCTTGACTCAGTTGCTTTTAGGCGAGTAATAAGTTGGAGAATTGTGTAGAGCATAGGCACATTCTTTCTCTCTCTTACTGCTCCGGCCAACTCTGGCTGCACGGACAGTACTAATATCGAGACTAATACTTTTCGATTCATTAGTATTTTCTGTTGTTTGATTAGTTCAAACGGTTATTTGAACAAATATCACTTGGTCAGACGTAGGTATATTCTAAAAGTGTCCCTTGTGTAGCGCTGTGCGATTCTGACTTTTCGTAATCGATTATCGATTATGAAAAATAATCGATTTTTTCTATTAAGAGCATTCTGTACAGGAAGAATATACACGTAAAAAGCACTTTACACGCATACACCTCATCGACACATGGTTGCACATTTTAACAAAAACAAATTTTTATATGGTAGATAAGGGATAAAACTTCGTTCTATTAGTGCCATTTTTTCTGTTTTGTACCGAAGTTTTATTTGATAAAATAGAGAAAACTACAAAAATTCACATTTTTTTACCTCTAATTTTCTCGAAATCAGAAAGTTTTTTCTAAAAAATAACACTACCCCGACGTAGATTAAACTTTAAACTACATGATTCAAGTTTAAAATATCATTTTCTGCGAAATATAAAGAAAAATCTGTAGGTGCTTCTAAACGCCTGCAAGCGGTTGAAAGTAATTTCGACCGTTGAACGTGCTAAAAAAAACAAATTTTACTAATAGAACGAAGTTTTATCTCTTATCTACCATATAAAAATTTGTTTTTGTTAAAATGTGCAACCATGTGCCGATGAGGTGTATGAGTGTAAAATGCTTTAACGTGTACATTCTTCCTGTACAGAATGCTCTTAATCGACGATCGAAAATAAATCAATTATCAAATATTGATTAATCGATTATCGATAAAATTTCGATTAAAGGATTATTTTTCCCAGCTCTACTCTTGTGTTCGACCTATTCACACACAGATTCTTTCATGCGTCACTGTTTTATCAATGATTCATTGGTTATTTTTTTCATTGATAATGATTTACAAATTCTTTCTTTCCAAGACTCATTTTCATTATAGATTCAATTGATCGGCACTGGTATTTGACGGATAATTCTCACCATGATTCTTTTTCTCAGGATTCAAATGTCTAATAGAATCATCAAAGAATTCTTATGTGAAAATTTCCAATAATATTCTTCAGGATTTTTTTAGTCAATATCATCATTATTTATCGTGAAGGAAAACCTAAACATGTTGTTTTCTGCTCAGAAAGTTATGAAAAGTTTTGTAAACAAAGAAATGTTTGAGAAAATGGGTCAAATATTGACTTTATTTCATGAGGTTATTAAAAGCAATAAGATAAAACTTTTCCAATGTAACTTCGTAAAATTTGACGATTTATATAAGAACGAACTGCAGTTCCTTGGGGATGATACAATTTAAAGAATTGAAGAACTTGTTACCTGACAAAATAAATTCTTAGTTGACAATTTAAATTAATTTTTGTGATGCCAGCACACAAAAGTTAAAAATCTGACGTGGCCGTTACAATACCTCTCGCCTTGACATTGAAGTATTATTATTTAACCTCGGATTTAACCAAATATTAAGCTTTAATTTAAATAAAATACAACAACACCGTATAACATTTGATATAATAATATAAAATAATGAAAAATTATAGTTGTTTGTTAGTTGTTTGCTAGGTTTTTAAACTCACTCTCGAGAGCACAGATACAATTCAACAGTGGATACGGTTCTTGAGATTACCATCTAAAAGTAAAATCTCGCAACTGAGAGTAACTGTCGATAGTAACTCTGGAGAATTACTCTCAACTTCCTAATGAAATTATAAAGGTTATAAATTATATATTTCACAAATCTAATCAGCTCTTTGTTTAATAGATAATATTATTTTATAAATACCGTATTTACATAACATTATGTCCAATTAATATTACCTATACTATATCTAACATTTCAAAAACTGTACACCACATTCCACACATGCCCTACACCACAGAGAAACCTTCTTGCTATAGACATCTGTTTATCTGTCACATTGACAATTTTATTTTTGTTTTCAATTTTTTTTCTATTTTGTGATTCACAAATCGTGGTAGGTAAAATTATATATTTAAAAAATTAATATTTCTTTATTGGTAAAATATATAGCACAAAGTAAAGTGAAATATTGTACAATGTAATTTCTTCTTTCATGTGTTGTATGCCAAATGGTAACAATCGCATTATTTTATACGATTTTTGCAAAAATGTTTTTGTGCTTCAAGAAAAGTACCATTTTCGGTTGACAGATTTTTACCAAAATCTTTTCAGCTCTTCTTTAACATGTATAAATGTATAGTGCAAAATATTAGAATTTTCTGTTCAGTAGAATTTGAGATAATGAATCAGAACGAAAGAACATAGTAGGCGCACATACACACACACAGACACACACACAGACACACACACAGACACACACACAGACATCATCGTGAAAATAGTCAAAATAGATTCTAAAGGTGCTAAAACGTGCTTATTGACAAAAATCTCGACATCGAATTTTTTCACGATCCCTATACCTCTCTAGGCGAGAGGTAAAAACAACAATTAATTAGTTTCTTGGTGTTATCTTCTAATGATAAATTTCTTGTCATTGTAAGTTTGTTTATCTTGGCTTAAATGTAATTTTTAGTAAATACAAAACCATGTTCAGTATATGAAACTGGTTTTAAACATAGCCAAGGTTAATAAATTGGTATTAATATAAACTGCTGTTTATATTTACTTCAATTCTTATCAGAGTCCTCTTAAATTGCAAAAAGACATTTGTATTTATTTATTTATGGAATGGATAGCCGGTGTAATGTAACCAATTGTGGTTCTGACATTCAAGTTTAAATTTAGTCAGATACATAAATTTCAGTTTAACTGCACAGAAACCTTCCCTGTAATGTACCTACTCTCAACTAACAACCATAAGTACCCGTAAGTTTTAGGCTTGTAATTGACTCGCAATAAGGTTTTGTTCACGCACGCCCACGAAACTAAAAACGAAATAACGCACAATCACGCATGACATTTTGCGTTATAATTTTACAAAAATTATTATCTAGATGATATTTAAAAAATAGATAAAGATAATTTGTAATTTTATCTAGATAAGATAATAGATAAATAAGAAAAAATTTATCTAGATAAGTTACAACACTGCCACTATGTTACGACACTGATCTAAACTTCAAATTTGACAAAATACACTTCACAATAAACATGTTATTTGATTGCTGATTTTTACTTTCTTGGCCGGAGTAAAAAGGAAGTAGGTATTTTAATCGTGAAAAATTTCGGTTCTCAGATTTTGACAGAAATATCCGTTTTGACCTTTTCTGAATCCATTATGACTAGTTTCGTCGTGACGTCTGTACGTACGGACGTCCGGACGTACCTACGGCCGTATGTATGTCGCATAACTCAAATACGGTTAGACCTTCGACCATATATAGGAATAGACAGATAACACTCAATGCTGTAGTATACAATGTTGTGAAGGCAAGAAGTACGGAAAGGAGGTGAAGACACCCTAAAGTGTTGCACATTGCTCACTTCTGGTTTGTTGTAACAGATGATGGCCATTGCTGTGCTTGCAGTTTTTGCTTTGAATTTGTTAGTATTTTGAGTTCGTTTTTTAAAAGCGTATAGTGACTTGTGTCGTAGATTAAGCAGTGATTGTGTGATAAAGTAAAGTACATTAAAATGGTTCGCTATTGTGTTGCACCAAAATGTCATGAAAAATATGTGAATATATTCATTTTTCGAGTCATTTTTACATCTACAAAAATCCTTAACCACGCTTAGTTCATAGAACTATTTTCATGTTCGAATACTGTCATTGTGTCATTCTGTACAAAAATTTAATACCGTGTCAGACACAAATTTAAATTTTATCATAATATTTCGTATCAAAATTTAATATTAAATTTTGTACAAAACTTTGTATCGTGCCAGACGGGCTTTACGTACAAGAAGAAAAAACTAAATTGATTTTATAGATTGACAGAAATTTTGCAGAACTCATAATAATTGTTAATCAGGTAAGAAATGAATGTGTTACAAAAAAACAAGTAATTATTTATGTTACTATGATTTTAAATATATGTATAAATTGATTTTCTTTAAAATTATGTTTTATATTTTAACAATTTTTTCAAAAACAATGACTTAATAAGTAAGGAAACTTAAATTATTTTGAAAATGTTTAGTTTTTAAATACTTCTTATTGTATATTTTTATACTTTGTTAAATGTTGGTGATACTTATTATAATTTATAAATAATATTATATTATGTTGTCCGGTGTCCCCTAACGATTATGTCTTGATACGCCACTGTCATGCAACAGAGAATGAAAATAGGCTAACTGCAACACTTCAAGGGATCTGAAGGTCATACTCCTCTTCACACCGCTACGCTAGTTCTTTGCTTCACAACAAAGGCTTGCGTTATTTGTCTATTCCTATATATGGTCGAAGGGTTAGACGTAGAATGTAGAAATTTGGTATTTAGGACTGTTATAGCATCTAGTTGTGCACCTCATATTTATGGTTACCATCGTCCGTGTCAAAGGGGCACTATTTGGTATTTTTCGCATTATTCAAAAGCGGTATGTCGTAGAAAGTTGAAATTTTGTATTTGAAACTCATGTTGCAACTAGTTGATCACCTCATATTTTTGGTTGCGATCGTCCGTGCCAAAAGGGCACTTTACTCTAGGTATTTTTTGGTATTTTCCGCATAAATCAAATACGGTTATTATATTTTTATATTATTCTACATTTTAGTTATTAAGAAAAGTATGAACAGTGTAATAAACGTACAAGGAAGTCATGTGGTGTCCACATCAGATTTTTTCTTAAAAAAAGTAGTGTGTTTTATTTGGACGAATTAAAAGACCTCTTGCACTTAAACGAAAGACTGCAGAAATGAAATAACAGTGAGTTACTGCATCTTTTACTCATTTGGCTGAGTAGTTAAGCGTTGGAGGAACTTACATAACACCCTGTATATGTATGAAAAAAGGAATTTGTACCTATTTATAAATAAATAAATGGAAAACTAATATGTTCATTAAAATTTATTTATGAATAAAATCAGTAATGAGGTGAAAAACGGTAAATACCTAGTATATTTTTATTCTATCGGTAGAACAAATTTGAATAACATATGCATACGTGCTTTGATTGCAAATCCGTTTGCAATCGCAAAAATCTTTTAAAATAAATGACATGTCTTGAAATAAAATTTACATTTGAAATATTAAATTTGTTGCGGCTTGAAAATTTTTTTGTAGCGCGTAGAAAAACAGGTATACATTGAATACATTTTATCATAAATTTTAATCTGAATTAGAATTAGTAACGCATTCGAAATAAAAAATTACGATTATAATCGCGACGTTCATGGAACAAATGAATTATTTCGGTTGTCAAATGTATTAAGACTTCAATACAAATTCTTGGATCAAAAATAGTTATAATGTGTACCTAGGCACTTAAATCATTTTTTTTCTCACGAATGTGAAGTTTTATATAATTGCAAATCATATGAGTAGTAATAAAAAAATTGTAGGCAGAGTTTCATTGGAAATTTATTTTATAAAATACGTATACGAGTAGGTACCTGAAGATTGAAGATTACCATGAGTCTATAATTTTAATGAGAAATTGAATAATATAGGTGTATCTACTTACTGTAATATTTCGGATAAATACACTATAAAAATCGTATAATTTTAAAATATAGCTCACTTATTAGTAATAATCTAACATTTTGGTCCTTCGAGCCGGATAAAAATATCAAATTGATAATAAGTGGAGTGTATTTAGACATTTAGAGTATAAACGATTTATTATAGTTTATTTATTTGATATATACCATACTAGATGCTGATAATAATTAATTTTGAATTTTTCTCATAAAAACTAAAACATTCATCTATTTCAATGATTTTAAAATGATAATTTTACCACTTACTATAAATACCTACATTAATTATACATAATAATTTTTTTACTTCAGGAGTTACTTGCAAGATTTTTAAGGAAGCGGAAAAACTTGGGACACGTATTTTTATATTCACAAAATTTTTACAAACAAGCCTAAAAAATAATAAAAATTAAATGTAAATATGTGACGTATTATAACGCCGAAACAATGAATGGCAGTAAATATATAGCAACGACTCAACTAGTGAACTCCTCATAACAAGGGCTTATACGGGAAGCTAAAACGACCAACCACAAGTTACATTCTTAATATGCTTCCCTCCACCTGTTGAAGATAATGACGTGTCACAGAAAATTTTCTTTCTCCATTTACTAAAAAAAATTATATTTTTGCATTATGTTTCGACTTAAAATTAGGTACACAGAAATAGAAATCTCATTTACAATATCGTGCAGGTAGCCCATTAATACACATAAAATCTAAACACTTTATAAGGTTGAAAAAATACTCGAAATATCAGTCATACAACATAATTCTTCTTCTTACATAACTGACGTTTCGGTTTACACTTAAACCTTCTGCAGGGTCTACAAGCATTTATTAATCATTACAAAAAACAATCATAAAAAATATTTTAGTATGACCTTACAAAAATTCATGTATTAGGGGATTTTATCACAGTAAAAAAAGTATTTAACAAATTACTCCCAACCTATTAATCCTATAAATAAAAAAATACCGTATAAAGACAAAGGCAGTAAAAAACTAGCTACAATGTCGAATTTTAAAAATTGTTATTATTATTATTTAAAAACAATTAAATAATAATAATTTTGGAAAAACTCTTCGTAACTTTAAATGTTTGTATCACATTATTATATAAAATTTTCAAATAGTAGTCGAGTAATTTGTTAAATAAATTTTAAAATTGCACGCGCGCTAGACAATCAAATTGAATATTTTCTAAACAAGTTTGGAGCGAAACATAGCAATGTGCTTATAAAATATAGACTGTCAGCGATAAAACCCCCTTAAGAGGAATCCCCACTAGTTTTGAAGATCCATTTAACGAATGAAGCGATGCCGTCACAAACCATTGTTACCCATTGTGACGACATCGGTTGATTCGATGATTTAGCCACTTTCTACTACAAAAGGGATTTCGTTGGGCACATGAAATTACCACTAATTTTAAATATTTTTAAACAATTTTTTTTAATTGAAAGATTAAAGTCTAGGCTATGTCCGCTTAGTGTCACTTTTTTAATTTGTACTTTAGTTGTTTAATATTTTATCTTCAAAGTTCTAAAAATTTTACTAACTTTGGAGCTTAAAAAATACATATAAAAATTTAAATTAAAAAAAAATGGCACTAGACAGATCTAGATACATCTTTTATCTTTAAATTAAAAAAAGAGCAAACAAATCGAATCAAAATTAAAGTCAATTTCATGTGCCCAACGAGAGCATATTTTTGCTTAATTTTGTAGGGGTGGGAATTCCTCTTAAATACGAATTTATAAGCTCACGAAAAACAAAACAATTTTAATGATTCATTTAAGAATAAAGAAAATTCTTATTCAATTATAAAAACAATCTCTTTCATGTTTCAGAGTAAGCAATTATGTCATTTGTGACTTAACGTAACACTTAGCATTTCCCACCATTGTTCTCGCATTACGAATTTCGTTAGCGTTTGCAGAATGGACATATGTTCAAAATAATTTTGGCAAGCGATCAAGCGCTGATAAATTCACGATAACCATTTACGTGACATTATTTTGGTGTCACGAATGTTTGAATCCGTTAAAAAGAAGAAAAATTATACCTTTATAGGATCTTGAGATCTTCGTACTTAACTTGAATAAATATGGTAGTTAATGAGGTGGTTAATTTTAGATCTCTTTTTGTGAAGAGGTTTTTCGAGTTGCGGTTTTTCCACAAATGGTTGAGAATACTAAGTTATGGTTATCTTGGCTTAAATACGTAGGCACGCAAAACCGCAAACCTGTAATTTGTGTTTATTTTTTCTGTAGTTATTTGAAGAGATTATAATATTTGCTGAATACATTAAAATAGTTAAATCAACGAGATATAGCAAAAAAATGATACAGGAAGACTGCGTTCAGTAAACTCGCTAACAGCTAATAAATTAAGTTATAAAAAATTGTTAAAGATCTAAACTTGGTGTGAAATTAAAAGCAAAATAGGAAATTATGCATTATTTCGTCTTTGATTATACTAGAATAACTTTACATACATATATGCTGTAGGTAGAATGTATAAATTAGGTTTTTTAAAAAACTTAGGCATATAGGCATATACCGGGTGTAGAATTTTTTTCTGACCTATAGGAAATACAATACTTACAATACAATGTTAAAATTTTAATTTCGCTTTAAGTTTCTAACTATTGATTTTAGAGTAAAAGTGTAAATACTAAATATGTTCAGAATAAAAAACTGCATCGAATAATTTTTTGTTCAAATCAATTTCTTTCACGAAATAAACATGAAATAAAAATTAACAATTTAGGCTAGTTTCAGACAGCCATGTAAAATATTTATTCCGTTACTCTGACAGTTGACTGATTTGAAGTTGTTCGAAAGTTGTTGTTCTAATTGATTTATTAGACCATAAGAAGGATTCACTAATCAAAAAATAAATTAATAATTATTTTATTTTCCTTCGTTTCTTCCTAAGGCACATTTTATCGTAATTAATTTTTTTTATTTGACTAATTCATTTTATTTTTCATGGCACTTTATGTAAACAGCTCAAATATATCAAATTTAATTTACGTTTATTTCGTGAAAGGAACGTTTTATATCAGTAAATAAGGGCTCGTTGGATGCAGTTTTTTAATTTGAACATTTTATTTACAGTTTGGCTCAAAAAGCAATAGGAAAAAATTGGAGCGAAATTAAAATTTTAACGTTGTATTTGCTACAGGTCAGAAAAAAATTCTACACCCGGTATAAGTTATTTCATTCAAGAAGGTTATTGGGTTCTTTATTTAGTTCAATTTAATCAACCAAATGTGAGTAGGTATGTGGGACTCACGAAAGCTATTGGGCTATTTATTTAGTTCAGTTCAATCAATTTGTACCAAAACCGAGTATTCAAAATTCAAGAAGGGTATTGGGATTTTTTAAAATTCAGTCCGATCAAACCGAGTCTGTGGGATTCAAGAAGGGTATTGGGTTGTTCATTTAGTTCAGTTCAGAGCTCGGCATATATGCAGTTATTTAGAAAACGACTAGGCGTTTCATAAAACGACTAAGACGTTTTATAAAACGATTTATTTTATATAAATTTTGTTTTTAATTTAAAGGCAGTTTTCCCAAGAAGCACATTTTTGAATCAACAGGATTGTTGATTGTATAATGGATATCTGATTAACTATGAATAAAATAAAATTGTGCAATTTTAAGAATACAAAATTTACTAAATTCAATTTGAAAACAGTGACCCAAAACTGTTTGGAAAAAAAACCTGGAAATTAAAATAACGAATTTTGATTTTTTTTCTCAGTTATATGATAAGTGAGTTAAACACTATTATGCTAGTTAAATATATGCACGAAGTTGTAAATCATCCTGTCTACGGAAAAAATATTTCATCGTGTGTGCGGTTACCAGCCGTAAATTCATGGGTACTTCAGTTAACTAGATTCGAACCTGAGTTTTCAGAACCACAGTCGGTGACATAACAATCTAAAATTAAATCATATTATTACAACATTGTTTTTATAGTGTAGAATAATATTTGGATACATCTCCAGTAATGTGATTAATTTTAATTATATTATTTTCTATTCTTTTGACGATCCATAATTATATTAATGTATGAAACATGGTTAATAAAATTATTATTATTATTAACACATTCTGCTATCTTCCCATGCACTCATATTTTACTCCCTTCAACTGGCTACATGAGTGATTATTTTTAAGAAAATATTTTTAAAGAAGACATCAATACCTGTTACATGTTTTGATGTCTAAGACATGATGTCTAAGACATCAAAACGTGGAACAGGTATTGTTATGTGGACAACATTGTTATTAACAAGCCCAATAATGACGTCGGAGAAAAATTTCCTTCTTAATTTACTTAAGGGTGCGTGCGAATGGCTTGAAGTATGAATTTCTCGTATCAATCAAATACGCTGTCTATCGGGCACATGAGTTTTTCTGCTTTCAACATTTTTCATCTGAAAGTGGTATCAATATTTAGTCAGTTTTCAGTAAAAAGAGATTAAAAGTCTTTCAATTTCAGAACTTACGTCAAAACTTTTAATATCAGTTTAAAAAAAACATAATAATTTAAAAATATATTTTATAAAGTAGGACATTACATAATTTTTATTACTAAAATGTTCATATTAATTCAGAAAAACACCCCTGTTTTATAAGAAAAAAACATATAATGGTTCTATTTACACTAATTGTTCTTTAATATTAGATTTTGCAACTCGATTTTATATTTTTTTATACCCTAATATAAACATTAATTGTCATTTTTACCAAATATTACATTATTTGGTAAAGCCGTTTTTCAGAAAAGTGCTCCTTAAATCGTTCTATTTTTGGAATGTTTTGCAACAATTTTTTGCCCTTAAAACATGTTTATATTCAAATAAAATTGATATTTTATAGATAGTGATGATAGAAGTTTCATTTTCAGTACCTACCATGCAAGTAGCCTATTGCCAACATTCTCGACTTGTATTTGACTAAATATAGTTTATAAAATTTTCTATACTATACTATAATACTTATAAGAAGAAATAATAAAATGAAAATTATTTAATTCTATTATAGTAACAGGTGTAAGTATACAGACGCTTTCAGTAAATTGTGTGAAATTTATAAAATATGTTGGGTGAGCTAAATAAGCGCATTTGACCTTTATCAGTTTTCGCTTATCACATTGGAACAGCGCATAAAACAACATTGGAAAAGCGCATAAATTGTAGTTGCATAAGCGCAGAAGTGCACATTTGAAAAGCACAATGGTTTTAGGGATTGTACGACAGTTTTTCATCATACTCAAAGAGTATTTTTAACAAGATTTTTTGAATTTTTTAAAACTAGAAAATATTGTTGCCTAACATTTTTCTTAACTTAACCCCATCATACTCGAAGAGTATTTTTAACAAGATTTTTTGAATTTTTTAAAACTAGAAAATATTCTTGCCTAACATTTTTCTGAACTTAACCCCATCATACTCGAAGACGATCTGGACTAACTTGTTATGGTCAGAAATCTCATTTTCGAAAAATGCGCTTATTGAACGTTACGATCTGCGCTTATTGTACAAAAATTTACTGATTATATTTCTGCGCTTTTCATACGTTTTGATGACCAGAAATGCGCTTTTACAACTCTCCGGAACTAATAAAATGAAAATTAATTAATTCTATTATAGTAACAGGTGTAAGTATAAAAACGCTTTCAGTAAACTGTGTGAAATTTACAAAATATTTTCAGGTCTGAAATTAATCGATGTTTGGCATCTACTTTATCATTAATTATTTGATGAGCACAAATTACAACTTGAGTCGTTATCAAGCCATAGCATACTTTGTTAATTTCACTTTTAGAAGTTTAAATAACTTTGAAACAACTTTGTGAGTAAGTTCTGAACTTTTATTTCCTTGTGGTTGGGTACGTACAGCGCAATGTTGCGAGGTAAATTTGTAAGAATTAAAAAATACAAACAATAAAGAGAATATAGGTACTATCTGTCTATATTATCTACAATTGTATTTTTATTTTCAAATAATAATCTGATAAATTGAAATTATGCATTTATATTTATCCGTGATTTTATTAAAACGGATATAAATACTTTCATAATTATTATTCAACACATTAGTATGAATAAATTTAAATTTTATAATTAGAATATTCAGCCAATTAATATGTCAAATAATTAAATTAGTGTTATAGATTTATTTTCCTGATACAGTTTCATAAATATTCATAATAACCTAATTAATGCTAAAATAGTATCATTTTTATGTACTTAATGACACATAAAAAGCAATAAAAAATTTAAGTAGGAGGACAATAAAAAAATAATTGTATCATCGATCGATGATAAATTTCAAGTTCAGGAGAGTGTGACGTCATCAAGGGTCATTGTCACTTCTTCCGGTTGTTGTTTTGTGAGACAGAATTAATTGCTGAAACCCACAATACATCAAACTTTAAATTTTTTGTAGATTTATAATCCTTTAATATTGTAAATGTAAATGTATAATATTAGCTTTTGGTATCTATATACAACAACACAACCCTTTAAAAGCAAATTTACATATTATATGTACCAGCACGGTAACATTTTAATTTTATTTATATTTATATTTTTTGATAATGTTGATTCACGTTTGATATTTTTGTTGTGTTATGTTAGCTACCGTAGTTGTTTATAATATTATTGATAAATAAATAGTTTTCTGTGTCACTTCAAAAGCAGTCGCATTTAATTTAATCTCGTTTAATACAAAAATGTTACAATGAATAAATGTGTTACATATTGTATTATACTTATTCTGTGTTCTGTTAAGTTGAAGTAGACATTTCTATTTTATGAATCCTAACATAGAAATGCTATAGTTAAACTTTACAGAATACAGAATAAGTATCCAGTTACATCCATTATAAATTAGTACCTATTCATTATTTTACAATGTAAAAATTTACTTCTTTCATGTAACTTATTGTTCTTATCTTAAAGAAAAAATTTTACGCATTTTTCTGGATTATTTCACAGATCCATTGATTAGCAATTTAGAACCCTCAGCATAATTTTGACTGAAAGTGGAAATTGTGCAAGGTTCAGATTTACGACCACTTCAATAGAGAAGTGAAAATACGACGAAGTGTTTATTATTGGAAAATTAGTTAATAGTTATAATGTTTGTTTGAGTTAAAGTGCTATGCAAGTAGTTTAGAAGTAGCTCTGTGTTGACTGTACAATTTGGCAGTAAATGTTTCACTTTGCAAATATTTCTTATAACCATTAATTTAAATTAATATCTGTTTGTAGATTAATCTCATTAATTTTTTCTCAAAAAAAATGTTAATATACAATTTATAAACTATAATTTAACTAATTTCCTATAAGTCGGACAACTGGACAAGTAGGTAGTTCTTAGACTGGGTTTCTTTCAAGAAACTTTTTAGTAAAAACTTTTCTCGTGTGAATTGAGCATAAAATAATTTAGTTTTCTGATTGATGCAAAAAGTTGCATGTTACATCAATTTAAAATTGCTTTATCATTCATAAAAATGAAGTTAGTTCTTGTCCTGTTCACACATGACATGGATTCTTTCATGCTTCTGAATCCTGAGAAAAAGAATCCTGCTAAGAATCGCTTGTCAAATTGCAGCACCGCCAAACTGAATCTTTAAAAACTTACCGGAGAGCTTCAAATACGTCGATTTTCACCGGAAATTTGTGACGATGTTATGATCTCCAAATAATTGAAATTTTTAAAATTAATTTAACATCAAAATATTGACCTTTGTAATAAAGTCAATAAAAATGTTATTATCTTGAGTATTATTGACGTTATTAAAAATATTTTGATGTTAGCAATTAATTACAAAATTTAATTAAAGAGATCATACCACCGTCAGATATTTCCAGTGAAAATCGACGTATTTGGAGTTCTCCGGTAAGCCCGTAATGACTCTTGGAATTTGTTTTTTAATAATTCATTGATGATTACACAAACGACAAAACAGTGTTTTTCATGATTCGTATACATAAAAAAATCCATGTGTTAACAGGGCCTTACATACAGGGTGTTTCTATACCTCTGCACGCAGCTTTAATAGGTTATATAATTTGATATACTGATTACAGAAAAGAAAGATTTTTTCAAAATTTGCAAAAATAAGAATAGTGAAAATTTTGGTGCCACTGGTTTGCAAGTCAATTTAACTGTTTATTTATTAATTATTATATAAAAAGTGACTATTTGTAGATAGTCTGATACTATTTATAATTTTATTTTATAAATAATATAATACAGTTAAATGGACGTTCAAACCAATGGAACTAATAATTTCACTACCCTTATTTTTGCGAATTTAAAAAAAAATCTTTCTTTTCTGTAATCAGTAGGTATCTCAAATTATATAACCCATTAAAGTTGCGTACAGAGGTATAGAAACACCCTATTTTGTACCTTTTATCCAAACTTTCAATTTATTTTTTTTTATATGTAAAATTTATAATCGCTCAAATTTGATACCACCTACAGTAGTTTTTACATTTATTTTAAAAGTAGGTAGGCATACAAGTCGTATTCTAGAAGTTATACGTTGTTTTGTTTATTTTATATGATATTCTTGTGTATTCATTGTAGTATTTTTCTGATTTATAAAAATAAATTAATAGTAATAATAAATAAAAAAAATAATGTTGCATATCTGCATATGCATGCATATATTTGTAAAATATTGCATATTTGTTTAATTTTGTGCATATATTGAGCATATTTTGGCCTTATTTAAATGCATATTTTGATCATATTTGTCAGCATATAATCCGCACTCTACACATCACATATTATTCAGTTCTCATTATTTATTTTTGGGCTTGTTGATAAAATTTTTGTGAAAATAAAAAATACGGGTCCCAAGTTTTTATCTCTTCTTCAAAAATTTTCTATAAAAAAACCATGCAGTAGCCCATTGGTGGCAAAACGTTGACAATTTTCCCGCAATTAATAAAATAATTTTGACTTGACTTGAGAGTCAAGTACACAGTATTTTCTACCCCATACTTCCTCAACCTATCACCTCACCATCTTCACCTCTCTCATGAGCTACTCATCCCACTCGAGCTCTCGCCATCCTCGTCTGGCTCGCGCGGGCCGCGCTGAGGACATCTCTGTCTGCGGAACACCTCATGATGAGTATATAACGCCACAGCAGAAGATGCTCGGCAGTGAAGCGATTGAAGTTCGTATTGTGAAGTATGGTGTAACTGGTGCGCTCTACACGTATACCGGGTACCATGTGGAACAGTGCGGGGTGTTTGGTGAGTGGCTTATCTTATAGTGGGGCTGGGGAGGTTATGTTAGGATTTGGGGATTAATTTCGCTCGCATTTTGGGTTTGCGTATTTTTGTTTTCTGGCTGATGGCAAGCCGTATTTTTATTTGTCAAGATTATGAACTAAAATACGCTTCAAAATATAATATTAAGAGAATCCGTCTTTATTAATTTATAGCAAAATTTGCAAAGTATTTTACTAGCGGCTGTAAAGAAAATTGTCAAATTGTAATGAAATTGATTGAATTGAATAATAATTTGTTTCACAACTCTCAAAAAAACGTTAACATTTTTAAATCGTTTTTGTTATGTTACCTTGACATTCAAATCCATGAACATTTTTTGTTGTTATTGAAAATGAATTTAACAATTATAATTTAGAATAAAATTACAGTTGTAGAAAAAAATGTTGGTTGTATTTCGAGGGCGAAATGTTTTAGTGCGCTCGAATAACTTATTTAACTCGGCAAGCCTCGTCAAATAAGTTATATTCTCACGAACAAAAACATCAACTTCGAGCACTTAAGGCGCTACACTTGTAAATCCAGAAGATTAATCATTTGAACGATTCTGGCTGTATTATAAAAAATTTCAAATTGATATTTAACATGAAGAATCATGACTCATTAGTGAATCAATAAATGCAAATTGTAAATTGTTGTGACATCAATTAGAAAAACTTGGAGCTAATTTTTGTCATTTAATAAATCATATTATACGTTGATTAATGCACAAAAATAAAAAATTTCTTTTGAAATCGATAATATACATTAGTCGGAAGACGGGTATAGAGAGTTTTTTTTAACAGTTAACCCATTGACTGTAATAATTTATGTAAAACTCGCATTTTTAGTAATTTTTAGAAATTATTTAACAAAATACGGCAACGTTTTTTGTAAATTTCATTCCATAGCCATGTAAGCACAACCTATAAGTACATCATTGTAAAATATGAGGTCATCGATTTCAAAACCAAAATCACAAAATGATTTATTGTAACATGCCTTTTTGCTTTGCATTTGATATCAAGAGATGGGCCTTAATTAGATTCCCTGCTAGTTTCTGGTTTAGAAACAAGTTTACATTTTTTAAATGTTCTCTGCTTAATTTGAGTTGACGCCAAAAACCGTGCTTAACCCATCTCCAAGATTTTATAGTTTTTAAGATCCCAATAGTGATATAGATGAAATCTGGACACACTGTATATGTTCTAAAAATTTATATATTTAAAAATTGTCGTATTAATATATTTTAATTTAAAGACGACAATACAAAAATTTAAAAAAGTACTTGGAGCAACAGAAAACTGAATAAATTTTAGTTCTAGAAAAATTCTGTAAGCTTAACATTCAAGGACTAATTTATGAAAAATTGAACCACCCATCTATTTTCTTACATTAGTATTAAAAAAATCTGACGTGGACACCACATGACTTCCTTGTACGCCTTGTGTGTTCATACTTTTCTTAATAACTAAAATGTAAAATAATATTAAAAATTCTTTTAAATTATTATACTAGTATACTCACAAATATATTTTAGTCATTTTATTTAAACTGCAGAAGAAGATATAAAGCATATTTTACTATTGTCACTGTCATGTCATAATCATTTAAATTTTACGTAGTAACAAATGTTAATCGATCATGGACTACAAGATACCGAAATACTATAAATTATAAATATATACTTTAATTATTTTTAAATGATAGCAGATACAAAAATATTTATAAAATACCGATTGTAGGTAATAATCATATAATCTTTCATTTAAAATAAAAAAAATTGTCTAAAATTAAATATTTATCGAAATATTTTTAAAAAGTACTACTTCCGGTTTGTAGACTGAAACCAAAAATAGGAGGTGCACAACTAGATGCTATAACAGTCCTAATTAAATACAAAATTTCAACTTTCTACGTCTAACCGTATTTGAGTTATGCGACACACATACGTCCGTCCGTACGTACGTACGTACAGACGTCACGTCGAAACTAGTCATAATGGATTCAGAAAAGGTCAAAACGGATATTTCCGTCAAAATCTGAGAACCGAAATTTTTCGCGATTACAATACTTCCTTACTTCGTACAAGGAAGTAAAAAACGCGTTATCAAGATAAACAAACAGATGGTTAAGGATAACTAGCATTGTATAATTTATCCTAAATAATTTTCCCATACTACCTATACTTAAAATTCGCGAACAGCATAGTTATATGCAAATAAAAACACTGGTATAAATTCAAATTTGCTTAAATAACTAAAATAAATAAACAATAACCCGTTAAAAAACTAATAAAGTCATTATTTCATCAAGTACAAAATTACCCACTTAGTACAACAAGTACTGTTCATAGTCACAGGCAATTTTAACCTGGAGATATCAACGCTCGGTCAGAACACTTGACACCTTGAGCGCAAAAATCAGAATGTAATAATATGAAAATAATTATACTTATTCTAAATAGATGCTTTGTATTCAACTTATTATTAGATTAAATTGCACTAAATTGTTTCCTAGTTATAAGTATACTTGTTTATGATAACAAATTACTATTATTATACTTAGGAATAATTGTAAAAAACAAGAAAAAAAACACTACTCGTAAAAGATTGTGGTTTATATTGTAAGACTTTTGACCTTTTTCATTCTGTAACTACAGGCGTTTATATTTTATAAAATATAGGCTGATTCACAACTATATACTACATAACTTACTGATTACGGAACTGAAAGAAAGAAAGTTCGCAATTTTAGTTTCCAGATTTTTTTAATTAAACAGTTTTGGGTTACTATTTCCATATGAAATTTAATAAATGTATTATATTCATCAAAATATTATTTTATTCCATTCATAATCAGTCAGGTATACATTATGCAATCAATGAACCAGTGGTTTCAAAAATGTACCTCTTGCGGAAATTGGCCTTAAAAACATTTAAAAAAAATCATTTTGTTCTATGATCAGTAGGTAGTTAAGTACTATGCCATTAAAATATATGCATAAAATTGTTAATAACGATATATAAATAGAGCTATAGGTATAGGTACCAATTTAAATTTTTGTCCCATGTTTTGATATTTTGAACGAAATAAAATTACCTATACAGGTTTGCCCAAAAACCCCGGAGCTATAAGTTTTGAAGGAGTGAAGAAAAAAATTTGAAAATTTGGGGTTCACTAAAGAGTCACGAAAACTAAATTCTTAGATAGTTTAGAACTTACTGCAAGGTGGAGTTTTTTTAGGGGATAGCCATCCCAGCATTTTTAAATAGCAACCCCTGTCGAGTTTCTCCTTATTTTAAAGGTAATGAACAAATAAACACATCCCCATAAACCAAAACCCGATATCCTAATTCTTTCAAGAATATAATTTTAATGAAAAAAGAAAATATTCGGGAATGCAGTCATGAACAATTTTTTTATTACTAAAAGATCGACGTTTCGACACAGCCTTGTGTCTTCATCAGGGTAAATTAGTAGTTAGATTTAGCCTGATGAAAACACAAGGATGTGTCGAAATGTCGGTCTTTTAGTAATAAAAAATTGTTCATGACTGCATTCCCGAATATTTTCTTCCTTCATTAAACCAGCCAGTCGACTATTTCAATACTCTTTCATTTTAATGTTTTTTGTACGTTTATTACGATTTTTATAACAAATGTTCAAATTGTCCTTCCGTCTCGCAATGACCCAAACGCTTTAGTGATCCCCAAATTTTTTTTCTTTACTCGTTCAAAACTTATGGCTACATCCCGGGACTTTTGGGAAACTGTGTATATGGTAACCTATTTGTAGATAATAAACGTAAAGATATGTTTATTTATAGAATACCTTGTGTCTTTGACCTAGAACTAGTTATGTATTCCAGTTTCACTGCCAATGAGACGACCGATAAAAACGTAATTGCTCTATAATTTGTTTCCTAATCATTTAAATTCATTCAACAATTTCTCTTTCTATAATTATATAACAGTTATAAACTTGTAAACATCAAGATTTTCTCCAATATTCTTGGTTATAAAACAATAAGTCAAATTTTATAGGCTTTTAAATTTTTCATACCAGGATCACAATGTTTTGCGCATTACTAAATAAATATATCGTCACACTTATTTATTCTCCTGATATTATGTATTTTATTGCTTGCTGCTGTAATTTTGTAATAAAACATTAATTATACAATTTATTGCAAAGATCGTACAATATTATGATATTATATAATAATCTACTAAAATTTTAATGGCTCTTCTTGCGAATCGATAATTGTAATTGTCCGACTAATGCCTCTTGTATTTGAAGGACTAGTTTTTGCAAAGTGCAATAAATGTTAATCGAATTTTAATTTCTGCTTTGTGTAGGAGTAATTTTTGCACAGTTTTTAATTCTTTTTTCTCACTTATGCTTCTATAATTTAATTTTGTTTACTACTATTGTTTTTATGATTCATATAAAAATTGCTGAGAGAAATTTGAATTAATTATGTCGTAATTATGTGGAATGTTATGAAAAAATGAACATAATAAAAATGGAAATTCCAGACATATTATAGAAGGCTGTTGTTTACAGTTCTTTTCAAAATGATGTAATTTATTTATATTTTATTACTGTTACAATTTGTCACACATCTGTGTAGTGTTTAACTGAGTTTTATCTTGTAATTTAAAATTACGAAAATAAGTTGATTTCAAGAGAAGTATTTTATTGATGATTTTATTTTAATTTCGAAAATCATTATGTTATTTTCTGGAATTTATATAAAGCCGCAACCACAGCCCGAAATTTAGTGAAATTAGACAAAATTTGTATAGTCTGACATATTTTATGGCAATGTGTACTTGCGTTCACAACTCCAAATGTCTGTGATGTGAATGCAAGTACACATTGCTATATAATAGACTTGGATAAATTTCGTCAAATTTCACCAAATTTCGGGCTGTGAATGCAGCTTTATGTAAAAAAAAACTAGACCAACAAAATTTTAGCTGGCTTAAATTTTTAAATTTTATTTTAATTCTACAATGCAACCATTACGAATAAAAATTATAACAAAATGAAAAAATCTGATGTGGCCTGCATACAGACCTTTTCCGTCTTGTTACTCGCAATACAGGATGATTCACAACTGCATATATTATATATTTAAATGGCATAGTACTTATCTTACTGAACATGGAACGAAAATAATTATTTAAAAAATCTGCTGTGGCCACCACACGACCTCTCGCCTAATTCTGCTTATTCTACTAATATAATAAATAGTTTTACTTACATTTTAATAGTTTCATCTTCATGTAATATGTAAACGATAATGTAAACCAATATGCAAGCAAAAGATGTCAACTGTACTGTCACTGTCATAATAATTCAAATTTTATGTAGAAACAAATTTCATATCATGGACAACAAGATAGAATATTAATTGTACTTTATTTTATTGTTAAATACTTCCAGATTCAGCAATTTGTATTTATAATTAACTGTACACATAGATAATCACAATTTCTTTTATTTTTAATTGCAAAAATTGTCATAAATAAATAATGTACCAATATATTTAAGGAAAACTTTTCCAAACTTCTAAAAGTACTACTTCCGGTTTGCAGATTTCTACCAAAATGTTATCCGGTGTTAAGATACTTATCAAAACCTTAAATAAGAAATTTGGTTATAAACGGTTTGATACTTTTTAAGTTATCGTGGACGAAAAATCCTCGGTTCATACAAACACACAAACACACGAACACACAAACACACAAACACACAAACACACAAACACACAAACACACACACACACAGACATCATCGTGAAAATAGTAAATTCGTATTCTAGAGACCCTGAAACGTGCTTATCCACCAAAAACTCATACTCGAAAATTTTGACCCATTACAATACCTCTCTTATAGAATATGAGGCGAGAGGTAAAATGAGTTAATTTAAGGGCAGTTGAACATTATTGAACCACTGGATTGTAGATTGTATAATTGATATCTGACTAACAACAAAGGGAATAAAATCAAATTTAAATTAATGGCAAGAATAATAGTAGAAAAATAAGAAATTCCATAAAAACAGTAACCAAATCTGTTTGATTTTAAAAACCTTGAAACTTAAACTGCGAATTTTGAAAAAATTGTTTCAGTTCCGTAAGAAGTAGAGCAATATATGCCATTGAAATATATGCATATAGTTGTGAATCATCCTGTACTTATAATACTTATATCATACTTTTCGTCCTGGTAACAATAACATTTTTTTTAAATCACCTAGATACTATTTCTTCAATTATTTTCGAATTTATTAATTTTTTTCTAAATAGTCCATTTCACACAATATTTTACCAAATTTCTACCTTCAAGATAAATGCAGCGAAAAATCACCATTTATTTAAATTTTATATTCAAATTATTTAATTAATGGACATAAAAATATAAAAAAAACATATACGATATACAGGTGTTAAGTTAATAAAGTATCTATTATTTTTAATGAGTTAAAAGCAAAATGCAATTTAAAAAAAAATTGTATATGATAAATTGAAGAAAACGACACCTATCCATCACATCAAAAATGACATCATACTTGAGACGAGAATTAGAAAAATTGTCAAACATCTAACTATGTGTCTAAACATCACATGTACTCGGCAAATTCAAAGTTGCTAATTTATTTACACCGTAAAGTACCGTTTACACACAAAACATTTATATAATAAACACCATGTCTTAAGTAATTAGATTCCTGCTAATAAATTTGTACAAACTTAAATCCGCTACTCGCTGTTTGCAGTTGTAGACGAAGCATTATACTTTGGTTTTCTAATTATGAACATTGCGTCATTCTAATGCTCTTTGAATACAAATCTTGTATGTCAAATACCTTAACATTTACCTCTTAACCGTTAAAGGAAAACAGAAAAATCAAAAAGTGTGTCCTTTATAGGTAAAATCGGGACGAAGACAATTTCTATTATGAATATTAATCGAGATATTAATTTATAACCTAATTGAGTCGTTGACATTATTAGTTATGACGATAAGGTTGAATATTTTCATCAAGATAGGAGTGTAAAGTATTTAACACTTTTTATAAAGACAATACAGGTGTGCTCGTTGCGAACAAAAATTCAGATCCTTGTTCTGTTTTTCCACTAGGATAATGTTTATATCGGAATGTAAAAATTTATAACTTTACTAACATTTTAATCATATATCTGGTCCTTTCGGACAAATTGTGAAAAAAATTCTGGAAAAGTAAAGAAGCTAAATAATTATAGTTATTCAGGGACTCGAACCGCCCATATCTTTTAAGGTTCGGTTTGCGGTTCAATAATAACTTCATATATGGTTCCGTTTTGTTCCAGTTTCCATATTTTTCTACAAATAAACCAGAAACCGGTTTTCAAAAAAGCGGTGTCTGGTTCTGGTTCCGGTTCAATGATTATTTGAATCAAGACCAAAATGTGAAAAACATCGTATGATCAAACAATATTGAAAGCAATTAGACAGAAAAGTCAGTTATCCTAAAAATTAATTGGATTTCAATTACAAATTATAGGTTTAATAAATACATTTCTATACCTGATCCCTGAATTTTTAAATAAATTAATGATTAAAATATTCCGTATGAGTGTACGTTTAAATTTATATGAAATTTTAGGAAAATCTGTCATTTAAGAAATAAATTTAAATATCTATACCTGACCCCTGAATCTTTAAACAAATTATAGCCTAAAATATTCTGTATGAGTGTACATTTTATTGTAATTAATATGAAAATATCGCAGCAATTATTTATCAACAAATTAATTAATCACATATGAGAATCTTAGGAAAATCTGTCATTTAAGAAATAAATTTAAATTTCTATACCTGAGCCCCGAAATGTTTAAATAAATTAATTTACGTCATTTAAACAAATGTTTTAATCGGTTCAGGTTTATTTCCGGAGTAGGTAACTAAAATAGATGTGGTTCGCTCTGGTTTGGTTCTTGTTCCGGTTCGGTTCGAGTTCATGGTTATACTTATAGTGCATTTTTTTATCAATCTATTTCTATAATATCAAAAATAAAATAGTAAGATTTGCATAATTTCATTTCTTTACCACATTATCGTTAGGTACCTATTTATTATAGTACAATATTTTAAGAACCCCTTAAAGAGCCTTGAGGGGAAGTTACATATATTTAAGTGCTTTTGTTAATTAATATTAACTTTAAATGCTCTGAAACCTTGTTTAATCTTTCTAAGTACATGGAAATTTCATTAAAATTAATAGTCCTACCTTTATTGCACAGTCGCCTTTTCATCTGTCTCCTAATATCTGAAACAAAAATTAAAACAGTTTTTATAAGAAATTAATTAATTAAATCTTGTTCTAAACTTAGCAAATATATTCACATATCTCACTTTAATCACGCAGTTACCTATAGTTATACTCATAAAACAAACGTAACCTCTTTGTGGTTAAATGTGCCATTGATATATTAACTAATTATCACGGAAAAGCTAACATTTGTTCCGTTGGATGTAGCTCCATTTAGATTTAAACCTGTTTACATTACAATGTCTTTTATGTAATGCAATGAATTTTAATTATAAATATTAATAATAACAATACATCGTCGATGTAGCACAGGGGCTTAGAGTATTTTTATTTCTGGATACAAACATACATTGTGGGATCGAATCTGTGAATATTTTAAGTTGAGAAATAATTAACTTGGTAAGCACAAAGCTTCGGGCTGTGATTATAACAAAGAGCTTGCACCAGGTTGGTAACACACATAAAAATAAAAATTTAAAAAAAGTGGTATAAGACTAAATAATTAATTGTGTATGGAAAGCACAAGCATTTAGTTTTAAGAAGCCCGTCTACCTCATAAAATCCAGCATAAAATATAATAACGTAGCGAGTGTTTTCTGGCCAGTATACAAGAATGGTAAAATTTCATTCCAACAAGGATTATATTATTTAAAGGATGAATTAACAGTTGTGCCTTTTTAAAATTAAAAAAAAAATCTGACGTGGCCATCACACAACCTTCCGCCATATCTAGACTTTAAACAGAAATGTATGCGTACAATCCAGTGCCCATTTAAAATATACAAATAAAAATCTAAAATATTCAAACACAGAAATTAATATCACCTGAATCAAAAGATTCATTCACACGAAAACTCTTTTGTGTGGAAGCAATCCTCCGTTTAGTTACTACATTAATTTAATAGCTTACTTATGACTTATATAGCGCTAGTATGCCAAATTGTCACCCATCTCATCTGTCAATATTTTTTATGCAGAAACAAAAATCAATCGAACATGGATTAAAAGATTTCAACGTTTTATTTGATAAATTTATTTTTTAAATTTTACTGCAGTTCTTAATGCTACCAGATAAAGACAATTTTTTTATAACGTAAATTGCAAATAACTTTTCCTCTTATTTTTATTACAAATAAATACTATATTTATCCAAATTTTTGACACTTAATCTTTTCAATCTTCAAAAAATATCACTTCCGGTGAAGATATTTGTACCAAAATCTAATGAGCTCTTCCTATTCGTATACAATTGTAAAATACCAAATATCAAAATTTTTGGATAATACGTATTTGAGTTATGCAACAGACGGCATCGGCCCGGACCACACACATACACACACACACACACACACACACACACACACACACACACACACACACACGCACACACACACACACATACATACAGACATCATCGAGAAACTATCAAAAATGAGTTGTAAGGACCCTAATTCGTGCTCATCCACTAAAAACTCACTACCCGATTTTTTGCATGATTCCAATACCTTCCTTTACAGGTAAGCGGAAGGTAAAAACATTGTACATGATTATAAAAATTCCGAAAAATTCATAAAAATTTGCAACTTTACAGGGATATACCTCATGATGGAAATTTATTTTTAAAATTTTAAAATGGCACATCGTAGCAATGCAATGTCATTTTGAAGTTGAAAAATACAGTAAAAGTGTTTTTCTACTCCTGTTATTAAAACATCATAATAACGAACTGGTTTCCATGGCGCTAAATAACATTTTAAACACACCTCGACAAGCCGTGGCTTTGGTCCTTTTTAGTCACGGGCTGAACATAGCAACTCACATATTAAGCACGGGGTGAAGTTGGCTCCTATATTTGACATTTAATTTTTGTGAAAAACTGATGGTAATTAATGATTTATTTCAATAATTGTCAAATTTTAACCAGATAACAGTGAAATACACTTGCCTAAGAATAATTTTGTAGCTATGTATAATATCATTATGATTTAACCTAAAAATATTATAAATGAAATATTTCATATTTATGAATTTATGCTGTGTAATTTGTGGTCGTAGAAAAAGTATAGTATGTGACTCGTTTATAAACTCTCTAGATAGTCGTTTTTTATACACTCGCTGCGCTCGTTCCTAAAAAACTCGTGGCTAAAATGACGTTTATAAAACTTGATACATAATATACTATTTCGTTGCGAGTAAACTGTTAGTTTATTATTGACTTCAAGATAATGCTTTTATAAACATTTAATAGAGAAAGAATGGTACAACAGATGTGACTTTTTCATATTTTAAAAATAAATTTCTTTCAGGAGTTATAATCGTGTAAAGTTTGCATAAATTGGAAATTTTTATAAATTTTTTATTAAAAATTAAAAAGGCACAACTGTTAATTGATCAAGTATAATATGAGTATACTTAATCCTTGTTGAATTGAAATTTTACCATTTATGTACTGGCCACAAAACACTCGCTACGTTAGTACATTTTATGCTGGATTTTAAGAGGTAGACGGGACTCTTAAGGTTTAGATTTATATTTAGGTTTAGGAAGTTTGACTACATCTAACTAAATTTGAGCATTCACAGGGCTTGAAGGCGGGAGTGAATACTCGTATTTAGTTATAGGAATTTAAAATTTCCTAAACGTAAACAAAAATATAAACCTGCTTTTGTGAATGAGACTTTACTCTAGGGACAACAAAATAGGTCAAATACAAAAATAAATTTTTTATTGGAATGAAGAGTCAGGAATGCAATCTGAATAAATTTTTATTTTTAATACACCGACGTTTCGGCATATCCTAGTGCCTTCTTCAGGGTTAATTAGAACAAGGTAGATAGTATAATGAACACATGTAAAAAGTATTTAAAAATCTGCATAACAATTTTTTTCTAATGTAAATAAGTCAAAAAAGCAAGTAAAACACGTTGACTATGGGAGAACATCAGAACATCAGAAGAATCAGAAGGCACTAGGGTATGCCGAAACGTCGGTGTATTAAAAATAAAAAAATCTGCTGTGGCCAGTACACGACCTCTCGCCTAATTCTGCTTATTCTATTAACCTCGAGACTAATCTATAAATAGTTTTACTTACATTTTAATAGTTTAATGTTCATGTAAGATGTAAACGATAATGTAAACCAAGATGCAAGCAAAAGATGTCAACTGTACTGTCACTGTCATAATCATTCAAATTTTATGTAGAAACAAATTTCATATCATGGACAACAAGATAGAATATTAATTGTACTTTATTTTATTGTTAAATACTACCAGATTCAGCAAATTGTATTTATAATTAACTGTACCCATAGATAATTATATTTTCTTTTATTTTTAATTGCAAAAATTGTCATAAATAAATAATGTAACAATATATTAAAGGAAAAGTTTATCAAGCTTTAAAAAGTACTACTTCCGGTTTTCAGATTTCTACCAAAATGTTATCCGGTGTTAAGATCCTTATTAAAACCTTAAATATGAAATTTGGTTATTAAAGGTTTGATACTTTTTCAGTTATCGTGGACGAAAAATCGTCAGTCCATACATTCATACAAACACACATACACACACACAGACATCATCGTGAAAATAGTAAATTCGTATTATAGAGACCCTGAAACGTGCTTATCCACCAAAAACTCATACTCGAAAATTTTGACCCATTACAATACCTCTCTTATAGAATATGAGGCGAGAGGTAAAAATTATTCAGACTGCATTCCTGATTATTCATTCCATTACATTCCACCAGTCGAAAAAATACGTCTTTTTTAATAATATTCTTGTTCTGATATTCTCTATGCAAATTTGATTGCATCTAAAACGACTAACGAATTATGATCAAATTGCACAACGTTTCAGGTGCAATAAATGTTAAAATTCTCAACAACTTATGAAACGAGCTTACATCTCGCACTTCCTGATTAACAAATCTTGACGAACAATAAATAAAAGACTCCTCTGCTTATTTATGCAAAGAAAACTTTCATTTTAAATTATTAAAGAGAGAGATTATTGTTACAATAAGCTTAGGTGTTAGATTCTGTGCGTTATCCAATAGTTATTAAAATAAATTTGAATACTTAACGAATTAATTTTCTCCTCAAGGAAACAAGAATCAGTCGCTTGAAAATATTGACAAGGATATATTTTAGCTACAAAGTTTCCAAGCGAAGATTGTTATTTCTTATCTTTTTATGGATGAGGAGTTTTACTGTTTAAACCAATTGGTAAATTAATTTTTACAACTATGGTCATCACAGATAAACGAATCACTTACTTTTGTTAGGAATTGATACAATGTCACTGTTTTCTATTTACGATTTCAAATGACATTTCCACCAACCGTGAGATACTGGCATTTCACAACTTTATAAAATTGTAATTAAACTTATTAGAAGCAGATGATACGAACGAAAATTGGATGATATCATAATATAATTTGTAGGTTAGGAAAGGTTACATGCGTACTTTTATTAATATTTGAGTAATTATTACAAGTTTTTATAGGATAACCTTTTAATTTTAATACGTTTAAATTATTGGCTGCTTGCTGCTTGTTACGAAATAATTATTTTATGGTTTTTACGGCGTTTACGCTAATTATGTTTGTAAAATTCGTGAGTTTTCAAATCCTGCAAATTATGAACTTGAACTATATTTTAAATGTCAACCATTTTCTACGACTATGAATAAAATAAATTTACAGTACCCGAAAAAAGAATGGCCGCAATTGGTAAACAATATTAATCGAGCGGACATAGATTATCAGTAATTTTTTTGGCAGAAACCGCTTCGCTACCTTGAAACAGTGTATAAAGAAGTCGTCCCGCTCGGTTTTTCTCTTGGCTCAGTTAGGTTCAGGCGAGTAATAAGTTGACGAATTGTGACTCTGCTCTGTGTAGAACATAGGCACAATATTTCTCTCCCTTACCGAGTCAGCTAACTCTGGCTGCACGAACTAGGGCTGCGAAAAAACATCGATCTGATCGACTTGATCGAAAAATCGATCGATCGATCAATATTATCACAGATAATCTTATTTCTTTGATCGATCTGATTTTGATGATCGATCAGATTTGATTGATCAATAAGACTTTTATTTTGAGCAATATAGCCAGAATCGTGAATTCTGATTATATTGAAGCAACATTGCAGTCAATATTTAATATTACAAATAATGGCCTTATTATTGCATATTTATTAATTTTGTTTAAATAATCTATTCCTTGCATTGTTCGTGAGAGTGCAAAGAAAATATTTTTTGTCAAGAAAATTACATATCTGACGAAAAAACAGTAAAAAAATCGGCCAAATAGACTGTATTTACCAATTAATTACTAAAATACCATTAAGTATTTAAAAAATATAATTTCTTAGCACTCTAGACTCATCTTTTAACTATCTGTATATAAAATATAAACAGTGTAGGTGTACTAACAAGGGCTCAGTTTGTAATATAGCAAGGTTCCTTTTTCACTATATCTTTGGTACAAGTGTAGCGCCTTAAATCTTCAATGAGTCTTGAAAAAGGTCAATTTCTAATTCAAAGCAGCGAATTGTTTCTTTCAGGATTTAGAAATATCCTCCAAGAATCCTTGTATAATCAGGACATTATAAAATGAATATAGTTAAACTTTTATCGAAATTATTCTGAAAAATTCTACAATTTTTCAATTATAGTACAAGTAATTTATACGTCTTGTACTTGTCATTTCTAACTAAAATTTATGAATCATAAAGAAACCTTTCACAAATGATTCGGCGTCATCGGTAAATAAAATACCAAAAATATCAATTTCAAAAGAACGGAAATGTAATTAATAAAATAAGAAACGTCAACAAGTAAAAAAGTTTAGCATTATTTATCGTAAAAATATTCAAGTACACCGCAGAATAATTTCAGCTTGTTTGAATGCCGATTACATTTCATTAGCATCTGTAAAAATATTTTCACTTTTTTAAATCATGTTCTCTGCTGAAAATGTCACGAATGGTGTACGAAAGTTAAAATATTTTAGACAGAATTTAGTTTTTTATACAGATTAACTGTAAATCAAGTTTGTTGACGATGAGTTCTTTGTTTGCAAATAGTTAAATGTCGTCAAGGTTTTTTTTATTTTAAATTTGGTACTTTGTTATGTCATAGAATATAAATAGTTTTTGCACTTTGGAAAATTATTTATGTTTCCTTTTATATTTTATTTTATGAGTGTAATAACGAGGTTGGTCGGAATGTGTCATCTGCAAAATATGCAAATAAACAGGAACCACAATTTTTGGATACAAAAATTAAGAAATAGAATGAATCAATGAAATAGCTAAACTTGGAAAAAAATCCCCAGTATATGAAGAACTGTAAAATTCTTATTACTATTATGCCCATTTTAAGAATATGACTAAATAGTGATTAAACAATACTTATTGTTATTGTTTTAGTTTGTCATTTAGTATTTACTCACAAATATCCAATTATGTTTATTACCAAATATAACCGTGTGTATAATGTTTGATATTTATAAAGAATGTTTTAAAATGTCTAAATGATGTCACGTAGAGAAAAACTTGATTCTGTAAGTTACGCGAACAAATATAATAGTAACATTTTGCGTCTATTCATCTAATAGGCTGTGTTTTTAATTTGTCAGTAAGTTGTTTATTATGTAAAGAGAAAATTTATTATTATTCAACATTTAGGATTGAAGAAAAATTTATATTTATGTATGAATGAATAATTATTACAAAATGTTAAAGTTTATAAAAATTGTTGAACACTGGAAAGTACTTTTTACAAAATGAAAAGCTATGGAAATGAATTGAATTTATTCATTTCACCTAATCGATTCAGAGTAAAATTATGGCGTATACTTAAAAGTTATGCACATAATTTAAATTGCATCTATGTCCACGATACATAAATATTAAAATTTCACGAGAAGTCGAAAAAAATATATTTGCTTAATGTTTCTGGTTTGCAGTGGAAAATGTATGCAAGTGAATTGACTATTCAGAATGCATTAAAATTCTAATATTTTGTATTAATTTAAATTTTTGTTCTGAAGTGAATAGGTACAGAGAAGAGCAGTACTAAAAAAATAACAAACAAAGATTTTATTTCTATCCTTGGATTATGAATTCAGTCCTAAAAAATTATTATACTGAATTATTTGAAAAAGTTTTAAGGATGGGATATGATGGATCTAACTGGTAACTTCTTCTGTGTTCTGTTAACATGAGCTATAAATATTTCTGTTACGGTTCATAATGACACTGAATTTGACGTTTACGTTTACCTATACTGTAACAGTAAGGTTCGCCAACTTAAAAAAAATTCGCTACAATATTATTGTCCTAACCATTCAACAATCGCATCCATTTCTGACAGTTAAGAAATGTTATGTCGTCAAATTAGCAGATTACTGAAATGATTATGAACCACACACTTCTCATTCACATAACACATCTTACATAATACAGAAGAAGTAATAGATTACATCCATTATAAACCAGCCCTTATTGTAATGTGCTGGACACAAATCTATAAAGGTGAATGTTTGTATGCCTGTCTGTCCGTTTGTTTTGTATCTACATCTACCGTTTGTCCGATACTCATGATGAAATTTTGCATGCAGGTCTCATTTGACCAGGGTTTGATTTTGAGGTAAGTTTGACTTTGATTGGCCTATTAGGGGTGGAGTAAAAAATTAAAAATTGCCCTATATCTACCGCAACTTTTGTTTTCTATATATAGTAGTTTTTTTTCTACTCCTGGTATGAAAACATCATTTGACGAACTAATTACCAAGGCGCTAAATAATATTTTAAACACATTTCGACAAGCCGTGGCTTTGGCTGTTTTTAGTCACGGGCTGAACATAGCAACTGACATATTAAGCACGGGGTGAAGTTGGCTTCTATATTTGACATTTAATTTTTGTTAAAATCTGAGTGAAATTAATGATTCCTATCAATCATTGTTAAATTTTTTCCAACATAACAGTTAAATACACTTGCCTGAGTAGAATTTTGTAGCTATGTATTATGATTTAATCTAAAATTATTATAAATTAAATATTACATATTTATGAATTTATGCTGTGTAATTTGTGGTTTGTAAAAAACGTCACTAAAATGACGTTTATAAAACCTGATACATTTAAATCGGATCATAAATTATTATGTATGAATCCATTCGTACCGTCTTGACATAGGTCTTTTTTGACAGAGTTAGATGTCAGGTGTGTTTAAATTCGATTGAACCATTGGGGGCGGGGGTTAACCAAAATTTATTTTTATTCAGGCAACGCCTGGTACCCACCTCAGCTAGTGAATAATAAATGTAGTTTTAAAAGTCGCAGACAAAATAAATTTAGTAAAATGAAACATAAATTCTATCTCCACAATTTCTACCTTATATTGCGCAAAGAAAAACTTTACCTTTTTTACGAATTAATTAACACTCTAGTCTACAAATTATTCCAAAGCAGAAATAGGTCAACTTCATAATATTTATCATCAAATAACATTTAATTCAATCTTCTCGCGATTATACCACAGTAAACATGAAACGAAAAGGATATCGTTCTCAATGAATTTGTAATCTTATTGCGGGGATAAAGGATAATGATGTGGAGCAAAGTAAGCTTAAAATATGCGCACTGGAACGCTGTTCTATATTTGAGGAACGTTCAGATCCGTCATTCAATAACCCGGAGAAAAGCGAAACGTGCGAAGCGGATCTGAAGTCTGAACCGCCAGAGGTTGAGGATTCTTCCTTTCTCCAACCTTTGAGAATTTCTTCAGGCTTCAGGGATTGTAATAAGGTCGTAAACTATTTTATAGTTCTTATTTCGTACCCATTTCATACGTCAACTTAACGTTAGTAAGTGAGTTTGTCTCTCATAAAAATATGATAAAATTCATTTCTATGACAAGTTTTTCATAAAAGTGACAATGTTTTGAATATTAAATTTACACACTTCTGCTAAACAAACCTCCGTTTTTGTTGTAAATGTATTTCAACTTTATGCATCTCGGGATTTTGACTGTTAAGATTATGAGTTTAGGAATTTAGATTAGCGCCCATTTTAAACGGGGCCCTATAAAATACTTGAATATCTAAAGTACCAAAAAGGTTTATACATTTTACTTATTTGTACATCAAAAGGTAGGTATTTGTATTAAATATTGCGTTATTCCCTGATTCATTGGGAATTTTTTTCATGTTTCTGAATTTGGCAGGATGATCATTTATTTTTTTGATAAAATCAGTACAAAACTTATGTTTTATATAATATTATAGTATCATTGATATGTCATAATCTGAAGGGAAATAATGAAAAAATATAGCTTTATATTTTGGAAAGAGAAAACAATTATATGAAGTACCTACCTAAAAAGAAAATGTGCCGCAGGCGAAACATTTTTTAGAAACATTTTAAATGGACGTTCACACCAATGCAACTTATATTTTCACTACCCTTATTTTTGAGAATTTTAATTTTTTTTTAATCAGTATATCAAATTATATAACCTATTAAAGTTTCGTGCATAGAAACACCCTATATATTTTTAAATTCTATTTTTTGCATTTTTTAATTGTCGATACATAATTACAATTATTATAGAATCAAAGCATCAAAAATTTCCTCAAAATTTTGTAAAATCGATTTCGAATCCTTCACAATCAGAATTCCAAAACAAGGAGCATCATATCGATGGTAACTTGATCTGTGGGCGTGAATGACGCAATCTGAGCATCTGAGCAGCTGTATCTGACACACACACACAGACAGACACACACTCGGCGGCACTTTCTCTCTAGGATGTAACGGCGACCTTCACAGTTCACACGCCCCGCCCCCGCCACTCACGAGTCGCCCCTGACCGGCGAGTGTCAGACAACATTCATTGCGCGGTGACTGAATTCAATTTTAAACCTAAATTTAAAGTAGTGGGCTACTTGCATGATTTTTTTTATTCAATATTTTTGAAGAATAAAAACTCGAGACCCGTATTTTTTATTGTTACAAATTTTTATCTACAAGCCCAAAAATAATTAAGGAAAATTGAATAAAATGCAGAGATTTACCAATGTTACTAGATTTGGCGTCGACTAGAAATTGATAATAATTGAACTACAAAAATAGGTGACAAAATATTATTTTATACTTTTCAGAGGTGAGTTTCGAAGTCGGTTCTAATTTTTTATTTCACACTTTTTAGTGATTTTTCATTTTTGAAATAGATTAATTTAAATATATAATTACAGCCATAACAGTGAATTTCGGTAATTTTTGATTTTTAAATATGATATTCGGCATAAAAAATAAATAGGTACGTATTTTTTTGTTTTACGATACAATGCTCCATTTAGCTAAAAAAATATTTAAAGTAAATTTTCGTGGGCTGATGACGTATGCAGACTAACCAGTTCATGGTAACGCCACCAGATGGAAAAAACAGTGAACTTGTCAAACTTTTGACAGAAAGATATTGATAGGTAATATATTTTTATAATTAAGTGATAAAGTAAGTCATCAGAGGCCATGCAATTCAACTTAAAATTTATTTATTTTTAGCTAAACGGAGCATTATATCGTAAAACAAAAAAATACGTATTTATTTATTTTTTATGTAATTGCATACTAAAAAATCTAAAATTACCGAAAAACTCTATTCAATTTCAATTTTTTTTCCAATTTATCAAATAGTTACGGAGATAGGTGACCGCCATTTTGTTTTTAAGATGGCGGGCTAAAATTTAAATAGCTTAAAACCTACGAGGGAAGATACTTAATTATATAATAAAAGATAGGTACATCTCAATCGGTTCAGTAGTTTTGGTTAAGTAATTTCTGAGATAGCTGGTCACCATTTTTTTTTAAGATGGCTGACTAAAAGTTATCTTATGTTCCATTTTAATAACAGGTATAACTAAAATTTCAGCAAATTGATCAAATGTTCCGGAGATAGGTGGCCGCCATTTTGTTTACAAGATGGTGGGCTAAGATTTAAATAATCTAAAACCTATGGAAGAAAATACTTAGTTATTTAAAAAAAATTCATCTCAATCGGTTCAGTAGTTTTCGAGTTCTGCGCGGTCAAACAAACATACTATACAACATCCTTCTTTTTGGCAGTCAGTTAATTAAAATTGTTTAAATTTATAAATGGGAAATAAACGATATTTCATTTGTCTAGGTACATTTTTTGTTCTACATTTTTATTCGGTTGATTTGAATTTTTGTTTGCAGTAAACAATACAAAACCCTGAACGAATATTTGCATAGTATGTTGATATTATGGTAAGTTCAAAAGCCAAAGTTCAAACTTTTTTCCGTAATAAACTTTTCTTTCTCTAAATAGAAGCCTAAAATTTTACATTTTTCCATTGCAGGCCTTTCTCAAAGTTCTCTGTTCAATGTGAAGTCGCCGTAAATAATCTTCAAATCTTCTTAAGAATTTATTTTTACATTACAAAGTTTGTTTTGTGGTACGTGAAAATATTTAATTAATTTCTAAATAAATATAAAACCTTGTAGAGCTTTCATCATAAATATTCAAATTTTAAAATAATAGATACAGCCAAGTACAGATGCAAAGTTATGTAAATCAAATGGTTATTAAAAGACGTTTTCACAACAAAGTTGTCGCGCCAAAAATATTTGCAGATTTTTTGTCACTAGCTAATTAGCGCCCTCCAAAAAATTATCACATAAAAAATTAATTGGCAGAGAAGATAAATTGACAACCTTACAATAATTTTACATTGATTATTTCAAACACCATTTTTGACCAATTAGAATTGTCTATTTGTTCAAAAAAGGAAGAAGGCAGTTTGATAAAACTGTATTGTTTTGACATTCGAGAAATAATCAAACAAATAGGTATAATTCGAGCTATAAATTAATTTGGTAAAAATTCCTGTGTAGAAACGACAACTCAGGTCAAAATTAACTCTTAAGCCTTGTTCACACATGGACACATAGCTGACACATTGCAGCCACACACACGCAACAGTCAGGACCGTAGCCAGGTTATGTTTCTAGAAAGGGCCATATTTTGTAGAAATGGCAAGATTGTTGCTCAAAAAAAAGAAAATGCGATGCAGGCGAAATTTTATTGCACTCAAGGTCAAATGCCTTATAATTGAAAGTTACATTTTTTCATGGGATTCTAAGCTGCATGTTTTTCACCTACTTCATGTGCAAAAATAAATAATTGTCGGATAACAGAAGCACAGAAACTTTTAGAAAACAAAATTTATTTTTCAAATTTTGCGCAACGGTGAAAATATGACGGTGATAATGCTAATGCCAGTTGTCAAACCACGTTTTATGATTCGTATTCCATCGATATTTTTTTCAAATAAATAATAAAATATAAATTTTCCAAGATATTTATCTGTAAAATGATGAGTGTAGGTAGAAATCAACTTTACAGCTCCGGACAGGACCAGAGTTTTTAATGCCCTGCCTGTCCCTCCTGGCTACGGCCCTGGCAATAGTAGGAAATACTGTGTGTGTGTTGCGTGTGAAATAGAAGCGCTACTATTTTGTGGCTTCTATGTAAGTAAAGAAGAAATCAATTTTGAGACCACAAACGTTCCACACGTTCTTCATTGTGCTTCTGTTGCCTGTGTGTCGCTTGTGCGTGACTTTTATATGTCCGTGTGTGAACAGGGCTTCTAATAACTCCAGATTTTTGATACTCGTATGTCCGTTACTACGCCACAACTATAAAATTCTTATTAAATTATGAAACTGACAAAATATTTGCTGTAATAGTTTGTTCGGTTTCAGCCCCAACGTTTTGCAACGTAATGCCAAATTAACATGGCTTAATTGCAACAAATAAAAATGTATAACTTACTTTGTGCTGATGTCTGGCTATCTCGGCTGCCACCTCCAAGTTCTGGGTTCATATCTTCTTCACGGCACTCCACACACACTGTGACACAATATTGTCTTATTTTACTGTCAAATAACACATGTTTAGAGAACAAAATCACGAAGAAACTACACACGAAACACTTAATCAAATCGTATTTTTATGCACTGTCCAGCACTGTCTTTGCAAACATGAACCGGTACGTTCGAATTAGGACGCCACCGACGATTGAATAGGGAAGATGCATAAATGGAATAAAGGCGCTATTTTTAAAAATAAATGTTTAAATTTAAATGATTTTCAATTTAATATGACTTGAAATAAATTGAGAAATAGTAGCATGTGCATGTGCAGTATAATAATAGATACATTTAGGTTATACTGTGAAATTTATTCTAATATTTATTTTGTAGATATGTTTTTATAATAATTTAAATTTTTTATTTTGCATTACCAATGATAATTTGAAATAAAAATGTTTTGCTCTAACTAGACTTTAAAAGCAGGTCAGATAAAATTTACAATAAAGGTGCAATTTTTAAAATTAAGATACTTTTAGTTATCGATACAAATTATATATTTTACCGTGTGTTCGGTTACCAGCTGTCAACTAAAGGTATTCACGTTTTTTTTGTAGTTCAAATAGAATGTGTACCAGATATATTCGAACCAGAGATGTCACTATGCACTCAGCTATAATAAAGATATTTTTACAATATTGCTGTTAAATTTATAGTAAAATAGAAATATTAAGTTTTGTGAATTATGAATGAGGATAATTATTACTCGACTGGTTAAGTAAATAAGGTACCTACTAAGGTAGAGAATAATTACACGAAATTACATAAATCGTCCATGGGATGTTCAAAAATATCTTATTCTTGTACTTTAAGTTATTACGTAAGTTTATCCTACGATATGCTAAGTTTGATCAAAAATGACATACTCAATACAAACATCTCAGAATATTACATGGGACACATAATTGGAATATTATTAACAGTGGGATGTTACATAGATAATGTTACTAAGGGAAGGGCGGACATTAGCAATCGCTAGGATATTAGTAGATGTTAATGGACAAAAATAGCAAGTAACAAGCCGGAATGTTCACATTCTTGAAATTTTCTGGGGATTTTATTTTGTCAAGTGGGCAGTCTATTTAATTTTTTTATTCATGAGTCCAACGCTCCGACAACCACTTAAGCATAATGTTTTTTTTTGAGATGTTGTGCATGTTAGGTGCAAGAAAGTTTTATTAACTAAGTTCCGTACACTACTGAAAGTAATCTACCTATGTTTACATTAGTATACCAATAGTATACTCATATTATTCATATTAGTATATAATATTGAATTTTATCATTCCCTTAGTGTTTGCCGAATAGTTGGATGGTGAATTAAAAAATTTCGACTAACTTTCTACCTTATTTGTGAATTATTTTATAAGGCTTTATATTGCATTTAAAATTCTTAGATTAATATTTACCTAAACAATTTGCTCTAGGGCTCGAACTAAGGTCATAAATGAAACATCTCGGTGGGTTCAGTCAACGAAGTATAATATAAACACAGGAGTGGACAGTCCGTATCTTAGCAAAACTATAGATTTGTGGCATTTTTGTTAACCCTGTGCGAGAGAGAAATATCACTACAGGGCCCGTGCGTTACCATCGTTACAGTTGTTTATCGTCATAGAATGCATGCTCCGAGCTGGCCCGTATTTTCTGTCTCTCTTTAAAAGTTAAACAGAAAGGTCAAACTTCATCCGCCCTAATGTCTACTCTTGTAACATATTATACTTCGTGATTCAGTCCATCCCAGATCTTACTGTGTGTATGATTTGTTTTCTGCGGAATATTAGTGTCAAGACCATATCCTAAAATCGCCAATGTCATTGTCTGCTTCATCTTCATACAGTAAATTAAGTATCTACCTTTGATGTGACTCAGACTTGTATCGTCCTACGCATAGCATGTAAACGTAATCAAGAAAGCTTGTTATTTTATTTGCATTCATTGAAGAATCGAATAATTCCATTTGTTTCCAAGGAGCCAACAAATGAATTCAAGTTATGCTGATTTGCATTTGTCTTCGACAGTTGTCGCTCTAAATTAGCAACAGCGTTTCAGAAAACTGAAATATATATTTTCAGATTTGGAAGCTTAAGACAAAGATTTTACAGAATAAATTAAAGTGAAGAGGATGTTGCTAAGAAAATGCAAATATTATTTCACCGATTGACAAAAGTGTATTTTTTTGATAATTTACTGTGAAATGTTAATATAGTAATTGTTGCTATGGAGAATCAATAAAATTTTTTGAATATAAATAGGTACATAAAAAACTCATTTCAATCGTTGAACAAACGCGCATATTATAAAATAATTTGATGATGATACTTGTCAAAATATAGAAAATAATAACTAAATTAATATTAATTAATACTAACAATCAGCGAAAAAATAATTTGTTCAACATTATTATAAGCCTCAATTTGAGGACCATAATAACGTTCTTTATAGGCCAAGGACTATTATGGTACTCTGTACCATAATGAAATGTCAAACAACCCGTTACGAAGAAAGTTTCAAAAGTAGCATAGTACCTACATTTTCAGATTTAAATTTTTTTGTACCTAATGACAGGATAGTTGGCTTAAAGTGGTATTCAATTTTATTTAAATATGACGACGTTTCTGCTTTGGGATGTAGCCATCTTCAGGTCATTACAAAATAATTTATTTTACTTTTTAAATATTGTATGTAGGATCGTACACGTCGGAGTTATCAAACTCGGCTTCGCCTCGTCTCATAATTTCACGACTAGCACCATAATTATTGACGTTACGGTCCTTATAACATAAATATCTATTTTTAAGCTGTAACATTATGTATAAATTTATTTTAGTTTTTATAAAACATTATGTAACAAATTTACCAATATGTACATTATAATTTACTACTTAATGCTTTTACGCATGAATCACTTTTCTAGTTTTTTTTTTCAATTTTACAGATGGAAAACCGCAATAACATAAATAATTTTAATGTTCCAACTATTTGTTATTTAAAATTCTGTCGACCTTGTAAGGATGGTCGCGGTTAAGAATGAAGATGACATTTTAATCACATTTTATGATAGTAACATAACACCAACCTTACTAAGTATTCTTGGTGGTCGTACAATTCAAATCCGTGTAGATTAAAATTATACTGTTTGCAAATAAAAATCATTATAAGATGACTGATTAATGTCGATAATCTCCTAACAAAAGTTGTAAATTATAAATGTCAAATTTGCGTAACTTTTAGTTTCGTCAGTATAACATTTAGCGTTTTACAAATTTCGAAGAATTTATTTGACTCATTATACTTGTTTTAGGTCACACTATATTTTATATATGACAGCTTGTGACGAAATCAATGAGATGATTTTCTTTAACCATTTGCGGATACTTTTATAATTAACTGTGTAATTATTATACGATGTATTTTAGAATTACACATGTCACTTGTTAAATGTTATACGAAATATTGTCTAATTCTGGGTTTATGCAGCAACTAAATTTTAAAATTAATAAATTATACTAAAGAATTTGAATATCCAAGTATTGATAATAGCTTAGTTTGTTAATTTAGTTGAATTAACGATTATATAGGGTGTCCCAATAAGATTGCACAATTTAAATTGCGCGCCATTTTCGTTCCCTTCGGTTGGTGACGCCTGCAATTGCTCAGTTGTCATCTAAAGACATTGCGGTTAGTGAAAATGAATCGCTTTTGTTTTCTTTCTTCGAGAATGCGGCAGGTAATGCAGTGACGGTGAATGGCGTACATTATCGGAACATGATAAGTAATTTTTTTTGGTCCCAATTGGAGGGGATGAATCTCTAAAATATGTGGTTCGGTGCCACCTGTCATACTGCGCGGGAAACACGTGAATTATTCCAGGAGAAATTTCCGGGTCGTGTCATTTCACGCCATGGAGATCAGAATTGGCCACCAAGATCGTGCGACATGACGCCGTGTGACTTTGGGGTTACGTGAAGTCACGTGTTTACGCGAACAAAACGAGAACGATTCCTGAGTTAAAGAACGAAATTGAGCGCGTCATTGCGGAAATAGAGCCAGAAATGTGCGAAAATGTAATTAAAAATTTTGAAAAAAGAGTAAAAGTTTGTCAACAAATTCTTGGCGGACATTTGTCCGATATTGTATTCCACACATAACTGCATTATATACTAATTAGTTTAAAATAAAAATGTTTAAATTTTTCAAGATACTAATGTGTTTTATTCAAAAATTAAATTGTGCGTTCTTATTGGGACATCCTAAGAAATAATGATGTCTACTTTTAAATTTTATTTCAAGTTAATTGTCTGCATAAACTCAACATAACAATTACAAAGGATATCAAGTAAAGTACAAAGAAATTGCATATAATGTTCTCAAAGCATTGCAGTTATTTTAACAAGAGTGCATTTAATTAGAAGAAGAAGATTAGAAGCAAACCTAAAATCTTACAAGCATATTATATTTACAAGCATATAAATATAACATAAGCATGAGTTCTACTTCTGTTTTACCTGTAATGAATGCTGCTTTTCTTTAAGAATAATTTGTATTACCCCTTGTATATTTTGCACAGATGACGCTTGTTTCGCAGACATATAAATAATCAAACAAGAAACAAGTAGAAATAATTGATATCTGGATTTCCGAAGTTCATTGTCACAATAATTATAAGAAAAATCGTTCCGTTTATTAACTCGGCAATAAGTAATGTATCTAGATTAGTTTATGGTGACCTGATGAAGATCGGTAGATCTAAACGCGTCGTGATCAATCTAGTGCCGAGTTTTTGCATTGAATCGATCTTATATTTTACTTCAGTTACTTAATAATGAATGTATTATTCAATGGTCGTAGATAAATAGGTTTCTCTACGACCGTTATAGAATACTAACATTATAATATGGATTTTAAATACGTAATGACTTAAATTCTATCATACCGTGTGAGAATATTCTCACTCTTGTGTTGGAATGAGCACAACTAGCGACATCTTATAACCATTTATGGTAAACGAAATACTAAATGTATCGTGTTATAAATTTATACTTATTCAAATTACTTGTGTAGTTGGTATAATTTAATTTGAAATATTAAAAATTATACTTAAAATGCAGACAATTGTATAAATTTTCAAATAAAATGAACAGCAACAGTAACTACTTTACAATCTGTAATTAACGAAAATACTAGTACATCAGCAAATTTGAGTAATACACCCAATTTTAACTTTAGCCACTGCACAAATAATATAACAATAAACATTATAAACAAATGTGATTAAATATAATTAGATTATTATTATTATTATTAAGTAATTCATCTTTCAAACTCAAACTTTGTTATAATTGTTGTTTTGTTAAATGTCGAATAAAAGTTTATTTTTTCTTGATAATGTTGTCTTAAATTTACGGTCATAGAGAAAGTATAGTCTGCGACACGTTTGGAATGGCTATTCTGCACTCGTGAAACTCGTGCAGAATATGTCTCATTCCAAACTTGTTACAGAATATACTATTATTAACTGTACTTTTTGTAGTCGTGCAGGAAAGAGACATTCTGGCATTCAAAATGAGTGCGGGATATAGCCAATTCTAGCATTAGTGCGGGAAATTAAAAAAAATTACTTATTAAATTATATTTCTTATAGATCTAGAAATAACGTATTACCAATTGAGTTAAAATAAAATACACCTTTAGCTTGTAGAGCAGATTATTTCAATTTGAAGAACCTTGTTTTGAGAAAGTTTCCATATTTAACATAAAATTGAATAAAATATGTTATGCAACAATAGATGTCACAATAATCGAGAAAACTGTTAATAAAGAACAGAAAATTAAATGCACGTCATTATAAAAACACATTTCAATAAATTTTCATTTCTGCTGCTCTCGTAATTAAGCTTCTGGGGTAATAATCAGGCAATTTTGCATTTATAATGAGTTTTAAAAGCAAACAATGTACAAAACTGTTAACTATTCTCATAAAAACTAATTATTTCATTTTAGAGGAAGTGCTTCGTGCTCGTTTATCAAATACAAACTGCCATAAATGCCAACTGCTCGCGAATAAAATATCCAAAGTGCTACATAGTTGGTATTTTTATTAAAATCCCTAAGGGTGGCAACATGAGATTAACTTCCAGATAAACCTGCGCTATGCCCGAGTTTCGGAGCTTTTCTTTGTTGCATGCGTTTACGACCGAAAACGCGCATAGCGAATATATTTGAATGCATATAATGCGAGAAGACGGATCTGCAGACATTGTACTTAAATGGAATCATAAAATTCTTCTTCTGTAGTGTAAACTGTTTGTGTTCGATAAGAAATGAATTTTAGAGTACTTACGGTCAAAATCGGATGTGGCCAGCACACAACTTCCCGCCATATCTAGACTTATAAACAAATGTATACTTACGTACAATCCGGTGCACATTTAAAATATACCAATAAAGATCTAAAATATTCAAACACAGAAATTTGCATCATCTGAATCAAAAGATTCATTCACAGGAAAACTCTTCTGTGTTGATGCCATCCTTCGGCGTTCAATTATTACATTTAATATCTTAGGTACTTATAGATATGGCGGAAGGTAAAAAGGGGTAACTTTGGCACCCGCAACCTATATTGGCACCTAACTGAATTTTTTCTGTTATTTTTTGTTCTTAATTTTCATGCTGTGTTCGTTTTTGAAGTTTAAGTTTACTTCGATCGGGCCACCGAACCACTTTTCAATCTGGTGAGGAACAATTGTTGATAAAGACTTTGCCAATCATCATGGCGAACTATCTAAATAATGTATGATCGCTTACAAGCTGATGATGGGTGAAGTATTTCTCTCCAAATGTCCTTAAAATAAATCTGCATGATTAAAACACGATCTTTTTATTTTATATTTTAAAAGTAATTGTGCTTGTTATCAACTGTAGTTACACAAGAGCTTTTTATTTCGCCGGATAAATTTTTGTATTGAAACCTTGTTGCCTAGCAATTTGGAAAGAAAAATTGTTTATTATTATTTTATTTTAAAACAATTGCTGTCAGGTGACAAGGTTAAGATGTCAAACAGAAATTTATTCGGAGGAAATAAAATGCTCGAGTGTAATTCAACGAGATAATTTAATGACTCCTTTGGTTCTTCTTCTCAATAATCCCAAATTGAATCATTTCACTAACAAATATTAGAAACATGAAGCAAATGACATTTTAGTGTTATGTTTATTTTTTTGTTGCTAAGAAAAAGGTAAATGAGGTTTTATCACTTGCAAAAAGTTACCTTCCTTTTTATCCGCTGTCAAAGCGATAAAATTGTGTTTTTGTGGAATTATCAATAAAATCGTTCTAAAAGTTTAACTTTTATTTTGAACCACTTAGAATATACATACAATCTTTAATAAAAAAAACTCCATGCAGAACTAACGATACAGAATTTTTTCCATTTCAAAAATCATAAACAGCTTCAAATTTCGAGCAAATTCAATTTATATGCGCTGCAAAATTCTGCCTACTTTGGCACCCTAGAAGCAATTGTTTTTCTCGAATTTTTTTATGCGCAAAAAGAGTAATTTATTTCCACAGGATCATCGGTACGATGCCTTTATAAAAAGTTTGATATTAGTCCAGGCATTATAAAAAAAATAGGGGAAAAAAATGATAGACAGCTGAATTTTGGTATATACGCTCATAATGGCTTCTAGTTTAACATACTAAAAGTCCTAAACGATATCGCGTGTGCTTCCATTGCTACGACCTTGTAAAGACCTTGAGGATGAGATTTTTGCATATAACTCACGAACGGTGACACCAATTAAAAACTTTTTTTACGAAAATGTTGGTAATTTAATGTACTACAAAAAGGCCCTTACTAATTTTATCGTCAGTTTATTTATTTCCCTCAAAATCGGGAAAAGGCTAATCACCGTTTTGGAATCGTTGAGAGCCCGTGAATTAGACTTCCGATTTCAGAAAAATAGCTGCCATTTATGAATGGAATATACTATCGACTTCCGGTTTGCGGCATTCAATTCCTTGCATATTTTTCTATTAGACGTATATATTTTTTAACTTCATCAGGCTTTGGTTTAGCCGGAATTTTAAGTTATTTTAATTTTAGTATATTACTAATTTTTTCATTTATTATGTTTAATCGAGTGTTATTTCTGAACGAATAAAAATACTGACTTCCGGTTTTCGGCATTAGATTCCTTGAACATTTCTCTATCGAATACATTATACTAAAAATGTTGAAACATCTTCGTTTAGCCGAAATCTAATGATATTCTTTAAGAGAACACATGGATATTATGGAATTTTTTTAAATTTGTTGTGTTTAAACAAGTGTAATTTCTGAACGAATAAAAATATCAACTTCCGGTTTTCAGCATTCGATTCCTTGAACATTTCTCTATTAAATACATTATACCAAAAATGTTGAAACATCTTCGTTTAGCCGAAATCTAATGATTTTCTTTAAGAGAGCACAGGAAAATTATAGAAATATTTTTTATTTGTCATGTTTGAACAAGTGTAATTTCTGAACGAATAAACATACAGACTTCCGGTTTTCAGCATTAGATTCTATGAACATTTCTCAATTAAACACATTATAGTATACCTGTTTTACAATTATTATTAGTACTACATTAAGTTATCGTTTTATGACGTTGTAAGCAGAAACAGTAAAAAATAATTAAATAAATAGTAATAATTTGTAAAACGCTGTGTATGACTAGCCCATAATAGTTCTAAATTACTCGGATGAATTGTCAATTGTCTTCACACCAAAGTTTGAGGTTAGGTAAATATGAATACAAATTTGTAAATAAGAAATGTTGCTTTATTTAAAAAGTCGTAGATATAACATCGTATTTGACTATATATAATAATGGCTATAATTCACTTGGATGATTTATTAACTCGCCTTCGGCTCGTGAAGAAACTTTCATCCTCTTGAATTATAGCCTACATTATTTGCTCGTTAAATAATATACTATTATTCAATAAATTTATACTTTTTATATTGAATAAAATATTTCTATAACTTCCCTGTGCTTTCTTACGGAATATCATTATATTTCGGCTAAACGAAGATGTTTCAACATTTTTGGTATAATGTATTTAATAGAGAAATGTTCAAGGAATCGAATGCTGAAAACCGGAAGTTGATATTTTTATTCGTTCAGAAATTACACTTGTTTAAACACAACAAATTTAAAAAAAATTCCATAATATCCATGTGTTCTCTTAAAGAATATCATTAGATTTCGGCTAAACGAAGATGTTTCAACATTTTTAGTATAATGTATTCGATAGAGAAATGTTCAAGGAATCTAATGCCGAAAACCGGAAGTCAGTATTTTTATTCGTTCAGAAATAACACTCGATTAAACATAATAAATGAAAAAATTAGTAATATACTAAAATTAAAATAACTTAAAATTCCGGCTAAACCAAAGCGTGATGAAGTTAAAAAATATATACGTCTAATAGAAAAATATGCAAGGAATTGAATGCCGCAAACCGGAAGTCGATAGTATATTCCATTCATAAATGGCAGCTATTTTTCTGAAATCGGAAGTCTAATTCACGGGCTCTCAACGATTCCAAAACGGTGATTAGCCTTTTCCCGATTTTGAGGGAAATAAATAAACTGACGATAAAATTGGTAAGGGCCTTTTTGTAGTACATTAAATTACCAACATTTTCGTAAAAAAAAGTTTTTGATTGGTGTCACCGTTCGTGCGTTATATGCAAAAATCTCATCCTCAAGGTCTTTACAAGGTCGTAGCAATGGAAGCACACGCGATATCGTTTAGGACTTTTAGTATGTTAAACTAGAAGCCATTATGAGCGTATATACCAAAATTCAGCTGTCTATCATTTTTTTCCCCTATTTGCCAAAACATTATCTAAAATGCCTGGACTATATGTCATCACGTTTTTAAGTTTCGCGACGAAAATCGATCAACACCCTTAAACCCTGCCAAGTATTTTTATTTATTAAAGACTTAGTAACAGATTTTTAAGATGGACGGTAAAAAGATAGCTAGTTCTGTATAATTTTAATAATCGTTATAAACTAAAAACAAATATTGAACTAATAATAAATAAAAATATTAAATAATCAATGATTCTAGTGGAATTCATTTAAATTTGAAAACTCTTTTTGCTAATTTTTATTTAAAGTTTTAAAGTAAATATTTTCTCATGTAAAAACGTTTAAATTACGCTAATCATTAACCTTTACAACTACTTACATTGAACAAATAAAAATCTGGATCTGTTTTATTGTATTTCGATGCAATCATACAACATTTCACTTTATTCTGATGTCATGTCTATTATGTGTTGTTAAATAAAACGTTTAATAAATATAAAAGGAATTTAAACAACTTAGTTATAAGTCACTAGTTATTTAGGAGAGTGATTTATTATCAATAACCAGTTTTGGTAACGAGGCTTTTGTCTTAAAATATGTTATTAGAAAAAATATATAAAAACTTAAATGTCGAATTAATTTGTGTATAATTACATAAGTTTTATAGAAATTTTAACACTTGATTGTCAAGAGTCCTTTCACTTTTATACAATTTTGCATTTATTTATTAATATTATATAAATCACGAATGATCTACTGATGTCTGATGTAGTAAATAATGAAATTATATTGCTACAAATACAATAAAGTGCAAACTTTACTGTTCTAATTATTATTCGTTTGCGTTTCACTGTTCTTGTAATAAAGTAAACGAGTAATGTTTGATATTTATACATCGCAAAAGTTTATTATGAACTGACAAACTCTACATATTTTCAAATACAATTAGCTATGAAATTAGTGCATCAATAAACTATTCTTTATTTTGTCCTTGAATGTATTGTCTGTTTAGGAGTTAGAACACTGATAAATAAAAAGTGAATAATAGAATATTAAGTATCAAGGGCGGTATGTGCAGTTTACCGGTTTAGGATAATGTCTGGAGATGCACATAACGTCCATAATATTTTTGCCCGATCAATACAATAAAAATAAATTTGAAAATAATATTTTTGGTTATGTTGATTTCGTTTGCAATTTGATGCGGTTGCCTTGGTTTCTGTTGCTGTTTAGTGCTTACCGCCTTCTTCATGAGTTCTTACCGCCTTCTAATTTGTAAACAAAACCTACTACCTTGGAAACAGAGCCAGTAAACGCTAAAAAATGACCAATCGTGCAAAAAAATATATAATTACAACTTTTTAACGCAACCTAGATGATGCGATATGTTTACATATTTTTTTGATTGACGTGTCCAAGTAAATTCATCAATGGAACACGTTCTAAACTAAAAGTTGAGGTCATCCTAAGTTTCTCTTTTTTATAAACGATTACATAACCTTTTATCTATGATTGAAAACTCAGAAATCATCGGCAGATAAGCACGCGCAACATTAATGTTGTTTATTTTGCAAATTGCAAAATTTACATAAATATTTCTTTAATGTGTTTTATTCAAATAATAAAATAATTTTTTGGTTATAGGTCTTGGCAGTGCTGCTGTCGAGTGCCAATGCATCAGCGAACAGTCGAGCGAAGCGACAGGATCAACACGCTAAAGAAGTTGTGGTTGCTATCGACGATGGAAATAAAACACAATATTTAGAGCAGAATTTCAACAGTCGTACGTATTACATCGTAGAGAGCTTTTATACTGGGAGAGTGGACATACGATGTGTGATTTCTATTGGTGGTCCAACCGTCCACAACATTGATGATTTAAGGCGCGAATGTAGCTGTCTGCGAGAAAAGAGTAGTGTATCGAACAAAGGCAGCACTAGGGAATGCGCTCTCGTAGAGGGATCGAAATTGGTACTAAATATGAACATATCATCACAAACAAGGGTTCATTTGAAAGATAGAAGTTCAATCTAGATTCGTCTAGTGTTGAAATTTGCAATTTTTGTAGATTTACTGAGTAACAGTTATGTGAAGTTAGCCAAGTTATGACAAGTTTATGGCATTGAGAAGTTGGAACAAAAAATAAAACTAATATTTCAACACTTAATGGACGTGGAGTTCATATTTATCTTTAAATTAAATTTTTAAAAAGTCGATCCGACCAAAATTAGTCTCAATTTAATTCCCCATTCAAAATCATGTTTTTGCTGTGCGCAACGTTCCTACATTACGCTCTTAATACACACACAACTTTTTAATGACACTTCTACTGTCATCAAGATTGTCATTTCAAACAATCAATAAAGAAAGCAAAAGCTGCCTGGCTATGTTGATATGAACTAATAATTACGATAATTATTTATTTACTTTTTATTTTTTATATACTATATAACCGTATAGTGTTAGCACGATGGTCATACAATGTTAGCTCATGATATACCTATATAAAATGATGACATTTCATATCTGCTGCCAGTTGTTGAAACGTCATATTTTAGCTTCACAGATAGACATATTCTAATCCCTAAAGGACCATTTGCACCGCCTCCTCTTAAATTTTAAGTGTCACTTAAATGAAAAATATCGAATAAAATTAAGGACAGCAATGTTATATCTACATTTGACAATTTTATTCTGATTCGATATTGTTCATTTAAGAAAATCTTAAGATTTATCGTTTTGTCACCTTTGTCACAAATAATGCTATAACATTAGAACAGTAAACGACCTACTATTTTGAAATTAATTTGAAAAATTTGTCATGCTTTGCTTATTAGACAAATATTTTAAATATTTTAGTGGTTATAGAAAAATATATTGTATTATACACGGGATAGATAACAGATTTTTGCACTCGGTGTGCACAACTCGTCAGGAGACAACTAGCACTAAAATCTGTTACTTCTATCCCATATATAATAAATAAAAATACTATTTTAAATTGCATAATTTTGACAGTTAAACATGAATAAAATTCACATTTTCTGACAGTATAAAGTGGCGCAATATTGCGCTTAACGGCACACTTTCAGTATAAAGACTCTCTAGTTCATCGTTTGTAATGTTGCACATTTACTGAGTTAAAAAATTCCAGATGCTTATGAATTCGGGTACGAAGTGGGCCCCAACGGGCAATTCCACCACGAGAACCGCGGCCCCGACGGCGTGACGTACGGCTGCTACGGCTACATCGACCCGAACGGCAAGCTGCAGGCCACGCACTACATCGCCGACCAGTGGGGCTACCGAACCGTGGAGCCCGGCAAACCAGTCGAGATATTCTCTTCAGAGGAAGAACGCGACAAACGAATCAAACAAATCGAACAAGAAATAGCCGAAGAACAAAAATTAACGAAAAAGAAGAAAGGACACATCACACCGTGGAAAGAATTGTATTTCCCTAAAAGTTGTGGACAATTCCCAGGCGGAGTTAGACCGCCAGGACAACCTCCAGGAACGTATCCTAGTGGGTCAGGACATGCGCCTGGTGTAGGTGTCAAACCTGGTGGAGGTCCAGGATCTGAAGGACAAGGAAGTGGAGGACACCCGCAAGGAACTCCAGGAGGTCCCGGTGGGCCGAACGGTCCCTATGGACCGGGAGGGCCTAATGGACCTTATGGACCAGGAGATGGACCCAATGGACCAGGTGACGGACCTAATGGACCAGGAGACGGACCCAATGGACCCGGAGACGGACCTAATGGACCCGGAGACGGGCCTAATGGACCAAATGGACCTAATGGACCAGGAGGTGGACCAAATGGACCTAACGGACCAAATGGACCTAACGGACCTAATGGACCAGGTGGACCTAATGGACCAGGAGGGCCTAATGGACCAGGTAAATATAATATAAAAACATAAAAATATAGCGTGTTAAACATGATTTAATATTACAGGAGGCCCACCTGGACCGCCGGGAAAACCAGGTAGTCCAGGATATCCTGCAGGATATCCCGGTTACCCAATTTCGCCGGGATCACCAGGCACTCCAGGTACACCGGGTACACCAGGACGACCAGGGCAGTATTATCCAGGAACACCAGGAAGTCCAGGAACTCCAGGTACACCAGGACGACCAGGACAATATTATCCAGGAACACCAGGAACACCGGGAACTCCAGGCACACCAGGACGGCCAGGCCAGTATTATCCAGGAACTCCAGGATCTCCTGGTACACCTGGAGCACCAGGTCAAGGAGTGCCTGGCTCACCCGGAACTCCAGGAACACCAGGGCAACATTATCCAGGAACACCAGGGACACCGGGATCTCCAGGCACACCAGGACGACCAGGACAGTATTATCCAGATACGCCAGGATCTCCTGGTTCACCAGGAACACCTGGACAAGGAGTACCTGGCTCACCGGGATCTCCAGGTACACCTGGTACACCTGGTCGACCAGGGCAGTATTACCCACCAACACAAGGTTCACCAGGAACTCCAGGAATACCTGGTACACCTGGACAGTATCATCCTCCAACACAAGGAACACCTGGCACTCCAGGTACACCAGGAAGACCAGGTCAATATCACCCACCAACGCAAGGCACACCTGGAACACCAGGTACACCAGGTTCGCCTGGCCAATATCAACCTCCTATTCAAGGTACTCCAGGAACTCCGGGAACACCAGGACGACCAGGTCAAGGAGTTCCTGGTTCACCTGGAACACCAGGAACTCCAGGTACACCTGGAAGACCAGGTCAATATCATCCACCAACACAGGGAACACCGGGTACACCAGGCCAACCTAGCAGTCCTGGACAATATCAGCCTCCTACACAGGGAACACCAGGAACTCCAGGTATACCTGGAAGACCTGGTCAATATCATCCACCAACACAAGGAACACCGGGCACACCAGGTCAACCTGGCCCTCCTGGACAATATCAGCCTCCAACACAAGGTACACCTGGAACACCAGGTACTCCAGGAAGACCAGGGCAATACTATCCACCAACACAAGGAACACCGGGAACACCAGGTCATCCTGGCACTCCTGGACAATATCAGCCTCCTGCACAAGGAACACCTGGAACACCAGGTACGCCAGGAAGACCAGGGCAATACTATCCACCGACACAAGGAACACCGGGAACACCAGGTCAACCTGGAACTCCTGGACAATATCAGCCTCCTACCCAGGGAACACCTGGTACACCGGGTACACCAGGAAGACCAGGGCAATACTATCCACCGACACAAGGATCACCGGGAACACCAGGTCAACCTGGAACTCCTGGACAATATCAGCCTCCTGCACAAGGAACACCTGGAACACCAGGTACGCCAGGAAGACCAGGGCAATACTATCCGATACAAGGAACACCGGGAACACCAGGTCAACCTGGTACTCCTGGACAATATCAGCCTCCAACACAAGGTACACCTGGAACACCAGGTACGCCAGGAAGGCCAGGGCAATACTATCCACCGACACAAGGAACACCGGGAACACCAGGTCAACCTGGAACTCCTGGACAATATCAGCCTCCAACACAAGGAACACCTGGAACACCAGGTACGCCAGGAAGACCAGGGCAATACTATCCACCGACACAAGGAACACCGGGAACACCAGGTCAACCTGGAACTCCTGGACAATATCAGCCTCCAACACAAGGAACACCTGGAACACCAGGTACGCCAGGAAGACCAGGGCAATACTATCCGATACAAGGAACACCGGGAACACCAGGTCAACCTGGTACTCCTGGACAATATCAGCCACCTTCTCAAGGTACACCTGGAACACCAGGTACACCAGGTAGACCAGGACAATACTATCCACCAACACAAGGAACTCCGGGCACACCAGGACAACCTGGAACTCCTGGACAATATCAGCCTCCTTCACATGGAACACCAGGTACACCAGGTCAACCTGGAACTCCTGGACAATATCAGCCTCCAACACAAGGAACACCTGGCACGCCAGGAACACCAGGACGACCAGGTCAATACTATCCACCAACACAAGGAACGCCAGGAACACCTGGTCAACCTGGAACTCCTGGACAATATCAGCCTCCCTCACATGGAACACCTGGAACACCAGGTATGCCAGGAAGACCAGGACAATACTATCCACCGACGCAAGGAACACCGGGAACACCAGGTCAACCTGGAACTCCTGGACAATATCAGCCTCCTACCCAGGGAACACCTGGTACACCGGGAACACCAGGAAGACCAGGACAATACTATCCAACTGGACCAGGAACTGGACAACCTATTGGACCAGTTGGACCTGATACACAGCCAGGTATTTTAAAATTTTAACATTAAAGTAGAGTTAATTCAGTTTTTTTAACTTCTTAACCTTTTCGTGATAGATCCGGTTTTGATGATTTAAGAAAAATGTTTGTTATATAAATTATTTAAACAGAAATATTTTAACTGAGGCACAAGTATTGCAAAAATAAACATTTTTTTAAATACAGTTTTACTTAGTTTTTACAGATTTTTTAAAAATAGTATATTAAAAGGAACACTGATTTATCTGAAGTTGCTAAGCACAAAATTCTTTTTACGGCGGATCGTAAGCTATTTTCACGTTAATGTATCGTTTTTAATATTTACTTTGAATATTTCCAATGAAATTAAATGGAGACACAATTTTTCCTCAACATTTACTAACGGATTATAATATTGATTTTCGGTGACGATTACAAATATTAACAAAATCGGATCTTTTTGGCAAGTTTAGAGGTTTTAATTATGTTGCAGACACGACTTTCATATCTTTGTAATTTTTCAAATAAATTTTAGTAAAGGCAAGAAGTTAATGCAAATAATTATTAAGAAAAATTATTTTCAAATAAGGATAAGTTTAATTACTTCTATTGATTCCAAATTAAATACCGCTTTAAAAGTGATATTATATAAAATAAAATAATATACTTTATAGGCAAACCAGGCACACCAGGTACACCAGGAAGACCAGGACAATACTATCCACCAACACAAGGAACACCGGGAACACCAGGACAACCTGGCGCCCCTGGACAATATCAGCCTCCTACACAAGGTACACCTGGCACACCAGGTACACCAGGTAGACCAGGACAATACTATCCACCAACACAAGGAACACCGGGAACACCAGGTCAACCTGGCGCCCCTGGACAATATCAGCCTCCTACACATGGAACACCGGGAACGCCAGGTTCACCAGGAACACCAGGACAGTATTATCCACCAACACAAGGAACACCGGGAGCACCAGGTCAACCTGGAACTCCTGGACAATATCAGCCACCTTCACATGGAACACCTGGAACACCAGGTACACCAGGTAGACCAGGACAATACTATCCACCGACACAAGGAACACCCGGAACACCAGGTCAACCTGGCAGTCCTGGACAATATCAGCCACCTTCACAAGGTACACCTGGCACTCCAGGTACACCAGGAAGACCAGGACAATATTATCCACCAACACAAGGAACACCGGGAACACCAGGACAACCTGGAAATCCTGGACAATATCAGCCACCTTCACACGGAACACCTGGAACACCAGGTAGACCAGGACAATACTATCCACCGACACAAGGAACACCCGGAACACCAAGTCAACCTGGAACTCCTGGACAATATCAGCCTCCTACACAAGGAACTCCGGGAACACCAGGCCAACCTGGAACTCCTGGACAATATCAGCCTCCTACAGAAGGAACACCTGGAACACCAGGTACACCAGGTAGACCAGGACAATACTATCCACCGACACAAGGAACACCCGGAACACCAGGTCAACCTGGCACTCCTGGACAATATCAGCCTCCTACCCAGGGAACACCTGGTACACCGGGAACACCAGGAAGACCGGGACAATACTATCCACCAACACAAGGAACACCGGGAACACCAGGACAACCTGGAACTCCTGGACAATATCAGCCTCCTACACAAGGAACACCAGGTACGCCTGGAAGACCAGGTCAATATTATCCACCAACACAAGGAACACCAGGAACACCAGGTCAACCTGGCACTCCTGGACAATATCAGCCACCTTCGCAAGGTACACCTGGCACTCCAGGTACACCAGGAAGACCAGGACAATATTATCCACCAACACAGGGAACGCCGGGAACACCAGGACAACCTGGAACTCCTGGACAATATCAGCCTCCTTCACAAGGAACACCTGGTACACCGGGTACACCAGGAAGACCAGGGCAATACTATCCACCGACACAAGGAACACCGGGAACACCAGGTCAACCTGGAACTCCCGGTCAATATCAGCCTCCAACACAAGGTACACCTGGAACGCCAGGACAACCAGGACAATATTACCCAACTGGCCCATCCGGACCGGGACAATATCCTACCGGACCGGGACAATACCCTACCGGACCTGGAACTGGAACCGGATCACCGACATCACCAGGTACTGCAGTTCAACCCGGCGGTCAATATCCTGTGCAGCCAGGTACTTAGTTCAACATATTACAACCAAGCAGCATTATGTAACGTTTGTTTTATAGGTCAACCATGCGAGTACCCACTCGGCGTCCAGCCACCATCAAGGCCTTGTACTGGGTCAGTGACACCAAATCCGTTTGACTTAGAACACGGTGGTCCCCACGTGCCACCTATCTACGTGATTCCGTACCCGTTGCCGGTGGGGCAGATCCCCGCCAACTGTCCGTGCTACTTGGTTGAGCCGGGCAGCAACAACACTACACCTGCGACAGCGCCACCTAGGCCGCCGGCGTCCAATGGACCAGCGCCCACTTATCCGCCCAACTATCAGCCTCCGTACGGGATCATCGGGTTCATTCCGGTGATCTTCTTCCCTTACTGCCCCGGAAACACGACCGACCAGAGCGCTGTGCAGAATATCAACCCCTCCGCAGTCCAAGTGCCCTACCCGTGTGGCCAGTGCAACCAACCAACTGGTGGGCCCCAAGGACAGATCAGGTTCATAGACTTCGGCGCTAATGGGGGCGACAGCTTCAGACAAGTACTAGCACAAGCTGGAGTGGGGTTGTTTGATAATGTAAATATGCGATCGCCCCCTAGAAGAACCAGAGAGCGAATTCGAAAAGCCAGAGCGAAAGGAGATTAAATAATATATCTGTTTGGTTAACAGTAAACAGTAAACATCGAAATAGAAACGATGTGACTTTAATTTAAATACTTTGATCGAAATACAAAGTGAAATAGGTATTAGGAGACATTTATTCTACTACGCGTAGCAGTTTAAATTGGAATAGATTTGTATTTCGCTCAAGATGAAAACTTGTGTCGTTCCTGTTTGACATTAAATGTGTAGTATTTTATTGTAGGAAAGCTATTTAACTCCCTGAATTTCTTCCGTTAACGATGTGATTTTATTGTAATATGTGTGCGTGTAGTATAATATTAATAACTAAGTAAACTGCCAGTATTTTTAAATCTGAATTGATGCTTTAAATTATTGAACAACGAATTTTGTACTTAGAAATTGTACTGCCATAATGATCTGTTGTACTCTTTTGATACATATATAAATAAATAATATAAATTTACATTATTGGATTTTTTATTTCTATGCAATAGTTATTTTTCGCATCCTGAACTGTAAACATAACAATCACACATCATTGACCTCTATGGTAACTGTTTTCGCAAATAGTTCGTTAATATGCACAAAATTTTATTTCTTTAATATAAATAAAACCTTAAGGCGGATATATGCAGCCATTTACATTTACATTTAATTTAATTAAGAAGATAAATGTGTGTAACTTAATGGAGCCATGCATGCACCATTCTCATTTACGTTTTAAAATGAAAACGTAAATGAGAATGGTGCATGCATGGATCCTTTGAGTTTTGAGTTACACACATTTATCTTTTAAATTAAATTAAATGAAAATTAAATGTAAATGTACGAGTAAATAAAATAAAAAACAAAGCCTACAAAAACGCTACTTTACACAATTGTTCAATAGAGTCAGAAATAAATAAAACAGATTAATTGTTAATTTACTGGCGACATCTCAGAGCAGTTGTTTCAAGGCTACTTGACAAAAAAAATTTTGGTGTAAATGTCAAATGCATCTCACTTAACCTCATAGAAAATACGATATTTTCAAGAAATAGGTATGTCTGCCTAAAAATTAATACATAATGTGTGCGTTAGGTATTTTTACAATGCTCGGTTTTATTAAAGCACTCAGCTTCGTGTCGTACTTTAATATAGAACCTAGCGTTGTAAATTAACCCTACCGCACTGAGAATGTAAATAACTATTTTATGTCAAGGGCTGTAAGTAGCCTCTTGCAGATTAAGACTAAAAGATTGTAGCACGAGCACAGCGAGGGCTGTAACTAGTCGCAATTTTTTTCTATGATTAATTAATTTTTACTAGCAATTAAAAGAAATTTTTAATCTATATCATACGAAAGCTAAAATTCTGAATGTAGAAAAACAATACCTACAACAAAAATTACTGTAAACAAACTTGACAGTTTGTTTAAATACTGTAATATTACACAAATTTAATCAAAACATAATAAATTTGGAACCTATTTTTATAAGCAGCGGTCTGAACATAATATTTTAGATCGTTACCATTAGCAATTATTTATTTTCAAGTTACCAAGTAAAATTAAAAAGTCTACTTTTATTAGTTATTATCGATCGTAGAAGAACATAATTTAACACAAGGATATGGGTAAGTTTTTATTTATACACTATATAATAATAATATACATACAATATTATAAATAAATCATATTTGTTATAAACAATTTCTAAAAACACTAGTTAGGTAACTATTCGTTTCAAATATTGGCAGATCTTAATAGGATAATAACTGTATCCCTCTTTATTTGGCATCTTTAGATACAGTAGAAGGCGTAGCTATTGGCAGCAAAGTATTAGGATATCTTTCCCTAGGCCCGACTATACCATTTGTCCTGCTGTTCTGATATCCGAACCCAGTATTTCCAGGCCTGTTTCCAGCAGCATAATATCCATCATATCCAGAATAACTATTTAGTCCTCCATTCCCTTGATATCCACCATATCCCCCGTTTCCAGCTGGAAGATATCCAGAACTTGGATATCCTGAACTCGGATATCCAGAGCTTGGATATCCTGCACTTGGATATCCTGAACTTGGATATCCTGAACTTGGATATCCTGAACTTGGATGCCCAGAACTTGGATATCCAGAACTGGGATATCCAGAACTTGGATATCCAGAACTGGGATATCCAGATTGAGGATAACTCGTGTGATATCCTCCAGGATATCTGGATGGGTTAGGATTGTAACCAATAAAATTTGTCCCGCTTCCTGGATAATAATTGGGATAACTTGGGTTAGGATAATATCCAGAACCTCCTTGCGGATAGCTTGTGGTTGGTCTACCGAATCCTGGAAGTTTGGATAGCCAGTAGTTTGGGTCGTATTTATTTGGCCTCTCTGGGTAGAATTGGGTAGATCCACCACCTGGGTATTGGTTTACTACTGGGTAGTCTCTATTTGGGTAGAAGTAGCCATCAGTGTTATATGGATTTTGACTTTGGTGTTTTATAAATCGAGCATCTATAATTAATAAAATAAATTATTATGAGTGCTTGTAACAATGTAGATTTGTTCTTTAAATGAAAGTATGTCAATAATAAGGACACTTTTTGTTACAGTTGCTAAGAAAACAAACAAATAACAGGAAATCCGTCCATATTCAAATGAACGTATATTCATTGCCAAAACAGTTATTATCTGCACTATTTAAACGCACAACCGTATACAGTTTAATTGCTAATTTATTCAACTGATACTTTTCCTTTTTGCACAAAAATCTATTTTTTCATAGCTCATGTTATGTTTATCAACTATTTTGGGTCGTAAAGTAACACTTTAACCGCAAGGGTAGATAAAGTAAAATTAGAGTAGATAAAGTAAAACTTGTAGATAAATGCTTTAATTTTTTACATTTTTTTCCAAATTCGTTTTGAAACATTACAAACAAATTCTGACATTGTGTTTTAATAATAATTTGATAAGTATATTTTTTCTTTTATATATTAGCTGTAGAAAAAATTTAATATTTGTATAGAAAAAATTATTTATATACCTACCTACTCAATATTTGTATTACATTTTTATCTTAACAAAATAAATGTACATTTCAAGCTAATTTAGAAAAACATGTCTTGTTTACTACGCTACAAGTCCCAATATATTGGTAATATATCATGTGTTTTTTTCTTTCTATGCAGTTAGGATCACCCGAGGGATTACCACACTTTTTGCTGATCATGTAACATTAATGAATTCGACCCTTCAAACTAAAAACCGTTAAGAGTTTATTACGCCGTAATTTCTAATTTGTAAATCAATTCGATTTTGAAAATAATAATAAGACAGAAAATATATCAAAAAATGTTTTAAAAACAAGGTCGAAAAATTGCTCGAAATATCAGTCAAACAACATAAATATTTCTTCTTTATATAACCGACGTTTCGAATAAATTATACTTAAACCTTCTTCAGGGTTAGTAAGATCTTACAAAAATTAATGTATCAAATACATTTGTTAACAAACATTCAGGTGGGAAACTTCGTACATACAAAAGCGTAAAACGTACACATCCAATTACTCTCAAAATTAACTATGGATTTTAAAAATGTTTGCAAGATATTTATTGACTCGAGAATAATAACATTTATATTTTGTAGAAATTTAACAACATAAACAGATGAACAGATTTCCAATTTCATATTCTGCTACACTTTAAAACAAAGGATTTCATATTAATTTAATGGACGTTATTTCTATAAAAAAATAATGTAAAATGTTATGAATTTTTGCAATGAAATATACAGGATGTTTCAAGTCGAGTGTAACAAACTTTAACTGCTTATTTCTGTGGTTATTTTAAGCAAAAAATGTAATTCAACAAATTTATGATTCAAACCCTCGCTCGCTTTGCTGGCTCGTGTTTTAAGGCGCTATACTGGTGCCAAAAATATAGTGAAAAAGGGACCTTGCTATATTACAAATTGAGCTCTTGTTAGTACACCTACACAGTTCATATTTTATATATAGATAGTTAAAAGATGATTCTAGACGGCGACGAAGTTATATTTTTGAAATACTTAATGATATTTTAGTAATAAATTAGGAAAAATAGTCAATTTGTCCGATTTTTTACTATTTTTTTCGTCAGATATGTAATTTTTTTGACAAAAAATATTTTCGTCGCCGTCTTACGAACAATGCAAGGAATCGACTATTTAAACAAAATTAATAAATATGCAATAATAAGGCCATAACTTGTAATATTAAAATGCATAAATTAATTCTTATGTTCTCTAATTGTTGTCGCAACAATGTATTGTATGAATTTTTCAATCAAATAATGATTCCTAATTACTTATGGTAAATTTCAGATTTTTATTTTGAGCAATGTAGCCAGAAACGTGAATTCTGATTCTATTGCAGCAATATTGCGTGCAGCCAGGGTAGAGCCTTAAAATTAATCTTCGGGAATAATAGCATCCATTATAGCGTCGTTGTATAATATATTATTAAATACTGTTCGCATTATTTCTGTAACTTATAAAAAATGCATTTTAAATCTCGAATTGTTAATATCACTAAATGACAGCTGTCAAACTAATTAATTTTTCTATAGAACTATTTGCTTTTCAAAAGTGTCTTGTTTGTTAAAAAATTTGTATTATTTCTAAAATTTCAACCTCTTGTATTTTGTTAAAAATGACATTTTTAGTGTAAAATAACCTCAAAAATAAGCTGAAACACCCTGTATAGAACAGTGTACATATATTTTTTAATAATTGTCTACTGGATGTTGAAATTAATCATAAAATGTACAAGTTACAAGTGTAATTTATCGTGAAAAGAAAATCTCTTAATTAAAAATTGTATGTGTCTTTTATAAATGAAAATGTGTCAGTTGTAAATGTAAATTTTATAATTGCATTGCACTGCAATCGCAAAAATCATAATAGAATTAAATTACACATGATATTCTCGATTACACATTAGTTCCGAAACAAATAATTCATTTATTCAATTTACATATAATACTGCGTGAAGAAAACCGCGCCTATCGCGTAACCATCTCTTGGAAAACTCAATTTTCTCAAGAAAAACATGAGTTTATAATGATTCAAGGCAGTATGACTAACTCGGTAAGAGCAAAAAATTACGCACTATTTTTAGTTTTTTATATCGATTCATTGAATGCACGGGAAGAGCGATATTAAAAGTAATTTATTGTTACATAAACGATATTAACACTATGCATAATATGAAACAGTTCTCTAGAAATATCAGGTAGCAGTAATTATGAACAATGGACGTGTTTTCACAGTTAATTATTATGCGCGTTTTATTATTCTGTTTATGATCGTTTAATGTTTACAGATCTTGGAAAAAAATAAGCAGGAAAAATTGTTCCTGATTTTTTGTTCCACTTTTATACAATTTGTATCATACGTTAAGGTGGTTGGCTTCTAACCGTTGAAATGGTGAAAAGTATGTTTAGTTTTCCCATTAAAATTGAAGTAAGAATTGAAATTTTCGAATTAACTAAGGATGCTTCCTCTTTGCTCTAATGTCAGTTTTTTTTAGTTTTTTCTGTAATTTTTTATGTGCATGGCTAAACATGTCCAATTTTGTGAATATTTCATGTGTATTTTAATACAATCCTAATACATAAAAATTCAAAAAAATGGCATTAGAGCAAAAAGAGAGCAACTTCAAGCTTTTCGAAAACGTCTTATTTGTTTAAAAAATCTTATTGTTTAAACCAATTTTATGGGGAAAACTGCATGTTGTTTTTCGCTATTTTGACGGCTGGTGTTGATCCATTTTAAATTTAATTTTCTGGAATACAAAATTCAAAGAGTGTTCAATTTATTTATTCAGATATATAATATAAATCTTTGTTTATTAAAGTAATACAGAGCGTTCAGCAAAACCTATAATTTGACTGCGCAACCGCCTTAAGGAAATATAAAGAGGAAAAACAGTGCCCTACGGTTTGTAAAATATTCATTCTACAGTGCGACGCATAGATTTTACCAAATTTTGCCATAGTATTGTTTTAAAAAATGCCGAAAAAAGAGAAAAATACTACCTTTACATGTTTAATTTAGGGCACTTAAAAAACAAAATGGATTAAAATTCATGCGTCGCACTGTAGGTAAAATGTTATACAATATATAAATAATGCGTTTGATTATTTCTTTTGTCTTATAAATACAATATTTTCCAAATACGATGCCACTTTTAGAGCGCATTCGCTATTGTTTAGTGGAAAAAATTAGTAGAAAGCTGGATTTTAGTATACACCGTCCCAGTACCTTCATCAACAACATACTAAAAGTCTCACTCGATTGGACTGGAGCTTCGTCCGCCATTTTAAAAAAATGTCTGCCGTCTATAATTTTTAATTTTTATCTCGTAAAATGATTTATTACGAAAAAACAGTTAATAACAAATTGTAGGCCACAAAATTTGCTATAAAATATACAATATTTTTGAATCTGCATTGCATATAATAAAGAAATACCAAATTTATTTTTTGATAACTGTCAAAAATGTTTGACATTGACAATTATTCATACATACATACATAAAAACGCGCCATTTCCTTAACATAGAGTTGGCACAAAACATAATAATAAACAATTCAGTCCGCGAAATTCAGCTTCGCAACCGTTGCTAATAGTAACGGCCGCGAAATCCATTGTTCACAAAAAAATGTTATACTTCGCAGCCTGAATTGCGTACGCCAATGTCAACTATTTTTGACAGTTACGCAATTTTTTTTTTTAAATTATAACATTAATTTTCAACGTATCCTATGAGAACATTTCTGCTGATACTGAATTGATATAACTTCTGATAATTTAATAATTTAGAGTTGTACAGTGAAAATATAGCTGTTCATTAAATTTTAATAGTAAATAATAATTATACTATTTAAATGCATTGCTTACTAAAATTAAACACTGGTATTCACAAAAGGTCTCGTGTATAAGAATTTAAATAATTGTATCTGTAACATTATTTATAAAAATGATGTTATTGTTTTCTTCTGGTCAATATTTGATTTCCTCCATGATAATTAGATTTGAGTTCTCGTATTGCAAATACGCAACGTTGACATTACATAAAAGGTTCAAGATCACATTTGAGAGTTTAACGTCGTTCGACCTCAAATTTAAATACGTAAACAAGTTATTTAACTTTTGTGCAGTTTGCCAAAGGAAGTTGCGTTGTGAAATATACGTTTATAGTAGGTGTTTACATGTTTACAAATTTACATGGTTTGCATTCAGTGTTCCAGATTCTAGACGCGTATCTAGGGAATAGAACTACTTACTTCTTGATCCTGCGTCTGATGCATCTTCTTCTATTTTATTTTGTTGCGATTCTTCATTATTTGCTCCGGTTGAGAAAGATACTAATGTGCATATTGCCAGAAATATCACCTGAAACATTTGGTATTTTTACAACAATTTTGGTCTACAGGTTGGTGGAGGTGAAATGCGAACAGGGAAATATATGACAATGGAGTTATCATATGCTAGGCATCTTGATATACGTGGAATAAGTACTGTCAATGTCAAAGTACCTGTCATATTATTGAAATTTTTATTTTCATTAAAATATTTTCTTTGCATAATAATGTATGTGTACGAGCAGAACGAGAAAGTTTACATGCACTTTTAAATTTTATTATTATTTCTGTTATTGATTACTCTTTTTGTCAGACAAATTCACATTACTTCGTTTTGTGACACTACTACAAAATATATCTAGATACCTGGCATGAAAGTTCGATTGTCATGTATGTTCCCTATGATCGCATTTCACCTCCACCAACCTGTATAATATTTTGTAAATCAGTTTTATTTTTTAATGATTAAAATTCATGTAAAATTAAAAATAAATGATCACGTGGAATAATTATGTATGACTCTATTTTTAAAACATTTTCAATGTCATTTTTTTATGTAAATAACAATAATTTTATGTAGTAATAATTGTCGTTAAGTTATGATGCAGAGTGCACAACAAAAACAAAAGTGAATATAAATTTGTAACATTATTCTCAATAAAAATATATTCTTACTTTTACATAATTCATGAACAAAAGGATTTTTCTACAGTTACGATCGCTTTTTATTTGTTTATCCAACACCTCTTAATAAAAGCATAATCACTATGGTGATTTTAAACAAGTAAAGTAAAAATTACCCACAAGTGGCTTTGATCAAAATTATACCCACTTGTGGGTAAATTGTTACTTTGCTTGTTGGAAGTCACCATAAAAACGATGTTTTAGGTTGAAACTTAATATTTTTAAAATATTTAAGCAGTTATTAAGAGGTGTTGGATAAAACGTTATACTTCACACGTAGGCAAAAAGGAATGACCCAGTCGAGAAAATTATCTCACTCAGCCTTCGGCCTCGCGAGTTAAGATTTCCCTCGTGGATAATTCGTTACTTTGCCCACTTGTAAAGTAAATAACTATTAATAGTACAGTTCGTTATACCACATAATGTACAACAAAGAAAAATTTATTAGTGAGCTGCAATCAAGGTTCGTAAAATAAAAGATGTTTTTATATTCCTGGGGAAAATAATTAAGGATATTCAGAATGATTCACAACTTCGTGCATATATTTAATTTATATGGAATATAGTACTCAACTAACTAATTATAGAACAAAAATATTTTTTTTAAATTCGCAAATTTAAAAGCAGTCTTCCCACGAAGCACTGGATTTTTGGTTATATTATGCATATTTGATTAGTGATTATAGGGTACCTATGAATAAATAAATTTTAATTAATTGTTCAATGGTAAGAAAAATATAAAATTCCATTTGAAAACAGTGACCCAAAACTGTTGGTTTAAGAAATCTGGAAATTAAAATTGCGAATTTAAAAAAATGCTATAGTTTCGTGATAAGTGAGTTGAGCACTATATGCACGAAGTTGTGAATCATCCTGTATATTGCGTGACATATAGGTAGGTAGGTACTGAACGTGAAACAGAAAGAAAAATTCGCAAAAATAAGGATAACTTATTTACAATAAACATTTTCCTAAATATTTTATTTGAATCTCCCACAATACCACAAGTTATTATTTCCAGAACGCCGAAAAATTGTCTGATGTTGATAATTCATTTCATGTTGCTTTTAATAAAATACGCTACCTTAATGTTACGAATTTTTCAAAAATTCTTTTCGTTGTCCGCTCAAAACATCATGTATTTATACCCTTACATTTTTTCCCGAAGCATGAAAACATCTCGTATATTATTCCCTGTTCCCACGAGGATTCTTTGAATTCTGTATTTTTGAAAAAAATGAATTCACGATTTTGTAGCAATCAATAAATTCTTCTTTTCCAAGACTCATTGAAGATTCAATTTAACAGGTAATTCTCTCTAGAATTATTTTTCTCAAGGTTCAGAATCTTGAAAAAATTGTTTGAACTCTTCTTACGGGGCGCTACAGTTGTAAATCCAGAAGATTAACAATTTGAACGATTCTGGCTGTATTATAAAAAATTTCAAATTGAAAAACATGAAGAATCATGACTCATTAGTGAATCAATAAATGCAAATTATTAATTGCTGTGACATCAATTAGCAAAACTTGGAGCTAATTTTTATCATTTAATAATCCATATTATACGTTGATTAATGCACAAAAATAAAAAATTTCTTTTGAAATCGATAATATACATTAGTCGGAGGACGGGTATAGAGAGATTTTTTTTAAACAAATAAGCCATTGACTGTAATAATTTATGTAAAACTCGCATTTTTAGTAATTTATAGAAATTGTTTAACAATATACGGCAAGGTTTTTGTAAATTTCATTATAGCCATGTAAGCACAATCTATAAGTACATCATTTTAAAATATGAGGTCATTGATATAAAAACTAAAGTCACAAAATGATTTATTGTAACATGTTTTTTTGCTTTAATATCCATGAACCACGACATGAGTGTACCTGTGTATTGACCGCACGGACGGTAAAATACATAATATCTATATATAGGTTGGTGGAGGTGAAATGCGAACATAGGGAACATACATGACAATCGAACTTTCATACCAGGTATCTTGATATATTTTGTAGTAGTGTCACAAAACGAAGTAATGTGAATTTGTGTGGCAAAAAGAGTAATCAATAACAGAAATAATAATAAAATCTAAAAGTACATGTAAACTTTCTCGTTCTGCTCGCACACATACATTATTATGCAAAGAAAATAAAAATTTCAATAATATGACAGCTACTTTGACATTGACAGTACTTATTCCACGTTTATCAAGATGCCTAGCATGATAACTCCATTGTCATATATTTCCCTATGTTCGCATTTCACCTCCACCAACCTTTATATCGCTGTATGGAAAATAGCATGATAGTTAAATATGGAGGTATTAGGAATGACGAAATTCGAAAATTTTGGCACCCGGGTACCCGAAACAACTACCCGGATAATACCCGTTAGCCGTTATCCGTTAAATACCCGATACCCGTTAAATACCCGTTATCCGTTAAATACCCGATACCCGTTAAATACCCGATACCCGATAATTACCCGATTCCCGTTAATTACCCGATACCCGTTAATTATCCGATACCCTTTAATTACCTCTTATCTTTCAGTGCCTGATATTTGTAAATTATCTGTTCCCTTAAATTAGAAGTTCACTTTTTAAATAAAATTCTTTGTTGAATTTTATTTATTTATGTTTATTGTTTTCTATACACATTTAGACACATTGTGTTGTATTATTTTTGTATTATTTGTGTATTTCTTTATATTCATAATAAAATATGAAAACGATAACAAAGAATTTTATTTAAAAAGTGAACTTCAACAAGTAACGGGTACATTTCGGGTATTGGGTACATTTCGGGTATCGGGTACATTTCGGGTATCGGGTATATTCGGGTAACAGGTAGATATCGGGTAATTGGGTAATAAATTTTATACCCGGGTACATTATTATCGGGTCGGTTCCGGGTACCCGGGTACCCGTCGTCATTCCTAGTAGGTATGAACTGTACTAGTTACTTGTAAACTGCAATCAAGTTTTGAGATATGATGTAAATAAATTTTATACCTAACACAATTTTAATTAATGAAATAAAAATAAATTCAGATTATTCAAATTTCCATAAATAAACAATATGCAATAAATTCAGTGTTTCATTAAAATTTCCAAATGAATCGTTAGTTGCAGTTAAATATTTAAACATTTTTATGGAAATATTTTCGTAATCAAAATTTGAATCAGTTAACAAAGTATGATTAAACATTAAATTGTCATAATAATTTTATAATCCTTTGAATATAGTTTGAAAAATGTTGACACCCTTGGCAACAAAACAACTTCCATCACATGAAACAACATCACACCACTTATCACCTACCTGTCCTGTAATGGTTGCCATGTCCACCAAATCTACACAAGTTTTAACACTGTCGCGGGTCGGACATATCGCACTGTATATATAACACACGCGCACCGCACATTATACGTCACAATGGTGACGTAACTAATGTGTACATATGTTATGTGCTTGTGTGTTTGTTGTGTCACGGTTTACTCTTTTACTCTTCAGTTGTTCGGTTGCAGTGGAGGGAATCCAGTATCACCACCAGGAGAACAAGGAGATTTTGACAGCGAGGATGAGTTAAAAACGTAATATACTGGGTGATTCACAACTTCGTGCATATATTTTGATAATATGCTGAACTGAACTTAGGTACTGATCATGAAAAATTCGTTCATTTAATGGTCGTTTTACACTACGCTAAATATTGAACAAGAAATTGTGCAACAAAGTGAACAATATAACTCTGTTTTATATTGAGACAATTTTATATAGGTACCTACCTACAATATTTAGTTTAATATGATTCTGCGTAGTTCGCAATTTGACAGCCGCGCTTATCTTTTTTTTCAGACAATTTATGAAGCAATACAATATTTCATACAATTTTCTGTATGCTACTACACAATTTAGATTGTTTCAAAAATTGAACAAGATCTTGTTTTCGCAAGAAGCACATTTTTGAAGTTACTGGATTGTTGATTGTATAACGGATATCTGACTAACTATGAATGGAATAAAATAAAATTTTAATTAATTGTACAATGGCAAAAATATACTAAACAGTGACTCAAAACTGTTTGATTAAAAAACCTGAACACTAAAAATATTACGAAATTTGAAAAAAATTCTTTTAGTTCTGTGATAAGTTAGTTGAGCACTATAGTCATCAAAAAAGCGGTTCAAGTTCCGGTTTAGGTTTAATGATTAATTAATTAACAATAAATTAATTTAAATATTAGTCCCCTAAAAAGTAAACGCATTTCTAAAATCTTACAAAATTAGACTAAATTTTAGCAAATATAACAGTTCTTTTCCTACCTTTACAATTTTTTTACATTTTAAGCTTCCCGTCTAAGTTTTTTCCGAAATTCTAGAATACTCTCGATTTTACTTATTTTTCTATGCCTCTCTTTTCCCTGCTATTATGACTGCCTGAAACCAGCCCGAAACTCGTATTTTGCCACATCCTAGCAATGCAATGTCAATTTGAAGTTAAAAAATACTGTAAAAGTGTTTTCGTTGCGAGTAAACAGTTAGTGTATTATTGGCTTAAAGATAATGCTTTTACAAAACATTTAGTAGAGAAAGATTGCATTTACAGATGTCTATTTTTAAAATAAATTTCTATTATGAGATATAATCGTGTAAAGTTTGCATAAATTGGAAAGGCAGAACTGTGAGTTTACCCTTTACGTATAAAATCCTTACTGAAATGAAATTTTATCATTCTTGTAGGTACTACGAGCATATCCAGAAAGTAAGGTGACAAGTGCTCTGGTGCAGGTAATTTCTTTTCAAAGGGGGGGCTTTGTAACCTGAGGTAATGTCATGTCAGCACGTTTACAAGTAAGTTAGGTTAGGTTAGGTTAAAGAAGGTCCCACTAACACTCATGAGTCATGACGAAGAAACGAGTAATGCTGTCGGCCGCGGACTCCTGACGCAAAGTGAGGAACCGCCAGTATATTTTAAGAAATAATTAGTTACCTACCTCCACGGTTTCCCTGTATGACCTCTTTTGACAAATTATTATATGACAGCTCCTAGCACTTGTTTTTCTTTCAAGAAACTTTTCAGTAAAACTTTCCTCATGTGAACAAGACATAAGAAAACTTTGCAAAACAACTTTTCTGCATGAAATTTCAATACGAAATTTGTTGGGTGTAAAACCGGCGGCGTTCCTGTCAATCGCAAGTTATTCTAGAACTTTTTTGTACCCTTGCTGTATGCCTACCCAACTATGCAATTAAATTCTTTGTTTTTTATGCACTCTGCAAATTTCCTTATTACGATCCTGTCCTCCAAGTGTTTCATTCTGGGCGCGACAGGATGCAGACGATGTTAGGATTTTCACTTTTCGTTGTTTGGTTGTCATGGTGACCTTGCGAGGTTTTATCTCTTTGCGCTAATTATCAAGTAAGTGTTGACTTCACAACCCCACTCCCCTTCGAATTGATCTGACGACGACGGCTTCAATAGGGCAGTGGAACATGTAAATGGTCTTGGAGTTTGTATATAAGGAATGACAGACCGGATGCCAGTGATTGTAGGAAATTCAAGGTTTGATATAAAATGCTGGGGAAGTGTAACGGATGCTGGACCTGTGATCTTGGATAACTGACCATTCTATTATATAAATATAAATTATAATATTCAAATATGAATAAATAACACTTTAAGGCTCAACTCTTATAAAAGAGGATCCAGATACTACACTATCAAATTTCTCGTTAAATATTGTTTATAAAAGGTATTTGTCAAAGACGTTTGACAAGAAATGTGACAGTGTAATAGCTATTCTTATATAAAAGTTAGCCCAACTTTTATAAAATATAGGGATGTAACTAGGATTTTTTAGGTGGGCCAAGGCTGTGCCAGTAAACAATTAAAGTTGCCTACACTTTTTATAGTAAAATTTTTGTTTTGAAAGGAAGAAATTTGACTTAGTTCCTCCTGAAATTAATTTCGTGGAAAAAATGCACAGAGAAGAATATGATATCAAATATGTATGCATAGATAAAGATTGCACGAGCACAGACTGACAAGTTAATACTACATTATATCTATTCAAAAATACAATATTTACCAGCATTAAATCTATATCTATCCGCTATTCATATTCATAAACATTTCTTTTGCCTCAATTAAGTATACATCTATATCTCTTCCCTAGTATTACACGCAAGGCATTATTAAATATTTTAAATATAGGTATCTCTTCCGTAAACTAATGTTAAAATATTGGTAAATTTTTGGGTGGGCCAATTGATAGACCAAGACTTTGCAGGGTGGATCCTGGCCCACCCAGGACTACCCTTAGTTACGTCCCTGATAAAAGAAGAGCTATTACACTATAAAATCAAATATCTTTGTTAAAGAACTTTTATATTGTAATGCTGGCCTTACTCTTAAAGTCTAAACCTATTTCATTTTCGAATATATTGTCGAGATAGCAGCTGTAGAAGTTTAGGCACGACACAGTTTTCTGCAAGTAATAACGTAGAAACCCGGAGTACCGTGGTTCGAGTCTCCCGACCGACAGTGTATGATTTTACAATTAAATCGCACTCGAACATTCAAGCTGACCAATTGATCGTCTTAAATGTAGTCCTGGTTGCAAAAAGAATATCTCCGTTGCCGCTTTCAATTTCAAAGGTAGTCGCAATGATTGAGATTCTGATTGCACCAAGATAAATCGGTCGGAGTGGTTGGATTCCACTATACTATCATCTTCCATTCTGTAATTGGAAGTTGTGCTTGCGAATATTACTCGTGCTGCGCACTTGTAATATTCATATCCAAGCACAAGGAACATTCGTAATACTACCAGAAATATAATCGACATAACAACGACTACTTATGGTATTATAAGTGACTAATTACGAAAACAAGTACCAGATAAAATAACTCTAGATAAAACCTTTACAAAGTGTATAAAATACCAAAAATCTTTTGGTTATTATGTTATATTAAGATTTATTAGGAAAAGCTCCATAAAATATCGCAAATAAAATGTTTACGATCCGTGTGAAGAAGCTCGCATATTATAGCTATAAACTTTTTGCTACAAACTCTCAACAAGACAGATTATTCTCAATCATTCGAATCTAAAATTGTTACAAAAATTGCGAATAAGTAAATAGAAAGCAAAGCCATAAATCATAATCTCGCGGAGGAAGTTGTCATTTTGCAAACAATTTAAATGTTTTCGTTACTAAACTAACAGGAGATACAACATGAGCGCATTTTAATTGCCCTGGTTGAGTCTCCTCAAGGATGAGCACAACTTGGCATTACACATGATGTTTGGAAGCCGAAGCAACGAACCATGGATAGATGTAGTTGATATAATTATTAACTGTTCGTTTTGATGTAGCGACAAATAATCCTATGTTTGTTTTTGACAGCAAAAGTTGAGGTGAAACTTTAAAAAAGGTATTTACGAGACAGAGATGTGGTTTATGGCAATCCGAGCGCAGCGAGCCAGAATTAAATGTGATGAGACTATAGCGCTTTGTCGCCAAACAGGGTTAACATGAACCTCTTACACATTCATTCATACCACAAGCCAATCACATCGAAAATAGTTATTTGTGTATCAAGGCTGTAAAAGTGATCTTTTTTGGCCGAATCTGAAGTTTGCAGCCGAGGCCAGCAATTCAGGTGAGGCTAAAAACACTTTTAAGCCGAGGTGCACATAACATTTTTTAGGTGGCTATCAAAAAATATATAATTTTATGTCAAAAAAAGTTTCTTTGTATCATAAATGATTTTATTTATATAATTTAGGCTAACTAAGTTGTAAGTAATTACTTTTAAATATATTTACCAATTAAAATTAAATAAATTTGTTATTTAGCGGCCGTAAAGTAAATGCGGCCGTGAAGTAAATGCGGCCGTAAAGTAAATGCGGCCATAAAGTAGTCATTTTGACAGATGTCAAAAAATGTGACACTTTACGGCTGTCAAAGGATACGTAAAACAACAATTTATGCAATAGCCACCTAAAAAAATATTTATGTATTAAGACGATCCTCTACCGCGCCCAGAAAACAGCCAAAAACATGGATATCGCGCGCCACTCCACAGCGTTTATTGTTTTGTTAAATATAATAATCTAAAGATATTGTTAAAGATAAAAGTACAATCTACAAAATGGCTGATGCAGAATTTTAAAATTTTGCTTTAAAATCTAAATATGTTATTTTGAATTTTGACAATATTTGTTATTTTTTGAACACAAATAGGTATCTTCTATTTCAAAAATTCGATCGGTTATTTCGCAGACCGAAGCTTTGTTGACAACATATTAAAATTTGAAGTTAACTCACTTATATATAAAAGCTGTATTGTACAGTGGCGCGCGAAAGCCCTCTTTACAAATATTGCAGTTTTTTTTTTTACAAATATGAGTGCCGAAAATTATGTTTTTCCCTCAAACATAAATTATTTGTTATTCTTAAGTTTAACAAAACAATAAGCGCTATAGAATATCATGCGGAATCAATGTTTTTGATTGTTCTCTGCCATAGATAGAGGATCATCTTAAGGGCGTAAAGAAGTTTATATGACGTGAGACGTGATTTAGAGCCTGAGCGTCAGCCGAGGGCTAAATATACGTCGACAACAATAAAAGCAAGTTACGCCCGTGCTACATACCCAATTTTATATACCTACGGTCGTAAATTTTCAAGTAAATTAATATATTTTTATTGTTCAAATGCTTCAAATATTCAAAATTAACAAAAATGTAAATGTCCAAGTTGTCATTATTGAAATAAACATTTACATGATTATTTATGTTCAATGTAAGTAAAAATTATGTAATTTATTATTTGTAGTTTAAATGAAAAATTGGAAATCTAAACTGTTTGCATTTATTTGACATTTGACACTATAAACTAGTCTGTAGGCTATAAAGTGACGTCTGTGTCAAAAAATTCGTTTAAGCTTCAAAAAGTACTACTTCCGGTTTGCGGATTTCTACCAAAATCTAATCCGGTGTTAAGGTCCTTATTAAAACCTTAAATATGAAATTTGGTTATGAACGGTTTGATACTTTTTAAGTTGGACGAAATATCGTCAGTCCATACGGCCATACGCGCGCACACACAGACATCATCATGAAAATAGTAAATTCGTATTCTAGAGACCCTGAAACGTGCTTGTCCACCAAAAACTCATACTCGAAAATTTTGACCCATCACAATACCTCTCTTATACTAGAATATGAGGCGAGAGCTAAAAAAGCTACAGATTATTCAATAATATAATTTTGTATTTACATTTCAAGTCAACAAACAATGAAATTGATTTATTATTAAATTATTTATTTATTTACGAATTATTTCCGTATAATATTTTATTTATATTTCGGTGTTCATTATTATTTATATATTATTACTCATTTTTGGTTCATTATAAATTAAATTATAGTCATGCATATACAGATTGATTGGACTGTAATTAAATAAAAAATTAAAATTAATAAATACTGTTTGAAACGAAACAATGACTAACCAACTGTTAAATTTAACTTTACATATATTAGGTGTGACTTAAAAACATAATTTTCCGCATAATTTTCCTGTTAAATATTCATAAATCCATAATCGTCAATTATTTGAAGTAGAAAAATAAGAAAAAACTCTCCCTCGATGCGATTAAGGTTATCGAACTTTCTAAACAAATAAAAAATTCATATATGAAACGCCCTATCTTTCCCAAGAAAATTTTCTTTGTTTGTACAAATGTGAAACTTCAATATTTGATGTTTCGTGTATATTTTTCTTACGAAATTTAAAAACATACAAAGATGCGTACCAATTTCGAAGATGCTAAAAAAATTGTTATGGTGCGTGGTCCATATGATTGCTTAAAAATGTGTCAATGATAATACCAAAAATGACATGAATGCGTCCTTGAAGTGAGAAAAAAATAATTAATTTGAAAATAAATATCTTTGTATAAATGTTGCAGAAGTAATTGTACCAATTAAATAAGTATTGTCGCTATTATTTTCTGGTGTAATACATACTTCAAACATCCGTTTATTATTATACACAAACGAAATGTTTTCGTTTTCATTTAACGACCAGAAGTTTTATTCATTTGAATTGTAATTAACCATACATATTTCATATTCAAGTAAAACTTTTTCAATCAACGGATGTGGCTACCCAGAAATTGTCCCCTAAAGAACATCAATCAACGGATGATAAATATAAATTATTATTTTTGTAATTAAACTGGTTCCGTATAAATTTTATAATTAAAAAGAAAACAGAAATGATACTTTAGACAGCAAAATTTGCAAATTTAAAATAGAAACTGGAGAAATTTAAAAATTATTTTTTGACAAAATAATTAGAAAATTATACGTGAAATATTGTGCTATTTGTATTTTGTTTTCTATTATTTTTATTATTAAATATATACATATCTATCACGCCATGTCATACACAATTTTTTTTAATAAGTACCTACTATTAAAATAAAAGTAGATTTTAGTATGTATAATAATTATTAAAAAGTGAGATTAGTAATCGTTTAGGTTTATGGAAACTTCAGCGGTATTGAAACAAAGTTGAAAATTGGCCCAACACAACGAGTATAGTGCCTCCCTTTCAGCCGCCCCTCTTGTGGCAGCCTCACAAGCTGCTTAGGGTCAGTTCTAGTTTAAAAAGCCTACAGCGAGTTTCTTGTTAAACAGAAATTATTTCTAAACCATTGTTTTACAATTACTAGAAAATTCCAACTCTTTTATCAAGATTTGAACATTCCTTTACATGCATCCATCAGATTCTAGATTTGAATTTTCTATTTATGCATTTTTTATGTATGAATTTTCTTATCATTGAATTTTCGGGTTTCTTATGATATGATACTACGCAAGAATAATTTTCTTGTAGTTGAATTTTCTAAGCTCCGAGTTTTCCAGGATTGGATAGGCATCTGTTTAAGTAAAAATACATTTTTAAAACTCATATACCTTTTAAAGCGCCTTTTAAAATAATATTCTTAATTTAGAAACAATAATTTAAAACCTGCCTTTAGCGCGTGTCAAAAGAAAATACTTATTATACTTATTATAATTCTTTTTTGGGAATCCCATAAAATATTTAAAGGTTGTTACTCATAATAATTTTTTTTATTTTGCTTGTAATTATAAAACAGGATTTACTCCCAATTACAGAATAGTAAATGTTTTTCAAGTGGAATCCAACGACTTCGACCGGGTCATACTTGTGCAGTCAGATGCTCCTTTGTAATTCAACGCGGCAACGGAGAGACATTTTTTGCAACCAGGACTACATTTAAGATGGTCACGTGTGGAAAAACCACGGAACTCAATAGGTATAATCAATCATCTTTTAATTCTGTAAATATTTAAAATAGTATCATTCTAACATCTATAAAAATTTAATATACTTGTAAAACCATGAATTTGCTATTCACTTAATATCGAAATAGTTAACCTTTAAAAAACCCTTTCGCGATTTGATTTGTAAATAACTATTTAACCTCTTTCCAAATGTTTACAGGACCATCTGTACGCTGCCGCGAAAAAGTCAGCAATAAAATCTAAGAATAACATAAAAACATACAAAAACCCAGACATATTCAGTGGCGTGTAGTGCGGTTTTGGGAAAGGGAAGCGGTAGATAAATTTAATAAAATTTTGAAAAAACAATATATCCTCCACTACGCTTAATTATTCTTATTAAAGCTGTAACTAATTTTAAAAGTTTTTGTGACAAAAAATTTCTTAAACAGTGGAGCTGGCGTCAAAATTAATTTAAGTAAATCCAACTATTTTTTGATTTTAGGATAATCCAATTTTGTGTTTTCCTTACTATATTATGTAAGAAGTAAGAATACATTTGCAAATATATAGAAATATAAGAATTGGAATAATCGACTGGTAAATATAATGAAGGATGTGACTATTCGGGAATGCAGTCTGTATGTTTTTATTTAACTAAAAAATCGACGTTTAGAGACATCCTTGTGTCTTCATCAGGGTGAACTATCAACTAAATTCACACAGGGATGTGTCGAAACGTCGTTTTTTTTAGTTAAATAAAAACATACAGACTGCGCATTCCCAAATATTCACATCCTTCCTTAGAAATATAATTTATAAATTTGTATTCTAAAATTTGATCTTCAATATATTTTTCAATTCCTATTGATTCTTTTTGGTTTTTGTCATCTCGTTTCAGTGAAAGGGATTCCAGTAATGGTGCCACTGTTTTGTGTTAGCTTGATATATTATGACGGACGTGATACACGTAGAAAGAATTCAGAATAAGAAATATGTGCGAGAAAGGGAGGGAGAGAGTCAAACAGAGAACAAAATATTGTGACGTAGAAGTAATAGCTCTATGAAATCTCAAAAATTTAAAAACCAATAACTTTTTTTTAAAAATCACGGCAATAATAATTTTTTTGAGGTCTCCTTTCAATATAAATGATTGAATTACTAATTTGTTGCTTTATGGAGGAAGTCCTCTATTATTGAACAATTTATTTATTTTCATAATTTATGTACAATTTTGGATACATTGTTTTAGAGTACCTAAATATACTATGGGGCCGTTTACATAATACGTCACACGATTTTTGGCCATTTTTGACTCCCGCCCCCCTTGTCACACTACGTCACAAATCGTTAACCCCCTCCCCCTCAATGATTTCATCTTGTCACAGCATCCAGGAAAATTATCTCATAAACATGGAATCGCGCTATCATCAATTTGTTATAAAATGTTAATTACTCATTCTTTCATAATTTAAGTCCCTAACTCTGTTGCAACAAACATTCGACAGCATCACCGTAAAGTGTTCCTACAAAGACATGTTTGTACTTGTACTTTGTATTATACTAATTCGTACCGCAGTTCAAATTATCCGCCAATACACCAGAAAAAACATGTGAACAAAAATTGTTTTATTTTCATATTAACTGAAAATTCATAAGTAAAATTTTTGTGACGTTACATCATGATATGATGAACCCTCCCCTTCACATTTTGTCACAAATCCTGGACCACCCCCTCCTCCCAAGTGCGTGACGTATTATGTTAACGGCCCCTATTAGCAAAGAGAATAAATTATATTAAGAGCATTCTGTACAGGAAGAATGTACACGTTAAAGTATTTTACACTCATACATCTCATCGACACATGGTTGCACATTTTAACAAAAACAAATTTTTATATTATAAATAAGGGATAAAACTTCGTTCTATTAGTGCAAATTTTTTTTTCAGCACGTTTAACGGTCGAAATTACTTACTTTTAACCGCTTGCAGGCGTTTAGAAGCACTTAGATTTTTCTTTATATTTCGCAGAACTTGATATTTTAAACTTGAATCATGTAGTTTAAAGTTTAATCAATGTTGGGGTAGTGTTATTTTTTAGAAAAAACTTTCTGATTTCGAGAAAAATAGAGGTAAAAAAATGTGAATTTTTGTAGTTTTCTTTATTTTATAAACTAAAACTTCGGTACAAAACAGAAAAAATGGCACTAATAGAATGAAGTTTTATCCCTTATCTACCATATAAAAATTTGTTTTTGTTAAAATGTGCAACCATGTGTCGATGAGGTGTATGCGTGCAAAGTGCTTTTTACGTGTATATTCTTCCTGTACAGAATGCTCTTAATGTACTTATCTCTGCTATTAGGTACTATTTAGATACTATACATTGTTTTAGAAATTTGATAATTAGATATAATAAGTATTATATAAATTTATACTTCGAAGGGAAGCGCTGCCACCATTGCTTCCAAGCCACGCCACTGGACAGATACACAGATATACAAAGATTCGCGCAATTTTGTTCCTTCCGGTGCATTAAACTTTAGATTCTAAAGACTAGCGTCGGTCGGTAACCATGCCAGTAACCATTCAAGGTTTCTTTATGCAACATGGTTACATACTCGTCAACCTGGTTGCTCCCGGTTTGAATGGATACCCACATGATAAATATCTCAGTATGTAAAATATTGCAATTTTTCACAGCACAAAATTCACTTCTGTTGCATTTACCAGAATTGAAAGAGAGAAATTATGTTAATGCTTGAGCACACACAACTTTATAGAAATGAATTCTAAACGAAAATGAATAAAATGTAATTTAAATTTTAATAAACTTCACAGAACACTTTGAAACTTTCTGTTACTATTTCATGTATTTAATATTTAATTTAATTTTAGCTCATACATTCTTTAAGTTTTATTTCTTATTATGTAAATTAATGTTCATGTTTCTGTTCTGAATTCATTAAGTTTATATAATATTATGTTCTGTTAGACTTTCATATTAAAGGGTTTATATGATCAGTAAAATAAACACCAATATTTACTGAAGGCGTATACCATACGAAAATTTAACAAGAAGGTTTTAACAAATATACAGAGTGATTTACAACTTCATGCATATATTTAAGGCGTTACACTTATGCCGAAAATATAGTGAAAAAGGGACCTTGCTTTATTACAAACTGAGCTCTTGTTAGTACACCTACACTGTTCATGTTTATATAGATAGTTAAAAGATGACTCTAGAGTGCTAAGAAATTATATTTTTGAAATACTTAATGGTATTTTAGTAATAAATTAGTAAAAATAGTCAATTTGGCCAGAATTTCGTCAGATGTGTAATTTTCTTGACAAAAATATTTTCTTAGTACTCTCACGAATAATGCAAGGACTCGACTATTTAAAACAAAATTAATAAATATGCAATAATAGGGTCATAATTTGTAATATTAAAATGCATAAATTAATTCTTACTTTCTCTAATTATTGTTGTCGCAACAATGTATTCTATGAATTTTTCGATCAAATAATAATGAATTCAAACGAAAAATATTACGGGAAATATACAGAAAATAGGAGAAATTCAAAGAAGTGGGAAGGGGTGATATGTTGGTCAAAAAGTCTTACCTTCGGGAATTAGGTTTTCTGGGCCCTGAAGAAGCTACATGCAAAATCTGGAAGCATAGGATTGAATTCAAATCCAGTTTTCGATTTTTTAACTTAGCCGCTCGCGCGAGTTTTTCAATTTGTTTATTTGGTCAACCCTGAAGCCGGGCCCTACTAAAAAAGTATTCCACCCGGATTTTCTCGATGTAAAGACCATAACAAAGTAAATGAACACAAAAGTAAGCATATTGAAGACGTCGAATTTTCCAGATGAGCGATTTTGGAGGTCAAAATTTTCAAACATTGGTTTCGACTAGTGCGCCCTTCCCAATTCGTCTTCCGCTTTGTCAAATGATTACTAGTCACTTTTTAAACAAAGTTATCATAACGGAAGACGTATTTAAATCTGCAAAAAAGTCGATATGCATTTTCCCTTCGTTCTCGAGTGGGCCCTTTCCGATTTCAAAAATATTTGGAATTTGGGGGTTTTCAAGGGATAGACTTTCATCTCACCAAACGGAAGACGGTTTGCTTCTCGTCGGGTTTTTAAACCCGCGGCTCTCTAGCTACTAGCTATGCAATGTCATTTTGAAATTGAGAAATACAGTAAAAGTGTCTTCGTTGCGAGTAAACTGTCAATTTAATATAGACTTTAAGATAATACTTTTAAAACATTTAATAGAAAAATAATGGATCTACAGATGTGCCTTTTTAAATTTCTAAAAATAAATAGGCATAAAATAGAAATTTTGTAATTAAAATTTTAAAGAGGCACAACTGTTAATTAATCCTTTAAATACATAATCCTTGTTGGAATGAAATTTTACCATTTTTGTACTGACCACAAAACACTCGCTACGTACATTTTATGCTGGATTTTAGGAGATAGACGGGTCTCTTAAGGGTCTCGTCTCCGTAACAAAATATTGCGTGTTTAGAGGTGTAGCCGTTTCTGCTTTACTCATTACTTATTAAAAATTTGAAGGAAAACCAGGTACTAGATTTTTGTGAAAGAATTAATCTAGGATTATGCCAAGTTAGAATTCTGAAAAAATCTTTGAAATTCGTATAAAAAATTAATGAAAAAGTGTGTTTTTAGCAATTTTTTACATGCTTGTTCTTATTATTAATACTCCAGTCAAAATACGGGTTTGGTTGTATTATTACTGGCAACTACCAGATTTGGTCTAGTATAGGTTTTTTGGGTCGCTGAACACGAATTTCGGGGTCATTTTGTAAAGAAATGTGCGGAACACCCTTAAATTTGCAAAAACTACCCCCAAAATGGGTTTTTTTTTATATAATCGCACTTTGAGTGCCCAGATTTCGCACAAAGGGGTATTTTGGGTCGCTGATCAAGAATTTCGGGGATTTTTTTTATAAAAATTAATATTTCACGCTTAAATTAGCTAAAACTAACCCCCAAAAAGGGTATTTTTGCTATTTTCGCACTTTGAGCGTCCAGATTTAGTCCGTATAGGTTTTTTGGATCGCTGATCAAGAATTTCGGGTTTTTTTTAATAAAAATCAATATTTCACCCTTAAATTACTTAAAAGTACCCCCAAAAAAGGGTGTCTTTGTTATTTTCGCACTTTGTGCTAATTTAAGGGTGAAATATTAATTTTTATAAAAAAAATCCCCGAAATTCTTGATCAGCGACCCAAAAAACTCCTATGTGCCAAATCTGAGCACTCAAAGTGCGAATATATAAAAAAAAATACCCAATTTGGGAGCAATTTTAGCAAATTTAAGGGTGTTCCGCATATTTCTTTACAAAATGACCCCGAAATTCGTGATCAGCGACCCAAAAAACCTATACTACACCAAATCTAGTAGTTGCCAGTAATAATACAACCCTCCACCGTATTTTGACTGGAGTATAAGAGATTTATTAGAAAATGTAACTCGACAAAATCCTAGTTGTATTCTTCGTCTGTAAATAAATTTATGATATTTAGCTTTATCTATAAAACTTCGTGAGCATTGTAGAAATTGCTAGACTACTTTTCCGTATTTTTAACGAGCGTTTCTATGCATTAACATAGGACAAACGCGGTGTTGAGCTACGTGGAGACGATACCCTTAAGCGCAGTTTTTGCAAGAAGACATTTTTTAAACCACTGAATTGTTGATTGTGTAATGGATATCTGATTAACTATGAATGGAATAAAATGAAATGGCAAAAATAGTAAATTTATTTATTTGAAAACTGTGATCCAAAACTGTTTGACTGTAAGATCTGGAAACTAAAATTGCGAATTTAAAAAAAATTATTCCGTTTCCTGATAAGTAAATTAAGCACTAGGTATGTGTCATTAAAATATATGTGCGAAGTTGTGAAACACCCTGTATTATACAGTGAATTTATTTATTAATTTAAGCTCTGCAAAATAAATTACTACAGTTGCATAGTGCAAAGTAAAATGCATCTCTTCTTATATTACTAATGACTGTAATTAAAATGATGCATAACGATAATTTTTAGTCGTTGGGAAGTTAGGACTGGAATTATAAACTCTGTCTCAAATGTAGTAGCTGCTAGGATTCATAATTTATTTAGTTGAAAAGTTTGTTGGAAACTGTTTCCAATGAAACTTCAAATGCGATTGAAATTTTCAATATGTTGCAGGATTATTATTTGAAAAAGCTTTAAAGCTTACATAGACTTTTAGAGGAAAACTCATATTTTAATAATCCTGTTATAGAAACATGATAAGCACGATTGTTCAATATTTTTATCAAAGATTAACTCATAAATTATTGTTATACCTGATAATGTATAGAAACTTTAAGGCTTATTAAAAACGTATAGTAAAAATACGTTACAGTAAACAAAATATTATACTACCAATAGTTTACGAATTACGATTAAAATATCGTGTAATATTGTGAATTATATTTTTTCATTAATGAAGTTCTCTGTGGATTATAATTATTGTCAAATAAAATAAATTTAATTGATGATCCATGCGTGAATCCATTAATAATGTTATAAGGACCGTAACGTCAATTATTATGGTACTAGTTGTGAAGATTATTAGACGAGACGAAGCCGAGTTTGATAACTCGATGTGTCCATAATGATTGGTTACGATCCGTATTGCATATTTCTGGCATAAATTAGTCAAAAAGTAAAATCAATATTTAGGATTGAACAAAAAAAATCTGCTGTGGCCACCACACGACCTCTCGCCTAACTCTGCTTATTCTACTAATCTAATAAATAGTTTTACTTACATTTTAATAGTTTCATATTTATGTAAGTAATATGAAACGATAATGTAAACCAAGAACCAAGCAAAAGATGTCAACTGTACTGTCACTGTCATAATCATTCAAATTTTGATGTAGAAACAAATTTCATATCATGGACAACAAGATACTGGAATTTCAAAAAAATAGAATATTAATTGTACTTTATTTTATTGTTAAATACTATCAGATTCAGCAAATTGTATTTATAATTATCTGTACCCTTAGATAATTATATTTTCTTTTATTTTTAATTGCAAAAATTGTCATAAATAAATAATGTACCAATATATTTAAGGAAAACTTTATCAAGTTTCAAAAAGTACTACTTCCGGTTTGCGGATTTCTACCAAAATTTTATCCGTTCTTAAGATACTTATTAAAACCTTAAATATGAAATTTTGTTATTAAAGGTTTAATACTTTTTCAGTTATCGTGGACGAAAAATCATCACATACGTCCATACGCACACACACACACACACACAGACATCATCGTGAAAATATTAAATTCGTATTCTAGAGATCCTAAAACGTGCTTATCCACCAAAAACTCATACTCGAAAACTTTGACCCATTACAATACCTCTCTTATAGAATATGAGGCGAGAGGTACACTGAGAAAAATAAAGTAGTAATAGTTAATATACCCTTAGTTCAAGTAATATTTTTTAAGAATTAATATTACATGGTGAAAGATAATGAAGTATGCTTAATACTAATAAATCTTTATATTTCAATTCTTGTCTTTTAGCAAACGATTAGTTCAAACTGAATTAGTTCACAGTTAATATAATTTGTTTCATTTAATTTTATCGTAAAATTACTTAGTCCAAATTATTTTTATTTGAATTGCAACAATTTAATTATTTATATTGAAATATTAGTTTTTTATTCTTAACATAATTTTACTAACATATAAATACACTAAAATGTTAACTGTTAACAAATCATATTGATAGGTAAAATAGTATATTAACTATGAATAAATTATGTTCAACAGTAACCAAATTATATTTTAAATGTATTTCACTTTGTTGAATATTAAATAAGTATTTAACAAACATGTTTTTACGGGGTGAATGGACGAACTTTATATTGTGATCGAATGCAGCAATCATAGCACGTTGTTGTCAGTAGTTAATAGTTTCTTAGTGCAGTGTTAGTGTTACTATTAATATAAAATCAATTATTTATACTGGCTACTCATGAACTTAATTATTTATTTACCAGATAGGGTTTTAGTTCCCTGATATAAAAATTTGAGAGTAAGAAATGTTACTGGTATCTACGTCTGCACTGTTTTCTAGTATAATAAACAAATTTCAGATAACGAAATAAATATAAGTGATCTGCATGGATTAACGGACGATGATTTAAATTAAAGGAACTAATTCCAAAAATTGGGCGACGGAATCAATATAAAATACTATTAAAGCAACATTTTTCGAAGGAAAGCTTGTAAGAATATATATTCATAATATTTATTAAATTAAATAATTGATATCCATAATCAAAACATGTCAAAGTGTATGAAAAATACATAAATGATTTATTAATAAACTATGTAAGTATTATTTATTATAATATCGCATTATTTATTATTACCCATTTATTTCTTCCTTTTAATAAAATTGCTATATTGGATACAACAATACCAATGTAACTGATACTATAATAATGCTTTCTATAAATGATTGTTTATTATAATTCAGAAAATAGTTACTATTTATAAAAAAATATATGTTATCATTTAAATTTCCTCTATGAACATATAATATTTCTTTATTTAATGTTAACAAATGTAATGTTATTATTCAATTAATGTTATGGCATGGATACAATATGTTTATTAAATATAAACAAATCCATGAAAAATGCTTAAACTTACTCTAAGTTAACACTCAATATTCATTTGGTTCGCCATATTCAAAGTAATTATATGTTAACTGTTATAGAACATCATTTAATCTAAATAAACGTTTTTCTCAGTGTAAAAAATATATCTAAAAAAATCTTCTTTACTTGATTCCTAAGTAACGAGTTGTTTTGTTTGTTATTTCATTATGATAATGAGTTCCATACTGGATTCATTATGATTCTTGGCCTATAATGAACGCTATTATGGTCCTCAAATCGAGGGTTATAATGTTGTCATTATGACACGCTAACAGATAATAGATATTTATACACCAAGTGAGATACATGAATGTTTATCCAAGAGAAGAAAATTTAGCCCCCGAGCCCGAAGAGCTAGTGGGATAATTTCTTGGAGTGAATAAACATTCGTATCTCACATGGTTTATACAATATTTTATTCAATTTTGACGAAATTATCTCAAATATATGAATTATAAATTTAATTTGACTTAACAAAAAAAATCAAAGTAGTCGTTAGTGGCAAGTTGTCATTGTTTTCATGCATTTTTTTACGAAATAATGACATAAGAGTGATTTAAAAATGTGTTGAATGATTTAAAAAAATTTAATTCACTTGTGAATACACAGTTGTTGCTATGGAGTTAATAATAGCAGTTTAAAACGTCAAAATTGAATAAAATTATTTATATGAAATACCGAAATGAAATTAATATAAACCGCACGTGCACATGATGAATAATTATATATTTACGATTTTGAATTTACCTAAAAACAAATTGTTTTATAATTCTGATAAATGTACGAATTATTTTTAGAATTTGGAAGAAATTTAATCAACTCATATTTCGAACATTTCTCTTTATTATTTTTTAATTTGAAGAGACATTTAATGTCTGGCAAAGTAAATTATTTTCTAAATTAATTCATGTTTCCACTAACAGAGTGATATATTCTTTTTTATGCTTTGATTTGCGGATAAAGCCTGAAATATTTTACTTTGAAATACTTATAATCGAAATTGTACTTGGTGGTGATACGCGTGGGTTTGAATCTCATCCTCGTCACCAATTTGTTATATTCTGTAATGGTGGTCGAGTAAGAACTCAAAATATAACTATATTATTAAGGCCCCGGTATACCTACTATAAAAATGTCGTTCGTACTTTACTAATAACGTAATTCAGGTGCACTTTAGAGAAAAAAATTATTTACAAAAAATGTCTATAATTTTATGCTTAACATCGGATTGATTCAAAAATTTCAAAATTCTCAAAAAAACAAATTTCAAAATTAGATTTTTTTAAATAGAAATTTGGAATAGTTTTTGAAAAAATATAATCTAATTGACAAAAGTGTTATTGGTAAACTACGATTTTTGATGTTTTTCTAGACTTTCCATTATTCAAAACAAGTGCGAAAAAAGTCAGAAAAGACGATACATATAACTAATATACTGTAACCAAAATTTGGTACAATAAGCATTCGAAATTCCCGAGTAATTAATTTAATAAGGAACTACACTACACGCTAAGTATACTAGCACCTTAATATTGACCTCAATAAAACATTCGTATATTGACACAGCTCTATTTATTTTTCAAAGAAGAATGATACATGTTTTTTATTCATTTATTTTGTTATTTATAAAATATAGAAATATTGAATCTAGTCGCCAACAGATACAAAGAAAATATTAAAATCTGATTGGTTTAGAAATCATTGCGTAGGATAGCTAGCTGAGCAGATTGTTACAATTTTTTGCTTTTGTTTTAATTAAAATTGTATGCGATAACTAAAATGAAAATGAATATTTCAAACACATAAATTTGCTATAGGGAAAGTGTCAATCTGTCAATATGTGTAATTTCATATTATATTTCACTTATATTATGTTGCTATCCAATTTTATAATAGTTTTTAATTGTTTTGCACCTCATTTAAAATTTAAATTTGCGAAAACTGTTCAAAGCTTAATGAAAATCATAACTAAAACAAACAGTGAGTGTGAAAAATTAGATTGCCCTTTGTCTATGACGTCACGCCGCGAATTTGCTACAAAATTTAGATTTAAATTGGATTATTTTAGGCATGGATTGAGTTATATTTATGCCACCATGTGCATGGTTGTAAATGAACAGTGTTTCGTACCGCTTTTAATTAAATTTACACAGGAGCCAATAAATACTGCAAACATTGCATCATTTATTTGGTGAACTTGTTGTCACATATAGAACAAACATCTTATAAACATAAATGTGTGCTCTTCTATTCTAGATTTTAAAGCACATATTTGTACAAGGTAACATTTATATTCAGCCAGACATAAACTATTTGCTGAAACATATAATATTTAGATATTTGGAACATCACAAAAGAGCATCTAAAACGTTAAAATGCATTGCAGCCATGTATGTAAAGTTTTTTATCTGTTGCTATGACAATTACACTGGCGGATAAAAAATGAAACACTTAAAATTCGTAAAAATTTCGACCATTTTCAAACCGCTATAACTCGGCGTATTTTCAATCGATTTCGATGAATCTTCGAGGGCGAAAAACTTTGAAGTGTCTACTTTAAAGTAATGCATGCAAACTTAAGCGCAACCCCTTCCGTCCCCCTCTAGCACCCATGTGAATGTCCAACTTTGACGACTTTTCAACCAAATTAGACGATTCTTTCTGGAAAAAACCCATTGTGGTTCTACTTTAAGGAGGTTAAACTCAGATTAGGAACAAAAAAACCACGTTTTTTGGGCAAAAAACGTCCAACTTTGCTGATGTGTACAGAGTTGGAAAAAATTTGTCGACTCGATCAACAAAAAGGGCATTGAAATTTGTTCAGTTACCTGTGCAGGACTCAAAAAACGAAGTTACTACAACGATTTGGCACAAAGTTATGGGCGTTTGAAAAAGAGTGCATTTTGTGGTTTTTTGACTCATATCATAAGTCGGAAGTTTATCGAGGAAATTGTTTTTTTTTTCACGAATAAAATTTTCTTTCAAAATTTCTGATTTTTTAGGCAATTTTAGTTACTCACACGAAATATTCAATTTCATTTTTAAAGAAGTAAGCACATCTCACGAGTTTAAAGTTTACAGACCTGTAAGCAGACCTTCAATATCGAGAAAATTTAAAAATAAAATGAAATGAAAAGTTTGCAAGTGTCTACTATAAAGTAGACACTTCAAAGTTTTTGTCCTCGAAGATTCATCGAAATCGATTGAAAATACGCCGATTTACAGCGGTCTGAAAATGGCCGAAATTTTTACGAATTTCAAGTGTTTCATTTTTTTCCGCCAGTATATTATTATGTCATTATAAAATGTCATAAATTATTATACATACATAAAATCACGCCATTTCCCTAAAATTATTATGTTGCACAAAAATCTTCCTTAGATATAATACTTTCCACTTAAGGGGTCTGTATAAAATGTACTAACGTAGCGAGTGTTTTATCGCCAGTACAAGAATGGTAAAATTTGATATCAAAGAAAATTGTATCTATGTGAAAAATATCGAAAAATTCTTAAAATATTTCAATTTATGCAAAATTTACACGGTTATATCTTATGATAGAAATTTGTTTTTAAAAGCATTATCTTGAAGTCAATAATAAACTGACAGTTTACTCAGAAAGAAAATGATCTTACATACTCATGTTTTAATATAATTCAACTCGTATGAAATAAGCCACTTTTGACACGTGTTATACAATACTAGTTAAATTTCAATCGCAAGAAATTTAATGCTCTTGTTTTCTTGTTGCTAAGGAAGTTATCCTTATCCTTGAAAACTTCCTGTTCCTGAACAAACTTATGCATAACCATACCAAGACTTCCTAATTGCAAAGTTCTTACTAATAAATATGCATCTGCCACTATATAAACGTGCTTTATTATAAATTCGTGCATTAAACATAAAAAATACTACCACTGAATACAGTAGGTAGATATACTAATCATTTAAACTTTATAGTAGTTATAAAGTAAAAAATTTGCATCGACATATATAATTGATTTCTACTGTTTTTTAAATGCACAGTAGAAAAAATCGACTACCTAAATAATTTTCAAATTTTCAAAAAATATACAAAGTAACCTTTCTGTGGAGGTTAAGTAATGAGTATTATAAAAATTCATGAAAATTTTATGTAGTAATATTTCAAAAATTTCTTAGTAATTCAGGATAATATAAGAACAATTATTATGCAGGGTGATTTGCAAATCTTAGGAAAAAAATTAACGGGTATACAAGATGTTTCATAACAACGAGTACATACGTTAATGGTACCTACCTATATGTTGTTTGATATGTTGATTACGAATATAAAAGAATTTTTTTAAATTCGAAAAATTAGGGGTTGTTTACCTAAAATATTTTTTGTAGTACTGCACTGGATTTGTTTTCCTATTAAATAAAAACAATAGAAGTAGGTAATGTAAATCTTAAATTACATAATAGGTACCTACTAGTAAAAACAAACGAAATTTTATTATTTTTAATGAAACAATAATTACTCCACCCAGTGGCAGTGGCTGGGAAACATGGAAATTAACCAGCATATCAATCAACATAATACCATTAACGTATGTACCTGAAGTTATGAAACACCCTGTATACTGTACGACGTGCTGATCATGAAAGAAAAAGAATTTTTTTAAATTCGCAAAAAATTGCATCGTATTTCAAACAAACATTATTTTGACACTGGTCGGTAGTTATTTTTAATATTTTTTTTCAAATTTTCTACAATGAAAGTAATTGTTTACATAATATCTAATACTAATAAATGTCTAATATTGTGTAATTTAATTTAATGGTGATGTCTACTACTAGTAAACTACCCTTAACTTTGAGAATTTTAAAAATTTCGTTATTTCAACTTTTTAACAGAACTAAACAGGACTTGAACTTTTACTATCAAGTACGAGGGCTTCACTTGCTTCAGTCGTGTTTTATCAAGTATGCAAATAAAAATAAGTTTTATAAATTGAAATAATTACCTCTTTTAAACGATTCTCAAATGATAAAAGTGGGTACTTAGCACGTGGAAAGAATTTTCGTCTGCCAAAGGCAATTATCACGTCGCACGAATTAAACTTATTTCAAAAGGAATCGTTCTACATTCAAAGAATAAAAATCTAATATTGTGTGAAATGTAAACCGATTCTCAGATATTGTATTTCAGTTCCACGCTCAATATCAAGGAAATAAATCTCAGCAGACATTAATTAATTAGAAGAAAAAAGGAACAGTAAATATAAAAATCTTCCTTGTGGTGTGACGCAGGCACGAAGTATAATATACGACAGGGATGGACACTAGGGCGGAAGAAGTGTGGCTTTTCTGTTTACCTTTTAAGCCTGTTTAACATTATACTTTTTTCGTCTAGATTCATGCTAGATTTCTCGTTTGATTTCCATCCGAGATTCGTTCGATTTTCATACTTTATTTCCAAACTATTCGTTTACAATCGGAATTCTTCGATTTTTTCCCGAAATGGTCCAAGTTAGGCAAGTTCAAAATAATAAATAATATTCTTACTTATTCTGACAAGTGACAACTTAAGATTTGGAGGTTAGAATTCATAATGGAAAAAATATTAACAACACTTGAATAACACCTCAAGTGCAAAACTCATAAACGTAAACGTGAACAAATCAAAACAAAATATCAAAACTTTTAAAGGTTGGTCAAACTGACTCGAGATTGAACAAATCTAGTATGAATCTCGAATAGAAAAATAGAGCCGGGCGTATATTTCTAGAGATTCATCAAGTCAAGTAGCTTGAAGTTTTTGTGAATTACTTGACTTGACTTGAAAATCAAGCTTTTAAAAAAATCATTACTTGACTTGACTTGATTTTCTATCGTTACTACTTGACTTGATATCAAGTAATTTCAAGCTACTTGATATTACTTGATAACGAACAATTTTGTTAAAAAGTGCGCAATTCAATCGAATCATTAATTAAAAAGAAATGCCGTATTTCCGGACCCAATTGAACGATTTTGTATCTACACCAACGCTGTATTTTTATTATTTTCTTACATAGCAATTATTTTTTATAAAAAATTTTAAGATTTTAATTTGGTTTTGTGAATAATAGTTATATTGCCAGATCCATTTGTTATATATTGATACCTAATAATTTGATGTAATGCAATACATTTATGAAGGAATTACTTAATTTTTTCCTTTTTGAAGTTTAACTATTTCATTTTCAAGTATCAAGTACCTGAGATTTTACTACTTGATTATCAAGTTACTTGAAATTTTACTACTTGACTTGACTTGACTTTCGAATTCTATTACTTGACTTGAACTTGACTTGATTTCAAGTCAAGTCAAGTCAAGTAGCTTGAAAATCGAGTCAAGTAGTGAAACCCTATATATTTCTATACTAGAAAAAAGTATGTAAATCGAACGGAACTCGGATGGGAATCTCTGATTTACATTATACTAGAAATGGCTAGGAACTTCTCGGATGAATATCGAACTAGAATCTAGACGAAAAAAGTATAATGTAAAACAGGCTTTAGAGGGTGACAGAAAATACGGGCCAGCTCGGAGCATGCATTTTGTGCATTTTATGAATATAAACAACGGTAACGATGGTAACGCACGGGCTCAGTAGTGCGATCTTTCGCTTTCTCTACATCTACAGTATTGCTAAGTTATGGAGTGTCCACTCCTGTGTTCACATAATATTTCGTGGTCGAGGTTAAAAAATTATCGAGGACACTAACTTCAATTGTATACGAATATCGAATAAATAATCTAATGTGGACACCACATGAGATAGAGATAATCAACTAGATGCAACATGAGTCTCAAATAAATTTTTTTAACTTTCTACTACATACCGTTTTTGATTAATACCAAAAAGTGTACAGACGATCGCAACCAAAAATAGGAGGTGCACAACTAGATGTTATAACAGTCCTAAATATAAAATCAAAATCTGAGAATTGAAATTTTTCGCGATTACAACCATTTTTTGACAAAAATGTCAAAAATATTTGACATTGAAAATTCAGTTTAGAAGATTTTGTACGTCAATGTCAACTTTTTTGACAGTTACACAAAAAAAAATTATAAATAGGTACCCGAATTTTTTGAATATGGTAAAATCCTTCTTGATTGGAAATAGGAAAATTTCCAAATTTTCTTGTCAATTCCAGGTTATAAAAGTAAAAATAAACTGTAGTGTACGCAAAGAAAATTACAAAGTGAGAAAATTGATAACGTAATTTAGCAGATGAACTTAAGTGTAAGAGAAGAGTAGTAATAAAATCGAAATTACCTAATAATTCAAAAATAGACTTTTTGCTTACATTAAATGTTCTATTTATATTTGCAGTTCATCTGATTCCAGTTATTTTTAGAATTGAATTGTCAAAATCCGCTTTAAATTTCACGAAAATATTTCATGACAGAAAACCATAAATAAGTTTAAAACTATATTAGGATTTCTTCGGTAAGACTCACTATATTAAAAAAGTTCTATACCGTAGTTTTATCTACCAATGTCAAATTTATTTTGAACGTCAATATTTCTAGATAAGGATGACATTGGTTAGAAAAGTTTTACTGTAGTTGAAGTTATATAGTTTCTTGAATGGAGTTGATATCTAGTTTTAAAGAAAATAGTGGAGTTTTAATAAACTTCAATACGAGTATAACATGGTTCATGTTTCTAAGCAATAGGTATTTGATGCTCGCACGTATAATAAAATCGTGTACGCCAGCTAGTAAAATGACTCTAAGCAAAAAGAAAATTATTTGATTGGATTTGGTTCCTCTATAATAGGATCTACCAATCAATAATTGGCAGTAAATTCTGTTGTATGGTTACCATCAAAATTAAATTATATTAAAAAAGCACGAGTAGTAATTTTTTATCCACAATCCACATGAGTAATAAATAAATTTTCATACCAAACTCTCCTTTATATTAATTTTAGTAAGACGATAATAGTTATTTATGTACCAAGGGTGTAAAGAAGCTTTTCTGGCGTGAGACGTGATTTTGAGCCCGAGCGTCAGCCTAGGGCTAGAAACACGTGAAGAACCATAAAAACAAGTTACGTCCGTACATATCCAACTTTATGCACGGTTCAATATTTTCATATATAATACCATTAGTGACTATGATTTTGCCGGCAATTTTACCAAAAAATCATAGTCACGTATGGTATTCGGCTTGACAATTTCTCGAATTGGTATTTAGTACCTTTTCTTCCAGAAATATTAGTTTATAAATTATTACTGAAATGTCAAAATAAAGTCAACTGACATAATATCTATAGCAACGCTTCGTGGAGTGAAAATTGTCAGTGTAATTTTCACTAGTGAAAATTGTCAGTATAATTCGTCTGTGATTGGTTCAATTCAGCAAAATACTGTGTTTTGATTGACTGAAAAACTATGAGTGGAATTGTCTAATAAATTAATTAATATAATTTACTTGTTTAAATTACTAAATTCTTTGACTGTTGCTAAGATACCAAATAAATTCCGAAAATAAACATAAATCTAAATGTCAAAGTTGTCATTATTGAATTAAACATTGACAAGTTAATTTATGGTAAATGTAAGTAAAAATTATGTTATTTAAATAAAAAATGGTACCTACAACTAATTATATAAAATCGTTGTTCATAAGATTATTAGTAGTTGATTTGAGGAAAATTGAAAATCTGAACTGTTTGCATTAATTTGACGTTTTTTATGGCGCACTGCGCTATAAAGTGGTTCGTGGGCTATAAAGTAACGTTTACGTTAAAGAAATTTGGGTATAAGTGTCAAATTATGACATGACTGTGCATAATTATATTTTATTGGCGCACGAAATAACAAGCGACGAAGGAAAAATATAGAAAAGCAATTTTAAATTAAATTATTATTAAAACACAATTTCGATTTTTGTAATGTTTTTATCTTACTTTTTTCACGAAATATGCAGAAATATGCGAAAACTAATGTGAAGAAATAATGTAAAAACTATTAAGTAGGTACTACCTATATCTACCTTTGCTGTTAAAGTTTTATTTTATCTACTCTAATTTTACTTTATCTACCCTTGCGATTAAATTGATACTTTACCGAATCAAAATAGTCGATAAAGTAGCACTTTAACATCAGCTATGAAAAAAATAATATTAATGTACCTTAATGTAAATATTTACAAAAATCTCCAGATCGATAAAAAATTTACAGTCACAATATTTATTATAATATAAGTAGGTTAATGAATTAATAGTAATTTATTATACAAGACGATAAAGAGATCATTTATCGAAAAGTGAAAGATGTTAGTTCACGAGTGACGAAGGAACGAGTGGGCTATCTTTCACGTGTCGATAAAGACTCTTTATCGTCGTGTACAATATATTATTTTATTTTGTACTTAATGTTAATTTGTGTAAAAATATTCTTATTTTACTTAAATTTTATTTTATCTACTCAAATTTTACTTTATCTACTCAAATTTTACTTTATCTACTCAAATTTTACTTTATCTACTCAAATTTTACTTTATCTACTCAAATTTTATTTTATCTACCCTCGATGTTAAAGTAATACTTTATCTACTGAAAATGAACGTATAAAACCAATTTTTAACATTAAGTACAAAATAAAAATAATTCAATCGATTATTTCTATTTAAATTGTAAAAATTATTTTAATATCAAATATTTATATACAAAACACGTAAAAAGCATGAAACCAATATAATTTTATGAGTATAAGTTATACTATATTTATTTTGCAAATAATTAATGTGTTATTGTTTAGGACAAATATATTCAAACGCACGTGACTTCCCAAAACGTTTTGTTGTCCTACGTGACAATCTGACCTGCATTATTAATTTTACTACAAATCAAATAAAACATTTCTCTTTACTTCTGAAAATTACGTTGCCATATTTCAAAACTTTATTTGCAAGATTAAAAGAATGATAGTATGGAAATTTTAATACTATAACCCTTAAGATTTTAGCGAAAAGATGAAATATATATTATTCAAAAGATATTAAGTAGGTACTAAAAGGATGAACGTATATACTTATGTAGGTATGTAATATAGTTTAGGATTGTCGACAATAATTTATATCTTCGCTTTAAAAATTAGTTTATTAAAGGAAAACGTTAACTATTACTAATGAAACAATTACATGTTCATTTAGTAACGGATTTTACATAAAAATTATTTACATAAGTTTCTGAAAGTAATATATTATTTTTCTACAATTACGGCCAAACTGTCTACTAACAACTCAAATTTGATGTTTTCAATTGAGCAGAAAATTGTATCCGTGCGGAAAGTAAATGCTATGAAAATTAAGTATTTTCATCAACAGGAGTGGACATTATGGCAGATGAAGTGTGGTCTTTCTGTTGTTTTACCTTGTTAGACAGAGACATAAAATACGGGCCAGTTCGGATCATACATTCTATATGCATTTTGACGCTAAACAATAGTAACGATGGCAACACACGGGCCTAGTTGTGATATCTCTCTTTCACACAAGGATAAACAGAAATGCTACGAATCCACAGTATTGGTAAGATACACAGTTTTCATTTCCACTTCTGTGTATAATAATATATTTTGCAACCAGGACTAAATAGAGAAAGGAATTAGTCCGAGCCTAGATACGAGCTAGTGAATTTATTATTATTCCAATTTAAAAAGTGTGAGAAAAATTCTACACGTAATGAAATTTTTACTGGTTTGCAAAATAGTTTAATCTAGAAGTAAAAATAAATATAGAACCAGTTAGAAATTAATTAAACAAATTTACGCGGCTTGAAAATAATGTCGCTAACCTGCTAACAGTTCCGATTTTGTTGGAAAAATATTTGAACACAACATTTAACGGTTAAATTTTAAACTTATTTAATGAGGAAAATTAGCACCTTTTGGAGTCCTCACGTACAAATTTCTCTTGAACTGATATTAATTATTTTGCTGAAAGTTTTATAAATACTTCTTCCTCGAATTTTCAGTCTAAACTTAAACTAAATATCTGTATGAGGAAGTATTACCTGTCTACTTAGTGTTAGTTTATTTTGCAACATATATTAATAGTACAAGTTCACAAGTTTAAGATGAGGTACTATAAACAATCTACCATGGAAAACACGCAATATGGCAACGTGTTTGAAGTTTAATGTTTTTAGATAAGTAAATATGAATTGAGGTTCAATTTTAGTATCCAACTAAATCAAATTAAATCATCAATGAGTTAATTTCATCCTGCTACGTATACGGATCAAAAAAGCGCAATCAATGATTAAATTGGAATAAAATGTACCGAAAATATTTCAATCTAATATCGTCAAATTGAAAGTTACATTTTTAACCGAGTTGTCATTTGTACGCAGAATTAATAGCTTTACCAATTAAATTCATGCCTTAAACGGCCCGTCTCGATTTTTTCCGACTTCGCAGAATACTCTAGATTTTTTTTCCTATTCCACACTTTTCCCCACTACCACGGCTGCCTGAAACCAGCCCGAAATTCGTACTTTGCCGCATCTTAGATATGCAATGTCACTTTGAAGTTTAAAATACTGTAAAAGTGTTTTCGTTGCGAGTAAATTGTCAGATTATTATTAACTTCAAGATGATTTTTTTATAAACATTTAATGGAGCAAGGATGGATCTACAGATGTGCCTTTGCCTTTTTAAAATTTTAAAAATTAATTTCTATCATGAGATATAACTGTATAAATTTTGCATAAATTGGATTTTTTTTCGAATTTTTCGAAATTTTATAATCAGGCACAATTTTATAATTAAAATTTTAAAAAGGCTTATATCTGTAGATCCATTCTTTCTTTCTTATACTGGCCACAAAATACTCGCTACGTTAGTAAATTTTATGCTGAATTTCAGGAGGTAGACGGGCCTTTTAAATTATATACATATCTACACTTTCGACCAAAAAAGAGCCACCCTGGACTAGACCAAAATTTGACAATTTTCAAACCGCTACAACTTTAACAATTTTAATCAAATCTGCACGAACCTTTCTCTATCTGAAAGCTTAACTCTTCCTCTACATAACGTCTAAATCCTGTTAGAGAATCTACAGCTCCTTTTTTTTTGTCACGGGCTTATCGAACAAGTCACAGACCTTGGCGTCCTTAAAGAAGACCATCCGACAAGAAGTGAAGAATTTATCGTCAGGAGTTTTAACATGAGTCATGGTAAATGCTGTGAAACGAGCCCGAACACGCATCAACTGTGGCAGTTGCCTTTTGACCGATACAAACTTCGCGAATTAATGGGAAAAATTAAATTAAAAACACGTTTAAGTAAAATAAGCATCAAGAACCAAATTTATTATTTACAAATAAAGTTACTGTCTTAGAAAATCGGAGTGATTTCTTTTGTGCCACCTTGCATCAGAGTTGTTCATCTGCGTGTAAAGTATTATTTTCTACGTCTACACGTAAAGTTTGAGTAAAATATTTAAAATGTAGACAATGTAAACTTTGAGTAAAGTATGTAAATAATTCAATTGTCAGAAAATCTAACCTATAATTTTATTCGTTTTCGGTGAGATTTGTTCTTTTTCTATAGAAAATGTCTACACTATTTTATTGTTTACACAGATACTCCTGCGTTTGTCTACGCGTAAAATTAGAAGTGAACAACCCTGTCTTGCATAAGATTATATTTGTAAACTTTGATAAATTATAAAAAAATGCTAGTTCTATAGAATAATAAAGAAGTTATATTTATCAAAAAACTCCGACGATATTTCTAATAAAAAATTTAAGGAATCGAGATAACAATAATCGGTAAATACGAATTTCCTGTTAATTTCCTACGGCAATCTAAATGTAAAATGCGACACAAAATAATATAAAATTCAAATAAGTTCCATTCGGATATTAAATAAAGGAAGCAGTGTGTTTATCGAGTGTCTCTAAAAATATTTTTCAATCTGATCGAGTAAAAACAACAAACACGAAAACATGTCGTTAGTTAGGTATGCTTTGGAAACACGGGGCGTAAAACTATCACAAAAAACAGTTATTGGATTTGTAGTTTTTTCTGCAGTTTTTTTGCTACTCAGTTTATAATTAATTATTGTCACTATGCTTTTAATATGTTTTCATAAAATTATAATTTTATTTTTCAGTTTGACAGAAAATTCTGTAACATTAATATTTAATTAAGATGTTTATTCATTTGATTATTTATGTTTATGGTTTTTTTTGTTTCAGGTTACTATACTAAAAATAGGAATATTTTTAATCAATCTGGTTAGCAATATAATTAAATTAAAATTTATACAGGTGTCTACTTGAAATTTTTTGTATAGGAAGAACCTGGAAAAAACAATGTTATTTTTTAAAAATTTGCTTTAGTTACTTATCCATTCATTTTAAACGAAAGTTGTAACTAGAAAAGTTGATCTAAATTAAAAACCACACAATATAAGACCACAGTCGAAAAAAAGCAATATAAAATAGCCATTTAACAATATTTCAGAGTGCCACCAAACTAGGGAATTTTTTTGAACAAATTTTGTACCATTTTATTTTTAAAGTTTATAACTTATAAGTCTGAATTAGAAGTGTTCCCAAACACAAAAAAATTCAACCTATCTCATATTTGAGAAAAATACAGAAAATGTAGTAGTACAGTGTTTCTCAAGCTTTTTGTGTTGGCGTCTTCATTTTCATAGAAAATTTTGATTTATTTTTAATTTGGTGGAAACTGGCGTCTGGCGAATATATCGACCTACTTATTGTATTATCTTCATTGTTTTGAGGTCGCGCTCGAAACCGTTTTCAGATAATCATTTTTATGCACTTTATCTGCATAAATATCTGCAAATAGGCATAAATATATATCAATAGAATCATTAGAGTTTCTAGATTGCCTTATGTAAAATAAGAATACCTGAAAATAAATACAATTTGCAGTAGAAATGAAAGAGAGAGCAAAATTCATCAAATAGCAATCAATTTTATGCAAAATGAACTATTATTAGTCATAATATTTAGAAAAAGGCAATTAGAAATGAATATATTTTCATTGTGTAACATAATTTTCATTGCAGGTTACATCGTTTATTCAAAATTTATGCAGAAAGGCAGTGCAAAATGAGCCATGTACTTACAAGTTTTAAAGTGCTGCTGACGTGGCACTAGTATAGTTACCGACAAAATACATTAAACAAAAATTATATAATGACGTAATAAGATTTTGGCAATTATGGGGTTAAAACATTACCATTACAGACTTCGTGTTACGGTTTTTTCACTTTTAAGAGCGCTCTTGAGAACATTATGTTTGTTTTTATTTTCTTGTTGTTTCAATTCAATTTTTCTATCAACTTTTGTATTTTTTCACGCTCCCCTTCCAGATAGTCCGCGCCCCCTGGGAGGGGGCCACAGGTTTAGAAACGCTGTAGTAGAATCTAACTGCACAATAAATACATATAACAAACTGCACAAACACAGCACTGGTAATAAACGTAATACCAAATAATATCTTTGGTAATACCTAACATCATTTAGGTACATGTTCATTATTCATGTCTAAATAATTTGTGACTGGAGCGATCAATTTTAAACATTATAATAATACAATTAGATACTTGTACCACGTTTACAAATGATCAGTTCACACATCAGATGTCAATAATTACAAGTAAACATCTTGATGTTTACGAATTACTACTTTCTGTTATGTAGCAAAGTCTGATTTATTTCAGACTTGACTACTGTTTACCCATTTTCAAAGTCAAAATACAGTTCAGGCGTACGTGAAACTTGGTCATGAACAACACATTTAAGACTAATAAACACAAACTAGACGAATAATAATCATCCACGCATTCATAAAATCAAAATACATTTTAGACATAAAGTAGCTAATCATCAATAACAAATATGTATATCAATTTTAAGGAGATCCCAGAAAACATTGATTTCGCACGTTTCTACAGCGTTGATAGAGGGGAAATAGTTATTTGTCCAACTAGAGAGGAAAGCCACTCGAGCTTGAAGTTTGTGTCACGAGCGAAGCGAGTCAGGAAATCGAGCAAGAGCTTCCCTTTCGTGTTAAGCCCTGTTCACACATGGACACATAGGAGACACACAGGCAACAAAAGCATTATGAAGAATGTGTGATACGTTTGTGGCCTCAAAATTGATTTTTCCATTTTACATAGAAGCCACAAAATAGCGGCGCCTCTATTTTACAAGCAACACCTCGTGTTATAGACACAACATTTTTTTTACGACAAATTTAAAAATATTATAAATGTAGAAGAAACACATAACTAGAAGTTAGGTAATAGATAACTGCCATCTGTCAGAATGTGCCAAATTAAAAAGTTGTAAAATCGTAAAATTGTAGAAAAAGAAAGTATAAAACAATAATTATTGTAAAATAGTAGTTTATAGTATATTACTATAAAATCAGAATTTGCAATAAAATAGTAAATTAACTTACAATTTTTAAAATATTTCAACGTAAAATTTCATTGGTGGTAACACTGCTTACTTTCCTCTCTAGAGAGAAAAACTTATCTTTCTCAATATTTCGCGAGAATAAAATTATGTTTTCTCTGCATGTTGTGAAAAATATAATTTTAGTACCTACCCATATTTACACCCGCCACTCTTCAACTTTTATTTAGAAGTGAATTAACTTAAAAAATTTAGTATGTTGTCAACAAAGCTTGGATCTGCGAAATAACCAATGAAATTTATGAAATTCGTTTTAAAATAGAAGAAATTTGTGTTAAAAATATAGATAAATTAGCAACATTCAAATCACCATATTTCAATTTAAAAGCACAATTTAAAAAATCAGCTTTGACCATTTTGTAGATTGCACTTTTATCTTTATGAGTATCTTTAGAATATTATGTTTAACAAACCAATAAAGGCTGTAGAGTGGCGTGCGAAATCCTTGCTTTTGGCTGTTTTCTTTCGCGGTAGAGGATCGTTTCAAATACTTTTTATTAGGATGAATAGGTGAGTAAAGTTTTGTGACCGTCTGGTTCCAGTCAGGTACCTACATTATAAAGTTTAACTGCACAAAAATATGCCCATTAATAACAGGTATCTAACCTGCGAGTGGCCAATTAACACACACATACATGTTAAAAAATATATGCTTGATTATTCACAACATATTTGCATATATTTTTTTGAAATAAGTAGGTACCTATTCAACTAATGGTCATGGAGTAATTATTATATATTTAAATTTTTTAAAATATAAGGGAAGTTTTCTCAAGGAGTATATTTTTGGTATCACTGCATTGAAGATTATTGAATGGACGTTTGACAATAAATTCCAACCGTCGGTAACATGGATGAATTTAAAATTTAAATACTAAACATTATTTTGTTTGTGATAAGTATATATTATTCCTAATATCATATTTTGACAGGTAAGCATTAATAAATTTCACATTTTTTTAACAGTTGGAATCGCTTATTAATATTATTTGTGCAACTAGGGACAAAAGTGGGAGAACACTTTTGTCCCGAGATGCTCACGATATTTTTTCAATACCTGTACCGAAAAGAAATTAGAAGTTGACGAAAGGGATGAACCAGATGATGATAACATTGCGGAAGAATGTATAATAATCCCACTTAAAGCGGGAGGAAACGTACTGACCGGTCAGAAATACCGCACGAAATGTGGCGTTTTCGGTGCAGGTATTGAAACAAATATTATACAGTGTAAGTATTTATTTTAACGTGTAACATGGAATTTTTCATATCAATGGTTTCAAATTTGACAGCAATGTATTAATTCCCTATGTCAGTGTTTCCCAACAATTCCTCCCTTTTTCTTGTAAATTTTTATTGCCTTCCCCTCCCTTGTTGCTTCTTGATATTTCACGAGAAATTTTGCATATTTTATTAAAAATGCGAACCTAGGGGCGAAATTTGTACTAAAACATGGGGGAGATTAGAATGCTGCTAAATGGACGCCAAACGCTTCATTTTGTGATTTTTCTTCAAGTTTACAAGATAACAAGATAAAAACCTAATATAATATTGCACTAAGATTACTAAGACATAAGTAAGATCCAAACAAAAGAGCACCTTTGTTAGGTGAATTACCGACTGGCCACCCTGATAAGAAGTTGTAATTAGTTCATAGGTGTTTCTAGGATTTTTAGGTGTCTCTGCTAGTCACACCTGATACGAATTCATTTGCTGTCACTGAATAGTATTTTTGAAATTTAATAATTTGTAATAATAATAGAAATGTATGCAAAATATAAAGAACACATTAGCTTATTATTACATTTTGAAGTAACAGGTAAATATTGTTGTGAAATAATGAAAAGTGATTCAGAAAAACTGTTAATGTAGATATAGGTTATTTTAATTTTAGGAGTAAAAATCGACATGTTTTATAAACTGAATACCTAATGAAGACGAATAGATACACTACGAGACAGTGTTCATATATTGTGAAATTATTTATTTATAACGACAATCTCATTTTCAAAAACGTTTTGTCATAATATTTTTGATCTAAAGGTAAATTATGAAACATAGTCGTTTACATATATCTAAATTACAATTTTAGTTACTATACTGTGTATTTTTACATTTTAATCAGTGTTATCGATACATACAGAGTGATTCACAAATTCGTGCATATATACAGTCTCGGTTTGCCAATATGCTCATTTCTAGCGGTCAGAATGTGTAATGGATCTAGGTACTATAGTATCACCTGATATAGCCATAAACACCTAGATCCATTACACATTCTGATCGCTAGAAATGATCATGTTGGCAAACCGTGACTGTATATATGCAATTGTGAATCACCCTGTATGTATCGATAACACACATTATGTGAGGCTACCTCATCCAAGTTTGATAAAAGACATAATAGATAGTATACTTTTAAACACAAAACAAAATAACAAAACAACAAAATCCCCATCATCTCCTCAATTCCCCTTGCACTTACAATATATTGACAATAACTACGATATAATTACTCGACTAGTGTATATATTTACTAATTTACACCGCTAGCGTCCGAACCGAGACGTAAAGGGACCCTGATTCAACGCACGCGTCAGGGCGCACTAGAACGCGCTCTTGGCGCGCTCCGAACATTCTATCGCCGGACTCAAAGCAAGCAGGAAACATCCTGCGAGGATTCCTGCAAACTACTAACAGTTGACGACGACGCCGGAGACAAAACACTGTCAGTGACTTCAAATCAAACGGCAACAATGTAGAACAATTGAGTGAGTGATAAATAAGTGAACTTAATTCTTTTTGAGTGTAAAGTGATTGTTGTTATGATTGTTGGTGACTGTTTGTGCAAGAATTAGTGCAACAATGGTGGAACAAAACACGTAAGTACTCGCATACTTATTATGTGTTTAATTATACTATCCTAATAATATTTATTTATTACAAAAATCAAATATTTTTGTTTTATTTTTATTATTTTATTTTTCGTCAGCTTTATAAATTAAATGTTTACATAATAAATTCATACAATTATTGTTTTGAATGTTTTGACAAACTTTCTATATTATGAGTATTGACTAATAGACGTTTCTACACTAGAAAATTCAACAAAATTGGAACGCGCATCTTAAAATACAAAACAAGAAAATTCTGACTGTTGTCATTTCAAATTATCCTTATAATAGTTATTTTTGTATTAAGTGTGCGAAGTTAACAAATAACTTATTTAAGGTCGCGCTTGAAACCGATTCCAGACAGTCATTTTTATGTATTTTATTTGCATATAGGAACAAGCAATAGGCATAAATAATATATCAATAGAATTATTAGAGTTTCTAGATTGCCTTATGCTAAATTAGAATTCCTGAAAATAAATATAATTTGCAGTAGAAATGAGAGAAGAGAGAGCAAAATTTATTTAATTAAAAAAAATAAATTGCAATGAATTTTATGCAAAATGAACTATTATTACAGATATAATTTTTATAATAAGGCAATTCGGAATGTATAATATTTTCATTGTGTAACATAATTTGCATTGTGGGTTTCATCGTTTATCCGACATTTATGCAGAAAGCATGTGCAAAATGAGCCATGTAAAAGTTTTAAAGTGTCTCTGACGTGGCACTAGTACCTAGTTGCAGAATTTTTAAAAATCATATTATGACTTATAACAAGATTTTGACAATAATTAAAAACATTACCATTATACCATTACAGACTTCGTGTTACGGTTTTTTCACTTTTAAGCGCGCCCTTAACACACTCACGCACTAAAACATTTCGTACTCGGTGGAAACATAAACAAAAATTTTTCTACAATGTATTTTTATTCTAAATTCTAATAATTTATTAATAATATTTAAATCATTTGCAATAACCATGCAAACCGTGATAGTTATTAAGGTAACATAATAAAAAGATGATTGTGAAAAAACAAAAAATTTCGCGCTTTGTTAAAAAGTCAAAAATGTCAACGTATTTTGACAGTTGTAGAAAAAAGTTAATAATTCTTCAATAGCCTTCGGGTTCTTTAATTTTTTTTTTATTTCATGATTAAATTATCTCCTTTGTGTTATATCTATGTGTATTTAAAATTTGTATATTTTTAAAATAATTCTGGCTTAATTTAAATATTTAGTACCTCATGTAGGAATATGTAGTTAATACATTAGTATCTACGAGTACTACCTAGCTATTTATACATGCATGAATATTACAGAGATACGATAGTGCAATATAATTATTTTGCAATATCTAGTGGATTAAAATTCGAAGATCATCACACTCAAATTATATAATCATAATAATATTATTTTCAAGTTTTTATGATTCTATCTCACTGTTTTTATGATGCGTTTATTTAAGAGCGCGCTTAAAAGTCAAAAAACCGTAACACGAAGTCTGTAATGGTAATTTTTTTAACCCGATAATAGTCATAATCTTATTATACGTCATAATTTGATTTAAAATTATTTCTTTCTGTATTAGTGCCACGTCAGCGATACTTTAAAACTTTTACATGGCTCAATTTGCACATGCTTTCTGCATAAATTGCGGATAAACGATGTAACCTACAACGAAAATTATGTTTCACAATAAAAAATATATAAATTCCTAATTGCCTTATTCTAAAAATTTTGTCTGAAATCATTGTTTATTTTGCATAAAATTCATTGAAATTTGATGAATTTTGCTGCCTTTTCTTTCTTTCTACTGCAAATTATATTTATGTACAGGTATTATTTAGCATAAGGCAATCTAGAAACTCTAATGATTCTATTGATAAATTATTTATTTATATTGCTTGTTCCTAATAGTAGAAATTTATGCAGATAAAGTGCATAAAAATGACTATCTGAAAACGATTTCGAGCGCGACCTAAAATATTCAGTATCTATATAAAAATATACAAGGATGATTCACAACTTCGTACATATATTTTAATCGCATATATTACTCACTTATTACGGATCTGAAAGATTTTTTTTAAAAATTCGTAATGTTAGTTGCCTAGTGACCCAACAGTTTTGGGTAACTGTTTTCAAATCTAATTTCATAAAATTACTCTCCTTGCAATTGCACAATTAATTAAAATTTAATTTTATTCTATTCATAGTTAATTAGATATTTATCAATTATAGAATCCAGTGGTTTCAAAAATATACTTCTTGCGAAAACTGCCCTTAAATTAAAAAATGTATTTTTGTTTCATGATCAGTAAGTATATGCCATAAATAAGTAAAGTATATGCAAGTATATTTGATAAAAATGCAAGCAAACAACTTTGAGATCAAACTAAATTGATTATTTTTGCTTCCGTATTGATAGCGTAATTTTAATTGATATCTACTAATTTAAATTGCATCTTTACTGCACTTAAACGACCATATGTAGTTGATTATTAATCGTCCATTGTTGTGGCTGAAACTGTATTATCTGACAACAACTAATATTCAAAAATATAAAGCGAAGCGAAGTGTTTTACTCTTTTTATTTATCTACCTGAGAACAGGTATTTTTAGAAAGAATTTATCTTGGGCTATTTATAAGAATTGCAAAAGAATATCTTAAACTAATTATACAATAAGTGTCTCTGTTAAAAATAAGCAGATAATTCAACAAGTACCACCTACTCAAATTTAAAATTAAACGCATTAATTTTAATCGCATTTTCAGCATTAAATGCTGAACATAATTTATCGGACATTAAATATGTATCATGCACATTATTGGTAGTGAATTGTAATGCTATTTTATTCACATTTATGGAACCATTAAAATAATTGGCATAAAAAGTTTATTGCAATATTTGCCAATTTAAAGTTGTAATAAACATTACAAAAAACATTTATATTTAAATTAAATAACTAATACACAAAGGAGTTTTTTAAAATAATAATTACCAAAAAGGAATAATAAGGATTCGAAAAAGAAAAAAATCAATAGTTTTTCTATCGTTTATTGTTTTCATTAGCTACTGCACAAAACTCTACAACTATACCTTTTATTTTTACCTTCCGCTTACATGTAAAGGAAGGTATTGGAATCATGCAAAAAATCGGGTAGTGAGTTTTTAGTGGATGCGCACGAATTAGGGTCCTTACAACACATTTTTGATAGTTTCACGATGATGTCTGTGTGTATGTGTGTGTATGTGTGTATGTGATATTTGGTATTTAACATTTGTATATAACTTGGAAGAGCTCATTAGATTTTGGTACAAATATAATCACCGGAAGTGATATTTTTTGAAGATTAAAAAGGTTAATTGTCAAAATTGTATATAAATTTGGATTAATATAATATTTATTTGTAATAAGAATAAGAGTAAAAGTTATTTGCAACTTACGTTATAAAAAAATTGTCTTTATCTGGTAGCATTAAAGAACTGCAGTAAAATTTAAAAAATAAATTTACCAAATAAAACGTTGAAATCTTGTAATCCATGTTCGGTTGATTTTTGTTTCTGTGTAAAAAATATTGACAGGTGAGACGGGTGACAAGTTGTGATACTAGCGCTATATAAGTCGTAAGTAAGATCAAATGTAGTAATTGAACGGAGGATGGTTTCAACACAGCAGAGTTTTCCTGTGAATTAATCTTTTTATTCAGGTGATGCAAATTTCTGTATTTGAATATTTTAGATTTTTATTTGTATATTTTAAATGGGCACCGGATTGTACGTATACATTTCTGTTTAAAGTCTAGATATGGCGGAAGGTTGTGTGATGGACACGTCAGATTTTTTATATTATATTATACCTACCTTTATGAACCAAACAACGATATTAATATGGTACAACATGTCAACAGTATTATAACAATTATTTTATTATTCTATATATTTAAATCTAGTGGAACATTTTCTTACAACTATATTAAATAATTTAATTATTTGGTACCAACGAAGTATATTTTTGACAGCAAGTGCAAAATGAGCCATGTAAAAGTTTTAGTGTAGCTGACGTGGCACTAGTAATCATAGAAAGAAAAACTTTTTTCAATCAAATTATGACGTATTATAAGATTTTGACTATTATCGGGTTAATAACATTACCAATACATACTTCGTGTTATCGTTTTTACTTCCTTGTACGGAGTAAAGGAAGGATTGTAATCGCGAAAAATTTTAGTTCTCAGATTTTGACGAGTAATAAGTTGAAATTTTGTATTTAGGACTGTTATAGCATCTAGTTGTGCACAACATAGTTTTTGGTTTCAATCTACAAACCGGCAGTAGTACATTTTTCAAATATTTTGATAAATATTTAATAAGGCTACACTTGTGTCAAAAATATAGTGAAAAAGGGAGCTTGCTATATTACAAACTGAGCTCTTGTTAGTACACCTACACTCTTCATATATTATATATACATAGTTACAAGATGACTCTAGAGTGCTAAGAAATTATATTTTTGAAATACTTAATGGTATTTTAGTAATAAATTAGTAAACATAGTCAATTTGGCCGATTTTTTACTATTTTTTTCCTCAGATGTGTAATTTTTTTGACAAAATTTTTTTTTTTTTAAATTAATAAATATGCAATAATAAGGCCGTAGTTTGTAATATTAAAATGCATAATTTAATTCTTATTTTCTCTAATTGTTGTCGCAACAATGTATTGTATGAATTTTTCGATCAAATAATGCTTGGTAATTACTTATGGTAAATTTTCAGATTTTTATTTTGAGCAATATAGCCAGAATCGTGAATTTTGATTCTATTGCAGCAATATTGCTTTCAACAAGTGTAGAGCCTTAAGACAAATTTTTTTATTTTAAATGAAAGATTATGTGATTATTACCTACAATCGGTATTTTATAAATATGTTTGTATCTGGTATCATTTAAGAATAATTAAAGTATATATTTATAATTTAGTATTTCGGTATCTTGTAGTCCATGATCGATTAACATTTGTTACTACGTAAAATTTAAATGATTATGACATGACAGTGACAATAGTAAAATATGCTTTATATCTTCTTCTGCAGTTTAAATAAAATATATTTGTGAGTATAGTAGCAGTAGTAGTAGTAATTATATATTAATATATTTGTATAATAAGTTAAAAGAATAAAGTAGGTATGGCGGGAGGTCTTGTGGTGGGTACGTCAGATTTTTTAAATATTATTCTACATTTTAGTTATTAAGAAAAGTATGAACAGTTTAATAGGCTTACAAGGAAGTCATGTGGTGTCCACGTCAGATTTTTTCAGTTTTAACTCAAGCGCGCCCTTAATATTAATTAATAATAGTGTTTTTCACTTGCATTCTACCTTAAATGTCAAGAAACAGGACAAACTTTTAAATTCATCGTAATATGGTACTACATAACGTTCGTTTGACAAGAAATGAGTACCTACTAACTTTTTCAGCGGAATATAGTCTTGAATAAAAAACGGACTTCTCCAAGTCATATGACGGTCAATCAATTATGATCACACTGTATTTTATTGCTATGGTATACTTTTTGGACATATTATATAGTATACAATATAAGATAAGTGCAAGTAATTTTATCCACGCCAGTGATATAATAATCATATTATTTTCATCATTTGAATGAGGTAATTTGTTATATTACCTCATCAGTGAAGTAATATGATGTGCTTTTGTCATATTATCTCTCCAATTTACTCGTTTGTAACCATGGATAATACTAATATAAATATTTGTTTGTCAATATTAAACAGCAACATTCAGGATATATTATAGTATTCCTTAAATATTCTTAAAATAAATCAATTTTGAAATACTGTAATAAATAAAAAATAATTTAAAAACGTAAAATAAATAATAATCGCGTATAAACACACCAATATACAAATTAATAATTTGTTTCTAAATAAAACTGACAGGATATCATGCTTTTGAACAAATTGTACGTACCATGTTGCTTTAATTTTAAATAAAAATTATAGAAACTGACATTTATCAATTGTCAAAATATATAATTTGTAAAATTTAAAACCTGACGTTCAAATTAAAATATCAATTTTTATTAATTTTGTGCAATCGTGGATAAAATTTTGTATATGACATGTGGGCTAAAGCATATTACAGCACTCGATTTACGACCTTGTCGTGCAATTCTTTACATTCGACTGCTGTAATAATGCTCTTATCCCACTTGTAACATAAATAACTATTATACGACTGCGACTTTTAAAATTAATAACAGTATTCATTATATTTGTTTTTCGTTGTGCTACATATTTACCATTCTATTTTTACCACTCCAACTTTTACCACAGCATTTTTACCACCATTCTTTTTACCGCTATCTTGTTTTACCGTTAACCCATTTTTACCACTCAATTTTTACCACTCCAACTTTTACCTCTGCATTTGTACCACTATACTTTTTACCGCTATTTCATTTTACCACTAATACATTTTTACCACTCCGTTTTTACCATTACAACTTTTACCACCATACTTTTTTACCGCTATTCCGTTTTAGCATTAATAGTTTGTGGGGCTACAGTACGGTTTTGTTAGTGTAGCAAATACCAAAACCAAGTTTGTGGGGCTCTAGTACGGTTTTGTTAGCTTTGTTAGTGTAGTAAATACCAAAACCGAGTTTGTGGGGCTCTAGTACGGTTTTGTTAGCTTTGTTAGTGTAGTAAAAACAAAAACCGAGTTTGTGGGGCTCTAATACGGTTTTGTTAGATTTGTTAGTGTAGTAAATACCAAAACCGAGTTTGAGGGGCTTTAGTACGGTTTTGTTAGCTTTGTTAAAAAAGAGACGGTGGTAAAAATGGATTGGTAAAAAACACGTTGGTAAATATGTTGGTGGTAAAAAGAATTAGTGGTAAAAATAGAGCCGGTGGTAAAAATGGATTGGTAAAAGAATACGTTGGTAAATACGTTGTTGGTAAAAAAGAATTAGTGGTAAAAACAAAAAGGGACGATGGTAAAAAATGGATTGGTATAATGTTGGTAAAAAATGAATTGGTAAAAGAATTACGGTGGTAAAAAAGGGACGGTGGTAAATAGGGATTAGTAAATATGGGGGCAAATCTTGTTTTTAGTTAAGTGTTCTGGAACATGTCTTCCTTCGATTGAAACAGTTGTGGGAGGGGGGATCTAACGTTTTTAATATTTAGATCTTTGCTCGATAAATCGTAACGCTAAATCAGGATTACTTATTATCGAACAACCTCCACGATATCGTAAGCCAAACGGTATTATAACACTTGGGTGATGCTTTATAAATGAGAATGAAAGGAATATATAATAATAAAACACACACAGCGGTAATTAACGATTAACTATATTAATAAAAATGTAAACTAATATTTAAATAAAATACTTGAATTTAATAAAACGATACTTTCGACATTTGTCTTAAACGTTTAGGAAAACCACTAATTAATTTGTTAACTAATTAATTAGATGGATAAAACACTAAACAAAAGATCGTGATGAATTTTGGAACAAGATTAACTAGCAACTAATATATTGCTATAAATTACGAAAAACACACAGATAACAAAAACACACATAAAACATAAAATATAAACTTACTCAAAATACGTAATTTCACATTCACAAATAAACAAATAAAAACGGAGAGTATTGAGATTCACTTGAGCACAAATAAACAACGATTACAACAAGACAAATTATTCTCAATATTTAAAAGCGTCTTTCTCTTTCGAGATCTTAAAACTATCTATTTTACAAAACGAAAAATGTTACAAACTCTATGGTCAAAGCCATCCCTTAATTCTAAAAATAGTTACTGACCGTTGCTACAGTGAATCTCAAACATTTCCAAATGAAGTTGAAATACTTTTCATTGAACAAAACGGTTTCCGTATCTTACATTTTGACATCTGCCGAAATGCCAAAACTCGTAGGTGCATTTTAGAACTGATATATTTTAACACCAAAAACAGATGGTCTTCTTAGAAGTCGGAAAAACACGTGGGAAAAACCGTAGAGCTTTTACAAAAATATTTCAACTTACAAAAACAATAATTATTGATATAATACAATAAATTAGCCCTGCTACAACTCTTCCCCCTTTACGATGTAACTTAATCTCCAAATAGATTAATGTTACATATAAAAAAATGACCAACGACTAGTTTAGGAATCGAACCTAAACGAAATGTCAATAATTATTCTGTTCTGGACATGGAGTAGCTCAATCCAACATTGGTTACTGCGATGTCCTCGACTTGATGACTGGTCCACTATTTCTCTCTTTGGCCACACTCTGGCTGATGACGTATTTTCTTGGGGTGTGAGTAGCAGGTACAGACTAGGTTGCATTGAAAGACCTACAACAAATTATCCACAGCAGTATCTCTTTCTTTCAATTACAACAACAGTTTCTAACTGCTTAAAAAAAAAATTCATTCATTTGTTCATACTCAATAATAATATACTCGTAACATAAATTCAAACTACTTTCATTTTTTCACTTATAATAATCTCAAATTGTTTATATTTATATAAACATGCTTAATTACACTTCTAATTTATAATTTACTTCATGCTGTCCATAATAAAATTTTATTTTTAATCAAATTAAATAAATCGTAAACTTTTCCATATGCCATAATTATTGTTATCTCCAATTTAAAAAAATCCCAAAAACTCAATTACTTAATTTTCTTTTTCTTACGTTTCTTGAACGTCAAATATTTTAAAATAGCCTTGCTTGCATTAATTAATTTCATTTTAATATCATTAGCATTGTCATATTTACTTTCATTTCCGATAAAATTGTTAAAATTATTTGAATAATTATTCCATGCATTTTTATAATTTATAAGAAAACAAAATGGATTTTGCTCACCTGTAAATTGTTTTGAACTTGGCCCTGCATCTCTTGATTTTTCTGTTTCCGGTGAATTCAGCTGCATGTGACCTCGGGCGCGGGAACGGGCGCGTTTGACTGGCTCCTGGTTCTGGTATTTTCCCTTCCCCGCCGAATTTGATTCGCGACTCCGGGCGCGGCGAATCTCTTCTTTCAGGGCTCGCAATAAAATTAATTTCTTGATTTCTTGTGCTTCTTTTTCTTTAATTTTCGCATATTTGATCTCAAATTCTTCTTTTGTTTCAATTATTATTTCCTTTATTTCTTTTTCTGAATTCCTATTTGAATCATAATTTTTCACATTTCCTTTTCTTTTCTTCCGTGGCTGTTTTTTCTTCGTAATTGTTTCTTCTTTATTTACTTTTTCAATTAATACATTTACTTCATTTTCATTTTCAATATTCTCTTCTAGTGCAACCGGTATATTAAACTGAACTTCTTCTTTAATAATACTCATATTGATGTGGACCGTAAATTCTTCAGGAACATTAAACAAAGTTTCTAATACATCATCTTCAATATCAAATTCCAAATTCTCTTCTTCGGTAGCAGTAACAGCTGATGATTCTTCATAATAACAATACTCATTTTCAACCATAACTCTCTGCGCAACTGGCGCCAACACTTCCAAAGCCGCTTTCGTGGGGCTGGAACAAAACTCTTTAAAAATATTCATAAAACACGTCGCCATAACCTCCTCTGGGCTGGGACAATACTCTTTAAAAATATCCATACAACACGTCTCCAAAACCTCCTCTGGGCTGGGACAAACTTCTTCAAAAATATCAATACAACACGTCTCCAAAACCTCCTCTGGGCTGGGACAAACTTCTTCAAAAATAATATAAAAATCATCATAAATAGCATCAGCTGCGACTATTACTTCCAACGACACAATATCCTCTGTGGACTTTAAATCTTCTTCTACCGATTCTAACTTATCTTCTTGCTCCAACTTTACTTCTAATGAATTACATTTCTCTTCTAATATATCTAACTTTTCTTCAACTGGCTCCACATCACAATTTACTTCGTACTTTTCTTCTTTACGGTGCACAACATTTTCAACAATTACATTTTCAATTTTTACTTCTTCAAACGACGTTAAATCTTCAGTTTTCTTCTCAATTGCCACACAAATTTTTGTTTCTACTGTCTCAATCTGCTCAATACTCTCGCTACACGATTCTAATTCGATAGTACTATTATTTATTTCTACCGCGTTATTTATTTTAATTTCTTTTTCTAAAATACTACTGTTATCTGTGCTTTTCCCTGATTTTTTAAATTTTTCTCTTAAAATGCCCAATCTTTCTGCAACAGTATATGCCGCGTCTAGTAACTTGGCAAAAGTAATGTCTCCGCGGGGCAACACTTCATCTTTTATGATTGGTAACAAACCATGCAAATATTCTCTTATGTTCTCAAACTGTGTTCTTTTAGTATCAAATTCACTAGCACCACCAAAAATATTATAATTATTTATCATAACTCTTCTAGTATATTCCAAAAAATTTTCATTCTCTTTATGCGGTTCGTAAGTATGTATTCTGCTGCAAAAATAATTCTGCAGTCTAAACTTTAAGTCATTCCAAGAATTTGAATTAATAACAAACGGATCATATTTTACAAATTCGGCATCACCCACAATTAAATCTAAACAATTTCTAATTATATCTGCCTGTGTCCAATAGTAATTCGTTCCCGTTACTTCTAAACAATTAATAAAATTTTCCAAAGAAACATTTGTATGTCCAGAGTAGCGTAAACACTCGTACAATCCTGCAGTTCCTCTATATTGATTTTGATAATAATTATTTTTATTAGATCGACAACGATAAGACATTTTTTAAATTTAATTTTTACAAGGCGTACAAGATTTTTTTAGCTGCCACCAGTTATAACGGGGGGTTTATTTATTTATTTATATAAATTTTAACATTAAGGCGTACTGATTCAAGATTTTTGCTGCCACCAGTTGTGGGAGGGGGGATCTAACGTTTTTAATATTTAGATCTTTGCTCGATAAATCGTAACGCTAAATCAGGATTACTTATTATCGAACAACCTCCACGATATCGTAAGCCAAACGGTATTATAACACTTGGGTGATGCTTTATAAATGAGAATGAAAGGAATATATAATAATAAAACACACACAGCGGTAATTAACGATTAACTATATTAATAAAAATGTAAACTAATATTTAAATAAAATACTTGAATTTAATAAAACGATACTTTCGACATTTGTCTTAAACGTTTAGGAAAACCACTAATTAATTTGTTAACTAATTAATTAGATGGATAAAACACTAAACAAAAGATCGTGATGAATTTTGGAACAAGATTAACTAGCAACTAATATATTGCTATAAATTACGAAAAACACACAGATAACAAAAACACACATAAAACATAAAATATAAACTTACTCAAAATACGTAATTTCACATTCACAAATAAACAAATAAAAACGGAGAGTATTGAGATTCACTTGAGCACAAATAAACAACGATTACAACAAGACAAATTATTCTCAATATTTAAAAGCGTCTTTCTCTTTCGAGATCTTAAAACTATCTATTTTACAAAACGAAAAATGTTACAAACTCTATGGTCAAAGCCATCCCTTAATTCTAAAAATAGTTACTGACCGTTGCTACAGTGAATCTCAAACATTTCCAAATGAAGTTGAAATACTTTTCATTGAACAAAACGGTTTCCGTATCTTACATTTTGACATCTGCCGAAATGCCAAAACTCGTAGGTGCATTTTAGAACTGATATATTTTAACACCAAAAACAGATGGTCTTCTTAGAAGTCGGAAAAACACGTGGGAAAAACCGTAGAGCTTTTACAAAAATATTTCAACTTACAAAAACAATAATTATTGATATAATACAATAAATTAGCCCTGCTACACAGTCCTGCATTGTAAAGGTTCTAGGTTAATGAAACATTCTGATTCTGATTAGTTCACTTGAATCCATTACACCAAGCTGCCAGCCACATTCATTACCACCCTAACAGGAGCGCACAGACACCAGTTTCAACACTGTCACGTGCGTCCTTCAGAGAGGCACAAATGTCTCTAAAGACTGAATTACATTACACTTTTTTCGTCTAGATTCATGCTAGATTTCTCGATTGATTTCCATCCGAGATTCGTTCGAGTTTCATACTTTATTTCTGAACTATTAAGTTTAAATTGCAAATTTTTTCCGAGCCAAAACTTTTAAAGGTTGGTCAAACTGACTGCACGCTGCATGCGTAGACAAATCTAGTACGAACTTCGAATAGAAAAATAGAGCCAAACATATTAGGAAAAATCTGATGTGGCCAGCACAAGACCTCCCGCCATACTTACTTTAATCCTTTTACTTATTATACAAATATATTAATATATAGGTACTATTACTACTACTACTACTCACAAATATATTTTAGTCATTTTAATTAAACTGCAGAAGAAGATATTTTACTATTGTCACTGTCACTGTCATATCATAAACATTTAAATTTTACGTAGTAACAAATTAATGTTAAACGATCATGGACTACAAGATACTGAAATAGGTACTAAATACTAAGTACCTATATACTTTAATTATTTTTAAATGATACCAGATACAGAAAAATTTATAAAATACCAATTGGTAGTAGTAATCTCATAATCTTTCATTTAAAATAAAAAAGTACTACTTCCGATTTGTAGATTGAAACCAAAATTATATTAGCTTATTAAGAATCATATTTAAAAACTTAAATACAAAATTTGAAATTTTAATGTTTGATATTTTCTGAGTTATCGTAAACGAAAAAATTGTAACACACGGTGTAACGAACGAACGCGCGCACACACACACACACACGCACAGATATACACAGACATCACCTCGAAAATGTTAAATTATTACTCTAGGGACCCTAAAACGTGCTTATCCACCAAAAACTCACTGGAAAATTTTGACCCATCACAAATCACACAATACCTCCCTTATAGAATATGAGGCGGAAGGTAAAAAGTATGGAAATCGAACGGAACTCGGATGTGAATTTCTGATTTAAGTACATCATACTAGAAATGGCTTCTCGAATTAATCTCGAATTAGAATCTGGACGAAAAAAGTATAATGTAATTCATCCTTTACGTTCAAGTTCCAGACAATTCAGTTGTCTTCTTCATCTTCACTTGACAGACGAAATTTCTGTTTAAGTTTAAAGTTTGACTTGTTGTGGTACTGCCCACCATCCAGTGACCACAGAACGATGAAGTTTTAAACCTAACCTTGTTATGAACAAGATTGATAAATCAGATTTTAGACTTTGCGTGAAAGAATGATTCTTTTGAATTACGATCAATCATCTTGAGGAGAAGAGGAGTCATAATATTTCTTGAAGTAACGCAATGAACAATGTCGACATAAATCAAAAATGAAAAAGAAAATTACAATAGGAATGGAATAAGCATTTATATCTTTGCCTAAAATTATATATAAATCATATTTCAATTATAAAAGGAACCTTGTTGTTAAACATATCATGTTCACTTGAAAAACTTATCCTTAATTTTGTAAATTTAAAAAAATTCTTTGTATTGAAAACACGTCATCCAAATGTAAGTATATGGGAGTTTTTCCATACAGTGTCATTTTTCGTTAAAAAAGTTATTTTGTCACGGAAACGTTCTGACCTGTCGCGGGAGCCCGCTTCACTCACGGGCAATTATTTTTGCAGTTTTTGTAGTGCTTTAATGCAGGAATAAAATAATCAAAATGAAAATGATGTGCTCCTAATATTGGGCGACGTAGCTACGTCGGAACTTTGAACAAAATCATTTTTTTAAACGAAAAATGACACTATATGGAAAAACCCCCATATACGTTGCAGGCTGATAAAATCAGTCGTTTTGTAAAACGCCTACTAGTTTTCGAAATGACTCGGCATATAATGTATCAATTTATTGCAGAATATGCCGAGGCTTTTGCCAGAAACTCTGAACTGAATTTAATAAACAACCCAATACCCTACTTGAATCTTACAGACTCGGTTTTGGTAGACACTCTGATTGCACTGAATCAAATAAATAACTAGAGATGCAACGAATAGTAATTTTGCCGACAAACGAATAACGAATATTATGCAGGTCTGTCTGCCGAATAACCGAATATTCGGCGAATATTCTGCACCCTTGTGGTGCCAAATGATTAACTTACAAAGGATTGACGAGGCTGCTTTGAATGCAGAGAAACTTTTTTTTTGCTGCAAAATTTGCCGCTTTTAAATTTTAATAACGAACAGTTTACCATTTTTATCAAAATTACAAAATAGAGTTTTTGACATTATTTTTCTTTTGTTAGTAATAATAATTAATAAAAGCTCAAGAATAAGCATATACCTATTTCTTGTCTGTCAGTGAAATGTCTAAATAAAGCACTTGCAGGAGACCGTTAAAGTCAATCGCAGTTCAAGTTTTGTATGATACATGTGACGTCAAACTATTCGGTATTCGACCGTATAGTAAATTAATATTCGGTGTTCGGCCGAATAATGAAAAACCTGCCGAATAGGCAGAATACCCAATAGTTGTCTAATATTCGTTGTAACTCTATAAATAACCCAATACCCTTCTTGAGTCTTAAATACTAGGTTTGGGTACATACCTGATTGAACTGAAAACTGAACTAAATTAACAACCCAGTACCCTTCGTCATTCCCACATACTCAGTTTTGGATGATTGAACTGAACTAAATAAAGAACCTAATACCCTTATTCAGTGAAATAAAATGATGTTATATCCTTTTTATAAAAAGCCTAATTTTACAATCTGTCTTCGACATACCTAGTCACAAAGTTTTAACCTTTTTTAACACCCTGCATATTCTACATAGGTACTTGTGAAATTATAATATACACGTGTTCTACATTCAAAAGAAAAAAGCTAACTTTATCATTTATAATGCATTATGATATGCGCATTCAGATGCAGAATATTAATTAAGCCTTCTAATTAAATTACCTCATGTTAATTACAAGCAAAATTAACAAGTTATACGTAACAAAAAATGCCCTACATGCCAAAGCTATTTGTATATGAAATCATGAATGATTCGTATAATCTTCATTAGGTAGTACATTAAATTAATTTCTGCAATACGAGCACAACAACACATTTATAATAATAACGAACTATTCCAATTTTCAAAATATAAAAACTTTTAGACATTAATTCCTAATAGTGATGGGTCTTTCGTTCATTTTTAGTGAGTCAGTTCATTTCGCTCCGCTCAGTAAAGTGAGTCGTTCACACTGAGTCGTTCATTCGAACGACTCTGTAAAAGAGCACTGTGCGTTTCAAATGACACCGTGCTAGTGTGCTGCTCAGCTGAGCTGCTCTGCACATGCTCACAGCTCACAGCACTGTGCGGTGTGCGCTCGCCGTGTGTGCATATGCGATGTGGCATGTGCACATGTGCCAAACTGTATGAACCTGAACCTGAGCATTTTAGTTGTTAGTTGTGTTGCTTATAGTTGTTGTATAATGTATATTGACAATGGAAAATAAACAAAATAAAAATTTAGCAAAAGGAGTACTGTCTGGCAACATTTTGAAGAATGTTCAACAAATTTAACAAAACGTTTGTTGTTGTTGTCCAGTCCTACATTGTTCCCACTTCCCATATTGTTGATTATTTTCATTGTTGGCCGTACAACAGAAACGCATGCATTCTTCTCAGAATACACTGCACTCAGTCAAGCCAATAGTGCTCTGAAATAAATGTTATGTACCGTGCGCTGTCTGTATGTTTCGTTCGTTTCGTTCATTCCACTCGCACTCGTTCGTCTTTCTGCGTTCAGCGAGCGGAGCGGTGAGCGGAGCTAGCACGGTGCTAGTGTGAACTGGTGTGCCGTACTGAACGAACTAAAGAGTCGTTCGTTCACGGCACACTAAAATGAGTCGTTCATTTTGAACGACTCGTTCATGAACGACCCATCACTAATTCCTAATGTTTTACTTTATACAGTAAATGTTATTTTCATATTTTTTACACAAATTTAAATTTCTCATGTAAGTAATTGTATTGTACATATTAATTTATATAGAAAAAACTTGTAATTGTAATTCCATTAATGTAGCTCCTGATGATGACGTATGTGACGTCGAAACTAGTCGACTGAGAAATAAAATTATTAGTGACTGCATCCCAGAAATTTTTCTCCTTTTCTCAATAATAACAACATACAACATAAACCTAGGGGAGACAGGGGTTGGTTGTTACGGGGTAAATTGTTACAAGACACATTACAGATAATGCAAAAGACTTAGAGATGTGCTCTAAAGACAAACGTCATGGCAACGTCTGTATCGCAGTCACTGAGTACATCTATGTATGTACTTGGTGACCAAAAACAGCATGTTTGTAAATTTTATTATTTTTCGTAGTTTTGGTCTCATGTCGTAGATAAATTAGATAACTTATTGGATTTATGATATTTTTGTTACATTAAGTTCCTTGTTTATGAAATCACATTTTTTATTTAAAAATAATTGCGTAGTTCTTATTTATTTCATCTCAAATGTGTCCAACTTAGCAACGTTCAAAAGTTTTGAGTTATTGGATTGAAATTTAATTATTTTCAGGATAAGAACTTACTTAACAATGATAAAGCAACTTTATTTACTAAAATTATTATAGACCTTATCTAAAAGCTGCGCCAAAAGTAAAGATGACACGTAAGACAAGAAAATCTGCAATTTTGACAGACTAGAAAAAATGTTAATTCAGAAGAAATCAACATTGAAGATAAAAATGATTCCATTGATTAAAATTAGAAATAAAAGTGATTAAAATATTCAAGACGCTATCTGTAACTTCTGTAACAACTTGCCCCAAGACTGGAGTAGCCAAATTTTGAAAAATAAAAATTTTCATCTACTTATATTAGCTTCCAAATAATTATCATATTGTATAGCCAACAAGCTACTTTTAAACTCTAACTTTAGGAAAAATTTTCACTTATAATATCACATGTGCATTAAATCTTTTAAAAATTTCCTGAGCATGAATTAATGCACGAGTACGAGTGCATATTCGGAAAGAAAATCGCAATGACACTGCCGCTCTATTTTTGAATTGATTTTACAATAAAAACTGGAAACATATACAAAATATGTACCTATTTAACATCAATCAATATGTATTATTTACCTTATTAATTGCTTATTTACACTCAAATGACAATTTAACCTATTTTTAATTTAATGTCAAACTGACATATGACAGTAAAGTTTCCGCTTATTATTTTCAGGTAAGTTCCCCAAGCTACTAGTATAGTAATTAACGTTACAAGTCCGGGAATTCATATTTAACAGTACGAGTGAGACGTTTGAAGACGAGGCGACGAAGGAGCCGAGTCTTGAAACTCGAAACAAGTATTGTTAAAAGAATTCACGGACGAATGTCGTTATGTATTTTATTTCATCCTGTGTCAAATTCCGTTTTAAAGAAACAGTAATATTAATTTCAAAATAATTTACCTAATGCTCCAAATCTAGTAACATTTTCGAAACATAATTAACAACTGCAATTTGGCGATTGTTTAATTGTTATTGCGTTGATTAATTTCTATTCCAACACTTTACCGGACAAAGGCCGTTATTTGCGTTTTCCCGGACTCAAACAGTTGACGTAAAGTATTTGAATTTGACACAGGATGAAATAAAAAAAATTCCGCTAAGCCAATTCTTTTATTGGCTGTTATTTGTGTCATGCGAATTTCTAAAAAATGTTACAACTAACGCCGGTCTCCCCTACTTTATTTCATTACTCTAAATACAAATAATAATTAAAGGATAATATGACATTATCGCGTCATTATTTCGTGTCAAATTCCGTGTCATATCAATCACGACTCAACCGTGCATTCCAGATGATTTGAATCGTTTCAAAGTCTTTATTGGGTAAATGAAACAATAGCAATCCTGACAATCCTGATCGGCTTATCGACAGGATTTCAGCGAAGAGTTTTATCCCACATCCGGCAGGATTAGAGGAGATATGCTTTGCCAAATTTAACATTTCGTTTAGTGGAATCAGCCCGAAAACGGTGAACTTTATCAAACCGCGGTTCTTTCAGCCTAAAGTAACAAATACTGACATGACATTAATGTTCAATCGACGGCTTTATGAAGAGTGTAGATAATGTTGTCATTATTTATCACGCATGAAACATGAACATGTTTGGAGAATATTTGACATTGCAGGAATTAATATAGCGAGATATGTATTTATTTTCATTTTAAATTTTGCTGGTAACCATTCAACAGGATTTACTCCTAATTACAGAATAGTAGATGTTAATATAGTGAAATCCAACCACTTCGATCGATTCATCTTGGTGCAGTTAGAATCTCAATCCGTGCGACGACCCTTGAAAAATAGAACTTTTTTAAACGTTTCTAATATGAAATTTGGATGAAGATTTTCATGTTTCACATTATCATATTTTCCATTCTAAAATATGAAACTTGTTAAAGTTTCTAGTCGAAAAAAGTTTAATGTAAAACAAGCTTTCCACAGTGATTATATGCCATCGATATAGACCACCAGACCAATAAAAGTCAGATCGATACATGAAATGTACTTGAAAATTAAAATGACACTCTTACCATGACAGTACTTTGACGTTTAAATAATATACCTACCTAATATTCTGTATATTATAATAACATCGTTACCCGTTATGTATGTGTTTGAGTTGTGATATTCTAGTGAATGGATACGAACAAAGTAAATAATGAATCAATCAATATATCTTTAAAAGTTAGTTGAGATTTATACGGGTGAAGTTCAAGTTTATATTAATTAAAATGTAGGAAATAGTTTCCCATTCAGTAGTTTCCCATTAAATAGGTAGGTATCTATTTCGAATTGAATATACTCGTAAAATAACTTACTTTACTTATTAATAATTATTGAAAGAAGTAATTAATTTTCACAAAAATGAAGTTTATGTTCGACTGTATAATATTATCTTTTATATGGTTAAAATTTTACAATTATTGAAAGAAATAATTAATTTCCCTCAGTTTTTTTTACAAAAATTAAATGTCAAATATAGGAGCCAACTTAACCCCGTGCTTAAGGCCAGGCGATTGGCATTACATTGTGTTTCTAAGACTAGAGATGGCACTACGATCAGCACCAAATGGGGGGTGATCGAGGGAGTGGAAGCGTATGATTTATTACTTTCTACGAACCAATAAGGATACAGCTATACACGTGCTTCTATTGTATTATTCCCTTATCAGAGTTGCATTGTTATTTCTCTCTTCTCTCTCTCTCTCTCTCTCAACCACAACATTTTTAGTAGAATTGACTACTCCACCGGTATAGCGTTATTTTCTAACCCTGACCGAACTGAGAATTATTATTATATTTACTTTAAGTGTTTCGTTAATAATTTTGTAAAAAATTATTATTTTTAATAAGTTTATGTTATATAGTACTATGTAGAAATAAAATTAATTTTATGATGTATTGAAAAAGCACTTATTCATCGCTTCTAACATTCAAATTCGTGTTGTTTAACTATTAGCAACAATTGTTAGTTTTACAATAATTCATGGTCCTTAACCTTACACCTACATTGTTATGTTTAGTCTTGAATGAAATCATGTGTAAACGTGACAATGGCCCACCCAGGTATTTTTTAAGTTTTAGGTCAAATGCCTTTAAATGAAATTTCCGATTAGAATAACACCCTTTTTATGTATCTGCACCTGCGTCCACTGTCCGTGTGGGATAAAAAAATGTAATGCTATCTATCCAGTATGTTTACAATGTGTTATGTCAAAAATTTAAATTTTTGCTTAGATGCGACACTGCGCGAGGTAAAATAGTGAGTCCAAGTTTTACAACCACTAAACCTTATTCTACAATCCGTCGTCGGATTACAGTTGTCGTACGCTTGCGCACTGGTCTAAAAACTATTGGAAGGGCGGAGGGGGTTGTCTTACTCGACTGCGCAAGAGTACATCCGTGTTCATACAGTTACAGCTTTCATTTATACTATACCTTTTTTAGTTTAAATTTTTCGTTTGTGTTAAGATTTTTAAATCTTCTGGTAGATAATTTTTAAAATGATTTTGTTTATCTTGTCTTGTCTTGAAATTTCAAGACAAGACTTTAGTAAGTCTAAGTCTAGAATAAATAGTCTTGTTCTTGTCTTGTCTAGATACAAGACTCTAGATAGGTTTTCAAGACTCTTGATTAACCTGCGCATATGCGTTATTATGTATTCCTGGATTACGGGCCGTCTTTATCTATTCGAGCTCGAGTGGCATGAGCTTCGTATTATATACTTATTTTATATTGTTGAAAGATATGTTTATTTTTTTCCGCTATTTTCCAATATATTTTGGTGATATGAGCCTACATCAAAACTGTTTGAGCTGTAACGCATTTACGCATACCGGCATACCTACCAATAATGGGATTTCCTTTTTAAATTTTATAAATTATTGTTTTTCCAGTAACCTAGTAGGTACATCGAAAGTTGCATCAAGTGGTGGTAGTAGGTTTCTATTTTTTTTCTTGTATAGGATGTGACTGAGATGCAAAATCCAAAGTTTTCGACCTCGGCAACCCTTCGGAACACTTTTGAATATCTCAAAAACTGCTAAATTTTTGCACTTTTTTCGGTTTCTTACCATTTTGAGTATGAAGGATCACGATTTCGACAAAGACCATTCTATGCATTTTTAAACTAAATTAAATTGTCTACAATTAGGCGTAATAATAGTTGCCGAGATACAGCTTTTCAAAGTTTGGTAAATATAGTAAAATTTTTGTTTATTCTTTTCATTATTGTGTTTAATCAACTATAATATCTGAACGAATAATGATAATGACTTCCGGTTTGCAGTATTAAATTCCTCGGACTTTTTTCTATAAAATACATTGTGTCAAAAACTTTCAGTGGCCGTGGTTGACCTGAAATTTAAAGTTTGCCCCGAGAGAATATAGTAAAATTTTTGTTTATTCTTTTGTGTATTGTGTTTAAGTAACTATAATATCTAAACGAATAATGATAGTGACTTCCGGTTTACAGTATTAAATTCCTCGGACTTTTTTCTAGAAGATATATTGGGTCAAAAACTTTCAGTGGCCTTGGTTGAGCTGAAATTTAAAGTTTTGCCCTGAGAGAATATAGTAAAATTTTTGTTTATTCTTTTCATTATTGTGTTTAATCAACTACACTCGAGGAAAATAAAAACGCACCACTTGAAAATGCAAAAAAAATGACACAATTTCAAAGTGCGATATCTCGGCTGCATTTCGACGAAATTGGATGAATCTTCGAGTTCTGAAAACGTTGAAGTCTTATCTTTAATGTGATGATAGCCAATGTGACAAAAAATCCACTCCACCACCTCCCACCCCCTTAAGAAAAACAACTGTACCTGATATCCAAAAAGATCCAACTTTGGCAACTCATGCGGAGTGCCAAAAAAATCGTGGACCTTATTGGCCAACAGAGTAATAAAGATCAGACTTTTTCTTCAAGGTTCGCAAAATTTCAATTACCTACGATGATTTGGCGCGAAGTTATGAATTTTTGAAAAAAAGTGCCTTTTTCAGGTTTTTGGCCATAACCGATCCACCCCCTGCCACCCCCGGATAAAAAAACATGTTTTTGACTGATAAATGTTCAATTGTAGCAACTTGTAGCGTGAGTAAAAAAAATCGTGGACCTTATTGCCCAACAGGACAATAAAGTTCAATCTTTTTCCTTAAATTTTCTCAAAATTTCAAGTATACGTGCGATGATTTGGCACGAAGTTATGAATTTTTGAAAAAAATGGTATTTTTGTGCTTTTTGCCCATAATTTGTCCGATTTCGCACCAAATTCGTTTATTTCTTAAAACATCTAAAAAATAAAGGTGTTTAAAGAAATAAAAATTTTAAAGTAACTTTTAGATAATTGTTAAAAACCTCAAAAAGGCACTTTTTTTTCAAAAATTCATAACTTCGCGCCAAATCATCGTAGGTCCTTGAAATTTTGCGGACCTTGAAGGAAAAAGTCTGATCTTTAATACCCTGTTGGCCAATAAGGTCCACGATTTTTTTGGCACTGCGTATGAGCTGCCAAAGTTTGATTTTTGTGGACATCAGGTACATTTTTTTTCTAAGGGGGGTGGGAAGGGGTGGAGTGGATTTTTCGTCATATTGGGTATCATCACATTAAAGATCAGACTTTTTCCTTCAAGGTCCGCAAAATTTCAAGAACCTACGATGATTTGGCGCGAAGATGTGAATTTTTGAAAAAAAAGTGCCTTTTTGAGGTTTCCGAATTTCATTAACAATTATCTAAAAGTTACTTTAAAATGTTTATTTCTTTAAACACCTTTATTTTTTAGATGTTCTAAGAAATAAACGAATTTAGTGCGAAATCGGACAAATTATAGGCAAAAAGCACAAAAATACCATTTTTTTTCAAAAATTCATAACTTCGTGCCAAATTATCGCACGTACTTGAAATTTTGAGAAAATTGAAGGAAAAAGATTGAACTTTATTGTCCTGTTGGGCAATAAGGTCCACGATTTTTTTTACTCACGCTACAAGTTGCTACAATTGACTCCACAAGTTGTGACGTCACGACCGCCATGTTATTGTAGTAGGTTACGGTTTACGTTCCAAACAAACCATTACAAGCGTGATGCAGAGCATAAGTTAGTATGAAAATATCATATTTAATTACAAAATTCAGTTTATTTTGAAGTTTAGTAAATATTTAAACTAATAGGAAAGTGTAACCTATCAACAAACTTTACTTTAGTGTTTATTTGACAGATATTGCTTAAATACGAGAAATTTGATGAATGCAAGTTGAACATATCCGTATTAAAACATTAATGTACTTACCTTACACAATAAATAGCATTAATAAAAAAAAATATATGACTTTCAAACTGAGCTACACTTAAAATAACACGTTCAGGTGCGTTTGTTTGGAACGCAAACCAAACCGTAACCTGGCGGTCATGACGTCACACTTGCGGAGTCAATTGAACATTTTTCAGTCAAAAACATGTTTTTTTATCCGGGGGTGGCAGGGGGTGGATCGGGTTTGGTGGCAGATTGACTTACAGGGCCGAATAGAGAAACCTTTAGCCTTCTCGGAAATCCAAAATTTATTGATTTTCGTGCAAAATTCGCCAAGTTATGGCCAAAAACCTGAAAAAGGCACTTTTTTTCAAAAATTCATAACTTCGCGCCAAATCATCGTAGGTAATTGAAATTTTGCGGACCTTGAAGAAAAAGTCTGATCTTTATTATTCTGTTGGCCAATAAGGTCCACGATTTTTTTGGCTCTTCGCATGAGTTTCCAAAGTTGGATCTTTTTGGACATCAGGCACAGTTGTTTTTCTTAAGGGGGTGGGAGGTGGTGGAGTGGATTTTTTGTCACATTGGCTATCATCACATTAAAGATAAGACTTCAACGTTTTCAGAACTCGAAGATTCATCCAATTTCGTCGAAATGCAGCCGAGATATCGCACTTTGAAATTGTCATTTTTTGTGCATTTTCAAGTGGTGCGTTTTTATTTTCCTCGAGTGTATAATATCTGATCGAATAATTATAATGACTTCCGGTTTGCAGTATTGAATTCCTCGGACTTTTTTCTATAAAATATATTGTGTCAAAAACTTTCAGTGTCCGTGGTTGAGCTGAAATTTAAAGTTTTCCCCCGAGAGAATATAGTAAAATTTTTGTTTATTCTTTTCATTATTGTGTTTAATCAACTATAATATCTGAACGAATAATGATAGTGACTTCCGGTTTGCAGTATTAAATTCCTCGGACTTTTTAACATAAGTAATCTACAAAAAAATTCAATATTGTTATTAGCTGTATATAGAATTGCTCGTTTTCTGTTTTTCCATTTGAAACATTTGGAAAAATAATAATTTTTAATTGCTTTATTTGATTTGTTAATTTTTTCTTCACTTAAATTGTTAATATACAATTGGAAAATGAATAATTAATAAGTATGATTATGAAAATATATTCTGTAGATATGTAAAAATAAATTGTTACAGTTAAAAAAATCTCAGTTTATTTTTCATAAAGTACGAGGCTTTAAAAAAAACTAAAACTGACAAATATTTATTAATTCACTATTTTATAAATAATTGTATATCAGAAAACAATAATATTGTTTCTCAATAAATTTTCATTCATGGATATGTTGAAATAATACCTCAATTTTTTAAGTTCTTAATATGAACATTTAATGGGTTAAAATAATTTTTAATATAAATTATGCGTAATAAAGAGAGGCGCGAGGTCGCCGCGTCGGTCGTTCCGAACGTTACTTTCAACGTTAAATATTACGAATAGATATTGAAGATAGAGTTCCGGGAATTGGAAATTTAGCAAATTTTCTGCTCTCCCAAATTCTTTTAACCATTTTCCGATATCTCTTATATTTGTTTAGATATTAGCAAAAACCAAACTTTTTTTTAAATTTTCACTATATTGTTTAAACTTTTAAAATAATTGTTATGCCATTTTGCAATTTTGACAATTTTTTATAAACCTCATTCCGAATCGAATGACACCAAGATCATAATTTTAGCACCCTTTTAACTGGAATTCTCTATTTTCACACATGTTGACTAGACTAGTGTTAGTGTAGGTGTAGTAGTTTGGTGTAATCGCACCTAAAAATGTGCTTTTATACCTCACTCGACAATTTTGACCCATTACAAATAGTCAATATCTATTTCACGAATTGCTTACTGTCTTTTTATTTATTATTATTATTTTTATTCCATATTTAAAAATAAATCATCCCTATGTCATGTTCGAAAAAATAAAAATTTCTTGTTGCTCTGATAATGAAAAGCAAAATAAAAATATTGTAAACTAAACGCACAGTCTGACACATTCACTGTAATCAGTAGTGGGGAAGCTGGGACCGCCCTACGACCGCCTTACTAAACACTGGCAGCTCGAATATTATGCGACAATGCAGTGAGAAAAACTTGAACTAAATTTAACACGGAAAGGTATAGGAACAACAGGAAAATAACGCGCATTTCTGTATAGAGCTAATAACAACATTGAAAAAAAATATGTAGATTACTAAAGTTAATAGCTAGTGCAACATATAATTTTTATTTCAATGACTTGTATATAAGAAGAGAAAAAAAATCATGAAATTTTATAAAAATTACCAGCTTAGATCAAAACTTTATTTATAACAAATTTACTTAGAAAATAGTTAAACAAATTATGTCATGTACTAACAAATATGTTAGGCTATTTTATGCTTAAATAAAATTTTATAAATATTAATTAACAAATGAGTGATACTTAAATACGTTGAAACATAAAATTTAAAAAATACATATGTTTATTATTTTTTTATCGCTTGATGGATAAAGTTAGACTTTTGAAATTTGAACTATAAAATAGGTCTATATTTACTCTATCATAAGAATAAGTTTCAAAACATTGATGCGGTTGAGTAAAGAAATACAAGAGTTTAAACATGGGCGTAAATTTAAATTTTGCCTATCCCCCAGCCTTAATATGTCAGTTGTTATGTTCAGCCCGTAACTAAAAACGGCCAAAGCCACGGCTTGTCGAGATGTGTTTAAAATGTTATTTAGCGCCATCATTTAACGAACTGGTCGTTAAATGATGTTTTAATACCAGGGCCCTGTTTCATAAAACTACAATTACAATTTACAACTGTCATTTTCTTACAATTATGTCAAAAACGTAGTTACAAGTGTTTCATAAACAAATACTACAAACTTGTAAGTACCTATAAATTTTTACAATTTTACAGGAAAACTATTACAATTTTACAAGTGTTTTTGACACATTTTGAAAAGTTACATTTTTACAATTGTGAAATTGTAATAATTTTTAACCTTGCATCGAAGGTAGGTAATTTTTGTTACAAGTTACAAGTAGTGTTTATGTGATAAATATGTGGAATATGTTGAACTTTTCTGATGAATATAATAAGTTGTAAGCAAAATGACGTTCAAGAACAGTTAAAAATAGGATTAATTTATTTTAATCACGTTTGAATTTCAAAATCTATAAGATGACAGGACAGGATGACACAAATTCAACTAAAACCTTTCTGAATATTTGTTGAAAATAAAAATAGTAAAGGGATTCAAAAATACATATAATTCTTGTGTCTGAAATAATAATTATTTTTAGTGCAATTCTTCCTTATACGTATCATTAAACGTTGAATTTATATTCAATACTTACTGTTCATAACAGATGTTGCAGACTAATAATAAAGAACACAGAACAATGTATGAGCAAGCATAATTTAGATTTCAAATTCTCATAAAATATGGACTTTTAATTCTTTGGTTTAACGTTAATACAAATAATATATTATAGGTTCCTAAATAATCTATAAAATATTTATTTTACAATTGTAAGTTTTTAAGTTACAAGTTTGTAAAATTGTAATAACTTTTATGAAACACTTGTACATAGTACTTGTAATTGTAAAATAGTAAGAATGTAACTTGTTGTTTTATGAAACAGGGCCCAGTAGTAGAATTTTTTTTTATTTAGCACCTTACCAGTCCGTTAAATGACATTTTAATATCAACAGTAGAAAAAGTACATAACGAGCACAAAATATACTACACAACCCCAGTGAAATTATGTAGGTATTTAGGCTGTAATTGTCACTTGATTGACACATGTCATCGTGTCTATTTGATAAATCTCGATAGGTACGATAAAAAGTGCTGCAGGGTGGAAGGGTTTCACGCGAGTTCAAACGATCCACACCGCACGCACGTCCACGTACACGCGCTGTAAAGGGATGGTGTAAATGGCTGATCATTACTCATTGCTCTGTTTCGTTTTAGAGAATTTACGCGGTTTTTACCACCAGCCGTTTGCAAGTTTTACTTCCAGCGAATTGAAAATGACGGTCTTATATCTTCTGAATTGCTGCGAGGATCAGATTTTGTAAGAAGTAAGATAGTCCTTGCTGCAAAAAATTGATGTTCGGTGGTATCTATTGAAAATTTAGAAGATAATTAATCATTATTTAATCGATAAAGTTAACCCATGTTTTGCTACAACTCTATACTATATATTTTTTTAAGAAGACAGCAATTGGAATATTGGTTTTACACTTTGTAGGTATAGTATAATGAACAATAATTTTACTCAAATGCTCGACAAGTGACAGCAGTTCATTACTAGAGTGCAGATTAGGCAAATATGATCAAAATATACATGCAATATGTATTGAAATATGACCAAAATATGCTGAATATATGCACGAAATTAAACAAATATGCATTATTTTACAAATATATGCAAATATGCAACATAATTTTATTCATTTTTACTAATAATTTATTTTATAAATCAGAAAAAATCTACATTTTGTCAACAATACACAAGAATATCATATAAAATATACAAAACAACGTATAACTTCTTGTGTACCTACCTACCTGTAAAATAAATGTAAAAATTACTATAGGTGATATCAAATTTGAGCAATTATAAATTTTATACATTCAAATTTTTTTTTTAATTAAAATTTTGGACTTCAAGGTACAAATATGCATTTATAATAAATGTATGTACAAAATTTGAAAATATGTAAAAAAGTGTTATATGCAACATATGCAAATAAACACACATAAAATATGAACTAATCAACTTACATTGTAGTGTCCTAATATTTTTATTATTAAATGTTTTCTAATGCCGGAGTAAACAAAATTTGACATTGCTGCAGACCGATTAGAATAATTATTCGTGATTTTTCGTGTTTTTAAATAAATTTTTTGTGCCGAAACGGTTGTTTATTTTGACATTTAATTTTTTCAGTGTCAAAATTTTTAATTTTAGATTATTTAGTTTCACAAGTTCATTAGTAATTGGTTCCAAACTATGGTTTTTGACGTAACTGTATTTTTTGGCGTTTTATTTGATATATTTTTTATTTCATCGTAAGAAGTTGTCACAAAAAGATTCATTTGACAAATTTAATTTCAATTAAAAACAATACAAAATCAATAAAATTGTCATACGCATGGTAATCGTAGCAATGTAACGGGAAAATTGTCACTTGAACAATCCCTACGGCATTTTTAAAAATTTTGCCGATATATTTTGTACGTCATTGGTCAGAATTTAAAATATTGAAGCAAATGATTGGTTTAATTAATACGAGTATGTGGGAAATAGTCTAATAAAATATAGCTCGGGATTTTGATCATGTCATTTGTCTCGAAATATTACCAAGCAACAATCTTTTGAAATTTTTCCAGCAAAATAATGGTCCTTTGATATGTTACTATTGATAGTTATTTTTAGATATTTTATAATGAAACTGTTTTCATACTCACAAAGAATATAATACTGCAAGGAGCAAGGACTCATTAATGGAAAATACCATTTTCCTAAGCTTTTGTCCTTGGAATAACATTGACGACTTAATTACTTTCACACTTACTAGAGTTTTGCCATTAGTAAATATAATTAAAGTTTCATGTTTCAATCAAGACTGCGTAGAAACAATGCCTCTTACAACGATAAGTACTGTAGATTGCTTCATGAAAATTTTCCACCCTCATGATTAATGAAACAATATTTGAATAGTAGGCTCTTTGTGTTTGTATTTTAACCTCTCACATGCGGAACTCAAAAACTGTAATGAGTACAAAATTATATTAATGGAAGGTGGAGTGGCAAGTGGATTCCCCGCGGCCCACTATTACGAGTGGTTGGAACAAAAAGTTGACGCTAATTTTTATTCGATTGGAATTCACAATCCCCCACTGTTCCGCATTTTTGAATAGAAGGGTTAGATGTATAATTTTGTTCAAATTAAGGAGGCTTGTGACCATATATTAAAAACGATCAGAGACTGAGATTCAAATTTTTTGAAAATTTTTCGTATATCCGGTTTTTGAGTAATTGAATGTTGAAATTACGCTCGTTTTACAAGGACTCTTATGGCAATTCACTAAATTTTTGTTTTGCATGCTTTAAACTATATGATAAAATGATGAAAAAATCATAGAACTTGTATAATATTTCCTACAAACCTTTAAGAATAAGTTAGTGACAATTTTGTGTACTTTTTCTAAATCATTTGCAAGTGTTTAAAAAAAAAATAAGCATGTCAAGCATTTTTTGATTAGTAAATTAGTAATTATTGTAAAAATATATCACCGCAACTGAACGAATTGCAATGATATCTGCAAACGCGCGTTGAGCGAATTTTGTTTTACATAATCTAAAAAAAATTGAGCATCCTTGTAAATTTTTTTTGAAAGTCGTAATAAAGAGCAAATTAAAATAGTGTATTACTCCATATAGGAAAGTTATAAGCAAAAATTAAAAATCGTAAATATTACATTTTCACCGATATCTAGTGACCTATGCATTTTAGAAAAAAATCGAGACGTCACTAAATTGGTTTAATAATGAGGCAACTTTTGTCTAATTTAACCGACATCGTATCCCTTACGGTTCTCGAGATCCTCATGTCGAACAACTGATCTTGTTTTACAAAAACTGTGAATGCCTAATTTAGAAAAATAAATTTGGTTCCAAATATTTTTTACATCAGGAATAAATATCAAAAAATCTGTTGTGGCCAGCACAAGACCTCTCGCTTTAACACTGTAATTTATGTGAATTTGGTTTTAGTTAGGCTTTCTTAAATTATAATTTTGCATTAAATTTACAAACTTTTTGAAAATAATTTTATAGTTCTTAGTTCTAAATTATCTCTTTAGAGATAAAAAGGGTACCCCGGGATAAGATGGTCAAAAGTGCCCTTGAACCAAATGTCACATCGCTACTCTACACACATTCAGAACACAAAAAAAAAATTTCTCACCTACATCATAACCGTAAACCCCCCCCCACCCCTCCCAAAAACGTAAAAAATCGTTTTTTTTAGAAATTTTTTTTTTATTGCGATTACTTGGTCGGAGCCGCTTGGAACGTCTTGATGACGATAAAATACATTAATACACACCCAAAAATTTTTTTTTTGATTACTACTAAGTATGTATGTAAGTTAGAGGCTTCATTTTATGAAAAAAAACACATAAAAATGGCCATATCTTCTATACTATAACCGGTGCAGGGCTGGAATTTTGAAGAAAAAAAGGTCTTTAAATTGTCTATTTTTCATAATTTTTTCAGATTTTTTGCTCAGCTGCGCGAGCGTCTGGATTTAAAAAACCGATTTTTTTTTCCATTTTTACATGTTTTTATCATCTCAATTATCATTTTATCATCTCAATTTAAGACACATAACGTCTTATTTGAGACACTGTTGTCTTACTGGCGTTATTTGGTTTTTGAACGTGAGGCGTTATTTGATTTTAGAACGTGATTTAAGGTGATTTCTCAAGGCTGGAGTCCCGGAGTTAGTGTCTTTTTGATTTGTCGATTTCAGGTAACAATTGAGGAATTCTAAACATAACCCACCAATTCTGTGATAATGGGAGATTACATTCAATGAAAAACATTCAACTTTTAATGCACATTGTGGCCTGAGTAACCGTACGCGAATCACCAATTTTCGCGCATATTTGAGAAAAACGCGTACGGTTATCCAGGCCTCAATATTTATTAAAAGTTAAAGTTAAAGAATCGGTGGGTTATGTTTAGAATTCCTCAATTGTTACCTGAAATCGACAAATCAAAAAGACACTAACTCCGGGCTTCCAGCCTTGAGAAATCACCTTAAATCACGTTCTAAAATCAAATAACGCCTCACGTTGATAAACCAAATAACGCTAGTAAGACATCAGTGTCTCAAATAAGACGTTAAGTGTCTTAAATTGAGATGATAAAATGATAATTGAGATGATAAAAACATGTAAAAATGGAAAAAAAATCTGTTTTTTAAATCCAGACGCTCGCGCAGCTGAGCAAAAAATCTGAAAAAATTATGAAAAATAGACAATTTAAAGACCTTTTTTTCTTCAAAATTCCAGCCCTGCACCGGTTATAGTATAGAAGATATGGCCATTTTTAAGTGTTTTTTTTCATAAAATGATGCCTCTAACTTACATACATACTTAGTAGTAATAAAAAAAATTAATTTTGGGTGTGTATTAATGTATTTTATCGTCATCAAGACATTCCAAGCGGCTCCGACCAAGTAATCGCAATAAAAAAAAAAATTTTAAAAAAAACGATTTTTTACGTTTTTGGGAGGGGTGGGGGGTGTTGGCGGTTATGATGTAGGTGAAAATTATTTTTTTGTGTTCTGAATGTGTGTAGAGTAGCGATGTGACATTTGGTTCAAGGGCACTTTTGACCATCTTATCCCGGGGTACCCTTTAACTTTATTATTACCTTATTACATTATGTTCAGTTAATAATATAAACATTTCTTTTAAAATGGTGCCACAAACATTTCAGAAATTGTGCATACGTCTGTTCATCTGTCACATTGACATATTCATTTTTGTTTTAAATTTATTCCTATATTGTGATTTACAAATCGTGGTAGGTAAAATTATATATCTTTGAAAAATAATTTTCCTTTATTAGTAAGTGATATAGACAAGATGTTAAATAAATATTGTAAGATATAATTTGTTCTTTGAAATGTCGCATGACAAATTGTAGCTATCGCAGAATTTTCTATATTTTTTTGCAAAAATGATAAAATGCTTCAAGAAAATACCATTTCCGGTTGGCAGATTTTTACCAAAATCTAATCAGCTCTTTATTAACATATACAAATGTATATTGCAAAATATTAGAATTTTATGTTCAGTAGAATTTGAGATAATGAATCAGAACGAAAGACTATAGTAGGCGCACATACAGACTTCCATACATACACACAGACACACACACACACAGACATCATCGTGAAAATAGTCAAAATAGGTTCTAAAGGTGCTAAAACGTGCTTATTGACAAAAATCTCGACATCGAATTTTTTCACGATCCCTATACCTCTCTAGGCGAGAGGTAAAAAGCTTGTTTGTTATAAGATTGCATGTTTCGAAGAATTAATAAAAAAATAAGAACAAAACATTGTATAAAACACTTCTGAAATGAAAGAAATTTGTAACACGCAATGGCACCATAACGATTCAAATATGAATTACTTAATTATCTCTTTGAAATACGAGTAAAATATTTAAAATCGTATAATATTTTCGTCACGTAATGATGCGTAAGCAAAACGATATTTTCATCTCAAAATGAATCTTATAATTTTAAGAATTTATGAAACATTTCATAATAAATTATGTTCATTTGTCTTCCGTTATATTTTCCGGAGAATTGAGATGAAACGTATTTTTTATAAGACTGAAAAATGTAGATACCTATACATATGACGTACATCAAATTGTTGACATAGATGTAGGGGAAGGTGGGGCAGAACAGGGTAGCGGGGTGAAATGGAAAAAACTGTTAACGCGTGCGCATGAGTGTAGGGATCCATTAAATAATATTTTGACGTTTAGTCAGAGGTCAAGTTTGGTTAAAAGTACTATTTGTTAGTGTTGGTCTTCACCTGCTGCCGGTTTCTACGTATGTGCGAAATGTTTCTTAGATTTGTAATTAATATATGGATGTTGAATGCAGTTAAGCGTCATTTTTAAGTTTTATCATAATGATTATTATCCAGTACATTTGTTATTTAGTCTCCTTACAATTTTTCCGTATATTACGGTGAAATTACTGACTATAATTTTTTTTTAAATTATTTTTGCAATGTTATGTAGTGGGGCAGAACGGTGGGGGCGGAATGGGATGTTCTGTCCCACATGTTTTATCATAAGGTTATGTAGATATGTGAATTATTTTTATGTAGATATGTGAATTATTTTGTTATATATTATATTCAGATGGTGCGTAACTACAAAAAAAAAAACTGAGCGGCAAAGCTGGTCGTCAAACAACGTACAACGTGCTGTAGAAACTGTCATAGCTTTTATTGTGATCATGGCCTTTATTGTGATCAACTTGTGTCACAAATGGGCACATATGACGTGCGCGGGTTTTGATAACTATGACGATGAGTCTATATTAATTTGGTAATTAATTATTAATTAATTAATTAATTCCCCACTAGGTGGGGCAGAACGGGAAAAACTGATCGTGTTTCCTTTGCGTTTTTCAAGTACAATTTATTGATTTTTTATAATGGTTTTACTATAAATATGTTCTACAATGTCTAAATAAAAGAAAAGAAAATTATTTTTAAAAATTTCTACTAAATTCGTCATGTTATCATCCAAAATAAGATGCTACCCCATTCCGCCCCACCTTCCCCTACGTGTTTTTAATATAGGAAGACTTTTTCATTCATATTATAATCCATTTTAAAAATTTTATATCTTATCTGTCATCCAGTCAGGCGAACACAATAAAAGGATTACTTTATTCCAAAATAATAACTGTTGCATATAGGGAACAATGAACATCCATTAATATATTTAAAAGTTTATGTTTAAAAATTAAAATTAAAAGGATGGATTTGGAAAATAAAAGTAAGATAACAATACTAAAACACTAAAAGCAATGTTACTCTTTTAATAACAATTTAAAAAAGCTTTTAGAAAATATAAAACAGCTAGCTGTAAGTAAAATACTTGTAACAAAGTTTAAAAAGCAATTTTTCAAGATTACTACCATAGTACATTATACTACCCGGCGTATAGTCTAAAAGACGGCAGCATGACAAACATTTCCGGCTGAAAAAATTCTCAATAATACTTAAGACAAGCGTCAATAATGTGCACTTTGTCTGAAAAGAGGTCGCTGTTCCGTTGTAAAGAAATTAATTTTTGCATAAATTAAACTTTGACAAAAACTATTGTCATAACATTATACGGTTGAAAATTAAACAATGTCTAGGCTTTAAGAAAATATTGGTTTGAAAAGCCACGTTCGGGTCGGCAACTCATTCAGATAGAATGAAAAGGGTACAATAGTATTTTGTGCACCTAGGGAGGGAAGCGTGCTATTACTCCCGCGGGCGAAGCGGCGGTCCGAGCGAGGGCGCCGGCTTCGCTCAAGGGTGTAATAGCTATTACTCCCGCGGGCGAAGCGGCGACCCGAGCCGAAGGCGAGCCGCAGGCGAGTCCGAGCGAGGGCGCCGGCTTGTTATTATTTATTTTTATTGCACCATTTCTATCTCTGGGTTTTCTTCAAAGGTCTTGAACATTTTTTAATTGAAATTCACTATTTTATTTGTAAAGAAACACCCAAAAAACATATAAAACACATTGTTTTGACATTACGTCTAAATTTTATCAAAATATTTGTTTTCTGAAATTATGACATATAACAGCATTTTTTGCCATTTCAATTTAAAACTAGTCATAGTTAAGTAGATTATTTTTCTGGTAGTTATATTATACACTCATGTACTGGGGTGCTGCGCACTCTTAATATTCATATCTAAGCACAAGGAACATTCGCGACATTCGTAATACTACCAGAAAAATTATCGACATATTTACGACTACTTATGGTATTATAAGTGACAATTTTATTTTGATTTAAAAATGAGTAACAAGTAAAATGTTGTAACAAGGTAACTGTTTTAATGTTTCAAAACTGTTTTACCTTGCTAGTAATGTAATATACTATTACCAGTATCAATCCGTATAGGCCATGAGGAAAAAAAAACTGTCATTAGTTTACATTTTCGAAGAGTGTAGTGTAAGTCGCAAATGGGAATTTCGGTGGAAGGCGTAGAAAAAGTTAAATTTTAAGTACTTTATTACGGTTTACAACAGTATATGAGGTTTCATATGAAATTGGGTAAAAGCGTTATAGATAATAATATTAATTATCATGTATATGCGTGAAAATTGTTTAATTAAGCTTACTATTCATTTAACCGCACACATTAATTTCATGAAGTATACATAAAAGTAAGTCAACCGCACATAATAACAGTTAACTAAAACTCGAGAAAAATCTTCTTTCTAGATGAACACGGAACCTACCCTATCCTAATACATCAATTAAAACTTTATTAAATCGTTTTATAAGACAAGTATAAGTCGTAGTCTAGTCATTTCATGAAATATCGGCATGTGCTGTCACATCATTAATTTATTACACAATAAACTCTGAACTGAAGTAAATAAATCAGTTCCACCTACTCGATTTTGGTTGAAGCTCTGATCAAATTGAACTAAATATAGAACTTAATACCCTTATTGAGTGTTATAAAATGATGTGACATTGTATTTCATGAAATGCGTAGACTTTTCATGAAACTACGTATTTCACAATCAAACTGCATGTACCTAATATAATTTAAACTGAAAGTATCGAGTTGAAACGTACCCTAACTCAAGCAACTTCAGAAAGAGAAACTAACGAGGAAAATAAAGTAGCTTGATTGCAAGATGTTGATTATGTTTGATCTTCTGCAAATGAAAGACTTGTGTAATAATTAAAGACTGTTTTATTTTTGTCGTAGAAGTAAATTTCCTCGTCTACATGAAAATAACTCATAATTACAGACTTATACAGTATTTTTAACATAACCCCGTTTTTAAAATAACATACAACGAAATACGGATTTAGGTTATGGTAGGTCGAGACACGTAACTTTGTATAAATTGACTGTTGACTCGCACGGCAGCAAAAACAATAAAAAAAACTATAAATTGCTCATTTTTACTATCATTACGATTGTTTCCAGGAATGAACCCTTTTGAACCTAGATTAACAAAGTTACATCGTTTTAAGAGGCTCGTCTACCATTTTTTCGAATTCCTAGAATACTCTCGATATTACTTTTTTTTCTAATTCACTCTCTTTCCCACTACTACGGCTGTCCGAAACCAGCCCGAAACTTGTACTTTCCCGCATATTAGCTATGCAATGTCATTTTGAAGTTGAAAATTACTGTAAACATGGCTCCAGATTCCCATAATAACTTGTGTATTTTTTAAAGAAATTAAGTAAAACAAAAAATATTCGAAAAAGGAAGCTTAGCTGCATGCTTCTTGTTTTTAAAATTTTTCTTGCCATTTATAGTGATCGAGGAAAATATTATCAAATAATGACAAAAAACCGCAAAAAACGTCATTTTAAATATTTTTTTACTTCAAATTCCTAGGCCAAAGAAAAAAAATAAAAATATAGAAGCATTAAGACATCCTTTGTTAATACACTCATATGTAAAAGCATCATATATTTCAATTACAATTAAAGTAAACGTGGGAGGCATACACCTCTGTAACGCTGTAAAATTTGAGGGTAGACGAACACCTTAAGGGGAACGCATGCAGAACTCGAAAATTCTAACGCTGCTAGGTATATTCATTCACTGCTTCGTGCAAAGACTTAAATTTTGTAAAGCGACCACAAAGTGTCTCGCACGTAAAACGCTAAAATTTTCTGACATTCAGGATGTTTAATTTAATTTATATTTGAGTTGAAATAGGTTGGTGCGTATTTTGTTACAGGGTGTTAATCACTTCAGAATTTATTAACCCATTGGGCGCTGACGTTGCGTTAACGCAACATTACAAATTATATATTATTTTAGACACTTGGTTAAAATTAGGCTCAAAACTAATCATCGTGCCATAAAGTACAATGTTTAACTGTAAAGTATGTATTTTTTTGTTGAGGATATATTATTTATAAATATCTATTAGCAAATTTTGAATATGAGCAAAATCAGCGTTCAGAATACGTCATATTTCATTTATCAATTTTGGGAAGAAAAAAATACGCCCGCAATTTTTTTTTGTACCCATATAAAATTGAAGCCTTAGAGAACCTATATGTAGTAAATATATTGTTCTAATGTTTATAAATGTATATTTTTTAGGCTCTTAAACATAATGTTGCTTTAACGCAACGTCAGCGTAAAGCGTTAGTTTTGATACCTTAGCAAACGTGTACATGTAGACAGTAGCTCAGTTTTGTTTTGATTCTGTGACTGCGTGTTATGAATAATATATTGATTTGAATTTATTTATTGTCAATAATAAAGAATCCAAATAAACAAAGTACATTTTGATAATTTTTTCACAAGCTAATGGTGATAAGTATTTTTAAAACAACAAGGCTTTCATGCTACCGGCACTGTTTGGAAGAATGAAGAATAGATTAGAAAATTGTCGAATAGAATAATCAAAGCTAATGAAGAAAAAAGATAGAAGAGCATACGCTGTAAAATACGATCATGAAAATGAAATAGCCGTAACTCGTTGGAATGACAATTCGGTAGTAACTTTCGCGAAAATTTTTGAGCCTACTGAATCAATTTTGTAAACGATATTTTAGAAAAGAAAGTACCTAAAGATAGCCATATTTAATTTCATAATATAAGTATGAGAGGAGTAGATTTGCACGACAACGGTATTGCGAATTATAGGATCAAAATTCTTGGAAAAAAGTGATGGTGGCCATTGTTTATAAATTTAGTTGACAGCGCAATTGTAAACGCTTGGAAAATATAAAGAATTGTATACAAGCAAAAGCCCCCAGCCCTCCCAGTTGGAATTTGGATCATATATAGTACGAAAGAGGATAATGCTGAAGAAGATATCCAAGAAACACATAAGTAATGTTGTTATACGTGGCCAACCACCGGTCAATCAACTTCCGCCAGAACTTCGTTTTGATAATGTTGGCCATGTTATTGAAAGACATTCAAAAAACTGCAAAAGGAGGTGCAGACTTTGCAAAAGTACTATTATATATTACTGTAAAAAATGTAATGTTCATCTACATACACCATGTTTTTTTACATTCCACAAGAAGTAATTACAAACACCTTATCATCTATGATACTATTAAATGATCTTTACGGCTGAGGTTGCGTTAACGCAACATTAAATATTTAGAAAATGTAAATATGAAAAAAAAAATTTTGTTTTTATGTTTAATAGGTGGTAAACAAATAGTTCTATAAACAAAAAGTTGTATTTTTTCGTTATTTTACATAGCGGCGGTTAATGGGTAATATTTAAAAACATTCTTAAAACGGGTAACATTGCAACACTCGAAAATTCTAACGCTGCTTTATTCATGCACTGCTTCATGCATACGTTGCTTTCTCCAATCACTGCTTTGTTCAGACACAGCCTCATTCATACACCGATTTCTTCTAACACCGCTTTATTCAGCGTCCTAAACTCCACAATGTAGCACAGAAACAAACCTGAAATCAAAATACTCAATAGAAAATATTATAAAAAAAAGTTTATAAAAATTAATTACATTTGTTGTCTGCTTTGTTTTTAGCATTGATAGTGCATAAAAGTAATTTCCAATAAGCACCATGTTGTTGGAATGACAGATTTTAGGTTTGTTTCTGTGCTACATTAGGACAATGAATAAAGCGGTGTTAGAAGAAAACAATGTATGAATGCGACTGCGTCTAAACAAAGCAGTGATTGGAGAAAGCAACGTATGCATGAAGCAGTGCATGAATAAAGCAGCGTTAGAATTTTCGAGTGTTGCAATGTGACCCGTTTTAAGAATGTTTTTAAATATTAATAAATTCTGAAGTGGTCAACACTCTGTAACAAAATACACACCATCCTATTTCAACTCAAATTTAAATTAAATTAAACATCCTGAATGTCAGAAAATTTTAGCGTTTTACGTGCGGGACACTTTGTGGTCGCTTGATGGTTTACTATTTCTATTCTACAAAATAGTATTTGCCCTGATGATGGCACAAACAGTTGCGAAACGTTGGCCTTTTGAGTAAATAAATAATTCAATAAACTGACTGCATTTCTGCGTATTTCCATTATTCATTTTCGTCAATAATAAATTATTATACTGTGGCATCGACATGTAGTCATGTCATAAGGGGTATCGAATTTAAAATTTTAGTTTAAACCTGATGCAACAATAATTTGGCCAAATTAAAATGATCAATTGCAGATGTGTTCAAATCTAATATAAAATTTACTTTTCAAATGTGAATTAATTTTGGTTGAGGTCGGTCAGTGGCGGGAGTTTTCATTATATTTTCTAACTAAAAGAGACACTAGTTTTCTTTTTCAGAAGTTCAATTTCAAGATAGTTTTAATTTTTTGCGCATGAAAGAGGGAAAATTATGAAGTTTCACATACCTTAATGTAGCTTTTAATAATTATAAGGCATTTGAACTTGAATTGAAAAAAAATTACGCCTGCGGCGCATTTTCTTCTTTTGATATAAGCCTGACTCATAAAGTTGATATAAAGACTCCAATAAAATTCCTGAAAATCCGCCACTGAGGCAGATCTGCTACTATTTTTCTGGGCCGGCATTGTAAACTTGTATCCGAACCGTATATAGCATAAAGAATATAGAATCTAAGCAAATTGCGATTCTGTATGCTTCAGAGTTATAGAATTATTTTTTACGGGCAGGATTTTCTAGCCATATGTCGTTACAGCGCTCTATAACCTAACCTAAACTTAAAAATAAATATGAATTTTAATCCAGTGCCTGTATTTATATATTAATTTCGTAATGGAAAGACTACAGAAGATGTTTTAATGAAAAGTGATTTTGAATTACAAAATATACGTATTTTATTATAAAAAACGTATAACAAAAATTACATGTGAGCAGAAAGAACATTTCTAAAGCCTCTTCGACAAAACCATTTCGATATATCTGATTTTACTGTTATTTGTGTCATGCAATTTTGTATGTAAAAAGTATCTACATAGAGTAGTAAAGTAAATTTCGATTTATTATTCTAATTTCTAATTACTTACCAAATTAAGAAACAATCATAGATTTATTCAAGAGAAGAAAGTTTAACCCTCGAGTCCGAAGGGCGAGTGGGATCATTTCTTCGAGTGAATAAACATTCGTATCTCACGTGGTTCATACAATGTTTTTTTTCAATTTTGATGAAATTATTTCAAATATATGAATTATAAATTTATTTTGACATAACAAAAAAAACTAATCAAAGTAGTCGTCAGTGGCAAATTGTCATTGTTTTTATACATTTTTGAGGAAATAATGTCAGTTTAAAACGTCAGAGTGATTTAAAAAAAATAATTCACTTGTGAATAAACAATTGTTTAAAGTTGTTGATATGGAGTTAATAATAACAGTTTAAACGTCAAAATTGAATAAAAAGATTTATAAATGTTGAGTAAAATCCCCAAACAACTGATTTTATCTGCTATGTTGATCATTTATTTCGAATTAAGTTATAAGTTTTCAAGGCGAGTACTAACGCAACATGATCCTAAATCTATTAATCTTCGCTCTTGTTAAACCATGTTAAACTCTTATCTGGTGTCCTGAGTCTTCCAATAAAAATTTCATTCATGTTTTGTTTACTCCGCTTTGTATTCCATCTAAGCTCTCAAATTAAAGTACAATTATAGCAACATGTGGTAAAAAGACATTACTTAATTAGAGACATAATTCTGTTTTAAAACAAAGCCGCTTCGTTTGTGGTTTTATTTTTAGTGAAGTAGTAATTTTTATTATACTATGTTGGCACGTATTTTTTGTGCATTGTTCATTTTAAATTTAAACGTTTTGAGTGCTGTGCTAAAAATAGATAACTCTTTTACTTTTATATGAAAGTGTTGTTTAATTGCATTTTTACGTACATACGTACACCATCTATCAGGCCTTTTATCCAACTTTTGTGAGGCAGCCTCACATAATTAAGACGATCCTGTACTGCGCCAGAAAACAGTCAAAACATGGATTTCGCACGCCACTCCACAGCGTTTATTGTTTTGTTACATATAATAATCTATAGATATTGTTGAAGATATAATAAGTACAATATACAAAATAGTCGATGCATAATTTTAAAATTTTGCTTTTAAAATCGAAATATGTTAATTTGAATTTCGACAATGTTTACTATTTGTTTAACACAAATATCTTCTATATTAAAACGAATTAAAAAAATTCAATCGGTTATTTCGCAGATCCAAGGTTTGTTGATAACATATTAAAATTTATACCTATTAAGTTAATTCACATATAAATAAAAGCTGTACAGTGGCGCACAAGAACCCTCTTTTTTACATATAGTTTAGTTTTTTTACAACTATGGGTGCCAAAATAATTTTTTCCCCTCAAACATAAATTAGTTGTTATTTTTATATCATTTAACAAAACAATAAATACATAGAATAGCGTGCGGCATCATCATCATTGTGTCTATTTTATGCCTTAACTTAACTTTTATTATTCCCTGGTATAATTTCCTGCGGGATTATGTAGCATACATCACACATTTAATGTTCATGTTTATACATTAGTCGTAGATAAAATGAATTTATTAATGCATGTGTTATATTCTTTCATTTGTTCATTCAGTATTCAAATATATTTAACTATATTTTCGTTTATTTATTTTTCTTATTTGAAAAACACAAAAGTTTTTTATCTATTTTTTAAAAATATATGTATTGTAGCTAAGCTAAATAGACATATTGCAGCCCAAAGGTATACAAATAACTATTTTATGTCGCCCACATAATCTATATTTAATACTCAAAATGTCAAATGATAATAATATTTGATATCAATCTTCTGCTTCATAAATATAGACGATTTAAATTTAAATTACAATAAAACTAGATTAAAAAGAAATCATTTCCGTTATTCAATGGCGAATCTAAATTGCATTGTATACTATTATTAGAAAATATACAGACTGATTACTTTTTTCGTCTATATTTATTTCTAGTTCAAAATCCATTTGAGATTCGTTCGAGGTTCATGTACTTTATTTCTGAACTATTCATTCGGAAATCTTCGATTTTTTTCCGAGCCAAAACTTTTAAAGGTTGGTCAAACTGATTACACAATGGACTGAACATTTGTATTTGTAGACAAATCTAGTACAAATATATAAAAATATAAAATAATAATATACAAAAATAGAACCAGGCGTATATTTCTACAATAGAAAAATCTGACGTGGACACCACATGACTTCCTTGTACGCCTATTAAACTGTTCATACTTTTCTTAATAACTAAAATGTAGAAATATAATAATAAAATAATATTATACAAATATATTAATATATAAGTACTACTACTACTGCTACTATACTCACAAATATATTTTAGTCATTTTATTTAAACTGCAGAAGAAGATATAAGGCATATTTTACTATTGTCACTGTCATGTCATAATCATTTAAATTTTAAGTAGTAACAAATTTGAAACGATCATTGTAGTCCACAAGATACCGAAATACTAAATTATAAATATATACTTTAATTATTCTTAAATGATACCAGATACAAAAATATTTATAAAATACCGATTGTAGGTAATAATCACATAATCTTTCATTTAAAATAAAATAATTTGTTTTAAATTAAATATTTATCGAAATATTTGAAAAAAGTACTACTTCCGGTTTATAGATTGAAACAAAAAATAGGAGTTGCACAACTAGATGCTATAACAGTCCTAAATACAAAATTTCAACTTTCTACGTCTAACTGTATTTGAGTTATGCGACACACATACGTACGTCCGTCCGTACGTTCGTCCGTACGTACAGACGTCACGACGAAACTAGTCATAATGGATTCAGAAAAGGTCAAAACGGATATTTCCATCAAAATCTGAGAATCAAAATTTTTCGCGATTACAATACTTCCTTTACTCCGTACAAGGAAGTAAAAGTATGGAAATTCAACGGAACTCGGATGAGAATTTATGATTTACATTACACTATAATTAGCTAGGAACTTCTCGGATGAATCTTGAACTATAATCTAGACGACAAAGTATAGTGTAATTCAATTTTAATAAGGTTTGAACGAAGGTAAGACGAATCAGACTAAATTTAAGATTTACTGGAATAAAAATAATTTCAAAGAATAAAATGAAACGACGAAGTTTGGCCATAAAAATAAATAAGTGAAAATGCTCGGCTGAGAATATAACAATGATAAATTTTAAAAGTTCTATTTTCGCAGTTTCTTACTAAATTTGTATCTATAGTTCTATCTTTGTGCTTTGAATTTATATTGCTGTTTATTACATATGTGTGAAGGCGACAAACTTTGACTACGACTTTTAAAAACGTATTTTATTGCACCATATTTGACATAGGTATTTAGTAACAAAACTTGTTTATAATATTAATATTACACTGTACAGTAAACATAAATATATTAAAAAACCATAATATATAAAATCGAATGCATAATATAAATAAAAAATGCAAAAAAGCTTTCAGAATAAGTTTTAGAAACATATTTTTATCTATTATAATATTGCGTTGCCTTTTACACAAGCGTTTGTATGGCTTAATATGAAGTTTTATGAAGTTAAAAGTTTAAGTTTGTTTTACATTTATAAAAATCCAATCACATTACAAAAATGCTAGAAATTTTACGCCAGCTAAAGAGCGTAGTAAAAGTTTTTAATTAGCGACACAAAACAGCACAAAATAAGAACAAATATTATTCAATGAACATGAGGGTACAATATGCGCAGTTTCACCTGCTTATACAGGATGGTTCACAACTTCACATATTTTAATGGAATTTATAATAGTACTCAATGAAATGTACTGATCATGGAACAAAAATATTTTTAAATTCGTAAATTTAAGGGCAGTTTTTGAAAGAAGCACTGGATTGTTAATTGTGTAATAGATATCTGATTAACTATGAATTGAATTAAATTAAATATTAATTAATTGTGCAATTGCTACAATAGCAAATTTATAAAATTCCCTTTTAAAACAATTGCTCAAAACTGTTTGATTTAAAATCCTGAAAACTAAAATTACGAATTTTGAAAAAATTCTTTCAGTTCCGTGATAAGTAAGTTGGCCAATATACAGGTTGGTGGAGGTGAAATGCGAACATAGGGAACATACATGACAAACTTTCATGCTAGGTATCTTGATACATTTTGTAGTAGGTAGTGTCGCTAAACGAAGTAATGTGAATTTGTGTAGCAAAAAAAGTAATCAACAACAGAAATAATAATAAAATCTAAAAGTGCATGTAAACTTTCTCGTTCTGCTCGTATACATACATTATTATACAAAGAAAATATTTTAATGAAAATAAAAATTTCAATAATATGACATCTACTTTGGCATTAACAGTACTTATTCCACGTATATCAAGATGCCTAGCATGATAACTCCATTGTCATATATATATATATATATATATATATATATATATATATATATATATATATATATATATATATATATATATATAATCAGAGTTAAAAAATCTCGGGAATCGGTCAGGGCTCAAATACTAGTTGTTATTACGTATTACGTATAATATTTTTTATTTTTTAACTCTGATTATACTACAAACGGTCGATAACATTTTTTCTATTATATATATATATATATATATATATATATATATATATATATATATATATATATATATATATATATATATATATATATATATATATATATATATATATATATATATATATATATATATATATATATATATATATATATATATATATATATATATATATATATATATATATATCTTGATATACGTGGAATAAGTACTGTTAATGCCAAAGTAGATGTCATATTATTGAAATTTTTATTTTTATTAAAATATTTTCTTTGTATAATAATGTAATATATTTCCCTATGTTCGCATTTCACCTCCACCAACCTGTATACATGAAGTTCTGAATTATTCTGTATAAAGTATAAGTATTTTGATTTTGATTCCTGATCCTCTTCTGCTGTGTTTTATTTAATTTAATTTTATTTTTGTTTTACTAATTAGTCGTTTGTAACTACATTGTACTTTTTTGTATTTTCTTGTAACAAATGTATACTTTAAAATTAAATTATACACCCTTCTGGTTAGAAAAAAGTAAGTAGAGCAAATTTCATATTTATATTTGACCTTCGCAATGAAAGAAATTTTATTATAAGTGTAGTATCGCATGTGTTCGTAAATCTGTATTTCTAATGTAATTTTGTACTCTATTGTATGTTTATTTGGGTATTAATATTTTATTCTTCGAAGCACGAATCTGCAAAAGTAATAATTTTATAAAAACATGCATGGTTAGTATTATTATTATATACAGTCTATTTTAATCAAATTAATAGTACATAATTTAATTATAAATATTTAATATGCAATTTAGCATAGACATATTACTAGTTTAAGTTTATCTTCGTCTTAGTAAATACAATAATTTTAATTGCAAATAGTTTAACAAAGTATTTCGTATATAAGATTACGAGTTACGATGTTATTCTGTACTTGTTCGTCGATTATTGCAAATTATTGCCCGTCTACGTTTTTTCCGAATTCCTAGAATATTCTTGTTTTTACTTTTTATTCTATTCCAATCCTTTTCCCAGTACTACGACTGCCTAAAACCAGTCCGGAACTCGTTCATTACCACATCCTAGCTACAGTTTATTTTTCTTGTGGTAGGCTTCACGTCATTATAAACTAACTAAGAATTAACGAACATCATATCTCCTGTCTTCGTCCTACACGTGCCTACCCCACTTATCTTAAAATTCAACGTTTGTCTAATGACTGCATCTCTTTCTCACTAAAGACATAAAATGCGATAGAGCAACATCGCTTCATCAGTATGGCCGAACAGAAACGTGACGCCCAAATTTTCTCCCACTACTGTTGATTTGATTCGTACGAATGTGAATGATGACGTGAAGCCTACCACAAGAAAAATAAACTGTACGCAATGTCATTTTGAAGTTGAAAAATATTGTCAAAGTGTTTTCGTTGCGAGTAAACTGTCAAATTATTATTGACTTCAAGTTATTGTTCTTAACCGTTTAATAGAGAAAGAATGGATCTACAGATGCCTTTTTAAAATTTTACAAATTCATTTCTATCATGAGATATAACCGTGTGAAGTTTGTATAAATTGGAAATTTTTACGAATTTTTCGGCATTTTTATAGTCGTGTATAATTTTTTAATCAAAATTTTAAAAAGGCACATCTGTCGATCTATTCTTTCTCTATTAATCGTTATTGAAATAAAGTTTTACCATTCTTGTACTGACCACAAAACACTCGCTCCGTTAGTACATTTTATGCTTCGATGAAATATCAGAAACTAATGTAAACAGTTTGTAGAGAATGAAAACTTAGATGAGCGTTTATATTTTATCGTATTGTTTATTCATTTATATTTTTAGATATTCAATATATTTGAGTATCTATATTTATAGTGGGAATGTTTATTTAAAACAGAAAAATGTTACAATGTTACAATAATATTTTCCTGTATCGACTATAAAAACTCCCATAGAATAGTATTTATAATAGCAAAAGATAACGTATTTATTTTTCTTACAGATTTATATAAAAAGAAACGTCATTTAAAATTTACCGCGTACAAAATCTTTTGTAACCAGCCATTGAAAATGCCATTGTTGCTATTTCCCTTTAGAGTAAAACTCTATATCCTGGAAGTAATAAATCTTCTCTGCTGCACTATCTATATATTCTATAACCAGGATAGGAAACTTGCTAGAACTAAATTTCCACAAGGATATGTTTCGACAGTTGGTAATCTATACTTTGTGTCTGGAACATAGTCACGTTACATTGGTAACACTGCAACATGAACATGCAATCGTGGTTTGTACAGGAGATTAGGCTTGTCACAAGACTTATCGGTCCTTTGCTGAAGGATATTCAGGCCGTTATGCACCTGTGTAACTTGCAGAAGTTTCTGATTCTGAAACGGATAATACTACTATAACCCAGGTTTCAGATAAATGAATGTTTGTCTGTTTGTCCGCTATGCGTTCCTTTACCATTCATCTCATTGTGATGAAACTTTGGTGAGTTGTTGTGTGCACGCCCGTGAAGGTTTCTAACTTAGTACAATGTCAATCCGCCATCTTGGATCAAAATGGCGGCTAGCTAATTCAAAATATACTGCACCAATTGGGTTGAAATTTGGTATGGTAATAGATTAAGATCTATCTTATAACATGAGCATATTAAAATGTCAATCCGCCATCTTGGAACAAAATGGCGGCTATCTAACTCAAGTTTACTGCACCGATTAGGTTCAAATTTTGGTAATTGTTTAGGATCTATCATATGAATATTTTTATGAGCACAATAAAATGGCAGTCCGCCATCTTAAAACAAAATGGCAGCTAGCTAACTCAAAATATACTATATCGATTGAGTTCAAATTTAGTAAGGTAATAGCTTAACATCTAACTTATGACATGAGCATACTAAAATATCAGTTTCCCATCTTGAAAAAAATGGCGGCTAGCTAACTTAAAATTTACTGTACCGATTAGATTCAAATTTGGTATGGCAATAACTTAAGATCTAACTTATAACATGAGCATACTAAAATGTCAGTCCGCCATCTTGAAAAAAATTGCGTCTAGCTAACTCAAAATGTACTGCACCGATTAGGTTCAAATTTAGTATGCTAATAGCTTAAGATCTAACTTATGACATGAACATACTAAAATGTCAGTCTGCCATCTTTAAACAAAATAGCGTTAAGCTAACTCTAAATGTCTGCACTGATTGGGTTCTATTTGGTATAATATCATGAGCGTAGTTAGAATATTTTCCCAGGGGAGCGGAGGAGCGGACCGTTTATAAAATTAAATATAAATAAAAATGTGCTGTACCGCAGGGTTCTGAAAACCCCGGGTTTTTTCATGATTTGCCCAGCCCAGTGGGTTTTTTTGAAAAAACCCAGCCCACTACTGGGTTTTTTCGAAAAAGCAGTTAAAAAATATTATTGTGTAATTTCTGCCTTTATTTTAATTTCAATGCACTATTAAGATGGGACATAGCAAACTATGAGTTCCATATGAAAACTTGAATTTGGTTTGAATTTCTCAAAATCTGTAGGAAAAAAAATATTTGAGGACCTTTGAAAATTTTGAATTCCTCGTTAAAAACTGCCTATAGAACGTGCAAATTAGAAACTTGTACTAATTCAAACAAAAAAGTTATAGGTGAAAAACGAAATTGGCTAAATTTACATTTTTGCGTATATCTAGTCACCTATGCATTTTTGTGAGAAAACAAAATTAAATTGGCCTCCTAAAGGGGCAACTTTTGTCCAAATTTAACCAACTTCGTATCTTATGATGGTTCTCCAGATCCCCATGCTTAAGGACATCCTGTATACAATTTTCAAATAAAATGGGTTTTTTCATGGGTTTTTTCGGGTTTTTTCAGGTGGTTTTATTCTGAAAAAACCCAACAACCCTGGCTGTACGCCACAGAGGCTGGTGTTATAAATATAAAAATTATGGAAGTCCATTACTTATTTTATTTTAGTGCCTGATCACAGTTCTCGTTACTCTCTCTGTCTACAGTCCTTCTGAAGGATGTATTCCGCGATTATAATCCTGGAAAAGTCAATCAAACCAGCAAAAACTATGACAGATATTCCCGCGTTAATTATCAGAGTCTACCCTCATTATAATCAGCAAAAAATCATGCCGCGAATCCTTCGCAAAAATATACAAAAAATTATATCTCGATGTTACTGTTCAAAGGTTTTTATTAATCAGTGCACATTGCGGGGCTTTAAGCTCTGCATGCAGGAAATTGTAGATATTTTAAAAGCTCTCCATATCAATTAAAGTACGAAAATAAAATGCTAACAACATAGTTTCGATATCTTGTTTAGATTAAATTGGTAGGTGGGTAGTTCAATTTTTGTGCAGTTATCAGTGTACATTGCAGAGCAATAAGATTTGCATTTTTTAGAAATTTTAAAATTTCTCTGCATATCAATTATTATTAAAGTACAAAATATATTATGCGATAATTCCGCTCCTGTATAAAGTAAGCCATAAACAAAACACAATTTTATCGCTTGGACACCGGGTAAAAAGGAAGGTAACTTTTTGCAAGTGATAAAACCTTATTTACCTTTTTCTTAGCAACCAATCAATAAAAAAACAATAAAATGTCATTTGCTTCATATTTCTAATATTTTTCAGTGAAATGATTAGATTTTGGGACTATTTGCGAAGAAGAACCAAAGGAGTCGTTAAATTATCTCGTTGAATTACACTCGAGCATTTTATTTCCACCGAATAAATTTCTGTTTGACATCTCAACCTTGTCATCTGACATCAATTTGACTCGAAAAATTGTTTAAAAATAAAATTTTATTAAACAATTTATCTTTTCAAATTGCTAGGCAACAAGGTTTTAATACAAACAGAAATTTATCCGATTAAATAAAAAGCTCTTGTGTAATTACAGTTGATATAATATTGAATAAATCTTGTTTAGATGTAAACAATAATTTCATAATGTGACCATTTATTTGTATACATTATTAATTTTAAATCTAGTACGGAACTACTACCTACGGTTCAATAAATATTTTAATACAACAAATACAAGGGCTGTGTTTGTTCTAATTGGCTTGTAAATTTAATTACAGATAATTATATTTTTATATTGTGATAATTAATTCAATAATTGTTTAGCATTTTATTTGGTTTGGGAAAATTTTAATTTTGAGTTCACATCAGTTGTTAAATATTTATATTTATTTATACGACTTTATGAATATTTTTATGTAATCCTAAGGTTTGCAAATCACCTAAGAGAATAGCCAACAACAAAGTGCATTATGTGACCCGACTGTAGTTCTAACACCTGATGTTTGAATCCAGTCAAAAACACTGCACAAAAATCTCCTCCATGAAATAGTCTATACTCTTCAACTATTATAATTTTGTTGATTTTAGTAGGAAATGTAAAAATGGACAACAAATATATTAAATTTTAGTGGAAAAAGTGAGTGATGTGTCAGTATTATCGATCGACTGCTTATAGGTGTAGTTTCTAATTTTGCAAAAGTTTTGTATTTACAACTTTCATCTTAAATCAATAGGTTCCTACCAATAAGTAACTCCAGTAAAACTAAAAAAAATTTCTATATTCAGGATGATTCACAACTTAGTATTTTAATGCCATAAGTCATATCATGGATCTGAAAGAATTTTTTCAAAATTCGCAATTTTAGTTTTAAGATTTTTGAATCAAACAGTTTCCAAATGTAATTTCATAAAATTACCGTTCTTGCCATTGCACTATTAATTAAAATTTAATATTATTCCATTCATAGTTAATCAGATATTCATAAAATCAACAACCCAGTGGTTTAAAAAACGTGCTTCTTGAGAAAACTGCCCTTAAATTCACGAATTTTTAAAAAATAATTTGTTCCATGCTTAGTAAGTTGAGTAGGTACTATACGCCATTAAAATATATGCACGTAGTTGTGCATCACTTTGTATAACAGATTTTAATTATACACCCGGTATGAAAACATAGCGTCCAGCAGGGAATAAAATACTGCAACGTGCAATTAATTCGTTTCATCCTATTCTAATTATATTTAAAAAAAGAGAAGTTAAATTTCCTACTAATATTTATGTAGGTAACTGGAAAAATTTTCATCATGTGTAATACAAAAATAATTGCCCAAGCTTCTCTGTCTATCTCGCAAAAAGTTTTAATTTTGCTATAAAATTTATGAAAAACAACGAATTCAAAAACAAAATAACAACGAGCAACTGCCGTCAATTATGCAGATGTTTTTGTGTACACAATAAAGTAAAAACAGAAATCTGAATCACACATAACAAGGGTTTTTTGTTAGATTCTTCGAGCCGGAAAAGCAAAAGCAAAAGATCCAAGACTTGTTTCCGGGGAGATGGAAGTTCACCTTTATAGCCGGGAATGCTAGAAATAGAGCCACGTATTGTGAGAGTCTAGGACCCTTTAAAGTTAAACGTTCATTGTAGTACACGTTCATTCTGTAATTACTAACGCTAAGTGACGAAATTTACACAGAAATGAAACTAGAAAAGTGCAAGATTTCTTGTTCTGAGATTTAATTGAGATTTTATTTTGCTGCTGGTTTTGTCGTTTTTGTGTCACGTAAAATCTAAACTAATGAAAGTACTTTGATTGTTCTACCCTTGAAATGGACGGACGAACATTGGGATGTATGATTTCCGATTTCCTGTTCTTTTTAAGAAATACTTATTGGATATCAATTTTCAGCATATTTAAGTTATAGGTTATAGGACAGTGATAATAATTGTTAATTTTGATAGATTTATTACCTGTTTATCGAAATGAAAATGTAAATGTTCACACGAACACTTTTTTGTCGTTTTGACTACGGAATGGACGACGGACCTATAGGTACGTATCGTATTCGGTCATTGTCAGCGCGGTGAACATATGTTATCAGGACCGGTGACGTCACACCGTTATTCACTTTATGAATTTTTTCTGGTTTATTAGCAACTTTTTGGCAAAAAGAAAAAATATGGGTCTAATATTTTAGTGCATAAATTAACATATAAAAAAACCAAAAAATCGTGGAAACCCCCATTCACGTTGCGAAGTACTTTGTGTACAATAAATTAATTTCGCGGCCTGAATTGTAAATGTCAAACATTTTTGACAGTTGTGAAAAAAAAAATTGATGTTTTTACTTCCTTGTACGGAGTAATAAGGAAGTATTGTAATCGCGAAAAATTTCGGTTTTCAGATTTTGATGGAAATATCCGTTTTGACCTTTTCTGAATCCATTATGACTAGTTTCGTCGTGACGTCTGTACGTACGTGCGTGCGTACGTACGTGCGTACGTACGTACGTACGTACGGACGTATGTGTGTCGCATAACTCAAATACGGTTAGACGTAGAAAGTTGAAATTTTGTATTTAGGACTGTTATAGCATCTAGTTGTGCACCTCCTATTTTTGGTTTCAATCTATAAACCGGAAGTAGTACTTTTTAAAAATATTTTGATAATTAATTAATTTTAGACAATTTTTTTTATTTTAAATGAAAGATTATGTGATTATTATCTACAATCGGTATTTTATAAATTTTTCTGTATCTTCTATCATTTAAGAATAATTAAAGTATATACTTATAATTTAGTATTTCTGTATCTTGTAGTCCATGATCGATTAACATTTGTTACTACGTAAAATTTAAATGATTATGACATGACAGTGACAGTAGCAGTGACAATAGTAAAATATCGTTTATATCTTCTTCTGCAGTTTAAATAAAATGACTAAAATATATTTGTGAGTATACTAGTATAATAAGTTAAAAGAATTTTTTATATTATTCTACATTTTAGTTATTAAGAAAAGTATGAACAAACAAGGCGTACAAGGAAGTCATGTGGTGTCCACGTCAGATTTTTTATTATATGCATTGCAGTTACACAAAATTATTGTGTATATCTCGTTTGCGAAATGTGTTTAAGTGACCACGAGAATTTTGATTTGGTTTAACTAAAAAACTAAACATTATAATAAAAAATTTAGCTTTATTTTATTATCAATAAATAAAATAACAATGAATTATTATAGTAAAAGTATGATATTAGTGATTGAAAAAAAGTCAACAAAATACGAGATTTTATATTAATTTTATCGTATATTTTATAATCTACGTACATACCTGAAAAAAATGTAAACACTGATGTGTATTTTATGATGAAAATAGTTGATTTATTGGATTAAAGCAAATGACAGAGATATATGGAAATTTAAATTATTTAATTTGTAGGTACCTACACAACTTTATTTCGATTATATTTCTTTTCAAAACAGCTTTCATCTCGTTACCATAATAACGAATTTAATTCCTTAATAGAGTTAAATGCTTTTTAATTGCCAAAAAACTAAACTCAGTCCTAAGAATTGCAGAATTTGAATCGCAAATTTAAAATCAATATTTCTTATCTTTCTTCATTTCCGCAATGGGTTTTCTTCGCGGGTGCCAATCAAGAAACATAAATTCAGTGTAAAGAGGTTTTCATTTTCTTTCATTACACAATAATTTTCTTTCTATGATATTACTTTTCGCTTAGCTGAATAAGAGGAGATATTGAAGCATTATTATTCAGTTAGGAAAAATTGCAAATAACAAGTTATTTTGTTCTGTAAGTTTAAAAATAATTATTTGTGTACCTAGGCTGCGAAAATTTTGGCCGAGGCGACGGCCGAGGTATAAACACTCTCGTGGACACTAAACACAATTCGTAAAAGTTATAGAAAATATTTTTTGTGCCAAAGTAGTGAGTATAACTACCATGATGAATATTGTACTATAGTGATGGGTTATTCGTTCATTTTTAGTGAGTCAGTTCATTTCGCTCCGCTCAGTAAAGTGAGTCGTTCACACTGAGTCGTTCATTTGAACGACTCTGTAAAACAGCACTGTGCGTTTCAAATGACACCGTGCTACCGTGCTAGTGTGCTGCTCAGCTGAGCTGCTCTGCTCATGCTCACAGCACTGTGCGCTCGCCTTGTGTGCATGTGCCAAACTGTATGAACCTGAGCATTTTGGTTAGTTGTGTTCTCGTCTTGATTACACGTTGCTGATAACAATAGATTATTGAATGTTGCTTATTGTTGTTGTGTATATTGACAATGGAAAATAAACAAAATAAAAAGTCTGCAAAAAGGAGTACTATCTGGCAACATTTTAAAGAATGTTCAACAAATTTAGCAAAATATTACTATTACTTTTACATTAATGTATTTTTTGCATTTACTTTCCAGTCCTACATTGTTCCCACTTCCCATATTGTTGATTATTTTCATTGTTGGCCGTACAACAGAAACGCCACGCTTCTCAGAATACACAGCACTCAGTCAAGCCAATAGTGCTCTGTAGTCTGTTATGTACCGTGCGCTGTCTGCATGTTTCGTTCATTGTTCATTTCGTTCATTCGACTTGCACTCGTTCGTCTTTCTGCGTTCAGTGAGCGGAGCGTTGAGCGGAGGCTAAATAGTAGCACGGAGATAGTGTGAACTGGTGTGCCGTGCTGAACGAACTAAAGAGTCGTTCGTTCACGGCACACTAAAATGAGTCGTTCATTTTGAACGACTCGTTCATGAACGACCCATCACTATTGTACTAGCATGATATGGTCATATCGTAACTATGAACCAAATCAACATAGCCAGGCAGCTTTGCTTTATTTATTGATTGTTTGAAATGACAGTAGAAATGTCGTTTAAAAGTTGTGTGTATATTAAAAAGTGAAAAATTATGTACTATTTTTATAATAGCATTCATGACTTGTTCGAAAGTAGGTAAATATCGAATTGCTCGTGTGTTGTCTCACTCGGTTGCACCTCGTTCGTCATACTTTACTCGCACGATATTTATCACTTTCGATTCTCGTTATGAAATATACTATTTTAAAATTCGATTGTCAAATAAATGACATTTTATAATTTCATATCGGACAATCATTTATCTTGTCAACGAAATTTATATTTTTGTTTTCACAGATCAGCATATATTTTAAATATACTTCAATACGCAGATACCGCCTCAAAAAATATTATTATTATATTTATTTTTCTCTACATCGACCTGTTTCGATGCCTCATGTCTCTTTTCCAGGATTGAAAAATTAAATATAAATGAACAATAATATAAACATTTTCCAAATAAATTAACAATACGAGTAAATATCACAACACATGAATAACGTCAAAAATAAATAAATTGTTAATACAATTGTAAAAAATGTTGCACATTTATGAAAATCAACGTACCTATAAGATGTAGAAAAATAGTTATTTGTCCAACTAGAAAGGAAAGCGCTTCTTTTCCCCACTCGAGCTCAAAGTTTGTGTCACGAGCAAGATTGGAAATAGAGTATTAGACGCAATATTTTCTTCACGACATATTTAAACACATTGTAAATGTAGAAGAAACACATAACTAGAAGTTAGGCTATAACTGCTATCTGTACGACTGACGTTTAAAAGCAATGAAATGTTTTACTGAAGCCAATATGCCAAATTAAGTTTAAGTTGCAAAATTGTGAAATTGTAGAGAAAGAAAGTATAAAACGTAATAATTATAAAATAATAGTTTAGAGAATATCACAATAAAATAAGAATTTTCAATAAATTAATAAATTTGCGTACTTTTTAAAAATATTTCACTGCTTACTTTCCTCTCTAGAGAGGGAAAACTTACTTTAATCACTATTTCGCTAAACTAAAATTGTATTTTATTTGCAAAAAATTAATATCTGACTGCATTCCAGTCCTAGTGTCCATAAAATAATATAGGAGTAGCAAATTACAATGTAAAATTTTATGTTTTATGTATAATTATAATATATAATATAATATATAATAATATATATATAATATATATATATATATATATATATATATATATATATATATATATATATATATATATATATATATATATATAATATATAATATCTTCCGGGAATAGAGTAACATTTTTATCGTTAAATATGTACATTCAATTTATTTTTTTCATTCGAATGTTATCTCTCCAGCTCAATTAATTATTTTAAAACACCAATTCATCGACTAAATTTTTTATGTGTGTCCATGCAGTAATGGATTATACCATTGTCGATTGAAAAATATACAACAGCGGTTACATTAAATAAAACTTTATTCCCGGTTATACATTACCAATAACGAACATTAGTCCCCGATGTATGTACAACTTTGCTGAATACTGCATTACCCGATATTCGTGTTATGTTTGACTTTATTCACATTGAATAATTTGCACCGTATTCGATTTCACTTTGCCGCTTGTCCAATAAATTTGGCATCGTTTAAAAGTTCGACCATATATAGGAATAGGAATAGACAAACATCGCAAGCCTTTGTTGTGAAGCAAAGAACTAGCGTAGCGGTGTGAAGAGGAGTATGACCTGCAGATACCTTGAAGTGTTGCAGTTTGTCTATTTTCATTCTCTGTTCCTAGAGTACCTAAATAGACTAAGAGTACGGACAAGGCACTGGTCATTTTCTATTGGTAGTCCAAATTGTGTTTGCACTTGTTTTTCAGCTTACTTAAGGGGGTTTTATCGCTCAGCGCTGCTTAATCACAAATCCTCGTTATTTCAGGTATCCGCGCTGATAGCCTATGTTTTATGAGCACATGTTGTCTATATTTATCTAATTGCTATGTTTCGCTCCATTTTTGTTTAGAAAATACTCAATTTGATTGGCTAGCGCGCATACAATTTTTAAATTTATTTAACAAATTACTCGACTACTATTTGAAAATTTTATATAATAATGTGATATAAACATTTAAATTTACAATGCAATCAAACTTACGAAGAGTTTTTCTCAGAATTATTGTTATTTAATTGTTTATAAATAATAATAATAACAATTTGAAAAATTCGACAACGTAGCTAGATTTTTACTGCCTTTATCTTTATATGGTATTTTTTTTAGATTTATAGGATTAATAGGTTGGGAGTAATTTGTTAAATACTTTTTTACTATGATAAAAGCCCCTTAACTCTCAGAATTTAATATTTTTATGTGAATATTTAGTTACATATTGTTTTCTAATGTTGGTCTTTGGTTACTATTTTATAAATTATTTAAGTGAATGACGTTGTCAAAAATGACGGTATAATATTTTACTTGTGGAACTAAATAATTGCGCTCTGGTAATCATAATTAATTATTTAGAACTATGTAGATATATTTTCTATCAATATTTTTAAGTTTAAACCGTCTTAGGAATTAATTTTCAACTTTTTATGTCATCTTGACAGAGCTGTATATTTGTATACATCAGAAATACAGTTACAACTGAAAACAAAAGCTAAACCATTTTGGACTCCTTGTCCGTACTCTTAGTCTATTTAGGTACTCTATCTGTTCCATGACAAAAAACCAGAATTCAGCAATGTGCAACACTCTATCGTGTCCTCACCTCCTTACCCCGCCTATAGCTGCTGCTCCCCGCTACCGTACTTCTTGCCTTCACAACATTGTATACTACAGCATTGAGTGTTATCTGTCTATACCTATATATGGTTGAAGGTTTAAACTTTTTATGGGGCTGACATATTGTATTTTCTACCCAAATTGAGAGTCACAGCCCTGCATAATGGCAGTCATTATGTAAGATATTTTTTCTACTCCCATGCTATGGTTATAGTTGTTTCTGTATTAAGGGTATGAAGAATATTTTAAGGCGTGAGACGTGATTTTGAGCACGAGCGTTAGCCGAGGGCTAAAAACACGTCAAGAGCCTCAAAAGCAAGTTACGCCTGAGGTACATATCCAACTTTATGCGCGGTTGAATATTTTCTAATAGGTTAATTAATTAATTAAGATACTAAAAATATCCCGAAAATAAACAAAATATCTAAAGGTCAAAATTGTAATTAGGTATTGAATTAAACTTTAAAAAATAATACACAGGAATGCAGACAATGGTTAACCATTTACTGCATTCCTGTGTATTAATTTTTTTTAAATACTGACTCCAGTCGCTTAAATTATTACTGCAATTGAATTAAACATTTACAAGATAATTTATCTTAAATGTAAGTAAAAAATATTTTATTTATATCTAAAATTGTAGAACTAATTATTACAGAAATTGATTATTTATTGGATTATTAGTATAGTTTATATAACGAAAATTGAAAATATAAACTGTTTGCATTAATTTGACGTTTCTTTATGGCGCACTGCGCTATAAAGTGGTACATGGGCTATAAAGTATAAAGTGATGTTTATGTCAAAGAAATTCGTGTATAGATGTCAAATTAAGATATGACCGTGCATAATAGTATATTACACAACGACGCTATAATGGATGACATTATTCCTGAAGATGAAGTTTACAAAACGAGCGAGCAATGTGAGCGAGGGTTTTAATCATCTGAGGGAATAATATAGACATTGCAGCGAGTTGTATACTGTACTTTATCTACGACTTATTACGAACAAGATTTTAATAAAATAAATATCAATGAGAAAAAATTTTGACATTTCCAAATGTCAAATTTCTATCACCATAGAAACATTGTTAAACATTGCAATGTTTTAAAAACATAATTTGCACGGAGAAATTTATTCAGGCAAAGTAATTTTCTGATTGGTGCAGAGGAGGGAATACTGACTATTAACATCACACATTAGTCGTAGATAAAGTTATTTTATCACACAAGTAAATTTCATGCAAATGAATATATATATATATATATATATATATATATATATATATATATATATATATATATATATATATATATATATATATATATATATATATATATTTTTAAAGTAATAGATGGTAGTAAAAAATAGTTTATGCAACTCGTGTATGATGGCTGTTAAAACACTCGTATATGGCTCATATCGTAAACTTCATACTCGCGTATTAATAGCTATCAATATAAACTTTGTTGCATATCTATACTAAGTAATATCGTGGTGACACCTCAGTTCAAATTCTGTCAGGTATACATTTTAGTTTAACTGCACAAAAATACTTCATATGAGGAGTATTTACTGTTCACTAACAACTGTGAGTATCCGCATGTGATGACAGATGGTAACCGCACACATGGTTTTATATTTTCACAGATAACTCACGGTATTAAAGGCTGGTACAGTTGTTGAATTTAAGGCGTGATTTATACGTATACGTAGTATAGACCAGTCGAAAAAATGAGGGCATAATAAATACTATACACCTGGGTAGGTACAGTTTTATATATAAATTCTAAATAGTTCATACAAATTCAACACCAACAATTTGAGGTTATGCTATTGACAACATGCAATAAATAAAATGACTTACTACTTGCTGATTTCTGCCCATCTTGGTTGTAGCCTCAAAGTCTTGGATTCGAGTCTTTTGCACAGCACTTCAAACACACTGTAACACAATATTGTCATATTTTAATGTCAAATAATATAAGTTTTGAGCATAAAATCACAGAGAAAATACACACGAAACACTACATAAATCACCATTTTATGAACTTGCTTTGCAAAACTGAACCAGTACGTTCAATTAGAATGACGCCAGACGAATAAATGAATGCGCGATTTTTAGAAATAAATATTTAAATTTAAAAAGAATATTGTTAAAATAATAAAAAATAAAATAACGGATTTGACAATTTTGATTATTGGGCTATTTAAAATCCAATATTTAGTATTAATGTTGATATTTCATCAGGGATAAAAAAGATATAACTTATTTATAAATTTGCAAATTTTCTAGAATTGTAATATGACATTTCGAAAATAACACAAACATCACAATATGTTAAATTTTCTTGGTAAAAAGTAATCAAAAAACGCAAAATAATTGCAAATCACATGGCTGGTAAAAGACAAAGCTCAACTCGGGTAAGTGTTGTTTGTTGTTTTATCTAACAACTCTAGCCCAACTCAGCATTGTTAAAATATTTTCAAATAGGGGAAATGTGCCTATGATGACACCCTTAACTTTAACACTTAATTACTGCTTTATTTAAAAACTTAGATAATTATTTCTGGTATGGTTGCATACTGTATACTATATATATATATATATATATATATATATATATATATATATATATTAATATGCATATGTTGAACTTTGATTAAATTTCCATATTTTTGGTTAAACCACTTTTTAAAAAAGCGACAAGTATGCCATCATAGGCAACAGACTGTACCTATGATGGCACACCACACGTAAATAAACGAATTTATATATATTTATTTTAGTTTTATTCAAATAAAATACATAATATAAATAAATTTAATTTTAATAATAAACAAAACACAAATAAAATTATTTTAAACAAAGTGAATAAAGAATAGTGGTAAAAATAGGGACGGTGGTAAAAATGGATTGGTAAAAGAATACGTTGGTAAATACGTTGGTGGTAAAAAGGTACGGTGGTAAAAAATGGATTGGCAAAAGTATAATGTTGGTAAAAAATGGATTGGTAAAAGAATTACGGTGGTAAAAAAGGGACGGTGATAAATAGGGATTGGTAAATATGGGGGCAAATCCTATGCCATCATTGGAATATGTTAGATATGCCATCATAGGAATAAGTCAATATTTTCATTTGTCCGGGTTTGTAGTGTTATCTTATAAATATAACCTCGAAATAAGTATATCGTTATACATACAACTCCTACTGAATATATTCATGCAAATTTCATACCGATAACAAGCTGAACAAAAATAAAATCTAGCTATGAATTTTACATAAATATTACTTCATTACTTACTTAATTTTAATATTTCTTCGTACACTAATTCTAAGCGTGCAAACGCCGCTAAACTTCGCCAGTACTAACAAAATTGAGATATGCGCTTGCGTACATATAAAATAACGCGCCAAAACTTATACTTTTTAAAGTACGACCAGTATGCCATCATAGGCAGGATGCCATCAAAGGCACATTTCCCCTACATTCGATAATATCATAATTTGTGCGTATTCAAGTTTAAGTACACAATAGTTTATTTGTGGGGGAGGCATCAATATAAATATAAATAATTATAATTTTATAACTTATTCTAAAATATAACAAAATTTGGTGATCATAATTGATTCTAGGAGGGGTACTCTGTAGAAAAGGATCTATTTTCTAGAATAAGATGAAAATGTCTAAGGTAAATATTTTTTGCCTTTAACTGTTGTTGTCTGTCGCCAAATAGTTTAATTGATAATATAGTCAAGCTGGCCAACAGTTTCAAAAGAAATTAAAAATTCATAACATCAAATATAATGGAAGATTGATTTTTCGACTGGATGTTCAATAAAATGAAAAATTTCCTGGAGCAGCAGTCAATTTATTAAAATCTAATAAAACACTGTTAAGTAACATGTCGTATGTGTGTGTTTTATCATCTTTTGACGAAAGATTTCTGTAAAATAATTTACATGATTTTCTTTATATTTTAACAACCACAATTACCATCCTGATGAAGATTAATTAGCCGTCGAAACGTTGGTGTTTTATTGGATTTTAATAAATTGACTGCTCCTCCAAGAAATTTTCCATTTTGTCAAACATAGTACCTACTTAATATTTTCTGTTTCGTTTACTTCTGACAAGTAAGAATTTTATTGTAATAATTCCTGCAAAGTCTAAATTTGCTTTTTTTTTCTGTTAAAAGACGTCGGTGATATTAAAAATTCCGACAGTTGTTTTGTTAGCAAGAAATGGAACAACAAAGCATTTCAGTTTTGAACAATATTGCTACGTTTCGTATTTTTCAACATTATTACCTTTGCACATTCTACAGCGTTTAAACTTTTGTTAAATATAACAATAACAAATAAAATGGTAAAGAGGAAAACATAATGTGTTTCCAATATTTGCAAAAAAATGCAATATTTATAAATAAGAGAGTACGTTGGCCATGCTACAGCTTTTATATTTATAGGCAAATTAACTTCAAATTTTAATTACTTACTAATGCCCATGTCACACCGGCGTGGCATGAAGCATCAATTCTTTGTGTGAATTAAATCAATAATTAGTTCATATATTGACAAACGCTTAATGTGTTATATTCTTATTATCTAATTACTTACTGTTATTATTTTGACTTCAATTATTCACCAAATGTCAAAAATTATATTTAAATGGCTAGACACTGACAACCCCTGACGTATTTTAAGGAAAATACAACTAAAATATTTGTGTTCAAAAAAGGAAAAATTAAAAACATTCAAATCACCATATTTGATTTTATAGCAAAAGTTTATAATTCTGCATAAACCATTTTGGAAATTGTAAATTGACATTTTAAATTATGACAATAACATGAGTTATTTCCATCGCTAAACTCTCTTTAAATAATTTATAGTAAAGTAGAAAAAGATAATCCACGGTGTGAAATTAATTACTGAAATAAATGATCAATTTCAAATGAATGTTTCGCTTTATTAACATTGCCCAAATTTTACAACACAATATGAAAGAACAGTAATTGTAGTAGTTATTAAAAATGTTTATAAAATAGATGAAATATCAAACCAACGAAATGAACAGATGAACAACGCATCACAAAAACACAGTGTTGAACAATTTCTCCATTCTGGAGGGCAATATATCTCGTGGTTATAAATCTCTCGAGTGAGAGAGCAATTAAACGGTTGACACGGCGACAGTTGACAGTGCTAGATGAGATGCTAGGCCAACTAGACAATATATACAGTACAACAGTAGAGCTTCAAGCTTCGAGTTTAGATGAGATGTAAACGCTTAATAGACGTTCACCTTTACATGCTATTACACTGCGATTGTCTCTTGCACGATAAGTTACTACTTGGTAATGAAACGTTTTTACCAAAATGGTAGGGATTCTAATATTGGCTAAAATTATACACCAGCAATTTGTGTAAGAGGTTCAGAAGTTATGTGCGAAGTAATGAACATGTGTGTACATTAAGAGGATGTGGAAAATAATTTAACTGCATTAATTAAGAAGAAAAGGTTGTGGCTTGTTCAGAATAACGAGCGTAGTAAGAGGTTTATGCAGTTTATCTACGATTAATTAAATAATAGCTTCATTATAAATGAGACTGCAAGAAATAGTGTAGTACTTACTACAATGACAGGGTATAAATTGACTTTTTTATTGATTTACAACGACCACATTATTGGATCGTTTAATTAACTTCAAAATGTAATAATTAGAAGGTATTTGACAAAAATATTGTTATAACCGGTTATAACCATGTACGGTTTTACAACTCTATTATAGAGAAAATTGTTTTTTCTACAACAATAGAATAATGTATTCATTATATACGTGAAAGTAGTATAATAAACCCCTCCATAAGGACACATTATGAAATAATGAATTCATTATTTCACACTGTTAAATAATGAGAACTTTATTCTCTCGAACTGTCAAACTGCCATCACATCTGTTTTAATATTAGTGTTACATCAAGTTATCATTTTATGACGTTGTAAGCAGAAACAGTAAAAATAATAAAAATTTGTAACACGCTGTATATGACTAGCCCATAATAGTTCTAAATTACTCGGATAAATTGTCATCACACCAAAGTTTGAGGTTAAGTTAATATCAATACAAATTTGTAGTAAGAAAATGTTGTTTTATTTAAAAAGTTGTAGATAAAACGTCGTATTTGACTCGAAAATAATGGCTATAATTAACTCGGATGATTTATACACTCGCCTTCGGCTCGTGAACAAACTTTCATCCTCATTAATTATAGCCTACATTATTTACTCGTTAAATAATATACTATTATAACCGATGCAGGTGGGCAAAGTCCGATAATAAATAACTCCAGCATAAAATGTACTAACGTAGCGAGTGTTTTGTGTCCAGTACAAGAAAGGTAAAATTCCATTCCAACAAGGATTATTATACTTTAAAGATCAATTAACAGTTGTGTCCTTCTAAAAATTTTAGTAAAAAATATGACGTGGACACCACACGACTTCCTTGTACGCCTTGTTTGTTCATACTTTTCTTAATAACTAAAATGTAGAATAATATAAAAAATGCTTTTAACTTATTATACTAGTATACTCACAAATATATTTTAGTCATTTTATTTAAACTGCAGAAGAAGATATAAAGCATATTTTACTATTGTCACTGTCATGTCATAATCATTTATATTTTACGAAGTAACAAATGTTAATCGATCATGGACTACAAGATACCAAAATACTAAATTATAAATATATACTTTAATTATTCCTAAATGATACCAGATACAAAAATATTTATAAAATACCGATTGTAGGTAATAATCACATAATCTTTCATTTAAAATTTAAAAATTTGTCTTAAATTAAATATTTATCGAAATATTTGAAAAAGTACTACTTCCGGTTTGTAGATTGAAAAAAAATAGGAGGTGCACAACTAGATGCTATAACAGTCCTAAATACAATTTCAACTTTCTACGTCTAACCGTATTTGAGTTATGCGACACACATACGTACGTACCACATACGTACATACGTACATACGTACAGACGTCACGACGAAACTAGTCATAATGGATTCAGAAAAGGTCAAAACGGATATTTCCGTAAAAATCTGAGAACCGAAATTTTTCGCGATTACAATACTTTCTTATTACTTCGTACAAGGAAGTAAAAATTGTACATGATTATAAAAATTCCGAAAAACCCATAAAAATTTCCAAATTATACAATCTTTACACGACTATATCTCAAGATAGAAATGTATTTTTAAAATCTGTAGATCCATCCTTTCTTCATTAAATGTTTAAAAAAGCATTATCTTAAAATCAATAACAAACTGACAGTTTACTCGCAACGAAAACACTTTTACAGTATTTTCCAAATTCAAAATGACATTGCATAGCTAGGAGGCGGCAATGTACGAGTTTCGGGCAGCTGCAGTAGTGGGGAAGGAAGTGGAATAGAAGTAAAAGTATAAAATCGAAAGTATTTAGGAATTCGGAAAAATACCTACCGAATAGTTAATTTTAATTCTATTTCTACATATTCTAAACTTTTGTTTAGTGATAAATTATACTTTATATCCACGAAATACTTACGTCAACTTATTGGTGGTCAATCGCGCCACTCTGTCCGTTCTGTATTCGGATGGTGGCAAAACAAAACTGTCAAGGTGCGTTCGATCATCAAAAATCTGACGTTTGTCCCGTGGCCATAGCTCAATACATATTTTTTATAAATTGTTTTATCGAATGCAGGAAATAGACAAGTTATACAGTAACTAAACTATACTGGCCAGTAAATTCCTTGGTTACTAAAAGCGGGCGCTGTTGATCACAAAATATTGCGTGTGGCGTTTTTGGTCGCCAGCGGTGACAACAACAGATTAAAACGTTAAAATGGAACGAATTATTTTGCCAATCACATATCTATTATTTCTGATAACATTGGTACTGGTGCACTATAAATTAATGTACGGAAAATAAGCTTATGGATTCACAGTGCACAGCGTTCACGCGTCCACTCGACCTAAATTATTTTCCATTTAATACCACAAGTTTAAAGCAAAGTTCGAAAATATATCGGAATATATCAAGACATAAATATCCTTTGTATATTCATATAATAAAGGTCAAATCTAATAAAATTTGCAGATTGATTATTCGACTGGATGTTCAATAAAATGGAAAATTTCTTGGAGAAGCAGGCAATTTATTAAAATCCTATCAAACACCAACGTTTCGACTGCAATTCAGTCTTCATCAGGGTGATAATTGGTTATTAAAAAATAAAGAAAATCATGTAAATTATTTTACAGAAATCTTTCGTCAAAATAAAACTCACACACATACATGTTACTTGTCATCAACCAACTAAAAATATATTTTAAAAATAGTTATTTTTGTTCGAGACGATAAAACTTTATTTTGTTATTTTGTTTGTAAACAAGTTTCATTTTTCATTCTACTTTTTTCATAAAGTATGGAAACGAGTTGAAAGAAGAAATGTAATAAGGAATTTAATTAAAATTAAAGTATTTTATCTACCTACCCTTGTTGTTTTATTTTTTTACCCTTGCAGTTAAATTTCTACTTAATCCACTTAAAATAGTCGATAAAGATAAAGCATCACCTTTACACAAGCACAAGCCACGGTTAAAGATGAGAATAACACCTCAATTTGATTTTAAAAAATAAGGTTATTTGCTCCTAATATATATCTTTGATGTAGTATATTACATAATGAGTGAGGAAAGTGAACGATATCGTGTGAGTGAGAATGTTGACGCACGAGGCTTGCAGAGTTCTGAATTCTCACGAACATTCGATTGACACTTTTCTGCGAGTTGTGTAAGTATATTTTGAAGTCAAAATTTTCAATAACAAGAAGAATAAGTACCTATAACTAAATCATATTTAAATTTTTAAACTATACCAGATACATCAAAAGTAAGTAATACTTAAATTTATTTGGATGCATCACTGTGTCGAGTTTGTCCAATTTAATAGAATAATGCAATTTATTATAAAATATCTAATGACAGGAAAAATTATCAAATGCCAGATAGACAATACACGTCTACTAAAAGATGAAACAAACATTTAAACTTAGGCGATAAAACCTGTTCGATAACATACCGAACGGGTTGAACGGATATGATATTGATTATTTTCTAGGTAACTGTATGAAAACTGTTAGTTTCGTATAACATATGGTAGTGGGAAAATAATTTTCTAATCTTGTTTAAAAGTAGATCAATTTAAGCGCATTTTGGCTGAATCTTATAACTCCCTGATTCGCGTATTTTTCCACAAATCCCAGTAGAGAATTCTATCTCGACGTATATGAGCGTAAGAAATTAATGTGAGAATGAATCAAGATCCTTCTTTTGTTAAATTATTGGCAGGATTCCTAGCGAGAGAAATAGTTTTCAGATAACGTCTGCAATTTGGCGCGCCATTTACTGCCTGGTGTAAAAGGTTTTCGCTCATGCTAAATTATGCATTAGAGTAAATGTTTCTCATTTTAAAGTTTCGCAAATATTTGAGACAGGCAAACACGGTATAAATTTCCTTAGACCGTTAAACTACGCGAATTTAATTCCGATACAATTTTCTCTGGAAATTATACCCACGACATGAACCATAAACATGAGTCATGAGGTGTAGTTTAGTAAAACTAATTACATTTTTAATTGAGATTTTCAGTAAAGCCAGTGGCTAACAACGAGGCTTCAACCTTATACACGGTGTTTCTATGCCTCTGCACCAAACTTGAATAGGTAACATAATTTCGTATGCAGTGAATTTATTTTAACGAGTGAAACATGGAATTTTTCATATTCATGGTTACAAATTTGACAGCAATGTATTAGAGCGTTCTTTTTCAAATGAAACATAGGGAATAAATTTAACTGAATTATTCTTGAACAAAATAATATAATAAATATTATCTTAAAATGTCTTTTTTGTGTTACATTTTCTTGGTTATCGCAAAACATTAGTTTCGTTCAAGAAGTTCACAAGTACAATAGGTACTCTACTCGTTAAGTTCAGAATTTGTGTATTCTCAGAACAATTGTCAAGACAAGTATATCAAAGTTTTGGAATGTACAATAGAAGATATTAAAAGCACAGACTCAATTCCTGAATTTAAGCGAAAACTTAAGCAAGTAATGTCATTGTTTAATTCATATTTACCCATTTGCGTAATCTGATTTAGTTCACATTATTATGTATGTAGGTACCTATTAATTACATGCTAAATAAAAAATATACTTAATATAACTTATAACTTTAAAATCTGACTGGTCAAAATTTCATAAGAATCGGACAAATGGTCTAAATTCTACAATTTTAAACCCTACTCCTAATTGACACATCCAATTAAAATTCGACTTTGGTCAAAAGATACCTGTATTCAAAATTTTTGAAGATCCGGACAAACGGTCTAAATCTTGATGTTTAACCTCTGCCCCTTATAGTCAAAACGAATTTAAACATAAATTATTTCATTCAATGACATGTACCAAATTTCGTTACAAAAAGAAACAAAAATTGTGTTCGTCAGAGCGATTTTTAATTTTTACCCCTACCTCTAATGGTTCGATCGAACTCAAGCATACCTTAAAATCTGACCCTGGTCAAAAGAGACCTGCATGCAAAATTTCATGAGAATCGGACAAGCGGTTTTGATGTAGATACAAAACGAACAGACAGACAGACATACAAACATTCAGCTTTATTAGATTTTGTATTTTAAGGTGATCCTCTACCCATGGCAGTAAAACAGTCAAAAACATTGATTCCGCACGCTATTCTATAACGTTTATTGTTTTGTTAAACATAAAAATAACAAATAATTTATCTTTGAGGGGGAAAAACAATTTAGGGACCCATATTTGTAAAAAAAACCTACAATATTTGTAAAAAAGAGGGTTTTCGCCCGCCACTGTACAGCTATTATTTATAAGTAAATTAACCTCAAATTTTAATATGTTGTCAACAAAGTTTAGATCCACGAAATAACCGATCGAATTTTAAAAATTCGTTTTAAAATAGAAGATATTTGTGTTCAAAAAATAACAAAAATTGTCAAATTTCAAATTAACATATTTCGATTTTAAAGAATAATTTTATATTTATATTTACTAAAACAATAAACGCTGTGGAGTGGCGCGCGAATTCCATATTTTTGGCTGTTTTCTGGCGCGGTGGAGGATCGTCTTAAAGGTTATAAAGTTAGATATTTATAAGTAGATGTACGTACAAACATCAAAATAGATATATTTTTGTTCAAATTATGAGTAACTACTTTCCAATGTATGATTATAATATAATTAGATTTTTAATTATTATTTATCTTGATATAAAAGATCAATTTGCAAGTTTCTCATTTTCCTCTTAAAGTTTTGATGCATATTTGTTAGTCCACAACAAACTTCAATCGCAACCTGACGGTTGGAAATTTCATTATACATTTCTTTTCTGCGATTTTAATTTCGCGTAACGCTGATAAGTAATAAATTTGCAGAATCTAATTTCTTATTCAACGAGAAACTGAGATATTACCTTTTAAGTTTGAAAACATTTCTAACAAGTTTGAGTCTTTGAAAACATTTTATAAAACAATGTTTTTATTCATCTTGTTTATAATGCTTTTAGCGTTTTAGCACCAACAGATACCATTCAGCAAATGTTTTAACTTAAAATAAACATATATCTAAATGAGACCATTATATTCGTAACTTAATTAACTTTATCTGGCAGCGTGGTCCAGTTCGATAACTGGACACTACTGTGACGTCAGTCAACGTGAGAAAATCAACACCAGAAAATAAAATTATGGAATATTCATACACAGGAAAATGCATTCACAAGATGATTCCAATCTAGAATAGTTATTTACGAACCAAATGCGGGAAAATTTTTATCCCGCTTCGCTCGTGTTTCATTTACGCGATTGCTGGGATGGTGTCTTCCCGCAAGAGATTTGTACAATGTTTTCTGTAACGAATAAATCTATAATCAAGTTCATTGAAGTTACGAATATAAAATCAATTTTATAAAAAGTGGTACACGTGTCGACCAGTCACTAGTTGCTAAGCAATTTTTTAATTTGTACAATTGTTTAGTACGAAAGAGAAATTTTCGCTTTCATTATAGTTGTAGACTGATCATTAAATTTGAGGTTACGATGTTTTTACCTCTCGCCACTCATATCTGTAAGAGAGGTATAATTGTAATCATGCTAAAATTTCGATAGTGAGTTTTCAATGGATAAGCACGTTTTGAGGTCCCTAGAACACGATTTTGATAATTTCGCGATGATGTCTGTGTGTGTGTCTGTGTGTGTGTGTGTCTGTGTGTCAGGATGGATGTTGGAGGTACGATAACTCAAATACCACTGAATAAAAAAATTAGAAATTTGGTATACAATATTCTGACACCCTAGATTAGATCTGATTAGATTTTGGTGTTGATCGTGCAACCGGAAGTGGTAGTTTCTTGAAGATCTGAAGAGTTTTTCTGGAATATTTTCAAAATTTATGAATTAATAGGAATTTTTTAAATAACATTGTATACTAAATGTTACTATCTACAATATGTATTCAAAACGTTGTTTCTATCTAGCACCATTTTCCAATTACAAGAAGTTAAAAATTCTACAAATTTGTTACAATTTTGATTTATCTGCCTACCCATGGAAACAAAAAATAAAATATTTGAGTGTTAATGTCACATGAATTTTTGACTTTTTGGCAAATTGAAATGGAAAATATGAAATGTCATTTAGTATTTATAAGGTCATAATAAACTTTAATAATATTATAAAAACTACAATTCCCGAATTCCCTTCTAGTACAATGGTATATTTGTGAGTAAGTACTACATAATATATACTTATATTAGAAAAATAAAAATAGTAGAGTATGGCGAGAGGTTATGTGTTGGCCACATCGGATTTTTTCTACTCACTACTACCGAGAGATGGTGCGCAACGCGTACATATTTATTTTAAAATTATTGTATATCGATGGTGTTTGTCGGTTATAATACATGAAAATCATAGGAAGTAACATTTATTAAAATAAATATTGTTAAGATGATTTTATTGTACAACGCTCAAGAAAGCCAGTGTTCTTTGCATTTTTCCCGATTGACTACACTGGAAAATTAACATTTCCAATTGTCAACAGCGTGCGTAATATATCATTTCCTAGGCTATGAGTACAAAAAACTTATTTTTAACATAATACCTGCATTAAAGATTAATTGACAGGAAAATAAATCTAGAATTTTCGGTTCAGCATAAATGCAATCATAGGATGATGCAAAAACACAGGAATATGTATTTAGAAAACTAGTTTGTCTCTTGTTTGTTGAACTGAACTAAATGAACAACCCAATACCCATTCTTGAGTTCCACATACTTGGTTTTGACGATAGCTTTTCCAGATTTGTATCTTCCTAAAATTGCATTTGAATGTTTAGCTTGGCTTCTTTGTGTAAAACTAAGATCATTTCACATTAGTTCTACGATCTATAGTATATGCTCGCAGTATAGTATATACAGGGCTTCCTAAAAGTCCCGGGACGGAGCTATAATTTTTGAACAAGTGCAAAAAATAGTTTAGAACTTCTATGCAACGTGGAGTTTTTTTAGGGGATGACCGCTCACCATTTTTAAATAGCAACCCCTGTCGAGTTTCACCTTATTTTAAAGGTAATGAAAAAAGAAACACATCCCCCTAAACCAAAACCCGATATCTTAATTTTTTCAAGAATTAAATATTAATTAATTTTAATGTTTTTGCACGTTTATTACGATTTCTATAAAAAATGTTCAAATTGTCGACCTTCTTCGGTCTCGCAATGACCCAAACGCTGTAGTGATCCTAACCCGTTCAAAACTTATAGCTCCGTCTCGGAACTTTTGGGAAACCGTAAGTTACAGAAGACGACCTATTCTAGCATGAGTTCTGTAACGAATGTTTATGAACTCGTCAATGAGTAATGTATCCAGATTTGTGTATAATGTAAGGTTCTTTGTATCAACAAAGATCGATAAAATGTATGACTCAATGCAAAAAACCAAACACAACACTAACTGGGATACAAGACTCGACACTAGGTTGATCACGACGCGTTTCGATCTTTCGATCATCGTCAGGTGACAGTCACCTAGTGTTGAGTCTTGTATCCCAGTTAGTGTTGTGTTTGGTTTTTTGCATTGAGTCATACATTTTATCGATCTTTGTATCAAACCTTACATCATACACAAATCTGGATACATTACTCATTGACGAGTTCATAAACGGAACGATTTTGTTTGAATGTATTATAGGTACTATGTATTTTCTCTGCTTAGGTGGTTTGTGATATAACTTAAATAATGTCTTTATTTGACAGTTTCCGTTAGGGGAATTATTAGTTTATCGTTTTCGCACCAAAACTGATACGACAAAGTATTAAATTTAATTAATGGTTACCATTCAGTCATTTGGGGGCATTTAGCGTAAGATCTATATTCTAGAGTCTATCTAGATATTTCCCTTTATACTAACATTGGCAACAGACCGCAAAGTGAACAGAAACAGAAACCAAAACCGGTAGATATATCTGATATCCCATATCTCGGATATCGGGATATCGTGTGCGAAACCAATAATTATCACGATTGGAATTAGAACATTGTGGAGCGATAAATTTGATCCTGCAGAGATATATTATTTTAACGTATGTTCGACATTACGTGCAGGGGCGGACTAGGCCGGTAGGATAGTGGGATATTTCCCACTGGGCCGCGATGAATTTGGGCCGACTGCCGACACGATAGGGCCGATTATCGATAACGATAATAATTTTTTTTATAAATAACGCAAACAATCCAATTCAGTTTTTCTTTATTAAAATTTATAATTATTTGCAACATTGTACACCAATGAACAAACGAAACTAAGTTTTGTATTCATTGTTTGTATTGGTCATTCATTTAGAATCGGCTGTTCGCCTCGATTTTGTTCCTTAAAAGACTAATTACAAATAAATAAATTTCTCAATTTATTACATTTATTTTCAAATTTGTTATATATTTTAATTTCTACTCGTAAAAGAGTAAAAAACTAAAACTAAAAAACTATATTTTTAATGAAACAGCCATATTAACCTTCAACCAAAAAAAAATTCACCTGCGGCGCTATTTTTTTGTTTTCGCGGTAAACAACTTTTTTATATAAATTCGGCTGGGTTGGCGAAATGTATTTCCTACTGGGCCGAAATATTAGCAGTCCGCCTCTGATTACGTGATTAAGTACATTTAAAATTAGTTAAATGATCATTTACTCAGTAAAATGCAATTGGAATTTGGAATATTTAAACTGTTCTATTAGATTTCAATATTGCAAAGAGTTCACTTAATTACATTTCCTCTAAAATTACCTAAACAATGAGAAACATAAACACTAGTTGATTACAATAATATATTTATCTTGTGACTCTATTACCTATATTCCGTTAATTATGTGTTCCGTAATGTTGTCAATTATTCACTAGTGAATTGAAATAAATTAATCCACTTGATTTTGACAATAAGAAACATAAACACTAGTTGATTACAATAATATATTTATCTTGTGACTCTATTACCTATATTCCGTTAATTATATGTTTGTTTTTAGTTCCGTAATGTTGTCAATTATGCACTAGTGAATTTAAATAAATTAATCTACTTGATTTTGACAATAAGAAACATAAACACTAGTTTATTGCAATACTACACTTGACAAATAAAACGCACCACCCAAAATTTCGATAGACCACCATAACTCGGTTGAATTGGCTCGAAAATGAATAAACCTTCGAGTTCTCACATGATTCAAGTTTCCTCTTTAAGATCATGTTCATGCCACGTTCATTTTACCCCCTATCACTCTCCGGGTGCAAAAAAATAAAACTGTCAAATATAGGTTATTTTAATTTTAGGAGAAATGAATGCAAATCGACATGTTTTATAAACTGAATAATGCAGATGATACAGTACGAGATACTAAGAGATACACTACGAGACTGTGTTCATATATTGTAAGATTATTTATTTATAACGACGATCTCCCTCGTAGAAAATGGCGAATTTTCAAACACGTTTTTCATATTCGATCTAAAAAATCTGACGTGGACACCACATGACTTCCTTGTACGCCTATTAAACTGTTCATACTATTCTTAATAACTAAAATGTAGAATAATATAAATAATCTAATCTAATATATAAGTACTACTATTACTGCTACTATACTCACAAATATATTTTAGTCATTTTATTTAAACTGCATGCAGAAGAAGATATAAAGCATATTTTACTATTGTCACTGTCATGTCAAAATCATTTAAATTTTATGTAGTAACAAATGTTAATCGATCATGGACTACAAGATACCGAAATACTAAATTATAAATATATACTTTAATTATTCTTAAATGATATCAGATACAAAAATATTTATAAAAAACCGATTGTAGGTAATAATCACATAATCTTTCATTTAAAATAAAAAAATTTGTCTTAAATTAAATATTTATCGAAATATTTGAAGAAAGTACTACTTCCGGTTTATAGATTGAAACCAAAAATAGGAGGTGCACAACTAGATGCTATAACAGTCCTAAATACAAAATTTCAACTTTCCACGTCTAACCGTATTTGAGTTATGCGATATGCATACGTACGTACGTCCGTCCGTACGTACAGACGTCACGACGAAACTAGTCATAATGGATTCAGAAAAGGTCAAAACGGATATTTCCGTCAAAATCTGAGAACCAACATTTTTCGCGATTACAATACTTCCTTTACTCTGTACAAGGAAGTAAAAATACCGAAAAGTTTATTACGTAGTTAAATTATTGCAATATAGTAAATAAAACTGTAATAAATCAGCATATCAAAACTGCATAGTATACCACTCGAAATTATAATGATATTTAAATGATATTGTACAAAAGAATCAACGTGAACATAGTGCATGACATTTTTTTTAAACTGCTTCGAGTTCATTTTATTTGTCGAGTTAACGTTAGTAAAAGTTAAAACTGTGTGACTCTAGTACAATTAAAGGTAGAAGATACATTTTTTTATTTGAAAGAATTTATTTACAGCAACATTTGCATTTAGAATAACAGGTAAAGAATTGCAGATTTAAATTTCAGCAAAATGAAAAACAAACAAATTTTTCAGTGTTTATATCTAGGGATTTGGGTTTTCCTCTGAAACGTAAAGCATGCATGAATCTGTTTGCTGAAGATATCGCTGAAACTTTATTTACAGCACGTTTTTACGCCTGATAATCCTGAAAAAACTGAATATTGAAAAGAAAGGATTGAATAATTTATATCATGCAATTTGGGATTAATTCTTTAAAAAATTTATAATCTCGGTGGAATTTAATTCTTCTAATAAAATATTTATGTGAAGGAAATGCTGTTTTAAAAAAGGAGCAAAAATTGCCTTGTCAGGACTTATCGTCTACAAGGAGTTATATGAAAGATTTTCTTCTCATTTTAGGTTTGCACGTGTTCCCTTCGTTTTTAATTATTCAGCAGTAAAATCTTTCTGACTGCGCTTTTTAAAAACAGTTAAGGATTAAGAAAATCCTTTACAGCCAAGAACATGGAGTGCACACGCCACTCTAAAGCACTTATTATTTTATTAAACATAATTCTAAAAATATTCTTAAAGATAAAATCACAATCTACAAAATGCAAAATTTTAAAATTTTATTTTAAAATAGAAACATTGTGATTTTAATGTTACAAATTTTTGCTATTTTTTGAATACTAATGACTTCCATTTTGAAACGAATTTTATAAAATCCACCGGTTATTTCGCAGATCCAAACTTTTATTGACAACAAATTAATTCATTTATAAGTAAAGTGCGGATTATATGCAGACAAATATGATCAAAATATGCATGAAATATTCATTGAAATAAGGCCAAAATATAAAATTAAACAAATATATGCAGATATGTAACATAATTTTATTCATTTTTACGAATAATTTATTTTTATAAATCAGAAAAAAAACTACATTTAAAAAAATAAACAAAACAACGTATAACTTCTTCAATACGACTTGTGTACATCTACCTTTAAAATATATGTAAAAATTACTATAGGTGCTATCAAATTTGAGCGATTATAAATTTTATACATTAATTTTTTTTTAAATTAAAATTTTAGGTTAAAAGTTATAAAATATGCAGTTATATGCATATATAATAAATATATGCACAAAATTTGAAAATATGTAAAAAATAATGAAATGTGCAAAAAATTTATACCCTATTTTGATCTATTTGTGTATGAAATGCAAACATTTGTAAAAAATACCTATATGCAAAATAATACAATTTATGCAAATGCATATAATCCGCACTCTAGTAATGTATATTTTTTTTGTTAAACTATCTAATAAATATCTAGATAATAATAATTTATCTATTATCTAGATAATTACTTCTACTATTATCATCTACTATTTTATCTAGATAAATATAAAGTTAGTTATCTTTATCTTTACTTGGATATAAATCTATTACAACAAAAATGTGATAATAATATAAACAAAAATATTACTAATGTTACCACAATCGCCTAAAGAAGGTAAAAGTCTTACTTTTTCATAAATTTTTCAATTTTCATTACATTCAAATTCCTGAAATTGTCAAATTCTTTAAATTGCTGACATGTACCGCAGGCAACTTTCTCTCATCTTCTTTATGATGACACAGATATTTTTGGCTTGAAATTTGCGAACATTTCATGTTTTATAGTCAATAAAAAACATGGAGGGTTGAAATGTATATTTGTTTAGGAATTGTACCTACATCTGAAAAAGATTTTGTTCTTGCTTGATAAAGATAATAAAATGTGGTGTGTGCACATGTTATACTATGCAAACAAAAAGTGGTTTTATAACATTGACTCCAACAGAACCGGAACAGGAACGAAAATATCCGAAGCCGAACCGATAGTTCGGAACGGTTAAGAGCATTAATTAAAACTACAATTTTTTTTGTTAAAATGCTAAAAAGTTTTAGGAAAATTGTTATCTATTTTTGATTGATTTTAGAATCTGAAATCGGAGCTTGAAAAGCTTTCTTGAAAACCGATTATCAGTTTAAGAAAAGAAAATTAATTAAGCACAAGGAACATTCATTATACTACCAGAAAAATAATCGGCATAACTATGACTACTTATGGTATTATAAATAAAAATTTAACAATTAAATATAAGCTATCAAAAACATATATTTTTAAAATTTTTAATTTTTTACTTCACAACAGATTAGACAATTGTAAGAACTCAAAAATTACAATATAGATAACATGATTGTTAAAAGAAAAATGAGTATTTATTGTTTATTACTTACTTATTAAATTAATAATACATAAATGAACTATTTATTAAAGTATTAAAGCTTTTTATTCATGGACGGTGCAAACCATATACAATGCAATACTTTTACCACACTTTAATTATTGTAGCACTATTATTTACCTTTGTAGCCAAGCTGATTTAAATAAGTTGCAAGTCCTACAGAACAGAGCAATGAGTGTAATTTTAAAATGTTCAAAGTATACCCGAATAAGTAATATGCTCAGCACACTGCGCTGGCTTAATATTAGACATCTCTGCGAATATAATACCATGGTATTTATATACAAAATAATAAAAGGCTTATTACCAGGGTACTTGAAGGGTAACATTAAATTAAATAAAGATATTCACAACTACTGTACAAGGCAGACTGAATGTTTTTATATTTCTGTGAAAAGTAAGAAACGTAGCTGTAATAATGTATATCATAAAGACTTAGATTTTTATAATAAATTGCCAAACGAAATAAAAATGTCAGAAACACTAAGGCAGTTTAAAACCAATTTAAAAAAAATGTATTGTGCATCATATTATAATAATTAGTACAAATTTTCTTTAATTTAAAGTGCAAACTGTATATTACCTATGTATGTTATGTATTTTTATTTACATTGTAGTAATTCATTATTTTCATTATTATTATTTTTTTTTAGTGGCTGTAGGTATTAGTATTTTGCTAAATAAAGATTATTATTATATTATTATTCAGTGACTTTATTCTCTAACATTTTTTGTTTGAACAATTTTGACTAAAATAATCATTGAGGAATATAAAACAGTAATCAATAACCAGCTAGAATTTAATTTAGACAGATTTAAAATAGATAAACTGAATCATGAATATACTTTTTCAGTGCCTATTCAATAGTGGTAGAAAAAGTTAATTGAAACTGTATTACAATTCAGTAAACCACAAATATTTATGTAGTTTCGGAATAGTAGTAAATTTTCAGGGATGTGTAAAATACAATTTACATTCTTGTGTCGGAAAGCTGAAGTCGCTGTACATCCCTGGAATTTGTTTAAGGCAAAGTGAATAATGGCGTGTTCTGCTTTACCGACATTCTTCTTTATCAAATTCGGTGCTCTGCGGATTCCGTGACGTAGCAAAAATTTCAGAAACACGGTGAAATTTGTCCGTAAAAAATAATTCGCTAAAACGAATTAATTCAATTTATTTTCGAGTGTATCCATCTGTTCAGAAAGTTATGTTCTCAAATTTCATTGAAAATGAGTTTAATCTGTTCGAACATTTTTCGACGAATTATTAATGGGTTAAACTTTTCCAATTTTCAGTAAAAAATTATTTTGCCACTAAAGTTAATTCGACAATGTATATTATTCTGGTGAAATCTGAAAGTGAAAAAATTTATCCTGTCAATCTTAGTTAGGGTTTGTAATAAAGTTTTTTACAGAAGGTACATACCACAAACGTCTTAGCAATTTTATATAATTACGTTTAAATTTGACAGAGTTGTAACCAGGAGGGATTCCAATAAGAAAATTTAGTTCTGGTAAAAAAAAGTTAAGCAGAACAAATTTATTACTTAAAGCTCCAGTCCATGTAATGACCAGTAATTTTAATAAATTATCAAATAATGTGGATATATTCTATACAACACTGTATTCATTTATTAAAAATATTCATGAATGATTTGATTTTTATTATATGTAATTAATTCCTAGTTTTATTTCTGTTTATATTACCATATGTTTATTATATGTTTTCCTACAACTGTTCGATTTCTTTGTTATTACCTAACAATTATTGCCTTGGTTATGGGTGGAAAGAAGACAAATGCAGAACAAGTGTTTTTCTGTAAATGTGCGTTTCGTTTACGCAACTGTCAAAACCAAAATTAACAGTCCGTTAACTTAACTGACTGCGATTTAAATTTCGCGCGGTGTGTTTAGTTCATATTTTAGCTACTAACGGGCTACTAACTAACCTTAATTTCTGTTTCAACTGTAGCAAAGATTGAAAAAAGAAAATTATATCGAAAAATATCTAAATAAAGTAGAACAAATGAAGCAATCAACGAACAAACCATAGCAACGCCGTAAAACAAAGTTTTAATGTAATATGTCATTCAAATTTAATATATCCTGATAATATTTAAGTGTTTTTCTAAATTATTAGTTGTAGGAAAAATGTTGTTTATAATACGTGCCAAAAAAGGTTACGTGCACGTCCAGATTTCTGCACTTTCTGCACTTTCACGTAACGAGACTTTTTCGGCACTTGATATAAAAATAACTAATTTATATTTAACCTACATTACTTTGTATTAAATGTATTTTTTCAATATTTATTCATATATTTTGTCTTGTAATTGATTGAAAGACTGTTGGGCAAATAAATATTATTATTAGTATTATATTATTATTATTATTATTAATGAACGAAACAAGAATTTTTTTAGACCAGTGGTTGTCAAACTATGGGGTGCAACTTTTTTATTTCAAACGGGAATCTTTTTTTATCGCTTATTCGATTCAGTTTTTTTTTTCTGAATTCAACGAAATATTAGTTTCATATCCGTGCATAACAAAGACGCTATTGATAATTATGATAATTTAATTAAAATCTGATTGTTACAAGAGTGCTATGGAAGAAAACAATTGAATATTTTGTTTCATATTAATTGTTAGTGAATTACCGCCCTTGATACTTAATATACAATATTTTTATTTGGCCATATTGTGTAAGTTTTTATATTTATTAGTTAGTTGTGTTTTATTTGTTGCTTATTGTAATTTTTGTAGTTTCCTGAGGATGACTCCTGGTAGAGTCGAAACGTCAATGACAATATAAATAAATATTGGACTGAAACCCAAGAATTTTTAATTATTTTCTAATATTTTCCAGTAAATAAATATCTCACATTCATAAAAAAATATCCTTGCCTAATAAATTCTGGCTCTGGGTAGGAGTAAGAAGAAACACACGAACTGTGTTTTTATATGATAATGGTTTTTCAGTGAATAAAATTTAGAAAGAATAAACAAGAAAAATAATAAGGAAATAATTCAATTCTATTTAAGTAGCAAAATAAGTTTTCTTTATTTATATCCTACTAAATTATAAAATAGGTTTGATAATGATAATATTTACCATTGATAAAAAACGTCTATTTATTCACCATAAATTACTTGGTTAAATTTAGCCTACACAATCAAGCTATGTATATAAAGCGTACCAGAAAAATTACCTTTATGAATCCTAAAGTAAAAAGAGTAAAACGCGAAATGAAAATCAATCATTATTGAATTGCAAGAAAAGTACATAAATATCTGTTCGCATCAGACATTCAGCAGATTCTGCTGAAAATAACTGAAAATGAAATGGGACACGGCACCAAAAATTCGGAACATAAAACAGGGAGCAGCTGAAAATTGGCCTTAATCTGACTCTCCCACGTAAAAAATGATTACAGCTTTTTGTGTAATTGATTTTCAATTCAACGCCCAAATTTTTTCGGGTAAGCAACTTTTCAGGTTTATACAAAGCCGATAAAAAGGCTTTATTCAGCTTTTATTATTATCTACTATTTTTACCTCCCGCTTACCTGTAAGGCAGGTATTGGAATCATGCAAAAAATCGGGTTGTAAGTTTTCAGTGGATGAGCACGAATTAGTGTCCTTACAACTTCTTTTTTATGGTTTTTCGATGATTAAATTTGCATTCAATTCTTGTATTAGCAAGAAACATATTTATTAAAACCAAAAATACTACGAACAAAGGAAAATAAAAAAAATTGACATTTTAAAAGAGAAAAATATCAAATTTTTATAAAAATGTTAGATTTGGTAATTTTTGATTTCTCGGGAACTATTTCTCGTCTTGTAGTTTTCAATTCTCGTCTCATCTCGAAAATTCGAGACAAGAAATTTATTGGTTCTCGTCTCGTAATTTCGATACGAGACGAGAATGAGACGAGAAATTTCTCGTCCCGGCGGCATCACTATAAATCTTGAAAAGAGCTTATTTTATAAATAAAGATTTGCATTATTATTATATTATTTATTCCTTTCCAGAAATTAATATTTTCTCATCTTCGCTGAATTTCCAACAGTATGGCCAATAATTGTATTAGCCTTTAGTGGGCTAATGATTAATGTATAGCATTGTATACAGAAAACAAGAATATAAGGAATGAATGATGCCACAAATTTAATAAAAAAAGGTAAATGGGTTCCCTTTCAATGTATCGCCACGTGTGACTATTTACTTTGATATTGAACATAGAACAAGATTGCAATTTAATGTCTTTACATTTGGATAAGTGAAATTTTTTTAAGGATGAATAAAATCAATCAGTTGAGGAAATAGTTCTACATCGTATAAGTTTTACATCCTAGTTTTCGAGTTTAAAAGCTTTTAGAATGATTCAATTTATATAAAGGGTTTATACGAGAATGTGAAATTTCTGTTTCTGTTGAGATTTTTGTTTTGCAATTCTTTCCAAAGGATGCTAAAAGGGCTGAATGAAATAACGCAAATAATACAATTTAAAGTATTGGTACAGAATTTCAGTTTCACAGTAAAATGTTGAACTCAAACATTTCAAAAGTTTAACACTACTCGCCTTCAGCGTGCAAAGCGTTAATTCTCGTAAATTATAGCCTACATTATGTGCTCCTTAAATAATATACTAATATTTCATACTTTATTGAACAGTTATGATTTATGAAATGTTTAAGTAAGCCTTTAAAGCACATACGACGGAATAAACCTTTAACTACCCGCGCTCTAGAATTTCGTGTAGCTACCTACGTGGTGTATTTCATACACCACATCTATGAATCTGGTATTGAATTAGTGCAGGGAATTTATAATTTCACTTCGGACAAACTGCAACAAAAGCTTTCTCGACGGAATCCAATACAGAAAAATGTGCTTTTTAACATATCAAAATTTTCCGGAAATCACCGAACCGGAAGCCATTGAAATTTTGAAAAAAATCTGAATCCATCCCGAAATAACAGCTGAATAAACACAAAAATTACTAAATTTTATCTAATTTTACTTTAAGAAAATTTCTAATTTGTGACTAATTGAGAGCCTCAAAAATTATAAAAATAATGGTTATTATAGAAAATTGTTATAGAAATCATATGCTGAAAACCGGATGGCGATATTTTTGTTCGTTAAAATATGGCAGTCATTATTGTGTCAAGAGAAAATATTACCACTTGATTTAAATTACTGAAAATTTCCTAAACGCATTTTTATTATTTTTTCGAAAACGGGTTAACTGACATAAAAATCCCATGCATCATTTTTATAGAGAATTTTGTGCTCTATAACCTCATATAAATGTTTTTCTCGTAATGACATGCAAACTAAAGATGAGTTAAACTTAAAAAACCAGAAATAGCGGTCATTTTTTCAAAATTTCAATAGCTTCCGGTGCGGTGATTTCCGGAAACTTTTGATATGTTAAAAAGCACATTTTTCTGTATAGGATTCCGTCGAGAAAGCTTTTGTTGCAGTTTGTCCGAAGTTTGAGGCATTTTTATAGTAAATTCCCTGGACTAAATGATAAATCAATGTATAGGGATAAAAAAAATGTTACTTTGATTTTTCATGCTTTTTATTGAAATATAACATAAATTAGTACAATGCTGGATAAAAAAGATAAACCTCTTTAACAAAGAAAGCATTCAAGAAAAAATAATAAAAACTTTTAACCTGTAACTACCCGCGTCGGTGTATAAAATACATCATTTCTACTAAAAAGCGGTAAAAAACCCGATGCGGTATCCCCCACTCATGCCCCTCGATGTATTTTTACTTTGTCCCTAAAATGATAAAAATGTTCAAAAATCGACATAAACACTAATTTTATTGACAAATAAAAGTCCCTAAATTTCATACACCAGACTAAAGAAATTGTCAATAAAACCAACTAACTTTCCAGCCACCAAAGCGCAACTTTCAAAGCACCTAGTAAACATATCGGTCGTGGGTTACATAGAGGGGCATGAGTGGAGGATACCGTATCGAGTTTTTACCGCTTTTTTAGTCGAAATGGTGTATTTTATACACCGTCGCGGGTAGTTAAAGGTTAAGAGCACGGAACGAAGCGAAGTGATTTTAACGTTATTAGTGCTTTAAAACCTATTTATATGCCTCCGGTCGGCATCGCTAGTTTTCCATATCTCAAAATCCGCCAGAAACTCTTTGTTGCCAGCCTAGGCCGGCAAACAACCGGAAGTTATAGGTTGGCATCTTGACATTACTACAGTTGTCAAGCAGATGTCAATTTTATGAGATGAATATTTTTTATACAAGAATTAACAAGATTTTGACAAATTTTAGACGTAAATCGTTAATAGAAACTGAAATAAATATATTTTATCTACGACTACTATGAAAAGTTTATATTTATGCTTTCAATTGTCAACGTAAAGTTGATTGTTACTAAGGACCAAGCAAAAAAACATTTTATTGCACGTCTCCTATGCCAACGCTCAATAAAGTACTTTTTGATTACATAAAATAAATGAAAATGACAAATTTTTGTATTTATTTATTTCGATATTATTGGTATCGTCATGGTTACGAATCAAACATAAATTGATTGAACGCAGATTGAACTAACTGAATACTATTATTATTATAACAAATAATTTTAGTCGTAGATAAAATTATGTGTGTATTACGAGCATAAAGTGTCTTGCACTATTGCAGCTCTCGCCTTCGGCTCGCGCTGCAATTACAGTGCGCGAGTAACAAAGAGTCACTTTATGCTCTTAATACACAAATAACTATTAAGCTCAAATGCAAGTGTTTAATGCATAATTTTTTAGGTTATGTATAATTATTTTATATTTTTGTAATGAAATCGGCACATAAAATATTGTGTATTACACGTCCAGAAACTGTTATGCTAGTGCTCGTAATTTGCAAGCCTCGCCTGTGGCTCGGCGTGTCAAAAATACTCGCTCTTGCAAAAGGTCAGTTTCTGGCCTTGTGATACAAATAACTATTATGTAACAAATAAGGAAACGAAGGTTGTTACCTTACGTATGTGAAATTTGCACCACGAGGCGCAGCCGAGTTCTGTAAATACATAAGTAAGTTAGCTACTGTTAGTTATATTCCTTACGTGTTGCATACAATAGTTTTTATACGTTTTTTTTTTTAATTTTGACATTTAATGATATATAAATTTTGACATAAAACAAAAAGGCAAAACTATTTTATATTAAAGTTTCTTTACCATGTGGTCTATAATTTTTAAATAGGTACATGTAGTTTTATTATGTGTATATTTTATTAAATAAAAGGAGTGAAATAATGAAGTTCATAACTTAACGAAAATTAATTAAATAAAGTGTCTATAACCTAACGAAAGTAGAAGATTGGTTACAATTCTCATTGTTGTTGCTTAAAACAACCTTCAAACAGCGTGTTTTAGTTTGATAATTTTGCACGCATTTGCGTGTTTTAAACATCGATTATGATAAACAAGTTGATAAAACATGGAATGAAACCAAGCAAGAAGCTACTGACAGAAACGGATGGAAAACTTTTGTGAAGGCCCTATGTTCCACTGAGGAATGACAGGACAAAGAGAGAGAGAGATGATACATGCGTAATAAAACATAGGTAATTATACTTATAAACTGATAATTTATCGTTTATGTTTATTTTATATGTAGAGTAAGAAAATAAGATACATTTCGATCTAATTTAATTTCAGTTATGATAAAAAATCTTGCTATTTTAATTGGCAAATAGACATGTCATTCTTGTTAATAAGTAAGCACTTGATAGTATATTTACTTTCCTAATATCTAGAGACATTCATCATGAAACAAATTACTTCTGTTCTCAGACGTAAAATACACAAATACAACACGCAATGCGTAAAGATAATTTAGCTTCTGAGAGATTCAGATCTACAAACGTTGACATAATATAAATGACGTTGTCGGGCCCTACTTTACATGTTTAGAGCTAACATTTTGACCAAGATATATACAAGATGATATTCTCATTATGAAAGATATGAATATGAGGAGAACCAGAAACTTACACAATTTCCTCAGAAAAGGCAAAAGCACAAAAGATACACTGCAAGCAATTCAAACCCACTTGACATGAATCGTCCATGGGATGTTTAACAATATCTTATTCTTGAAGTTTAAGTGATATTACGTTAATCTATCCTAGCCACATCCTAAGTACGGTACAAAATTATATGCTCAATACAGACAACTCAGAGAATTACATGCGACACATAATTGGGCTATAATTTTTAAATTTTTAAAATTTAATTTTTAAATTTAATTTTTCTCAGATATTTTTAAGTATAAATTACCAAATTATTATAACATTGGGGATGTTAAATTAAGAGGATGTTAATAGGCAAATGTAACCATTAACAAGTCGGAATATTATCATTCTTGAAATGTTCTGGGGATTCTATTTTGTCAAGTATGTACTATTGTTTAAAATTTTTGTAATTTATTACTTAGACATCTAGAAGAAATAAATTTTAAAATTGGGGTATTATTACCAAGTTACTAACTTTTGTAGGTACCTATATGTAATGAATAATGAACGATAATTTTATTCAAATGCTCGACAAATGACAACAGTTCATGAATCGTGACATTTACGAGAATTTATTTAGTTATGTGAATTTGTTTTACGATTGGCCACAAATAAGGTATCAAAGTTTAGAAAGTGCCTTCTTAAAAAAAATGAAGTATAGTTAAAATTTAAAACAACGACACGTACAATAAATAAAACAAATCATTCACAATTAGGCAAAAATTTGTTTAGTACACGAAGTATAATATAAACACAGGAATGGACATTCCGCATCTTAGCAATACTGTACATTCGTGACATTTCTGTTTACCCTGTGTGAGAGAGAAAGATCACTACAGGGCCCGTGCGTTACCATCGTTACCGTTGTTTATCGTCATCGTCATAGAATGATGCTCCGACGTGGCCTGTAAGTATCTTCTGCCTCTCTCTAAAATGTAAACAGAAAGGCCACACTTCACCCGCCAGAGTGTCCACTCCTGTCATATATTATATTTCGTGGTTTAGTAGTTAAAGATTATTTGAGTTTTGTCATTCATTTCAATTTTTATTTATTTTATTTATTTATTTTGATGGAACCATTCTACAGGATTAACTCCCAATTACAGAATGGTAGATGATATTATACTGGCATCCAAACACTCGGGCCCAGTGGTATTATTGTCGGTTGCGCTGGGAATCGAACTGGAGACCGCTAGCATGCTAATTAACCACTGGTTATACTGAAGGTTATACCAATATGAACAAAATACTAAAGACTGACAAAAATCGAAATAAGAACCACATTTAAATTTTATTTAACGTATAGGTACTCAAAGATTTTATAACAAGTAATATCTCATATACATATTTGTAGATACCTTATCAAAATTGAATTACAGCTTAATTAGGAAAACCAAGAAAACAAAATTAAACTTCTAAATCTAAGCAGGATTCTTCTTCACCGTGATTTTCCCCCATCCGTATCTCCTTGAAACTTGAAATGAAGCTGATTGACAAATCAATTTAAGAAAACCGACCTTATATTTGGATTAATTCAAACGGAATTGGTGGATTAATTCCGGAATAAATCCAATAAACCACAATTTAATTAATCTTTTCCACTTGAAGGACGGCGAATAAATTTAAGGTGCTAGCATACTTCGCGTGTAGTAGTAGTAGTGTAGTTCCTTATTAAATTAATTACTCGTGCATTTCGAGTGCTTTATGAACCAAATTTTGGTTACAGTATACTAGTTATTATGTATCGTCTTTTCTGACTTTTCGCACTTGTTTTGAATAATGAAAAGTCTAGAAAAACATCAAAAATCGTAGTTTACCAATAACTCTTTTGTCAATTAGAATATCTTTTTCAAAAAAATTACACATAATCTACATTAGTATCTTAACATCGGATTGTCAATATTTTTTCAAAAACTATTCCCAATTTCTAATTTAAAAAAAAATAAAATTTTGAGATTTGTTTTTTTTTGAGAATTTTGAAATTTTTGAATCAATCCGATGTTAAGCATAAAATTGTAGATATTTTTTGTAAATAATTTTTTATTTTTTTCTTTAAAGTGTACCTGAATTAAGTTATTAGTAAAGTACGAACGACACTTTTATAGTAGGTATACCGGGGCCTTAAGTCGATATTTTATACTATGCGTCAATGAGGATGCATTAAATTAAATAGTGGGAAAACGTTTTCTATAAGAATTTAGGAATGTAGATTCTTGGGTCAGAGGGCCTTGGTTCTTGTAAACATGTCGCCCTCGGATGAGCATAAACATCATCATAATGTGAAAATAAAAAATGCGGGTCCCAAGTTTTCTCTCTTTACATAATAATAATAATAATAATAATAGTCATGCAAGTAGCACATTAGAGTGACTCTTATAAAGTGCATTTTCAATTAATCGTTTTTACCTTCCGGTTCATATTCTATAAGGAGGTATTGTGCTGGGTCAAAATTTTCGAGTGTTAGTTTTTAGTGGATAAGCACGTTTTAAGATCCATAGAATACGAATAAAGTATTTTCGACATGATTTCTGTTTTATGTGTGCGTTTGATTGTGTGTAACATTTTTTCCAGGTTCTATAACTCAAAAAGTTATATATAACGTGTTAAAACAAATCTTAAGAACCCAGTTATTTTTTGGAAGCAATCTCCAAACTTTTCTTAAATAGTTTGATAAATAATTAATTTATCGCAATATTTTTTATTTCAAATGAAAGATTAGATATAATATTTTTATCTACATAGTACTTCAGGAATTAAAGTATTATTTATAATTTAGAGTATGAAACTTTAGTATCTTGTTATCCATGAACCATGATTGTTTAACATTTAAAAAATGTAATTGATTATGACAGTGACAGCGTGACAGAGCCAATAGTGACACATCATTTATATTTTCTTCTACAGTTGACAAAATGACATCAATATATTTATAAGTACCTATATATTTGGATAGTAGTAAAAAGAGTAGGATATGGAGGGCGGTCTTGTGCTGGCCACATCAGATTTTTAAAACTTGGTATCTACGATAACTAGTGGCTCTGGTTACAGATGCAGTAAGTAAAACATTCCTATAAATACGCGAGATCTAAGATTACTCGGTAGTTTGCTTGAGGCGCGCAGAGAATTTACGAGTTTGATTAGCTCGAATTGGAGGCTACCGCGAGCTTGCGTAAGCACTCGGTACACACCGTCTTTTTAATGTAAATGAACGGCTAACGTGCGAATTATTTATTACTACTGATGATATTTTGTTTACCTGAGATAATATATCATTGCTTAATGATATTGCTACATGAAATATTGCAATAAAGTTATTATACTGTTCTGTTCATTTGTTAGGTCTCTGTAAAGTCCATTTTACATTGAGCAAGCGCAACGGGCAATAGTGTTGCCGCGAGACTCGAGACTAGTCTCGGTCTCGTCTCGTCTCGTCTCGAAAAATCGAGACGAGACTACCAGTTAAGTCTCGATAACAGACTCGAGACCGAGACGAGACCAGTATGGAGTCTCGCCGAGAGTCTCGTCGAGACTCTCGAAACTCGTTTTAAATAATTAATTTGTAATATTCATTTAAAAGTAGAAATTTTTAATAAAAGGGTTAGATCATTCATTCATTTAAAATGTTTTGTGTTGATTTAAGAGTTAAATAAACCCCGAATTGTCGTTTCTACGCAGGAATTATAAGTAATTTTACCTAATTAATTTATGGCTTGAATTATATTTATAAATCAAGAAAGGGTACCATAGACATGCCTACTGTGGTTTTATTTAATTTCATTGCTAAAAACTGCCTTCTTCGAACAAATAATGCATTCTTATTGGTTAAAAATGACGTGTATGGAATTATCGTTAAAAACAAATAGAGCATTCTAATTGGTCCAAAGTGACGTATGTGAAATATTAATCAAAAATATTTAAATGTATTGAAAAAACATGTTTGTAAAAATAACTGCAGTTAAAATCTCCTTGCCTGTCTCCTAGTACAATAATTTCGAAAAAGTTTCTAAAATAAATACACTGTACAATACAGACATACGGTATGGTATAGTGAGTATGTCGTGTAAAATTTTCAGTTCCGTGAATATTGAGAATTATAATATTTTGGTGTTTCATTCAAAATTCAAGCTTCCATTTTCTTCTTGCTTACTTTACTAGTTTTTTACGGTGGTCTTCTTTAATGCAATGACAGGTAATATATTTTATTAACACATACTTCTAAGAAACATTAAAAAGTCGAGACTCTCGTCGAGACTCGAGACCGAGACGAGACTAGAGCACTCGAGACCAACTCGAGACCGAGACAAGACCAAGGTATTCGAGACTTTTTCGAGACCGAGACGAGACTGGCTCTAAGTCTCGCCAAGTCTCGTCTCACGGCAACACTAACGGGCAAGGGGCAACTGCAATCTTCAAGTCAGAGTTGAACAAGGAAATTGCGGAAGACATTTTTTTCATTTTACACTGAGCAACAGCAGCAACATGCTATTATTTATTTAATGTATAAATTTATTAATAAATTTACCAATATTTTGTTACTATATTATGTCAACTTAACCTCTTGGATTTGTTGTATTGTATATTGTTGGAAAATACGGATAGAATGGCATTATAACCACTAACGCACTAACTATCAAACACAAGTTAATCTTTTTGACGTTTATGTTCAGTAGGTAGCATCATAACGAACTAAAAATAACTAGAAATAATTTACATTGCTTGCAAGACTTACAAAAATTAGAACATTTTCTATTCCATGCAACCGTTGCCTCAAGATTGCTTCAAGATTGCTTCTGCCTGTTGAATGTGCAATTTTTGTATTACACTCATGCAATATTGAAGCAACTTGTCAAATTTGCACTTGCATCTGCAATATTGCTCAATGTACATAGGCTTTACAAAATTTCCGTTTTTACCAATATAAAAATCTAATTACATTCTTCGGCTGAAAATTTGTTTAAAATTAAGGTAAGATAATAAATAAATAAGAAAACATATAATCTATACTCTGTTCCACGAGACCCTTCAGTAAATGGACACTAGTTTGTGCTACGCACTCGTGTTTATTTTCGACGCAACAAGCAGTCGTGACCACACAAAAAAAATTGCCGGCAAAATCATAGTTACTAATGGTATTATATATGACAAGTTACAACACTAGGTATACGACGCCAGGCTCACATTAGTTCGGCCGTTCGTAAAAAAAATCGTTTTTTGTACAAAAGTTTAAATAAAAGTCAAAATACATGTAAAATGTAACGTATTTTATATTTATTAAAAAGTGCAATACATTTTATACAACCTCAAATAAAATTAGCAATGGAAACATTATGGAACCGAATAAAACAAATTGAATAATCGTCCTGCAAGGACAATCAACAAATTGTGAAATAGACTGCAGAATATTTGGGACTTTTTTCTCCAGGAATGTATATTTAGGACTTGTAGATACTATGTCACAACGGACTGAAGCAGTTGTAAAAATAAAGGTGGAATTACACTGTGGCAAAGTCGTTTATAAATATAAGAGAAAACAATAAAAAATTGCCAGCTATATTATCTATGTTATATTTAAAGTTTATTTAACTTAAAATTATTTGAAAAGATTGTTTCCCAAGCGTGAAGTGGATTGATAAGGAGAAGAAATAAGACATTCCACGTATTTCTTCTCCTTAAAATTATATTAAAATTCATTTAACTTTAAATAGAACTTGAATAATAAAGTATACAGCTGGCAAATATTTTTTTGTTTGCTTTAATTACTATAAACGACTTTACTACTGTGTAACCCCGCACCTTTATCTTTTCCTGGAGAAAAAAAATATTTTACTGTCTTTTTCACAATGTTTTTGATTGTCCTTGCAGAACGATTATTCCAATGATTTTTTTTATTCGGCTCCATAATGTTTCCATTGCTGATTTTATTTGAGGTTATATAAAATGTATTGCAGTCACGGTACAAGACACTGAAGGTAACCCAACTTGGCTTGCAAAAGTGACTGCTGAACTGGTCCAGTTTCGTGGTACTGAGGGGTAAAGGGAGTACTCAATATGGCAGCCAACATAGGCCATCAAAAACCCGCGAGAATCGCTGATTAACGTGTAAAGTGTAATTTCTATATATATTCTGTAATTTATTATAATATATACAATATTCTATAAGTTATTGAAGATTTAAAGTGAAATTGCTAATAAAATGTGGCCTATGCGATATGACACCGCCTAGCGGCGACAGGGCGAACTGTAACCTCTTGAGCAGTCATAAAACTAGTAGAAGGGGTATGCAAGTTACCGGGGCCTGATTGCAGTTTTAAAAAAATATAAGATACATTACATTTTACTTGTATTTTGACTTTTACAAAAACAATTTTTTTTACGAACGGCCGAACTAATGTGAGCCTGGGCTTTTAAGAAGATATTAGTAATTTTTACTAGAGTAGAAACTTATCTTTTACTACAAATTAAATGCTTGCATTTTTTCTTAAATCTAAACTAGCAATCGAGGTTGTTCTGCCAATTTTCTAAACCTGTGGAAACGTTGTATTTGTAGTCATACTTCTTGTTCTGTTTAAGCAGAATATTCTTTAATACGCACTCTTGAACTTTGCCGACAATGTAAACTGAATTTAAATGAAATTTGTACCCTTTAAAAGTACAAAATATTCTCCTAATTTGGCTGTGTAAATAATTGCACTCTTCAGAATTTTTCTTTCCCCCATTTTTTAAGTAACAGCAAGTCAACGGACTTTACGCTTAATTTTAAATTCACCCATTACGTGCGCTTCAAAAATATTCTACCAAAAATATTTCCTTAATAACATGCATTTGTTAGAACTTTCAGAAATGTTTGTACAAACAATTACATACTATGAGGACATAAAATAATTAAATTGAATAATATTTGTGATGTGATGTGATGTATAATAATGCTAATGCTGCCATATCTCCTATACAAAATAATGACGTCACACGTCACAGCAAAATTTCTCAATTTACTAAAAACATATAATTTTAATATTTAAATAAAATTTGTATTTTTATACCAATGTTTTAGATTAGAACATTAGGTTCATAGTGATAAAAATTTCATTTTCAGTACTGGTGCCATGCTAGTTGCCCATTATAGGAGAACTGATGCTCTTATTCGAATATATTTACTTTAGTTATTGATCAACTGTAGATTTCAATAGTTTAGTGTTCATGCTCGTGCATTAATTTTAATGTTATCTAAGCGCAGCTGAAATAACAATCATGTAAAAATAAAGAGAATGCTTGGATGCTTCGATGCTTGCTTGATAAAATATTCTCGTACGTAGGTATACATATTGTTTTTCTTTACACGCTTATTCATCGTTTAATTTTTATTTTCCGCACGGACAGATTTACTTTCCACACGGATAACATTTAGGTAGGAACCGCCCGCTCAGCTGTAAACAGCAACTTTCATTTAATCTAACTGTCTACTACAAAAAATTCTTCTTTCATGATTATAAATAATTTGTATCTGATGCTGCATTATAATGATAACGTTGTAATAGATTAACAGCCGCGGCTAAGTTTCATAGCCTCGGCTGCGCCTCGACGATTAATCTAGCTTAGGCAGTAAATCTGAATTTTTGTTATGTTAAACACATTATTTTTTCGCTGATTGTTATTTTCAATATTTTGACAGGTATCGCCATAAAAATGTTACTATGCGCGTTTGTTGAACGGTTTCTATGCGTTTGTTGAGCGATTGCTTTGAAAAACAAATTTATTATTTATATTTTCATGAAATTTTATTGATTCACCATTGCAATGATAACTTTTTTCGGCGATTGACATTAAAAGTGCTGTTTTTTGACAGCTGACAGTCAGCAAAGTGCAACTTTTGCTGCCTAGGCAGCGAAAATAGTAAAAAAGCCTAGGCAGCAAAAGTAATAGTTACTATGGTGAATCAACAAATTTGACATTTATGAAATTCATCAACACACCTAACCTATTTTGTTTTTTCATAGCAACTGTCAACATACGCATAGCAACATAATTTGATTGCGATACCTATCCATATATTTAAAATAATCAATAAATTAATATTAATTAATAACAATCGCCGAAAAAAGTATGTGTTTAACATGGCAAAAAATACAGATTTGCTGCCTTAGCTAGATTCATAGACGACAGCAGCGGCAGCAAATCTTATATTTTTTTGCCTAGTTAAACAAATAACTATTATTGCCTATACGCACTAAAAGTGACACTTCACTGACTGTCAGCTGTCAATAAAATAGCACTTTTAATGTCAATCGGCAAAAAAAGATATTTTATCAAGCTCTGTTATTATTTTTTTTTACTATTTCCGTATTTGAAATCGAGCTTTTACTCTTATCTTATCTTTCCGGCTGAATATTAAAAAATAATTCAAAAAAATCAATTTTGCTTTTCACCGTCGAATAACCGTGCGGAATAAATTTACACAAATTTATAAGCTCTGAAATCGTGTAATTCACTTTAGCCAATATTCGAAGTTGACTTTTTATAGTTTTGTGTCCATATCATAGTTGGAATATCTCTCAAAATTTATACGGCATAGTTTCAAACGATGTGGAAGTACAAACTGCAAAATAAAAAAAAACTAAACTGGAACTATTAAAATATGTCAATGCAGTTTTCAGTTGTTGGAAACAATTTCCTCGGGTTTTATGCTCTTTTTACCTTGAAATATTTGTGAAATAGTTCGTCAGTTCGATAATAATTTATTTATAGAAATCGTTTGATCATTAATTATCAGTATTTCTTTTTCTGTTGTAATTGGTACAAGTTCTTTTGATCAATACAACAAAGTAAAAATAATTCCACTGTCAGAAAGAAACTGGAATAATGAAAATGCGATTTTCCAAATGAATTGTTCTTAATTCATGATTTACTTCGGAAAATGATTGCTAATTGTGAAGCGTACATTAATTGAATAATAAAAAAAGCTCTTTGTCATGCTCTGTTACGGTCATTATACATTTAATTATATTTAATCTGCTCGTCCAGGTTTTTTTTCTAATTCCTAGCATACTCTCGATTTTACTTTTCTTCTATTCCATACTCCCTTCCTCACTACTACAGCTGCCCGAAACCAGCCCGAAACTCGTACTTTGCCGCAACCTAGCTATGCAATGTCATTTTTAAGTTGAAAAATACTGTAATAGTTATTTATGTATCAAGGGCATCATAATGATGTTTATGCTCATCCGAGGGCGACATGTTTACAAGCCCAAGGGCCTCTGGCCCGAGGGCATACATTATTTTATGTCTTACTATTTTATTTAAAATATTACGCGCGTGACATTTCGCTTATCCTAGTAACAGACAGAAAATATATTAATTTCAGAAGAAAAACATTAGTGATGTCTCAATATTACCATGGCAATTTCTTAATGCCCTAGGGTATAATGTAGTATATAACATACCTCGTATCCATGACATAATTAAACAATTACATAGTAGGAAGACATAAAAATGTTTTCGTTGTCAGTTTATTATTTACGACTTTAAACGTTATTTAAACAGTTAATAGAGAAATATTTGTTCTACGGAAGAAGATCACCCTTTTTAAAATAAATTTCTATCATGAGTTATAACCGGGTAAAGTAGGCACAACTGTTAATTGATTCTTTAATTATATAATTCTTGTTAGAATGTATTTTTACCATTCCTGTACTGCCCACAAACACTCACTATGTTAGTACATTTATGCTAGATTTTATGAGGTAGACGGGCAGCTTAAGATGGAGCTCCATAAGTTATAATGCTTTATTATACGTGTATTGTACAATATTTTATCTATAATCATCTAAAATAAATTTTGTTGGCTATTTTAGCTGGAAGAAATGTTTTAAATTTATGACAACCACATTTTTCCAGTAAAAAATTACGTAGTATTTTTGCATAAATTTTTGAAGTATTTCGCTTTTATAAGTGTTAAAATGACTCTCAAAGTATTCCTTCAGATATCAAAGAATAAGCTATATCAATCTTTTCTGGTCTATGTTTGTTGTCGTTATTTAGGTACTTAAAAAACAGTAAGTTAACAAAAGCGAGTGCGTTGATGAAGTTCGTAACTCACTCAAAATTAGTAAATTAAGTGACCAGAAACTCACGAGTGTAGATAATTTTTTAAGATGTCATCTAATTGTTTAAAAAAGATTACAAGTTGTTTAGATAATTTATCTCCGACCATTGAATAATACATTCAATACTTATATAGTAACTCCATAAGACACACTATTGTATTATGAATTCATAATTCAATACTATTGTATTATGAGTCTATTATTCAAGACAACTGTTATCCGTCATCACACCAAAATGTGTAAGGAATAAAAATTTGTAAAGAAATGATGTCTTATTTAAAAAGTCGTAGATTTAACGTCATATTTAACTCGCACATAATGGCTATAATTCACTCGGATAATTTTACACTCGCCTTCAGCTGGTGAATAAACTTATATCCTCTTGAATTATAGTCCACATTATGTGCTCGTGAAAAATAATATACTATTATTTAATAAATTTAAAGTATAATGTCTTGATCACACAAGATCTTCCGCCTTGACATTGAAGTATTATTTAACCTCGTATTTAACCAAATATTAAGCTTTAATTTAAATAAAATCTTGACTCTCACATACTCGGTCAATGAATCTTATATGCTTGTAATACAGAATTTTCATTACTTATTAATTTTTTAGATTTGCATCTTCTAGTAATTTATTTTCCTGTTTGAATAGTCTAGATTTTTATTCTTCTTTGTTGAAACTATCCGCCGTTATTACAAAAACATTTAATATCTTACTTATGACTTCTATGGCGTTAGTATGCCAACTTGTCATCCGTGTCACCTGTCAATATTTTTTTACGCAGAAACAAAAATCAACACACACATACACACAGACATCATCGTGAAACTATCAAAAATGAGTTGTAAGGACCCTAATTCGTGCTCATCCACTGAAAACTCACTACCCGATTTTTTGCATGATTTCAGTACCTCCCGTACAGGCAAGCGGGAGGTAAAAATTAAATTCACTGTTTTGAAGCCAATGAATATTATAGATTTCCAAGACTCATTGACGATTTAATTTAGCGGCGCCGCTAATTCTCACCAGGATTATACAAAATTCAGAAGCATGAAATAATCTTCAAATAATCCTTGTATGAATAATATACTAGAGGAAATTGACATCCAAATCCGATGAATAAAATCAGAATCAATCACCGAAACACAACATATATCTCATCTCTGAAGACAGCTCAACAGCATATATTTCACTGACTTCACTATCAATCAACCAATTTACACGTAAATTCGGTATTAAAATGATAATAATTTAATTTGGAATTCAATTGAGGAAAGATTGCGGTCAGGGCAACCGAAGCCAAGTCGGAAAACTGAATCGGCTTCGAAGCATACAATCGAGCAAATTGGAATCATTCCGAATTCCAAATACGATTCGGCAGTGGGCATACAATCTCTAAAATGCAATTATAAGATACGAATATGTGAAGAATGCAATGGTGTGGAAAATTGCAAATGCAAATTCAAAATTAATAGACAACTATGATTTTAAAATAGAATAGCTGCAGTTAAAAGAAGTGCGCAAAAAGTTTATTCGTGGAATGAATGAAATCGAAAAAACTGTAAAAACACCGGATTCGTGATATCACCATTGATTTGTCAATGGCTTTCACAATAATTACATCTACCATTTAGTTATTGGGATGCAAATTTTTAGTGGCACTACTGGGATAACAATATAGTTTTTGAGATGAAAGAAGTTTGATCATGGTCTTCTTTATCATGTACGAATAAAAACAAATACAGGGTTTTCCAAAAGTTTCGGAATGGAGCTTTAAGTATTGAACTAGTAAAGAAAAAAATTGAAAATTGGGGTATCACTAAAGAGTCATATAAACTACATTCATAGATAGTTTGGAACTTCCATGCAACGTAGACTTTTTTTAAATAGCAAACCTTGTCGAGTTTTTCCTTATTTCAAAGGAATGAAAAAAGAAACACAACCCCATAAACCAAGATCTGATATCTTAATTCTTAATTTTCATTTTTTTTGCACGTTTATTACGATTTTTTTAACAAATGTTCAAATTGTCGATCTTCTTCGGTCTCGCAATGACTCAAACGCTTAATTTATTGATCCCAAAATTTTCATTTTTTTTCACTCGTTCAAAACTTATAGTTCCGTTCCGGGACTTTTGGGAAACTCTGTATATTAATTTTTGTCGTACGTGCATTGTGCCACTTACAATTTATTATTATAATTGGATAAGTCTGAATCCAGCTTTATAAAATTTTGTTTTGGCTTCCTAAGTGTAAACATAAGAATCACACATCGTTGACGTCTATGGTAGTTGCGATTTAACACATGATTTTCCACACATAAGCGACAAATAAACTTGAAATTTTTCATGATATTAAAAAATTGCTTTGTAATAAAAATAGAACTTACAAACTCGCTATTTTACACAATTTATTGTTCAAAAACGTGTTCCTTACAAAAACTGCCCTTAAATGTAAGAATTAAAAATATATATTTATGTTCCATGATCACATGATCAGTAAGTTGACTACTGTAATCTGAGTACTAGGCCATTAATAGCTATTTGTATCACAAGGCCAGAAACTGACCTTTTGCAAGAGCGAGTATTTTTGACACGCCGAGCCACAGGCGAGGCTTGCAAATTACGAGCACTAGCATAACAGTTTCTGGACGTGTAATAGACAATATTTTATGTGCCGATTTCATTACAAAAATATAAAATGAATTTAATTAATTTGTATTTTATTATACATAACCTAAAAAATTGTGCACTGAATACTTGCATTTGAGCATAAAATATATTTATTTACGTCTAAAATTTGTCAAAATCTTGTTAATTTCTTGTATAAAAAATATTCAACGCATAAAATTGACATCTGCTTGACAACTGTAGTAATGTCAAGATGCCAACCTATAACTTCCGGTTGTTTGCCGGCCTAGGCTGGCAACAAAGAGTTTCAGGCGGATTTTGAGATATGGAAAACTAGCGATGCCGACCGGAGGCATATAAAATATAATGAATCACCCTGTATAACTGTCAATAACTATTTTAAAATGATATATTAACAAACATGTTGTTAAATTTTTTGTTACATTATTATCAAATCAAACACTTTGACATCCCTACTAAGTTAATATTGCATGAAGCCATCAGCCAAGATCTACCGTAAAAACAAGAAACATTTTATTGTTTTCTTAATAAATATCGCGTCAACAGTTATCTGAAACCAACAGTTATCTGAAATTCTTTGAGTCAAATTCTCTTTCTCTCTGCTTTATTGTCCGGTTTTACGAGGACACTTTAGTTCAGGGCACTCATTTCCTTCCCACGAAGACATGTCAGTAAATGAAGGTAAATTAAATTTCGCGTGAAAATTTCTAAGCTAAACTTGTGTTTCCTCTTCTGCCAGGTTTAAATGTAGCGCATTCCTAATTTTAGGGTAGTGTAACACTATAACACTAACACTAACATTAAATTTTAGGTCGAGTAGAACTCTATTATTATGCATATGAACGAGCGGATTGTGGTAAAATTACCATTACCACATTACGTATTTTGAATATGTTATATTGAGTTGGGTTACATGATGTGTTCTTTACTTACATAGATATTGAGAATTATCAGTCATTGTATAACAGTGGAATATTAAAAAGAAATACAATAAAATTCAAAATAAAAACACAAACAAAAAAGTTCATAATCAAATCATATTCAAATTTGAATTACAAAGAGCTAAATGTGTTCCGGAATATGAAAAAAATTGATAATAAGTATATTAGATCGCAAATACTTAATATTGCAAGCCGCAGTTCCATATCGACAAGATTGGCTTGGAAGTTATAATGATGTAAAATAAATTTTTGGAAACCGGAAGTTGATATTTTTATCCGTTTAGGAGTTACAATTGATTTAATACCAAATTCAGAGAAAAATTAATATTTCTCTGGAGAGCTGTTAACTGTGCCTTAATTATTGGACCTCTAAAATAAATTTTTCTAATAAAAAATTGTTCAAGAAATCGTATTCTGCAAACCGGAAGTCGATATTATAATACTTTAATAAATGGCAGCTATTTTTGTGTATGGTGATAAAATTGCGACTATTTACTGTCAATAGTTATTTGTATAACAAGTTTTGAAAATATAGTTTTGTCGAACGCTAACGGACATTGCAGCCCGAGCGAAGAGAGGATTGCAATCGTTTAAGTTCGACAAAATATTTTCAATACGTGTTATAAGTATACACTATTTTTTCTACTCCTGCAAAACAAGAAAGTTAAAAAATACAAGAATAATCATTAATTTTTTGACATTTACTGTCAAATTTTTCATTTTTTGTGAAATGTCAATGTTGTTGCGAAAACAATGAACAAAAAAGCGAAACTGTGTTGCAAAGTGCCAAAAGTGTGCGACAAAGTACTTTGTTGCACACTTCGGTACTTGCAACACACTTGCGACAAACAGCTACTTTCATTAAAAACAATGTAGAAACATGAACTTTCAGAAGCAGGCGTAGAAAAAAAATATATTTCGAAAACTATGCGTATACATGAAAATCTTACAAAGAATTTTGCGCTTTACAATTTCATATAAAACAGAAATCATAATCATAATATACCAACTACAAGAAAATCTATAAAAACTAAGAAATATTGTTAATTTAATATATTGTTAATTTAAAAAAATGTTCATCAAATTCGGGTCTGAAGTTTTGATAATTTTTTCTGTTTCATTGTCTCGTCTAGAAGATATTTCCATGATTTATTTTAAAATTACGTGTAATTGAGATAAATTATCTGTGATGTTTTGAGGAGTGGAATATGATTGACATAGATGAAATAAAAACTTGCTATTTATCTGTACCCAGTTGCCCAAAAAATAGAGGATTGACAAATTAACATAAAAGATAAGATATTAAATAGGTACCTTATACACTTCATGAAATAAAAGTTACGCTTATGTCAAACTTTGAACTTGAAACTACCACAACGAATACTAAGTAACAACGTACAATGTTACAATAGTACTAATCTAAAAAGTTTCGTGCAACTCTTGTAAACACTGCTACCCTCCAGAATATTAATTCCACATCCGAATTTTGGGGTTATGTTAAAAAACCTCTCCATCCGTCATGTAAATTTCATGACATGAACCATGCATTAGCAATCATCCAGAGTGAATAGATACAAAGAGTCTATATACATCATGACGTACATTTGTGTGCCACAATGACGCATTAATGCTGCGTTGTTTATCTATTGTCATTTGTCATTCACATGAAGGCTCAACATCAACTCCTGTTGCTGTACACAGGAGATATCGTAATAGGCTGTGCTTATCTGACAGATTAATGCGCAAGAAACACCCCGCCAGGTATTTTTTGTTTACCGGCGACAATTGATGATCGTAGTGATAGATGCCATTTGCGTTATAAAAGGTTTTTTTCTTTTTCGCTTATCAGGATGATGCGAATGATTATTTTCATTATTTAGCTTTGTGATCGTAAGCGTTCGTAAACAGTGGATTAAAATATTGTTACATTCAAAAGAGCTGGACGCGTCAGCAAATTTTTGTTTACGATCACGCACGCCCACGAAACAAAAAACGAAATCATGCACGATATTTTGCGTTTGACTCACGATCACTCAAATTCACGAATTTTAATGGTCACGCCCGATCATGTTCGGGTCACGTACAAATATCTTTTTGAAATTGAGCAATAAAGTTACTTAAGCTCCGCAAAATCGTAGTAAAAATTACGACTTAAGCTCCAATTTTTATCGATCACTTAGATCGGTTACAAGTGTTGACAAATTATAGCAATTTATTTCGTGTTGACATTTTCCAAATTACTTATGTATTATGCCGTGACTCACGGTCACGCGCAATTACGATTCAAAATTTCAAAATTGCTCACGTTCATGCAAATTTCAGTCGAAAATTCGTACGCATTCTCAAGTTATCGTGCTTCCGGACAGACAAAGAGACCGATCGACTTTTTTATAATTATGTTTCTTGGGTTTAGTAAAGTCTAAAACGTGAAGATTCATCAAAAGCTCGAACTGTCAAAAAATCAAAAAAAATGTCAAAATCAAAAGAAATAAATCCTTATGAACGTTAACGTAAGGTGGAAATCCTGCGTTGGCCACAGCAGATTTATTATTTAACTCTAAAATGTCGATAAAAATGATATTTTTCCGGTTTCAGAGTATCAAGATTCATCACTTCAAGAAATATATCTTTATCATCTTCACATTTCATTCCACCTTTTGCTTGTGAAATATATCCATCCATCATGATGTGTCTGCTTCATTCTTTTATAAATCTCTGCTACAAATGCATTTATGATCGCTCATCTGAAAATATTTTAAGAGAGACCGGGACAGCTGTTTGTGATTATTTGTTACACAAACACTGATTTTCGTTCATGTTTATTTATTGTGAATTTACGGTGATTTAAACGCGAATGCATAAATCAACATCGCGCATATGAGCCCAGGAAATAATAGAATAGTAGATATCTAGTTTATCTAGTATACCTACATACCATTATTAATTTATTGTTCCATGCATTTCTGATTTGTTAAACTATCAAAGCGTTGCCAATATCAACATAGTTGCTTTAAATGTACAAGGATTTCTTGTATTAGAGATTATAAAATTAGTAGTAAAATCCTCAGTAAAATCTAAATAATATACCTATATCAATTGGTAAATGATCTCAAAGAATTAATGAACATCTAAAGTAGGGTTTACATTATGTGATTTATCATATGATTTCGCATATGATAAAGTCGTAAGAGATATCATCTGATCAAACATGTCTGATGCTTTATTGATTTCATGTTCACATCATAAGAGTGTTTATGATTAGTATACTTCAACTTTATTTGACAGTACACTTATCATTTTGCCCATTTTGGTTCAGTCAGCTTTGAGTAATATTATTAAAATGGACAGAGATGAAACTTATCAAATGTCGTGTTGCATTACTCGTCCAACCTACCTACAAAATTAAATAATTCTAGATAACTTATTGTAATAAAAATAACTATCGCTAGTCACTGATTATTACAATTATTTGGACTATTTTAATATAAAAATTACCTTACTTTGGTCATTTTGAAATTATATTATCAAATTCTGACGTTTACAATACCGGACAGCACCTGACATTAACATTAACATAACCTCAATGTCAATGAAAATCATACAAAAAATCTGACGTGGCCGTTACAATACCTCTCGCCTTGACATTGAAGTATTATTATTTAACCTCGTATTGAACCAAATATTAAGCTTTAATTTAAATAAAATACAACAACACCGTATAACATTTGATATAACAATATAAAATAATCATACATTATATTATTTTAAAATGCATAATGGACTTATAATAATTATGTAGGTAAATAAATAATATATTTCACAAATTTAATCAGCTCTTAGTTTAATATATTATTTTATTTTATAAATACCATATTTACATAATACTATGTCCATTTAATATCTATACTATATCCAACATTTCAAAATTCTACACCACACTCTACACATGCCCTACACCACAGAGAAACCTCCTTGCCACAGACATCTGTTTATCTGTCACATTGACAATTTTGTTTTTGTTTTAAATTTTATTTCTACCACAAATCGTGGTAGGTAAAATTATATATTTAAAAAAATTATATTTCTTTATTTGTTAAAGATATTAAAACAAGTAAGATTAAATATTGTACAATGTAATTTCTTCTTTTATGTGTGGTATGTCAAATTATAACAATCGCATTATTTTATACAATTTTTGCAAAAAATGTTATAGTGCTACAAGAAAAATACCATTTCCGGTTAGTGGATTTTTACCAAAATCTTTTCAGCTCTTCATTAACACATATAAATGTATAATGCAAAATATTAGAATTTTATGTTCAGTAGAATTTGAGATAATGAACCGGGACGAAAGGCTATAGTAGGCGCACATACAGACTTTCATACATACACACAGACACACACACACACACACACACACACACACACACACACACACACACACACACACACACACACACACACACACACACACACACACACACACACACACACACACACACACACACACACACACACACACACACACACACACACACACACACACACACACACACACACACACACACACACACACACACACACACACACACACACACACACACACACACACACACACACACACACACAGACATCATCGTGAAAATAGTCAAAATAGGTTCTAAAGGTGCTAAAACGTGCTTATTGACAAAAATCTCGACATCGAATTTTTTCACGATCCCTATACCTCTCTAGGCGAGAGGTAAAAATCATATGAAAATAGGAACAGTTCTATTTCTGAAATGTTCTTATGTTTCGTTATGACTTGTCTTATGAGTTCGCTTATGAGTCGTTCTGTATGACAAATCGAACAGTGTGAACATAAAAATAAACACATATGATTTATCATATGCGAAATCATATGATAAATCATATAATGTAAACCCTACTTTAGTTTATAAGTAAAAAAAGTGTTAAACAAACACACATCGTTGACGTCTATGGTAGTTGCGATTTGACACTAGCCATGACATTACCGCCTATTGTTCGATAAAGAGCATCGTATTTTATTGGCCATTCAAAAAAAAAGGAATTTAAAATAAAAAGAGAGCCTAAAAACGCTACTTTACACAATTTATTGTTCAATATAGTTTGAAATAAATAAAACAGATTAATTTTAAATGCGACATTTACTGGCGACATATCTGAGCAATTGTTTTAAGACTACTTGACACAAGGAAATTTTAGTGCAAATGTCAAATTTATCTCACTTATCTTCATAGAAAATTCGATATTTTACATAAAAAGGTATGTCGGCCAAAAAATATAATTATATAATGTGTGCGTTAGGTATTTGTACATCGCTCGGTTTTATTAAAGAACTCCGCTTCGCATCGTACTTTAGTATAGAATCTGGCGTTGTAAAATAAAACCTACCGCACTTATAATGTAAATAACTATTTTATTACTTACGGTCATAATAAAAAATCCTTCTTTACTACGTAAATAACTATTTTATTATTCATTTTAAATTTAAGTAACATTGCCCTTTTCTAAATAACAATAAAGTTTTAAGTGTTGCTTGATAAAAATATATCCAATCTAAATTGAAACAATGCTATTTGACATTGTCAAATGTGTTTTTCAAAATATATCTATATATTTCTTTGCCAATATCAAATAACATCTAAAGTTAAATTGCAGTAAACGATATTCAAAGCAGTAGATAACTAGTTCCAATGCAAAAAATATGAATGAATTGTACACCTTGCTCAAAATTCTTCCTAAAAGCAAGATTTAGCGGTTCAAATATGTACGCCTAAAGGAGGGTTATTAGTTGTTAAGGCGGTTGCACAGTCAAATTATAGGTTTTGCTGAACGCTCTGTATTACTTTAATAAACAAAGCAAATTTAAAATAGATAAACAACAGTCGTCAAAATAGCGAAAAACAACATGCAGTTTTCCTTATAAAATTGGTTTAAACAATAAGATTTTTTAAACAAATAAGACGTTTTCGAAAAGCTTGAAGTTGGCCTCGTTTTGCTCTAATGCCACTTTTTAGAATTCTATGTAGGATTGTATTAAAATACCTACACATGAAATAATCACAAAATTGAACTTTTTTAACCATGCACATAAAAAAATTGAAGAATCAACTAAAAAAACTGGCATTAGAGCAAAGAGAGAGCATCCTTAAACATTTAAATATATCTTAGTTAATTCGAAAATTTCAATTCTTACTTCAATTTTAATGGGAAAACTAAACATACTTTTCACCATTTTAACGGCTAGAACCCAACCACCTTAATCATGAGCCAGAAGCATCCTGTAGGAAATGTTCTCTCAATTAATCGTATCTTCACAGTTCCTACAAAATAGTTATAACATATTTCTGTGATTTACAAACGTCAAATCGTTTGTAATTTTTATCGCTTTCTTCGCTGGGTACGTTTACAATTATTTATTACCGAATTTGATGAATTTATCCCTTGTAAAACGTATTTATTTCAAAATAATTAGATGACAATTTACAATTTTAGCTGTTCTAACAAAATGCGACTACTTTTAGTGCCAAATACGAGCCATTTTCAGGAAATGAACGTTCCCTCTTATTTAAAATCATTCTCTTCTGTCTATGTTATAGCTATTCAAATACCGTACAATTCGACATCCTCTTAGATGTTGGAATAAAATTTTCTCACCCGAAATAAAATATGTCTAGTCCTAGTGGTCGTAGTTGGATTTCTCCGGATTTCTCGTTTTCGAGACATCTATCACTTTAGACTGGTGAGACCTCATATCGGCCGTGAATTTCGAACGTGTCTAGGAGAAAATGTTGTAACATATTTTCTTGACGTATGAACGTTTGATACGATTTGGAGAATTTATTTTTAGTTTCTCTTTAACCGCTGCAAAGATGATTTTATTGATGTTGTCTTTGAACATAATTCGCCATTTGATACAATCTAGAGTGTATCTTTATACTGAGATACAGTCAAGTAGCTGATCTTTTTATATTGGCTCTAGCAAAATGATTTTAAATTACATGTTTTTTTAATGCTACTATACTTGTAACATTAAACTTTTTAGTGAAATTTTTAACAAACTCAAAAAGAAGATTTAAGTTTTTCCTGCATGCACATATTTTAATCTTTTTGTAACTATTTTTATGTCCACAATTTTCTCGAAAGCTATTTATAAAAACTATTTCATCAATTTGTAATGTTAGTTACTTGGTGATTAAACGTATACAGAGTGTTTCATAACTTCGAGTACATACGTTAAAGGTATATGTTGTTTGACATGGTGATTACGAATCAAAAAGAATGTTTTTAAAATTCGAAAAATTAGGGTAGTTTACCTGCAGCATTTTTTGTAGTACTGCACTGGATTCGTTTTCCTATTAAATACAAACAATAGAAATAGATAACCAACATCTTAAATTACATAATACTAGTAAAATAAACAAACAAAATTTAATTAATTTTAATGAAACAATAATTACTCTACCCAGTGGCAGTGCCAACGAAAAATTTTTGACTGGGAAACACGGAAATTAATTTTGCGATTTAAAAAAAAATTCTATTTGATTCGTAATCAGCATGTCAAACAACATATGTACTTGAGGTTAAGTGACTTATTTTTCTACTTCTGGTACCTACTTGATGTACATAATATTAAGCATCACGCCAGATAAATTATGATTTATTATCTATCTGAACATTATGTTTGATTATACTATTTTTACCTCTCGCTACTCATATCTGTAAGAGAGGTATTGTAATCATGCTAAAATTTCGATAGTGAGTTTTCAATGGATAAGCACGTTTTGAGGTCCCTAGAACACGATTTGATAATTTCGCGATGATGTCTGTGTGTCTGTGTGCGTGTGTGTCAGGATGGATGTTGAAGGTACGATAACTCAAATACCACTGAATAAAAAAATTTGAAATTTTGTATGTAATATTCTGACACCCTAGATTAGATCTGATTAGATTTTGGTGTTGATCGTGCTACCGGAAGTGGCAGTTTCTTGAAGATCTGAAGAGTTTTTCTGGAATAGCCTCAAAATTTATGAATTAATAATTAAATAACATTGTATACTAAATGTTACTGTTTGCAATATGTATTCGAAACGTTGTTTCTATCTAGCAGCATTTTCCTATTACAAGAAGTTAAAAATTCTACAAATTTGTTACAATTTTGATTTATCTGCCTACCTATGAAAACAAAAAATAAAATATTTGAGTGTTAATGTCATGTAAATTTTTGACAAATTGAAATGGAATATATGAAATGTTATTTATTATTTATAAGGTCATAATAAACTTTAATAATATTATAAAAACTACAATTCCCGAATTCCCTTCTACAATGGTATATTTGTGAGTAAGTACCTTCATACACACGTAGTAAAATAGTAGAGTGTGGCGAGAGGTCATATGTTGGCCACATCGGATTTTTCTTATAGTTAAAACAAAAGGTAAAGAATACAAACAATAATCATTATTGTGAAATGAACAATAATATTACTATTCATCATTATGACTTGTAAAAAGTAATAAAAATCATACATCATTTAATAGATTAAATAAACGTTGTTTCCATTTTTAAAATAAAAATTAACTTGACTTCTATACAAGGTAATCTAACCAGTCATCAATATGTTCTATTCATAACTAAAATGTTTAGAACAAAAATGCAGCCAAGTTCATCGCTCAGTGATCAAAATCAGGGTTGTTCACGTAGTCTACGCGACGTAGTAATTTTACGCGTAGACAAACACGTAATCTACGCATGCAGTATATATGTAAACAATAAAACAGTGTAGACAATGTAGACAAAGAACAAATCTCACCGAAAACGAATAAAATTATAGGTTAGTTTTTCTGATAATTGAATTATTTACATACTTTACGCAGTCTACATTGTCTGCATTTTAATAGTTTACGCAAACTTTACGTGTAGACGTAGAAAATAATACTTTACGCGTAGATGAACAACTCTGATCGAAATCAATACCATCTTGCTTGTTACGTTTCCATTGCAACGTTTGACAAATGGTGTCCATGTATTTTCACAGTTGGGTTAATATCCAATATTGAAACAGAGATCGGTGATATCGTGCATTCGCAGAGAGCTGAGTTTATCGACAATTTACTACAAGTCCATATCCATTATTCTGTATCGATTGCTTGTCATCGGTGGCAATAGTAACCGGTTATTATTTTGCGCATTGTTCGATTGTTCTGCTAGCAGGACGTTTCATCAACAAGTGAATAATTGAGAGCATTGTTACCGGGTGATGTCAGCAGTCAGCTTGTTTTGGTTGTTTTGTTTGGGGACGGAAAATAAACAACGACACTTCAGCATCAGCTGCTGTCTTAGAAGTTCATTACCGGTGGAGGGTGATCATACCGACTGCGCCATTTTCTAAAAATTCTTTTTACTTAAGAATCAAAACTAGCAATACGCCGAATCAGAATTTGACCGAATAATCGGATATTCGGTGTCTTCCTATAGTCCAGTCGGCAGAACGGAAAAAAGGCGTCTACCTTGGAATTTGAAGGAAATTTAATGTTCTTTCCAAAAATGAAAACAAAAAGTTCGTAGGGCCCATAGTTTTTGAGTTATAGGCGAAAAACCGAAAAAAGGTAATAAAAATCGTGGTTTTTACCAACTCCCCAAGTTAGCACAGGGCCCTCTAGGTCGAAAATCGACGTCCCAGAGTAGCCCTAAATGACGTGTCAAAATTTCATTAGGTTCGGAATACTTTCCAGGTAAAAGTGCCTGCCGACTGGACTACTAGTATATTTACTGTTTATTTATGTCATGGATACGAGGTACGTTATATACTACAGTATGGCCTAGGGCATTATGAAATTACCATGGTAATATTGACACATCACAAATTTATATATTTCTGTCCGTTGCTAGGATACCAAAAATATTAAGAAAAATTGAAACGTCAAAGCGAAATGTCACGCGTGGAATATTTTAAATAAAATAGTAAGACATAAAATATTGTATGCACCACGGGTATCATTGATGTTTATTGTCCTAGGGCATTATGAAATTACCATGGTAATATTGACACATCACAAATTAATATATTTTTGTCCGTTACTAGGATACCAAAAATATTAACAAAAATTGAAACGTCAAAGCGAAAAGTCACGCGCGGAATATTTAAATAAAATAGTAAGTTATAAAATATTGTATGCACCACGGGCATCATTGATGTTTATAGACCTCGGGCGATTTACATACCCTCGACCTTCTAAACATGTCGCCCTCGGATGAGCATAAACATCATGATACCTTTAATACATAAATAACTATTTTATTACACATGCATCATAATCGATGTTTAAAACACTAAAACACTGTTCTTTAAATGTTGCTAAGCAACAACAATGAAAATTTGACCTAGGTAACGATATTTTGCCGCATCACATAGACTACTTTATAAAATGAATCAAAATTAAAATGCTGTTTCCAGCTCTATTTTCAAATTAGATGTAATAAAAATAGCGTGTGACATCTGACATACGTGTATAAGTGCTTTTAAAGCACTAGCGACGTTAAAATCATTTTGCTTCGCGTCGTGCTGTTAACCCGTCGTACGAGCTTTAAAAGCTTACATTTACACATGTATCTTAAGAGGCCTGTCCACCTCCTAAAATCCAGCACAAAACGTACTAACGTAGCGAGTGTTTTGTGGCCAGTACGAGAATGGTAAAATTATATTTCAACAAAGGTTATACAATTAAAAGTTAAAATTTTAATTAAAAAATTGTACAAGATTATAAAAATGCCGATAAATTCAATTTATGCAAACTTTACATGGTTATATCTCCCGATAGAAATTTATTTTTAAAAGTTTAAGAAGGCACATTTGTAGATCCATTCTTTCTCTATTAAATGTTTATAAATATTACCTTGAAGTCAATAATAAACTAACAGTTTACTCGCAACGAAATAGTATATTATGCAATGAGTTTATAATGATAGCTATTAATACGCCATGGCGAGTATCGTAATTAATACGAGTGTATTAATAGCCATTATACACGAGTTGCATACACTATTTTTTCTACTTCCAAACTATTTTTTTTTTTAAAATTATAATTATGAAATTTATTTACAGTATTATTATACACAAGTTTAATTATACATTATTATTTTTAAATTATATTTTTATTTATTAATATTTACTTTAAATATCATACAATTTGTAAAGTTTACTTGTGGGCCTTGTGCACGAATATTAGTTGATGCTGTCGCCCCATTTATATTGGTTTGAGATCTGAACAAGAACTGTCAAACCACTCTGATCAAAACACATGAACAAAGGAACGCATGCAGGCGCAGTGATGTCAACTGCTTACTAAACAAAATGCTGTGCTGCTATTGGTTAATTTGGTCATGTCATAATGATAATCTGTATCGAAATGAAAATCAGAATCGAAATGAACGTCATTCAAGTACAGACAATGCATATTTAATAAGTAAATTAAAGCATGGGAATAGAAAAACACTTTTACAGTATTTTTCAACTTCAATATGACATTGTTAGGATATGCAAAGTACAAGTTTCGGTCTGGTTTTAGGCAGTCGTAGTAGTGGGGAAAAGAGTGGAATAGAAAATAAAAGTAAAATCGAGAATATCCTAGGAATTCGTAAAAAACGTAATGCTATTTTAAAACCCAGTATTATTGAACTAATATACTTTTTACTTCCTTGTACGAAGTAAGGAAGTATTGTAATCGCGAAAAATTTCGGTTCTCAGATTTTGACGGAAATATCCGTTTTGACCTTTTCTGAATTCATTATGACTAGTTTCGACGTGACGTCTGTACGTACGTACGTATGTACGTACGTACGTACGGACGTATGTGTGTCGCATAACTCAAATACGGTTAGACGTAGAAAGTTGAAATTTTGTATTTAGGACTGTTATAGCATCTAGTTGTGCACCTCCTATTTTTGGTTTCAGTCTACAAACCGGAAGTAGTACTTTTTTTAAATATTTCGATAAATATTTAATTTAAGACAATTTTTTTTATTTTAAATGAAAGATTATGTGATTATTACCTAAAATCGGTATTTTATAAATATTTTTGTATCTGGTATCATTTAGGAATAATTAAAGTATATATTTTTAATTTAGTATTTCTTTATCTTGTAGTCCATGATCGATTAACATTTGTTACTACGTAAAATTTAAATGATTATGACATGACAGTGACAATAGTAAAATATGCTTTATATCTTCTTCTGCAGTTGAAATAAAATGACTAAAATATATTTGTGAGTATACTAGTATAATAAGTTAAAAGAATTTTTTATATATTCTACATTTTAGTTATTAAGAAAAGTATGAACACACAAGGCGTACAAGGAAGTCATGTGGTGTCCACGTCAGATTTTTTTAAAAAGAAGCTTCCTGGATAAAAACATCATTTAAGATAACGTTAAAACTTGATGAATAAATCAAGACTTTATGTTTCAAAACTGCAGTAAAATTAGCATGAAAGTATCATCTATCAATTCCATTTCTTGCACTTTTGGCGCAAAATTTAACCACACCGCTGTTCGCAGTTTATAGTTCCTAAGGCACGTTTGGCTCCAGACCAAATAAATTGCAGAGTGCATTGCATTTTTATTGGTTTCGAACCATTAGGATTATAGAATCGATAACTTGCTCTGAAACCAAAACAAATAAAAACAAGACTCGCATCTATGAAAGCTTCGCGCCGCATTCATAGGCATGAACTTTCACAAGTAAAAGCGTTTATGTCAGGAAGGGAACGGTATTCATAAAGCAACACTAAGCTGTGCTTTGTATTAATTATTCGCAAGTTTAGCAATTCCTTGTATTTATGTATTCATTTCGTGGTTTTGGGAAATCTCTATACCTCTTTAGTATTTCGGCGGAATTTGAATTAGAACCAGGAAATTTTGGAGGGAACTGAATCTATTGCTTTCTTGTAATACCTACTTACAAAACTAAGTTTAGGACGGGACTATTTTACTAGGTCAAATATAATAGACCGGGAGCTCATGACAGGTAATAATGGTCTCCGATTTCATACAGCATCCCTTTTGAAGGATATTGACAACATAGAAAAACGGGTATTAAACCCTTGCACGCTTTCCGGTCATATGGAAAATTGCATTTCCACTTGCACAATTTTTTTGTTTTTCTCTGATTTACCTAATAATGCATGCCTGACTAAAATATATTTGTGAGTAGTAGTACCTATATATTAATATATTTGTATAATGAATTATAATATATTTGTATAATAAATTAAAAGAATAAAGTAAGTATGGCGGGAAGTCTTGTGCTGGCCAAAACAGATATTTTTCAGATATTTCATTTAATAATAGTCCAAGATCTAGCGGTCAAATTAGTTTTTGTTTTTAATTTTATTAGTCGTGAAATTGAAGAATTTGGGCCTTGCATATCTGCTGAAGATGAAAAACATTTTCCATTTTGACCAGTTTTCGACTTAAAAAAATTATGTCAAAAAATATTGGTCTAAAAAAATTTCGATTGCAGATTTAAAATCCTCGGGATCGAATTAGTATATAACCAAATTTTCAGCACATTCTGAGAGAAAAAGTTATTTTAGCCATTTTCGATCTGCCTTCATAAAAATTGTACTCGTTGGAATTTTTTCACAAAAATTTGGATTTATATGTAATTCGACACGAAGAATCCAATGGTGAAAAATTACGGTCATGGCTACTCCCGTTTTTCACCTGCAAAAATTATCACGAAAAGTATTAGCCGAAAATTTTTTTTAGTGGCACTATTAGATTACTCGGATCTAAAATAGGGCATAACCAAATTTTAAACGAATCAAAAATTTCAAAAAATTTCGCCATTTTTTAAAAATTTCAAAGTGCATTTAAAATTGTACCCGACAGAATTTTTAAAGAAAATAGGTATGTAGGTACTTATATGTAGTTTGATACGAGGAATCCAAAAAATAATAATAATACTAGTTACAAGAGTAGAGTATGGCGGGAGGTCTTGTGCTGGCCACATCAGATTTATTACATTTTTTTACGCATTTTTTACGATATAAACGTAAAAAACTCATTTTACGCGTAAATTCCCATCACTGATCATGATCTATATGCTTTTGAGTAATTTCTATCATTAAACTCCGTATTGAATAATATTACTTCTGTCAGTAAAATTGGAACGTAAAATTGTACGTTTCACATTCACATGTGATTTGCTGCAGGCGTCAAAGTAAAAACTGTGTCATCCCTAGCACTTATCTGCCTTCCATTTCAACAAAGTAACATACAACATGTATTACCCCAGAGATAAAAAAGTATACCATGTTTAACAGGCAAAAAAGAACATTTCAGTAGTTTATTAACATTCATTGACGTCGCTGTTTAAATCCCGTCAACAGTGGCGTAGCCAAAGGGGGTGTTTCAGGGTGCCCCCCACCCATTGGAAATTTAATATATATTTGATTCAGCTGATAAGCAAAAACAAAATAATTATTTGTGTATCAAGTACGGAGAGAGCATTGTTTGCTGCACGAGACGAGAAATTTGTTCAGTCGAGGCGAAGCCGAGATTGACGACTCGGCAAAGGCAACAAACAAGCTCTATCCAACAAGGTGAACACAATATTTTATCTACAATCGTATAACGTTATTGTAGCTAATTTTAAAATTATTATAATGAAATCGTGGTTATCGATCATCACCATGACAATGTTTATAAACAAAAAAAAAATTTCAAACAAAATGTTCACAATCGTAGTTTAATAATAATAATAATTTTGTATATATCCTAACTAAAAATTGAATAACAATGTTCATATTGTACAGTACAACGATTGTAGACAAAGGTATTTTTCTACATTATGAATATCGATGAATATTAAAATCATACCTACTTACTACATACAATGTCAAAAATATGTTAAACGGATTACTATATTCTATGAGACCTTTCATTAAAGGGATACATAGCCACGTGGTTTCGTGCATCCGGATTGGCTCTCAAACGTATGCATAACGCTACGATTGGATTACGACTTTAGCACGTGCTCAAGGAGCCAATCACGACGCTCGAATCAACATAAATTTGTGTTCCTTTAATGAAAGGTCTCGTGGAACAGAGTATAGCTTTACTCAATATCTACAGTGATGGTGGAATTTCTAGGGAATGTGGAAGGAAATTGATTTTAAAAAAATATTACGTTTTATAAAATTTATTGATGCAGTAACTAACCAAGTAATGATTGTAATTTTGTGCGAGTTTGTAAAAAGTGCGAATAATATTTGTGAGTGATAACTTTTTTGTAAAACACCCCCATTGGAAAATCCTAGCTGCTAGCTACACCACTGCCATTCAAAGTTGTACTATTATGATTTCCATTATTACAAATGATGCATGTCGAACTAATATGCAGTTTTATTTCAGCTGGATCTAAATTGTAGTTCTTTGCAAATGGAACATTGTAAAAAGTTTAAATTATAGCGTAGAAATACATTTATCACTGTCGGTTTGACATTTTTCCATATGAGTGAGATATTATTATTGGAAGTTATTCCGCAGTATTTGCATTCAAATAAAAATAAAAAGTTTATTCTATTGTACAAACTTTTGTTGTATAAATGCCACAAACCTTCCGGGTTTAAACTTTTAATTAAATGTGTGCAATAAACTTCTAATATTATTTTTACTGAAATTTATGTGTAAATCTTGAAAGATTAAATGTAAATGTAACCACAAAATATTCAGGGACTACCAAGATTAAATTATTTAAATGGACAGGATTCACATAAACTTTGAGGTTCTTGAAAAACGAACTAATTTATTTTAAAAATTATTTACATCGATGTGAATATAAATGAGCCACAAAAAATTTCTAATAACTTAAGGAGGTTGGTGACCCATGCAGTGGCGTACCCAGACATCAACCTTGCGGGCGTATATGAAAATTAAATTAAATTTTATAATGTAAAACAAAATTCGCTCAACGCGCGTTGGCTAATATCATTGCAATTCGTTCAGTTGCGGTGATATATTTTTACAATAATTTCTAATTCACTAATCAAGAAATGCTTGGCATGCTTACATTTTTACTTCCTTGTAAGTATTGTAATCGCGAAAAATTTCGGTTCTCAGATTTTGACGGAAATATTCGTTTGGACTTTTCCTGAATCCATTATGACTAGTTTCGTCGTGATGTCTGTACGGACGAGCGGACGTTCTGACGTTCGGACGTATGTGTGTCGCATAACTCAAATACGGTTACACGTAGAAAGTTGAAATTTTGTATTTGAGACTCATATTGCATCTAGTTGATATGATCCGCTCATATTTTTTGTTGCGATCGTCCGTGCCAAAAGGGCAATTTACTCTATAATTTTTTGATATTTTCCTCATAACTCAAATCCGGTTATTATATTATACTACATTTTAGTTATTAAGAAAAGTATAAACAGTTTAATAGGCGTACAAGGAAGTCATGTGGTGTCCACATCAGATTTTTTTTAGATAACTTACAAATGGTTCAGAAAAAGTGTTTCTAGGAAATATTAATACAAGTTCTATGAAATTTTCATCATTTTATCATAATAAGTTTAAAGCATGCAAAACAAAGATTTAGTGAATTGCCATAAGAGTCCATGTAAAACGAGCGTAATTTCAACATTCAATTACTCAAAAACCGGATAGAGGAAAATTTAATTTAAAAAATTTAGAACCTCAATAGTGTAATAAAGGCACTGTATAAATTTCAGCGTCTCATCATCATTAAGATTGAGCAATACAAACAACAATCATATTTTAAATGTGTTATTTAAAAGTCGTTTAAAACAAAAGAATTTTTTAAATTAAAATTTGTATTTGTTATTATTCTATGATTACAATGCTTTAACAGAATTGACTTCGTTAAATATTTTATGGTAATAAACCTTTTGATATCAATTATATAAATTGTGAAAACCACAATTTAATTATGAATGTGGTAAAATTATTTTTATATAATTATAATAATGTTGATGCATACATAAAATGGAACATTTTACCCAATTAAAATAAAATGGAAATATATTTATGTATTGGCAATTATTAACTAAATAATTTTATTGTTTAACATTTCAAATAAAGTTAAAATTACATTTTATATTTTTTCATTATTTTCCATAAATACGTTTTATGTTATCAATAATTAACAATAAATTTTACACTGTACTCAGTTTAAATTTCTAATTAAAATGCAAATACCGCGCACACAATTTTCACTATATAAACTGATAGGATAAAATAAGGGAGCCGTTAATAAGGCGATGTTAAACAGAGTAATTTAATTTTATTTCAAAAAGTTCAAGAGTTTACTTGGGAAAAACATTTGTTTTCTGTAAATCTAGGATTAAGAGTTACTCGACTTGGATTGCCGACCACATACATTATTGTTTTTCTTTTACTACCTGCGCAACAGAGTCGGATTAAGAAAGAAATGCCCACTGAGAAAAATTTGTAAACATTTTAGCTCAAGCCCGAGGCTTGAATTTATTTTTTTTTCTACACGATCGGTCAAAAGGTTTTTTTTTAAATTCAATGGCGGTAAGTAATTTAAAAGACGGTAACAACTAAACAACAACAGAAACCAAGGCAACAGCATCAAAACTAACATAACCAAATATTTAACATTATTTTAAAATTTATTTCCATTGTATCGAACGTGCAAAAAAAATTATAAGCATCACGGACGTTAAGTGCATCTTGCACCGGTTTCAAATAATATTGGAAACTTCGACTACGTCTCGGTCCCCAAATATTATCCTCATCCAGTAAACTGCACTTACCGCTCTTAATACTTAATACACTTTTTGTGTTGTCATACTTTACCATAGTTTTAAAAAAGTATAGTTCAATAAGAATTTGTACCAAAACCGAATATTTAAGACACAAGAAGGGTATTGGGTTTTTTATTTAATGCAGTGCAATCAGAGTATCTATCAAAACCGAGTCTTTGGGATTCAAGTAGGGTATTGAGTTGTTTATTTACTTAGTTCAGTTTAAAGTTTCTAGCAAAAGCCTTGTCATATTGTGCAATAAAATGATGACCATATTATGTCGAGTAGGTAATGTAGAAGAAGACTAGGCGATTTAAAAAACGATAGGCGTTTTATAAAATGACTGCGACATTATAACATAATATATCATTTAAGGTATAAGCGGTGTAGTGTTGTTTTGTACAGTGCTTATTCGTATGCCCAGCATAATAGTGCAAGTACGTACGCTCGGACCCTTCTACCTGTATTTTTCCAAGAACTTTTAAGGGGCTGTACTTCTTGAGTGCAATAAGAATCAGAATTCACGATTCTAGCTATATTGTTCAAAATAAAAATCTCAAATTTTACATTAGTAACGACAAAGCATTGTTGAATTGAAAAATTCAAACTATATATTGTTCCGACAACAATAAATTAGAGATAAAAAGAAATTAAACACTAGAATTTCGTGAGGATCTCATGAATAATCTATAAAAGTTATCATTGAGTTTAAAGACAAAATGAGTAGAACATACATGTAAAAAGGGCGGAGAAACAATAAAACTATAATTTTATCAATAGAATGGTCATAAATTATATCTAACTTGTACAAGTTTCGCCGAATTTCGCATAATTATTAAAGCCAAACTAATTACATTAATTAAAGATTTTGAAGATTCCGCACTTTTAGTATGCTTCCTTAATCTACATACAAAAATTCAACATCATACGTATAACAGTATTAGATTGAGATCCTCACAAAAATTACTCGTTTTTCAATGCGTATTATTGCCATGCAATAGGCTCTTAATCCGAGGCAGCGATCCAAATGCGTGCTTGTTCGTACATACAAGCACGCAAGGCCAAGATCCAAAGAGAAATTTTTGGCTTCTTAGTTAGCTCAGTCCGACCCTGTTGCTGTTCAATAACAACTTTTTTATTTTTATTTATACAGTTTGTTCTTTTTCCAGATCAACGAAGATACCGTGGCCGGAGTACGGCAATAGTTCAATAGTTTACGCTCCAGGAAATAATACAGACGAAGGTAAGATTTTTAAAAATTAGTTTTTCATGATTTCACTCATGTGTTAGGGGCCGTTCACAATACGTCACGCACTTGGGGGGTGGGGGTGAGGCTGCCAGGATTAATTTGTGACGAAATGTGACATGGGGGTAAGGGGGAATTCATCATGATGTGACGTCACAAAAATTTTACTTATGAATTTCCAGTATGAAAATAAAACAATTTTTGTTCACATGTTTTTTCTGGTGTATTGGCGGATAATTTGAACTAGAGCACTGCAAGGCCCGGCCCGGCCCGGACGGGCCACGGGCTACCCGGCCCGTGGGCCGGGCCTGGGCTTTATTTCTCTTAAGTATAGTGGGCTTCGGGACTAGCCGGGCCTACCATATCACGGGCTTGGGCCTAATCGGGCTTACTATTTATTGTACTATGACGGGCTTGGGCCGAGCCGGGCCTGTTATGGTACGGGCTTGGGCCGAGCCGGGCCTGTTATGGTACGGGCTTAGGCCGAGCCGGGCCTGTTATGGTACGGGCTTGGGCCGAGCCGGGCTTGTTATGCTACGGGCTTGAGCCGAACCGGGCCCGATATGCTACTGGCTTGAACCGAGCTGGGTCTTTTATGCTGCGAGCATAGGCCGAGCCGAGCTTTTTAAATTAAAATCTTATTTCTAAGTTATATATTACAATAATTTCCTACATTTCTAAACAAATTTGGAGAGCATTATACTAAAAAAAATTTTATGATATATAACACGTACACAAACTAAATTTTAGAGGTTTAGTTAGACCGAGCCAAGTCGGGCCGGGCCGGGCTTCAAAAAATCATGGGCCGGGCAGAGCCGGGCTTCGAAAAACCATGGGCCGGGCCTTAAAAAATCTCGGGCCGGGTAGGGCCGGGCTTCGAAACATTATAGGCCGGGCAGGGCCGGGCTTTGTTTTTATTTTAAAATATCGGGCCAGGCCGAGCCGGGCCAAATAGCAGGTGGGCTTCGGGCTATCCGGGCTTTGGTAAAATTTGAAATTGTCGGGCCGGGTTGGGCCGGGCCTAATAATAGTCGGGCTTCGGGCGGGCCGGGCTCCAAAATTACGGCCCGTGTAGTGCTCTAATTTGAACTGCGTTGATCAGTTACTTACGAATTATAATACAAACATATCTTTATAGGAACACTTTACGGTGATGCTGTCGAATGTTTGCTGCAACGGAGTTTGGGACTAAAATGATGAAAGAATGAGTAGGTAATTAACATTTTGTAACAAATTGATCATAGCGCGATACCGTGTTTATGGGAGAATTTTTCTGGATATAAACAGTCATGCTCTGTGACAAGATGAAATCATTACTTTCCCATAATTTTCACTTCTTTCAAAATATAAAGTTATATTTTTGTGACGTCACATGGGTAAGGAGGCGGGTTAGCGATTTGTGACGTAGTGTTTCAAGGGGTGTGGGGGAAGTTAAAATGGCCAAAAATCATGTGACGTATTATGTCAACTGCCCCTTATTGCAATTTTTACTCGCCCCATGTTTATCATGATTTATTGTTGTTATCCCCTTTAGAGCCCATAAAATATTCTAATTCCATTTCCCCCATAATTGGAATTTTGGTGTTGATATGTTTTATAATCTATGTACCCAGGCATATAAGCTACTTTGTGAATAATTAATTATTAACGGATTATTTTTTATGCAAACACGTAAATAAAGCAATATTTTTTTGTTAATTTGCATGCAAACATTGAAAACAATTAAAAATTCATACCAATTTCAATTTTATTCGCTTGACAAACATAAAAAATAATATTATCTCATGAAGTCATCTATTATTGCACTAGATCATTCATGATTTTTTTTAAACTCCTGGTATTAAAATGTCAATTAAGGAACTGGTTTCCATGGAGCTAAATAACATTTTAAGCACACCTCGACAAGCCGTGGCTTTATCCTTTTTTAGTCACGGGCTGAACATAGTAACTAACATATTAAGCACGGGGTGAAGTTGGCTCCTATATTTGATATTTAATTTTTATGAAAATTGAGGGAAATTAAATATTTATTTCGGAATAAATTATTATCAATTTTTTTTCAATATAGGTAACAGTTAATATCACTTCTTGCAGTATTTACACCGATTCTATGACTTCAAAAAGTGTTACAGAAATAAAATTATATCTCAGAATCTACATAACATATATGAACTTCATTCAAAAACTTTTTCAAAATTAAAGAATGTATCTATGTTCGTCTAGTGATAGTTTTTTGTTTATTTTGTCTTAAATCGAAAAAAAATTGAGAAATTTTTTTAAAAAGGCTGTTTTCAACAGCAATTTTTAATATAATAGAATTAAAAATTCAAAATTGCAACACTAGACCAACCTAGTTTAAACCTTAAACTAACTGTAAATATGTTTTTAAATATAAAAGTATGTAAATTACACGAAAATCTGTATTTAGAACGAAACATCTGTAACAGTGTATTTCAAGCAGAAATGCATGTAAATAGATAGGACTCTTCTTCGCGAGCACAAAGTCTAAATACAAGTAGAATTTTAGAGCTTTATATTTAACTTAAATTTTCTAATAGTTATAAATAAAATTTTGCATATTTATGTTGTTTAATTTGTAGTCGTAGAAAAAGTATAGTTTTTGACTCGTTTTATAAACTCTACAAATACGTACTCGTTTTGTATACACTCGCTGCGCTCGTTCTTAGAGAACGTGGAACGTGTTAATGCTCGTATTTGGTTATATAAATTTAAACGTAAACGCAAACCTTAAAACTATATATGCTTGTATGAATGACGCTTAAGTGCTTTTTTCTACTCCTGGTATTAGAACAATATTTAACGAACTGGTTTCCATGCCGCTAAAAAACATTTTAAACACACTTCGACAAGAAGATGCTTTATCCGTTTTAATCACAGGCTGAACATAACAACTGACTTATAAATCACGGGGTGAGGTTGGCTTCTGATATTTAATTTTTGTGAAAAATTGAGTCAAATTAATGATTTCTATCAATCAGTGTCAATTTCTTTCCAAAGTAACAGTTCAATACACTTGCCTAAGAAGAATTTTGTAGCTTCCTAACATCATTATGATTTAACCAAATTATTTTAAATTAAATTTTACATATTTATGTTGTTTAATTTGTGGTCGTAGAATAAGTATAGTATGTGACTCGTTTATAAACTTTCTAGATGCTCGTTTTTTATACACTCGCTGCGCTTGTTCCTAAAAAACTCGTGACTAAAATGACGTTTATAAAACTTGATACATAATATACTATTAAAGCACTAGCGACGTTAAAATCACTCCACTTCGCGTAGCGCTCTTAATCTCGTCATACATGCTTTAAACATTTACTTATACACTTTGTAGTTTGTATCTTAATGTACTATTTATTACACTTGCATCATAATTAGAGTGCGGATTATATGCAGGCAAATACGATCCAAATATGCATGCAATATGGCGAAAATATGCTCATTATGTACACAAAATTAAATAAATATGCAATATTTTACAAATTTGATTCATTTTTACTAATAATTAATTTTAAAAACTACATTTTCCAACAATGCACAAGAATGTCCTATAAAATAAACAAAACAACTTATAACTTCTGCAATAAATGGAAAATTTACTATAGGTGGTATCAAATTTGAGAGATTATAAATTTTAAACATTTGATTATTTTTAAATTGAAATTTTACATTAAAAATTACAAAATATGCATTTATATGTACAAAATTTTAAAAAAATGTAAAAAATATTGAAATATTATGCAAAATAGGTCTGCAAAAAAAATTATACCACATTTGGATATATTTTTGTATGAAATGCAAACATTTGTAAAAAAATACCAATATGCACAATAATACAATATAATACAAATGCATATAATCCGCACTTAATCATAATCGATATTTTTTTAAATTTGAAAGCGTGCAAAACCACGACTTAAAACCAAGGTTGTTCATGTAGTCTATACGCGACGTAGATTACGTGTAATTTTACTCGTAGACAAACACTTAGTCTACGCATGCAGTATTTGTGTAAACAATACAAGTGTAGACAATGTAGACAAAGCACAAATCACATCGAAAACGAATAAAATTATAGGTTAGATTTTCTGACAATTGAATTATTTACAAACTTTACGCAAAGTCTACATTGTCTACATTTTACATAGTTTACGCAAACTTTACGTGTAGACGTAGAAAATAATACTTTACGCGTAGGTGACCAACCCTGCTTAAAACACGCTGTTTTAAAGGTTGCTAAGCAAAGCAACAACAATGAATATTGCGATCAATCTCCACGGCAACCGTAGGAATGCATTATATTGAATGCGTAATAATGGGTCTCCAAAATAATTTACTTTCGTTTAAGTGAGTGCGGAAGGAAAACCGAAACGTGACAAGTGAACGTGAATCCGTGAACGTGATGTCATTTCCTACGCATTGAGCGCACTTTTCAATGCTAAAGTCAAGGACGGCCACGCGGGAAGAGCTCGAGAAAGAACGACATAAATATGTGGCAGACAACACTGTGACAGATGTCGTTTGTTACGCACATTTTGCTCTTTCTTGTTGCTCAGTCAGTGTTGTGGTTGTCGTTTCAAATTTACTTTTTATTTTTATATCAATGAAAATTATAAACCCTCTATGTGCTACCTAAGTTAATTCTTATCGACACCGTAGGTGGAGTGATTTTTTTTTAAAACAATTTTTCGAGTCAAATTGCTGTCAGGTGACTAGGTTAAGATGTTAAACAGAAATTTATTCGGGAGAAATAAAGTAATTCAACGAGATAATTTAACGACTCCTTTTGTTCTTCATCACAAATATTCTCAAAATCTAATAATTTCACTGCCAAATATTAGAAATATGAAGCAAACGACATTTTAGCATTTTGTTTATTGCTTGGTTGCTAAGAAAAAGGTAAATAAGGTTTTATCACTTGCAAAATGTTACCTTCCTTTTTATCCGCTGTCAAAACGATAAAATTGTGTTTTGTTTATGCCTTACTTTATACAGGAGTGGAATTATCGCAATAAATGAAAGTAGTACTTTTGTTGTATTTGGTATAATTTTTAAATTGAAATTGTTATTTATAATCTTATATCATGTGTTCCATGTTCGTGGTATATTTGTTTCTTAGTAAAATTAAAATTATGACAGTGACAGTTGACATCAAATATATTGATGAATCAAATATTTAATATTGATGTTCGTGAAAAAAAATACATGCCTCTCTGGAAAGTGTCTATGGCATTCATTAAAAGTGGAACCAGTTTGTTAGTGTTCATAAATAGAAACTGTCATAGCTTCTAGTTCCATTGTATAAAAAGAATTTGGTGAGAGTTTTCTGTGATCTAGCAAAGTACGACGGAATGTCAATCAAAATTCCATCAGGTTTAATTAAAAAAATACCCCAATAAATAAAAAAGTCACAAATGCTTTGAAAAATATTTCGACGCGCAAAATGCAACAGTAAATGCGAGAACTAAAAATGTTTTGCCGGATTATTTTGACGAATGTTTCCATTTTAAAAGTGATACGCTTTATGCAAAATGTTCCAGTAAATAAAAGTTTACAACTGACAAGAAAAAAATGTGCCAGGGGAATCATTCTCTTTTGCGTTTTGCCCTCGTATTTGACGATGTTTATGTAAATAAATAAATTTAATTTATTAAGAAATATTATGAAATATTATGTTCTATGCCTTCTATTTCCTTTTGAGAAAATATAAATTTTATATTTTATACTGTTATATTATACCGGGCGTTTCCTGAAACAGGCGCACCCCCCAAAAAAGTTGTATTTTTATGTCAATTACATTTATATTATAGATTTATAAACTACATTCAAAGGCGCATTAAACTACATAATTAATGAATTTTTATAACTTCCTGTTTTGCCGGAAGTGAGATCAACTTCCATATTTTAAATGGAACATCCCATATATTTTTTAAGATTTTCATTCTACATAAAATTCGGAATACAACCATGTATAATAAGCTACTTTTTCGTTGTAGATTTCTAAGTAAAATAATAATTAAAATATTACAGAATCATATCGATTCATTCCAAATTAGCTATGAAATAAATGATAAGATACAGATTTTATGACAGTAAAAATGTCAGTTTATTAACAAAAATAACTAATTTAATAAGGAATTGCAATTCAATTATATTATTTATAGTAAATTTTCAAAATGGCCTGCATTTTCTTGAATACATAGTAAAACTCTTCGTATAATTTCTGTTTTTATCATTTATTTCATAGCTAACTAGGAATGATTCGATTTGTTTCTGTAATATTTTAGTTATTAGGTATATTACTTATAAATCTACAACGAAAAAGTAACTTATTATACATGATTGTATTCAGAATGTTATGTAGAATCAAAATCTTTAAAAATATACGGGGTGTTCCATTTAAAATAAGAAAGTTGGTGTCACTTCCGGCTGAATAGGAAGTAATAAAAATTCATTATTTATGTAGTTTAATGCGCCTTTGAATTTAGTTTATAAACCTATAATATAAATGTAATTGACTAAAAATTACAATTTTTTTTCGGAGTGCGCCTGTTTCAGGAAACGCCCGGTATACCTACCTCCATAAAATTATTTTTCCGAATTATTCTAGTTTTTTTTTTTTAATTACTCGATTTGTTAGGTGTTGGTAATTTGTATAAAGAAATTTTTTATCGAAAACAAAGATTTTTCGAAATGAATCACGTATTCTTGAAAATATAGTGAACTTATTATTTCTTCAACTAAATATCTGATATGATATATTAATACCTTACTTATATTTCTGAAAAATTCATTTTTCGTTCAAGGAACATATATTTTGTACATATTCAAAGATATTGATGAGGAGTTTTTTTTTCGTAGATTCGTTCGAGTTTCATACTTTATTTCCAAACTATTCATATTCAATCGGAAATCTTATATTTTTTTCGAGCCAACGCTTTTAAAGGTTGGTCAAACTGACTGCACACTATAAACTGAGCATGCGTAGACAAATCTAGTAGGTACGAATCTCGAATAAAAAATAGAGCCGGGCGTATATGTCTATACTAGAAAAAAGTATGGAAATCGAACGGAACTCGGATATATTAGAAATATCCATGAACTTGTCGGATAAATCTAGAACTAGAATCTAGACGACAAAAGTATAATGTAATACAACCTTTACGGAATCTGAGTTTTAAGAACCACGATCGGTAGCTCACTCAGCACTCGTTGTCTTTTTATACAGCATAATTTCATTAACATGTAATTTATTTTTATCAAAAAAAAATATCAGTGTAATATTACTTACATTTTACCTTATTTGATTATATTTACCGAGATTTTTACTTATTTGAAGGTTGAAGTTATACGTGTATGAACTTTTCAATTACACTTTGTAGATTATCTAGCATAAGCAATTTCATTACTCAAAATTAAATATTTCTTTGCTATATTTCATTGTAAGTATGACATGTTGTAATAAAGTAATTTTGTATAATGAAAATCTTTTAATTTAAGCTCTTGGTAATATTTACTCTTGCAAAATTAAATGTAGAAGCATGATATTTCTTATTTTGCAACGATGATAGTTCATGGAAGTCAGGGGCGCCGGAAGTATATTTTCGAAGGGGGGCGGACGGATTTTTTTTTGTTCAAGGTCGAGTACTTTTACATTGAAAGTTGCATTTTCCAAGAATTAGCAGCTGCATGATTTGTCTTGTTTCATGCGCAGGAATATACTAAAATTAATTTGGCTGTTCGCATTTAACATATTAAAAAAAGTTAGTTTGCAATTCACAAGAATTAATGTTCTCCGAATAAATCAACAAACCGACACTCATACCTAATATTACAGTAAAGTCCCATATGGCATAAATCATTAACTGAACATAAGACATAAGTATGTCAATTAAACACTACAGAAAAAATAATTCTGACGGGATTTGGTGATTTACGACTATAGACTTATTCTGTCAGAAGTAGGAAGTAGGCAGGATGCTAGTGCGCAATAGTTTGTTCACATAGTTGTGACAACAGGAAGTGAAGTGAATAGACCAATTTTGGTGATGAGCGCGTATTTTAACAGATTTGTATAAATGTCAAATTTAATTATAAGATTTTTTACGATTCTGTTAAAATGGTTCATTTATGTTGCGTACTAAATTTTTCAAATTTAACATGTCTTTAAATTAATTAAACTTCTTCCACAAATTTTGAAAATTTAAAATAAGATGTGGTCAAAATCAGGGTAAATTGTCTAATTTAAATTTACCGCCCTTTCTTTATATTGTCACAAAGCGTGATACTGTGCACCAGTTTGCTGTTTCACTCAACACAGTTTACTTTGTATCTATCGTACTCGCTTCCTCTGACAGGATGATGCCCAAGCATGCGCACAACTGATAGATGGCAAACTTCAAGCTATAAATAAAATATTGCGGGAAATTCAAATTTTAATTTTTTCACCGTGAATAAACTGGATATATAAAAATTAAATATAACATTTGGGCTTGTAAAAGATACTTATTATTTAAATTTTTAAACTTTCTTTTATTGAAGGGGGCCGGTTGGTCTATTGTTTCAATTGAAGGGGGGCGGTTCGCCCCCTTCGCCCCACACTTCCGGCGCCCCTGATGGAAGTATATTGCGAAAGAAACAATGAAACACGTAAAAAATTTAGGTAGGAATGTGTCTTTAGGGAGACACTTGCCCTGAATAGACGAGGGAATACAAAAAAGGAACGGAAAGGAAAGCTCATTTTTTACCTTTAAACCACTTTATCCCACCGTAACACAAACAGGTACCTTTTTGTGGTCATTAGCTTTCTCAGTCCTTGAGGTCAATTTGCTGCCTTTAACTTTGTAATTTCTACCTTAGATAATGTAATTTAGTTATTTTAAATAAAATTTAATCAAATTATTCTATGTGTCATCAGTTGATTCTAAAGGTATACATAAAATTTAAAAGTTTTCAGTCTAATTAATTTTGTCTTACTTGATTTAATAAAAATTATTTGTGTAGGTGTGCCTATCTTTGAATTTCAATATAACTAATAGTTATTTATGTAACAAGTCCGGAAAATAGAATTTTAGAGGACAAATTTGTTTACGGGCGAGGCGCAAGCCCGAGTCTTTAAATTAGATGATTCTCTAAAACTCAGTTTGCGTACGTGGGTGTTACATACAAAAATATTTAGTAGTCCAGTAACCTAGTACATCGTAAGTTGCATCAAGTGATGGTAGTAGGTTTCTATTTTTTTCTTGTATAGGATGTGACTGAGATGCAAAATCCAAGTTTTCGACCTCGGCAACCCTCCGGAACACTTTTGAATATCTCAAAAACTGCTAAATTTTTGCACTTTTTTCGGATTCTTACCATTTTGACTATGAAGGAGCACGATTTCGACAAAAACCATTTTATACATTTTTAAACTAGATTAAATTGTCTACAAAGACCAGAATGAGCTCGGTGGCCCTAATAGTTTCCGAGATACAGCTTTTCAAAGTTTGGCAAAATATACTGTTTTGAAACACCAACCGTTTCTCTTCTACAAAAATTTTACTATATTTTCTCGCGGAAGAACTTTAAATTTCAGCTCAAGGAAGACCATTGAAAATTTTTGACAGAATGTATCTTATAGAAAAAAGTACGAGGAATTCAGTGCTGCAAACCGGAAGTCAATATCATTATTCGTTCAGATATTATAGTTAATTAAACACAATAAACAAAAGAATAAACAAAATTTTGACTATATTCTCTCGGGGAAAAACTTTAAATTTCAGCTCAACCAAGGCCACTGAAATTTTTTGACAGAATGTATCTTATAGAAAAAAGTACGAGGAATTCAGTGCTGCAAACCGGAAGTAAATATCATTATTCGTTCAGAGGTCATAGATTGTAGACAATTTAATCTAGTTTAAAAATGTATAGAATGGTTTTTGTCGAAATCGTGCTCCTTCATAGTCAAAATGGTAAGAAACCGAAAAAAGTGCAAAAATTTAGCAGCTTTTGAGATATTCAAAAGTGTTCCGGAGGGTTGCCGAGGTCGAAAACTTGGATTTTGCATCTCAGTCACATCCTATACAAGAAAAAAAATAGAAACCTACTACCACCACTTGATGCAACTTAGGTCCATTATAACCATGACAAGGCTACTAGACTATAGTATATAATCTCCGAATTTAACTATAAAATAAAATTTTGAAAAACGTTATATTATAGTCCAAAACTGGAACGAATTTTTAAAATTAACAATTATTACTAGTTATTTTATAAATAATTGAATCGATACCGGAACTTGAACCACTTTTTTGAAAATCAGTAGGTAACTAGCGTCAGGCCCCGCTACGCGGGCCTTCGGCTAGGTCGCGCTGCCACGCGACAATGGTAATTCGCCCACTTCGCGGGCTCAAGCTCCCCGAACCCTGAATGTGGAACGATTCGGCACTTCGTGCCTCAATTATAACGATTTTAACATTTAAACCCTACCGCTGTCGCGCGACAAAGAGGATTCGCCCGCTTCGCGGGCTCACGCTCGGCGGACCCTGAATGTGGGACAATTCGGCACTTCGTGCCTCAATTGTCAAAATGGGTCAAAATATATTACTATAAATATTGCAGTAATAAATAAAAATATGATTCAACTTCACAGTGCATTGTTAAATTGAATAAAAATTTTCAAAAAATATATTACAAATTTATACAAAACCATGTAAACATAATGCGTGCTCCATCTTTAAATACTCAATAAAATTTTCAAAATATTTCTACCTTATCAAATATAAAAGATAAATCCAAATAAAATTTCAAATTGGAAACGTCAAATCTGACACTAGACAAAAAAATCATTTTTATCAAAAAGAAAACAAAAATTCCATGGCATGCTCCCATTTGCGTTCCGTGCATTTTTCAGTTTTTTCTTAATAACTTTCTTAATATACCCAATATTGGGTTGAAACATGTATAGAAATATAGTCAAATTCATTCTCTACCTATATGTCAAATGAAAAAAACAATCGAATAACGTATAATGCCCGTATCCAAGGACTCAAAAATATCACGGTTTTTCAACTCCCCTGCGACTACCACGCCATCTACAATATTCATATACCCAAAAGGCACTACTTCACATGAACCTCTATCAAATAAAAAAAAGTTCATAAAAATCGGTTGAACCGTTCAGGCTGTAGGCGATGCGAAAAACGGTTGCTAAGCTGCTGAAAATATAGTGATACCTAGCCTTTTAGTATATAAGACTAGCGTCAGGCCCCGCTACGCGGGCCTTCGGCTAGGTCGCGCTGCCGCGCGACAAGGGGGATTCGCCTACTTCGCGGGCTCTGAATGTGGGACAATTCGGCACTTCGTGCCTCAATTATAACGATTTTAACATAATTTAGACTCTACCGCTGCCGCGCGACAAGGGGACTTCGCCCGCTTCGCGGGCTTAAGCTCCGCGGACTCTGAATGTGAGACAATTCGGCACTTCGTGCCTCAATTATAACGATTTTAACATTCAGACTCTACCGCTGCGCGCGACAAGGGAAATTCGCTCGCATCGCGGGCTTAAGCTCCGCGGACCCTGAATGTGGGACAATTTGGCACTTCGTGCCTCAATTATAACGATTTTAACATTCAGACTCTACCGCTGCGCGCGACAAGGGAAATTCGCTCGCATCGCGGGCTTAAGCTCCGCGGACCCTGAATGTGGGACAATTTGGCACTTCGTGCCTCAATTATAACGATTTTAACATTCAGACTCTACCGCTGCGCGCGACAAGGAGGATTCGCCTGCTTCGCGGGCTCTGAATGTGGGAAAATTCGGCACTTCGTGCCTCAATTATAAAGATTTTAACATAATTTAGACTCTACCGCTGCCGCGCGACAAGGGGAATTCGCCCGCTTCGCGGGCTTAAGCTCCGCGGACTCTGAATGTGAGACAATTCGGCACTTCGTGCCTCAATTATAACGATTTTAACATTCAGATTCTACCGCTGCGCGCGACAAGGAGGATTCGCCCACTTCGCGGGCTTAAGCTCCGCGGACCCTGAATGTGGGACAATTTGGCACTTCGTGCCTCAATTTTAACGATTTTAACATGCAGACTCTACCGCTGTGCGCGACAAGGGGGATCCGCCCGCTTCGCGGGCTTAAGCTCCGCGGACCCTGAATGTGGGACAATTTGGCACTTCGTGCCTCAATTATAACGATTTTAACATTCAGACTCAACCGCTGCCGCGTGACAAGGAGGATTCGCTTGCTTCGCGGGCTCTGAATGTGGGACAATTCGGCACTTCGTGCCTCAATTATAACGATTTTAACATAATTTAGACTCTACCGCTGCCGCGTGACAAGGGGAATTTGCCCGCTTCGCGGGCTTAAGCTCCGCGGACTCTGAATGTGGGACAATTCGGCACTTCGTGCCTCAATTATAACGATTTTAACATTCAGACTCTACCGCTGCGCGCGACAAGGAGGATTCGCACGCTTCGCGGGCTTAAGCTCCGCGGACCCTGAATGTGGGACAATTTGGCACTTCGTGCCTCAATTTTAACGATTTTAACATTCAGACTCTACCGCTGTGCGCGACAAGGGGGATCCGCCCGCTTCGCGGGCTTAAGCTCCGCGGACCCTGAATGTGGGACAATTTGGCACCTCGTGCCTCAATTATAACGATTTTAACAGTCAGACTCTACCGCTGCGCGTGACAAGGGGGATTTGCTCGCTTCGCGGGCTTAAGCTCTGCGGATCCTGAATGTGGGACAATTTGGCACTTCGTGCCTCAATTATAACGATTTTAACATTCAAACTCTACCGCTGCGCACGACAAGGGGGATTCGCCCGCTTCGCGGGCTTAAGCTCCGCGGACTCTGAATGTGGGACAATTTGGCACTTCGTGCCTCAAATATAACGATTTTAACATTCAGATTCTACCGCTGCGCGCGACAAGGGGGATTCGCCCGCTTCGTGGGCTTAAGCTCCGCGGACCCTGAATGTGGGACAATTTGGCACTTCGTGTCTCAATTATAACGATTTTAACATTCAGACTCTACCGTTGCGCGCGACAAGGGGGATTCGCCCGCTTCGCGGACTTAAGCTCCGCGGACCCTAAATGTGGGATAATTTGGAACTTCGTGCCTCAATTATAACGATTTTAACATTCAGACTCTACCGCTGCGCGCGACAAGGGGGATTTGCCCGCTTCGCGGGCTTAAGCTCCGCGGACCCTGAATGTGGGACAATTTGGCACTTCGTGCCTCAATTACCTATAACGATTTTAACATTTAGACTCTACCGCTGCGCGACAAAAAGTAGTTATCATCTAGCCCTTTAGTTTAAAAAAATATATATAACTCGATGGATTTGTGATAAATTCCGAGGAAACTATAAAACAGGAAAATGCTAATATAAAATGTTTATAATTTTCACTGACTGTCTTTTGATGTGATTATTGGAATATACCAAGTAGGTAGTCAAGAGTGTTTTAAAAAAAAATAAAAAAAAATTGTGAAAACTGAAAAAATGCTTTTTGTCCGACTAAAAACAAAAGTAAAATTGTCGAAAGTCAGTTTATTGCATACTGTACATTTTGTGTCCTTATTATGACCTTTTATTTGAAATCAATCGCGATATAATTTAAAACATATTCAGAAAAAACAAATTCCGCTCACCGAGTGCAATTTATACTTAGTAAACAGCCATAATTTTGGGCAACATTAGACGATAATGTTTAATACCAATCATGATTATATTAAATTTTTATTGATAAACAAATGCCGATCATAGAAGCCATATTTTGTACCCCTTGGTGCTTATTATAATACCATATACATACTTTTGTAAAAACAGATTTGATACTTGATACAAGTGCAATAACAATCTAGATCATCTCTAGTCCGCGTCGTGTCTCGTGCTTGTCCAGTTGTTAGTTAATGGGCGTATGCAGGATAAAGATGTCAAGGGCGGCTTGGGCAGGACAAACTCAAACTCAACCAAAACTCAAGTACAATAGATAAAAATCCCAATTATCGGACTCCATTGTTAAATTTGTATATTAATTTGACATTTAAAACTTTCAGTAAAATACTGAGAAATAGTATTATCCACAGATATTGGATATATAGATACCTATTTTTAATTGAACATTTACACTTGGGTCAAAATATATTACTATAAATACTACAGTAATAAATAACAATATGATTCAACTTCACAGTGCATTGTTAAGTTGAATAAAAAATTTCAAAAAATATATTACAAATTTATACAAAAGCATGTAAACATAATGCGTGCTCCATCTTTAAATACTCAATAAAATTTTCAAAATACTTCTACCTTATCAAATATAAAAGATAAATCCAAATAAAATTTCAAATTGGAAACGTCAAATCTGACAGTAGACAAAAAAAATCATTTTTATCAAAAAGAAAACAAAACTTCCATGGCATGCTCCCATTTGCGTTCCGTGCATTTTTCAGTTTTTTCTTAATAACTTTCTTAATATACCCAATATTGGGTTGAAACATGCATAGAAATATAGTCAAATTCATCCTCTACCTATATGTCAAATGAAAAAAACAATCGAATAAAGTATAATACCCGTATCCAAGGAGTGAAAAAAATCACTGTTTTTCAACTCCCCTGCGACTACCACGCCATCTATAATATTCATATACCCAAAAGGCACTACTTCACATGAACCTCTATCAAATAAAAAAATGTTCATAAAAATCGGTTCACCCGTTTAGGCAGTAGGCGTGTCGAAAAACGGTTGCTAAGCTGCTGAAAATGATCTCAAGCCTTTTAGTATATAAGATTGGTTCATATCAAAAAGAAAAATGTAACAAAACCGAACCTTATAAAGCACAGTGAACCGAGAACCGAACCAGAACCGTTATTTTGTGCGGTTCGAATCCCTGCCTATATGTGTAGGTTGGTACTATAAGTATGCTCGAAAAGAATTCTACTCAGCAAGTCATACAATAAGCAAAGAAATAAATTTTTGTGAATTTTAAATTTGTTTCTATCCAAAGCCGCCCTAAAAATATATATCCTGAATCTTCCCTTTGTATAATGAAAAAAGTTTGCATATCATTGTTTCATATTGAACCAAATTCCTGCTTCATTATTTATCACCCAGTGCGAACTCTCGCTAACATGGTTTTTGTTTCTTTGCAGAGTTATACGACATCCCAGCAGGCCTGATCGCCCTGCTGTCAGTGTTCTACGGTTCAATATCCGTCCTGGCAGTCGTAGGCAACTCGTTGGTGATTTGGATCGTGTTGACATCACGCCGGATGCAAAACGTTACCAATTGCTTCATCGCCAACTTAGCACTCGCCGACATTGTCATCGGCTTGTTTGCCATTCCTTTCCAGGTGAGTTTACGAGAGTCTCAGTACTATAATTGGAACTGAGATTGCACGATAGCGGAATGGGAATTGGATCAATTTATTTTTATCTTTACACTTAATTCTTTATTGATAATATTAATTGATTTAATCATTTTATTACTTGGATTTAAGGTGTTCGTCTACACTAAAATTTTACAGCGTTACAAAGGTGTACGCCGCCCGCACGTTTACTTGAATTATAATTGAAATATATGATGCATCTATACATATGAGTGTATTAACAAAGGATGTCTTAATGCTTCTATTTTTTTTTGTCTTTGGCCTAGGAATTTGAAGTAAAAAATATTTGAAAATGTCATTATTTGATATTATTTTTTTCGATTACTATAAATGGCAAGAAAAATTTAAAAAACAAGAAGCATCCAGCTAAGCTTCTTTTTTCGAATAATTGTTTTACTTAATTTCTTTAAAAAATACAGAAGTTATTATGGGAATCTGGAGCCATGTTTACAGTATTTTTCAACTTCAAAATGACATTGTAGCTAGGATACGGAAAAGTATGAGTTTCATGCTGACATTGGGCAGTCGTAGTAGTGGGGAAGAGAGTGAAATAGAAAAAAAGTAATATCAAGAGTATTCTAGGAATTCGAAAAAAGGTAGACGAGCCTCTTAATGTTACCTTTAAATATTATAAAATAACAGTAGTGGACTATTATGCCCTGTTCACACGAGGAAAGTTGTTACTAAATAGTTTCTTGAAAGTAAAACCAGTGCTAGGAGCTGTCATAAAAAAACTGTCAATATCGGTGTGGAGGAAACTAATTATTTCTATAAAATATATTAAAGCTAGTACATTCCCCGTATGAACGGTATTGACAGTTTTGTTCTATGACAGCTCCTAGCACTTGTTTTACTGTCAAGAAACTTTTTAGTGAAAACTTTCCTCGTGTGAACGGGGTATTACTATTTTATTTTATTTATTTAAGGAGCACATAATTCAAGAAGATGAAAGTTTTTGTACGAGCTGAAGACGAGTGTACAAGTATAAGTTTTATAGCCCTTATTAATCCACTTCTGTAGAAATGTTTTGTTGGGAGAATTTTTTTGCCGATTCATTTAGAGTAATATCGTAATATATAACCGAAAACTTTTTTACTCGGGTATTTTAACATCGTCCACAACGCTTGCGCAGAATGACATCATCAATATGGCGACTTCATCAAGCTGCATTTGAGCAGCAATTCGTGCGTTGTGCCATTCACTTTAGTAAAATACATTAACACGAAGTTCTGCAATGGTAAAATTTTTAACTACATAATAGTCAAAATCTTATAATAGGTACGTCATAATTTGATTTAAAAAAATGTAACTTTTTTCTGAAACTACTAGTGCCACGACAACGACACTTTAAAACTTTTACATGGCACATTTTGCACATGCTTCTGCATAAATTTCGGATAAACGATATAACCTACAATGAAAATATATACATTTCTAAATTGCCTTACTTTAAAAATTATGCGTGTAATAATCTGCTCAAAACAATTAAAGGGTCAAGATTTTTGTTTTGAATAACTTTTTTTTTATAGATACCTTAAACCTTTATTTAAACAATTTTATTAAATTTCAATTTCAATTAATACGTAACACTGAACATGATCAGTCAGAACGAAAATCTGAGAAAAATAAAGTGTAAAAATTGAACATTTAGTAATTTTTTTTTAGATTTATTTCTTATTTACAACTTTAATAAGGTGTATTACCTCCGTTAACATTAAATACAGCTTGGCAGCGATGTGGCATGCTGCGGATAAACCTGCGTTTGTTTTCTTGTGGAATTTCTTGCCATAACTCCACTGGAGAATCTTTCAGTTCCCATATTGTCTAAAGCGGGTTAACTCGACTTTTGATGCGTTGTCCAAGTTGATCTCATAGGTGTTCAATATGATTGAGGTCAGGGCTACATGCTAGACATTCCATTTTTACCTCTCGCCTCATATTCTATAAGAGAGGTATTGTAATGGGTCAAAATTTTCGAGTATGAGTTTTTGGTGGATAAGCACGTTTCAGGGTCTCTACAATACGAATTTACTATTTTCACGATGATGTCTGTGTGTGTGTATGTGTGTGTGTGTGTGTGTGTGCGTGTGTGTGTTTGTATGAATGTATGGACTGTCGATTTTTCGTCCACGATAACTGAAAAAGTATCAAACCGGTTATAACCAAATTTCATATTTAAGGTTTTAATAAGTATCTTAACACCGGATAACATTTTGGAAGAAATCTGCAAACCGGAAGTAGTACTTTTTGAAGCTTGATTAAGTTTTCTTTAAATATATTGGTACATTATTTATTTATGACAATTTTTGCAATTAAAAATAAAAGAAAATATAATTATCTATGGGTACAGTTAATTATAAATACAATTTTCTGAATCTGGTAATATTTAACAATAAAATAAAGTACAATTAATATTCTATCTTGTTGTCCATGATATGAAATTTGTTTCTACATAAAATTTGAATTATTCTGACAGTGACAGTACAGTTGACATCTTTTGCTTGCATCTTGGTTTACATTATCGTTTACATCTTACATGAACATGAAACTATTAAAATGTAAGTAAAACTATTTATTAGATTAGTCTCGAGATTAATAGAATAAGCAGAATTAGGCGAGAGGTCGTGTACTGGCCACAGCAGATTTTTTCAAAATTGTTGTACACAAGGTACCGTGTGACTAGTCTAGCTGAATGCGCGTGGGCTCCATCTTGAATTAAGACAAACCTGTCACGTCTGTTCGGCGCAAAAAGAGCAAGCGGTTGTACATGAACATTTAGAACATCATCTACATAGCGCCGTGCAGTCAAAGTGCCGTTTCGAGTCATGACAAGTTCGGTTTTAACACTGATGGATATTCCACCCCAGACCATAACTGAACCTCCGCCAAAAGGTGGAAAGGGTAATTAAAAACTCGTACGATAGGAGAACTCGCTATTAGTCGTGCTCCAACTGTTACACTAGTTTTTCAAAGACGAAAACATACTGTCCTTGCGGAAAGGTAGAGAAAGAATGTGCCTATGTTCTACACAGAGCTGAGTCAAAGTTCGCCAACTTATTACTTGCCTAAAAGCAACTGAGTCAAGAGAAAAACCGAGCTGGCCGACTTCTTTATACACTATTTCAAGGAAGCAAAGCGGTTTCTGCCAAAAAATGGCTATTAATCTATATCCGCTCGATTAATATTGTTTACCAATTTAAAATCTCTTATTTCGCGAACTGCAATGTATCAAAAAACTTCGGAACTTGCGACTTGACGTAGATTGATCGCAAGTTAACTTGATGAATGACTGCTAAAAGGTTGTTCCATTCCACATGTCACAATGTGTATTATTTACATTATTGATTTGTTCATGCTGAAACTGAAAAAAACTGTTTGATAGATGAGAAAACTACTTCAACCGTTCAACACAGATTTCCATATTTAAACAATAATGATATAGATATCCGCACCCGGACTATGTAAACTTATTTGTTAGGTAAATTTTTCGAATACATTGTTATTGAAATATGAAAAATATGCATACATATTTGATGTTGGTGTGGGACAGCTAACATATGCACTTTATAGCAAATAAAATTACAATAATTATGAAGTCATGTTAATATGTATTATGAAATTCCCTCTGAAACATTATCAGGCATGTCAGCATGAAAGAGTAATTTCTTTAAGTATTTGATTATAAAAAAATAACCTTTCGCATGAACATTGTAATATTTGAACTAACTTTAATTAGAATTAGGTAGATGTAACAAAATTTAATAAGATTTTTTCACAAAAATTATTAAAGTGCTGTAAGTCAATTTTTAGGTTGGCAGATTTTTATCAATAATTAACAGTTTGTCGAACGTGCTCCTTGACAAAAATGTCGACATTTTTTCACGATCCTTACCTCCCTTTAGGCGGGAGTTAAAAAGATGATTTCCAATGTAATAGGTAAAGTTAACAACGAAAATTATATATATATATATATATATATATATATATATATATATATATATATATATATATATATATATATATATATATATATATATATACGATTTTGTGGCTACCTATTATTAATAAAATATAACTTAAGGAGGTTGGGTACGCCACTGCAGGCATTAGTCTTGGGGTGATATAAAAATAAAAATATTTTTGATAATGTAAAAGTACACAAAATCTTCACGAACTTATTTTTAAAGGTGTATAGGAAATATTAAGACAAGTTCTACCAATTTTTCATCATTTTATCATAAGCAAAACAAAAATTTAGTGAATTTCCATAAGAGTCCATGTAAAACAAACGTAATCCATACTCAAAAACCGGATAGACGAAAATTTTCAATTTGTTTTTTCGGAATCTCAATAATTTAATAATGTATAAATTTCAGCCTCTCATCATCATTTTAATATATGGTCACCAACCTCCTTAAATGGAAACTTTCTAATCCAAGGTGGTTTGCACACGAAGTCGGAATTGGTAATTTTTTTAACCCTATATTAGTCCAAATCTTTTTATAGGTCATAATTTGATTTTTTTTCCGTAATTATTGATGCCACGTCAACGACAGTTTTAAACTTTTACATGGCTCATTTTGCACATGCTTTCTGCATAAATTTCGGATAAACGATGAAAATTATGTTACACAATGAAAATATATACATTCCTAATTGCATTATTCTAAAAATGATGTCTGTAATAGTTCATTTTGCATCAAATTCATCGCAATTTGATGAATTTTGCTCTCTTCTTTCATTTCTACTTCAAATTATATTGATTTTCAGGTTTTCTTATTTAGCATAAGGCAATCTAGAAACTCTAATGAGAAATTTATGCAGATAAAGTGCGTAAAAATGACTATCTGAAAACGGTTTCGAGCGCCACTTAAATTGTCTAGTATTCAGGATCTTTATGTTGATGCATTAATATGTAAGTCATCCTTGTGGAAATTTTTATAACTCTCCTCAACTGGGATTATCTACAAATACCCTTCTTAGTTATCAAGTTTACCGATTTTTTTATGCAGATTTAAGTTGTAAAAAGTTAACTCTACCCCGCTCTACCCTCAATATCTCCAAAACGGATTTGGTTGGTATGGTTGGTATGGAGCAAAATTAGATGTTTTTTTACAAAGGATCTTCAAAATTCATTCAGGATAGTAAAGTCTCACGTTTCGGATTCCAAAAATTCTTGAGGAATACTCTAACCATCGGAATTCGGTGCTGAAAATTTTTAGTCATTATGTATGTTATTCGGCGCAATATATGGTATTATTATAAGATGAATTCGGGTAAAATTACTGGATATGAAATTTTTAATTAATCTTATATTGAAAATGAATCAGTTTTCAAAATATGACACACATATTGATTATTTCTTTAAGGCAACATGTAGCACATTTTTGACTCCCAAAATTGATATGTATGATAATAATAATTTATCTTTTATCTATTATTCTCATTATTATTCTCATCATCTGTCATCTGTCCAAAAAAAAAAAAATGCAGAATATTGAATTGCACAGCCAATCAAAATAAGTAGACTTGATTATTTTGTACTAGTAAGGTTGTGTGTGACTATTCACTACTAGTACTTTTAGGTGACTATTTAACAAATGAACATTTTTATTATAATCTATATTTGTCATTTTTATTGCACTATTTCTACATCTGGGATTTCTCCAAAGGTCTAGAACATTTTTCACTTGAAATTCATTATTTTATTTGTAAAGAAACACCAAAAACACATAAAACACATTTGACGTTATGTCTAAATTTTATATATGTTTTCTAAAATCATGGATAACTGCGTTATTTGTCATTTTAATTTAAAACTGGATCTGATTCAATGAATAATCTCTTGAATAGGTACCATTCGTAATAATAGTTAAGTAGATTATTTTCTGATAGTTACATTATACGCTCATGTACCATGTGCTTGCGAATATTACTCGTTTTTAGCACTTGTAATATTTATATCCAACCACAAGGAACCATCGATAAACAAGCATATCCAAGGAACATTCGTAATACTATACCAGAAAAATAATCGACATAACTATGACTATTTATGGTATTATAAGTGATAATTTCTGTAATGGTAATGGTTATCTATTATCTTGTCTAAATAAATAAAAATTTGGTATCTTTATCTATGTATGTAACGAATAAAGCAGAAACCAAGTGTGGGTGTAGGTTCAATTTGAATAGGCGTAGATGTTGTTGTAAGAAGATGATTAGCAGTGTTATGTGTTATGTAAATGCCGTGGGCTGTTTCCATATGATGGGGAGGATTACATCCGACGCACCGGCAGAAATTAACTCCCTGCTTTAATTCGTATTCAGGATTCGGGGTTCTAACTCCTAGTCCTGCCTCTAATATGTCGTCTAGCCTATTCAATATAAAGAGGATTATTTTCCCAGCCCCAAATTGCTTATCTTGTCGGTTGCCGGCTGTACAAAAGATGAATTACATTGACTATAATAATTTAACTCTTAAATATTTCTCACATTTCAAGATACTTTTCCCACGACCATTGAAACTAAAAATTTTAACTTCAAAATAACGTGCATCTCATTCCAAAATCAAACTAGTGATGCAGACGAGACGAGAATTTCTCGAATCTCGTCTCGTTTCGTCTCGAAATTTCTCGTCTCGTCGAGACGAGACTGATTTCTGTAAAAATGTTCGAGACGAGATTACAATGTCGAGATTCTCGATTTTTAAAATTAGGTATTTATACTTTATTCAACAATTTTTTAAAAAATTTTCACCATTTTGCCTATTGTTATCATAGTCAAACTCAACTAAATTGTCAAGTCAACCTGTCAACATAGATTTTACTGTCATTGACCATGTAAAATTATTAGATTAAATTTAAAAAATTATAATACTACTTTAGATGACAAAAATATAATAGAAAATTTGTGATAAATTAATTGTTTATCGAAATATTTAAGCAAAAAAAAACTGGATTCTTAATATTCGTATTAAAGCATTAAATATAAAATTTGGTTGTTAAATGTTTAATATTTTTTGAGTTATTATATTATATACTCGAAAATTTTGACCTGTCACAATACCTTCCCTTATAGAATATAAGGTAAGAGGTAAAAGGAAAATGGACAAGCAAACATTGTAATGAGAAATTATACACTACTACTATCACGCGTAGACGGTCTTTTAACGTCAAACTTTTCTTTCTTTATAAAGTTCATCATTTATAATTCTCTTCATAAAAGTTTTTGCAGTCCTCTTAGTCCCATTATAATTTATAAAATTGCCTATTTTCAATGCTGTATGAAGAAGAAGCTAAACAATTAATCTTGTTGAGACCAAAGCTCGGTGTAATCGTTGGTAAAGCTTACTTCATTAAATCAGGGTGATGATAACAATTTAATTATTATTCATAAATTCATAATGGAAGTAATTGTTGCCTTACCATCAACACAATTAATTCAATTACTCTTCAACTTATTCTCTTACCTCGTTTGAACTCATAAAAAAACAATTTAATATTAGGAAGAAACCAAGGGTAAAATTATTATGTTGGTGTAACATATAACCTCAGTTTGTGATTGTATAATACTTTCTCGTCCTGGATATATCTCGAATATCAACTGTACGATTCAATCATGCGAAAAAAGAATTGGATAAGAAAAAATATCTGAAGCAAGAACTATAAATAACAAAAGAAATACTGGATTCACACCATTGCTTCTGTTAAGATAACAACAGAAAGTCGCAAATATATCTGTCTGAATATAGATAACCTAACTTTTATTTATATTATCCCATACTTGCAATATTTTAGAACTCTTTTACAATAAAACTAAGCACGAATTTTGTTTTTATCTCAACATGATTGCAGTTGACAACCTTTCAACTTTAATACTAGTAGTCTCGAGGACCTAAACACAAATTGGCAGACGAGTTAAGCTAGATTCAGACCTACCCAATTATAAGTGTAAGTGGCTAATTTAACCAACCAACGCTCAATGTTTGCACTTATAAGTAAAATTGGAAATTTGTGGAAGCGCTGGTTTTTTTTAAAGTTAGCACTAATATTTATAATTGGGTAGGTCTGAATCTAGCTTTAATACATAATTTTTTTTGCCGATTGACATAAAAAATATTATTCTACTGACAGCTTTTAAAATTTTGTTGTATAGTTGGTTTGTTGGTTATACTTTCCTTTCTGTACTAGTTACCTACACTTTTAATAATGTAAATGTAATGTTAAGGAGGTTGGGAAACCTGTTACATTAGCCTTGGGGGCGGATATGAAAATAAAAATATTTTTGATAATGTGAAATAAAATTTGCTCAACGCTTTACAATTCGTTCAGTTGCGGTGATATATTTTTACAATAATTACTAATTCACTACCTAATCAAAAAATGCTTAGCATGTTTATTTTTTTTAAATAACTTGTAAATGGTTTAGGAAAAGTATACAAAATTTTCACGAACTTATTTTTAAAAGTTTATAAGAAATATTAATACAAGTTCTATGAATTAGGGATTGGAAAATATCGATATATCGATATGAACATATATTACGTTTCGTTTGGTATCGATAACTCGATATTATCGATATTTTTCGATAATTATCGACATATATCTACAAATCGACTTATCGATACATCGATACCAAACGAAAAGTGATAGCAACTGATGTTCATATCGATATTTATCAAGCTATTATGTCAAGCTAATCCACAGAAGTGGGCTTAAGACTGAAATCTCATTTGCTAAATCCAAGTTCTATTTTCAATAATAAAAAGAAACACAATCGAACTGACAAGAACTAAAAAAAATCTACACGTTACTTGTGTGAGGTTATGATGGTCTAAAAAAGAGAATTGAAAGATAGTTGAATGACAAGGACTGTCAATCATACGAGTTTTAGAATGATAATTTATAAATTATATTTCTAAAGAATATATTTTGCAAATGCATTCTTACATAATATAGTAAAATTGTAGAATTATTAAGTTGTTGGCAGAAATTCTTGGATGAAGGCTTTAGAATAGCAGGTGATTAAGTGTTTAACATAGGTACTTTATTGTTTTTGTAGACGTTTCGAGAATTTTTCCCATTCTCAATACAAGGTACCTACACATTAGGAATCCAAGGGAATCCAGTCTTAAATGTTTATAAGGTTTTAAACATTTGATAAAAAGTAGAACAAAAATTGAAACCACGAGGTTGAAGGTATTAAGTAACATGTTTCTTAATTACAGCCTTACTAAAAATAATTAAGACTTAAAAATACTTCTATTGTCTTTCAAACAACATCAAGTTTCATAAAACAAAATTAAAAATAAAAATCTGACGTGGACACCACATGACTTCCTTGTACGCCTATTAAACTGTTCATACTTTTCTTAATAACTAAAATGTAGAATTATATTATACAAATATATTAATATATAAGTACTACTACTACTGCTATATACTCACAAATATATTTTAGTCATTTTATTTAAACTGCAGAAGAAGATATAAACGATATTTTACTATTGTCACTACCACTGTCACTGTCATGTCATAATCATTTAAATTTTACGTAGTAACAAATGTTAATCGATCATGGACTACAAGATACCGAAATACTAAATTATAAATATATACTTTAATTATTCTTAAATGATACCAGATACAAAAATATTTATAAAATACCGATTGTAGGTAATAATCACATAATCTTTCATTTAAAATACAAAAATTGTCTTAAATTAAATATTTATCGAAATATTTGAAAAAAAGTAGTACTTCCGGTTTATAGATTGAAACCAAAAATAGGAGGTGCACAACTAGATACTATAACAGTCCTAAATACAAAATTTTCTACGTCTAACCGTATTTGAGTTATGCGACATACATACGTCCGTACGTACGTACGTACGTACGTACAGACGTCACGACGAAACTAGTCATAATGGATTCAAAAAAGGTCAAAACGGATATTTCCATCAAAATCTGAAAACCGAAATTTTTCGCGATTACAATACTTATTACTCCGTACAAGGAAGTAAAAATGGTGGAAGTCTCTATTACTGACCATTTAGTTAGATACTCGATTATTAAATTACCACCTTTGATATTTTCAAGGAGGACTTCTGGTTGAAGAATTTTCAACATATTTAAACCGATTCAACGAGATTTAATCCCATCCATTATATAAAGTTACGAACTGCTCAAAGTACTTATTATCATAGAATCCGCAGTTAAAGCTTGTCTGGAAAGTAACTACATTATAATTTTAATATAACTAATAACTTTAAAAGGCTTTGTTAAAAAGTTTTATAAAAAAAAAGCAATTACAGCACAAAATAGTTATTTATTTAAAAGGTTTACAAGTAAGAATTTTGTTATAGAACCATCTTAGGTGGGGTTTAATATTCTTTACAAAAAAATCCGTAATGAAGAACGTTTGTTGGAAGCTGAAACAAACTTTGTTAACTTAATAATTTAATTCATTTTATAATGTAAATTTGAAAAGATATTTTTCATAATGTAGGTACCAGACAACACACACTATTATGTTTGGATTATGATATAGTACATTGGTCAATAACAATAATACAATAAAGATTGTTAGTCAAAAAACAAGTTGAGTAATTAAAATAGTTATTTTTGATTCTAGATTGCGAAATGATACGTTTGAAAGTTTTTACTGCTAGCACAGCGAGCAAAAAAATCTTTCGAGAATGCAAAATGATATCATAATCGAGTATCAAAACGACGTTTTTTAAAAAAATATGTCGAAATATTGGTAAAAGTGCAAAGAAAAATCTTGAAACTTATGATTAATCAAATCAATGTGACATTTAATGTTTCCGTGACAACAAACCAAACAAACATTCTAATATTTTCTATAAATGTTCTGTAATTTTTGCATTGAAGTGAAATATTTCAATACTACTAGAATGATATCCAGAAAGCGACGAAGACAATCTACCTCCTGATGCATTAAAAGCATAGTGACAAGTGTAATTTTATTAAATTGTGGCTCTTTCTGCTGTTAAAAAATTGTTGAATGTAAAAGACTTTGACGTTAATTTTTTAGCGTTTACTGGCGGTGTTTCTAATGTAGTAGGTTTTTTTTACAAATTAGAAGGCGGTAAGCTATCTTAAAAGGCGGTAAGAACTGATGAAGAAGGCGGTAAGCACTAAACAACAACAGAAACCAAGGCAACAATATCGAAATGCAAACTAAACCTACATAACCAAAAATAAACATGATTTTAAAATTTATTTTTATTGTACCGATCGGGAAAATATATTATTGGTAATCATCACGGACGTTGTGCAGTGTTGTAATAGACCATATTAATTATTCAATACGCATGCTCAGAAATCACCAATCACAAAGCAGGGAGTACTACCGAAATGGAACTAATGTTTCCTTATGGGAAAAAGTGAATTTTTAAAGTAAAATAGTAATTCATGCAGACAGAATCACATGGCCGTGTTATATATAATTTATATATAAGTTATGTTTAATAACGGAAGTATCGAATTCTGCCCGTGTTTAATATAAATGATCATTAGTTTATTATGTGAAAATAATTATGAAAATTTTAATTTTTCTTAGCGGAATCCTGACAGCCCGAGTGACAGATAACTTAAAAGTTTGTTTTTATTATACAGGGTGAGTCAGCTAACTATTCCCTATTTGGATTTTTTATAACTTAGGCAATTTTTATCAGAAAGTGACGAAATTTTTGCAAAACATGAACTATCTAAAGGAATTTTTACTGCCGAAATTTCAAATCGATCAAACAAAAACTTCACGAGTGGTTCACTTCAAAGTGAAAATTGGACCAATTAATTCAAAATCTCCAATTGCAGCCCAAACAGTCGTTCTAGGAGAGTGCAAGGATTGTTCAGCAATCCAGTGGGGATTTTCATCTGACCAATACCGATGATTGTGTCTATTAAATCCACCATCAAGATGAAAATGTGCCTCATCAGAAAACATGATGTTATTCAGATGACCAGGGTTTTCATTCATTCGTTCAATTTCGTCTTCTGCAAATTCCAATCGGTTTGCTTTATCCTCTTCAGAAATTGCCTGCAGAATTTGAATCTTATAAGGATGCCACTTAAGGTCCTTTAAAATCCTACAAATAGTCGTTTGACTAATCATTAATTAATTAACCATTATTTCAGTCACCAATTAGGAAGCAATAGAGCAATAATGATAAAACTTTGCGAACAAAAACTCAAGTGGCTACTGTATTTACAGCAAAAATTTGGCGGACTTAACACAAAAACTTGAGACTTTACAAACAAATGAAATAGGGAACACTTAGCTTACTCATCCTGTATATACTTAGTTACAAATATTGTGTTTTAAATCATGTTTAAGAATTTAAAAATTAAAATGTTCAACACTGAATGGGCTGATCATTGCCAACTTATTTTCAAAAATAAGAAACAGTTGGCATCCTGGCACGCTTTTTGTTATTTCACAAATCAGTCGGTAGAGGCGTTATAATAATTAATATGGTCTATTCATACGAGTGTACGAGTGTATCAATAGTCATTATACACGAGTTGCATACACTTTTTTTTTCTACTTCCATGCTTTCATTTAAAATACTATTCATTTGCATGTAATTTATTTGGATGTTTCATAATGAAATGACAATCCATAATTTAATAAGTAAATTAAAATTATTGCATGGCAGTAGAAAAACACATATTTAAATTAGTTTTTATAAGAATTATAATTCCGGTAGTAAAGTATTTTTTATATATAATATTAAAGCATGTGAAACCGGCTTGTCTATTTTAAACTGAAGCATAAGTTTTAATGTAATAAAGTGAAGTTCATTGTGTTAAATGGATACAGCCAGAAACAAAAAATAAAAGAGGAAAAGAAATATTAATTGAGGTTTTTGTACTCTTTGTTTTATACTGCTCACAAACAGACTCGTGCCGTGTGGCATTGTATGTGGTGTCACGTTTTTTGTAATTTTCAGCATTTCAGCCGCGAATTTAAAACCTTCAGTCTTGGGTGTTGAGACAGATTAATGAAAATGGAATTCACACTTTACAAAACGCAAGCTTCTTCGTAATTACTTTTTCTGTGTCAAGCGAGAAAGAAATGGTTTCCAACATCAAAAGACTTATCCAGGAAAGCATCTTGAGTAATAAATTATTGATTGTAATTTATCAACGAAATATCTAGCTGCTATAATAATTATTCTCAAAGGCGTTATAATTTATTAAACCGTTTCGCTATAATTTTATCTTTACTAAATGTTGAATTAACTCGGGCGGTGTCCCCGCACATTAAAAATTCAAGTAAAAATTTAAGTTTAAAAAAATTATATCTCACATTTAAAAGTTATCACCCTGCAGTCATAGAGCACTTCCCCTTACCCCTGAAGGGTGACAAATTTAAATGTGAAATTTAATAAATTCGAAATTTTGTTTTTCAAAAAGTCAATAATAATCACAATCAAGTGTGGAATGAAGCATATTCAGCTCGAGTGGAAAGTTTGTGAGACGAGCCGTAGGCGAGTTTCACGGTTCCACGAGAGCGGAATAGCCATTCCAAACGTGTTACAGATTATACTTTCTCTACGACTATAAATTGCATTAAAACATAACCTAAAACTATAAAAATAAAAATATATGCATTTATAAAAAAATTCTACATACAATTAATAAATTAATAAATCTAAACATTAAATAAAGTTAAATTATTATAACACATCACCAGTGACGGAATGAATCCATTCCGTAACAATAAGTGATAGAATGTAACCATTCCATAATTGAAAATGATGTAAGAATGATAACATTCTATAACAGTCGTATAGATTCTTTGAAGATTCTACGGAGGTTCAGAATCCGGGAAAAGAAGAAGTTTTCTTCTTTCTAGTGATAATTACGTGGTTTTGAAGCAATCAATAAATTATAAATTCTTCTTTTCCAAGACTCATTGAAGATTAAATTTAGCGACACCGCAATTTAACAGAAAATTGCATGACACAAATAACAGCCAATGGATGAATTGATTACAATAATAGTAACCATGGTTATATAAAAATTTTCTCGGAAATTTTTTACTAATAGCTTGAGTAACTTAACTGAAATTAATAAGCGGAAATTTTACCGGCATCTGTCACTTTGACATTCAATTAAAAATTGGTTAAATTGTTACTTTGAGTATAAATAAGCAATTAATAAGGTAAATAATACATATTTATTAATGTTAAATACAAATTTAGTAAATATTTCAAGTTTCTATTGTAAAAAGAATTCAAAAATAGAGCGGCGATGTCATTGCGATTTTCTTAGTACCGAATATGCACTCGTGCATTCATTCATGTCCAGGAAATTTTTTATCGTGCATTCCAACAACGTAATTAGCTCTCGTGTACCACTCGAGCTAATTAAGACGTTGGAAAGAATTAATGCACTTGTGATATTATAAATGATAATTTTCACTAGAAAGAAAAAACTTCCTCTTTTCCAGGATTCTGAATCTCCGTAGAATATTCAAAGAATTCCCGTGCAAATATGTCAAAAGTGGAGTAATACAATGCAAAGTATTAAAATTATTTACAAAATCTGATGAAAATTGCCCCAAAGTAACACCGATCGTTGGAATTCTATTTTCGTTCTGTTCCCAAAAGCCCAGCGTTCATTAGCCAAAGTAAAGTGCATCAAAATGTTTATTTGTCTCTAGTTCCCTTACCCTATAATAAATTTATCCAAGATTGCGAAGGTTGAGGTTTTACCCGCTAGCGTGAAGTTAGTTAGTGACCAGTGCAGCAGTACTTCATTTAATTAGAAACTTCTTGTTTTCTGTGTACCACTCAAGAGAAATATTAGCTAGTAGGAGCTGTGGTAGGAGCTTATTTATTAAGCAACTCTGCAATATGCCGGTGTATGTTTGAAATCTGTGCCACATCTTAGGATAAGAAATTATGGTTATATACTGTATGACGTGCTGATCATGAAACAAAAATAATTTTTTAAAATTTGCAAAGATAAGGTAGTTTACTTGAAGCAGACATTTTTGGATCACTGAAGTAGAATACGTTATAGAAAGTATTAGACATTTATTAGTATTAGATATTATATAAACATAATTACTTTCATTGTAGAAGATATGAAAAAAATTATTAAAAATAAGTATCTACCGGTGAAATACGATGCAATTTTTGCGAATTTTTAAAAAATTCTGTTTTTTTCATGATCATAGCACGTTGTACAGTATACATGTTGTGCAACATTCTGTATAGGAAAAACAATGCTATTTTTTAAATTTTGCTGTAGTTAATGACCTATTAGTTTTAAACGAAAGTTGTAAATACGAAAGTTATTCAGAATTAAAAAACTAAGTACACAATATGAGCCCTCATTCGATCATATTGGTTTGTTAGTTCTCAGAAAAGAAAATAGGCATTTAAAACATTATTACAGACTGTCATGGAACTTGTATTGTATTTTTTTTTACAAATATTAAGGAGATTGGTGACCATATAATAAAATAATAATGAGAGACTAAAATTTATACATAGCCTTTATTACACTATTGAGATTCTAAAATTATTTTTTCTAATTTTCGTCTATCCCGTTTTTGAGTAATTGAATGTTGAAATTACGCTCGTTTTACATGGACTCTTAGACAATTAACTAAATTTTTGTTTTTAGACGTCATAAATGTAGAAAGAATTCAGAATATAATAGATGTGCAAGAGATAGAGTCAAAAAGAGAAAAACGTAATATTTGTGGCGTAGAAGTACAACTCTGTAAAATATCAAATATTTATAAAACTGGTTACTTTTTGAAGTATCCTTTCAAAATAATTGACTGGATTTCCAATTTGCTGTTATGGTGGAGGTTCCCATTCCGCTCTTAGAACTAGAACATTAGGAAATTCGTAGTTGAAGCGATTGAAAGGTACCAACTATAAAACATGTGATTTTTGTTTTTAAGTTTCAAGCTGCACTGCTGCAACGATGGAACCTTCCTCACTTCATGTGTCCTTTTTGTCCATTTGTACAAGTGCTGACGGTGAACGTAAGCATCTTCACTCTAATAGCCATCGCCATCGATAGATATCGCGCAATATTGAACCCATTCAGGTGAGAAATACGAGTACATCGTATAGAAATAAGAAATATACTACGTATTCAGTGGCGGATTTAGGGGAGTGGCACAGAGGCATAACAAATCTACCGATTGTAATTGTTACATATTATTCATTATTTACATTTACGGTAAAGAGTCGTAAATTGATCAATGTGAAATAGATATTTATACACCAAGTGAGATACATGAATGTTTATTCAAGAGAAGAAAGTTTAGCCCCCCGAGCCCGAAGGGCGAGTGGGATAATTTCTTCGAGTGAATAAAAATTCGTATCTCACGTGGTATATACAATATTTTATTCAATTTTGGCGAAATTATTTCAAATATATGAATTATAAATTTATTTTGACATAACAAAAATTAAAATCAAAGTAGTCTTCAGTGGCAAGTTGTCATTGTTTTTATGCATTTTTGACGAAGTAATGACATATCAGACAGTTGTTTAAAGTTGTTGCTATGGAGTTAATAATAGCAGTTTAAAACGTCAAAATTGAATAAAAGGTTTTTTACGCGTAAAAAATAACGTACCTATTATACTTGACGTATCACGTGCCCACGTGCTTGAAGTAGTTGTGACAAAATTATAATCAATGGTTGAGGGTTATTCGGATAGAGAAATTTTCGCAGTTGTAAATTAATTATTTATTGAAAACACGAAATTAATGTTAAACAATATTATTAAATTACATAACCTCAATAATTCTGTCATACCTATATAATTCTGTCATTTTGACATAAGTCTGAGGCGGGTTGCTGTCAGTTTAATGTTGGTCTCATTGGTTAATATCGCACACGTGATCAGAAATGGATGAATTTAATTGGATATTTATTTAACCAAATTAGTGCATTAATTCTTTCGGGAATGTGCAATGTAATTTGCTCGTGTGTACCACTCGAGCTAATTAAGACGTTGTTGGAATGCACGATTAAAAATTTCCTGGACATGAATAATTGCACGAATGCAGATTCGATAAGAAAATCGCAATAACATCGCTGCTCTATTTTTGAATTTTTTTATAATAGAATCTTGAAATATTTACTAAATTTGTATTTAACATTAATAAATATGTATGATTTACCTTATTAATTATTGCTTATTTATACTCAAAATGACAATTTAACCAATTTTTAATTTAATGTCAAACTGACATAATGACGGTAAGGTTTCCGCTTATTAATTACAATTAAGTTTTTATCGCTAAATTAGTAAATAACCATGGTTACTATTATTGTAATCAATTCTTCCATTGGCTGTTATTTCTGTCATGCGATTTTCAAAATAACAGAAAAAAATAAGTTTGAAGCGACATTTTGTTTATTTTTACAAATTAAAATGTTTAGCATGTCGCTAATTTTAACAAATTAGTTACAGATTTGATCTCTGATAATTATCTATACTTATTTCCATTTCCATGTTATGAGAAATGTGTATTGATAACTGCATTTAGGTACGAGTACCTACGTTCATATCGTACAACTGAAAGATTTATTGTGCACCTGCGTCGGCAATATCGGTCCACATTTCGTTAAAATATTGTTTTGTTCTGTATATTTCTTAATGCATCCGACATATCAAAGATTGTCTGTTGTCTCAAATACTTTCTATATTGTATTGTATTTTGCTTCCTATTTTAGAGCTCGATTATCCAAACTCCGAGCTAAAATCATCATCACAGTGATATGGATAGCATCGATTATTTTAGCGTCACCCGTGTCAATAGCCCTCAGAGTCAAAATGGTCCACGATCCAGTAAATAGTAAGTGCCAACAGATTAATTAGTTTAATTAATGTGTCATGTTCATAGCAGATCAAGCACGTTTAATTTAATAGCAATTCAATTTCTGTGTAATGCTTAATCTCCATGAAATTGATATTATGTACCTACTTAGATTATACATTATACCCTGTTTTAAACAACGAAAGAATTTTGACAGATTCCTGTGATTCTATTGGTTGCTACGTGCTGATGTCAAGAGCGGTTTACATAAACACAATTCAAATGTTATGTCAATACTTCTCAATACTGATTTGATTTTTGTAAGTGTTGTGCGTTATTTGGTTTTAAAATTTTACGTTGCTATTTGTGTATATATTATTTTGTTACGGTTTTGTGAATTATTGGCGCTTCTTTTTAAATATTGACAATGTTTTGGTGTAAACCAAACTCCCAAACCACGTCCTAATTAACTGTCAAAATTCTTTCGTTAATTCAAACAGAGTATAACGTGAAACATGGGATTTTTCATATCCATGGTTACTATTACAAATTTAATAGCAGTGTATTAGTGTTCCTTTTAAAATGAAACATAAGGAAAAATGTTTCCCATATAAGAAACAAGCAGTTTCCATACGGTTACCTAGCTACAAAAATAAACAATATCAAATATCTGTTCAACCCGTTCGATATGATATCGAACATGTCATATCGCCACAGTTTTAATTATTGTTTCATCTTTTAGTAAGCTTGTGTTGTCTTTCTGACATTTGATAATTTTTTCCTGTAATTTTCGTACTATTTCCATTAAAATTAGCAAACACGACATTAAAAGTGATTTATTCACATAAATTAAAGTAGTACTTTTCCTGTATGTGGCATAATTTTAAAATTTAAATATAATTTATATACTTATTGAAAATCTTGTAAAATGTAAAATGATCGTAGTATATTTATTTTTTCGTATAAAATTAAAATTATGACAGTTAGTTAACATCCATGAATAAAATATTTAATATTCATGGTCGTGGAAAAAATAGTATACTAAACTCGAAAGCTCATGAGATTTCCGAACTTGGTAAGCCTCCTGCGTCAAAATCCCACTCACACAATATCATTCACTATCCCTCGCTTATTATGTACTATACTATAACTGAAATTGTTGAACAATACCTATAAGATATTGGAGCAGCTGTAATAGTTCCAAAGGGATGATTTCAACTAAAACTCTAAATTGTTCTAAGTATACATTGTATTCCAGATAGCAGCAGTGTAACATTCATTAACACATTCAAAATTATTTCCTATATGTTTCATTTTAAAAAGAACGCTCTTATACATTGCTGCCAAATTCGTAACTATATGGATATGATAAATTCACGATATGATAAATTCCCGTTAAAATAAAAAATTCCCGGTAGGTATAATAATTATTATTTGTTAGTTTGGCAATATTTTTCATTAGGATGCATTTTGTTGAAAGAACCTAGATATTAAAGATTATTGCATAGTTTACTGGACGTAAAACCAAAGCCACAAATTAAAATATATGACAGGAGTGGAGGGAAAGTGTGGCCTTTCTGTTTACCTTTTAAAGAGAGACAGAAAATACGGGCCAGTTCGGTCCATGCATTCTATGACGATAAACAACGGTAACGATGGTAACGCACTGGCCCAGTAGTGATCTTTCTCTCTCGCACAGGGTAAACAAAAATGCCACGAATCTACAGTATTCAGTATTACTAAGATACAAAGTGTCCACTCCTGTGTTATACAGGGTGTTTCATAACTTCAAGTACTTACGTTAAGGGTATATGTAGTTTGATATGCTGATTACGAACCAAAAAGAATTTTTTTTAAATCGCAAAATTATTTTTCATGTTTCCCAGTCAAAAAATTTTCATTGCCACTGCCACTGGGTGAAGTAATTATTGTTTCATTTAAAATAATTAAATTTTGTTTATTTTACTAGTATTATGTAATTTAAGATGTTTGATTACCTATTTCTCTTGTTTGTGTTTAATAGGAAAACGAATCCAGTTTAGTACCTACTACAAAAAATGCTGCAAGTAAACTACCTACCCTTAATTTTTCGAATTTTAAAAAAATTATTTTTGATTCGTAATCAGAATATCAAACAACAACCTTTAACGTATGTACTCGAATTTATGATACACCCTGTATTATACTTCTTGGCTAAATAAAAAAGCTTCTCTAATACAATAAAACTAAGACAAATGCATGTCTCATGTCTCAATTGATATAACCATGTTTCTATAAGTATAAGAATCTTCTCATAATTTCTAACGCATAAGTTACCTATATTTTAATAAGTTTTTTCGGTGTTTCTAAATATACTTTTCAGAACTTTTTATATTTTTTTAAATTCAGGATCCTACGAATAAAAAGACAATTGCATTAACAGTATCTCCAAATTAGAAACTTTTTTAAACTTTGTTTAAAACTTTTTAGATCCATTACCCAAAGTATTCTTTTTCCCTTGATGCTGCGTATAAGACTTTACATTACGAATAATATAACTGTTCAACTTGTTTCTTGTATATACCATAATCCGAGTAGAATTCAGAAAATTAACTAATCTAGAACCTCTGGGGACAATATTACATGTCTAGTAGTTTACAGTTCAGTAATTGTTTTAAACTAACATATTATATACTGTGTCTCGACGGATGTACATTTACCTATCGCTTATCTATCTCTACAAAACAAACGAAACAAGAACATAACTGCAATTTCCGACTGTTGATTAGTGATTACAAAGGTTATGTATTGAAGTCAAACTTACATAAATTCACTCAGTGAAATCCGAGATGAAATCTAAAAAAAGAACGGAACGAAAACAAAAACTAAATTAACCGAAATTTTTAGAAGAATAAAAACGAAAACGAAATGTGTATTTTTCCACGACGATATATGAAACTAACAGTTTCCATACAGTTACCTAGCTACGAAAATAAACAATATGACATATCCGTTCAACCTGTTCGATATGTTATCGAACAGGACTTATCGAACAGTTTCAATTTTTATTTTGTAACCCAGAAAATTTAATTTAAAACGGATCAACACCAGACGAAAAACAATATGCAGTTTCGCCATAAAATTGGTCTAAATTTTAAATAATAAATTTTTTAAACAAATATCACTTTCTCGAATATCTTGAAGTTATCCTCTTTTTGCTCTAATGCCACTTTTTAACTTTTTACATAGGTACCACATACCTAGTATTGTATTAAAATATTTACTAAAATATGTATTTAGAAAAAAGAAGGAGCATCCTTAAACTATTCAAAAATTTAAATTATTACTTCAATTTTAAGGAGAAATCTAAACATACATTTCACCATTTTATCGACTAGAATTCACAACCATCTTATCTTTAATTAAAAGTTATTTCCTTTGTTTGCGTTAAAGATAAATATGTTTTTTTTTTATATTTCATTAATTTTAATCTAGGATCTATTACCATCCATGATTATATTTGCATAATTTTGATTATAATCCTATCAATAATTTGTCAAATATTAAAACAGTTTTTAATTTCGGTTGACGAACACGAAAACGAAATTTTCCCACGGCTATATATACCTACGAAACTAACAGTTTCCATACAGATACCTAGGAAAATAAACAATATTACATATTATTCGCCCAATAAACACAGTTACGTTAAATAAACGTTGAAAATTACCATAACCGAACGTTAAAATATAGTATTATTATGATCGTTAAATCTACGCAAAAATGCTCCACGTTTCAACGTTATTCGTAACTAAATTTTATACGTATATATAATAGTATATTTATATGTTTATGTAACTTTACATTTTAACGCTAAAATTACTATTAATTTATACGTAGATTCCTAATAAACGGCCGTTGTTTAAAAAACGTTATTAATTTACGTTAAAATATAGTGTTATTATGAACGTTAAATCTACGCAAAAATGCTCCACGTTTCAACGTTATTCGTAACTAAATTTTATACGTATATATAATAGTATATTTATATGTTTATGTAACTTTACATTTTAACGCTAAAATTACTATTAATTTATACGTAGATTCCTAATAAACGGTCGTTGTTTAAAAAACGTTATTAATTTACGTTAAAATATAGTGTTATTATGAACGTTAAATCTACGCAAAAATGCTCCACGTTTCAACGTTATTCGTAACTACATTTTATATGTATATATAATAATATATTTATATGTTTATGTAACTTTACATTTTAACGCTAAAATTACTATTAATTTATACGTAGATTCCTAATAAACGGCCGTTGCTTAAAAAACGTTGTTAATTTACGTTAAAATATAGTATTATTATGAACGTTAAATCTATGCAAATAAGTTCCACGTTTCAACGTTATTCCTAACTAAATTTTATACGTATATTAAAAAGTATATTTAAATCTTTATTTAACTATACATATTAACGCTTAATCAACTAATAATGTATACGTAGATTTCTAATAAACGACTGTTGTTAAAAAAAACGTTGAAAATTTACGTATATATATATATATACATATATATATATATATATATATATATATATATATATATATATATATATATATACGCGAAAATGCTTAAAATAGAATAATTTGTTAACATAAAATATTCGCAAAAAAGTTCCACGTTTTAACGTAAACTTTAACTAAATATTTAACGTATATATAATAGTATACTTTCATGTTTATATTTAACCATGCATTTCAACGCTAGAAGAACATTATATTTATACGTTAATAATTAATAAATAGTCGTATGCTAAAAAAATTATTTTTGCGTTCTACTCAGTACTTACCTGAGTGCGAAGCACGAGTTCAATTTTATAAAGGCTATATCGAGTACTAACAGCGATAAATAATCATTGCAGGATGTAAGAAAAGAACATATGGATGTATCAAATGAAACTGGCCTTTTTTCTTGTAATGCCTGCAGTATAAGTAGCATAGCTTAGTTCACACCTATTTATTCAGTTTAATTGCCAGACTTTTGGATCCATAAAGGTTTAGTAAAATAACATGTTGATTGAAAATTGTTTAAATGAAATTCAGTAGTATTTAAAAAATGTATTTTAAATAAATCTATGATACAGGCATACATACTAGAAACTTAAGAAACAAAGTACAGCTATAATACTAAACGAGACTCATTATTTTATGTTTTATCTGAAACATTAAACTCATTAATTTTAATGACAATTCCACTCATAGTTTTTCATCCAATCAAAACACAGTATTTTGCTGAATTGTACCAATCACAGACGAACTAGAGTGACAATTTTCACTAGTGAAAATGTCAGTTGATGATTGTTTTAAAAATAAATTACTTTTTTTGGAATAAATAAAATAATTCGAGAAATTGTCAAGCCGAATACCATACGTGACTATTATTTTTTGGTAATTTTTGCCGTCTGGTCACTCCTGCTTGTTGCTTTAGAATATAAACACTCGTGCTACGCACTCGTGTTTATTTTCGACACAACAAGCAGTCGTGACCAGACGGCAAAATCATAGTCACTAATGGTATTATATATGAAAATAACATAAAATTCTGCGTGATTGACAGAAGTGTTTACCAATAAGAAAGAAGTTAATTATTTATCTGGCAAATAATGTGTAAAGGTGTAAAAGTTTGACTTAACATGACTAATACAAGTTATATCATGAAATTATATTTTCGCAAACAAGGTGTCTAATAATAATAAAACAGTTTGGAAATGGATAACTAAAGTAAAATAAGAAAAAATTTTAAAGACAAAAATTGCATTTGAAAAAATGTCGTGGAATTTTTATAGTTACCTACAATGCTTTCAAAAATTTATTTCATTTAAATTTTTATATGTTATCTAGGTATATTAAGTTTGATACTTTACTCTTGTCGGCCATTTAAAAAAATGCTATTATTGAACACGCTGTGAATGATTATGATTTGAATATTATGTTAACACTTTCGTCAATCGCTCAATACATATAGACGTTAATTATTTGTAAATACCATTTTCTGAAGACAAAAGAAGAGTTACACCAGTAGAACAATAGTCTTAAAGACGCTGCACGGAATCGCTCACATTTTATGTAAGTATAACTCCCAATAATAATTATTAGAAAGGTAAATAATATAAGTTTTCTCTCAGTACTGCATAATATAAATGTTTAGTTAACAAAACACACTGGATAATTGAATAACTGAAATAAATAAATTTTATTAAAATATGAACGAATATACAAAATAATTAAATTTTAATAAATACCAGGTAATTACTGACGTTAACAATGGCACCAGCATACAAAGAAAAATATTTTCCATTAAAGGAGATTGATGCATTTTATAACAGCCGTGAAGTAAATTATTATTTCTTCTTGCTGGCCAATCGTAACTTGGCAAATTGTAGCCAGTCTTTAACGCAATTCGCTATTTTTAAATCTTCGCCTTCTCCTTGCGGAAAACTTTTTTTCACGGCATCTGTAATAAGACAAAAACCATATTTTAGGGACATAGTAATTAAAAACAACTTTTTAAAAGGTCATATACCTAAATTTTGGTTTGATACCCATAAGAATTCAATTCTTCAATTATGTTCACTATGGTTGCTATAGCGTAGTTTTTTCTTTTTTCATATGATAATTTATCTCGCCCTTTCCAATTATATAATGCTGCCACCTCATTCGAAATAACATACTTTAGAATTCTACAAGTTAAAGTTTCTACAGTTATACCACCAATAGAAGACAATCTGTTGGTCTACAATAAGGGAACAATTCAGTTATAATTAGGTTTACACAAATACAAAGTATTGCTCATCATGTAAGTTCTATATATAAGTTTGAGCATATCTTCTCGAGTTTTTACAGGCATGTCAGGAAGTTCTTCAGGTTTTTGCAAATCTATGGAGTTGCTGTTTACGCGATGGACTCTGAGAATCTCGTTCATCATCATTGATTGCTGCTCTTGTTGAGCAGTTAGTAAAATTTGTTTCATAATATCTGGAATATCTAAAAATAAATAGTTAATAAAAAAGTTTTAAATGTGATTTTTCTAATGACGTTTAGATCACGTATTATATTTTTAAATTAAAGTCCTTAGTTGACTCTTAAAGTGTACGCTATAAATTCGTCATCAAGTAACTCATAGGCTAAAACTTCGCTAGTTGTTTAACAAAAAATGTTCATAAAAAGCCATGAATCTGTTAACAGTTTGAAATAATTTTCAGATTTGCTAAATATCAATTTGGAGTTCATATTCAATTATTGTATATAACATATTTAATCAAATAACTTACTTCCCGAAGAAGACGACGAACGAGATGTTGGCGTAGAAACAGAAATGGTTGACAACGAGGATCTTGGAGTCGCAATGTTACTCTCTTCGTCATCTTAACTCTGTTCCTCAATTTGTTTTCTTTTTATTAGTAAATTGCTGTTCCCAGTGTCTTCGCTCTCTTGTTCTGATTCTTTTATGAACAAATCAAGCTTCTTTTCAGTCCCTTCATAGCAAGCTGCGAAAAAACAATTTAAAAATTATGCAAATTTTATACTAGTTCATACTAAACCCTAAACAATTTTTTGTATTTAATGACCAAAATATTTTGGAAGTATGTTTCTTCGAAAAATGACAGGCTGGTTTTGATGTGCTGGGTGCAACATTAATTAAGGGTATGTTCCAAAATTAAACCATGTTTACCGTGGTATTATGTTACGGTAATTCTTTGGTAACTGAATGTGACGTTTCTCTCAGTCACTTGTGAAACGCTTCGGTAAAATTTTGACATTTAGGTTAGAGTATTTATTGAAATGGAAGCACAAAAGTCACAAAAACATACTTTTTCATCCTTAAATAAAAGCATAATATAATATTACACAAATAATATATGTTTACATACGATTTCGTAAATTTTTCGAATAGATAAATCCGTTTGTATAAGTATAATCATTTTCAACAAATAAAAATCAGCCATTCAACAAACAAACCAACGTTTTTAAGTTAAAACTGTGAGATAGCGATACACAAATACAAATTTACCACAAATATCGTGCTCTCTAGCACGGTGATCGTGGTAAAAAATTACCATGGTACATGTGGTTTAATTTTGGAACATACCCTAAATTTCCAAAAGGAAAATTAGTTTCGGATAATGAAGATGCTTTTACATATGTTGAAGAGTTACTTTCGGACAATTTAAACTGGGTACTAATTTCTTGAACATCGTTATAAAAATTTGTTTGGGTATTTAAGCTTTCAACCTCGCTGTCAGCAGTAAGGGACAGTGTTCTAGATTTCTCTAAATTAACTATTTGGTTAACTTTTCTGCGAACCATTCTTTGTATATACTTTATGCATAGTAATTTACGTTTGAACATTATAGTATACACTAAAACAAATAATAATAAGTTATTAATGTACAAATTATATACAAAGCATAATTAATATTAAACAAATTGATATTATTTGAGGCTTAACCTATAAGTTGATTCGATAGGAAGGCGAATTTGTGCAAGTTTTAAGTGAACAATAATTATTATTATCTACTGTTCCTATATTACCTACATAAAATACAAGTACAAGAAATATATTTACATACCTTTATAAAGTTGATGAACTTCTCAAAGATTCAATCACAGCTCACCAAGCACAAACACAAACACGTTTTCCTTGTTCTTTGTTTGCAAACACAAGAAAGAAGCCAAGCGTGGCGTGGCCTGGCCGTACGACGTGATCACGTGATCAGTGAGTGTGCGCGAGTCTGCGCTTAGCTTGTGTACACCTCTACTGCGCAAGTCGAGGCAGTGGTATACAAATTCAAAATGTAACAAAAAACTTTTTATTTTAAAATTAATTGCCCAATAGAGTAATTGCCTTGTAATATAAAATATAATTGTTTATTTTTTATCACAACAATATAATTATTACAATATTTTAAAAAATGAAGAGGGAAGAATAATGTCGATATTTTTCAAATAGTAATAGTTTGGACATCCATGCGAAAATGCATTTCAGGTCTGCCCTGCTGTCGTGGTGGTAACTGGTAACAATAATTTATTCAAGTTTTAAATTTCGATCACACACCATCACAAAATTATTCAAATTTAAATTCTATTTGAAATAGTTATTTACAAACTAGTGTGTTAATGACGGCGATTAATTCGGACATTTTAACGCGTGAGAGAAGCGAACACATGAGTTAGTTACAAAAATTTTTCGTTGGTCATACCTTTTTAATTTAAAAATATTTTAATTTTAATCCGTAACAAATTAGGTTAGTATCGCTTTAAATGTTCAAAACAATTGTAACGACAACAATGGACAACTCAACAACAACAATCAACTGACTGCGGGTGCAGTCTGCAGTTAGTTCACTTAATATTGATTAGCAAGCAGTACTAAATCCTAAGGTTTTTTCGTTTTTAGAATGATGTTATTATTTTTAAATTCATTTTAAAGCAATTCTACGTAAATATTATGGGACCGCCCCATGTCATCTACTCCATTTTTTCTACTACAAATTTTTTCTACCTTATTATATTACTACATCCATTTTTTCTACAACAAATTTTTTTCTCCTTTATTATATTTCTACTCAATTTTTTCTACCACAAAATTTTTCTACCTTATTATATTTCTACTAATTTACCTACTAATAATTCTTCATTTAGACATTTTGAGGTTTACATACAAAAATTTCATTTTATTCAAAAAACTGTTCTACTAACGTTTACCTACTACGTATAAGTGTTCGTTAAGATTATACCATTTTTTTGTATTTGTATGTTAGGTTAATATAAAAATTCAACGTTGAATGTATGAAACTATAACACGTTTTAGCTCCTGGAGATATTTTAGTTAAACTAACGTTATATGAAAACACCTGGTTAATATCCTGTATAGAAAATACGTTATTCCAACAATTAGCTTCCACGTATCATTTTATGTTTGAAATATACTTATTACTTTTAATTTTATGTTTAACTTATATACGTATTAAACGTTGGATATATAAAAGAATATAACGTTTTGTAACCTCTCGAATAATTAATTAAATCTAACGTTATCTGAAAATTACTGGTGAGTTTTATGTATCTTAGCAACGTATTTATAACGTTTACCTACTACGTATAAGTGTTCGTTAAGTTTATACCATTTTTTGTAGGTATTTGTATGTTAGGTTAATATAAAAATTCAACGTTGAATGTATGAAACTATAACACGTTTTAGCTCGTGGAGATATGTTAGTTAAACTAACGTTATATGAAAACACCTAGTTAATATCCTGTATAGAAACTACGTTATTCCAACATTTAGCTTCCACGTATCATTTTATGTTTGAAATATACTTATTACTTTTAATTTCATGTTTAATTTATATACGAATTCAACGTTGGATATACAGGTTGGTGGAGTTGAAATGCGAACATAGGGAACATACATGACAATCGAACTTTCATGCCATGTATCTTGATATATTTTCTAGTAGTGTCACAAAACGAAGTAATGTGAATTTGTGTGACAAAAAGAGTAATCAATAACAGAAATAATAATAAAATCTAAAAGTGCATGTAAACTTTCTCGTTCTGCTTGTACACATACATTATTATGCAAAGAAAATATTTTAATGAAAATAAAAATTTCAATAATATGACAGCTACTTTGACATTGACAGTACTTATTCCACGTATCAAGATACCTAGCATGATAACTCCATTGTCATATATTTCCCTATGTTCGCATTTCACCTCCACCAACCTGTATAAAAGAATATAACGTTTTGTAACCTCTCGAATAATTAATTAAATCTAACGTTATCTGAAAACTACTGGTGAATTTTATGTATCTTAGCAACGTATTTCTAACGTTTACCTACTACGTATAAGTGTTCGTTAAGTTTATACCATTTTTTTGTATTTGTATGTTAGGTTAATATAAAAATTCAACGTTGAATGTATGAAACTATAACACGTTTTAGTTTCTGGAGATATTTTAGTTAAACTAACGTTATATGAAAACACCTGGTTAATATCCTGTATAGAAAATATGTTATTCCAACATTTAGCTTCCACGTATCATTTTATGTTTGAAATATACTTATTACTTTTAATTTTATGTTTAATTTATATGAAAACACCTGGTTAATATCCTGTATAGAAAATATGTTATTCCAACATTTAGCTTCCACGTATCATTTTATGTTTGAAATATACTTATTACTTTTAATTTTATGTTTAATTTATATACGAATTCAACGTTGGATATATAAAAGAATATAACGTTTTGTAACCTCTCGAATAATTAATTAAATCTAACGTTATCTGAAAACTACTGGTGAGTTTTATGTATCTTAGCAACGTATTTCTAACGTTTAGCTTCCACGTATAATTGTGCGCTAAGTTCATACAATTTTTTTGTATTTGTATGTTAGGTTAATATAAAAATTCAACGTTGAATGTATGAAACTATAACACGTTTTAGTTCCTGGAGATATTTTAGTTAAACTAACGTTATATGAAAACACCTGGGTAATATCCTGTATAGATAATACGTTATTCCAACATTTAGCTTCCACGTGTAATTTTATGTTTAATTTATATACGAATCCGACGTTGGATATATAAAAGAATATAACGTTTTGTTACCGTTCGAATAATTAATTAAATCTAACGTTATTTGCAAACTACTGGTGAGTTTTATTTATCTTAGTAACGTATTTCTAACGTTTACCTACTACGTATAAGTGTGCGTTAAGTTTATAATATTTTTTTTGTATTCGTATGTTAGGTTAATATAAAAATTCAACGTTGAATATATGAAACTATAACACGTTTTAGTACCTGCAGATATTTTAGTTAAACTAACGTTATATGAAAACACCTGGTTAATATTCTGTATATAAAATACGTTATTCCAACGTTTAGCTTCCACGTATCATTTTATGTTTAGTATATACTAATTACTTTTAATTTTACGTTTAATTTATAATACGAATTCAACGTTGGACAAATGTAACAGTATAACGTTTTATTACCTGTCGATTTATTAATTAAATCTAACGTTATTTGCTAACTACTGGTAAGAATTATGTATCTAAATAACGTATTTTTAACGATAAGATGCACTATATTATTTTACGTAACTTATTTATTATATAACAACGTTTACTACCGAACTTAATATATATTTATGTAAATATAAAACGTTTTCTTACCTAAAATGTAAAACATTTAAATATATTTAAAAATAAAACGTCAGTTAAACGTTATCTTAAAACACTTAGTTAATATTATGGTACTAATAAACGTTTATGCGACGTATATTATAAAAACGTTAGTTTCAAACGTTTAAATTTTCAACGATAAACGTATAATCAACCTGCAAAACGTTTTTTTAACGTATTATATACGTACCTGTGTTTACTGGGCGTTCAACCCGTTCGATGTGTTGTCGAATAGTTTCAATTTTTGTGTCACCTTTTAATAGGCGCGTGTGCTGTCTTTCTGACATTGAAATAATTTTAAAATTTGAATAGAATTTATATTCTTGTTATTGAAAATCTTATACCATGTATTCCATGCTCGTGGTATATTTGTTTCTTCGTAAAATTGATAATGATAGTGACAGTTTGACATCAAAATATATTCATGAATAAAATGTTTAATATTTATGGTCATGGGAAAAATAGTGTCTATCGAATATTCGTTAGTTTTCCGAACTCGGCAAGCCTCGTGCGTCAACATTCTCACTCACACGATATCATTCACTTTCCCCGCTCATTATGTAATATACTACGAAATATTCCGTTTTCGTTGCGATAGAAAACGAGCGAATTTTTTCTGCATTTAGTTCCTATTTTAAAATGACACTCCGCAGAAGTGTTTTTTTTAATTAGACCTGTTGAGTCCTCCTGGTGTTTTAAATTTCAGCTTCATAACGCTCCTTTCCTTTGACGTCTTCCTTGCTTTTTGATTCCACTTCTTTCTAGGATTTAATTGTCCACAACTATTCATGATTTAATTAACCTTGCAGATCACACAAAGCCGTTTTGCCACAACGTTCATTTGAGCCCCGAGGCAATGCGGACGTATCGGTGGGTGCTAGTGTTCGTTCAGTACCTGGTACCCGTATTTGTCATCAGCTTTGTTTACGCTAGAATTGCTCTCAAACTCTGGGGGAACAAAGTACCCGGAAATGCCGAAGATACGAGGGACGCTGCGTTGATGAAGAACAAGAAAAAGGTTAGCTTGGCTGTCGGTTTCTTAATTACAGGCAATTTTACGCAAGCCTAAACGTCCATAGGTCCTATAAGCTAGTTGCATCATCTTTTTGTATTAATATTACATTACTAGAGTGCGGATAATATGCATTTGCATATTGTATTATTGTACATATTAGTAATTTTTTACAAATGTTTGCATTTCATACAAAATAGATCAAAATATGGTATTAATTTTTTACAATTTTGCATATTTCAAATTTTTTTACATATAGGTATATTTATTAAAAATGCATATAACTGCATTTTGTATCTTTTAACCCAAATTTTCAATTAAAAAAAAATTATATGTATTAAATTTATAAGCGCTCAAATTTGATACTACCTACAGTAGTTTTTGCATTTATTTTAAAAGTAGGTAGGCACATAAGTCGTATTCTAGAAGTTATACGTTGTTTTGTTTATTTTATACGATATTCTTGTGCATTGCTGACAAAATGTAGTATTTTTCTGATTTATAAAAATAAATTATTAGTAAAAATGAATAAAATTATATTGCATATCTGCATATGCATGCATATATTTGTAAAATATTGCATATTTTTTAATTTTGTCCATATATTGAGTATATTTTTGCCTTATTTCAATGCATATTGCATGCATATTTTAATCATATTTGCTTGCATATAATCCGCACTCTATATATTACATACCGAGCCGGGAAATGCTACATTACAGCCGAACGCTGCCTTAGATGACTGAGTAAAACTGGAATAATCTTTCCCGCGAGGTTTGCAGTATACTATTTTACTCACAATCCAATCGATAATTGTATTAATATTTTTGACAGTTTTATAATAATTTGTTCAATTTGTTTAGCCTTTTGAAAATAGAATTCTATGACAGAGTTGCTAAGTATCCTGAGATATATTTTGTTGATGTTGTTAATTTTATTTAAAAGTGACATTTAACTAGCCGAAAAATATTTCCAGCTAGCTGGAAAGTGAAGTTAACAATGACTCACTTTCCAACTGTCTAAAAGGTTGAAAACGCACATATTACTAACCGATTGTGAGTAAATATTTTTAAAGAAGGAATAAAAACTTGAAACACGTCGTATTTTTCCTGTTTTGCGTTTATGCCAAATCGAAAATTCTATAGGTTTAAATTTTCCTGCGAATTATTCTTTTAACGCAGGTATTATATTACATATAAGATTTGAATCTTCTGTATGCACTTTCCTATGTATGAATATTCTAGAATTTTATTTTCTGGTTTTAAACAGTCATTCTCGATATTGACTTTTTACTTCGCCTACGTTATTATTTAAGGCCTGAAAATGCAGGCTGGCTGCTATCAAAAAATTGTAGAACATTTATTCTAAATTTTTGCCGCAAATAGGGCTTTGACAGATAATTTAATTCCTAATTCACACTTCCGGTCATGGATCGGGTCTCTTAAGTGGCCTTTTGACCAAATTTTGCATTCAGTTGTCCCTAGCAACGAAAATTGTATTTCCAGGCCTTGAATAAAAACGTAGGCGGTGCCCAATATCAATTAAAAACATTTGTTCATTTTTCTTATTATTTTTTTTAATTTAAATTTTTTGGAATTTAGGTATTGTATTAGTTTCCTCTAAAAATTCAATTTAAAAGTACTTGACCTTGTACTTTCTTCTGCAGCCCAATTTTCTTAACAATTAATTTAACAACTCCTTTTTATAAAATTTTCCGCAGGTACAATTAGCAGGTTACCCTATTATTGTTTGATATTTTCTGGATTAAATTCATGACGTCATAATTACATTTTCTTGTACCAGCTTATCACATCTAACTCATGATCAATCGCGAAAAATCGCCTATTCCATGTTCTTCTCATAATCATTTTGAATCTTGGCGCCAATTTAGTGTATTTTGTTAGGTTATAAAAATGCTGGTGATCGTCGTCATTCTGTTCGACATCTGCTGGCTCCCCTGGCAAATTTACAACTTCTTGCAGGAGGTGTACGAAGAAATAAACGAGTAAGTAAGGAAAATGCAACACTGTTCGTGAACTAGGAGAGTCTTTGTTTGTTTTATAGATATCGCTACATCAACATCATTTACTTCGTGTGCGACTGGCTCGCCATGAGCAACAGTTGTTACAATCCATTTATCTACGGAATCTACAACGTAAGTTGCATGCTACTTTTATTGGATTTTATGTCGATATTTTTTGTTACGTTCGGGAAGAATATAAAAATGATACTGTCAGATTTTAACAACTTAACTGACATAGATTTTCCTAAGATTCTTATGTTATTATACAGGGTGCTTCTATACCTATGCACGCAACTTTAATAGGTTATATAATTTGATATACTGATTACAGAAAAGAAATATTTTTCAAAATTCGCAAAAATAAGGGTATGGAAAATATTAGTTCCATTGGTCCATTTAACTGTATATTTATTATATTATTTATAAAATAAAATTATAAATAGTATCAGAAATGAAAATGACTTGCAAACCAGTGGCACAAAAATTTTCACTAGGTACCCTTATTTTTGGGAATTTGGAAAAAATCTTTCTTTTCTGGAATCGGTATATCAAATTATATAACTATTAAAGTTGAGTGCAGAGGTATAGAAACACTCTGTATAATTGCTGCGATATTTTTATATATAATAAGTACAATACAATAAAATGTACACTCATACGGAATATTTTAATCAATAATTTGTTAAAAATTCAGAGGTAGATTTTCATAAGATTCTTATTTATGTTATTAATAAATTTGTTGAAAAATATTTGATGCAATATTTTCATATTGAGTACAATACAATTTACACTCATACATAATATTTTAATTAATCATTTGTTAAAAAATTTAGGTGCTCAGGGGTAGAAATTTAAGTTTATTTCTTAAGTGACATAGAATTTCTTAATATTCTTATTTGTTATTAATTAATTTGGTAATAAATAATTCCTGCGATATTTTCATAAAGTAGGTTAGGTTAGCCAATTATTGATTCTAATATTGTCATCTCTCATCAACCAATTAAGCTGAATAGCATCTGAATGTGTCTGTCTTCCATGTTGCAATGAACAACATAAAATACAATGCAGATACATAAAGTTGATTGTAAATTTAATAATCTATAAATATGTGTTTGGTGCATGTGTGCTATAAAAAAATTGAAAACTCTTCACTTTATTACAAATTACTGAACAGATATTTTTACTAGATGAGAAATAGTACATTATGCACCAAGAGAGCAAAAGCCAGAGATGCACAGGCTTGGTTTGATGCTTAAAAGCTTGATTCAAGCCAAGCTTTAAAAATTTCAAGCTAAGCTTTTATAACACCAAGCCAAGCATTAATTTTTTTAATGCTTGACATTTCAAGCCAAGCCAAGCTTTTAATTTTTGTAACGAGTGCACAGAAAAATGAGCTGAAACGTTCTTGTTTAGAGGGAGCAATAACGCGTTTTTGCTCCCTTGAGATATTTTGCTCCCTAGAAATATTTTGCTCCCTCTCGATTATTTTCAAGAAGCGGGTACCGGGTACATAGATGTTTAAAGTAATTTAAAAATCCGACATCGTATATTTTTATATCTGAAGTACATTTAAATCTGTAATTTAATATTTTTAAATGAGATATTTTGTGAAGGATAAATGTCAGCGCAAAATTTGGCCGGCGGTTTATTAAATTCTTCAAATCTATTCCAATTAGGATTAGGGAGTAAGCGTTAAATATAACCAAGTTTGATAAAAAAGTTCGAAACGATGTTTGCTAAATTATGCTATCGCCAAATTCCAGCGCCTAATATTTTAATGCGACGGTTTCCATAAATTAGAAATTATAATCTTGCGTTTCCAAAATCGCTGAATTAATGCTTCATGCATGTGACTACGAACGCTGCGTTTACAAATGCATAATTGCACAGTGTACGCAAATGCGCCGACAGAACTTCATACATAAAACATACACTTCAGGCTTGTGCTGTAACTCCTGTCTCGAACACTGTTGGCGCTTTAGGTGATATTACCATCACTCTATGTTCTACTCTGTATTTTCAAAGGAGCGCTAAAACTAAAACTTTAAAACCCCAAAACTATTGCAATACGGTAAACAAACATCAATGAATGTAGTTTGTAGACTGAAGTGAATACCACGGTTTAGCGGTTCCGGCATATTCCGCTATTTCCTGGACCAAAAAGTTTTAGATTCCTTGTAATATTTATTTGAAAATTTGTTATCAAAGTTTCGATCGTTCGACTAGATTTTCCATAAAATGCCTCTTACTTTCTTAACACGGCACTGAGTTTAGGCACTGTTTTCACTTATAATATCACATGTGCATTAATTCTTTCCGGAATTTTTTTTGTGCTTTCCAAAAACGTTGTTGGAATGCACGATAAAAAATTTCCTGGACTTGAATTAATGCACGAGTGCAGATTCGGTAAGAAAATCGCAATGACACCACCGCTATATTTTTGAATTTTTTTTACAATAGAAACTTGAAATATTTATTAAATTTGTATTTAACATTAATAAATATGTATTATTTATCTAATTAATTGCTTATTTATACTCAAAATAACAATTTAACCAATTTTTTATTTAATGTCAAAGTGACATGCCGGTAAAATTTCCGCTTATTAATTTCAGTTGTTACTCAAGCTACTAGTACAAAATTTCCGCTAAATTTTTATATAACCATGGTTAAAAATTGTGATATTTGGTATTTCACATTTGTAGACAAATTAAAAGAGCTCATTAGATTTTGGTACAAATATCTTCACCGGAAGTGATATTTTTTGAAGAGTGAAAAGATTAAATGTCAAAAATTTCTTTAAATTTGGATAAACAAAGTATTAATTTGTAATGAGAATAAAAGGAAAAGTTATTCGCAAAAGCATATCAAATTATTCATTAACCAAGTATGTGAGATCCAAGAATGGTTCTGGGTTGTTCATTTAGTTCATTCGACCTTATTTTGCACCTTCCTATATATCTTTAATTCTTCCTGCCTTTGCTATTTCCTGTGTTTGCATCTTGGGAATGAATCTTTTGATTCAGGAGATGCTAATTTCTGTGTTTTTAGATTTTTATTTGTAGGTACCTATGTGTTAAATAGGCACCGGATTGTACGTATTATTTTATGTTTATAATTCAATTTTCTAGATACGGCGGGAGGTTGTGTGCTGGCCAAATCAGATTTTTTATCTTATTTTATTTTCGAAAAGAAGTATAAAGGCGAATCTGTCATTTCCATTTTGTGATAAAATGACAAAACAAAATCATATTATTAATTCAACGTCTTCCTTCCGCCGTTGTTTTTAAGTAGCTAATGGTTTTGTTATTGATTGTACTTGGCATTCGCTTCGGTTTTGGCTTTCTGTTTCCAATCCTGTAACTTCAAATTTTTGATAGAACCATTATTTACCTTTCTGTTAGAAGTACCCCCCGCCTACATTCTGCAATTCATCTTCAACAATAAATGTAGCCTCTATATTCTAAATCTAAACTCTTACAATTACATCGCAATCGGGCAGTCAAGCTGACCACTTGCTCGTCTTAAATGTAGTCCTGGTTGCAAAAAGAATCACTCCGTGGCTGCTTTGAATTTCAAAAGTCGTCGCACGGATTAAGATTCTGATGACTACATCAAGATGAATCGGTGGAAGTGGTTGGATTCCACTATAATAACATTTACCATTCTCTTATTTGGAGTAAATCCTGTTGAATGGGTACCAGCAAAAACATAAATAGATAGAGTGTATTTCTGTACATTTCGTGTATTTGTTGAATGTTTACGAATCATATTACAGCTTTTTTGTGATGTTTGCAAATGACTACTTGCATGGTACTTAACATGAGATTTATATCATAACCTAATGTTCATATATGTATAATATTAGTTTTATTTAAAAAAATAGGTAGGTAGGATGTTTTTGAGGACATTGAGAAAGAAATTTTTCTTTGAGGTTATTATTTTAATAGATTTCCTACGAGATTCAAACTGACATGTTTATAGAATCACATGCTACCTACCGTTGTAGAGGCAGAGGGGCTAGGCGTAGTCTTCTTTATTATGGGGCCCTGATCCTTGCACAAAACACTACGCACGAAATTGTTACCAAATAAGTCACAAACAAATGTTTTGTTGAATATAAATTAGTCAGAATCACGAAATTTTGTGTTGTATATTACTAAACATAATAACATTTACTTTAACTAAATAATGTACATTAACCACAACATTTGTATTGTATTTTAAGCCATAACCACACACAATACACGAGAAAAATATTTTTACTAAAATGCCACGAACACTACACTGCAAACAGTCTTTTGATACTGACTTGTTGCTTGTCGATTTTTAATGTTTACGAACAACGCTACAAGTTTGAACAAAGATGTCAAGAATTTTATGTTTTATATGTAGGTACTCTGTACCTACTGATTTTTATATTGTTTTATCTGATTTTTTTATTTATTTGCAAAAATTGCTAGAAAGAAACTTTGATATTTAAATTGGAATTATAAATAAATTATTATAATAGGTATATTATCTACTAGGAGAAATGGAAGCATTCTACGTCAGACATAAAATATTCAATTTTCATTAATTATTTTTGGCCTTGTTAATAATTTTGTCGAAATAAAAAATACCTACATGTCCCAAGTTTTGATCTATTCTTCAAAAATATTTTTTGTACGATCAGATTCAGATTAATAGTACGCTTTTTAAATGAATATTTGTAGACCAATGTTTCTTTGAAGACCGTTGCTAATGCTGACGGTCTGAAAATATTTTCAGACTGCTGCTTATAAAAAATCAAGTTTATTTAATTTATGTTTGATGCATTGTTTTTTCATTTTCAAAATATTAGCTTTCGTAGATGATGATTATGTAGATGAAAAATTACCAAATTTCTGATGATTGCTAATAAAAATAAATTAATCGTAGAAAAAATGTTGTGGCTGAAAGTATTTTGCTGACTTAAACTAGTTGCAGCCCTCGTCCGTAATTTATTAGATTCGTCCTCTAAAACTTTATTTTGCATAGGTACTTATTACATAAATAACTATTATTTAAAAAATAATGCAAATATAATACGAATAAACTAAAATAAGAATAGACCAAATGCAATTTTTTGTGTCAACATCCAATGTTTTTGTGTAATCCTATTCTAAACTCCCACAATGTGTACACAAAACAAACAATACCCAAGACAATAGTGCATTTAATTGAGATTGAGGCGAATATAATGCCCTATCCTCCACTCTGTCTTTGTAATCTGTTTTCTCTGGACTTTGAAGGAGAAGTTCAAACGCGAGTTCCAGCTGCGGTTTCCGTTCCGCGGGCGAAACTGGACACCGTCGCCGCCGGCGGACGACTCGGCGGACGACAAGAACGTCTCCATGCACACCAGGATGTCCTCTGTCAGGTAGGAGACAAAATACTCTTAAGATAACCCTCTACCGTGTCATAAAACAACCAAAACTTGGATTTCGCCCGCCACTCGACTGCGTTTATTGTTCAAGATAAAAGTCCAATCTACGAAATGGTCGACGAAGAATTTTAAAATTTTGCTTGAAAATCGAAATGAGTTAGTTAATTTTGACAATTTTTGTTATTTTTTGAACACAAATAACTTCTATTTTAAAACGAATTTTAAAAATTCGGTCTGTTATTTCGCAGATCCAAGCTTTGTTGACAACTATTCAAATTTAAAGCTAATTCACTTATTAACGAAAATCCTATTTTTTACATATATTGCAGTTTTTTTTGCAAATATGGATGCCAACATATTTTTTTCCCTCAAACATAAATTATTTGTTATTTTTAGGTTTAACAAAACAATAAACGCTATAGAATAGCGTGCAGTATCAATGTAACTGTTTTCTGCCATGGGTAGAGGATCACTTTAATTGTATACAAAATAGAAATAAAATAGACGCACGCAGAAATTGTTGCTGTATGACTCCTTTAAAAGAAGAAGCTTTCTTCTTTCGAGTACCTGTTAAATTGCGGTGCCGCTAAATTGAATCTTTAATGATCCTTGGAAAAGACGAATTTATAATTTATTGATTGCTTCAATTTCAATTAGATTCATAATCTTGAAACATTTTCTTTTCTAGGATTAAAAATCTTGGTAGAATTTTCAAAAAACCTCGTGCGAACAGGACTTTAAACATACTTGCTGGAGAATAAATCCCAAAAATTCTGCAGTCTATGTCACAATTCTTCGATTATCCCTGCAGGACGATTAAAAAAAAATTCGGTTCCATAAAATTTCGATTACTGATTTTATTTGAGATAGTATTAAATATATTGCAGTTTTCAATAAATATAAGTTTTTGCTTTTATTTAAACTTTTGTACAACAAAAAACGAATAGGCGAACTTGTGATTTTAGGCAGATCATGCAAAATTTCAAAAATATGGCCTTGCAAGTTATACAAAAAGTTTTATTCTAATTTCATCTGTTTACAGAATATTGAGATTAGTTTGTCATAGCCATAATAACCAAGGAAATATAATATTGTATTTATTTGAATTTTTAGATTGGAACATATTATGTTTTGTTTTATTTTGTTACCTTTAGAAAAAAATTAGCTCAAAGAAATGTGGGTCTCTGCACACTTACATACAATACAATAATTTTTTTCCAATCGAAATGCATGACCAGCTCTTCTTTAAAATTACATTCTAATTAATGTTTCTTTTAGATCAAATTACGACTGGCGCCACAACTACTCAGTCCGCCAGTCGAACACAATATCCAACAACACAGTATCCGCCACAGCGCCCTCTTTCTACCGGGGCATCGCAGTCAGGCAACCGTCGTTCCGCCACTCCACGCCAGGGACGAACGGAATCCAGACAGAGCTCTACGTTTTCCCCGCTAAGTCGCCCACCAAACACATCTCCGCCAATGATCTCGACTTATAAACAAGTCCTCACAGGGTTAGAACATTTTCATACACAAGTGTCAGTGAAAAACTTGGTTATATGGTGATGAAAGCTTCTACTATTGATTAATTTATCAAATAGTGGAGTTTGTAAATAAAGTAAGATGGAAATTAGTGATGCTACGGGTGGTTAGTTGGCCGGATACCGGATATTCGGTTTATTCTTTGGCCGGATAGCACGATATCCGGCAATCGAATATACGGCGTTCAAGAACAAAGTTTGGGAATAATGAAAAAAATTATAAATTTATATACCTAGAAACAAATTTTTAGATATAATATTTTTATCTACAACCCCTCCATAAGATACAACACACTATTGTATTATGAATTCATAATTCAATACTATTGTATTATGATTCCATTATTCAACACAACTGTCAGCTGACATCACACCAAAATGTGAAGTAAAGAATAAAAATGTGTAAAGAAATATTTTACTTAAAATGTCGTATTTGTCTCGCACATAATGGCTATAATTAATACACTCAACACTCGCCTTCAGCTCGTGCATAAACTTTTATCCACTTGAATTATTGCCTACATTATGTGCTCGTTAAATAATATAAGTATTATTAATTTATGTCATATTTTATTATTTTTATATGAACTTAAATTTTATAAATTCCAATAACAATTTTCATGTAACCTCATATCTATTTATTTACATTTTTTAAACTACCTGGTACAGGCCGGATATTAGATCCGGTATTCGGTCGAATGTATAAATGTGGCCAGATAACCGGAAACCGGATAGTAACCGGATAGTCGTTGCATCACTAATGGAAATTACAATGACACCTTTGTAAAATAAGAATGAAATTTATGGTGCTGTAATATTGTGTAGGTAAGTATAAAATAAGTATTAAAGTCTCTAAATAAGTATAAAATAATAAATTAAAATGTTCCTTAATTCTACATAATTTATTATTACATAACATAAATTATTACTAGATACATCGATAATAATAAACTGTAAATATGATTGTAAATTACATCTATTTTATAAAATAAATGATTTTTTTTCATTCCGCAGCTTTCATAAGAGTTTAATTTTGTGAATTACTCATAAGAATAAAAGTTTTTATCTACGACCATTGAATAATACATTCCATAAGACGCACTATTGTATTATGAATTCATAATTCAACACTATTGTCTGTCACTAACAATATTTTAATAAATACAAATTTGTATAAAGAAATGTTTTATTTAAAAGGTCATAGATAAAATGTTGTATTTAACTCGCACATAATGGCTATAATTAACTCAGAAGATTATATACTCGCCTTCAACTCGTGCATAAACTTTCATCCTCTTGAATTATAGCCTAGATTATGTACTCGTTAAATAATGTATTATTATGTGACCACAGGTAAGTGTCTTGATTATTTGAATGAGTTATTGGCATATTTAATTCGTGTAGACTATTGTACTTAATCTACGACTATTATTAATAAATTAATTAATTTTAAATTTCTGTTTTTTAAAAATTAATTTAACTTATTTATTTCTTAACAGATTATTATGTTTGTCAAATATAGTATCAAGTACAAAAAGTTTCAATACTAATAATTATTTTATTGGCTACACATTTATTTAAACAGAGTTGAATAATAATTAGGTACCTACAAACTTTATACTGAATAATGTATAGCATTACTCATTGAAAATATCGTATAATGAATTTGTTATCTAATAGTTGTGGATAAAGTTAATTTAATTTATTTTTAATTATGACTGATGCATGTTATATAAATGAAATAAATAAAATTATATTTCTATACATTTATAAAGAATTGGCATGGCAGTTTAAAATATTTTTTATTACGCTAAAGATTTTAATTTATTCATATTGTACTTCAAATTAAATATAAATATACATTAATGGTAATATTTCTTTCATTCATATAGTGTGATATTGTTGAATACTGTAAAAAATAAATAAAATAGATGATTTTTTCATGTTATATCTACAACAATTTGGTATTTTCATTATTTTATCTTTATAATTGCACATTCTTGAAAGAAACATATTTTTGATAGTATAGGACTAAAAGTAAATTATGCCACGGACACATAAATGATTATTTATATTAATTTTTCCTAATTAAAGTTTAGAACTGCATATTTTAGATCAACGTACACTAAGTCTTGCATTGTTGGCCATCTGTGATTGGTCGATATTTACATTGACAAGCGGCATTTTGGCATTGCTGTCAAATTGTGAAATAAATTTCAGTTTATTGATATGTTAACAAAATAAACTAAATGTAGTGTTTTTATTAATTTAAGCCAGTTCCACATAACATAGACACTAAGGTAAGATTTCTTTCATTTTATATTACCTGACAGCTGAGAGCCTTGAAGGTTATGTTATGTGTTAAGTTTTAGTTATCAAAATAAACGTGTAATGAACATAATTTTCCTTTGTAGCATGGCCACGTGGTCCTTTGTTGGGTTACTAATTCTAATTTTAAGTCCTCAGCTGTTATTTAGCGTAGAGGCACGAAATAAAAAATCAAAATCCGTGACTACTTTGCTTGACGCAAAATGGGAAGTCACTCCGCTTGTCTTAGAGGTAGCAGAATATTTAGCCGACGAAAATGTCAATTTCTTTTGGTCTTACATAGATACAATTACATCCCTCACTACCCCACCGGTAGAAATCGGTAAGATATTATTTAAAGGCTGGTTTATAATGGATGTAACTAGAAACTTCTTCTGTGTTCTGATAACATGAACATGTTACGGTTTATAATGACTCTGAATTTGTCGATTACATAAACTGTAAAAGTTAGGTTCGCTTTCTTTTAAGAATACCTATATAATTAAGAGTATGGCCCAGGCGCTATATGCAAACAAGTTGTCATGTTGTCATACTGTAAAAATCTGATGTGGCCAGCACAGAACCTTCTGCCGTATCTAGAAAACTTATAAACATAAAAAAAATGCGACATAAATGTATACATAGGTACAATCCGGTGCGCATTTAACACATAAATGAAAATAAAATCTAGAATATTCAAACAGAGAAATCTGCATCACCTGAATCAAAATTTCATTCACAGGAAAATTCGAATCAAGAATGGGGGTTTACACCTTAACCAAATTTGTTGATTTCAACACTATTAGGTGTAAGATTAATGTAAACTCTTTCTAAAAACATAAATTATATGACATAATATGGTTCCATATTTATTTAAATAAATAAAGAAGATTTAGTGCATTTGAAACGCTTCAATTTCTGACGTCATGTTCACAGCACGGTTAACTCTCTTTAACTATATATCGCTCTCACTTCAACAAGTCACGTGAAACAGCAACAGAGCAAGAAGCTTCTTGTTTACCAAACCTTCCTGACGGTGACAGTTGACAACCTATCGTGAGATAATTAAGAGGTTGTTTCTGTTTAGTGTTGTTAATAGAAATATTATGTTTAACAAACAATTAGAACATAAAACAAAAATAATAAGTAGCACATGCATAAATCGTAGCAGTAGAAGTATCCACATGACAGCTGTCAACGAGCGAATGTCTTACCTCGCGCCCCTCTCCTGTAACCATGTGATTACTGTGAACGTGACGTCACATTCGCGCCTTCCATCGATCGTTTAAACAGGAGGGAAAAAATACAGTTTTCAATAATTTTTTTACGCAAATCCTTTCATATTTAAATTGTTTAATTGATTGGAATCGATGTATCTTTTTATGAAGAATAACATATAAAAAAATTGGAAAAAAGTGTAAACCCCCATTCTAGATTCGGCATAAATAAATGTAAAATGCAAACGCAGGAAGATTTAAACATGTAAATAGGAAAGGAAGTTTTCTAGATTTGCATTTCCCTGTGGTTGCATTTATGCCGAATCTAAAGTTATTGTAGATTTGAATTTTCTTGATTTTTATCTTCTGATGTTTCATTTTCCTGTGTTTGAATTTTTTACTCTCTTGTGTTTAAGCCATCCTCCGTTCAATCACTACAACCAGGGATCATCTACAACATTTAATATCTTACTTATATGTCGTTAGTGTCACCTATCAATATTTTTTACGCAGAAACAAAGATCAACTGATTATAGATTATAAGATTTTGCGCGAGATTTTGCGTTTTAACTTATAAATTTAATTTTGATATTTTACTACAGTTCTTTAATACTTTTCCTCTTATTCTCATTACCATTGGGTTGTCAAAAATCATGATTTAAAAAAAATCAAAACTCATTGATTTTTTATCTACGATAGTGTGTAAAATTGACAATTAGTTGTCAGTTTTTAGTTTGTAAAACAATTGTTTAATAGCAAGATTTCATTAGTCACGGGTCGCGCAGCAACGAGTGGTTAAAGTTTTAAAACATCCGTACAACAATCGGTAACTAACGTGAAAATTTTCTTGTCAAAGCAAACTAAACCTAAACCTAATTCAAATTTAAAAGGATTTTTTTATATTTTTCGAGTTTTTTAAATTCTATCGTAGATAAAATCTTATACGATACACATACCTACGTGCTACGTAAAGCATATTTAGTCACTCACGGGTCTTAAAACACTCGCTGCGCTCGTGTTTCAATTTAAACCCGTTCGTGACTTTATATTTGCTTTACGTACTTGTATCGTAAACGAATCGTAAATAACTATTTTAATTCTTGTGAAAAATTGAAATAGAATGATGCAAAGTAATTATTTTTTTTACTTTATAAACAGGATAAACAGTACCTAGGTATATTTTTCATTTGTAAAACAGTCATATAAACATAAATATGGCTGATTAGACTTGTATTGATAATAATTAATACATCTTAGGAATTATATTTTAATTTTAATAAATAATATTCCACATTCGCAATTTAAAAAATCCTTCTTTGCGGCGTAGATATATTACTATTCTTTATGCGTTAGTATATTTTTATTTTTTTCATTTAAATCAATGATTTTTATAAATTTGTTTTATCACTTGATTCAAATCAGGCCAATCCTGTTTACAGGTATGGCAGAAGGTAAAAAATTTCGAATTAATTAATGTTTAATAATATACAAAAATTAGTTCAATAGTTATCTAACTTTTAAACTCTTCATGTATTCCCAACATATTATTTTATTCAAATTATCAAATATAATTTTACTAAAGTCAGCCACTCTCAGTATAAAGACATACATACACTCTTCACTCTTTTCCCAAGAAAACAGCAAAGTTCTGTTTGCTCTTTGTTGATCTTTGTTTACATTTCGATGAAAATTTTCTAATTCGCTACAATATTTATTGTCATAAACATTGCAGATCCAACTGAACGAATCCATTTTTGACAGTTATAAGAAATGTTGTGTCGTCAAAAAGTTAGCGGATTATTGAAATGATTATGAACCACACAGTTCTCATTCACATCATACATCTTACATAATACATACGAAGTAACCGAGTACATCCATTATAAACCAGCCTTTAGTCCTTAAGTAACATTATTATAGTATAACATTTTGATATTTAGAAAATGATCGGGAGAGATATAACTCCATCATATCAGCAGCAGCTAAACTTCTTAAACCAGCTGAAATTTCTGTCATGAAGTTAGGTCTCTCTTTACATATTTATTCTCCGAAAGTTGAAATGTTCGCTCAGATTGCGAAGGAAAGGAATTTACCATCGTGCCCCGTAGTTGCGGACGTTGGTGGAAAGTTAACTTGCGATGTACAAGAAATTAATACATTGATCAAAGAAGTATGTTTTCTATTAGTTTTAATCAGGGACTCGAACCGAACCGGAACAGAAACGAACCGCAGCTATTTTAGCGAACCGCGAACCTAACCGAACCGTTAAAATAATTTGGCTAACCCGTAACCGAAGCCGATCCGGTGGTTTTTCATTTTTTTAAAGAAATAAGTGGAACGAATTTTTTAAATTAATTGCTTGTCGTGTTGTAGTGATGAAAGTTTCATACATTTCAAAAGAAAATTAGAAATTTTTATATTTCGTTGGTGTTTATTTTGTCAGCTTCAGCTGGGAATAAAACTAAAAATAAATTTAGATAAATTAATTTAGGAACATTATTTTTTGTAGGTAGGTATATAATTTATTTATGCATTGTCATATCATAATTTGACACTTATACACGAATTTCTATGACGTAAACGCCACTTTATAGCCCACGAACCACTTTATAGCACAGTGCGCCATAAAAAAAACGTCAAATTAATGCAAATAGTTAAGATTTTAATTTTTTCTCATATAAACTACTAATAATCCTATAAATAACTATTTTCTATAATTAGTCGTACCATTTTTTTTAAATACCTACCTAACATAAATTATCTTGTAAATGTTTAATTCAATAATGACAACTTTGACATTTAGATTTTTGTTTATATTCGGAATTTTTTTTGGTATCCTAGCAACAGTCAAAAAATTTAATATATTTTTTGTTTTTTTAACAAGTAAATTATATTAATTAATTTATTAGAAAATATTCAACCGTGCATAAAGTTGGGTATGTACCACGGGCGTAACTTGCTTTTATGGCTCTTGACGTGTTTTTAACCCTCGGCTGACGCTCAGGCTCAAAATCACGTCTCAAGCCATAAAAGCTTCCTTACACCCTTAATACATAAATAACTATTATTTGGGAATTAGTAAAGAAGAGCTATTTCACTATCAAATTTCTCGTAAAAGTTCTTTGTCAAAGAACTTTTATAAGTAGTGTAATGCCGGCTTACAATTTAATAAATCATTGAACCAAAACCGGAAACCGGTTAATTTGAAAAAAAAAATATATGAGAACCGCGAACCGAACCTGAACCGTTATTTTGTTCGAGTCCTTGGTTTTAAATTGATCTCCTGTTAATAAATAATATATTTTAGAGCAAAAGTCGTGTTGAAACTTACCGAGTAGACCATCACTACCCGGGATCAGAAAATAGATCAGTAGCGGTTGTATTATACGGAGAGTTAGGCTCTGAAGAATTTGCTCAATTTCACATTGCTCTAAAACAACACGCATTAGACGGAACCATTGATTACATAGTCAGGCATTATGTCAAAGAACGAGAAAACCGTCGTCTACGTTTGTCTGGTTACGGAGTTGAACTTCAGATGAAGTCCACAGAGTACAAAGTTCAAGACGATACTCAAATCAAAGAAGATGAAAACGCTGAGGACACAAGCTCAGAAGACGGCGACGAAGAAGTTGAAGGCTTCCACTTTAACAAACTTAAAAGCATGTACCCTGACCTAAAAGGGGATTTAGAGAAGTTCAAACAACATTTAGTTGAGTCTTCAAACGAAATGGCTCCTTTAAAAGTGTGGCAGTTCCAGGAACTAAGTCTTCAAGCTGCAGAAAGAATCATGAGTTCTCCAAAAGAAGAATCTTTAAAAGTCTTTACTCACATTGCTCAAAACTTTCCCATGCAAGCCAAGTCTCTGGTCCGAACAATAGCGAACCAGGAGCTTAAAAACGAAATGAAACATAACCAAGAAATATTTTCTTCTTCGATAAACATCCAACCATCAGACACTGCGTTATTCATAAACGGTTTATTCTTCGACTTGGACGTAATTGACATAATTTCCCTACTTGAGGTTATGCGACAAGAACTTAGAACCATGGAAGGGTTACATGAAATAGGAATAAGCAACAATAGAATGAGTTCGTTATTGGCGTTAGATTTCAACGACGCTAATAGCGGCACTACTGAATTCGCTATGGATATTAGAGACTCGGCTGTCAACTGGTTAAACGATTTGGAAAATGACAGCCGGTATAAGAGATGGACCGCTAGTTTGATGGAATTGTTGAGACCAACTTTCCCTGGAATGCTGCGACATGTGCGAAGGAACTTGTTCAATCTTGTATGTTTTCTAATGGAGCTTTGATTGTATAGCTTATGTATTATATAAAAGGAACTAAGATTGTATAAAATTCAGTCAGTTTTATAAAAATGATATTTAATTTTAGAGTCAATTTATTGAAAAATTGAGGTTATGAAGTATCAAAAAGGCAACGATATTTCTATTTACCAGGCATTTCAAACATAAAACTTATTTCCTCACTAATACTATAATATGTGTCTCTGTGGTATACAAATGCTAAATTTGTTTACTTTTTACCCTCTTCGAAATAAACTACACTTCATTAAGTCTACCGTCGCTAGTTGCGGTAGGCAACAACCTTAAGAATTTGTGACTGAATGTATTATGCTTGTGAGCTGTTTTGTAAACTTACTACTGTGATAACATTAATTGTTTTGTTTGTAAATATTTAAAGCAAAACTGTTAAAACTGTATGAAAACGTGGTTCAAAATAACTTTAGAATGAATATTTTTTATTTTTTCCGTGTGCAAACTTTTCAAACATCGCCTCTTGAAAGTTAAAAACATTAAAAATTCTTATATCATAATTTCAATCCTTTTCAAATTTTTTTTCGGTAGGTAGATATATACCTTTAACATGTCTTATTTAAAATTGAACTAATTTAGGACACTATACTTTTGTCATACCTGCACGAAAAGAAACGTATTTTGCGTGCGAAAAGTGGCTCATTATTTAACTATATTTGCGCCCGCCTATTCTTGCACGCATCTAAATGTAATGCATTTCCTTATAGTTAAAAAATACTATACATTATGTTTAGGATTTAGCGAGCTACATTTAAAAAAATTCGCACTGGTTGACTAAATAATGTGAAAATCAAATAATTTAGGTAGGTAATTTCCAATTTCACGTTCATATTGCAGAACACATTTAGCTCTTTATTATTTTGTGTTTCATTTCTTATTCTTCAGGAGGTTGATTTGAATACCAAACTTTTTAAAAATGTGATTAGGTACACAAATAAGTTTAGTATAATATAAATAATGAACCTTCAAAATATTGAATATCGCGTGATATGAGATTGTAGTTCCTTTTATATAATGCGTAAGCTATATAAAAAGAGTAATAGAAATAAAATGAATTATAATTATTCAAATAATTTTTATAGGTTTTAATACTCGATCCAACATCTCGAGATACTAAGTTTTTGTTAAAACTAGCGGAAAGTTTAGTAAGCCACTCTGCACCGATACGAGTCGGTCTTGTATTTTCCGTAAATTCAAATAAAAATATTTTCGGCAGTGAAGACGCCGGAGTGGCAATGCTATGCGCCTACAATCACATCACACAAACGAAGGACGCGTTAACCGCACTTAATTTCATTATAGAAGTATGTATTTTTTTTTAAATAAAAAATAAATTACTTACAAAAATACTCTTACAGGTACACGACTCCGTAAAAGAAGATTCCGTAACAGTCGACGATATCCGCCAAACATTACAACGCAAATTTTCTCTCTCCAATGTTGACGACATTTTAGGTGAAGATTCGGATTATGATTTCGGTCGTTCTTTGGCGAAAGATTTTATCCAAAGATCCGGATTACGTACTTTGCCTCAAGCTTTACTAAACGGAGTACCTCTAGCTGCTTCCCAGCTAACTATTGATGAATTCGAAGACACTGTTCTGCAAGAAGTTATGCAACAAACACCAACGTTCCAAAAAGCGGTGTACAGGGGAAAATTTACTGAGAATGACGATACTCTCGATTATATTATGAACCAACCAAACGTTATGCCAAGACTAAACGAGAGAATATTGAATCAGGATAATAGTTTTTATTTAGACATGAGTGGTAAAGCTGTTGATACGCTAAATGTCCAAGTACTTATTAAGTTAAATCCCAGGGAAATGACTGCAACGGCAGTGGCGAATTTGAAGTATTTTAGCGTACCCAGAAAAGGGAAGAAATTTGATTTGATGACTTATTGGGTTGTTGGTGATTTGGGTTGTTTGAAATCTAGACAAATGTTACTTGCTGCATTGGAACACATGGTAAATAATTATTATCTTATTATATGTAACAAACACACTTCAGTTCAGGAAAGTATGCCGATTTGAACTACGTGACATAAACAACAAAATTATACTTACTAAATACACGTACCTACATGAAATAAGAGATGCCCTCTTGCGATGATGCGCTTTTACCTCAAATAAAAACAGTTTAATTTCTTAACTTAGATCTCATATGATCTCATATATTTATTTAAAACAAATACGTAGAATAAAAATTGTAAAATCTAATAATTATATTCGAGATTAGTTTTAAATAAATTTAAATTTCTTATGGAATATTTCATAAGTTACAAATTTATAAAATAAAACTCAGTTACCGGTTACCTCCGTAATATGTGGTAATTAATTTAAAACATGATTGTGGTATATATATTTTTTTAATTTGAAGAAATCCAGTGGAGACGTCAGAGTATCTTTTCTTCCAAACGTAAACGGCGATGACGGAAAAGATCACCTTTTAAATAAGATTGTTCTCGCCGCTCTTCAAGTTTTCCCAATGAATAAAGCAACTAAATATGTCTACTCCCTATTAGAAAATGACTATGCTGCAAAGACTATCGAAAATGGAAAAGATCTGGATATTCCTGTACGTCTAAAGCCCAGTTTACACAAGGATTCTTTGAAGATTTTTCATGCTTCTAAATCCCGAAAAAAATAAATTCACTCTTATTAAGCTATCAAAATAACTCAACAATAGGACTGAGAAAAATAATTGAAATTTAATCGATCAAACAATTTTCAATTTGAAATAATCGATAACCGATTACGAGAAGTCAAAAAATCCTCAAAGAATCATTGTGCGAACAGAGCATAAAGACAATTTAAATTTAATTCCAGTATTTATTATTCCTTTTATTTAGGACGAACTGAAGGCAAATTTGCCTGCCCAAGAAATGTCCCTAAAAATGTTACGAGTTTACTGCCAAAGAGTACTTACATTAAATGCGCAGGCTCGTGGTATTATAGCTAACGGAAGAGTTTTAGGACCTCTGGAGGACGATGAAGAATTCACGCAAGAAGATTTTGCATTGTTAGAAAGATTTAGTGTTGCCACCTATGGTGACAAGATACAAACGGCTCTAAACAAAGATGATGATGATGATGATGACACTGGTACCTATTACTAATTAGTTGATACCACAACAAATTACTACTGGTTATTTTCAGATATAACAAGCAATACTCTGTTAAGAATTGTTTCTCTTTTGGTCTCCCGGCCAACTAGTCGATCTCGTTTTGAAATTACTTTCCATAGTGATCAACATTCTGTTTTAAAAATTCCAGCTGCAAACCCGAAAAAAGCTGCTTTTGATATTGCAGCTATTGTTGATCCGGTTTCTAGGGGGGCCCAAAAATTGGGCACCATTTTGCAGGTGCTACAAGAGGTGCTCAATTGCAATATTCGAGTGTTTTTGAACAGTGTTGAAAAGAACAGCGACATGCCGTTGAAAAGGTATAAAATGACTAGAATATTTATAAGTAACTAGAAAATTTAATAAAGAAAATTTTTTAACAAAATCATAAAACGAGCGAACTTCATGCTTAAGAAAAGTCGTACACAAAAAAATTAAAACGAAAATTTATATAATGCAAAGAAATATTCAAATCTAGAAAAATTATTGCCATCTTCATTACACTTGCACCAGATTCTCACGTGTACTTTTTGAGTGTTATCGGTATTGAAATAAAGTTGAAAATCGGATCAACACGATGAGTATAGTGCACCCCTTTCAGTAGCCCCCCTTGTGGCAGTCCCACAAGCTGTGCCCAGCGGCGTGTTCGGGATGTTAGGCTCAATTTTAGTTTAAAAGCCTACAGCAAGTTTGTTGTTAAGCAAAAATTATTTCTAAACCATTGTTTAACAATCACTTTTTTCTACATTTGAATATTCTTTTACATGCGTTTTCTGCATCGGATTCTAGATTCGAATTTTCCTGTAGTTGAATTTTCTAGCTCTGAGTTTTCTAGAATTGGGTAGTCACTCTTCTGTATGTGCTTACAATTTTTTTAGTTTCTACCGTTTTGTTCTGGAACCCGAAATTCAGTTCACTGAAGAAGGTCGTCAAACAGCAGGTCCTATTGCCAAATTTACTAATATGCCTACTACTCCGTTACTTACACAAAATATGCATGTACCTGAAAACTGGCTTGTTGAAGTAGTAAGCGCTGTATACGATTTAGATAACATACGTTTAGAGGACGTGGAAAGTGTTGTCCATAGGTAAATATAAAACGAGACACTTGGATCGTCTTCTAGTGATCGGCTTTAGTAAGCAATGGATTAAAATTGGAGCTTCTTGGTGATCGAACGCGCCGATGTTTACCATTATGCTATCATTTAAACACACAACTGATACAGTGGTGCGTTCGATCACCCATTATATGACATTATGCTCTGTTCAGTTGTTCAGCTCCTTCTCCTTTAAATATATTACTTACTAAAACCGATTCTTAAAAGTCAAGATCTCGTGTGTAAGAAACCTACATACCGGACTATATAGCTTATGTCATGCTATGCCAAAATCTACGTTGAATGTCTGTTGACACGGTGAATAGAACATTGGTAAAAGTGCTTGCTCCTGAACACAGAGGTTCAAATCCGGACCAGGTGCAAAAATTCACGGCTTGACATGGATTAATAGGTATCCACTTTTGTTGATATTTCAAAATGGCTAAAAGTTAAAGATTTTTCCTAAGACAAATTGGAATTTTTTTATATTCATTGTGTTTGACGAACTGTAACTTCTAAATGGATAATAATAACGACTTTCTGTTTCTTGCATTAAATTTTACGTACATTTGTCTATAAAATTCATTATATTAAAAATTTCCAAGGGCCTTAGTTAAGCCAAAATTTGAAGATTTTCCCCGAGACCGAAATGAGAAATTTTTAATTTTTTAATATTCATTGTGTTTAATGAATTGCGACTCCTGCAAATTCTAAACGGATAATTATATCTACTTCCGGTTTTTTGCATTCAAGGTACATTTCTTCTATATGATACATTATATTAAAAATTTATGAGGGCCTTAGTTAAGCCAAAATTTTAAGATTTTTCCTGTTAGTAGTAGCAAAACGGTCACGATATTTATTGTACACTAATATTTTATTTCATACGTCTATGTCAACTTTCACGGCTTGATATGGATTAGTATCCACTTTTGTTGCCATTTCAAAATAAGATACAATTTATGTAATTGGCTTCCATATCAAAATAATAAAGGCATTCATTGGACTCTTGGTATAGCATAATATAAGTTCTAAGGTTCAACGGGTCGACCATAAGGCTTCCTTAAAGGTTCAATCATAATGAGATACCATTTTAGTGAATACGAGCTTGAATATTTGCTCTTAGAAGGGCACTGTTTTGAATCAACAATGGGCAATCCGCCCAGAGGGTTACAAATGACTTTAGGAACAGAAAAAAATCCTCTAACCGTCGACACAATAGTAATGGCTAATTTAGGTTACTTCCAACTCAAAGCGAACCCAGGGGCTTGGGTGCTCCGATTACGTCAGGGGCGAAGCGCCGATCTATTCGACATCGTCAGGTTTGTTCACCTACCCCTATAAAAAATTTAAAACTAACATAAGATATTTTTAGTCACGAAGGTAGCGATACTCCAGTTAATTCCAGCGACATAAAAATTCTGATCAGCTCGTTAAGATCTCATGTTTTAAAACTGAAAGTTCAAAAGAAGCCCGATAAACTTAACGTAGATCTTCTCGCAGAAGACGATAACAACTCAGGAATTTGGAACTCGATCACTAGGTTAGTTTTATTTGTGTAAAACACTGTTTTATGTTGAGATTATTATTTTTTCCATGTCCATTTGTGCCATCAGTATATTGAGGTACTTTGTAGTGCGCACTTAATATTTATCAACGTATTTTAAACTAATAATTTTTCAGTTCTTTCAGTGGTGGTGGAGAAGATTCAGATGATAAATTGAACATTTTTTCGCTCGCATCAGGACATTTATACGAAAGATTCTTACGGATAATGATGTTGTCCGTTGTTAAACACACAAAAACGCCAGTGAAGTTCTGGTTCTTGAAAAATTATGTATCTCCTCATTTCAAAGTAATTATAACATGACATTAACAGCGCTGTTCACTTATAGAAACACGCATGCGCGGTATTACCGCTTTTTTTAAAATTTCGTACAATGCTTAACTCAACTTCAAATTTTAATGCTTTACAAGTTTTACTTGAAGGAAATTATTTGCCTGATACTTAATAATGCAGCAATAAAGTAATTCAAAAGTGTTGACAATTATATAAGATTGGAAAATTAAGAATTAGCTAGATTCAGACCTACCCAATTATAAGTATACCAGTGCTTCCACAAAATTCCTATTTCAATTATAAGTGCGAACGTTGAGCGCTGGTTGGTTAAATTAGCCACTTACTTATAATTGGGTAAGTCTGAATCTAGCTTTAGTTTAATTCAGTGAACTCTATACTACGTACCTGGAAGGGATCCGTAGCGCACTACAATACAGCAACAGTAAGGCAAGTTGAGAGAGAAACAGACTTATGGCGTATAGCATTTGAGAAGTATCTCTATCACTGTCTAACTCATGTAGAACATGGGCAAAATACGTCCTTTCCAGGTACTTAGTATAGAGTTCACTGGTCTAATTAAATTTATTGTTATCTACATAATTCAAAAAGTATAAACTTGGATTAGAAATTCTTACGGATATTGCAGTTGAAAAATATTAGAAAAAAATTTATTTCAATGAAAAATATATCAAATATTTAAATGTAACGCTTATAAATATTGATTTATTTTTTGCACCGTGCAGTGCAATCATAGTTCAATATTGTTCTTGTACGAAAATTTGAATTTCGCGCCGCGCATGCGCCACAAATAATTTAATTAGTGAACAGCCCTATTGAATATCAATTATTTAATAATATTTTTATAGGATTTCTTACCGTACATGGCAAAAGAATACGGATTTGAATACGAACTTGTCCAATACAAATGGCCACGCTGGTTGCACCAACAAACAGAAAAACAGCGCATTATTTGGGGTTACAAAATATTGTTCCTCGATGTACTCTTCCCGTTAGATGTCAAGAAAATCATTTTCGTCGACGCTGATCAGGTATAATCAAAACAAATGATTCTTTTTCCATTTTTAAATGTTTTTCTTTGAAGGTTGTCAGGGCAGATATGAAAGACCTCCAAGACCTAGATCTCGGTGGAGCTCCGTACGGATATACTCCTTTCTGCGACTCCAGGACCGAAATGGACGGATTCCGATTCTGGAGGCAAGGATACTGGAGAAATCATCTTCAGGGCCGGCGCTACCACATTTCTGCCCTCTATGTGGTAGATCTTAAACGCTTCCGAAGAATCGCGGCTGGAGATCGTCTTCGAGGACAATATCAGGCACTGAGTCTAGATCCTAACAGTTTGAGCAATTTGGATCAAGATCTTCCCAATAATATGATCCACCAGGTGAGTGACTAAAAATTTTTATTTAACGTTAGCTGGTGAAATAAGTTACTCTTTTGATTACCACTTTAAATTTGTCATTTAAGCAAAATTTGGCTCCAATATAGTTGGCCGCCAATTTTAACAAAATGGTGAATAATTCTAATATAATAGTAATCAAGTAAAATTTAGCTGGAGTATAACTGGCTGAAGATAGCGAATAATACAAAATGGCGTGCTAAGAGCAAATATAATAGACTATAACAACTAACAAAACGGGTGTTTCAATTGTGCATACATTATCTATTATGCCTTTTTCCCAACTTGTCAAGTACTTAGAAAAGGGAAAAATGGGCCGCCAAAAATATTAACTACAAAATAAACGCGCGTGTCATTTCAAAATCAAATACATTTAATTATTATTTAAGTTTAGTTTTGTTATTATATATTTATTTTTTTTATTTATAACATAACTAACTAAATAAAATGTAGGTATTAATATTATGTGTTCTGCAAATTTCCGTAAATCAACAAACAAATTTAATTACATTTAAAAAAAAATTATTATGTACCAATTTATCATAAATTCGTGATGTTCTTAAGGTCGCGGTTGAAACCGTTTTCAGATAGTCATTTTTATTCACTTTATCTGCATACATTTCTGCAAAAAGGAACAAGCAATAGGTAGGCATAACTAATATATCAATATAATCATTAGAGTTTCTAGATTGCCCTGTCCCAAATAAGAATACATGAAAATAAATATAATTTGCAGTAGAAATGAAAGAAGAGGGAGCAAAATTCATCAGATTGAAGTAAATTTTATACAAAATGAACTATTATTATAGACATAATTTTTAGCATTAGGCAATTAGGAAAATATTATATTTTCACTGTGCAATATAATTTTAGCTACATCATTTATCCGAAATTTATGCAGACAGCTTGTGCAAAATGAGCCAAGTAAAATTTTTAAAGTGTTCCTGTAGCACTAGTAATTACAGAAAAAAACATTTTATTTAAAATCAAATTATGACATAATATTAATATGATTTTGTCAATTATAAAAAAATATTTTTTTAAGGTGGCAATAAAATCTCTTCCTCAAGAATGGTTGTGGTGTGAAACATGGTGCGACGACTCTTCAAAATCCAAAGCTAAGACAATAGATTTGTGTAATAATCCGCTGACCAAAGAGGCCAAATTGACTGCGGCAATGAGAATTCTTCCCGAATGGAAAGGATATGACGAGGAAATTAGGAAGTTACAACAAAAAATTGATTCTGGAATTTTGGATCCTGAGTCTGCCGAGACGGATGAGATAGGTAAACATGATTTATTTATTTATTTGGTAAATTATTAATTACGTTTTTCTTATTGCAGAGACTGGAGATATTCATTCTGAGTTATGACATGGCTGTGTTTAAATTAATTTTAGGTACGTAATTTTATTTGAATAGCAAATTGTTTTGTCACAAATAATTTATGTCAGTTGTTCTACCAAACGTGTATTTGCCATCATTTTCCACTTAATAAAATTTTACAATTTATTTTTGTACTCTCTTGTAATATACAAAACTAAATCTACTTTGTATTTTGTATTACACAAATAAATACAGACAATAAATACATGAACACTATTATATTAATAATAATAAATACTATAACACTAACTTATTGCTATATGGAATGATTGGAGGCTACGGTTTATTTTTTATTAGTTACATTCATGTGTCTGGATTAGAGTACGACAGGTTTTACATTTAACATAACAACACCAATAATATTTGCAGTGGCATCTCTCTATTTTTTCTTCGACTACTGTACGATAACCTCGACCACAGCACATGTATCTGCAACTGTCCGTTCCACTAGAGCTTACGTTGCATATCCTAAAATAAATCATAATGTTAATAGTATCAGACATGTCATAGATCACGACCATTCCCAATTTTATAATACTTTTCTTATTAATTAAATATATTCAATAATACAGTACGCGAAATAAAACTAACGGGAAATAATAAAACGTAGCACAGATGCACGTAAAAAGAGTTATGTGGTACTCAAGTAGGGTGTAAGATTTAGTTCAGTTCAATGGGCTACTTGTTTTTATTGAATATTTTTGTAGAAGAGATAAAAACTTGGGACCCGTATTTTTTATTTTTACAAAATTTGTATTAACAATCCCAAAAATAATTAATGAAAATGTGGTGTGACGTTGAAAGTTGCCGTATGTTCAATGCAAAATAGTGACGTCACAGTAAAATTTCTTTCTCAATTTACTAAACAACATATAATTTGTTTTAAATAAAATTTGTATTTTTACCAATGTTTTAGACCTAACATTATGTTCATAGTGATAAAAAATTAATTAAAGTGATTGGAGTTTTTACCAAAACCAAGAATGTGGGATTCAAGAACAGGGTATAGGTTTCTTAATTTAGTTCAGCCCAATTACAGTTTTTAACTAAACAAATGTGCGACGCACAATGGGTATTAGGTTTCTTTATTTAGTTTAGTTAAATGTAGATCAGCGGGTTTTTAGTCCATCTGTGCATTTCTTCGCAGATCAGCGCATTTCAGCGGTTAGCGCTGATCAGCGATTTATTCTTATTATTATTAATATTAATCGACTATGACTAAAAATATTGGCACGAGCCACCTTAAAAATCAATCTTCGCCTAATACTTGTATTCTAACACACTACTGTTCGTGCAGCCAGACTTGGCCGGAGTGGTAATGGAGAGAAAGAATGTGCCTATGTTCTACACAGAGCTGAGTCGAAGTTATTAATTGCAAAAAATACATTTAGGAATATTTTACTGTCAAGATTATTAAATAAATTGAACCCATATCGAATAGTAGGTACCTCTAAAAATGTAATATAAATTATTATTCAATTTAAATTTGAATATAAAAGTTATTCATTTCTAGTATTACTCTGTTACATAAAACAATATAAAAATCACTACAGCTAAAGCATAAAATTCTTCAAATCTTTGTTCAAACTTGTAGCTTCGTCCATAAACGTTAAAAATCGACAAGCAACAAGTCAGTATCAAAAAACTCTTTGCAGTGTAGTGTTCGTACCATTTTAATAAAAATTAATAATATTTTTCTCGTGTATTGCGTCTGTTTTATGGTTTAAACTAAAATACAAATATTGTGGTTGATTACTTAGTTAAGTGCGTATTTACTGGTAAATGCTATTACTATGTTGAATAAATTTATTTAAATAAATTTTCGGGATGCTGACAAATTTATCTTCAACAAAACATTTGTTTGTGACTTATTTGGTGAACAATTTCGTGTGCAGTGTTTTGTGCAAGGATCAGGGCCCCAGTACGAAGGAGTCTACGCCTAGCAGCGCCCCTACAACGGTAGGTAACATGTGGTTCTATAAACATGTCAGCTTAAATCTCACAGGAAATCTATTAGCTTTTGCAGAAAGTTCATTCTCTCGTTGCTTGTTATCTTTCTATAGTTATTTATTGAAGCATTATCGTAATTTACCTATAGTTAGGTTGTCTGGTCGAAGTTTGTTTTATTTTACTTTAATGCCGATAGGCCAAGCCAAACGGGAGATTGCCATTAGTAATGGATTAATTAAGTGGTAAGCGGCTTATCAGTTCAATTATACCAGAAGATTTTTAAGATTATTGAAAAGAAATTACTGGTTCGAGAAATTGTGTCATGACTTTTTTTAATGTTCAGAAATATGAAATATTAAAGTTCAGTCCCGTTATTATTAGTTTTCATATATAATAAAACTAGAAGGGTGCAAGGTGTATTTTGACACCCTGTCATATCTTTTTGTTTATTAATTATTTCTATTTACCTTGGGCAACAAAAGAAACCATACAAATCAGGAGACACAGTGGTCGAAAAAATAACTAGTAGCACTGTACCTTTCATATAAGAAACGCTAACGTAATAATAATTGGTCAGGTGGGGTTTGACACACCCCAAGGCACTTTAAACATGCCACCGCACCGTCTGAACACACAACTGAAACAGTGACGCGTTCGATCACCAATTCTAATATGGTCACAAAATGTTTTTGGAGATACAGTCAAAAGTGCTTTCATATATTATTTTATTATAATAAAAAGAGTTTACATAAAATATTAGCTGTTCTTGATATTATTTCAATTATTTTTTTAGACGCCAACATATTTACTTCCCCGACCTATATAATAGGGAGAAGTTGTAATCTTGATTTTTTGACATTTTGAGATTTTTATGAATCTTCACGTTTTAGACCCTACAGCAGAACCGAAAAACAATCATTTTAAAAAAGTCGGTCTGCTTGAGAACGCATTGGAATTTTGGACTGAAATTTGATATTTCAGCTTTTCACAAAAAAAGTTTTAAGTTCGTTAATGAGCTTTATTCAACCAGTGGTACCAACTTTATAAACTGATTTTTTTATTAAAATACTATCGAGTGTGGTATCAAATTAAAGCTCTCGGGAAAATAATTCTAGTAGAAGAATGAAAAAAGTCGGTATGTGGGTCTGTTAGTCTGTCTGAATGTTGGATAACTTAAAAACGCGTTGGAATTTTGGACTGAAATTTAATTTTTAAGACCTTGAGCTAAAAACTGACTTAAAGTTCGTTAATGAACTTTATTCGGCCAGTGATACCAACGTTATAAATTGAACATTTATTTTATTTTTATTAAAATATTATCGAGTATGGAATCAAATTAAAGCTCCCGGGAAAAGAATTCTAGCAGAAGAATAAAAATAACATTTAAAAGATCGTCAATTAATTATTTTAATAAACTATTCAAATAGAATAAGTTTAGCAGAAATTTTAAATATAGGTGTCATGTTGCGATCATAATGGGTCTTATATTACTTCCTTAACATTTACCAGCATAATAATAATAAGACAGGAAACAACCTCAACCTCTGTCTGTGTCCAAGTTTATTTGACATTGTTTCCAGGTAAAAACCCAATAATAAATCAAATGATAAATAAATTAATCTCCATTGTTCGCCTTGGAGGTAGGTAATAACAAACAAATGCTTGAAAGTGCAATGTAAATCTTAGCAAGTTATTCAGACGTCAAGCTCAGCCAATGTGCACTAGGTGTGTAGATTACATATTCATGTATTCCCAATTAACAGATGTGCAATTCTCAAAAAGAAAAACAAAGAAATTTCAATTATCCCACGTGTGGAATTGCTCGTGGAAAAAATTGTCAAAGTGGCCTGAGACACCTACAGTTTTAATTAATTTTTAAAATATTTTGCATGGCTTCAGGGAAGATTTCAAACTGGAAATTTATTGGAGCTATTAGTTTTCGTAACTAATTTATTACTGTATCTGATGACTGAATCTTGGATGAACGATGAAGATATTTGTAGCATACTAATCACATTTAATCTTAAGTTTATTAAAGCGATCTAGTTTAATATATGACATTATCATTCATCTGTTTTGCTTAATATGTGTATTTATGTGTCATTTACGATCATTTACTCTGATTAAGAGTCGCATTCATATTTCAAACGTTTTTCATAGTTCGAATCTAATATTCTAAATATAGATATAGGGAAATGCAAATTTTAGTGAACGACATATTCATAAGTAAGTGAATGTATACTTTGCACATATTTTTTCAAGAAATGTAAGAAATGTTTTAAGAATTGTTCAGTAGTTTTGACGGCAAACAATCCATGATACAAAATATCATTGAATTTTTGAAAATGTAATGAATGAAGTTCAGGAAAATTTTGCGTGAGGCTTGTGGAATGGGGAACGCTTAATTTGACCGAGTAGTTTCACCGAAAGATTGTCAACCCGTGAACCCGTAGTTTTACCGAACTGTTGAAATAGCTAACCGTAGTTTGACCGACATGTAGTGTCACCGAATTGAAGTAAGCCCCATCGAGATTTATCCAAACCGTAGTTTCACCGATCCGTAATTTCACCGAATCGAAGCCAGAACGTTGAATGTTGGCGACATCTGTTACATAAAACTATATAATTTAAGATTCGGCATAAATACATACACAGGAAGACGCAAATCTAGAAAAATTATTGTCAAAACAGAGTTTGAAGGTCTCAAGAAAGGTAATTAATTTGTGTTTGTGTATTCAAACGCTCTGATTTCGGGCCGGTGAAACTACGATTTGCCTAAATCTTGTTCGGCCTTACTTCAATTCGGTGAAACTACAGGTCGGTCAAACTACGGTTTGCAATTTCTACAGGTCTGTGACACAAAAAAATAATTTTTGAAAAATTCGCAAAATTAATGGTTATATTAAAAGCAAGTTTGCAAAGTTACATAAACAGAATTGTTATTAAAACTAAGTTTTTAACTCTGCTTGAAAATGACTAGGACTTTGGTCCAAAGTAATTGAAATAACAAGGAATTATTTCTATTTTCCAACCTCTGGTATTAGTAATGTTCTTTAAACAATTTTTCCTTAATTTTGCAAATTTTACAAAAATTCTTTCTGTTCCGCGTACAGTAGGTACCTATCTCATTTTTTGCCCGAAGTATAAAAACATACAGTATAAGAAATGAAAATTTACCTTGAGTGACATAATGTAGAAAGATTATTTAACAAAGTAGTAAATCTTTAAGACTATAAACAGCAGATATATCTTTTTTATCATGCAAGTAACCCACTAAGATGTCTAGCGAAAATCTCAATCTAATCTAAATCATAATTACAGCTTTGCTCGACAAAAAATCAGTCAATTAAAAAAAAAAGTTATGAAAAATGTTGATTTGTTCGTGAGAATTCTGGGAGTGTCCGCGCACATTAGGCCTGAACCCACAAGATGGGCGGAGTTCCTTGCACATAACTCAACCCTTTAACCGCGAACATCAACATCTTCAGCTGATCTTATCGCTCAAATCGAATTACCTGTACGCTACAAATTTAACACCTTATGATTCACTACTTGATTTTTATCTTTTAATACATTACCAGGACCATTGCTCAAAACGCAGTAAATTACAACAGATAAATCTGATCATTTTATCAAGTTGTAATATTTATTCTTAATTTGACTGATCCTTATTAGATATACCAAATTCTAATATAGTTATTTTTGTAACAAGTACGCAAAATAGAGTTTTAGAGGATGAATCTATCTATGGACGAGGCGCAAGCCGAGTCTTTAAATTAGGTGAGTCCTCTAAAACTCAGTTTGTGTACGTGTTACATACAAAAAATTTTAGTATATGCCCTCCAAATTTGTTTATTAACTATTTTATTTAAAAATATGATTTTTAAAATTTTTTGAAAAACGTAGGCGATGAAACAATGAAAATTATTAAAAATAATCCTATAATATGTAAATAACAGTTCATTGCCTAGGTTACGTTATTTTAAAGGACTGGATCTCCTAAAATATTATAAATTTTATTGGTCTCAATATGAAATATCGCAGTAATTAAATAATAACATATAAGAATCTTAGGAAAATCTGTCCCTTAAAGCGAGCCGTCTACGTTTTTACCGAATTCCTAGAATACTCTCGATTTTACTTTTTTCCCACTACTAGGGCTGCCTGAAACCAGCCCGAAACTTGTACTTTGCCGCAACCTAGCTATGCAATGTCATTTTGAAGTTTAAAAATACTGTAAAAGTATTTTCGTTGCGAGTAAACTGTCAGATTATTATTGACTTCAGGATAATGTTTTATAACCATTAAATAGAGAAAGAATGGATCTACAGATGTGCCTTTTTAAAATTTTAAACATTAATTTCTATCATGAGATATAACCGTGTAAAGTTTGCATAAAATGTGATTTTTTTTGAATTTTTCGGAATTTTTATATATTAATATAGAATTTTTTAATCTAAATTTTAAAAAGGCATTTTTGTACTGGCCACAAAACACTCGCCAGGTACGTTATACTATATTTGAGAATGACTGGCAGTAATAAATCATTCTGTCAAAGACATTCCAGTGGCGCACCAGTAATTGTTTGCACAGGGATAGTCGAAATGACTAAATTCGGTAGAGAACTATCGTTTTAGGTCTAAGTTGTTTTTCAGGGAAAAGATTTATTTTAATAATAATGAGTGAGAAAGTTATATTTAAATATTTAAAAGCTTTTATTTTTAGTAAATGTATAAACAGATCACTCTGAAAAATCCTATCTACGTCTATGACACAGTCCGACGGGGATTATCGCTCGGTTATGAGGGCATTTCTATTGTTCGAGAAGTAAGTTTCGTTCCAGGTACAAAGTGTGCGGCTTATTTTGACCATCCTAGTGTAGTTACAACTGATTTTTCTGGAAGTTTTATTTGCCGCATTGCTGGCAAAAATCCAATACTACTCTTGCAAATAATGATTTATTACTGTCAGTCATTCTCAAATGAACTATAGTACATTTTATGCTGGATTTTAAGAAATAAGTTCAAATTCCTATACCGCTATACCTAAGGCTATAAATTTTTAACAAATTATTGATTCAAGTACTTATTTTGAAAATATCGCAGGAATTATTTAGCAACAAATTAATTAATAACAAGATCAAAATGTAAATATTCCCAACAAAAGATGCCTGAACAATATTTCTGCGAACAATATGTTCCCAACAAAATATTCCTAACAAAATAGTCCTATAACAAAATATTCCCAACATAAAAACATAATGTTCCTGAAAAATTTATCCCAAACAAAATGTTTTTTATTCAAATTCTACGACTTGTATAATGAATGTTGAATATTAATTTGAGTCATATTTTGGGATGTGATTTCCTACCTTAACAGATTATATCACCTTAAATGTAAAAAAACGTGTGTTGTATTAAATTCTGATAATTAGGGAGTCATGAATAAAGAAATTTATGAATTTCAATATATTTTGACACTTCATTCATGCAGCAATAAAATCTTAATTCACACATAGTTGTCATCTTGCGCAATCTTTAATTCACTCTTAATGCGCTCTTAAAAACCGCTCCTCGCAATTAACTGTGCGTTTATCTCAATGACAATGTCTCATGTTTTGTCGAAATGATACGGAAATAAAAATATCTGACATAGTTGTGTTTTTGACGGCGCGGCGGTGCGACTGCGGCTTGAACACAGTGAGTCTTGTGGATGTCTCGCAGAATGCCGACGTAAAGCGTGCAAGTTTTTACGTTACGCCGCGCTAATTTCGCGATAATCACCGCTGGGATGCTCGCAAGGATGCAGTCGCAGTCGTCACCGTGGGAAGACGGTAACGCTAACGTTTAACGAAAGAAATTTCAGTAAATTCAGTTTTGTAGTTTATCTGCAACTTATTTGTATAGCTACTGTAGAAATATGTACTTTTTAAATCCTTTATATTAACTTCACCGTCTTGTCTACGTCAAAAAAACAAAAGTAAAAAATCTGCTGTGGCCACCACACGACCTCTCGCCTAATTCTGCTTATTCTACTAATCTAATAGTTTCACTTACATTTTAATAGTTTCATGTTCATGTAATATGTAAACGATAATGTAAACCAATATGCAAGCAAAAGATGTCAACTGTACTGTCACTGTCATAATCATTCAAATTTTATGTAGAAACAAATTTTATATCATGGACAACAAGATACTGGAATTTCAAAAAAATAGAATATTAATTGTACTTTATTTTATTGTTAAATACTTCCAGATTCAGCAATTTGTATTTATAATTAACTGTACACATAGATAATCACAATTTCTTTTATTTTTAATTGCAAAAATTGTCATAAATAAATAATGTACCAATATATTTCAGGAAAACTTTTCCAAACTTCTAAAAGTACTACTTCCGGTTTGCGGATTTCTACCAAAATCTTATCCGGTGTTAAGATACTTATTAAAACCTTAAATATGAAATTTGGTTATAAACGGTTTGATACTTTTTAAGTTATCGTGGACGAAAAATCGTCGGTTCATACAAACGCACACACACATACACACGCACACACACACAGACATCATCGTGAAAATAGTAAATTCGTATTCTAGAGACCCTGAAACGTGCTTACCCACCAAAAACTCATACTCGAAAATTTTGACCCATTACAATACCTCTCTTATAGAATATGAGGCGAGAGGTAAAAATGACCCACTTCCCGGGATCCTATATCGAGCTGAAATTTTGCAAATAGACTTTTGTCACCTAACAATGCACTTTGGCAAAATTTCAGATTATCCGCCATCTTGAAACGAAATGGCGCCTAGCTATCTTAAAATGTACTGCACCGATTGCGGTCAATTTTGGTATAGTAATAGCCAAGGATCTAAATTATGATATAGATATATTGAAATGTCAGTCCGGCATCTTGAAACAAAATAAGGAGAGATATAATAACAGCCAATAAAATAATTGCTTACTTACTAACCATGGTTATATAAAAGTTTAGCAGAAATTTTTCAATAGTAGCTTGAGGAAGTAACTGTAATTTATTAATAAGAATGCCCAGGAAATTTTTTATAGTGCATTTCCAACAACGTAATCAGTTCTCATGTACAACTCGAGCTCAAAAAAATTTCCGGATATTTATTATTGCACATGTGAGATTAAGTGATTTGATATTGAAAATAAAATTGTCCTTATGAGTGTAAAAGCACAATCATTCAGGGTAATTAATCGTCCTGAGTGAAACACAAAAGCCCTACTACGTTGTTGAGATTCATAAAAAAAAATTCTGAATTTCATATTTATTATATATTTATTTATGAATGTATAGTCAGTATGACCATCGCACCTTTTTATGTTTCAAATGTCTTATATACACATGGCATAGGTATATATTTAATGTTTGTGTAATGCATATAGGTATGTTTTTGGAATACGTATGCTAAAAATTTATAGAAAACTCAATTCTACTCTAGTAATCTTGTGAAATAATAAGTGATAAAATTTTAATAGATAGATACATAGATAGATAGATATTTATTTCCTTATAGTTGAACATTACAACGTGTGGAATATACAAATTATAGTTAAGTAAATAAATAATTATTATAGAAGCAAATTTCATTACTTATTAAAATGCATTAATACAAATAAGTAATTTGCTAAGATGAAGTGACGTCTCCTTCAATTATTGAATAAGTGCCTTCTTATTCACAAAAATAAATTTTATTTGTCATTATTCTTCCTGCCCAGTTTAAATTCTTCGAGTTGCGCTCTTTTTAAGAATAAAATTACTGATGATTTTTAGTGTCTTGTAATAATTTGTAATGTTTGTTCAAGTTACGTTATTAAATATGTATTAGTATTTTCTTATTCTCCGCTCTATCTATAAATATATTAGTTAGCACTAGCAGTCAGTGATCAGTGAACAAGTATCCGTACAGATTCCAAATTTAGAAAAATGATTCCGTGACATGCAGGTGTTCAGTGCACACCTGAACTAGGCGTAAATCACTGTCAAATTAAAAATTATACCACACGATAACCTTGCTAATAATCTAGTTTACATTTATATTGGATAATTGCTTTTCATTACATTATAATAAGTAATTGGAAATGAATGTCACATGATTTACACCAGTAATTATTTGCAACACTTTTACCTTTTTCACCTTTTTCTTTTATAATGACACAAAAGATTTGTTACCTGCTCTTCTTACAAAAAGATTATGACATTCTATAGAGAGTGCTTCAGTGCAGCAGTGAATTTTATCTTGGAATTTAATATTTTTTAAACGAAACTGCCCGACATACGATATTTTTTACCTATACTTATCTACAAACTTTTAAAAGAGTTATTGTATATATTGCCAAAGAAGTAAGTAATAGCCTGTTTAGTTTCAAAGACAATAAATGCAGTTTACCGGTTGAGCATAATATTGTTTTGGAGACCGATATGTATAATAATTATGTCAGGGTCCCCCACTCGGCTCATTGGTCGTTGTATGCTAAGAAGCATTGGTCTGCAATTGTTCATTTTCAAATGACCAAGTGATGTCCAGAAAGGCTACTTTTTATACCGATCGTAAAATAGTTTTTTGTCCCACCCGAGCTCGAAGTTGTGTCACGAGCGAAAGTGGAAAAAGAGCTTTTCTTTCGTGTTAGACACAACATTTTTTTCACGAAATTTAAAAATATTGTAAATACTATCTGTCAAAATGACATTTAAGAACACCGAAAGATGTCACTACAGCACAGCCAATAAGCCAAATTAAATTTAAGTTGTAAAATACTGAAATAGTAGAAAACGAAAGTATAAAACGTAATAAATTGTAAAATAATAGATAAAATCAGAATTTTCAATACAATAATAAAATTTACAATTTTTAAAATAAATATTTCATCGTAAAATAACACTGCTTACTTTCTTCTCTAGAGAGGGAAAACTTACTTTCCTCACTATTTCGCGAGAAGAAAATTGTTCTCCGCATGTCGTGTATTTTGTGAACCTAACGAGAAAAGCGTGCTACTCTCTTGGGCGGCCCGAGTCGAATCCTTCGCGAGGGCGCAGGCTTCGCCCAAGGGAGTAATAGCCTTCCCTCTCGTGGGTCAAAAACATGTTCATCGAGAGTCGGAATCAGTCTCCGAATCATTTCTAATTGATAATCAAATAGGGAGGAAAACACTTGCTTTCCTTCCGCGCGGGAGGGAAAACTCGCTTCCCTCCCTCCATTAGCGGGAGGAAAACACTGCTTTCCTCTCCCGAGTGTCGTAAAAAATATCCTCACCTTCCCTGCGTGCCAAGGCTGCCAAGCCTTTCATCCCTCGTGCAGTAGTCCGGGCTCTTGGTGACGTAGATGAGCTGGTCGGGCGTGGGCGCGTGGCGGTGACTGTGGGCCGGTGCAGCGGGCTGGAGACGACGTCCAACGACCTCCACCGCGCCCGCGAACCGCCGCTGGAGACGAGAGCCGACCTCTGCCATCGGCGGCAGCGCGCGCCAGCATGTCTTTATGTTGCAGCTGCCTGATACGCCGTGGCACTTGCATTGGATTGAGAGGCTTTGCTCGATTAACTGCAAAGGAGGGAAATTAGTAAAGGAAGATACGTTTGTTCAGTTGACAATAACAATTATATGCTGTATGTCGTGTAAGTTCGGTGTACCACAAGGGTCCATTTTAGGTCCTTTATTGTTTTTGCCGTGGCATTTGCATTGGATTGAGAGGCTTTGCTCGATTAACTGCAATGATGGAGGGAAATTAGTAAAGGAAGATACGTTTGTTCAATTGATAATAACAACTGTGTGTTGTGTGTCGTGTATTGTTAAGTTTGGGGTACCACAAGGGTCTATTTTAGGTCCTCTGTTGTTTTTGCCCTGACATTTATGCATTGGATTGAGAGGCTTTGCTCGATTAACTGCAAAGGTGGGAATTAGTAAAGGAAGATACGTTTGTTCAGAAAAGATAATAATGCAGTCTCAATTTTGTTATGTAGATTTAAATAATTTTTACATGTACTATTTATTTACCAACCTTTTCTAATTAACCCTAAAAAATTGAGACTGCATTCCTGATTATTATCTTTTCCTTACATTCCATCAGTCGAATAAAACATTTTTCATATGTTTGATCAGTTGACAATAACAACTGTATGCTGTGTGGCGTGTATTGTTAAGTTCGGTGTACTACAGGGGTCTATTTTAGGTCCTCTGTTGTTTTGTGCCGTGACATATGCATTGGAGAGGCTTTATTTGATTAATTAAAATTATGAAGGAAAATCACTAAAGAAAAAGACGTTTGTTCAGTTAAGGCTCTACATTTGTTTAACGCAATATTGCTCAAAATAAAAATCTGAAATTTACCCTAAGTAATTATGATTCCATTTGATTCTGTAATATTGTAATTATTATTTTACTTAGAAATGTACAACAAAAAGTAGCTTATTATGCATCCTAGTTGTATTCAAAATTTTATGTAGAATCAAAATCTTAAAAAATATACGGAGTATTCCATTTAAAATAAGGAAGTTAATGTCACTTCTGGCTAAATAGGAAGTAATAAAAATCATTATTTATGTAGTTTAATGCGCCTTTGAATGTAGTTTATAAACCTATAATATATATATATATATATATATATATATATATATATATATATATATATATATATATATATATATATATATATATATATATATAGTCAGTAAACCCTTCTACCGTTAGGTGTAGGGCAGTAACCTTTATTTATCGTGCACAAACTTTGTCCACTGTTTCTTGTCTCTGGCACATACTTTTGCTTCTTGTACTGTCGTTCCCTTCTTACTAAGTGTCTTTTGTACTATGTCGTCCCAGTCCGCCATTGGTCTGCCACGTCCTCTCTTTTGAATTATTTTTGCTGTCCAAACTTTCTTCACGGGCCTCTTGTCGTCCATCCTCAACAGGTGTCCCCACCAACTCAGTTGTCTCTGCTCTATAAACTCTTCTATCGGTTTCATTTTCAATTCTTCTCTTATATTAACGTTCCTTATTTTGTCCAGCATTGTTACTCCTTTGACTCTTCTCAGATATTTCATCTCTAATGCTTGTATTCTACTTTTAATTTTTCTTGTTGTGACCCACGTTTCGCAACCGTAGGTTAATATTGCTCTGTATATTGTTTTAAAGACCGTTATTTTTGTTTTCTGTGATATCTCTCTTTTACCTATAAAACTATTTTTCATCATATGGAACATTGTCGCTGTCTTATTTATTCTTCTGTTTATGTCTTCATCTTGCTTTCCAATACTTTCTAGTAGTACTCCTAAATATTCAAACTTTTCTACCTGTTCTATGTTATTGTTTTCTATTTTTATGTTCATATTTTGTCTTTCGTTGGCTATTGCCATCACTTTTGTCTTTTTAGCATTTATCTTCATTCCATATTTAATTAACGTATTGTTCCATACATTAAGGTTATGCTGCAAACTCGTTTCGCTACCGGCCATTATCACTACATCATCAGCAAAAGCACATTCTCCTATTTCAATCTTTTGTAGATTTCTGTAGCCTACCCTTAGTTTCTTCATTTCGGGTTTACATTCTTTAATAATTTCGTCCATAAATATTATAAAGAGCAATGGACTCATTACTCCACCTTGTCTTAGGCCGCCTTTAGTTTCGAATACGTCAGAGGTTCTATTTTTACTAATGACATAATTTAGGTTATTATTATATAGGCTCTTAATTGCGTTAATTAATTTCTTGTTAACGTTTCTTGTTTCTAGGCTATCCCATATTTGCTGTCTCTGTACTCTGTCAAACGCTTTTTCCAAATCTATAAATGCCATAAACGCTTTGTTCTTGCTTCTTAAGGTCTTTTGTATTATTTGTTTTAATGTGAATATATGGTCTTGTATACTTCTTCCCTTTCTGAATCCGCTTTGTTCTTCTTCTAATACTGGTTCTACTATTTTTCTCAATCTTTTTTCTAGTATTCTCTCATACACTTTCAGTGTTGTGCTTAGCAGCGAGATCCCTCAGTAATTATTGCAATCTCTTGTGTCACCTTTTTTGTGTAATGGCATTATGACTGCTACTTCCCAGTCTTTAGGTATTTGTTCATATTTCCAAGCATTATTGAATATGTCTAATAATAGTATTATTCCTTCTCTGCCCATATATTTTAGCATCTCTCCACTTATTTTATCGTGTCCTGTTGCCTTCCCATTTTTAATCAGCTTTACCGCTTCGGATATCTCGTCCATTGCTATTTCGGTGTTTTCGTCTACAAGTACTTCTCTTATTCTTGTCATATTTGTGTCGTCTTCGGTTACGTTCAGGAGTTCTTGGAAGTATTCTCTCCATCGGTTCATAACTTGTTTTTCATCAGTTAGGAGTTTACCAGCTCTATCTTTTATTATGTCCATTTGTTTTCTTTCTTCTTTTCTTAGCGATTTCAGTGTTTTATAGAATAGTTTTTGGTTTTCTTTACTATTTCTCTCCATTTGATCACCGAACTTTTCCCAGCTTGTTTCTTTCGCTTTGTTGGTCATCTCTTTAACCTTTCTTCTCTCTTCCTTATATACATTATAATTATCTTGTGTTCTGTTACTTAAATACTTCTTCCATTTTTCTTTCTTTATTTTTATTGCTTGTTTTATTTCTTCATTCCACCAGGCTGTTTGTTTTTTGTTAGTTCTTATTTTTGTCGTTCCACAAACTTTTCTTGCTGCATTCAGTAGCGTGGTTTTGAATAGTTGCCACTTCTGTTCGATGTCTGTGTTATCACTTATAGTAAGTATCTCCATTTGTTTTCTTACCTCTTCTTCGTATTGTTTTGCTACTAACTCCTCTTTTAACCTGTACGTTTTAATTATTTCAGATGCGTTCTCCTTTATTTCCCCTTTTTGTTTACTCATTTCTTCTTTCTTGTAAGCTTTTTTTATTTTTGCTTCTATCAGGAAATGATCACTGTATATTTCAGGGCCTCTCTTTGCTCTTACATCAATTATACTTTTCCTATTTTTCCTCTCCACTAGTATGTAGTCTATTAATGATTTGTCTGCTGCATATGGTCCTTGTCTTGAATACATGTGGATTTCTTTGTGTTTATAAAACGTGTTAGTAACTATGAGGTCGTTCAGGATGCAGTAATCAATAAGCCTTGTTCCATTATTGTTTAGTCTTTCTTCTCCAAATTTACCTATTACATAGGTTGATTCCTCTTCCCTTTTCCCAACTCTCGCGTTGAAGTCTCCTAGTACATAAATATCTCCCAGGCTGTTCTCGGTTTCTATGTGTAGCTGCTCCCAGAATTCGTCTTTATTTTTTGCTACCTCATCCACGTTAGGTGCATATACTACTATAATTGTAAGTATCCTGTCATTTGTTTCTTTCATTTTTATCTTTAGTATTCTTTCAGAACAGGCTTCCCATTTTTCTACGTATTTAGCGTATTTTTTGTGTATTAGACAAGCTACTCCAGCTGTTGCTCGTTTATCTTGTGGTACTCCGCTGTATATCAATAAATGTCCGTCTTCCATAACTTTTTCTCCTTTTCCTTTTTTTTTTGTTTCTGTTACTGCCAGTATGTTTAATTTCTCTTTATTGAATTCATATATTAGTTCATTTTCTTTCCCGTTTATGCTCCTAATGTTCCATGTTGCTAGTTTCCAAATTTCTTTGTTTTTATTTTCGTGTTTCCGTTTTCTTTGCTTTATTGTTTCCGTAATTTTCCCACAAGATCTATGCCCTGTACTTAAATTTATAATTTTTTCCCTTGTTCTTCCTAATACATTATTCCCTTTCCAAGTAGTATTCTTAGTCCTTTTGCTTAGCTTAGTCGTTACCTTTTTTCTTGCCTCAGTATTTAATAGTTTTTTGGGTAAACCTATAATATAAATATAATTGACTTAAAAATACAATTTGGAGGCGGGGGGTGCGCCTGTTTCAGGAAACGCCCGGTATACTATATCTTTAAAACAAACCGAGTGTAGTAGGTGTTTGTAACAACTATAATATGTCAGAAATCTTTTTTGTTATTCGGGTGTGCCACAGGGTTCTAATCTGGGTACTCTAGTGTTTTTGCAGTGGCATTTAACAAATTCGTAGAAAAATAATGGTGGTCGGATATAATTTTTTTAAACAAACTCATCATTTATCTTAGGGACCTTGTGCAATACGTGCTCTATATACTATAATGTCAGAACTCTGTAGGTACTGTTAATTCGGGTGTACCACAGGGATCTAATCTGGACCCTTCATTATTTATTAACGATCTGAGCATAACGGTACTAATTATTTTAGAAGATCTTCAATTTCAGTTATTGAACTTATACAAAATAATTATCTACCATAGTACCTGTATTAAACCTACAGATTATATTATTTAAATTTCTCAAAAAGCTAGACTATACAAGGCAAAGAAAATTGCATTGCAAGCGAATTTTTTCACTCAAGATCAAATACCTTATAATTAAATGTTACATTTTTTTCAAAGGATTTGAAGATACATCATGGTTTTCACCCATTACATGTGCAAAGTGGAAAACAAATATTGTAGACCATTTAATGTTTCAAACAGATTTTTAAATCTTGGATTATTCTTTAAGTCGGACTATTTGTGGTTTTCTTTTTTATTAATTTAAGGTTCTTAGGGGTAGGAGGAATACCCCTTTTACATATCCTTATACACATGCCTGGGTACCGATTACAACGACTATTATATTCTTACCCGTCGTCCAACCCGATTATTATGCAGGTTCATCATGGCGATCTGCAGCTGCGTCCTCTTCTGCTTGCGTTCAGCAGGCGTCTCGACGCTCTTGACGTCCCTCTTGCCCCCGTCTTGAGCGCCGACCATGCCGATGTCGGCTGTGGCGACCAGGTGGCGCGCCGCGCTGTCCGTGAAGCGCTTGGCGTAGTTGGAGGCCCACCGCACGTTGTCCCCGCACCCACCCCACTTGAAGTCCTGGCGCGCCGGCTCGCGCGGCGGCACTGCGCATGTGCACTGGTACAGCGCGCCGCTCGCGCATGCGCGCGCCATGCTGTGAGTCAAAGAGGCTGAGCTCAAAGCGTAGATGTAGGCTTGCTCACGGGTGCCTGAAATGAGGGAGTTAAGTTAGTTTTACTGGATCAGATCGTAATATGATCAACTGTTGTTTAACAGGCCCGTCTACTACCTAAAATTCAGCATAAAATGTACTAACGTAGCGAGTGTTTTGTGACCAGTACAAGAATGGCAAAAATTTATGTCAAAAAGGATTTAATAGAGAAAGAATGAATCTACAGATGTGCCTTTTTAAAATTTTGATTAAAAAATTGTACATGAATATAAAATGCAATGCAAACTTTACACGGTTATATCTCATGATACAAATTAATTTTTAAAATTTCAAAAAGGCACATCTGTAGATCCATTCTTTATAAAAACATTATCCTAAAGTCAATAATAATCTGACAGTTTACTCGCAACGAAAACACTTTTACAGTATTTTTCAACTTCAAAATGACATTGCATCCCTAGTAGTGAGGAAAAGAGTGAAATGGAAAAAATAGTAAAATCGAGAATATTCTAGGAATTCGATAAAAACGTAGACGAGTCGCTTAATGATGAAGGAAAATTAGTAAAGGAAAGAGACGTTTGTTCAACTAAGAGATGGGTATAATAATATATTTTTAAACAAACTCTCTACAAAAAATGTTTATCTGACTGTGTGCAGTACGTTTTCTAACAACTACAAGTCAATTCTTGTGTGCCACGGGGCTCTAATTTGGGTCCTCTATTATTATCGCCATGACATTTGCATTGGATTGATATTGATAGGTTTTGTGCTATAAACTAGAATGATGGATAAAAATAACTAAAAACGTTTGTGCAATTAAAAAAAAACTCTACACATTATATTCAGGTGACTGTGTGTAATACACGTGTTCTTTGGAACATTTTCTGATTTCTTTACTTTTAATTCGTTTCGGGTGTGCTACAGGGCCCTTGAATATTTCCGCTATTTTTAACGATTTGAGCACAATTATGTCACATGAAACGCTACTAGTTTTCATAAATGATGCAAAATTAGATCTTCAATTTAAATTATTGTATAGTACTACAAAAAACATCAATCCAACTAACAGATTAAAGTAGGTACATTTAAATGCCGAAAAATGTTAATGTAATGTAGGGAGTAAAAGTACTTTTCCTCCCGCTTTATGCGTGATTCCAAAATTGATTATTTTTATTTAGTTTATGGTATTATTATACATTTTTCCAATGTTATCAACATCCGGTTCATCCCAATCTTCAACTTCTAATAGCTTTTCGGTGCAGATATTGAAAAAAATATATATCGTGTGCATCTCGGGACAAAAGTGTTCTCCCAACTCGTGCGGTGGCAGCCCTCCCTTCGCTCCTGTTGCAAACTCCGCACTTGTCGGAAAATCGCCACTTTCGTTCCTAGTTGCACAATATATTATTGGAAAATCTGTTTGTTTGGCTATTCTTATCAAACTACATTAAAGAGAAATAATTAAAATAAATTATATGTTGCATCTAAATCTTGAACGAAACAGAACAGCAATGCACGGAATAACATTTTTGAATAGCTCTGTTAATTTCTTTCGTCTGTATGCATTTGGCACTGAACAATCGCCCTCATTTAGCATTCTTCAGCTGTCTATAACACCCTGGTAGCCAATGAACCATCTTAAACAGGGGTTTGCTTTAGCTTTAGCTTAATGCTGAGAGTATCGGCGGTGATCTTTGATAAACTGCTCGTGGTATTGGATGCACTGAGATGTAGAACTCAGTTCACGTACTACATTTGCTTTCTGCCTCGCTGATCGAATCGAACGCGCATTGTCCGCGACGAAGAAGAAATTGACTGCAGATTTTGCGGGAGATAGTTCTGCTACGCACGGATTGCGTTCAATTGTATCTTAAATGCATTTATTTCGGAGACCGGAATTTGTAAACGTTAAATTAATAATATTTTGTAAGATTACTCTTACTAACTGGGCGACATTTTGACCTGTCATTTTAAGCAAGCAAGCAACAATATTGTTTATTATCATCATCATTTCTTTAAAAAGCAATGAGTCTGGTACTACCCTCCCTCTTGCTTGTAAGAGGTACGATTTTTATAGATAGAATAATACAAAACATTAATATGTGGGTTAAAAAACTAAGCAGTTGTCGGCAATGTGTTTCTGGTACATAAATTTACTAATAAACAAGTCTTCAGAATTCCAAAATTTTTAAAAATTGATTACCCTCGATATCTCAACAAAGAGGCTAAATTTTGACATCACTGTATTTCTCCGCGTCGAATTGCATGGGCAAAAAATTCTAAGGGGCAAATTCACTTATAAAGGATTTTAAATTTTTTTTTACCAATTATTGCCATTTGCTTAGATTTCTATAATCCTTTATTAAAAATGGTTTCTATCGGAATCTATCCGTATTGTAATGGTTTTTGAGATATCTAGAGTTGCAACGAATATTTGCAACTATTCGGTATTCTACCTATTCGGCAGATTTTTCATTATTCGGCCGAATACACATATACCATACAATACTTGAACTGCGATTGCCTTTCGGTCTCCTGGAAGTGCTTTATTTAGATATTTCATTGACAAACAAAAAATTAATGTCTTTTCCTGAGTTTTTAAAAATTATTATTACTAAAAAAAGAAAAATTCGTTATTAGAATTTATTCTCTGCATTCAAAACAGCCGCGTCAATCCTTGTAAGTTTATCAATTGGCACCTAGATGGTGCAGAATATTCGCCGAATATTCGGTTATTCGGCAGACAGTCATGGGCGTCGTTAGGTTATTTCCTAGGGGGGGAGGCAAAATATTTTTTGGGCCAGTAATATAGACCTATAAAAAATAATTTGGTAGGAAGAAAGAAAAAAATCGCCGCAGGCGAAATTTTTTTTGAGTTCAAGGTCAAAGGCTGCTTCATTAAAAGTTAAGTTATACGAGTACATACACTTGAAATTACATCATATTTTACCCTCTATCAAGTACAGAAATTAAAATAAATAATAAATTTTTAAAAAATAATGAAATAAATGTTTTATTTTAGCATTTAGATAAGTACGTATGCAAAAAAAATATAAATATACTAGTTCGCTGGGGCGAGGTGGTTTAATCACTAAACCTCCCTGGCTAATTTCTGATATCCAGTACCTACATTAAAGATTCAAAATAAACCTTAAATACAGTTTCTTGCAAATCTCTATACCTATATTTAATAAGAAATAATAAATTTAGCCAACTTCGGGCAAGAATAGCATAGAATATCAAAGCTCGCTGCAACCCATAATCCATGTTGCCCATTGTTGCTTCATTTCGATTTTCGAGGAAAGTACTAGTACCCTCCAATTAAACTCATTTTCTGAGTACAGGAACAGGAGCATTATTCTTGAATAGATTCGCGTATTTCGTACATTGAAATTTCTAAAAAAAATTCCAAGTGTTTGGTCTTTTTTGTCATAGGTATGAAATTTGAGTTTCTGTATCAAGCAAGCGCCCCCCCCCCCCCTTGCCCTCCCGCCCCTAACGACGCCCATGCAGACAGTCCTGCATAATTTTCTTTATTCGGCACACTATTCGTTGTTGCATCCTTCGACCATATATACATATATACAATGTTGTGAAGGCAAGAAGTACGTATGCGGGGAGCAGCAGCTATAGGCGGGAAAAGGAGGTGAGGACACGATAGAGTGTTGCACATTGCTGACTTCTGATTTGTTGTCATGGGAACAGAAGGAACAGAGAATGAAAATAGGCAAACTGCAACACTTCAAGGTGTCTGCAGGTCATACTCTTCTTCACACCCACACCGCAACGCTAGTTTTTTGCTTCACAACAAGTCTTGCGTTGTATGTCTATTACTATATATATATGGTCGAAGGTTGCATCTCTACCTCTGGTGAGATCCGGCGAGAACTCGGGCGCCCGCCTCGCGGACGAGCAGTTCCACCTGCGGCTAGCGAAGAGCTTGGTGCAGGTGTCGATGGCGGCGGCGGCGGCGGAGGTGACGTGGGGCATCGTCTCCAAGGAGTCCTTGCAGAGCCGCGCCTGCCGCCTGCCGAGCCCGAAGCGCGAGCGCGCCTGGCCGCACAGCACCCGCGATGTCAGCGACGTCACGTTCCATGGCAGCGTGGACCGGTGGAGGGCCCTGGAACAGAGGGATGATACATGGGTAGAAAATTATTTAAGGTTGCGCTTGAAACCGTTTCCAGACAGTCAATTTTATGCACGTGCATAAATTCCTGCAAACAGGAAAAAGCAATAAGCATAAATAATATATCAATAGAATCATTAAAGTTTCTAGATTGCCTTATGCTAAAGAACAATACCTGAAAATAAATATAATTTGCAGTAGAAGTGAAAGAAGAGAGAGCAAAATTAATTAAATTGCAATGAATTTTATACAAAATGAACTATTATTATTACAGATATAATTTTTAGAATAAGGCAATTAGGAATGTACCTACATATTTTCATTGTGTAACATAATTTTAATTATAGGTTACACCGTTTATCCGGAATTTATGCAGAAAGCCATGTGCCAAATGAGCCATGTAAAAGTTTTAAAGTGTCGCTGACGTGGCAGTACTAGTCTCAAAAAAAAATTTTTTTTTGACCTATAATAAGATTTTGACAATTATCGGGTTAAAAAACATTACCATTACAGACTTCGTGTTACGGTTTTTACACTTTTAAGCGCGCCCTTAATAGGCGCGTTCGGAAAATACCGAACTCCTGAACTTCAGTCGTCATTTACGAAGTGAGGCGGGTTCAGGTGACGTCAAGCCCTTCTTTTTGCAGTCGAACAATAAATGTAGGTAAAGAAAAAAGAACATAGAATGTTCTGGCTAACTATAGAGAGAAAAATTTCAAAGTTAAAGAAGAAAAAATGAAAACAGAGAGACCTTCTAACATCTTTTGGTGGTATGTTTATATGTTGTAAATAATGAAAAAACCTCTAAATTCCATAATGATTATGAGACGCACACACCTCTGTTTTACTATAATTTATACTACCGAGGTCCATCTATCTCCTAAAATCCAGCATGAAATGTACTAAAGTAGCGAGTATTTTGTGGCCAGTACAAGAGTGGTAAAATTTTGCTTCAACCAGGATTTAATAGAGAAAGAATGGAACGGATGTGTCTTTTTAAAATTTTGTTTAAAAAATTGTACATGATTATAAAAATTCCGAAAAATTCAAAAAAATATTCCAATTTATGCAAACTTTACACGGTTATATCTCATGATACAAATAAATTTTTATAATTTTAAAAAGGCATATCTGCAGATCCATTATTTCTCTATTAAATGTTTATAAAAACATTATCCTGAATTCAAAAATATTCTGACAGTTTACTCGCAACGAAAACATTTTTACAGTATTTTTCAACTTCAAAATGACATTGCGGCAAAGTGCGAGTTTTGGGCAGCTGTAGTAGTGGGGAAGGGAGTGAAATAGTAGATAAAGTAAAATCGAGAGTATTCTAGGAATTCGGAAAAACCCTAGACGGGCTGCTTAATATGAGGTTTCTTAACTCCGAAATAATAGTATCTGTTCTTTCGCCGCCTCTTCCGAAAACATCTTATTCCTAAGTTCCATAAAAACTCATTTACTGGACATAAATTTATTTCCTGCCTTGTATTATTTTTTTTAAATCAACACTTGGATTCGCTACAGTTACTTCTATCTTAACAGTACAGAAACACTAAGTTATCGAACTAGTCCAGTAAGAAATCTGTGATGCATCTCACAGCTCTCATTTTAAAAATTTCTTTATAAAATCAATTTATTTATTCAATATACTGGAAGATAAAATAGTTTCCTTCTCTCGACTGCGGCTCGTATAGACGTTTATTATTCTCGTCGAATAATATAGTATTTGGAGTATTTTTATGTTTGGTTGATGGTCATGTGGAGCCGAAATCCAGTCTCGCCGCTCCTAATAATGGCATTGCTGTATAATTACATGGTACCGCGAGGTGTTTTGTTCCGAACGCTCATCTCTTACACCTCCAGAACTTATACCTGTGCGCTGGTCAATGTTATACATACCACAAGTCAAAAACGCGCCTTTTCAAACAGAATTCATTTGTGCTGATTTCTTACTTTACACTAGACGCGAAACAGCAATTTATCTTTCATTGGAGATAATAATTAGGTAAGGTCAAAAATGTTCATTCAGAAAATAATCTGAACAGTGTTTTGAATTAATTGTGTTATAAGTTAGTAATTCCTATCATGCAACTCTTCTTCAATAATGTAATACCATACCTACTATTCTCTAGTATTAGTGCATTATTCACAAAATGTTTTCTAAAATCATATTCTAAATGCAGGTGCATTTTGTACTTCCGGAAAAAAAATTAAAGGGAACCTATGCGTGCAAACCGTGAAACAGAAAGAATGTTTTTAAAATTATCAAAATTTTGAAATACCTACCACTTAAGACTTAAGGGGCTCGTCTATACCAGCATAAAATGTACTAACATAGCGAGTGTTTTGTGGTCAGTACAAGAATGTTAAAATTATATTTTAACTAGGATTATATACCTATACCTATACCTACTTTCCTACTTAAACGTTAAAGGTTCAGAAACAGCTATGCCTTTTAAAATTTTAATTAAAAAAATCCCAATATAAAAATTCCAAAAAATTCTTTAAAATGTCCACTTTTTGCAAACTTTACACAATTATATCTCAGGATAGAAATTTATTTTTAAAAATTTAAGGAGGTTCCCTACACATGCAGTGGCGTACTCATATATTAGCCTTTAATTAATAAAAATATGTTTATTAATGTAAAACAAAATTCGGTCAACGGGTGTTAATTGATATTGCAATTCGTTCAGTTGCGGTGATATATTTTTACAATAATTTGTAATTCACTAATCAAAAAATACTTGAAGATTTTTTTACAACAACAACAATATTGTTACAACTATGTGGTCAACCTTCTTCAAATTTTGGGAAATTGATGTCCGTGCTTGCATACGTTTATATACCAAAAATTAAGTAAATAGAACATTTCTAACATCTTTTTATTTAATCAATTAATGGAAAGCCATAAGAGCCCATGTAAAATATTAAAATTTAACAATTAATTTCGTTCAAACTACGTGGTCAAAAATTTTCAAAAAATTCAGGTATCATTTTTATGACACAGACAACATAAATTTCAAAGTTTGGTTGCATTAGAACATTTTTTAAAATGTCTAGGGAACCTCCTTAAGAGCTCATCTGTCTTGAAGTCAACTAAAAGTTTACTCGGAACGAAAACACTTTTGCAGTATTTTCCTACACCTACTGTCAGTATTTTTCAACTTAATGCGACATTGCATAGCTAGGATTCGGTAAAGTACGAGCTTCGGGCTGGTTTCTGGGCAACCGTAAAAAAAAGTGAGATCGAGAGTATTTTAGGAATTTGTAAAAAAGGTAGATGGATTGAAAGCATCATAATTAAAATGAATTATCATCATCAGCCATTGTAGGTAAAGAATAACTATTTTATTTTTGATGGTAACCATCCTACAGGATTAACTCCAAATTACATAATGGTTCCTAGAGTCCCAGAGTATAAAACACGTTGTATAAATAAATAAAGTTCAAAATAATATTTAACAAATTATTTATTTAAGGGGGTTTTATCACTCAGCGCTGCTAGAACACAAATCCCTGTTATTTCAGGCACCCGCGCTGACAGCCTATGTTTTATGAGCACATGTTGTCTCTATTTATCTAATTGCTATGTTTCGCTCCATTCTTGTTTAGAAAATACTCAATTTTATTGTCTAGCGCGCATGCAATTTTTAAATTTATTTAACAAATTACTCGACTACTATTTGAAAATTTTATATACTTAATAATGTGATACAAACATTTAAATTTACAGTGCAATCATAGTTACGAAGAGTTTTTCTCAGAATTATTAATATTTAATTGTTTATAAATAATAATAATAACAATTTAAAAAATTCGACACTAGATTTTTACTGCCTTTGTCTTTATACGATATTTTTTTTAGATTTATAAGATTAATAGGTTGGGAGTAATTTGTTAAATACTTTTTTACTGTGATAAAAGCCCCTTAAACCACGACGACGATGAACTAAAAACACAGCTTCTTCAGTTAGAAAAACGTTTTGTTTCATGTGCATATTTTATAGTCGCCGTCAATAAGATAACCAAAACCAAATTGTTTATTTCTTATTCGTTTACATTCTTAATGATTTCCTGAGTAAAATACCATTCTTACTAATTCACACTTCATGTTTTTATCTCTTTATCTAATGAACATATTTCTGAGCAATAAATTCATCAAGTTCTTAGTGCCTCGCCTTCTATTTTTTTCTTGGAAAACAATTCCTTCGGATTTACACCTTCGTTTGATTCTACATCATTTTTATCGTCAAACAGAACATAATATGTTACGTGTACATACTTCCTGTGGTAAGCTTTAAATGTACGTGTAATAAAGTATGATAAATGAAATACAAATACGAGTTTTTTCTTTCGGGATTTATATGTTGGTCTCGGAATTTTATTGCGACGGTGGAGAGTGTGAAAAGTGTTTTATAAGCAGAAAGACTTTTTCTACTTCGAATATAAAAAATAATATGACTCAGAGGGCTATTAGAAGTTATAATATATCTAACTATTTTATGAGATCTACAATTTTTGACTATTTTATATTTAGACTTTAAGGGTTCTTTCACACGAGATATTTTGTAACCATTAACCAGTAGTGGTTTATGTTTTATTTTAATATCGGTTGTTAAAAAGATTTTTAAAGTTGAAGGTTTCTGATATTTTGTTTTGTGCTTTTAACTTCTTTATTTCATTTATTCAATTTGTAATTATTTATTATTAGTATTAAGTTTATATTATTTATTAAATAAATTAACAAATTTTGTATGTGACCGTTCGTAGCCCTGATGAAGACTATAGTAGTCAAAACGGTGGCAATTGAATAATAAAATTATTAAAACTGACTGAATCCCGATTATTTTTTTATCACCAGTATTTAAAATGAAGCCCAAGAAACAAACGTCAGATTATCGGTGGTCGAACGCACCGCTTTTTTATGTTTTATAAATTTTAAAAAAATTGCACTTCCGGAACTAAAACTATTCTTTAGTCTTTATTTTTAAATTCTTAATTTGATCCCAAGGGATTATTTTTCATATTTAATCTCGTTGTCAAGGAATTGAATTAATTAATTCCGTTGTCAAGTAAAAACGTGCTATTTGTTACAGAGTATCTATGGTAAAAAATATTTGTCATAAAGTTTAGTGTCAAAATTGCAAAATGTGTATTCTTTTAAACTATTTTGTATTTGTTTGAGAAAGAAGTGCAAAAATAGCGTATATACCACAGGCGTAATATACTTTTAATCCCTCAGGTGATTATTTTCCTCATCTTCGGCTCGTGAAATAAACTTCACCCTCAGGTTTAAATTTTACAAATTTGTAAATCTTTAAATATTGCACAAAATCACATCAATATTTGTTGACAAATATAAAAATGTTCATATGCTTATAAATTTCATTGCGATTTTGTTTAATATTTACAGTTTTATAGATCTATTAGCAACAGCAACTACAGATTTGAATAGAATCCCACCAGAAGTTTTACTTTTTAAAATTGTATAAAACAGTAATTTTGAATACATTTTTAAGAAAATATTTAGCACATTATTTTCTCTAAAATTATTTGGTATATATATTAATTGAACAAAAACTGTGACACCTTTTTTTCTAATTTTGCATAGACTCAATTCCTTTCTTGACAAATAATTTTAATAAAAGTATAGACATCCTTTTATAGTTTTAAATACTTAACATCTTCTCTTTTGCGCTCTTATTCTCCTTACAAATTATGAATGATTTACGTGAGAATTCTCTTTTTATCTGTTTTGTTTTTCATTAATCAAATATCCTTAATCCGTGCCTGGCATCTAATAATCCTTAGAGAGTTTTCTCAAATCAGCACATGAACTCGTCTACTTTCTTACGAAATTCTACCTGAAATCACGCGAATTTCGCATTACGGGTTAGCCACTGTAGACTATAATTACACTCGCCTTCGACGCCGCTGCGTCGATGCGCCTTCGTCCCAGCACAGCGGCGTACTAAGGGGGGGAGGGATTTATGGGCCCTGGACCCCAATTACTCAAAATAATATATTTTTGATTGAAATTCTATCTCATCATTTCAAAATTGATACTGGGTGTGGCAGACTACATACTGTGAGTCATGTATATTTTAGTACAGCGGCGTACTAAGGAGGGGAGAGGGCTAGATGGGTCCTGGATCGCGATGTTAAAACTGACTCAAAATATATTTTTGATTGAAATTCTATTTTAACATTTTAAAGTTTATATTTACATGCATATCATTGGCTAAAAGTATACAGCTTGGGTGTGGCAGACTACATACTGTGAGGCATGAATATTTAAGCACAGCGGCGTACTAAGGAGGGGAGAGGGCTAGATGGGCCCTGGATCCCGATGTTAAAACTGACTCAAAATCTGAATATATTTTTGATTGAAATTCTGTCTCAACATTTTAATACTTATACTTACATGCATATCATTGGCTAAAAGTATTCAGTTTGGGTGTAGCAGACTACAGATTGTGAGTCATGGATATTTTAGCATGTCAACTCATAGTTATAGTTTCTTGTGCAATTAAATGCACCAGACTTATTCGAATCTAAGTTGTCAAAATCGCAGTCCTACACTCGATCATTTGACACCTCGGCTATTTGCCTCATTTGAGTAACAAAATAATATGAATGTAACATTTTTGGTAAATCAAATCAAAACTTTAAATTGAAGTGAGACAATACCATAAATCTTGTACTTTATTTAACTTATGCGTGCTTTGTATTATTTACTTTTTTATTTTCTCTTGTTTATTTTAAAACGTGCAGTAACAAAAATAATATAAATGTCCCATATTTGATCTATCAAATCATTAATAATTTTAGCTTGAGGTGAGACAAAATACCAATACTAATACTAGGATTCTGTGCAAATCTGTAAGTTTTACAAATTTACAAATCTTTAAATATTGAACAAAATCACATCAACGTTTGTGGACAAATATGAATATGTTCATATGATTATAAATTTCATTGTGATTTTGTTTAATATTTACAATTTTACAGATCTGTAAGGTACCTTTATTTACCTATAATGTGCTTTGTATTATTTTTTCTCCTTGTTTATTTTAATATGTGCAGTTGTTTACCTCTGAACTCATTTAACCTTCGTTGAAAAAAATGGTCTACGGCACAATTTCTCCATTACATTTTTTATTATCAACTTACTAATAGACACTTTACCTTCACTCTGAAAATATATTAAAAAATTAATATCTTAAGGGTATCAACTCCACGTAGCTCAACACTGCGTTTGTCTTGTGGTAACGCATGGAAACATTCGCCTAAAATACGTAAAAGCAGTCTAGCAATTTTCAAAATACTCACGAAGTTTTACAGAATACAGATAAAGCAAAATTTCATCAATTTATTTACAGACGAAGAATTAAACTAGGTTTATGCCCAGTTACATTTTTAAATAAGATAAAGCATGTACAAAATTTCTTAAAACATTTTTTATATGGATTCCAAAGATTTTTTCAAAATTCTAACTAGGCATAAACCTAAATTAGTTCTTTCATAAACATCTAGTACCCGTTTTTCCTTCAAATTTTGAATATGCAATGAGAAAAGCAGAATTGCGACACCTCTAAACACGCATTTGTTACGGAGACGGAACCCGTAAGTCCTGTTCACAATTGGATTCTTAGAGGATTCTTTCATGCTTCTGAACCTTGAGAAAAAGAATCATGTTGAGAATCGCCTGTCAAAAACTGCACCGCTAAATTGAATCGTCAATGAGTCTTGGAAAAGAATAATTTGTAATTCATAAATAGCTTCAAAACTTTTGTTCCAGTATTTTATAGCCTGTTTTTTTACTAGGAGGAGTATGCTTGTGATTGGCTGTTTTTACACCCAACACGTCAAAATGTCAGATTGAAATGTTTTGTTACTGTCAAAATGTCATTTGGAAATTCCAGTCTACAAAATGAATGAATCTGAAATTCGGTAGGTACCTATCAGTATAATTAAATAACTTGTAAATTTCAGTTCAGGTGATTTGAGACATTGAAATTTGAAAGTGAAAAGAAAACCTTAATGATTTTTGAAGAGAGTAGGTAAATCTAACTTTTATTTTTACTCCTCCTAATTTCAAAACATACCATAGAAGTATTATACCTAGTGCACACGGGGGATACATTTCATGTAATTTGATGTCAAAAATTATTCTCAAAAATTAGAAGAGTCTCATTGCGTAAGAAAAATAACTCTTGCAAATGTTAAGTTTCCAGTAAAACTTTTATCAAGTTAATTTTGACAATAGGGTATTTTGGTAATTTTTGATTTTTTAATATGCAATTATGCATACAAAATAAATAAATACCTACGTAATTTTTTGTTTTACTAATGCTCCGTTTAGCTAAAAATATATTTAAAGTTGAATTGTACGGCCTGATGACGTATGTAAGTCACGAAGTTTTAGAAAAATGTGTGGTTAATCAGTGTTTCGACCATGATCTTTGTCATTATCAAGCAGAAAGTTACATGTGGTTATTTTAAATTATTTGTTTTGAATTACATTGTAAAAAAATTACTTCAATTAGCTATTTGTTGGAGTAAAAACTTTTCATGTAATTTTTTTCCTCGAAAATGAGATGTCAATATTTATTCTCAAAAATTAGAGCCTCATTGCGTAAGGAAAATAACTATGAAGATAGCTTTATTTATATTACCAACCTCAGGCTTTTTCAGGAAACTTGTCAAAAAGTGTAATCAGAGCTTTATGCAAGCGAAGGGCCCGAAACGTTTTACTGGCCAGGGCGCCGTAACCTCCTAGTGCGTCCCTGCGTAAATGTTCGACGCCTGCCGTCCGGCGATCGTGTTTTTGATAATATTGAAATGGAGCCACGTAATATAGGCCGTTAGTTTTAATGGGACTTTAAGTGATCCGCTGAGGTTTTATTAGGAGCGAATTTCTGTGATTTACTGCCGAGCTTTTTTACTTTTTATTTACTTGTTCTAAGAAAAGTTGTAAATGTAAGTAATTAGGTACGAAATGCGATTTATTTCTATTTTTACAGCACGTACAAGTTCTTGATTGCGACTGGGCTTTGATATTATCTTCAAAAGTTATATAAAAGTTTTTCAGGAATGCGAACTTTATTTCAAACGATATGTTTTACCAAAACTACGAATTGTTTTTATATAGAAATTTTTGTCTCGATTATTGAATATGCAGTTTTTTGTGAGTAATGTTATTATCCACTAGTGTTAGATACTTGTTTATTTTTTGGCTAGTTTGTAATTAAAACTAGTTGTTGAGGATATTATTATTGACATTTTGTATTATTGAAGCAAGTGCATACGTTTATTGTATAACAAATGAACCGCTAGCGTTCGGGCATCATTCGCTCGTAATTGACAGTCAAGAAAGATAATAATAATTGTTGTTGTTTATATTTTCCACCTATTTCCAAAAGTATTTCTAACAGTAGTGACTTTTAAAAAACTAATTAGCTAGCTATTAGTGCAAAAACTTCTAGTATTTATGGTAATTCGCCAATATGCATTATGCTTATGCATATTCAAACAATCTATTTAGCTCTACGGTACATAAATCTCAAAAATGTAATAATTTTGACAGCTGTTTGTTTTAGATTTGATTTATAAAATTTATCAACTAATTATTCAATACAGTCGTATAGATAAAGAAGTATAATAGTATAGAATTGAACTCGAATTTTTATAGGTATAGGTAGACATTCGAATGAAAGACACTCACTTTATAGTTTTTTACATACTTACCATCGGTAAACTCTTTTGTTAATAATAATTATAATAATGTATCTATAATTCCGACTGGTTAGATTTTGTCCTGGCAAAGTGTTTAAATTTGTTACGAAGATAGTTGCCTAACATATCTAATGATTTTTAATCAATGAATATTTTGACAGGACAAAATTAATCCACGGATAGATTTTAGAAAATTTCAAGATTGAAAGTCAACTTTGTCATTAAATAAATAATATGTTGCTAAGGAAGCTCTTAAAAAGCTATTTCTTCAATTATCAAAATTGATGTAGTTATAAAAATTAGTCGCAGAAGCGTTTAGAGAGGAAAAGAGTACGAAACAATTTGTGAGAATTTTGCCGAAAAGAAACATTTAGGCCTTATTTGGTAAAACCAGGGTCTAATTTTTAATTGAATGAATAAAACATTGGAAAAATATATTTACAAGAAATTTGTATCTATAGTTTAAGATAACTAATATGACACATTCGGCAGATAAAAAAAAATTATCAGCAAAACAACGAAAACACCTTAGTTTACTATAGATGATACAGATAGATAATAAAGAAAACAATAGTTATTTATGTAACAAGTACGCAAAATAGAGTTTTTGTGAATGAATCTGTTTACGGACGAGGCGCAAGCCGAGTGTTTACATTAGGTGAGTCCTCTAATAACTCAGTTTGTGCACGTATTATATACAAAAAAATTTGTATTGCTTTCTAAATTTGCTAAGTAACTAAGTATACGAAAATATAACTTTAGAATTAAATTCTGAAAAACATAGGCGAAAACCAGTGAAAAATAATCCAGTAAAATGCAAATAACAGTTCATTGCTAAGGTAACGTCCTCGGTAACGTCTTATTATAGGACAGGATCCGATAAAATATTATTTTGCGGACTCCAAACAGTTCGCCAAGTAACGATTTTGAAGAGCTTATACACAATTGTATATTATGCAATGAGTTTATAATGATACCTATTAATACGCGAGTATTAATAGCCATTATACACGAGTTACTCTACTTTTTTTTACTCTCATGCTTTCAATTTCAAAAATTATTAATTTGCATGAAATTTACTTGGATGTTTCATAATAAAAATGGGTATCGAAATTAATCCATTTCGATACAGATTACATGATAATCTGTATCTAAATGAATGTCATTCAAGTACAGACAATGCCATATTTAAGTAAATTAAAGCATGGGAAGTAGTACTAAAATAAATAAAATAAAATGGGAAGCTGGTACTGAAAATTAATAACTCTCATTTAAAAAAATAAAATAATGAAAATATAAAATCCTCTCACTCACAGCCATCGAATAGCCCTGGAGTTGTCCAGCACGAGTAAAAGAACACACAGAATTTTAACCGCCACAATGATTTTAATTTCCATGTCTTACGTTTCCCACATATCACTGATCGTCACATTTTGTCATCGCACTCTACATTCTTCTGTTCACAAGCACCGCGTTAGTGTTTTGTTTGTGTAAAGTCCGCGATGCGCGACTGTTTCTGCTGAGGTTCCAACAGCGACTGCGATGTAGGATGGGTTGTGTTTGTGAGTGTGTGAGATCGGTTTGTGTTTTTCGGTTCTCGAAGGGTTTTTTTGGGATTTTTGCCCGTGGCCTTGCGTGAGCTACCCTATTATTAAGAAATAGTTTATAGTTTGAGGATTTTGTAATGCGTAGTTTTTGAAATTTTACTGCGTGATTAATATAATTGTTCCACAACGCAGAGTTTGTCCTAACTATAAAGCTCTGTTCGCACGAGGATTCTTTGAAGATTCTATCAAGATTCTGAATCCTGGAATAGAAGAAGTTTTCTTCTTTCTAATGATAATTACATGGTTTTGAAGCAATCCATAAATTATCAATTGAAGATTCAATTTAGCGGCACCGCAATTTAACTTTTTGATAGATGATGGATTTTTTCGAATATAAGTATTTATTTTATTAATTAATACCTACGTTTCTGCTAACAGTTTTGCCTTCATCAGGACAAAAATTATTTAATTTAAAAAAATAAATTATCATTCCGTTACTTGTTAGTTGTTCAACGTGTTGCTTTTTTCATCGGTTGACAATTAACTTGAAAAAATTTTAATAAGTAATTATTGAGTATAATTTTTGGAATGATATTTTTATCTTTTTAAAACTAAATACATGCCATGATGAAGGCTAAAGTGTTAGCCGAAACGTAGGCATCAATTTAAAAAATACAGAGACTTATATGCGAAAAAATCCATCATCTATCTTCTATCATATCATTATCCAGTCGAGTCGATCAACAATAATTATTATTACTTACCTTTCATTACCTACTTTTTGACTGAAGGTATACCTTAGCTAAGCTAAATTATTGTTAAGTGATAGGTATTATACTGGATCAAATTTTTGACGATTAATATTAAAATAACGACCTGTGAACGGAAATATGAATATAATAATAATTACTCTATTATGTCAAGTGAAAAGAATTTGAGGTTTCAGGTTCTATATTTTGAGGTACAAAAAGGACAAGTTGCAAAAATGCTAAATAATTTTAAAATGTATTATTTTATTTGGGTAAAGTCGGGTAAAGTTCTGTATGTTTTTATTTAATTCATTTATCATTACGGGTTCTGAAAACTTTTCAATCTATAAATAATTTTACGTTTAAAGAATTTAAAATACGAATTCTGCTTCATTCTTCAAAAAACAATATTATTTTCTGGGATTCTTAAGCGCGGAAGGTGATTTAATTAATTAATTATTGGATTAAAGGCTTTATTAATTTAATACATTATGACGTTTCGGTCAAAATTCGAATTTTTGTAATGAGCTAGTGGTTTTTCTAGATTCTATTTGAAGATGGTCAAAATTTTTACCGAAACGTTATTAAATTAAATTAATAAAACCTTTAATTCAAGAATTAATTAATTAAATATTATTTTCTCATTTTTTCTTCCTACCTTTTAGAGATAAATTTTCTGCAGATTTACCTAAATAATTTCTTCAAAAAATTATGTAACCCTGGTAAAGTAATTAATTATTATTACCAATAAAAAAACCATCCTCTAAAGCAGAATTTAGAAAATATGTTTTATTTCAAACTTAACAAATTTAATTATTTAACTCTAAAAAATATTCAGAATATTATATTTATATAGAATATTATCTTACCTTTTTAAGTTCTCTAAAAATTCTTACACGCACAAAAGAATTAAAGACTATTACAAACACTGTTTATATAAAACGCTTTGGAAAGGGTTAAATGGAAAAACCGAAGATAAACCAATTTCAAAAATTCTGTTTGTTTATAATATTAAAGGTGGATTAATCTTTTCAACAAATTAAAAATTATAATTGATTTCTTAATTATATTTCAAATAGGAATTTTTATTTGATTCATTTTCAATTTCCACATATCTGAAGATTTCAAATAAGTACAGATTTTTTGAACATAATGATAATCACAAAAATGTTTGAATTTTTTATTTAATTAAATGCATCAATACAGGTACACATCAGTCTGACAAAATAAATAATCTAATTTCAAAAGTAGATATACCCAAGTGTGATGATATTAATTAAGGAGTAGAAAGAAATATATAAATGTTCTTTAATGAATAAAATTTTATTCATTAAAGAACAGTGTGATTAAGACAAAAGGATATTTTATTTATCGATTCCTTTTTCCTTTCTACTCCTTAATTAAATATTCTAAATTAGTGCTCAAATTTTTAATATTTTTAACTTGAATTATCTACCTATTTTTGAAGGAAAAATTGTCATTAATTGAAACTGAATCCGTTTATTCTTTTAATAATAACTAGAATACAATTATTTTAAACTGTACGTATAATAACAGTCTATGTAAAATAAAAATTATTTACAAATATAAATGCTTATAATTAATATTTTATAAATACATTATAGTAATTAAAAAATTAAATAAGATTGAACTTTAAATATCAATAATAACATAAACTTCAAACTTATTTTGTTCCGGTTCATTTATAATTTGCATAGCAGAATAAGTAATTGCTTTAACTTCAGTTCCTTGTGGATGTTTCCCAATTTGAAATTCTTCTCCATAACACGTACAACATACTCTAAGTTCATCTCCTTCAGTTTTAAATTCAGTTATTTCTAATTTTCTAGCGATTAGGAACTGATCAGCACTGAACACAAATAAAAGTTCGTCTAAGAAGTGGAAGAGCAGGTTCTGCAGATCGTCGGCTGTTGCTTCTATTGTTGCTGTTTGTTTCATTTCCACAGAGTCGATTTCTGTCATGTAGCCAAACATTGCCATTCCACACTGTTCGAAAGCCTCTTTTAAGCTGTTGCCCCATGCATGCAACCTTAACAAACAAACGATATTTAATTATAATTTATTTAATTATTATTGATATTTATCGGGTGGCCATTCAACACCAGAACATAAATTCTAGAATATTCATACACAGGATAATTCTTGCACAAGATGATTCAAATCTAGAAAATTTATACATAATAAATATCTGCATTAAGGCGGTACACTTGTGACAAAAATATAGTGAAAAAGCGAAATCTATTACAATTGTACCTTGCTATAACACCTACCTACACCTACACTGTTCATATTATTATTATTATTAAATATAAATGTCCAACAGGCACAAAGGCCCAATAACAGGACATACAAAAAAATGTACAGAAAGTAACAATTGTTAAAAAAATAAATATGTATTCACAATCTTAAAGATTATATATATAATTATATATTATGGATAGTACGGATAGTTAAAAGATGACTCTGTCTAGAGTACTATGAAACTAAATTTTTGAAATATTTAATAGTCTTTTGGTAATAAATTAATAAAACGGGGTTGGAAAAATCACAATTTAAAAAAATCATTTTTTTTAATTCCTGTAAAAAATTGGATAAAATTGATACAATATCATTATTTTTCTTATTTTTCAAACCGTAGGCATATTTTTTATTTTTAAAAGTCATAAAAACATAAAAATTTCTTATTAAACTTGTATTAACAATAATTAAAACATCTTTGTCAGGTAGGTACCTATGTATTTTAATTTAAATTAAAATGGTTAATTAATTAAATTAATTGTTTTATTATTCGCGTGGTTTTATTAAATTATTAAAATCACGATTTAAACCATGATTAAAATCAAACCAATCTGTAGTAAAACAGTTCATTTGGCCTATTTTTTTTAGCTAGTTGTGAAATTTATTGACAAAAAATATTTGAATAGCACTCTTACAAACAATGTAAGGAATCGATTATTGAAAAGATTAATTCTTATTTCCTCTAATTGTTGTCGCAACAATGTATTATATAATTTTTTAGTTAAAATAAAACTTCGTTATTACTCATGGTAAACTTCAGATTTTTATTTTGAGCAATCTAGCCAGAATCGTAAATTCTGATTAAATTGCAGCAATATAGCGGTCAACAAATGTGACGCCTTAAAAGATTCATTCATAGGAAAATAAAATATTTTTGATTCAATATAAATGCAAACACAGGAAGTTCAAATTTAGAAAACTTATCTCTTCACCACAAGGATAATACACAAATTAGGTTGAACAGAACTAAATGAACAACTCAATACCATTCTTGAATGAAACATAATCGGCTTTGACTACAACTTTTCTATATTTGCATATTCCTGTGATTGCATCTTCTTGTGCTGTGTTTGAATCTTTTAACGCAGATATTTTTCTAGATTTGAATCTTCTTGTGCATGCATTTTCCTGTGCATGAATATTCTAGAACTTTATTTTGTAGTATTAAACCAATTCCCATTTAAACTTACTGTACATCAGCAGTGTGGTCCAAATCTAAAAGAAATACAAATATTACAAACTATTGCATCATAATAATAAACTTGAACAACTTCTTCTGGTATTAATTTTATTAAAATTTATGAACTTACATTCATATTTAACAGGCGGAATTTTCAGTTGCTCTTCAGTAAATTCTTCCATTGTTATTTGCTGATACTTATTGTTTATCTACTAATGTTGCTCTCTCTGTAAGATAATCTAGCGGCATGCAAGTGACAGGAAAATTGGTGAGGTTAGAATGCTCAACAGCTCTGCTCCATGGTCTAAAATTTTAGATCTAAATTTTATAAATATTTTTGGGTCCATTGAAACTTAAAAAAATTGTGATGAAATGAAATAAAAATGTTAGTATATTTTTGTATAATTTTGTTTCTGAAAATTTCTACAAATTCAACATTAAATTCTTACATAAAATAAAAGTTAAATTTGAAAGAGACTGCAAGAGACAGAATATAAGAAAGTGATTTCTTTTCGCACGACCCCATGTCAAGAATTATGGCCCAAAACACAACTCTCCCGAAATGCTCTTTATTGTCAAACTGTACTATTAACAACATTAATCAGGACTAGTTTGAAATTTTTATTTTATCGTTTTGTTTTCAATATTATAATATTAATTTTCACTAATAAAAAACTCATTTGTTAACTCTTAAAATCAATGTTCAAAGGGACTTGTATGTATTAGCTCATTTGTTTATTTAGTGATGACTTAATTCCTAATCCGATCTTTATACAAAGAACGTTTCCAAATAAAATACATTTCAATGGGCGATCGAACCCCTCGCTAAAACTTTTGGTTCCAACTGAATGTGTTTTACTTTCTTTCGTTTTCGTATTTTAATGCAATTGCTTTAGCAATGGTTCATCCCCCTTTGAATGTCTTGTCTTGTCATTTTGCGACAAATATCTGACTCCCAATGTGCGCTTATTTACTGGTTTGTTTTGTATTTTGGTACTTAGCAACGAAATGTTTGGTGTTTATTGCACGGCAGACGAGAAAAAAGAATCACAAATCGCCCGTGCCTCTGTGAGCTGCCATCTTTGATTCGAAACTCACAGAGTAAAAATATATTTAGGTAAATTAGTACCACCCTTTCTAACAGACCGACAGACAATCGGACATGTAGTATAATAATATCTATGTAATATAATTTATCAATAAATTCCTTCCTCTTTCTTACCTATGTACAATTGAACAATAACGTAAAAAAAGAACTGGATTAACCAGTTTATCAATATCCTTATGTCCTTATTAACTAGTGCCTTATATACATAAACAACAATTATATTATCCTTTATTTCTTGCACACTGGACATACGTACGAACATTCACACTGGACATTTTCTCATCACGTATCATGTACCGCCAACTTGGAGTAGAGAGAGATGATGAATGACAGAAACCATATCAACAATTGAGATCTGTTTTCGTAAAATAATGACAGTGAATGTGTCATGAAGTGAAATGATTTTGGTCAACGCTGTACGGAAATGGAATTTCGAGATCTGCCATTCGTTTTCGTTCGTGATCATTCGCATCGCATTCTCAGTCGCCTCGATGCAGATAATGGATAATAACAATGATGCATTTCTAGCAACAATAGAGTTATCTGTGTATAACAACAATTAAATACAACAATGCAAAGCTGTGCCTACATACCTATAGAATACAGTGAACAATAAATTTTATTTATTCATTTTTTGTTATCATAATAAAGTTAATCTACTAATTTCTGTAACTATGAAGTTCATGTTCTTACAAATGTTAAAAACAATTATAATGATTACATTTGCATTGTCCAAGGCATTACAATTTTACAATATATTACTTTATTGACCTAGTCTATTTTCAGCTAGATTATTTCCTAAGTCTATGAAATTTGGCCGTTTTCGGGCTATTTTGTAAAACGAACTTAAGTTCTGTTTAGTTTCAAATGTGTATACTAAGAGGCAGTCATTAAATCTTTATGATGTGTTTACTTACGACTATTACACTCGTTTTGTCTTAACGATTTCTTTATTCAAATGGTTTGTGTTTTGTGTCTGCAACCAGTGTTACTAGGCTGTGTATAAGTTCAACATAACAAAGTCTGAGTACTGACACGGAAATATGAGTGGATACATTATTTATATCTATAGAAGTTTTTAAGTTTTGACGATAATAATTGACATAATGCAATAATTACCTTAAAATTAAATTAATTTTGTAATTAACATTTAAAGTTGTTGTCTAGCAAAATTGATGACGACAGAAATAAATAAAAAATTTATAGGGCATTTATAAAGTGAGATTATTTTAACGTCAAGCATGAGATTTTTCATATCCGTGGTTACGACTTTGACAGCAATGTATTAGATCATTCTTTTTAAAATGAAACGTAGAGAATCAATTTAAATGTTGAACAATTATGATATTTGGGCAGCTGCTACTTACAAGGAACGCTTTCAACATAAACTCATAATTGTTCAAAGTATAAATCGTATTTCCAGGTAGCAGCAGCGTGACAACAATTAACAAATTAAAATTGATTCCCTATGTTTCATTTTAAAAAGAACGCTCTAATACATTGCTGTCAAGTTCGTAACCATGTTCACGTTAAAATAAACTCACTGTATGATATGATAATATACAGTTTCGTTTGGAAATTATGAGGCTGTAAAGTTGATTATTTTACATGCAAGCTTAGAAAGATGCGTTATTAAATTAGACTAAACTAAACGACACATTTTAACAAAAAAATCACACAATAATAATTGAATTTAGAAGACGATTGTATTAAATTTTCAAAGGAACAGTCAGTTTTTTAAAATTTGTATTTAATTTTAAAGTCAATATTTTATCGAAGAATTGAGGTAATGAACTATCAAAAAGGCTACAATATTTCTATTGACCAGACATTTAAAACGTGATACTTATTTCCTCAGTAATACTTGAATAAATACATGTGTCTCTGTGGTGCGGTAAAGCAAAATTTTTTTTTTTTACTCTCTGCGAAATAAGTTATACTTTCTGTAGACAACAACCTTAATACCTTATGTTAATTGCACAAAAATGCATTTTATTATAAAACCTGGATTCCACGACGAAAATTTACGATAACTTTTGCCACAAACTGCTATAATGTTCCAAGCAACTTTTAAATACAAATTTGTTTAGCTGCATATATCTAAATCTAAACTATTGCCACTAAAATTGCCGAAAGGTGCTTATAACATAAGAATTTCTAACAAAAGTTGCCAGTATCGACAACAAATTGTCGATATTTGCGTCGTGGGATCCAGACATAATAGTTACAGAAAAATGTGTAAAGAGTGATCTTGCTGATTGCCTCTGTAACTGTAATATGGGGGTGGGCACATAGGCGCCGACTACGTGGGGGCTTCGGGGCTCTGCCCCACACGAATATATAACACATGATTTATTTCTTCACATAAGAAGCAAAATCTGCTGTTATTCATCTCTTAAAATCTAATTTCGGTTATAGTAGTTGGCATTTTTATCCACTCCTGCTCCGTGAATGAAAATAGTAGCTTATGATACATGTTCGTAAAGTTGGTCTTTTTTACACATGTTGCTCAAGATTAGAATACGAGCGAAAGGAGTGTTCTAAGAGTAACAAGTGTAAGAAAGACACTTTACGAACAAGTTTCATACATTATTTTTTGCCTTATGTCAAGTTATTTCCTAATTAAAAATTATTCTGACAAGATTTGAGTTTTTTAATCAAAATGACAAAACAAAAATATCGAAAAATTGTACGTCGAACTAACTGTCAATAATTTTGTAAAGAAAATATAAGCAATACAAATGAGTGTGTACGAGGTCTGGCTATTAAATAACGGTACGAAAACACGATTTTGTCGCTGTAGTAGTATTTTTCTATAAAGGTTAGAAAATAACGTGTTTAGGAGCTCCGCCGATTGTCGCTTCACCTCTTCCATCCACTCGAACCGGGTTCCTTTTAAGGCAGACTTGATCTTTGGAAAAAGAAAATAGTCACAGGGTGCTAAATCAGGCAAGTACGGCGCGTGTTCGACCACTGGAGTACCCCTAGCGGCTAAATAACGCTTCACAGACAGCGTGTTATGGGCAGGTGCGTTATCCTGGTGCAAAATCCATTGTTATAAAATACATTGTAATCGGCACGAGAAGAAAACACGTTCGTTTCTAACCTTTATAGAAAAAATACTACTACAGCGACAAAAACGTATTTTCGTACCAGAATAGTAGACACTTCCAGCTATCCAACGCTGCATTCGTTTCCCCGCTTGCCCCTCTCGTTATTTAATAGCCAGACCTCGTACTCCGTTACTTGAAAAATAAAAAAATAATATAATACTACACTTCTTTTCAACAGTGTAAACAAATATGTTTGCACAGTTTTTGTAAACTGTTCAAAAAAATTCCTTTTCTGAATAGTTTATAAAAAAACTGTAGCTTTACGTGCTCTTGACATTTTTAGTATGACACATTGCAAAAAATATTTTTTCATTTTTCTAAAGCCCCCACACAATTTTCAAAAGTCGGCGCCTATGGGTGGGTATATCTGAAATTTGAAGAAAAAGAACAAAATCATGACAAATGATCGGATGACAATATCCAGAAAAAAATCGCTGACGTGTTATCACAGCAATAATTTTTTTCCAAAACTTCAGATATAAACATCGAATAAAACAGCTGTATTTACAATCGTTTTGGTCATAAGTTTCGCTTCATGCGAATTTTGGGTGAATATCACTAGTTTACAAAATAGCCTTTTTTGTACTAACACAATAACTGCTCATAAGTTCCAATGGCTGGAATTGTATTCCCCACAGTTCAAAATTACCAAAGTCAGATATTTGCGCAGTTACAAAATTCATTTCGAGTCCCGACACCGGTGAATGTCTTGGAAGTTTTAATTGGAAACGTTTCTACTTTTGTTGAATTAAAAAAATAACATGTGCGCAACAGAGGCAGCAACAAGCAGTGGGGTTTGTTGACCAGCTGTTCATTCATCGCATTATCAAGGCCCTACTGTAATAACACTAAAATCTTATAAAAATAAAAATGACAGCTACGCAAAACCGGAGCAAACCCCGTGTAGCAAAACGACTTACTATATCTAAAAATATAGGTGTCAATTATCTATAAACAACTTGTATTGCGCATTAAGGCTAGGCTGAATTCAAGTGCCCTAATCAGTTAACGGCGGGGCCTTCGTTCGTTCGTTCTTTGAGGTTATGAGTCGTGTTTGGTGGCAAGTTGCGATTATGCTAAGTGACAGCTCTGGAAACCGAAATTCGCGCGTCGTTTCTTAGTTTACTAGGCCGTCAACGGTTCCGTTTGTGTTTCCTTGCGCGTGGAACATGTGTAGTGTTTTCAATTTCAGTGTACAATATTTAAAACTGTTGAACTAAAGCCCTCTTCGCACGCGGATTCTAACAAGATCCTGGAAGAAGAACTTCACTGTTTTGAAGCTTTCGATGGGTCAATATTGAATTTCCGACTTTTAAACTTGGGATTCCGACTTTTAAATACGGGATCCCGCCTTTAATACTCGGGATCTCGACTTTTGAACTCGAGATCCCGACTTCATAAACTCGTAATACAAACATTTTAATCTCGAAATCACAACTTTTATTCTCGGGATCCCGACTTTTAATCTCGGGATCTCGACTTTTAAACTCCAGATCCCGACTTCATAAACTCGGGATTCAGACATTTTAATATCGAAATCAGTTGGGATTCCGAGTTTAAAAGACGACATTCTGAAGATGAAGATTCTGAATCCTGGAAAAGAACAAGTTTCAAGATTTTGAATCTTGAAAAATAAATTATAAATACTTCGTTTCCAAGACTAATTCATCCAGGATTCAGAATCTTGGTAGAATCTTCGAAGAATCCTCGTGCGAACAGGACTAAACATTACTGCTAACATACCTACAAGAATGTTCATTCAACGATATACTTTACTTTCTATACATTTAGTAAGACATTCAACATTCAAATTTAATGTAATATTTAAAATGAATAATTTAACCGTGTTAGGGACAAATGTTTAAATTGTGTTCGTGAGCATATTTGAGCAATAGTTTGTGCCAATTGAGTGTAATTAATATTCTTAAGTGTAGTCACACGCTAGGAGTAAACTAAAAGATAAAAGTGTGGTGCTGGAATGTGTATAAGTGTGTAAAGTGTAATGTTGTGAAACCCCACTGCTGTGAATGCCAAAGTCGCTCGCGAATGCAGAGACCTCTACCGAACACAGCTAGAAACCACAAATTCGAGAACTTGTGGCCATTTCTATTTTCATTTCATCTACGTAGAGTCGATCCCAATATATATTATATATTACAATATTTTATAATATATATATTTTTTGATTTCTGTACTAAAACATACGCACACAAACATTTTTTTCACAAACTTCCTTAAGAATACATTTGAGAATCAGACGCTTTAACGTTACTAAACAAATAATAACAAATATATGAATTCTTCTAAGTATTCTTAATTAGTGGGCTTACTTACTTGGCTTGCTTACTGGGCTCCACATATAGGGAAGTGTTAATGCGTATTGAATTTATACAATTTGAATTTATAAAACGTTTGACAAGACGAGATCTTATCATATTTACATACGACGGTGGCAAGTACTTCCCTATATGATCAAATTATCGGTGTAAAAACCAAAAAATACTGGACCATTTTACAATTGTAAAGGTTAGTTCTTATCTTACGAGTACAAATTAACAATCATTTGTAGCTTACAACTACAATTATAACTAAATCCACCCTAAGTTTAACCATTGCCACAGAAATTCATTGTTTCAAAACAAAACACATTACAATCATTCGAGCCCACATGTATTTTGTTTTCAAGTTTTAATTTCTATAGTAACAATCTAAATTTATTGTGAATTCCAAATAACAGAGTTGCAAAAACAATAACATTCGCAGTGCGTATGATAGTCAGTCTAAAATAAGACTGACTACGTTTGTGAAATAAACATTTTCTCATATTTTCTTTGTTAATTTTTCATAAATAACTTTACATTAGCTTAAAAATTAAACAATATAGTCAACATTTCTTAGATAATAAATCACAGCTTGAACGAAATGGTCCAGTATGTGGTACAGTGAGAATGAATATGGCTGTGTATATATGGCTTTCCGAAAAGTTAAACCAACCATACAGTAATCTACAGAGTTCGTTAATGTATTATGAATGTATAAACTAATCTAAAAATTATTTTCTCTCCAAGTATACCATGTTATAGTTTTTTTTAAATTTCGTCTTTTCTTCATTCCGTACTTATATTAACGAACAATGAGTTTATATTGTAATACCCTGTTTAAATGATTTACATAGACAACAATATACTCGTAAGTATATAAATAGTTCTAGATTGTTTTTGAAAAAATAACACTTGACAATACGTCCATTTTATAAACGCATATATACACAGTCAATAGGGATTCGGATAGGTAACTTAATCAGGGTTCACTTTCTATACGCATATATAATTCAATTTTTATTTGTGTTGCAATTTTTAATTTTAATTGCAATATTTGAACGCGACATTTTATATTGAAATTGAACTATTTTAAAACGACAAATTCCAATTCCTAATGTAAGGTACATATTAGGGCTGCGCAGTATTCAAATTTGAATATCGATATTCGATATCGAAATTATATCGTTAACAAATCGATATTTATCGATAAATATCGATATTTGTACCTATTTATGTATATAAATATCGATATTTTTACGTATTATGTCGATAAATATCGATTATGTAATATCAGATATTGAAAAATAATGTCGATATATCTAAGTATATATCGATGTTTCAGCCCTAGTACATATGCGTAAAGAGAGAGATAGAGAGATGTAAGTAGTACAAGTAGCTTGTGTGAGAAAGGGATACAATTGAATTAATTTTGAAGTGTGTCCTATAAAACGTAGTGTATAGTGAGAGTGAGTATCGTATAGAAAAGATGATTCCTCTTGGTGAGTGGTAGCTCCATTTGTGGGTGTGCGTTCAGGTCGGAAACAGGATGCCGATGTGGTAATAGTGAAGTGGCTTGATTTGATATGAAGAAGTTGTCTGAACGATCACAATCAGATCAGTCCCGCGTATTCGAATTCGTATATCGGCGCGAACGGGAGTAGATCGTCAGCATCAGAAGTCGCAGATCGGAACCGGAAAGAAACCAACGTGGCAGTCGGGAGGAGTGTCGAGTGTTGCACTGATACAAACGAAAGTCGGTGTTCTGCAGCTAATGTCAAATCTTGTTTTGTTAACTGCTACTATACTCAGTTCGTACTCTACATTTCCAATGACTACGTAGATCTCACATTTAACAATATTTTTTTAAAATTTTCTCGCTCTGCATTATACGCCTAAATTGCCATATGTTTTGTTTGTCACTAACAATAAAAATCGCGAAACCAATATTGTCGAAAACCCAATGGCCTATAGAGTGACTGCGAAGGCTGTTTGTCCAGTATATAAACAAACCCAAATCTCACCTGAACTACTTCATCAAGTCATATCGTCATATTGCTAAAAAATATTGCAACAAACAAACAGAACAAAACAATGGTATTACAAACATGGATTTCGGATATCATTCGTATCCCATCGTCGTCGTATCTCGCTAACAAATAACAATCTATTATATTATAATTTGATAACACTTGTTTGTATGTATATACTTCGCAACAGCCAAGAATGTGTCGTGGTGTACGCACTTATCTTTCTACATAAATTATAATATGTCACATACTTCGTTCACCTTCTTCCCCATACAAACACCATGATCAAGATGGTGAACCAAGTACACTACCTTCGTTTACACACAACAAAGAGGTACATATAAACATGGCGCTATAGATGGTCCACCATGTATAACTCATACATAATGCCCTGGTCACACTGGGACTCGTTAGGAACACTTTATACTTCTGAAGTCCGAAAAGAAACATCGTCTGTCAATAGAGAAATCTTTTTCGTTCATGTAATATATACGTTTGCATTCTTTAATTCAGATTCCTACGTCACAAAAACAAGAAAAATATGAATGTTAGTAAACTAAAAAACTCGAAGGACAAGCTAATTTCTACCAACTCCACAACACAAAAAATATTCTAGAAATTTCACGAAACGAAATCAATTATGTTTGAGGAGTGGACTTGCAATAAGTTGGCAATAATTTGCTTAAAAAATTATCACCATGGCCATCAGACAATCATTTTACTTGGCATTTCTGAGGCTTAGTTCAGAAATGTACTTATTTACTGTACCTTTATAAATTTTCTTTGGTGGCAAACTAAAAAACTCGCTTATTTCAACCAACACAACAACACAAAAAATAATCTAGAAATTTCACGAAACGAAATCAATTATGTTTGAGGAGTGGACTTGCAATAAGTTGGCAATAATTTGCTTAAAAAATTGTCACCATGGCCATCAGACAATCATTTTACTTGGCATTTCTGAGGCTTAGTTCAGAAATGTACTTATTTGCTGTAACTTTATAAATTTTGTTTGGTGGCAAACTAAAAAAACTCGCTTATTTCAACCAACACAACAACACAAAAAATAATCTAGAAATTTCACGAAACGAAATCAATTATGTTTGAGGAGTGGACTTGCAATAAGTTGGCAATAATTTGCTTAAAAAATTGTCACCATGGCCATCAGACAATCATTTAACTTGGCATTTCTGAGGCTTAGTTCAGAAATGTACTTATTTACTGTACCTTTATAAATTTTGTTTGGTGGCAAACTAAAAAAACTCGCTTATTTCAACCAACACAACAACACAAAAAATAATCTAGAAATTTCACGAAACGAAATCTGTTATGTTTGAGGAGTGGACTTGCAATAAGTTGGCAATAATTTGCTTAAAAAATTGTCACCATGGCCACCAGTCAATCATTTTACTTGGCATTTCTGAGGCTTAGTTCAGAAATGTACTTATTTACTGTACCTTTATTTTTGTTTGGTGGCAAAATGATTGGCTAAAAGCTGGTTTATAATGGATGTAGTAACTTATTCTGCATTATGTAAAGTTAAGCGATAGCATTTCTAAGTTGCTCATGTCATTATGAATCGTAACATAAAACTGCATAATATAGTACATTTTTACAGAGTACAGAATAAGAACATCTATTTTAAACCAGCCTTAACACTACAAGCAAGCCTCAACTGAAATTCTTCATGCTCCAGAAGTATTATAGTGTTCTTAAAGAATCCATGTGAGAAAAGGGTATATCATACCATCTTTACCATGCGAACTGCATCATTGCATGGTAGATGGTACAACCTCCAGTTGTATATTAAGGTGGTCCTCTACCCTGCCCAGAAAATAGTCAAGAACATTGGTTTCGCATGTTCTACAACGTTTATTGTTTTGTTAAACGTAAGCCTAACAAATAATTTATGGTAGGGGGGAAATAATTTTGGTACCCATATTTGTAAAAAGAGGGTTTACGCCCGCCACTCTACAGCTTTTGTCAACAAAATTTGGATCTGGGAAATAACCGAAGGAATTTTCAAATAGCAGATATTTGTGTTAAATTAACAACATTCAAATGAACACATTTCAATTTTAAACCAAGATTTTTAAATTCTGCTTATAGATTGTACTTTTATCTTTTAGAATAATGTATTTGCTGCATATTTCGGGATTTGAACCTCTATGGGTTATGTCCCTGAGGTAACTTAGTGGCACACACAGTATTATTTTTTAACGGAGTGTTACATTTCAACCAATGTGTGTTGCCATTCAACGTGTGAGTCCTTATCACAGTCCCTAGCCGGAGCCTGATGCTAGGGTTGCCAAGTTAGTTATATCCCAACTTGGAATGGTAGCGGGAGTGGGTACCGATCCAAATCAGGCCGTTAAAATTTCTCGACCTGGCTCGGATTCGAACCCACGACCTTTAAGCCCAGAAGGTCCAGCTCTCTTGACTACCTGAGCTATCCCGCCATATATTTTTAGAATATTTTGTTTAACCAGGGACTCGAACCGTAAGGGAACCGTAATAGTAAAACGCACCGATATTTAGCATTTCATAAAATCGTAACCGAAAACCAAAACTGAAACGAAAGATTAGTTTATTTGTAACAAAACGATATTATTTCAGTTTTTGGACCGATATTATTTTGATGCCAAAACCATAATTTCAACCGGTTTGAATTAAATTTCAACTTATATGTATAGTGATGCCGTGAGACGAGACGAGATAAGGAGAGACATAGTCAAATCTCGTCTCGTCTCAAATTACATAAATACATATACCTACAGAGTGTAACCCAACATGTGTAACAAAATTTAAGGGTGTGTAGTATTGGACGCACTGATCTATTATATTGTTTAACTTTTTTTTGTATTTAAATGTGACAACCAGTGGTACCCAAAATGATGGTCTTGCAAACTACTGTTAATTTTACGAATTTCAATAATAGTTATTTGTGTATCAAGAGCATTGTTTGTTGCACGCGGCATGAAATTTGTTCAGCCGAGGCGAAGCCGAGAAAGACGGTTCACCAAGGACACCAAACAAGTTCTATCCAACGAGATGCATACAATATTTTGTCTACAATCGTAACGTCAATATAGCTAATTTCAAAATAATAATTATTTGTCGTGCTTATAATTAATTAAATCGTGGTTATCGATCATCATCATGACAACGTTTATAAACAAAACAATAATTTTCAAACAAAATGTTTACAATCGTAGTTTGAGGTCAATTTGACACAATAAATTTAATAGATTTATGGTTTTGTCGCACAGTATAATTTTGTACATATCCTATAACCTGGGACTCGAACCGCACAAAATAGCGGTTCAGGTTCGGTTCGCGATTCACTGTGTTTTAAAGGGTTCAGTTTTGTTTCGGTTTTTATCTTTCTTCTTGAAATTAAGCGGTTCAATGCCAGGTTTCGGTTCAATGATTTATTAAATAACAAGCAAATTAAAAAATCGTTCCAATTTTAGATTAAAGTATAATAAATTTAAAAAAAAAATAAAAACTTGATTAAACTACAGAAAATTCAACAATTTCATTAAAATTTGTATAAAATCTTCACGAAGAAACATTAAATTTTAATTCCGTTCCGAACCGGTTCACAACCATGGGCTTAGTTCCGGTTATGAGTATTCCAAATTTTTTTAACGGTTCGGTTTGGTTCGCCGTTCGATAAATTAGCTACGGTTCGTTCAGGTTTTTGTCCTGTTCCAATTCGGTTCGAGTCCCTGATCCTAACTAAAAATTGAATAACAATGTTCATATTGTACAGTACAACGATTGTAGACAAAATTCTTTTTGATTCATGATCAGTGCGTCCCATACTATACATACGCACTCTCAGTACATTACTGTGTTAACTAAAAATCAAAGATTTAAGAGAAAATGATGTTGAATGTTATGTAGGCTCACATAAATCATTTGTTTGTCTTGCGGTGTTTATTATAATACAGGGCTTTAAAAATATAGTACACTTACTGCACTATTGCACTGGAAAGGCTTATTTTTCCAATTTATTGACATACCTACCTTATTCAATTTTTTTTTGACTTACTATTATAATGTTCTGAGAGTGCTATATACAGGTTGTGTTACAGCCTGTACTTATATGTAGATACTGTCAGTGACGTAGCTAGATGTTCATGGACCCTTGGGCAAAATAATTTCGGGGGCCCAAGAACAGATTCAGGTGATATTCAAAGTGAGGATAATTTTTTAACAAAAGTATGAAAAATGCGTCGCGGGCGAAATTTTTTTATAGTTCAAGGTTAAGTACCTTTACCTTTAATGACAGCCAATGGATGAATTGATTACAATAATAGTAACCATGGTTTTTACTAGTAGCTTGAGTAACTTAACTGAAATTAATAAGCGGAAATTTTTCGTCATCTGTCACTTTGACATTAAATTAAATATTGGTTAAATTGTCATTTTGAGTGTAAATAAGCAAATAATAAGGTAAATAATACATATTTATTAATGTTTAATACAAATTTAGTAAATATTTCAAGTTTCTATTGCAAAAAGAATTCAAAAATAGAGCATTGCGATTTTCTTACCGAATATGCACTCGTGCATTCATTCATGTCCAGGAATTTTTTTATCGTGCATTCCAACAACGTCTTAATTAGCTTGAGTGGTACCTCGAGCTAAAGCATTCAAAAAAATTTCCGGAAAGAATGAATGCACATGTGATATTACAAGTGAAAATAATATAAAGTTTTCCATAAAAGATTTTTGTTGCAATAAAGTTTTAATATTTTTAGCTAGTTCGATACGATAGCTACGCCACTGGATACTGTATATTTCAAATGCATTAATTTAGAACCGATTCGTGTCCCTGTGTTTAACAAAACAAGAACCGTTGTGTCGTGTTTCTGTTTCTGACATGGTAGAGGCTAGTCTTAAAGACACGTACGCACACCACTGGCACAACATTGTAAACTCCTTGCAGTCCTAAATAAAGTCATCTATAGTGCAGTGTTACGTAATTCCCGGTGTAAAGTCTCGTCCGTCGGATCGGTAGCCGGGAGAACACAATATCCTAATACGAGTGAACTGAATGACGTCCATGGGGCTGCGTTGTCCTCGCGCACAGAACACACCTCGACGAGTGAGAGTCAGTGAGCAGCAGCACTAGCAGCAGGGCGGCGACGACGAGGAGAGGCGTTGGAGATGGTGTCGACGCAGCGCCCAGGCCGGCGATGGGCTGGCACGGCGGGATGCTGCGCGTGCCTGGCGCGGCGCACGCTGCTTGGCTCCACGTCAAGTTGGAAGCGCCACCGGGACACTGCAGGCACGGCGGCCGCCCCGGACCCCCGCAGTACGTGTAGCAGCAGGAGTCTACCCCGTGCAGCGACCGCTCGCGTTGGGTGCCCGTCTCCGGGATGTTCGGATCTACAACACATCACACACTCACTACCTGGACCATTCTATGTAGTCATGCGTCGAGACGAGACCAGACGAGATTTTTGATCTCGTCTCGATTATTGTTATGTCGTCTCGATTTCTCGACCATTTTTACTAAAAAAAAATTTTGCCCATTGGCATTTATGGCCAGTTGCACCGCTTCCACTTAAATTTTAAGTTTTCCTTAAATGAACAATATCGAATCAAAATCAAATTGTCAAACGTAGAAATTATATTGCTGTCATGAGTTCGTTTCGATATTTTTCATTTAAGTGACACTTAAAATTTAAGTGGAAGCGATGCAAATGGCCATAAAAGTGCTATTTTTGACAGCTGACATTCTGTGAAATGTGACTTTTAGTGCCTAGGTAATTAAATTTTGTTCAATACCTCCACCGAAAACTCCACCTTTTGCCTCTATTACTAGGGACGAAAGTGAGGTATTTCTGACCGGTCAGTACCTACCTTTGCCACCTAGAGAGGAAAAGTACATTTCCTTCCGCTTTATGCGGGATTCCAATTGAATTTTCCTCCCTAGAAGTAATAGTACTAAAATATCTCACTTTCATCCCTAATAATAAAAAATTTGATCTAATAATTTTACATGGTCAATGCCAGTAAAATAATAGATCTATGTTGACAGGTTGACTTGACAAATTTAGTTGAAATTTACTATAACAAGAACAAATAGGCGAATTGGTGAAAAAAAATGTAAAAATTGTTGAATAAAGTAAATCATTTCAAAAATTCTAGAAATCTCGACAAAAATGTCGAGATTCTCGAATGTTGTAATTGTAATCTCGTCTCGAACTTTTTTTTTTACAAAAATCAATCTCAGAAATTTCGAGACGAGATGAGACGAAATTCGAGAAATTCTCGTCTCGTCTGCATCACTAATTATGTCATTCTATGCTAAAATAGTATATTGTACAACAAGAGTGGATGTGATGCCTATATCGCACGAGAACGAGCAGTCACGACCCCATAGGGGAGTGTCTGCAAACGTTCGCGTGCGATATAGGCAATCTACTCGAGTTGTATAGCCTATTTTTTTCTACGATCAAATAACGAAATATATAGTTTTTGCAATAAAATGCACTCAATATGATGCCAAAAATTAATTAAAAGTTAGGGTTACATCAATTATTTTTTGACATTATGACATTTGACTAATTGTTACCAATGTAAAAACTCTTAATTTAATCTGCTCTTTTTGTAATAAAATCATGCGCGAGACGGTTACATGGAAGAACAGTCTTGCTGAATCGCGACTATAGTAATAATGTAAAAAAAATATTAGTACATCAATTGTACTGGCAATAATTTACCATACTGGAATTGGAGTCTGGAGTACTTTAGAATTAGTTGTAACAATAAATTTCTTTGTACTGTCAAAATTGTAAATCTCCATACTTTTTGGTCGGAAGATAAGTAGTTGACTCAGCCGTAGCCAAGTCCGTAGCCAAGTCCAAAATTTAGAGAGGACAACTTGAATTTTAGAGTGGGCAACCTAGAAAGACAATTCGCCGTAGGTCAAATGCTTTATAACGGAAAGTTATTTTTTGAAGGATGTGAAGCTGCATATGTTATTCACCCATTTAGTGTGCAAAAATAAATTGTCAGATTACAAGTAGAATCAATATATTTTAATTTTTTTTTTGTTCCATCACTCTGGCCCCTTTCTGGCTACGGCCCTGCTGATGACTGAACAACGAATGCATGTACGTTTTGTTTTGTCCATGCAACCAAATTATCATATATAATATCCCAAGTGCATGTCAAATTATCGACAATTACATGCACGAGGGATATTCGAAGGACTATTTCCCGATTAAAATTTAACCAAACGCTGTTTCTCTCATGAAACATAATGCAAAATTTAAAAACTTCCTTTGACAGCAAGTCAGAATCACATTACCACGCCGTATCCAAATACGATAATTTTGCACTAGTGCAAATTATCGATAATTTGCACTAGTGCAAAATTATCGTGTAATTCTACGTTCATTGGACGACATTCAGAAATGTCAGACTTCTTATTGGCTTAAATTTTATGAGGGAAATAGTCGGTAAAATTGTCAGAGCTACATTAATTTTTTAAATTTTTATTTTGATGATACAATTCAACAGGATTAACTCTCGATGACAGAATGGTATATATTATTATAATGAAATCAAACCACTCGGACGGTATTTTATTCGGTTGCTGTAATCGAACTCGGAACCGCTAAGCACAAACACTTTATATAGCACAATTTGAAACAAAAATAATTTTAAAAAATTGTTCTTTAGTATGACTTCCCTGAATAGCCAATGCCGAGGTAAAGGTATGATGATGCAGCGTGGCACCTCCTTGTAGAAAACTCTGCTATTATTTCATTTCTCGGCGAGTGTTACGATTATCGGTCAGCTTGCCGTGCGGTTTATTGCTTGACGTTTATGTTGTGGCAGCGGAGGGATATGACCACTTCGTGCCGAGGTACTTCGCCCATGAATTATTTACGGAGTGAAGCTTTTGCAAGTACCGCTGAGAAGTGTTTATGATCCGTTGCAATGCTGCATTGATACTTCAGATTTTATTGCGCTTTACTTTCGTATAATCAAAATTTACGCCTTTTCCTTACCTTACCGTCCGTTAGAAATCATTGCGTTAGAAGTTTCGTCTCCGTAAAAATTGCGCTAGGTGATTTCTTAAGGTGATACTACGACGGCGTAGAAGGGTCAGGGTCAATATTTTTTTATATTGAATTCCCGACTTTTAAACTCGGGATCCCGACTTTTAAACTCAGGATCCCGACTTTTAAACTCGGGATCCCGACTTTTAATCTCGGGATCCTGACTTTTAAAATCGAGATCCCGACTTTTAATCTCGGGATTAAATAGCTGAGATTTACAAGTCGGGATCTCGAGTTTATAAGTCGGGATCCTGAGTTTAAAAGTCGGAATCCCGAGTTTAAAAGTCGGAATCCCGAGTTTAAAAGTCGGGAATTCAATATAAAAAAATATTTACCCTGACCCTTCTACGCCGTCGTATGATCCTCTACCCATGGCAGAATACAGTCAAAAACATTGATTCCGCAAAATATTCTATAGCGTTTATTGTTTTGTTAAATATAAAAATAACGTTTGAGAGGAATAAATAATTTTGGCACCCATATTTGTAAAAAAAACTACAATATTTGTCAAAAAGAGTGTTTTCGCGCGCCACTGTACAGCTTTTTTTTATAAGTGAATTAACTTCAAATTATAATATATTGTCAACAAAGCTTGGATATGCGAAATAACCAATCGAATTTTTTAAATTAGTTTTAAAATAGAAGATATTTGCGTTAAAAAATAACAAATATTGTCACAATTCAAATTAACATTATTTCGATTTTAAAGCAAAATTTTAAAATTCTGCATTGACCATTTTGTAGATTGTACTTTTATCTTCAACAATATCTTTAGATTATTATATTTAACAAAACAATGAACACTATGGAGTAGCGCGTGAAATCCATGTTTTGGCTGTTTTCTGGGACGGTAGAGGATAGTCTTAAGAAATTCATATTACCTACAACTTTCTCGTTTATCTAGAGTCTTGAAAATTGTCTAGAATTTTGGCAAGAGTCTTGATCTAGAATAACAACGTCTTGTCTTGTCTTGAAATTTATTACGTAACCAAATCCTGCAGTAAAAGATTCATTTACAGGAAAATGCAAATCTAGAATTTTTGTTTCTAGAATTTTAGATTCGGCATATATGTAAACATAGGAAGATGCAAACACATGAAGATGCAAATCTAGATCTAGAAAAAACTAGTTTGTTTCATCAACACAATCGGTTAAATTGAACTAATTGGATAACTCAATACCATTCTTAAGTCCTACATACTCGGTTTTAACTATAACTTTTCTAGATTTGCATCTTCGTGAGTTTGCATCTTACTGTGTTTGCATTTATGCCGAATATCTAGATTTGAATTTTTTTGTAAATGAATATTTTTATGGAGGTATTTTATTACATATATTCTTTCTAGATTTACATCTTCTATAGGGTTGAATTTTCATGTATATGAAAATTCTGCAATTTTATTTCTGGTGTTGAACCCATTCCCAAACCAGAGCATAGCACTATGCTATTCTGTCGTCGGATGCCACTATAACATCTACCAATCTTTAATAGGGTACTTTACCATAGTAGCAAATTAGCAATCCAGTCAATTATATTGAAAGGAGATCTCAAAAATTAGTTATTGCCATGAAATAAGTTTTCAAAGAGTTAATAGTTCTTAAAATATTTGAGATTTTACGTATCGATACATCTACGTTACAGTAATGCTTTTTCACGTGTATTCTTACTTACAGTAATAAAGAAACTACCAAATTGTATTTTATATTTTGTAACATTTAGAAACAGTTGATTTTACATGAGTACATTTTAATTCCAGCCCCATGGTTTGAGAAGATTTTCAGCTATAAATTTACGTCACACAAACTTTAAAAATTAATTACAGCTTTATTAAGAACAATTAAGGTTTATCAGTACTCTCAATCGCTTTCAAATAACATGAAGTTTCAATAAAAAACTTTTTTTTAAAATGGTAAACTACCCTATTGGGAGTTGATCTTGTTGAATGGTTATCTTCAAAATAATGTAGCACATTTTCGAGATATATCTGATTACAGTCGTCTTCAAGCGCAATTAAATAAATGGCGTGAGATTTTTGTTCGTTTTTTCAATCAGAGTTTCTGCGTGGACATAAATACAAAATGAGGCATCACTTGTCATTTGAGAAATACATCCTATCGCCCACGCAAACACGCGAAGGCTGTCAAAATCCCAAGAGTCCAGATTCTCACGCGAGGGATGAAACAGATCTGAGAGCTTCTGTAATGTTATAACTTATCACCGAGCTTGTTTTTAACTAGCAGGAATAACTTTAAATTTTATTTACTTTGCCTCCTGACAATTCACCTAAAATTGTTCCTCCATTTAACCCTCTCGCAGTCTCGCACAAGCTATTGTTACAGTCACTAGCCGGTGCCCGATAGCTATAAATGGTAGCAAAGTTAATTGTAAAAATTAATGATATCTGAATTTCCGAAGTTCATTGTTACAATAATATAAAACAAAATCGTTCCGTTTATGAACTCGTCAATGAGTAATGTATCCAGATTAGTGTATGGTGTAAGGTTTGATACAAAGATCGATAAAATGTATGATTCAATGCAAAAAACCAGACACAACAGTAACTGGGATACAAGACTCGACACTAGGTTGATCACGATGCGTTTCGATCTTTCGATCATCTTCAGGTGACTGAAAATTTAACACCTAATCCGGAATCAAACTCACGACCTCTGTAATCAGAGCCAAACACTCTACCACTGTGCTATTCGACGATAGTTTAACAATGGGAATTAATATTTTTTAGGAGAATGAATGTAATTATTCGAGTGATTAATATAATTCCTCCGTTGTCGCTTTCAAAGATAGTTGCACAGATTGAGATTCTGACTGCACCAAGATGAATTGGTCAAGAAGTGGTTGAATTCTATTGTAATAACATCTACCATTATGTAATTTAGAATTGGGAGTAAATCCTGTTGATTGGTTACCACCGAAGTTATCACCAAAATAAAATAAATAAAATTAAGACTGTGGTCAAAGTATAATTTTCCAAAATTATTGCACTTAGAGAGATAGGGTTTTCAAATTTGTATTAAGTATCTAGTATCTATTAAAATATTTATGTCACTATCTAACATTTTTTTCAAATGTAAGTTATTAAATAATTGTATATTTTTATTGGTACTTTTAAAAACGATTTCAAATTTACTATTTTCAAAATCATTTGAGTAATTTAATTATTAGGTACCAATTATTTTAAAAATAAACATTTAAAAAAAGGTTACATAATAGTGATGTAGGTAGATATTTTAATACTTATTAAATACTGAAAACCGTATCTCTGCAATAGTGCAATAGTTTCCACGATTTGTATAAATATGCTTTAAATTTCAGATACTTTGAACGTGGAATGTTATAGTGGGATTTTGTGAAAATTATTTTTATTATTATTCTAGTTGCTACAGATCTATAAAACTGTAAATATTAAACAAAATCGCAATGAAGTTTATAATTATATGAATATTTTTATATTTGTCAACAAACATTGATGTGATTTTGTTCAATATTTAAATATTTACAAATTTGCACAGAATCCCACCATTAATCCTGTTGAATAAATTTAATATTTTTCGAAGTACTACATGTAAGTATTATTTAAAAGTTTGTTGTAAATAAGTAGCTAAATTATATTGACGTTGCAGCAACGTTTGGCGACACTGGTATGATATCTAAGAACTAAGGACGAAGCTCAAACTGAGATCACGGTCCACGAGGCACGAGCCTCTTCACCGTTGACCGATTAAGTGAGAAGCCGTGAATTATTGATTACATCTGATGGAATTACTAGTTGTTCAAATGCTACCTGACGTGTGCGTGGAACACTGAAATATAACCCACCAATCGCGAGAAGTAGAACAACGGAGTGATTGAGTTTTTAACTTAGCGATGCCTCGGCTTCACTTAGCTAACTTCGCATCAAGCCTTTTAGCTTGGATGGAACTGCTACGTACTGTGAGCCATCGGTATGATTTGAAAAGAACAAAACGCAATGTAGCTTTTTATGCAGGTAAACTGGAATGTGTGCTTGACTGGATAAAATCCACGGTCAGTTTGTCAGTTACATACATAGCTCAATCAGCTATGCACACTATTATTCATGCCTACTTAATAGATAAAGCTAAATTTTAAAATACTTTACGAACAAAGAATGAAACTAGGTTTTTGCAATATTTTATAATTAATATTTGTATCGTAAAAATATATCATGTTGATAGTTATTTATCTACGATAGTGTGTAAAATTGACAATAATTAGTTGTCAGTTTTTAGTTTGTAAAGCAATTGTTTAATAGCAAGATTTCATTAGTCACGGGTTGCGCAGCAACGAGTGGTTAAAGTTTTAAAACACGCAAAATTTTTAAATAATTGAAATAATAGTAATTCATAAGCATATATTCAAATTAACATACAAAAACTAGTACCTAGTAAGAAAGTAACAATACTAATAATATTCTTGATTTTTTTTAATCCTTTTGCATCAAGGACAAACCACATTCAACGCAAAACTTAATTATTTGACATGTTTGAAAAAAAACATCCGCACAACAATCGGTAACTAACGTGAAAATTTTCTTGTCAAAGCAAACTTGTTTTGATCCTAATTCAAAAAAAGGATTTTTTATATTTTTCGAGTTTTTTAAATTCTATCGTAGATAAAATCTTATACGATACACATACGTAAAGCATATTTAGTCACTCACGGGTCTTAAAACACTCGCTGCGCTCGTGTTTCAATTCGAACCCATTCGTGACTAAATATTTGCTTTACGTACTTGTATCGTAAATTACTATTAACTATCTAGTGTGTAAATTCAGACTTTTTAACGCGTGAGAGAAGCGAAAGCATTGTCGAGATTATTAATGGCCTATTAAAGGCTCAATTGCATTATACTTTTTTCGTCTAGATTCATGCTAGATTTCTAGCTCAATTTCCTTCCGAGATTCGTTCGAGTTTCATACTTTATTCCGGAAATATTCATATTCAATCCGGAAATCTTCGATTTTTTCAGAGACAAAATTTTTAATGGTTATTCAAACTAGCTGCACACACTGCAGCCAATATGTCAAATTAAATTGAAGTTGTAAAATTGTGAAATTGTAGAAAAAGAAAGTATACAACATAATAATTGTAAAATAATAGTTGACAGTACATCACTATAAAATCAGAATTTTCAATAAAATAATAAACTTAATACAATTTTTAAAATATTTCATCATAAAAAATAACACTGGTGGTAACACTGCTTACTTGTAAGAAAATTTCAAAAAAACTTGTTCAAAGCATTTGTCTCAAACAGCAAAAGAATCGATATATAACCCAATAATTCTACCACATTTCTACTTTGCAGGCTCAGTAGGTACTATACTTGAATAATCAAAAGGAATAAAATAAACTACAGTTACCTACACCAAAACAGAGCAATGCGAATAATATTAAAATGTAACAGATATACTAGTGTAGAATTGATATTAAAAGAATTTAATTGGAGTAATATTAAAGATTTAACGGAGATGCAAATAATAATTTTGATACATAAAATAAAATTAGGATTACAGCCAGAGTGTTTTGAAAATAAGTTAATTAGAAATGAAAATACTCATGAACATAATACTAGGAATAAAACTAAGTTTTATATCCCACGAAAAAACACTGTGCAAGGACAAAATACATTACTCTATAAAGGAATACGACTTATAATGAGTTACCTGAATACTTTAAGAATTTAGATTTAAAAAAATTTAGGTTTAAGTTAAAAAGTATTATGTAAATAGACTATAGATTGTAATAAGATTGTATGTATTTATCATAATATTAGTATTGTACTTTACAAATATTATCTATATTATCTATGGTTCTTATTGTATAGCTTCGGCTAAATAAAGTTCTTATTATTATTACTTTCCTCTCTAGAGAGGGAAAACTTACTTTCCTCACTATTTCGCGAGAAGAATGTTGTATTATCTTCGCAAGCCGTGAAAAAATAATTTTTCAATGTATTTTGAAATGTTTAAATTGCACACGAACTTTTTAATACTTATAAAGCAAAATTTTAAAGCAACTTTCAAAAGAAGAAAAGAACTAGGTTTGAAGGTTTGTGCCATGTTACAATTTCTAATTAATATCTGTATCCAAAGATATGTTAAGTATTACATTTTTTAATAATTGGACATGCCATAATCCTAAATCCTTTATAGTTATTTGGACTCTTAAGTTACTGTTATACTTAAAATCTGAACCTTTTATATAAAAATTAAGGATGTTTTGATAATAAATATTAAACAACTTGAGAGAATAGCGCTATATCTAGCATAATTTATCTAAACGAGGCCAGAGTATTGTCGGCATTATCTAAACTTAACTTACACCACCAGATTATCTGTTAAGTCCTACAGTGCGACCTCTCGAATCTACGATTTAATTTGAATTGTTAAGTCCCCAGTTGTTTATCTGCGAAATATTTTTCATTTCTTTGCAACTCTTCATTCTTGCCCGCATCTGTCATGTTTCACTGTGGACCGTTCTCCGGGGAGCAATACGTCTTAAGAAGCGCATAGGCCTTATTATTATACAGGATGCTTCGAAACACCCCACGAATCTCAATAAGATTAAAACCAAAACGAGGAATAAATCGGCCCAAGGAAATTTACTAATTAAAATACTTCCTTTCTTCTGAATTAAAAACTCTTTCAGAGAATACATCACTCTAAGATTGCAACCACGACCTGTGGGTAGCACAACGGTAGTGTCCGTTCGATCCCAGTTACCAGAAAGCGATAATTATACCACTGGGTATGAATAAGTATGATTTAAATGGAAATTATTTAAATTTATTGTGCATTAAAATTAATACTTTGTGAATTGTACATTGTGCCAGTAGTTAGCTCAGCGGTAAGGGGTCCGCCTAGCATGCTAGCGGTCTCCAGTTCGATTCCCAGCATAACCGACAATAATACCACTGGGTCCGAGTGGTTGGATTCCACTATAATAACATCTACCATCCTGTAATTGGGAGTTAAAATCCTGTAGGTTGGTTACGAGGTTGTTACCATAAAAAATAGCATTCAATAAAAAATATATCTAAGTATTTAAAATAAAGAATTTAAAATTGAGCAATATTTGATTTAAGGTGTACTTTCAAACGATTTTTTTGTACGCTAAAATATTAAAAACCGTACCTACATTAAATAAATATTTTTAATTTAAAAAAATCTGATGTGACCAGCACACGAACTCTCGCCTAATTCTGCTTATTCTACTAATCTAATAAATAGTATTACTTATTTACATTTTAATTTTCATGTTCATTGTAATATGTAAGTACTTACTTAGTTTACTTACAATGTAAACCAAGATGCATCAAGCAAAAGATGTTTGTGTAGAAACAAATTTCATATGATCATGGACAACAAGATACTGGAATTTCAAAAAGTAGAATATTAATTGTACCTACTTTATTTTATTGTTAAATACTACTAGATTCAGCAAATTGTATTTAAAATTAACTGTACCCATAGATAATTATATTTTATTTTATTTTTAATTGCCCTCGCACGAGAATTCTTTGGAGATTCTACCAAGATTCTGAATCCTGGAAAAGAAGAAGTTTTCTTCTTTCTAGTGAGAATTACCTGTTAAATTGCGGTGCCGCTAAATTGAATCTTCATGAGTCTTGGAAAGAATTTATAATTTATTAATTGCATCAAAACTATGCATTTTTTCAAGATTTAGAATCTTGAATCTTCTTCTATTCCAGGATTCAGAATCTTGGTAGAATCTTCAAAGAATCCTCGTGCGAACAGGGCTTAATGCACTAAGAAAAGGGACAAATGTGTACGAATTCGATTATAGTTTATTATTTACAAAACGTATAGCTCTAATTGCATGTTTACATTTACCCCATAAAGTATTTTAAAATAATTAAAACATATTATAGTTGGTTTATTAAATTTATTAATTAATTGTTCAAATTCGAGTACCTACCTACCTACGTTCATGTATGAAATACATGTTTATACACCTACCCCACTACGAATGGTTGGATTACACTATAATAACATCTACCATTCTGTAGTGGAGAGATAGTCTTGAATGGTTATCAAGTTATCATCAGAATAAAATAAAATGAAACTGCACATATGGTAATAAAGTTGTCATGTATTGTTAGGTATTCTAACGATTAAGGAGAAATCTCGGTAGAAACGATAAAATAAAAAGTTTATTTTTGATTATTTTCACTACGTAAATTTAAACAAGGATTTTAAAAATTCCGTTGTGATGCCGCTGAGATTTAGAGTGTAAAATAATGGGCAAATATTTTTCATCTCGGCCACACTTACAGTCAGATAAGGATTACAGCAGATTTTTAATTTCGATTTTAATTAAAATATGCGTGGAAATGCAGACCGCACTTTTGTTCTGAGACTGTCAACGTTTATTCTAACTTAAATCTGATGTGGCCAGCACATAACCTTCCACTTTCGCCATGTTAAACCTTAGCAGTACTTTAACTTTAATTTTTAATTATTAAATTAATAAAAATATGATTTATTGTGCTAAATACATCAAATAAATGACCTTTTCTATTTTGACAACATCAATAATTTATCTGTCGTTGTCATCAGCGGTAAATATTTATTTTCCATAGGGAAGCATTTGTACAATATTGTTAATATTATGCTGACTATATATAATGAATTGTAATCCTTAAATAGTGCTTTTAAAAGTTTAAAGTAAACTTTTTTACATCCTTGTATGGAGTAAAAAGGAAGTTTTGTAATAGTGAAAAATTTCGGTTTTCGGATTATGAAGGAAATATCCGCTTTGACTTTTCCTGAATCTATTATGACTCGTGACGTGTATTCAGTATCCTGAATTATTATTTATTTTTATTATTAAACTGACATTATTACTATCATACAATCTGTTTTCTATTATTTATTTCATAGCTAACTAGGAATGATTCGATTTGTTTCAGTAATATTTTAATTATTATTTTACTTAGAAATTTACAACGAAAAAGTAGCTTATTATACTTAGTTGTATTCAGAATTTTATGTAGAATTAAAATCTTAAAAAATATACGGGGTGTTCCATTTAAAATAAGGAAGTTTATGTCACTTCCGGCTAAACAGGAAGTAATAAAAATTCATTATTTATGTAGTTTAATGCGCCTTTGAATGTAGTTTATAATAGTATATTACATAACGAGCATCGAAAGTGTAAGATAACAAGCGAGTGAAATTGAGGAATGAGGCGCATAGCGCCGAGTGGTTCAATTTCACGAGCACTGTTATCTCACTTTTGAGCGAGTTATGTACACTATTTTTCAGACGACCACAAAATATTTAAAAAAATGTTCAATGAACTAAATTTATACAGCTGTTGAAGTTGAAGCACTGACGTTTAAAAGTTAGGTTATGCCTCGATACCAACTGTGCAACTATAATCTGAAATGTCAAAAATACTAAAGAATACACAATTAGCCAATAAATAATTATTATTAAATTGAAAAATGAAAATTTGTTTCTATATAATATTACAGACTGTGTCAAAATGTCAATTTATTGCATTAATATACTTTTTTTTCCATTTATTTGAATTGATTTTTACTCGTAACGCCATCTGTTGTCATATAGTGCAACTCGAAGCGTTACGTTATAAGTGTGCGTTAGAATAACATGTTAGTTTGTGTTATTTGTTTGTTTCCATTGTAGTTTATAACATTGTTATGACAAGTTTCCATAGTGGTCGTCTGAAAATAACTTAAAATACAATTTTTTGGGGGGTGCGCCTGTTTCAGGAAACTTCCGGTGTTTAGATAATTCTGCGCAGTCTTTATTGAGAGGTAATGCATCGCCTAGAATTAGAAATAATTTAGTAACTGGAATGATCGAACGCTGTAAGCTCTGGAGATAGTTATTATAAGGTTGGAATTGACCAGATATGGCAGACTGCAGAATCAACTGCATTTAATACAAAATCCCTTCGGACCTGGTTTGCATTCAGGCCAATTAGTTGCTTAACTTAGCGGTAAACAAAGATATGGACTTGCGGAATTAGTAATTGTTATACCTATTTCATCCTTGCATCTTGCAGTAAGACACCTATCTGCTCGGAATTTACCATTCAAAATTCATTGCAATAGATACTACGAAATACTAATAATTAGTGACCTATGAAACATAATCAGTATGACATAATGGCCTACTTGCATGATTTTTTTAAAATAAATATTTTTGAAGAAAAGATAAAATCTTGGGAGTCGAATTTTTTATCCAAATATATAAATGAATGAAAATTGAATAATATGTGATGTGACGTAAAATAAAATTTGTATTTTTCCCAATGTTTTAGACCAAACATTAGGCTCATAGTGATAAAAATCGAATTTTCAGTACCATAAGTAGTTCGTTACACATTTTTGAAACCACGGCTTCTGAAACTGGAAGTGATACACAGTTTTAACTTACAGAATTAATAAATAAAGAGCTAATTCATATCGGATAGAAGGTGGTTTTGTCAAGAACACTATAGATGAGTTTTAAATTCATTGATGATTCAGCGGATCGGATGGTTTGAAATTTTGTAACAAATACTACACATACTTGTTAGTTGTGTTATTAATTTTAATTTACTTTGTACAATTGATTAACTAAAAATTTAGAAAAAAAAAACTTCTTAGTTTAGCCGCAATTTAATGTTGACACAAAAAAATTTAAAAATTCACTAACATTAATTAAATTTCTATATATTAAATTGTGACTAAACCAGACCTCTCTGAAAAATTAAAAATAATATATTTGATAGAAAAATGTCTGTAGAATCGAATGCTTTAAACTGGAACTCATTTTTTTATCCGTTCGCAAGTTACAGCAGGAAACAAATCTAAGGCATTATTTAATTAGCTTCGTTCTATCAAATTTTATTTTCTCGTTTTTCTCGTAAACTATTAGTTCTATGTAAAAAAGTGATAGCATCTTTTTGTAGGAAATTTTATAATCTACAAAATTTAAAGCTACCGAGATTTTTTGAATTTTTTTTTTCATTATGGCGGCTCGAGCACATTTTCTGCTGCTCGGGGCTCATCGGAATCTTGAATGATACATTTTTTAACTCTGCAAATTTTCAGAAGTCTCCTACTTTTTTGTTTATTTGGCGAATTTTGTAGCATTAGACATACTTCTTGTGGTACTTACCTAGGCAGAGGAAGGTGGGCTCGCCCGCATACTGCGTGGGGTAGGCCGGGGCGCGGTCGCCGGGCAGCAGGTAGGGGCAGCGCTGCTCCACCGCCTGGCACACGCTCCGGCACGGCCGCACGCGTCCGCCCGACTCCGCCAGGTGAGGCACCAGGCTGCTGCACACCCACCGTCTATACGCCTCCTAAACACACAACACAACACATATTACACACCAAGTTCAATCTTAAGGCGGGCCACCTCCAATCAACAACCATCTCAAAAAACAAATGTAACAATGCGCAATATGATTTAGATCTAATTTTGATGAGTAATCAACATCTTCGAAATTTATTATATTTACTTCTCCCACGTGTAGATGACTTAGTTAGTTTTGTATATGGATCCTTTGTCTTCAAGCATAAGTGCATTATACTGTTCGGTTATTTTTGTTTATGCTTGAAGATAAATGTGTTATTACAATTGGTGATCCATATACGCAGCTGTATCTAGAAGTATAAGAAAAATTTAAGTATGAAGTCAGTGGGTGATCGTGGTCTGGCTCGCACGTCTTGAGAAAATGTAAAGTCAGTATGTAATCGTCGTTAAGTTCGGACGCTCGAGAAATTGTATTCTCGAGCAAAGTTTAAATTAGTTATCATGTATAGTCAGTAGGTGTTCGTTGTTAAGGCCAGACGCTCGAGAAAATGTATTCTCGAGCTCGAGTAAAGTTAAAAGTACGACTAATTACGTAAAGAGTCAGTGATCGTCTGACTCAAGTCGGTACAGAGACGGGTTTTGCTGAGAGAGCGCCGTTCTCATGAGTTTGGTACAATTACGTAATTAGTAGTAATCTGTTGAGTCAGTGTGTGACTCTATATGTCGAACAGATTGTAGTTTAGTATTTTCGTTATATATCGTTGTAGTTAGTTTTAGTTCAATGTTTTATTAAAGAAATATATAGTAGTGTTTTATTAGTAACGGAAAAGTGTGTGTGTGTCATATTTTCATGTATGTTTTGTTAGTTTTGTATAAAACTAACTGGCGCAGTCCTGCAAACCCTGTTACCTATTATTTCATTTGGATTATTACACAAATAAGCCATTCTACAAGTGTTCCTCCACTTCTAAAAGAACATGCCCAGTCTGCTTTCTATAGTCTGAGACAAAAATATTACAACCGACAGTCGGCGTATTGTGTCATTCAATTTAGACACGTACAATTTTCTTTTACATAGAAGTGTACTACGTCTCATGGAGGTGGAGCTTACATAAGTTCAAGATTCACTGTCGCATTTGCGGGTGATAATTTCGTCAAATATGACTTTCGTAATCCTAACAAAATTATGGTAAATATTGAGATAATTGTACAATCTTCGTAATAATTTGGTAGAAAAAAATGAAAAATCTGCCATTTAGAGAAAACTTTTATCTATCGATTGGTATTAGTTTTCATAGAAATCTTTTATTTAGAGCTGATTTTAATAGGAGTACTAGCAGTGAACCGCTTTAAGAGCCCCGCCTACCTCCTAAAATGCAGTATAAAATGTACTAGCGTAGCGAGGATTTTGTGGCCAGTATAAGAATGGTAAAATTGTATTTCAACAAGGATTATATACTTAAAGGATCAATTAACAGTTGTGCATATTTAAATTTTTGATAAAAAAATTGTACATGATTTTAAAAATTCCAAAAAATTCATACAAATTTCAATTTACAACTTTACACGGTTATATCTCATAATGGAAATTAATTTTTTTAATTTTAAAAAGGCACATCTGTAGATCCATTCTTTTTCTATTAAATGTTTATTAAAAAATTCTCCTGAAGTCAATAATAATAATCTACTCGCAACGAAAACACTATTACAGTATTTTTTAACTTCAAAATGGCACTGCATAGTTAGCATGCGGCAAAGTACGAGTTTCTGGCTGGTTGTAGGCAGCTGTAGTACTGGGGGAAAGAGTGGCACAGGAAAAAAGTAAAATTGAGAGTATTCTAGTAAATTACGAACTAAATGCCTAAAGAAACAAACAAAGAGAGAGATATACTATTATTATACGAATAGCATTGCCTATACACTGTACCTAAAATCATAAGTAGCCTGTAGCCTAATGAGAGAAAAAAGGCAAAAAATGTGCCCGATATTTTATTAGATGGTAGCAGGTCTTCTGTACTTATAATGAGAGCCTATCAATTACAATTTTACCATTTAGCTTGCGTTATCCCAGACACTTATTGATTCCTAATTCAACGTGGACTAGGACAGCTAGCTTCCTAATGGTTTAACGATTTAAATAAGAAATAGTCTTCATTTTTACTCAGTAGATGGGGCTGTAGAGGCATAGAATAGAACGTCAGCTTCTTTATATTCTTTACTTTTGATGTGTATCTATTAAGAAAAACTAAAGCAACACAGTAAGCAGTTTGGCCATCAAAAAGGTGACGTTTGTTCCGTGAAAAAAATTAAATCAACTGCTTATTAAAACCGAAACCGAACAGAAAATATCTCATCATATGCAAAATGATTTAGTTTGGAATCTGGAATGTACCATAATCACGATGCGAAAATACTCGTATATTATAATCTTTTTTAAATAGAACATGGCAAATAATATAATGCCAAAAAACAAACATTATTGTTAGATAATATAGTGAATTATTCTACTTAGAACGAATATAGTATGTACTTTAAAAACAATTCAGGAACAAATTAATATATCGTTGAATGATTAAACAAATTAACCAATGTGGCATGTAATGTTTCCGTGACAACAAACCAAACGAACGTTCTAAAATTTTCTATAAATAATGTTCTTTCATTTTTGCATTATGAAGTGAAATATTTCAATACTCCTAGAATGATATCAGAAAGCGACGAAAACAATCACAATCTGCCTCCTGATGTATTAGAAACATAGTGTCAAGTGTAATTTTACTAAATTGTGGCTGTTTTTTCTGTTAAAAAATTACTGGATGTAGAAGACTTTTACATACTGGATGTAATAGTTATTTACGTATAGAGGATCGAAAGAAAAACATTACGCCTGCGGGCGAAATTTGAAGCCCGACGCTTTAATTTAAAATTCTTGTGAATTAGTTAGTTTTCGAAAACACGCAAAAATACTTATTACTAAAAAATTACAAGGTGGTGTACAGTACAAAACACATTTCATGTGTCAATCAATTAATTTTGATTGGACAAAATGTTTTTGCCATGGTAACCAAGTTGTAAACAAACAATTTTGATACAATTGTGCGTAAAAGACTTTTAGATCCTGGATGTAAATAGTATATTGTACAACAAGAGTGTATGTGATGCCTATATCGCACGAGAACGAGTTTGCAGTCACGACCCCATAGGTGCGATATAGGCAATCCACTCGAGTTGTACTGTACAGCCTATTTTTTCTACTATTAAATAACAAAATATAGTTTTTGCAATAAAATGCACTTAATATGATACCAAAAATTATTTACAAGTAGGGTTATATCAATTATTTTTTGACATAATGACATTTGAATAATTGTTGCCAACGTAAAAACTTGCTCTTTTTGCAATAAAATCATGCTTTTAAATATAATTAATTATTAAATAAAGTTGATTTAATGTTTTTAATAATTATTTGTCATAATAAAAACATAATTTGCACGCATTAATATTTTTTTGACATTATTTGTCCTTTAATTTCATATCCACAACTTGTATGGGTATAACATATGACATCCCTATCCACACATGATAGTATGAAGACAAAAAAACTATCATTTCGCGTGTTGATAGTGCTACGCCTCTGAAGGGCTATCCCGAGCAAGGTCGGTTGAACTTCGGTTCGCTGCAGTGGAGAATAGGGGGTGGATTCCCTTAAAAGAGCGGTAGGGTGGTAAAAGGATTTGGGCACCAGTTTCCGGTAAAGTTCAACGAAGCTGGACATCAGCCTACGGGAAGGGACAACGGAATAAGGGCTTACACGTAAAGAAATAACCAGTGATTATGACTATTTGGTATTATTGAGCGTAAAGATAGTACAATAATAAGTGAAGTTACTCGACGTATTAAGCTCATGAAATAGATACTGTACGGTTGAAAAAAGAATATGAAAACATCGCAAATGCAAATCTTATCGTTTTATGACTGGAAGTCACGTGACGGTCAATCATGATGATCAGTGTATAATTGAAGGACTGGATGATTTAGTACTGATGCTGATGCCGTCACATCCTCGTTAAAATTCTTCCACAATCGTCGGGGTGCAAATCGTCAGGGAGCGAGCGATCGGCATTCCTGGTGTGGCCGAGAGAGCGCGGCCTGGCCAGGGTGGGTGATTTATAGTCGGAGCGTTGCTGATGCTCGGTGCTCGTTGTTCACTGCTCGTGCCTCGTGCTGCCGTTGCCACTGCAATTCCGACTCGCCAATGTTCTCGCCGGATAACGACCAGCTTCGAATCAAGCTATCGAGCTGTTTTGTTCAACACTACAATGTTTTCTACGACACTTGGATTGTCTGAACTGCTAGACGCTAGTTGAGCGTTGTATCTGATCGTGGATAATTAATTGCTTGTAATTGAAACACGTATTTGAATAATATACATTTTATTATTACTGTCTACTGTAAAGCTGGATTCACATGAACCGTTTACACCGTTCGTTTTGCGGACGTAGCGGCCGCAAATCACGTTGGTATTTCACATGAGACGTCAACGTTTTCAGAGCTGCACACTACTAAAATGAAATATCACCAAAATTGTTTGGTTATGTTATATTCTAATGTCACTTGTGTTGTTTGTTGTGACCAGTGTGTAAGTAACGATAAGTAAGAAAAATGGATAATTTTCCTGAAATTTTAATTACCGAAGTTCAGAAGCATCCCTGTCTCTATAATCCCGGAGATAAGGATTATAAGAATATTACTAGGTTGGTATTACTACAAATCTCCGCATGCTCTGTTTCGGAGCATGCGCAAATGAAAATGACGGTCACAACGGACCGTCAAAGCCGTCAAAAGTTGAAATATTTCTTTCTCGCCGTCAACGTTCAGACCGTTGAGAACGTTCAGTGTCAACCAATCAGGCTACAGAACGGTTGGAACGGTACGGCGGTAACGGCTCATGTGAATCCAGCTTTAATGCTGCTGCATCTTAAGTTCTGTGAATAGCATACCAGCTTTGTTAGGAGTTATGAGTAGGGATGGGAAAAATTTCGATATATTGATGAATATCGATATGAACATCAGTTACTATCACTTTTAGTTTGGTATCGATGTATTGATAACTCGATATTTGGTGATTATGTCGATAATTATCTGAAAATATTGAGTTATGGATGCCAAACGAAAAGTAGTATTGACTGATGTTCATATCAATATTTACCGATATATCGATATTTTCGCATCCCTAGTTATGAGATTAGACGACCATAGTGAACAAGTGAACACAGCGTCAGCGTTTAGCTACACGGGCATATGTGTTTTAATCTTTTATCCAACACCTCATAATAAAAACATCATTTTCGGCTAGAAACTGGAACTAGAGTTTTTTTTTTGTTTAGAATCACATCCAAGTTTTGTACTAGTTTCTTGATCAGCCGGTAATCAATCTTACCAACACCAAATTTTGTTAATAATTAGAAATATGAATGGAAAATGTAAAGGACGAAAAAAACATTACACATTATGTAATATACGTGCAATACGAAGAAGTCAAGAACCCGAAATCGCTTCTGGTTGTATAAGTCAATGTATGTACAGAAGGTTGGCAATGCAAAAAGGTCTCTTATGAAACTAGGATGGAAATAGGACCGAAGCTATTTTTTTCAGTCGAAAAAGTTTCTAGTATGAAACTTGGATGGGGAATTTTGTGTTTTACATTTGACATTTACATTGTCAAAGTTTCTAGAAAAATGTGATGTAAAACAGATTTTACTCATCTGTCTTTGATTTGAAAGATTTGGCTGCAGTTGTTGATGTTCTTTTAATCTATTTGTCAGTGCGAAATAAACTGAAATGGGCAGTGGCGGTTCAAGGTTTAATACCGCTATATTTAAAGTTAATTTTTATTAAGGAAGAGAAACCACAGTTTATCCCAGTTTTTGTACAAAAATAAATATAAATTTAATTATAAACATAATTATATCAAATAATATACGGTTTATAATTTCAACGCAAACTATTTTGTATCTTTAAACTACACGTATTTATATTCACCGTGAGCGATAGAGTTGCGTTGAAGGTAGCCCCGTTGCTCACTGTGTAACCGACACATTGGCTATCATTCTCCTCACCGCGAACACTTCTACCTTACCTAAGTTCGAGAGCTGCTCGAACAGCAGCCCATAGAACGAAAATGGGTATAGCGTTGACTCACGCCGCCTCAAAGTAAGCCTACAGGCGCAAATCATTAAATTACAAGATATATTTGATGGATAGATAGATAATGTTGTTTATTGATATTATTTAAATAATGTATCAGAACAGTTTCATTTCCTACTAGAGGCTGCGGGGCTTACCCACGAGCCGCCACTGGAAATGGGTATTACTCTATTTTGAGTATCGTTAATGTATTGTATTGTATTAGAATTTCGGGATTTGAACCTTTGTTTGTATCCTTAGGGTGACTTGATGGCGCACACACACAGTATTAATTTTTTACTTATACTTTCCACGGCGTTTTTACTTTACTACCACGTGTGTTGCCAGTCAACCCGACGCAAGCCCTTGTTACAGCCTTTAGCCGGTGCCCGATAGCACAGGCGTGCGCAGAACTTTGAATTAGGGGGTGCCAAAATGAATATTTATAATTACCTATCAGAAAACACAAAATGCACTTTTTTTCAAACGCCCATAACTTTGTGCCCAATCGTCGTAGGAACTTCATTTTTGAGTCTTGCACAGGTAATTGAAATCATCCTAATCTGAGTTTACCCCCTTAAAGTAGAGCCACAATGGGTTTTCCCCCGAAAGAATAGTCTAATTTGGTTGAAAAGTCGCGAGTTATATGCGAAAAACCTAAAAATGCATTTTTTTAAAACACTCATATCTTTGTGCCAAATCATCATAGGAACTTCGTTCTTTGAGTCCTGCAGAGAGAATTGCACAAATTTTAGTGCCTTTTTGATAGATCAACTCAAAAAATTCAACTCCGTAGACATTTTTAAAATTAAAAACATTTTATTTTCACAGGGGTGCTAGAGAGGGCGGAAGGGGTTGCGCTAAAGTTCGCATGCATGACTTTAAAGTAGACACTTCAAAGTTTTTCGCCCACAAAGATTCATCGAAATCGATTGAAAATACGTCGAGATATGGTGGTTTGCAAATGGTCGAAATTTTTACGAATTTCCGCCAGGAAAAAAATATCTCTTTTCGCCGTCGTCTGCCGAAATTTTTATTTCTACATTTCGTTATTAATATTATCATTATTACTATATTAGGGCATTAGGGGGTGCCGTGGCACCCATGGCACCCACCGTGCGCACGCCTATGCCCGATAGCTAGAGGTTGCCAATTTAATTAGATCCCAACTTGGAATGGTAACGGGAGTAGGTACCGATCAAAATCAAGCCGTGAAAATTTCCTGACCTGACCGGGATTTGAATCCACGACCTCTGTAGCCAGAGCCTAGCATTCTACCACTATGCTATCCCGCCGTGAGTATCGTTAATGAAATATTTAGATTCCTCTCTTCTAGCTTGAGTTGTCTGTTTGCAAACTTCACTCTTATCTCCATCATAACTTGTAGCCAACATCTCACTGTAGCCTAACGACTCACGAGGTTCGCGTCGCGTGCCAGTTAACAGGGCACACAGGGGACGGCCGGTAAATCAGATACCTGCTTTACCGGCCTAGCACTGCGTGTGATTGTCACGTGAGAATTATGTGTGATTGTTGATTGCCGATTACCCGAGCCATTTAGCACTGATAATGTAACGCTAGCCCACACTGGGGAAAGAGAGGGCCACATGTTGTGGAGTGTGCGGAGAGGTAGATGTGGTCAATGATTTCGTGTCCCCGGCCCAAGGGAGTTTTTGTGGGGTTTCTGTTACTTATGTGTTGCGATTTTCGGAGGGTTAGTGATCGTTTTTGTAGCTATTGGAAGCTGGAAGGTTTTCTACAGATACATAAACTGTTATCATTCTTTTTTAATTCCTTTACAAATACTGGCTATCGGAATAAGTGTTGATGTTGCTAGGTTATGTTGCCAAATGGGAGAAACAATTAAGTTTTTTCAATACACAACAAACAGTACACAATTAGTTGTATTGATCAGTCACAAATTAATATTTGTAAACAATTTTTTTTAATGAAAGATTATCGTCCAGACTATGACTGCTTAGTGTTACTTTCTTAATTTTCACTATAGTTTTTTAATATTTTATCTTCAAAATTCTTCCAATTTTACTAACCTTGAAAATTAAAAAACAGGTAAAAATTTAAAAATATGGCACTAGACAGACCTAGATACACCTTTTATATTTAAATTTAAAAGGAGCAATCAAATCGGACCAAAAAAATTAGACTCAATTTCATGTGCCCAACAAGAACATGTTTAGCTGCGCGAGTTTAAGCACAGCTCTTTGCATGTGATGACGTACGAACCCGGAATTCCGTGGATCAAGTCTCTCGGTCGGCGGTATATGATTGCACTCGGCTGCTTCAAGCTCCAAGCCAACCACTTGATCGTCTTAAATGTGGTCCTGGTTGCATAATAATTGCTCCGTTGCCGCTTTGAATTTTAAATATTCGCACGGATTAAGGTTTGGACTCCAACAAAACGAATCAGTCGAAGTGATTGGATTCTACTATAATAATACTATTCTATAATTGGGAGTAAATCCTGTTGAATTGTTGTAGGTACCAGAAAAAATTTACTGTAGCCACCACAGTACTTCCGCGGCTATAAGTTTACTTATATTTTATGTTTCATTCAGCAAAATTTTGAAACAACAAATTTTGAAACAACGTAGGCGGTGTGATAGTGACCACCGTCAATGTCAAAGTGACAAGCGTCAATGTCAAAGCGACAGTTGTCAATGTCAAAGTGGCAGCAGTCATTTAGCGACGTTTGAAATTCGAGTTTTAAATTGCATTTATAGACAAACTACGAACAATGTAAAATGTAAATTAGATTAAATAATACTAGTGAAAGCGTAAATGTTTACAATATTTTCGTCAATTAACTGGTTGTATAAAACTCATTAACGAACTTTAAAACTTTTTTGTAAAAATGCTTATTATCCTAACGTTAATTTTATTTTATTACCTGTAAACTTAGTATATTTACTATTTTAACCCATAGGTTATGTTCAACATAATACTTATATTGTTTGTCTTAATTTCAAATTCGTTTTGTGCATTAAACCACAATGATTAAATATTAAATACAATGATTTGAGTTAAGATTTAGGGTAGATGTTTGAGCTCCGCAAGGATTGTTTAAGGGTCAGTAGAAGCCGAGCGAAGCGAGCAATCAACACTAAGTAATAATTATATTATTTAGCATCTATCTTAATTTCATATTAGGCCCTGTTCACACGAAATACTCGTACTTTTAAGATTCTGAATCTTGGAAAATAATAAATTCACGGTTTTGAAGCCATCAGTAAATTATAAATTTTTCTTTTCAGACTCATTGAAGATTTAATTTAGCGGCATCGCAATTTAACAGATAATCCTCACTATAATTATTTTCTCAAAGCATGAAAGAATCTTAAAAGAATCCTTGTTTGAACTCCCCTTCAAGTGCATGAATCTTTTTACATTTTTCTTTTGTAATAACGAGTGTTGAGACTAATGCCAGGCTACTTAGCTGCCAAAACTGTATGTAATCAAATAATTATACAACAACAGCAAATTAGTAGGTAATTCTGTTTTATTTTCCGTGAAAGTTTCGTCCTCTTTTGGCTCGTGACGAAGACGAAGCTCGGATTATCTTAGGTGAGCGCAAGGTCCATCGTGCGCGGTGTCATCACTAAACTTACATTTTAAACTTTCCGCGTTCAGTTTTCGAGTTCATATCTTTCGACGAGTTTCTTCAGACTTTCTTACGGCGTTTTCACGGCCCTTGGTGCTCTTTACGTTACGTTTTAACTTCGGATGTCACATCTTCTGAATGACTTATTTATTTCAATGTGATACTAATTCTACGAAATTAAGGCGAATGCATAGTCAATTATTTCAATAAACGGTCTGTACTAATTTAACACAAAGAATTAAATTATGTATATGAATTAATAAATAAAACCCTTTTTGCATTTTGTAACGCAGAAAATTAAATAAAATATGGATCAACATCGTTAAAATGCAGTTTTCCCTGTAAAATTGGTTTAAATAACAAGATTTTAAAAAGAAATACCACGTTTTAGAATACCTCTTTATTCTCTAACGCAACTTTTTAAAATTTGTATTGTATTAAAATATTTAAAAATATGCCATGTTTAGACATGCACATAAAATATTGAAACAAAACTAAAAAAATCTGACGTGGCCATCACACAACCTTCCGCCATATCTAGACTTTAAACAGAAATGTATACGTGCAATCCGGTGCCCATATAAAATATACAAATAAAAATCTCAAATATTCAAACACAGAAATTTGCATCACCTGAATAAAAAGATTCATTCACAGGAAAACTCTGCTGTGTTGAAGCCATCCTCCGTTCAATTACTACATTTAATATCTTACTTAGGACTTATATATAGCGCTAGTATGCCAACTTGTCACCCGTCTCACCTGTCAATATTTTTTACGCAGAAACAAAAATCAACCGATCATGGATTACAAGATATCAACGTTTTATTTGATAAATTCATTTTTTAAATTTTACTGCAGTTCTTTAATGCTACCAGATAAAGACAATTTTTTTATAACGTAAGTTGCAAATAACTTTTCCTCTTATTCTCATTACAAATAAAAATAAATACTATATTTTTCCAAATTTATATACAATTTTGACAATTAACCTTTTCAATCTTCAAAAAATATCACTTTCGATGAAGATATTTGTACCAAAATCTAGGGAGCTCTTCCAATTTATATACAAATGTTAAATACCAAATATCAAAATTTTCGGGTAATTCGTATTTGAGTTATGCGACTAACAACCCTTGACCACACACACACACACACACATACACACACACATACACACAGACATCATCGTGAAACTATCAAAAATGAGTTGTAAGGACCCTAATTCGTGCTCATCCACTAAAAATTCACCACCCGATTTTTTGCATGATTCCAATACCTTCCTTTACAGGTAAGCGGAAGGTAAAAAACTGGCATTAGGGCAAAGAGAGAACATCTTTCAGCTATTCAAAAATGCCTTAGTTATTTCAAAAATTTCAGTTTTAATAATCACACATCGTTGATGTAGGTATATGGTAGTTGCGATCACATGCCACGACTTTACCGCATATTGTTCGGCAAAGAGGACCGAATTTTATTGCTTTAATTGGCCGTTAAATAAAAGGCTAACTTTAAAATAAAAAAGAGAGTCTACAAAACGCTACTTTACATAATTTACTGTAAAATTAGAGTCTGAAATAAATACATAAATAAATACTTGACAAAAGGAAATTTTAGTGCAAATGTCAAATGCATCTAACTTAACCCAGTCACAGACAAAACATGTGTTTTGTCTGTGACCCAGTGAACTCTATACTACGTACCTGGAAAGGACGCGCGCGTTAGAGTCGCTGAGGCAAGTTTGTATTTAAAAAGGAAGTATTTTGCCCATGTTTTACATGAGTTAAGACTGGTTTATAATTGATGTAACTTGACTTCTTCTGTGTTCTATTAACATGAGCTATAGGTAGGTATTTCTATGTTACGGTTCATAATGACACTGGATTTGACTTTTGACGTTTATTTATACTGTAACAATAAGATTCGCCAACTTTTAAGAAAACTTCCTAGAGTATCACTACATATAAAAATGTGGATATAGGCGTTATATTATATAATATGTTATCAAAAATAAGTTCAGTATCTAACTTTTAAACTCTTCATGCCAAACATATTATTTTATTCAAATACAATTTTACTGAAGTCATACTCAGCATAAAGCCACTCTGTTACATACTTCACTCTTCATTCTTTTCCAACAAATAGCAAGCAAGTCTTATTTGTTCTTTGTTGATCTTTGTTTACATTATGATGAGTATTTAATATTTTGCTACAATATAAACGTTGCAGATCCAACTATGTAATTTTCAACAAACGGATCCATTTCTGACAGTTATAAGAAAGTTTATGTCGTCAAGTGCAACTAATATTCCACTTTTTTGAAATTCCAGTATCTTGTTGCCCATGATCATATAAAACACACAGTGACACACTTCTCATTTACATCTTATAGAATACAGAAATTACATCCATTATAAACCAGCCCTTAGACAGTAACAGAGATACCCTAAATGCTAAACACCATAAGTATATGTTTCTCTCCCAACGTGTCTCACTGCTGCTGTTTTGTAGTGCGCCACGGCTTCCTTCCAGGTACGTAGTATATAACAGTTCACTGACTTAACTTCATAGAAAATACGATATTTTAAATAAAAAATCTGACGTGGACACCACATGACTTCCTTGTACGCCTATTAAACTGTTCATACTTTTCTTAATAACTAAAATGTAGAATTATATTATACAAATATATTAATATATAAGTACCTACCTACTACTACTACTGCTACTATACTCACAAATATATTTTAGTCATTTTATTTAAACTGCAGAAGAAGATATAAACGATATTTGACTATTGTCACTGCCATTGTCACTGTCATGTCATAATCATTTAAATTTTACGTAGTAACAAATGTTAATCGATCATGGACTACAAGATACCGAAATACTAAATTATAAATATATACTTTAATTATTCTTAAATGATAGCAGATACAAAAATATTTATAAAATACCGATTGTAGGTAATAATCACACAATCTTTCATTTAAAATAAAAAAATTGTTTTAAATTAAATATTTATCGAAATATTTGAAAAAAGTACTACTTCCGGTTTGTAGATTGAAACCAAAAATAGGAGGTGCACAACTAGATGCTATAACAGTCTTAAATACAAAATTTCAACTTTCTACGTCTAACCGTATTTGAGTTATGCGACACACATACGTCCGTCCGTACGTCCGTACAGACGTCACTACGAAACTAATCATAATGGATTCAGAATAGGTCAAAACGGATATTTCCATCAAAATCTGAAAACTGAAATTTTTCGCGATTATAATACTTCCTTATTACTCCGTACAAGGAAGTAAAAGATATGTCGGCCAAAAATATATAATGTGTGCGTTGGGTATTATATATAGTTAATGTAAATAATTTCACCATTTAAACAACTAGTACTCAGTCACAATAATTGCCGATGACATGGAGCACAAAATCACATTTAAATACAGTAATGACATTACCAACATAAATTACACCAGCAGATTGAAATTCAATTATTTTTTATGCCAACATGAAAATGATGGAAATAAAAGTTCGCGGTGTAACATTGTAGTATAAAAGTATTGAATAGTTTTTTAGTAATCGTTTATCAGCGTCGATGATCAGCCATATACAGTATCCGCCGCACTGAAATACACCCTTTCGCGAAATCGCCTCAGATCGCGAATCAATACTCGCGATATTGGTACGCCGCCTGTACTTCTGATTATTCGCCGATATATTTCATTGTTGAGCGCGGACATATTGTTTGTAAAATTCCGTTGGCGTGCGGTCTATTTTTTACACCGAATGGCGCGTAATCCATCTCGCATGGAGCGCACTTTTTCTCGATAGCTGCAAACGAAATGTTATACGTCACAAAACTAGTGGAACCGTGAAATTCCCCAGTAAAAACACTACCGAACGCAACTGACTATAAAAACTTTTAGGGGCTTAATTAAATTGCTGTTTGACATGACGGAATTTCATAAGAATTGATAATTATACCTCATTACTGGAGTGCGGATTATATGCAGGCAAATATGGTCAAAATATGCATGCAATATGCATTGAAATAAGGCCAAAATATGCTCAAATATGCACATTTTAATATTACAAATTATGACCTTATTATTGCATATTTATTAATTTTGTTTTAAATAGTCGATTTCTTGCATTGTTCGTGAGAGTGCTAAGAAAATATTTTTTGTAAAAAAAATTACATTTTTACTAATTTATTACAAAACAGCATTAAGTATTTCAAAAATATAATTTCTTAGCACTCTAGAGTCATCTTCAAACTATCTATATAAAAAATATGAACAGTGTAGGTGTACCAACAAGAGCTCTGTTTGTAATATAGCAAGGTCTTTTTACCTTCCGCTTACCTGTAAAGGAAGGTATTGGAATCATGCAAGAAATCGGGTAGTGAGTTTTTAGTGGATGAGCACGAATTAGGGTCCTTACAACTCATTTTTGATAGTTTCTCGATGATGTCTGTATGTATGTGTTTGTGTGTGTGTGTGTGTGCGTGTGTGTGTATGTGTGTGGTCCGGGCCGATGCCGGATGTCGCATAACTCAAATACGAATTATCAAAAAAATTTGATATTTGGTAATTTACAATTGTATACGAATAGGAAGAGCTCATTAGATTTTGGTACAAATATCTTCACCGGAAGTGATATTTTTTGAAGATTGAAAAGATTAAGTGTGAAAAATTTATATAAATTTGGATAAATATAGTATTTATTTGTAATAAGAATAAGAGGAAAAGTTATTTGCAATTTACGTTATAAAAAAATTGTCTTTATCTGGTAGCATTAAAGAACTGCAGTAAAATTTAAAAAATAAATTTATCAAATAAAACGTTGAAATCTTGTAATCCATGTTCGGTTGATTTTTGTTTCTTCATAAAAAATATTGACAGATGAGATGGGTGACAATTTGGCATACTAGCGCTATATAAGTCATAAGTAAGCTATTAAATGTAGTAACTGAACGGAGGATTGCTTCAACACAGAAGAATTTTCATGTGAATGAATCTTTTGATTCAGGTGATACTAATTTCTGTGTTTGAATATTTTAGATTTTTATTTGTATATTTTAAATGGGCACCGGATTGTACGTATACATTTCTGTTTAAAGTCTAGATATGGCGGAAGGTTGTGTGATGGCCACGTCAGATTTTTATTATATTTAACACGTAATTCGGGTGAGCTAAATAAGCTCATTTAGCCTTTATCAGTTTTTGCTTATCACGTTCGAAAAGCGCATAAAATAACATTTGAAAAGCGCATAAATTGTAGTTGCATAAGCGCAGAAGTGCACATTTGAAAAGCACAATGGTTTTAGGGATTGTACGACAGTTTTTCTACAATATTTTTTTGAATTTTTTAAAACTAGAAAATATTCTTGCCTAATATTCTTCTGAACTTAACCCCATCATATTCGAAGAGTATTTTTAACAAGATTTTTTGAATTTTCTAAAACTAGAAAATATTCTTGCCTAACATTTTTCTGAACTTAACCCCACCATACTCGAAGATTATTTTTAACAAGATTTTTTATATTATTTAAAACTAGAAAATATTCTTGCCTAACCCTTTTCTGAACTTAACCCCATCATATTCGAAGACGATCTGGACTAACTTGTTATGGTAACAAATCTCATTTTCGAAAAATGCGCTTATTCAATGTTACGATCTGCGCTTATTGAACATAAATTTACTGATTATATTTCTGCGCTTTTCAAACTCGGCTTGCGCCTCTTCCGTAAATAGATTCATCCTCTAAAACTCTATTTCATTACTCGTTACATAAATAACTACCATCGTAATAAAATGCAGAATTATAATTGCTTCAAGAATGACTAAAAAAATCACCGTCCAATCCCCACTTCACATTCGCTTTCTAACGCTATCGCCACGCTCTTCCACACGCTTCAACTCCTGCCGCGGGGTCCGTGGGGCGCGGAGGCGAAGCCCCGGCCGGCGGCGGCTGCTACATGAATGAAATATCGGCCGCGTTGCCTCGCGTAGCCTCGGCGCTTTGCCCCTCAACGGTGCGATTTAATAACTTCCGGTGAATATCGCCACGGCATGATTATGTCGAGGGCGTAGGGCTTATGCCACCTACGGTAAATACCACGCGAGGAATTTAGGGTTAATCTCTCCAACGGTCAGATGATGACAATGTTTTGGATTGGGCTTGGATTATGTACAGAGTGATCAAACTTGATTGGCTGTGCCGTGTCGTTCTGATTTTATCTTCGCCGCTCGATGTGATTCCATACTGAACTAAGGGTAATGAAATTTGTCAGTTCTGAGGTTTGACGTTTGACAATAGACGAATCCATAACAAATGAATTTGTCAAGAGGCAGCTGTCAAAATGGTCTTTTATATTAACTTTAAATGTAACTGTCAACATAATAATATTTTATATCCAGTTGTATCTTAAAACAATTATTTAAATTACATTTTGACAGAAACTGTTTCAAATTTAATCAAAAATATGCAAAAGTGAGGTTGGAATAGTAGGTTGCCCCCTCGCTATGACGTCATTCTGGATTTCTCTATTGAAGTAAAGGCGTCTGATACCACCAATACCAACCTTCTGAAAAATATGTTGCGTGTCACAAAGTGAACATTGGCGATATTCAGTTGCGTGAACGGAAAATTTATTTTACCGTCAAAACATAGAAATTTGGCAATTATTTCTACAAAATTTTCTTTTGTTTTCATCTTTCTTTATCACATTTTCATCAACAAAAGCAAACTGACACTGACAAGACAAACAACCAACACACAAATTTCGAAATTCGAACTGTGAACAGTCAAATTAATTTTTTCAAATTTCAATGATACAAATTTCAAATTGTGAACGTCTACGTTTTTTACTAGAAAACTCTCGATTTTACTTTTTTTTCCATTCCACTCTTTTCCCCACTACCACGACTGCCTGAAACTAGCCCGAAACTCGTACTTTGCCGCATCCTAGTTATGCAATGTCATTTTGAAGTTGAAAAATACTGTAAAAGTGTTTTCGTTGCGAATAAACTGTTAGTTTATTTTTGACTTCAAGATAATGGATCTTCAGAAGTGCCATTTAAAAATTTTAAAAATGAATTTATATATAACCGTGTAAAATTTGCATGAATTTGGAAATTTTTAAGTATGAATTTTTCGGAAATTTTATAAACTATTTTTTTTATTAAAATTTTAAATGTCACAACTGTTAATTGATCCTTTAAGTATATAATTCTTTTTGAAACAAATTTTGTACTGGCCACAAAACACTCGCTACGTTAGTACGTTTTGTGTTGGATTTTAGGAGATAGACGGGGTTCTTAATACTTGGAAAATATTATTTGAGATACGTCATCCTAACTATTAGCTTACGTGTATACAAGTATACTTCTTTAAGAAGCAATGAGTGTGGCACCTAACTAAAAAAAAAATATTAAAAGTTCGATGACGAGTACGGTTCATTTACCTTAAAATATCAGTTATATCAGGTGGATTTTCGTTTAAAAAAATTCTCATTCATTCTACAAAACGGAGACTATGAATGCCAATATACTGGGATACTTAGAATCACAATGCATCTTGTACAGGATCCGCCAAATGAACCTGACGATATTTGATATTCAACTACAAATTTATGTAACAAGATATTTACTTTCACATACAAGTAATCGATAGTATATTCCATGCCATTTTAGTTGGAAAATAATTTTGCTTAAATAATGTCCATCACCGCGTACACACTGTTCTAACGTTCCAAGCGGTTTTGCAAATTGATCATTACTCGCTCTAGCATATTCCTAGGAATTGCACTAATTTTTTTCTTTTAATTCCTGAATTGTTTGTGGTCTATTGAAATACACCTTGCTCTTCAGATAACCCCATAGCCAATAATCACAAGCGGTCAGGTCGGAAGACCGTGCCGGCCAAGAAACATTCCCATTTCGCGAAATTACTGCTGATTGGCTTGGACCAGTGTGTACGCGGTGATGGACATCATTTAAGCAAAATTATTTTCCATAAATAAAATAGCATGTAATATACTATCGATTACTTGTACTCCAGTCAAAATACGGGGGAGGGTTGTATTATTACTGGCAACTACCAGATTTGGTCTAGTATAGGTTTCTTGGGTCGCTGATCACGAATTTCGGGGTCATTTTGTAAAGAAATGTGCGGAACACCCTTAAATTTGCTAAAATTACCCCCAAATTGAGTATTTTTTTTATATAATCAAGAATTTCAGGGATTTTTTTTATAAAAATTAATATTTCACCCTTAAATTAGCACAAAGTGCGAAAATAACAAAGACACCCTTTTTGGGGGTACTTTTAGGTAATTTAAGGGTGAAATATTAATTTTTATAAAAAAAAACCTGAAATTCTTGATCAGCGATCCAAAAAACCTATACGGACTAAATCTGGACGCTCAAAGTATGCGAAAATAGCAAAAATACCCTTTTTGGGGTTAGTTTTAGCTAATTTAAGGGTCAAATATTCATTTTTATAAAAAAAAATCCCCGAAATTCTTGATCAGCGACCCAAAATACCCCTTTGTGCGAAATCCGGGCACTCACAGTGCGATTATATAAAAAAAACCCATTTTGGGGGTAGTTTTTGCAAATTTAAGGGTGTTCCGCACATTTCTTTACAAAATGACCCCGAAATTCGTGTTCAGCGACCCAAAAAACCTATACTAGACCAAATCTGGTAGTTGCCAGTAATAATACAACCAAACCCGTATTTTGACTGGAGTATTGTATGTGAAAATAAATATCTTGTTACATAAATGTGTAGTTTAATACCAAAAATCGCCAGGTTCCTTTGGCGGACCCTGTACTATTGCCTTCCATAATTTTATATTCCGTACCACTGACTGACGTTAATATTATCTGATTCTTCGTATAATCTCCTAATTCATTCATGAATTCAGCATCAATAACTCCATGTGTACACATTTTTCCGTACATAATCCAGGTCATCAACATGAAGATAATTCTGGTGGACAGGAGTATGAGAACGTAGCAACAGATGCATTATAAAACATCATGCGATGTGTGTAGTGTATCAGAAACCGGAACAGATTCACTCGATGAATTTTTAAAACCCGCTGCCATCGGAAATGGATCCGTGCAATGCCTGACGAAGACATTTATTATTTAGAAAAGTAAAAACTGCTTGTCAACCTCAGCCACTGAACATATAAATAGAAAGAACTTGCTTCAAGGTTCGATAAGCGAACCCCATAGAAGTCCAAGATACTATTCTATTATTTTTTTATTAAAGTGGTTGGCTTCTAGCCGTTAAAATGGTGAAAAGTATGTTTAGTTTTCCCTTAAATTGAAGTAAGAATTGAAATTTTCGAATTAACTAAGATATTTTTGAAAAGTTTAAGGATGCTCCCTCTTTGCTCTAATGCCAGTTTTTTTTTATAGTTTTTTCTTCAATTTTTTTATGTGCATGGCTAAACGTTCAATTTTGTGAATATTTCATGTGTATTTTAATACAATCCTACATAAAAATTCTAAAAAGTGGCATTAGAGCGAAAAGAGGGCAACTTCTAGCTTTTCAAAAACGTCTTATTTGTTTAAAAAATCTTATTGTTTAAACCAATTTTATGGGGAAAACTGCATGTTGTTTTTCGCTATTTTGACGGCTGGTGTTGATCCATTTTAAATTTAATTTTCTGGAATACAAAATTCAAAAAGTGTTCAATTTATTTATTCAGATATATAATATGACGAATTCGAAAGTTAAAAAAATCTGATGTGGCCAGCAAATGACCTCTCGCCTAATTCTGCTTATTCTAATTGTACTCATCTAATAAATAGTTTTACTTTCATTTTAATAGTTTCATGTTCATGTAATATGTAAACGATAATGTAAACCAATATGCAAGAAAAAGATGTCTACTGTAGGAACTGTCACAATAATTCAAATTTTGTGTAGAAACATTTCATATATGATCATGGACAACAACAAAAAAGTAGGATATTAGTTGTGCTTTATTTTATTGTTAAATACTACCAGATTCAGCAAATTGTATCCCGGTTTAACCGGAAGTTATATTTTTGTAAATAATATATATTTTGATGTCTCCTTATGCCTAATTTACTCATATTATAAAATTTCATAACGATTGCTGCATTAATAAAAAAGTTATATCGAGGCTACCATTTTTTTTGGACAGCCGGTACCTATATATTTTCATTGAGTAACATAATTTTCATTGTAGGTTACATCGTTTATCCTAAAATGCAGAAAGCATGTGCAAATTAGCCATGTAATAGTATATTACATAACAAGAGTTGTAAGAAGTACGCACGAGTGCGTAATTGCTTTACAACTCAAGTTCTGTATACCTACTATATGGTACTTTTTCTACGATCACGACCATGTTCATTTCCATTTGATGAATTTGAATATTTTGTTCTATTTTTTATATTATTTATAATTATTATCCATAATTTTTTGGTACACAATTTTATATTTTTCAGGGGATTTTATCAGTAGTCAGTAGATGATTATTGTTAGGTAACATCAGGCGGTGTACAAAATGTTTTATCAGAGTTATTTAACATCAAAATAAAACATAAATTTCCAAATCGTGCGATCAAACTACTTTACGCACGGCCGTGCGTAAGGACAAGCTTACATATTATATATGGGGTGTACAATAATGCTCATTTACAGTAGTGGTCTTAGAAGAAATAATTTATAAGTTAAAATTAGGTACATATTTTTTATAAAATTGTTACCAGAAATTCATTTTACGAGACGGACCGTTATCACTGTCCAATTCACGAACCGGAGCAGTGTTCCGGTCCATTTCGATCCACAAAATAGTTATTCGTTATATCACATCTTGACGAAAATAAATCCTGTCTCACTCCATAAAATCCGAATAATAATATCTGACATAATACAATAATGAAGATTCCCCCATATTATCAATTACTGTAATCTAGAGCATCTTGAGGAATCCGGCTCCTGCTGTGCCGGATCGATGTGAGCACAGCTGGCACGGGGCGACTCTCGCGCTCTCCTCTCCTGCTCTCTCTCCTGCCCTCTCTCTGGCCCACGCCCGCACCCCGGCGTCGCAGGAGATAGAAATTGTGTTAGAGTTACATATAATTATTACTTGAGGATGGATCACTTTATACTGCCGGTGAAAATTCTGTAAAGGATCTGTCTACTCTGTTTCTTACTCAATTTCTGTGGATTTTAAGATGTGAGGTTTAAGCCTCATTGACGTAAGCATTTAGTTTTACATTTATATTTAGGTTTAAGAATGTTTAAGCCTCCTTCGCATAAGAATTTAGTTTCATGTTTACATTTATGTTTACGAATGAAAATATCTAATTAAATACGAGTATTTACAGTGCTTGAAAGTGGGACGTGTGAATGCTCGTATTTAGTTATATGAATTTAAACTTTCTTAATTGTAAACATAAATGTAAACTTTAATACTAAATGCTTATGTGAATGAGCAGTGGTGGATTTAGGGGTGAGAGGGTGCGAAATAAAAGTGAATGATTATTTTTCTAATTGACTCAGTAAAAATCAAGCATAATACTTTAAATTGAAGCTTTAAATCCTGTATAATAATAGTATATTATTTAACGAGTAAATAATGTAGGCTATAATTAATGAGGATGAAAGTTTGTTCACGAGCCGAAGGCGAGTGTATAAATCATCCGAGTTAATTATAGCCATTATTTTCGAGTCAAATACGACGTTTTATCTACAACTTTTTAAATGAAACAACATTTTCTTACTACAAATTTGTATTGATATTAACCTAACCTCAAACTTTGGTGTGATGACATGACAATTTATCCGAGTAATTTAGAACTATTATTTATCATATTATCATATACAGCGTTTTACAAATTTTTATTATTTTTACTGTTTCTGCTTACAACGTCATAAAATGATAACTTGATTTAACAGATGTGATGGCAGTTTGACAGTTCGAGAGAATAAAGTACTCATTATTTAACAGTGTGAAATAATGAATTCATTATTTCATAATGTGTCCTTATGGAGGGGTTTATTATACTACTTTCACGTATATAATGAATACATTATTCTATTGTTGTAGATAAAGTTAATAATTTAGACACGTATATTAAGGGGTGAGCAGAAACAATAACAGGATAAAAAAATCGCCTGCAGCGCATTTTAGTACCGCCACCAGTGCAATTATATTTAAAATCTTTGGGTCCCTCCCGTCAAAAAATCTTAGATCCGCTCCTATGTTAAGCTACGCGGGTTGAGGCACGGCACAGCTCTCTGCATATAATGACGTATGAACCTGGAGTTTCGTGGTTCAAGTCGTTCGACCGGCAGTTTATGATTGTTGTTAAATTGTAAAATCATCTAACAATTTACTCTCACTTGAGCGTTTTAAGCTAACGATTTGAGCGTCTTAGAGGCCCGTCTACCACCTAAAATCCAGCATAAAATGTACCAACGTAGCGAATGTTTTGTAGCCAGTGCAGGAATGGTAAAATTTTATTTCAACAACGATTTAATAGAGAAAGAATAGATCTACAGATGTGCCTTTTTAAAATTTTGATTAAAAAATTGTACATAAATATAAAAATTCCGAAAAATTCAAATAAACATCCTATTTTATGCAAAATTTACATGGTTATATCTCATGATTAAAAATTTATTTTAAAAATTTTAAAAAGGTACAGCTGTAGATCCATTCTTTCTCTAATAAATGTTTATAAAAACATTATCCTGAAATCAATAATAATCTGTCAGTTTACTCGCAACGAAAACACTTTTACAGTATTTTTCAACTTCAAAATTGCATAGCTAGGATGCGGCAAAGTACCTATGAGTTTCGGGCTGGTTTCAGGCAGTCGTAGTAGTGGGGAAAAGAGTAGAATAAAAAAAGTAAAATTGATAGTATTCTAGGAATTCGGAGAAAACGTAGACGAGCCGCTTACATGTAGTTCTTGTTTCATAAAGAATCTCTCCGTTTCCGCTTTCAGAAGTCGTCGCACGGATTGAGATTATGATTCCACCAAGATGAATAAGTCGGAGTGATTGAATTCCATTATAATAAAAATTCTACCATTCTGTTATTGAATGGTTACAATCAAAATAAATAAAAAACATTCATGTAACTATACGAGCTTCCGTACATTTTACTTTCTAAAGTTTGAAATCTTCAAATTTTAGGTTTATGATATGAATGCTTTTGTAAGATATTTAAAGAATGTATTATGAATAAGTAATGTTTATGTAAGATGTTGTTGTTAGAACTACTACATCAACTGGGGTTGTAATGTTGAGCAGTCAGTATTTGACGTTATCTGCGATCAGATGCTTGAGTTTCTTACGCTTTATTTCTTAAACTTTAATATAAATGTAAACCTTCAAACTAAATACTAACGTGAATGGGGCTTTAAAGTTTTGTACTATCATTTATAGAATAGATCAACTACACACTACAAACTAATATAGTAACTGAACAAAGTTTTTATTTATTTTTTTGTAAGAGAATTTATAGTTTTAATTTTGTTATGGTTTTCTAGTTTTGCATTTAAAGTATACGACTCAACATGAAAGAGTTTTCAAATAGTTCTTATATGTAATACAAATCTGTTTGTGCTTTGAACTTGTTTTATTTATAGAACATTTTTAATGAGAGTTAAAACTAAATGATGCAAGTTATTCCTGAAAGCTTATTACACGAGCCACATACGAGTGTCGTTGTGGTGTCGTAGTTGTAGAGTCGTATATATTCATTTAAATAAATATTTTACTTTTTAATCTCGAAAAGAAAATTATATACTTCATTTACGATTATATTGAATTATAATTGAGAAGCTAATTTAGTTAATTAAATAATGTTATTTCGTAACAAATCACTCACAGTTCTGTTAAAAAAAATCAGTATACATAATGTACTGGTTCAAAATTCATCGAGTAAAATAAATCATTTTAATACGCACGTTTCAAAAGAGTTACATTTTCATTTCAATAAAAAGGTAATAAATCTATAAAAATATCCAATTATTACCACTTTCCTATAACTTATATATGATGAAAATTGATATCTTATAAGTATTTATGAGTATTTCTTTAAAAGCCGTATAGGCTTGAAAACCCCCATTAGGTTGAAATTGGTACAGGAAGAAAAACGTTTAATTTGTTAATTTTTAAATATAATTTATCATTATAAGTATTTTTAAATCAACAAATCAACAGCGATTGAGCTTAGATAGATTTTGTTTCAATTTGTAATGCAATCAAATGTTTCATAAAATTTCACTATAAATTTTAAAACAAAATTCGATATTATCTGTTTACTCGTCAGCGCAGAACAATTAATTAACCTGCTAACAAATTAATTAACAAATATTCCATTTTATTGTTTTATGCAGAATTTTAAAATATTGCTTTAAAATCGAAATATGTTAATTTGAATTTCTACAATTTTTGTTATTTTTTGACCACAAATAAGTTCTATTTTAAAACTAATTTTTAAAAATCGATTGATTATTTCGCAGATCCAAGCTTTGTTCATATCATATTGAAATTTTGAAGTTAATTCACTTATAATAATAAATATAATAAATAATAATACACTGTCGCGCGAAAACTCTCTTTTTTTACAAATATTTGTCTCCCTCAAACATAAATTATTTGTTTATGTTTAACAAAACAATAAACGCAATAGAATAGCGTGCGGAATCATTGTTTTTGACTATTTTCGGCCATGGGTAGAGTAGAGATCTTTTTAAGCATTGCGCCGTCCAATTATATAAAATATCTTCCCTTTTCAATCACTTGGCGGCGTCGGTGTCCCTTCTTACTCTATGGTCCCAATGATCCTAATACGCGACAGCTGATAGTTGATGCACGAAATGCTAATGTTTTACTTGTGGTTTCTTTGTGATTTTGTGCTTAAAATATGTATTATCTGACAATTAAATACGACAATATTGTGTTACAGTGTATGTAGATGTGGACAGCTGTGAAGAAGATTTGAACCAAGGACTTCGAAGTAGCAGAATGCCAGAAAACAGCAAGAAAAGTGAGTCGTAAATTTTATTACATTACAAATTATGATGACATGGCATGTAAGATGAGTGAAATTGATATAGCTTCAAATAACCGTATTTGGTAATAAATTATTATTGGTAGTACCTACCTACCTTAGATTTTGTTTCTATTCCTGAAATTTTACTTTCTAGAAAGTTAGGTTAAGTTCGCAATGCGAATTATATCGCTAATGGTTTCTTCTGCTATCGTACTTAAAGTTTTATTTATCTGTTCACGATTAGTGTAATAATCTTTAACAGCGTATTCATGAGATCATTTTAAGTAACAATGTCATATGATATGAATAGGTCCTATTCCTTCTAGTTAACAGAATGAAATAACAGATTTTTTTAAAATTTGACACTTACTGTCAAACATGATAGTATATTACACAACGAATCTATAATGTATGCTATTATTCCCGAAGATGAAGTTTACAACACGAGCGAAGGTTTTAATCATCGGAAGGAATAATAGTATTATAGCGAGTTGTATACTGCACTCTGCACTGTATCTACGAATAATTTATAAAATACAAAATTTTCATAATGTCATTTCTCTATAACCATAGACATTTGCACAGAGATCTTGATTCAGGTAAAGGTCAAAGTAATTTTCTGATTGGTGCAGAGAAGGGAATTATGACTATTATTCCCTGAGGGATTAATATGGTATTATGTAGCAAACATCACACGTTTAATGTTTATGTTATACATTAGTCATAGATAAAATAAATATATTCAATGTTTCCATTGTTTGATTTTCTGTTTCGAAAGAACTCGTATCTTGAATATAATTTATAAAATTTAAAAATGTTGCTACTACGAGTATATATTGCATTTCAGTTAAGAAATTAGTAGAGGGCACTGTGTATGCAGTCCATTTTACACTCACACATTATATTAGATCATACTTTGGAGAGAACGTAAACGTAAGGCCCATCTCTTGCTATCAAATGCAAAGCAAAAAAGCATGTTACAATAAATCATTTTGTGACTTTGGTTTTGAAATCGATGACCTCATATTTTACAATGATGTATACTTATAGGTTGTGCTTACATGGCTATAGAATGAAATCTACAAAAAAAATTACCGTATTTTGTTAAATAATTTCTAAAAATTACTAAAAATGCGAGTTTTACATAAATTATTACAGTCAATGGGTTAACTGTTTAGAAAAATCTCTTTATACCCGTCTTCCAACTAATGTACCTATATTATCGATTTCAATAGAAATTGTTTATTTTTGTGCATTAATCAACGGATAATATGAATTATTAAATTACAAAAATTAGCTCCAAATTTTGCTAATTGAAGTCACAGCAATTAATAATTTATTGATTCACTAATGAGTCATGAATCTTCATGTTAAATTTTTTTTTTGAAATTTTTATAATACAGCCAGAATCGTTCAAATTGTAAATCTTCTGGATTTACAAGTGTAGCGCCTTAATGTAATCTTTTGAATGTGAGCTGTCATAATAAAGAAACACACGTGATTTTACTATTTTCAGGTTATGAACACTTGAAAATGCAAACAGAAATAAAAACGCGAGTCTGTCCAATGTACGCTGATGTAAATCCACCTCTCGTCTCGACTAATCAGATTCAAGGATATAATCGTCCTGTTTTCTTAACTGAAAAGAAGTATATTCCTGAAACACCTTATATTAAAAATAAATTTATTAGTGCTACCCCCGAATGAATTGGATTTGTTTCTGTGTTGGTCTTAGTTAATGAATCTCTTTTAATCAGCAGAAATCTAATAACAAAATTTAATGTATTAACCTATAAAATATGAACATTTAAAGTCGTGGGACGTTACACATGTGGAAAATTGAAAGAAATAGTAGGAATGTGAAAGGTCATGCGTAGGAAGTTACCTGGTTTTGTAATTAATTGTTAATATTGTTTCAACATATTGCTGGAGGCCTCCCGAGCAAACGGTATAAACTTTTGCCTCGTACGAATTTCTGTCTGTAGGTAATACATATATTAATGTATTGTTTTGGATCCCAAAATGTTAAATATCAAGAACTTGCTCAAGAACAGTAACGAGAAAAGAACGTAAACGTAAAGTAAAATAACAAAAGATTAATCCACCTACCAAAATTAAAAGAGGAGGATAACGTAAACGACTGATTGTCATTCTAACAATTCAGGTTCGAATCCAGTCAGGTACATTCCAGCGTAACTACACACAAAATTTAATCTGTGGTGAACTCTCCACTAGCAACCATAAGTAGCCTTAAGTTGACGGCTGGTAACCGCACGAACAATACAGTATAATATCAACAGCGATTAATCCTAATGCTCAGCTCACATAGGAAAATTTTTCCAAAGAAGTTTCTTGAAAGTAAATAACAAGTGCTAGGAGCTGTCATAAAAAACTGTGATTTTGAGAGGCCCGTCTACTCCTAAAATCGAGCATAAAATGAACTAACGTAGTGAGTGTTTTGTGGCCGGTACAAGGATGATAATACTGTATTTCGACAAGGATTATACCGGGTGCTTCAGACCACCCGTATACCTCCTGAATATCTCTCGAAAAACAAAACGGATTGAGAAACAAAAAAATTCGTCCAAAATATTTTTGAAAGTTCTATCGAATGGCACCAAATGGAAGTTCTGCCCGTCGCCTCCTGGAGGTGAGAAGGGGGTCACTTCGTTATCTTAAATGGTAGTTTTTATTGCAGATTCGGCTTCCGTGATACAAAAACTGAAGGTTTTGCCTGAAGAAAAAATTTTCGGTTCCCGAAAATTGACAACAATTTATAATTCGTAAGAAAAATTTTCTTTTCTTTCCAATTTATGCAAATTTTACACGGTTATATCTCCTGATAGATATTTATTTTTAACATTTTAAAAAGGCACATCTGTAGATCCATTCTTTCTCTATTAAATGTTTACAGAAACACTACCTTGAAAACAATAATAAACTAACAGTTTATTCGCAACAAAAACACTTTTACAGTATTTTTCAACTTCAAAATGATATTATATTGCTAATATGCGGTGAAATACGAGTACGAGTTTCAGGCTGGTTTCAGGCAGCCGTAGTAGTAGGGAAAAGAGTGGAATAGAAAAAAAGTAAAATCGAGAGTAGGGTATTCTAGACGTAGACGGGCCGCTTAAAACGAACAGTTAATCATTTTTAGTTTTTTCAAAATTACAAAACAACGTTTTTGACATTAACTTTCTTCTTTTAGTAACAATAATTAATAAAAACTCAGGCATAAACATACATTTTTTGTCTGTCAATGAAATATCTAAATAAATCACTTGCACGAAACTGTTAAAGGTAATCACTGTTCAAATATTGTATGTTACATGTGATACCAAACTATTCGGTATTCGGCGAACACTCGAATACTAATATTCGGTGTTCGGCCGAATAATGAGAAACCTGTCGGATAGGCAGAATACCGAATAGTTGCCTGATATAGTTGCAACTCTAGTAATTTATGTACTCAAGGATAAAATCTAGCAGAGCTGCGCAAAGTACCACAAAAAGTACTTAAAGTACAAGTACCAAGTACCTTATGTCCAAGGAAAGTACTTTTCTTTATAGTTTCTATGGCCAAGTATCAAGTACTTTAAAAATGTACTTGGAAAATCAAGTATTTACAAGTACTTTACAAAGTACTTGGAAAGCTTCAAGGAAAAATTAATATATTGAAGTATTAAGTATCAAGTAAAAGTACTTTACACAGTACTTGAAAAGCTGCAAGTAAAAAATTAATATCATGAAGTATCAAGTACCTACCAAGTACAAGTACATTTCTTCCAAATATTATAACTGCAACATACATATAACCTACAACTCAATTAATAAACACTATACAGGAAGACAAGAAGTCTTCACAGGTTTTGATTGGCAATAAAGCAAGAAAAGAAGTAAGCATACGAATTACGAAGGCACAAGCAACTAACGAATGACTGACCAAGTTAATTCAAATACTTTAAGTAGGTACTTCAAGTACTACAAAAGTACTTGAAGTACTCAATATATTTAAGCAAGTACCAAGTAAATTATTCAAGTACTTTAATTCAAGTACTTTAAATACTTCAAGCATTAAAATTACTTGAAGTAAATATTTTTTACTTCAAGTACTTTGTTAGTACTATATATTTATTTAAACAAGTATCAAGTAAATTGTTGAAGATGTGCAAGTATCAAGTACAAGTAGGTACCAAATTTAAAAAATACTTGAAGTACTTTACTTGCAAAATCAGTACTAAAAGTAATTTTACTTGAAGTAATGCTCAGCTCTGAAATCTAGTTAGGTAGAATTGCTTCTGTCAATATAATATTTATTTGTGTTGTTTGCAGAATGTGCTCTTTAGCTAATAATTTGTTTGGTTGTCGTTTTTGTGCGACAACCGCAGCGAGCGATTACCTTTGTTCTGAAGCTGGGATGGAAGTCTCTGTGACGTCACAGCTATTGTGAGCACTTCTCATAATTACTTGTTTATCCGGAAGCTGTAGCTTCCTATCCAATTACTCGAGAACTTGTGTATTAGCGCGACATCGCACGTCGCAAGACATTCTTTCACATAGGCATTTCCCTAGCTAATTTCAACAATTACTGAATTAGGTTATGTCCCCCGAACCAACGAATTCTACAGTTTTCTTGGGGTGGATTTCTTTTTGTGCTCAGCAGAGAAAAAATATTAAGGGTCTAATTGCGACATAATCATTACTTTCAACTCTGATATAATATAATTCAAAATTATGAAACACAGTTATCTCTGTTTTTGTTACTCATGTTACTAAGGTTGAATGCGTTTTATATAATTATGTCGCAGGCTAATAATAAAATCAGTCGTTGTATAAATAAAGTCATAATATTTTACGATTTTATTATACAATATTCTAAGACTTTTGATAGAAAGAAACTGTAAACTGAACTAAATAAACAACCCAATACCCTTCTTGAATCCCACAGACTCGGTTTTGGTAGACACTCTGATTGCACTGAATTAAATAAAAACCAATACCCTTTTTGAGTCTTAAATACTCGGTTTTGGTACAAACTCTGATTGAGCTGAACAAAATAAACAACCCAATATCCATCGTGCGTTCCACTCAGTTTTTGTTGATTGAACTGAACTAAATAAAGAACCTAATACCCTTCTTGAGTGAAATAATATGATGTGATATTGTGTTTTAATATGCCTATATGCCTAGGCTTTTTATAAAAGTCTAATTAAGTCTACGACAATTAAGAATATGTAAGGTTTTGTTTAAATCTAAAAGCATTCGTTCCAAATGCCAATCCTATTCATGGCGTGATTTTATGTAGATTAATGTGTATATTTAAGAAAAAAATTTAAAAAGGTGCTGAATGCCTGGATGAAATTACGACTTTAAAATTCGGCTATAATTTTTGACATAATTTTAATTTTATTTTTTGTTACAGAAACAAAGAGGACATCATTGAATAATGTAAGTACTAAACTATGTTTTATTTTAAAATACATTATTATTAATGTGCCGAGATATTCCTGCTCTTTCCCAAAAAACGGGTAAGAGTTTTAGTTAGGCTTTAATAATTTAATATGTTTGCGTACAGTAATTACTGATTATAAATTTTTACTACTCACTATTTAACATTATATTATTATAGGAAAGGTGAGTTTCAAATTTGCTACTTTTATCTATTTTTTAAATTTAAAAAATAACTGTTGTAGCTTAAATTATAATGCCTAATAGCATACACACTTATTATAAATATTTTATAAAACTGAAAGAAACTGAAAGATTTTTTTCAAAATTCGCAATTTTATAGTTACTAGGTTTTTTAGTGAAACAGTTTTGGATTACAGTTTTAATATGAAATTTCATAAATTTACTGTTTTTGCATAAATTTAAATTTAATTTTATTCCATTCATAGTTAATTAGATTTCCAATAAGCCCTGTTCGCACAAGGATTATTTGAAGATTCTTCCAAGATCCAAGAATCCTGGAAAAGAAGAAGTTTCAAGATTCTGAAGCTTGAAAAACAATCATGGTTTTGAAGCAACCAGTAAATTATAAATTCTTCTTATCCAAGACTAATTTATGATTCAATTTAGCGGTACCGCAATTTAACAAGTAATTCTCATTAGAAAGGAGAAAACCTCTTCTTTTCCAGGATTCAGAATCTTGGTAGAATTTTCAAAGAATCCTCATGCGAATAGGGCTTTATACAATCAACAATCCAGTGGTTTCAAAAATGTGCTGTTTGCGAAAACTGCCCCTAAATTTACGAATTTAAAAAATATATATTTTTGCTCCATGATCAGTAAGTTGAGTATATGCACGAAGTTGTGAATCATCCTTTATTTCTTACAAATATAAAATAAACAAAAGTTAATAACCCACTTGACAAAATAAAGTACCCAAAACATTTCAAGAATATTAACATCCCGGTTTGTTACTTGCTATATTTGCCTATTAACATCCTATTAATATCCTAGCGATTGCTGCTGTCTGCCGTTAGTAACATTATCTATGTAACATCCCAATGTCAGTAACTTGGTAATAATATCTCAATTAATTAATTCTCTGAGATGTTTGTATTGAGTATGTAATTTTTGATAGTACTCAGGATGTGGCTAGGATAGATTTGACTATGACAAATGACATTAAAACATATGCACTAAGTTGTGAATCAACCTTTATTTCTTACAAGTATAAAAATAAAAATAAGTTATTAACCCACTTGACAAAATAAAATCCCCAGAACATTTCAAGAATGCTGTACTTGCCATTAACGTCCTATGAATATCCTAGCGATTGCTAATGTCCGCCCTTAGTATAACATTATCTATGTAACATCCCAATGTCAGTAATTTGGTAATAATATCTAAATTATGCATCCCATGTAATTCTCTGAGATGTTTGTCTTGAGTATGTAATTTTTGATCGTACTCAGGATATGGTAGGATAGATTTTTAAACATCCCAAGGACGAGTCATGTCAAGTGGAAGTTTCGTATGCAAAACAAAAACCAATCAGCCAACAGTAAAATATTTGAAAGCTCATTAGTGTAATGATATTCAGTGCACAATCGTTCTGTAACATCGTTATAAACAATTTCTTTAAACACACGTCAAGCTTAATGAAATTTCCAGGGAAACTTCGGCCGCGCTCTCTCAGAACTTGAACCATTCGCACAGCTCTCTATGATCCGCACGCAAACTACTTCTGACACGAGTCTTTTTACCCTCATTTTATGTAAATCACTAATAAAAACGTCCGTACTTTCAAAGAAGTTTTGTTTACAAAGCATCAGAGCAACGACGCTAGTTGCTGCATAGTTTTTATAGATTAGAGCTGGAAATATTATATACAGGCTGTTCCTAACGGAAAAAGCAAAAATCGAGCATAAAATATACTAACGTAGCGAGTGTTTTGTGGCCAGTACAAGAATTCCAACAAGGATTTCATAGAGAAAGAATGGATCTACAGATGTGTCTTTTTAAAATTTTTATTAAAAAATTGTACATGAATACAAAAATTACGAAAAATTCCAAAAAAATCCTATTTTATACAAGGTTATATCTCATGATAGAAATTAATTTTTAAATTTAAAAAAGGCACATCTGTAGATCCATTCTTTCCCTATTAAATGTTTATAAAAACATTATCCTGAAGTTAATAATAATCTGACAGTTTACTCGCAACGAAAACACTTTTACAGAATTTTTCAACTTCAAAATGACATTGATAGCTAGGATGCGGCAAAGTACGAGTTTCGGGCTGGTTTCAGGCAGCCGTAGTAGTAAAAAAAGGGAAATCGAGAGTATTCTAGGAATTCGGAAAAAACGTAGACGTACCGCTTAAGCAAGAGTTAAAATAGTTACTTTTGTATTAAGTACGCGAAATTGATGTTTTCGTTGTGCTAAATATTTACCATTCTATTTTTAGCACTTCAACTTTTACCACAGCATTTTTACCACCATTCTTTTTTACCGCTATCCTGTTTTACCGTTAACCCATTTTTTACCACTCAATTTTTACCACTCCAACTTTTACCTCTGCATTTGTACCACTATACTTTTTACCGCTATTTCGTTTTACCACTAATACATTTTTACCACTCCGTTTTTACCATTACAACTTTTACCACCATACTTTTTTACCGCTATTCCGTTTTACCATTAATAGTTTGTGGGACTATAGTACGGTTTTGTTAGTGTAGTAAATACCAAAACCGAGTTTGTGGGGCTCTAGTACGGTTTTGTTAGCTTTGTTAGTGTAGCAAATACCAAAACCGAGTTTGTGGGGCTCTGGTACGGTTTTGTTAGCTTTGTTAGTGTAGTAAATACCAAAACCGAGTTTGTGGGGCTCTAGTATGGTTTTGTTAGCTTTGTTAGTGTAGTAAAAACAAAAACCGAGTTTGTGGGGCTCTAGTACGGTTTTGTTAGCTTTGTTAGTGTAGTAAATACCAAAACCGAGTTTGTGGGGCTTTAGTACGGTTTTGTTAGCTTTGTTAAAAAAGAGACGGTGGTAAAAATGGATTGGTAAAAAAACACGTTGGTAAATATGTTGGTGGTAAAAAGAATTAGTGGTAAAAATAGGGACGGTGGTAAAAATGGATTGGTAAAAGAATACGTTAGTGGTAAAAAAGAAGTTAATTCAATTATAAATAAAAACTGTACAGTGGCACGCGAAACCCCTCGTTTTATTACAAATATTGTAGTTTTTTTTCAAATATGGGTGCCAAAATTATTTTATTTGTTATTTTTATGTTTATCAAAACAAAATAAACGCTATAGAATAGCGTGCTTAATCAATATTTTCTGTCATGGATAGAGGATCACCTTAAACCTAAACATAAATTTAAACCTTCAAACTAAATGATTACGTGAATGAATGAGTCTTACTTAATGTAAGTAAATTTTCTTTTTATATGTAGAGTAAAGCAATCCATTGTACAAGCTGTTTTACACTATGATAATTATTTAAAGATATTCTAAGGTCAAACATCCTTCGCTGTATTCAATTTCCCTAACAACTCCTTTCATCTTCATAACGGCGTTTACATTCGCGTATCGCGTCGTATAACGGGAACGGTGAGCATTCTAGACCGTATACAGGCACGTCTGAGCTGAGGAAAAACTCTAGGCAATATTTATTTGGCTATTATCAGGCGGCATGTTTATACATAAATATTTGAGGCCGCTTGCAACCGGACTAAAATATTAACGTAATTGGCGGACGCCTTGTAGACGTCAGGACAACCAGCGTCGAGACGCCGCCTGCCGTCCAGGGCTGGATTTAGGAGAAGAAAAAAATAACTGGAATCGTAGTAGTACAAATTCATTAAGGTGGTTGGTTTCTAGCCGTTAAAACGGTGAAAAGTATGTTTAGTTTTCCCATTAAAATTGAAGTCATAATTTAAATTTTCGAATTAACTAAGATATTTTTGAAAAGTTTAAGGGAGCTCCCTCTTTGCTCTAATGTCAGATTTTAGTTTTGTCTTCAATTTTTTTATGTGCATGACTAAACATGTCCAATTTTGTGAATATTTCATGTGTATTTTAATACAATCCTACATAAAAATTCTAAAAAGTGGCATTAGAGCAAAAAGAGGGCACCTACAAGCTTTTCGAAAACGTCTTATTGTTTAAACCAATTTTATGGGGAATACTGCATGTTTTTCGCTATTTTGACGACTGGTGTTGGTCCATTTTAAATTTAATTTTCTGGAATACAAAATTCTAAAAGTGTTGAATTTATTTATTCAGATAATTTAAATCTTTGTTTATTAAAGTAATACAGAGGGTTCAGCAAAACCTATAATTTGACTGTGCAACCGTCTTAAATGTAAACATTTCTTATTCATTCTCTCTCATAAAAATGAAATACATAGGTACCTAACAATAAAATTAAGTTTCATAGCTAAAATACGTTTAGCAAAAAATATGGTACTTTGCAAGATATATTATTATTTGTATAAAAATTTTGTGCATTAGTTTAAAAGGCGTGTTTTTAGACATTTCTGAACTTTTAAGATTTGTTTATGTATTTTATTAATTTTCAATATTTTTGCAAAATTTCTTCGGCAGTGTTATTCAGTTTAATTTTATGTAAATTCTAGTGAAAAGAAATTTTTAATCATTATTAGTTTACGAGAAATTTTCGTTTATATTTTTCGAAGAAAATTAATATGTCATATAAAATAGTATATTACATTACAAGTCATGAAAATGTTTCATTGCAGACGAGGAGGCGTTTGAAGAATGCGAGGATGCGCAGCGTCCGAGCATTTCTTCAAAGCCTCCGAGTCAAGCAAAGACATTTTTATGACGCGTGATGTATTCTATTTTTTTTAAATCGGCAATTAAGCTTAAAATTATAAAAAAAATTAGGTTTGCATAAATCATCAGAGCTGTGACAAATCATCAGAGCTGTCACAAATTTTAGAAAAAGTTGTTATGACAAGTAAACAAAGTTGAAAGTAAAAATGACTAGGCATGGAAATAAAATTTTCATGCCTAGTCATGAAAATCTTACTTTCATGCCGCAAATTAGTCTGGAAATTACGATTTTCATGCCGATTTTGAAAAAAGTTAACATTTTCAAAATTGTAAAACAATTGTTTTTGCAACAGTTTACAATAACTGCAAAAAACTTTTTTTACACAGTTTAGAAGAAAGTGTAGTATTATATTATTTTTCTATTATCGAAGTACACTGTTCATCGCTTTCACACTCATTTGCATTACCACTTATATTTTCTTTGAAAAATTAATTAATTCGACATATAGAGATGGGAAATTTATCGATAAATTTGTATTATTTTGAATAAGGAAGTAAGTTGACATCTTGTACAAAATAGTGTATGAAACTTGTACGTAAAATGTTTTTTTAACACTTGTTACTATCTTGAGCAACATGTGAAAAAAGACTAACTTTACGAACATGTATCATAAATTAGATACTATTTTGCATATTTCAGTAATATTATATTAAGTGTAGTAAAGACATATAGACACAAAAAGTTAAAAAGTTAAATACAACTTTTTTCTATCTCATACCAGTGGCGGATTTAGAGGGGACACAAGAAGCTTTAAAATCATGAACAAAAAAATATATAATTTTCTATTATTCTGTATAGTAAAGTATGAAGGGATGAGCAATTACAGAGCATTTGACCTTGTATGAAATTTTTTTAAAATTAAAAACACCGGCACAATTTGATTTTTTTAAACCTTTGAGCCCCTCTCGTCAAAAAGTCCTAGATTCGCTCCTGCCTTATATCATTTGAGAAATTTGCAAATTTAGATAAAATCACGTTTACTAATATTTTCAAATTTTAATATTTTTTATTATTCACATCATCTGTCAAAAGAAGACCAATAAAAATGCAGAATTTGAATTTAATTTCACACCCAATCAAAATGAGTATTGACTTGAATATTTTGCACTAGTAAAGGTTGTGTGTCGACTATTTTACTTTTAGGTGACTATTTAACAAATGAACATTTTCATTATAATTTATATTTCCAATTTTTATTGCACCATTTCTATCTCTGAGTTTTCTTCAAAGGTCTAGAACATATTTCACCTGAAACTCACTATTTTATTTTTGAAGAAACACCAAAAAACACATAAAACACATTTGATATTACGTCTAATGATGGGATTCTGTTCAAATCTGTAGTTGCTACAGATCTATAAAACTGTAAATATTAAACAAAATCGCAATGAAATTTATAAGCATATGAACATTTTTATATTTGTCAACAAATATTGATGTGATTTTGTTCAATATTTAAAGATTTACAAATTTGTAAAACTTACAGATTTGAACAAAATCCCACCATTAATTTAATCAGAATATTTGTTTTCTGAAATCATGGATAACTGCATTTTTGTCACTTCAATTTAAAACTGGATCTGATTCAATGAATAATCTCTTGAATACCTTTCGTAGTCATAAGTAGATTATTTTTCTGGTACCAAGTTATATTATACACTCATGTACCTTGTGCTTGAATATGAATATTACGAGTGCACAACACTATGGAGGGAGGGGGTGCTCGTATAAGAAATAAGAAAACAAAATCTTCGTCGCCGGTCCTGTGTGTGTTTCGTATATAATTCACCGGCCGTGTCCTATGTGTGCAGGGGCCGTCCAGGTCTACGTTTACGCTACTCGTGTACAGTTAGCCTAGTTTGTAGTAACGACCTTGTCGCATGCATTCTTTATTGGCTACCCAAGCAAGACTCGATAACAACGATTCTGTTGTGCACAACCTACAAACAACTTACAACTTTTATACCTAACTTCAATTTAATTTGGTTCACTACCAAATCATTTACAGTTTACAGTGAATACTGGAAACCGGAACTAAAGATGTGATAGAAAAATACATTTCTTTTGGCTATTTTATTTGTTTTCGTTTGACTTATGCAAATACATTTTGTTTTTAATAAATGGTAAAATTGACAAAAATTATTTTATCTATAGGCATATAAGAAAATTGAAAAAAAGAAGAAAAAGAGGCATTGAAGAAGCCAAAGGGCATTCTTAAACTTTTTGAAAATGTATTATTTGTGATTACTTTACAAGTAGACAAAGTAAGGAATTACTCACGAGGAAAATCTTAACTCACGAGGCCGAAGGCTGCTTAAATATTTATAGTGTATTAAGTATCAAGAACGGTAAGGACAGTTTACCGATGGAAGACAATGTTGTCTGACATCGGTAATTCCTTAACGTTCGTGATGCTTATATCATTTTTTTGGCGATTGATCTTTTTTATCAATACGCAAATATAAATTTCTTCATAATTAATACTAAATTTACTTACCATTCAGCAAACGGTAAATAAATTGCTTACCGTTTTGTTTAGCCTAGCAACCGTCTTGGAAAGAGGCATGGTAAACTTGATTTAAAAAAACCAATCGTGCAAAATAGTATACTGTACAACAAGAGTGGATGTGATGCCTATATCGCACAAGAACGAGTTTGCAGTCACGACCCCATAGGGGGAGTGTCTGCAAACGTTCGCGTGCGATATAGGCAATCCACTCGAGTTGTACAGCCTATTTTTTCTACGAAATATGATTTCTGCAATAAAATGCACTCAATGTGATGCCAAAAATTATTTAAAAGTAAGGTTACATCAATTATTTTGTGACATATGACATTTGAATAATTGTTGCCAACGTAAAATCTCAAAGTTTTATTTGCTTTTTAGCAATAAAATAATGCTTTTTAACATAATTAATTATTAAATAACAGTTGATTTAATGTTTTTAGTAATTATTTGTCATAATAAAAACATAATTTGCACGCATTAACAATTTTATGACGTATTTGACTTTGAATTTCATATCCACACTTGGTGTGGATATGACATCCCTATCCACACATGATAGTATGAAGGTATGTTGCCAATATCCAGTAGGGAGTAGAAAAAATATTAAGTTCCAACCAGAAACATCGTTACTATGGTGACTTCCAACAAGCAAAGTAACAATTTACCCACAAGTGGGTATAATTTTGATCAAAGCCACTAGTGGGAAATATTTGCTTTGCCTTTTTGACACTTCATAACCTCTATTCTTCAATAAATCATTTTTATAAAACTGACGATTCCTTTGAAAATTTAATACAATCTTCTTCTATATTCAATTAATATTGTGCTAGTTTTTCATTAAAATCTGTCGTCTGGTTTGGATACACTAATTTAATAACGCACGAATTGAAGTCACCTTCTAATGTTTGCAATGTAAAACAGGTCAACTTTGCAGCCTCATAATTGCCAAACTAAACTGACGAGTATCCTGATAATTGCTTTTAAGGTGTATTAAATAAATGTCCTTTAAAGCTTTATTTATTTCTGTCGCCATTGATTTTACTAGACAACAACCTTAAGGCTTTGATTCCTGCACTGCGAAATTAGATCGTCCATCTCCAGAAACGAAGTTCCATGGCCCACTGTTCCGAATCGAGCGACACAGCTTAAATGAATAGTTTTGCAATTTAAATGCAAATAGATTTAACACAGTTCATAATAATGTAGCTGCTAGCTGGCTTTAGTATCGCGGCCATGTTTCGAGTTCCAGCTCCGGCATCTAGCTGGCCGTGTCTCGGTCGTCACAAATAGGTCACGTGTTCCACCCCCTCCCCACCAACTCCGGGAATCACTCACCAGATGACAATCTACAAATTATTTCACCTCAGGGATATTTACGATTCTATTGGTCGGGAGAGATTTGATAGTTTCAAATTAGTTGTAGTGTGCGGTGCTGGGAAACAATTGATTATTTTAACGCTGGGTTCACTGGGATAGAGAAGGAACTAGTTGGCTTGTCCCTTAATAACTTGACGGTTTAAATGATAATATGAAACTTGAATTAGCTAGACATTCAAAAATTGAGGAATGAAAATGCACCGTCTTTTATTATTTTTTTTAATGGTAACCAACCTACAAGATTAACTCTCAATTACATAATGGTAGATGTTATTATAGTGGAATCCAACCACTCGGGCCCAGTGGTATTATTGTCGGTTGTGCTGGGAATTGAACTGGGGATCGCTAGCATGCTAGGCAGAGCCTCTACCGCTGTGCTAACCACTGGCAAACCTTTAATGCAAAATTGATGCGGTTATAAAATGCAAGTTATTTGTTGTGCATTTGGTCAAGCGGAGCTTCAATGGAGATTGACGTTGGCTCACAGTCGCTAATAAGCAAGTGGTCAAATGCCCTATTTACCAGAAAAGCGTCCATTACCGCAATTTTTTAAAGCGTGCAGGTAGCCTACACATTAATATTTTATTAAGAAAACGTTGTCAATCTTATATTTACAGGTTAAATAAAACAAAAGCGTTTAATTAACTTTTATTTTAAAACATCCAACAATATAATCAGAAAATTTAAGAAAATTAAGAATAAAATGTCCTCTTGTGTCTTAATGACAGGTTGACATGACATTGTTCTATTTAATTATAAGAATTTACCAATTTTAACCCAAAAGAACATTTCATTGTAAATCTAAATTTTTGTTAAACAATTAATGCACCTTGCATTCAATTGATGTAATCCGGCTTTGATTACTTGATAAGAATAGATAAAAAATATAATTGCATTAAATGAACAAGTACATCCCCTTTAAATTAATTTTCCGCACTATTATAATTTTATTAGTAGTAGGTAATACTCACACTTGTCTAGACATATTTTTAAATAATTTTCAATTCTGCGTATAAATGAAGAATAAAGCATATTCAACTCGAGTGAAAAGTTTGTAACACGAGCCGTATCGCATGGATGAAAATGACCCAATGCACGCCTGTTGTCCTCAATTTAGACATTTTTATCATGCTTTAACCTACCGCACGCCGCATACAACGGAATTTGGCGGCAGATATCAAACAAGTATATAGACACTTATGGTCATATTCGTATACCGGATTTCGGATGTCTGGATACAGGATTTCGGATAGGTCTGGTTACCGGATTTCGGATTCCGGATACTGGATTTTGGATTCTGGATACCGGATTTTGGATTCCGGATACCGGATTTTTTTTATAGTAAAATTTTTGTTTTGAAAAATATAGTAGTATGTTGAAATTTGTCTTAGTTCCTCCTGAAATTAATTTCGTAGAAAAACAGTACCCAGTTGAATATGATCATTCATTGATAAAGATTGCACGAGCACTCAGACTGACAAGTTAATATTTATTCAAAAATACAACATTTACCAGCAATAAATCTATAGCTATCCGCTATTCATATTCATAAACATTTTTTTTATCTCAATAAAGTATAAGTCTATTATCTCTTCCTTAGTATTATAAAATAGGTATTTTAAATATAGGTATCTCTTCCGTAAACTAATGTAAATATATTGTAACATTTTTGGGTGGGCCACTGGGTGGGCCAAGACTTTTCATGCACCTTAGTTACGTCCCCCTGTACTGGCTGCATGAACAGTACTTTCTCTACTACTATAAATTAATTTATATTATACATAAATTTAATGAATTATTTTTAAACGTAGGGATTCTCGTTAGCCGAGCGGTCTAGCTTGCCTAACCTCAAATGAAACTATTCCATTACAAGTGATAGAATGTAAATATCATTCACTTGTTAGCAGGAGTACTAATATAATATTCCAGTACAAAGACCAGAATGTATTTTAAGCGAGAAAATACTCCGAAACAGATTACAAATATTCAAAGTTAAATATGTATTTTTCTCTCCTATTTAAATGACCACATTTCGTTAGCCATTAAAAGTTCCACCGTCGTTCCATTTTTTGTTTGACATGCCGGAATATTTCTGGAACATAATTAGCTTTACTCCTGTAACCGGATACGATTTTTTGTTTCACGTCAGGTGCGGCAACTTGTTGAAGTTTGAAATAATCCTACTTATAGTCCCGTAATGGCATCAACGTCGCTATGGTGCCAGCACTGATATTGTTGCCAACGCTTCAACCGTGCGCGAAATAATGCTAAATAACTAAATATATTTCTAGACAAAGGGAACCTGGTGACACTTGTTACGCTCGGGATACAGGCAACTGGAAGATTGTACATGGAAATTTGATAGGAGTATGAATAACACTCGCTAGATCACTAGGACCTACGTGTTGATAGCGATGTAGGTTAACGTGATAAGATCGCTATTTCCTTGTGCTAGTGCTCTTCTAGTTAGGCTTAGGAAATTGAAATTGATCTCGGTTTTCGGTAGGTGCGCTTTACTATGGTGTCTATGTAAAACTATTAAACAGGACACATATTTTTAGGGGAATGGTTGATTTAAAAAAATTTAATTACATTTTTGCTGAAACAATAGGGTGCATAGAAATAATTTTTTTAGTAAGGGTGTCTATGAAAAACTATAAAGCAGGACACATACGTTTAGGTATAGAGAATTGGTTGAATGTTTTTGTATTTAATTTCTGTTGAGACCAGGGTGTATAGAAAAACTTAGAGATAAAAAATTAATTAAGGAACTCTTCTAAAAAAAACATTTATCAACTCTAATTACACAAGAGCTTTTGCCGGATAAATTTCTGTTTGTATTGAAGCCTTGTTGTCTAGCAATTTGAAAAGAAAAATTGTTTAATAATATCACGACACCGTAGGTGGAGTGATTTTATTTTAAAACAAGTTTTCGAGTCAAATTGATGTCAGGTGACAAGGTTGAAATGTCAAACAGAAATTTAGTCGGAGGAAATAAAATGCTCGAGTGTAATTCAACGCGATAATTTAACGACTCCTTTGGTTCTTCTTCACAAGTATTCCCAAAATCTAATAATTTCACTGACAATATTAGTAATATGAAACAAATGATATTTTAGTGTTTTGTTTATTGTTTGGTTGCTAAGAAAAAGGTAAAAGTTACCCTTCATTTTTATCCGCTGTCAAAGCGGTTTCAATAGAGGATCGAAAGAAAAAGATTACGCTTACGGACAAAGTTTGAGGCCCGACGCTTGCGAGGGCCTTTATTCGTCCAAGGGTGTAATCTGCCTTCGGCCAGAGGTACGTACAACCTCGTACAATGTTTTACTCACAACTGCATATTAAAATATTCTTGTGAATTATACTTATTTCTAGAAAATTACAAAGTGGCGTAGGTATGGTAACAATAACAAAAAACATCTCATGTGTCAATCATTTAAATTTGATTGGACGGATTCTTTATTTTACCGCCCATGGGCGCGTTTTCACCAGTCCTTTAAAATAACGTAACCTAGACAATATGCTGTTATTTATACTAAAAAAATTTGTTTGTAACAGGTACACAAACTGAGTTTTAGAAGACTCAACTAATATAAAGACTCGGCTACTCTATAAGTAGATTCGTCTTCTAAAACTTGTTACATAAATGAGTATTTCTTCAAATATTGTCTCGTTTGTTATGTAATTGTAAAAGTGTAGCTATATATAATTGAATTTGTTTTGGAACAAAAATCAAAACCAATTTATAAAACTACTTCGTTGCATTGTTGCATACATAAATTAAGATTAATTAACTTCATGAAAAAAATCACAATATGCCAAACTCAGAACAAATGGGTTGTAATTATTGGAATATAATTACCGCGATTGGTGATCACGTAGACGAGTTGGGTTATTGAGTGAGAATTGAACAGATCTTAGGGCTCGAGGCGTGACGACTTGACGACATGCAGCCTCTAATCTGTCCGCTCTGCGCATCTGTTCCAGCGCCATCATTGACCTTTAACCTCTACGCTACTCCACAAATCTATTTCAACAAGTATCGCCAAGGGGGGCCATTTTGTATACTGCTGTTTCGACCAACAAAGTAGATACTTCAAGTCGAAAGTGAAGTGAACGATTTGTACGGATGGTATTAAAGCTTCTAGCAAGTGACAGGCAGTGGTCACGGTCAGTCTTTTAACCAGGCAGTGTTTTGGATGTCAAACATTCAAAACTTATTTGCAAAAATGTCAATACTACACGCGGCACACTGGCAATTTTAACATTTATGGTTGTTGTCTAGCAAAATCGATGATGACAGTTGACAGAAATAAATACAAATAATACACATTAAAATAAATTATTAGGACAATCGTAAGTTTCGTTTGGCAATTATGAGGCTGTAAAGTTGACCTCTTTTAGATTGCAAGCATATAAAGGTGACTTGAAATCGTGCGTTATTAAATTAAGACGACAGATTTTAACGAAAAACTAACATAATATTAAATGAATATAGAAGAAGATTGTATTAATTTTCAAGGGAATCGTCAGTTTTATAAAAATTATATTTACTTCATGTTAAAGTTAATTTACTGAAGAATTGAGGTTATGAAGTATCAAAAAGGCAACGATATTTCAATTGGCCAGACTTTTCAAACGTTAAACTTATTTCCTCACATGTTCCTTTTTCTATACACATTGGTTTCAACAGAAATTAAATATAAAAACATTCAACCACTTCTCCGTAGGTACCTAAAAACATGTGTCCTGCTTTATAGTTTTTCAGAGACAACCTTAGTAGTAAAGCGAGCTTAATTAAAAATTATTTCTATACACCCTATTGTATCAGGAAAAATGTAATTAAATTTTTTTTTAAATCAACCATTCCCCCAAAAATATGTGCCCTGTTTAATAGTTTTACAAAGACAGCCTTAGTAAAGCGCACCTACCTAAATTTATCAATTTATCGAAGAATTTAGATTAGGAAGTATCAAAAAGGCAACGATATTTCTTTTTATCAGGCATTTCAAAAGTAAAACTTTTTCCTCACTATAATACTATAATACATACATGTGCCTCCTTGGTGCGGTAATGCAAAATTTGTTTACTTTTTTTAACCCTCTCCGTAACAAGCAACATTTCATGTAAGTATTCAGTTTTAAAGTTTAGTTTTATAGTAACGTTAAAGTTTGAATACATCTAACTAAATATTAGCATTCACAGTTCTTGAAAATGGGAGGTGTGAATGCTTATGTTTAGTTATATGAATTTAAACTTTCTTAAACGTATACAAAAAGATGTACCTAAACCTAAAGAGGCTCTACTACCTTTTTTCGAATTCCTAGAATACTCTCGATATTACTTTTTTTTCTATCACACTCTCTTCTCCACTTTTACGGCTGCCTGAAACCAGCCCGAAACTCGTACTTTCCCGCATCCTAGCTATGAATATCATTTTGAAGTTGAAAAATACTGTAAACATGACTCCAGTATTTCCATATAACTTCTGTATTTTTTAAACAAATTAAATAAAACAAAAATTATTCGAAAATGCCGCTAAATTGAATCTGCAGTGAATCTAGGAAAGAATCCAATCCTTTGATTTCTTCAAAACAGTAATTTTCTTGTTTCCAGTATTCAGAAGCATGAAAGAATCTTCAAAGAATCCGTGTGTGAACATGGCTTAAACTACTATACTTCAGAGTTATACGAAGCTAGTTGTAATAAATGATATTTTATATTTGAAGCATAAAATTCAAGCAGAATGCAATTCAATTGCGGATAAAATCTCGTAAAGTACTAAACCGATTGTCAATATCTGGGCAAATCGAGAGACGAACATTTTGGTGGAGGCGCTACGTGTTGAGCGGTTTACGAGGCCATCAACGATCAGAATGATGATGTGGATCAAACCGCAGACGCATTATACTCGTATATAAAATTCTACTGCACTTGCTTGTAATCTATATGGGCTAAGCTAGTGGTCATTAATAAACTAAGGGTATAGCAACAGGAACCAGGTCAACTAAATATTACCTATATTATGTAAATCTATTGAAGAATAAAGGGTTTTTTTCGACTGGTGAAATATTAAGAAATTTATTTAATCAGGAATGCAGACTTAAAGAATTTTTTTTATTTTTCTAATATACCGACGTTTTGGCACACTCTAGTGCCTTTCTCAGGGTTACTGGAGGATAACAATATTGACACATGACTGATCTACAATTTATACAATTTTTATTTTACATGTATTATTTATTTACCAACCTTTCCTAATGTAAGTATGATTCTGCTGTAATTTTTGCTGTGTACCATGTGACACGTGTATTTAAAATATTGTTGTCCTTCCAGTAACCCTGAGAAAGGCACTAGAGTGTGCCGAAACGTCGGTATATTAGAAAATAAAAAATTTCTTTGACTGCATTCCTGATTAAAAAAATCTGTTGTGGCCAGCACATGACCTCCCGCCTTGACACTGTAATATGTGAATTTGGATTTGGTTAGGCTACTTTTTGTAATTTTTGTTATAGTTCTTCAAGCAAAGTACCGATTTCTATTGGCATTGAAATCAAATTAGCTCTTTGTAGATAAAATATTTATTTTTATTACCTTATATCCAGTGATAATAATAATAATGAATCGATGATACTTTTTGACTGAATACGTTTAATGGAAGGATAAAAAGATAAAAACGTAATGGAATTCAGTCAGTTTTTAATTTATTATATTTCGGCTCCTATAGGTATAGGTTCTAAGTTTCAAACCCAGTTAATAATATATTTATATTTAAAAATGGTGTCACAAAAATTTCAGAAACAGTGTATACGTCTGTTCATCTATCACATTGACATTTCATTTTTGTTTTTAAATTTTGTTCCTATATTATGATTTACAAATCGTGGTAGGTAAAATTACAAATTTTTGAAAATTAATTTTTCTTTATTGGTAAGAGATATAGGAACGATGTTAAATAAATATTGTAAAAGATAATTTGTTCTTTCAAATGTCGAATGACAAATTGTAACTATCGCAGTATTTTCTATATTTTTTGCAAAAATTTTTAAAATTCTTCAAGAAAATACCATTTCCGGATGGCAGATTTTTACCAAAATCTTATCAGCTCTTCATTAACATATACAAATGTATATTGCAAAATATTAGAATTTTATGTTCAGTAGAAATTGAGATAATGAATCAGAACGAAAGACTATAGTAGGCGCACATACAGACTTCCATACATACACACACACACACACACACAGACACACAGACATCATCGTGAAAATAGTCAAAATAGGTTCTAAAGGTGCTAAAACGTGCTTATTGACAAAAATCTCGACATCGAATTTTTTCACGATCCCTATACCTCTCTAGGCGAGAGGTAAAAATGTCCTTTATATCTATTATTTCGTTGTAGGAACACAAATATGTATAAATAGAAAATAGGTACTATTGTTGTGAGTAAAAATCTCATTGGGTATGAATTTTTGAGTTTTGACAAGATTGAAGTTTTCTCTTTATGGTCATGCAAATTAATCTGACGCCAAATTCATTTCATCCCCTGCCACCCTGCTTGAAAAAAAAAGTTCTTGATGTGAAACAAATGTCAAAATTTGACAACATGTACTGGGTACAAATAAATCGTGAACTCAATCCACTACCAAGGCGATAAAGTTCATTCATTTTCCTTTCGGAACCTGGTACTAGTTGTCATAGTTTGACATTTTTTGACATCAAAAACATTTTTTTCTCAGAGGAGTGGCAAGGAGTGAATTGAACTTCGCGTCAGATTAACTTGCATGACCTTAAAAAGGAAACTTAAAACTTGTCTGAACTTGAAGATTCATCCATTTTCGACCAAATTCAATCGAGTTATGGCGGTCCAAAATTTGTATTTTTTTTTCTATTGTTGAGTGTAGTTATTATACCACAAGAGCTTCGAAAATACTGCTGACTGATGAGATGAATTTCCATAGAAACAATTCGAGACCAGAGGTCGAGAGGTCTTTTGCGGAACTACGTCGAACCAGGAGGCTATTTCATGAATAAAACATAGTTAACAATTTTAAATAACACAATTTTATTTTAAATATTTTGACATTTGGTGGAAAATAAACAAACATTTATTATTGTTTGTTGTGTCATGGTTACAGTGAATATACGCATACTATGTCAATATTCAAAAATATGCACTGGAATAGTTGTTTATATAGATAGTTTCTATGGTTTTTGTGAAAAATATAATATAATGAGGGAAATAGTCATAACTATATATTATATCACTAGACTATAGAAAATTCTCGATTATATGAGACGTATTGCCTGGAAACATCACGAGATAGAATGTCGAGTGGTGTTTCCATATGACAATACGTCGAGTTTCGAGAATTTTCTATTGTCGAGTGATATACGGCTGGACTATATCCTGAATAATGGTATTTTATTTATAAACCGAAATATTATATTCAAAATTGGCAAATAATTTTGTTACTCTAGTGACGTCAGCGAAAATACACAGGTTTGTATAATCGATATTGTCATGGTTATAATAAATAGATGAGGGATATAGGCGGTTTGCACATGAGTAGTCAGCGCCGCCCTGGGCCCTGGCGGGAAAAAATGCATTAATATTAGGTAAACCCTTTGACAGTTCGACAGTACTTGTAGGTACTGTTTCAATTCAACCAGTTCTGTTCTAAGGTTCTATAATAAGATGGTATGAGGACGAGAGATGTAAAATTTGGATTCACAGAGTAAAACGAATTTCGTAAGTAGATACCTACATAACTGTAAATAAATTTTATCACGTTTTATAATTGACGGAAAGCGCTAGGAACCAGTGCTCATTTTATTTAATTAAACATTCAAACGTGTTGTATACCTAATACTTTTGCCAAATCTCCCACTAGAGGCGCTCATGCTCGATATGTGCAAACCGCCTATAGTCCATATTATACTTACTTTTGCACAAAATATATTTACTCGGAATTGAACAGGAGGCTAATGAACTTAGTGTAGTTCTGCACTAAGGTGACAATTTAAGGTTCAAACCACGGTACAAATTTCGATTCATGTCTTACAAGACCACTAAACAAAACAAAAACCTCCTCACCCAGAGTCACTATTGTCGTTTCTGTTCTGTGGCAGCACCGGTCGCCCAGTGGTCAGCGCCATCGCCGGCAAGCAATGCACTACTTCAAATCAGATTCCCATTAATCACCTGACGACGACATGGACATGACATCACATTAATTCTGTCATGTGCCGCTGCTGGCGCTGCTGCTGCTGTACTTCCAGCATGTATGCGGGGTGGAGCACCACAACCGCTACATATCTATGGGCCGAGGGGAGCATAGAGCAAGGAGGAGTGTGGAGTGTGGTGTTTTAACCTCACTTTCAGATGTACTGTTTTGTTCTATTTTTAATCGGTTCTTTAATAAGAGTACTATGGTAGACACCGGTGTCTGTTCCTTGTTTTAGGGCTGGTTATATGGATGTAATTGGTTACTTCTTCTGTATTCTGTAAGATGTGTGATGTGAATGAGAAGTGTGTGGTTCATCATTTCAATAATCTGCTAACTTGATGACATAACCTTTCTTTTAACTGTCAGAAATGGATCCGTTTGATGGATATTACATAGTTGGATCTGCAATGTTTATATTGTAGCGAAATATTAAATACTCATCAAAATGTAAACAAAGATCAACAAAGAACAAATTGACCTAGTTTGCTATTTTTTGTTGGGAAAGAGTGAAGTATGAAACAGAGTGGCTTTAAACTGAGTATGGCTGACTTCAGTAAAATTGTATTTAAATAAAATAATGTTCGGTAATACATGAAGAATTTAGAAGTTAGATACTGAACTAGTTTTTGGATATCATATTGTTACAGTTAAACATTAATTAATTCCACATATTTTTATATATCCTTAAATTGTGACTAAACCCATGTGTCAGACAATTTGAAAATAATTTTACTCATAGAAAAGTATTCAGGAAATTGGATTCTGCAAACCTACAATCAATATTTATATTCATCAAAAAATTACAGCCGTTTTCGAATGATAAGACATAAACTACTACTTGATCAAAATTTATAGTTTTTTTTCAAAATTGTCACGATTTTCTCGAAAACTGTACCACTTTCATAAAAATATTTATACTATTTTATTGCAAATTTTGTGCTCTACAATTTGTTATTAATTGTTTTTTCGTAATATTAATCATTTAAGAGATAAAAATTAAAAACAGTAGACGGCGGCCATTTTTTCAAAATGGCGAACGAAGCTCCTGTCCAATCCAGCTTTCTATTAATTTTTTCCACTAAACGACAAAATATGATCTAATTTGACTGGACTACTTTTTAAAAGTTTAAATTTTAATATTAAAGTTACTGCAGACTTTTTAAATATTTTTAAAATTATTATTATATTTGTACAATAATGTTTCCCATAACAGTAAAAGTTCACGTACGTTTCCAATCGAAAATACAGATTAATTACAATACATAAACAAACTAATTGTTAAATGATGTTTGTAGCTAATTATTAGGGTTAATTGGTTACAAATTGGTGCGACTAAATGTAATTTAGGGATAACCAGGATACACTTTTTAAAATATAAATTAGGTTTTGACGACATAATTCGACATATTTTTGAGCTGGGAGTCAATAAATATTTATGTTTAATTATTGTATAAATGAATTTTGATGAATAGGTAATTTTGCTGTTGACGTCCTCATTTTACAATCAGGGAAATTATGTAAAATGAAAGTTTATCAATAATTAAACAGGTGCAGAGTACAGAAGGCTCACCTGTTTATTTAAAAATTCATCCTCATTGAAGTTTTAAAATTTGCGCTGTTTAAATTGACAGAGATCGACAAAAAATTATAAATATACATACAATACTAATCAAAACTGTTCTGTTGGTATATTAGCGCAGACAATAATGATGACATTACAGCATTATTTATTTATTTATTTATTTAATTTATTTACAGGTAAGCAAATACATGCACGATGTCAGTATATACATAGCAATAATAGTTACAATATAACAATGATAATTATAATTTTAGATAAAATATAGATTAATTAGTTAGGTCGAAACAACTAGCAGGCTCTATACAGCAGTTGTTACTAAAAAGGTACTAATTGAGATAGAAGAATTATATTATAATATTCAATTTCAAAAGTTTTCTTCTGTCAGATATTCGTCGATGCTAGTATGCCTTTTGTATTAGCTTATTGGTTAAAACAGATTTAAATTTACTTGGTTTTAACAATTTTATGTCCTGAGAGAATTTATTAAAATATTTAGGTTTAAATTGTTAATTCTAACGTTTTTATAATTCAGTCTAGGAACAATTAAGTTGTTATTTTTTCTCGTGTTATGATTGTGAATCTCGGCAGAAGTTCTGTAATTCTGTATATTTTCTTGATATATATTAGGGAAGCCAATATATACTGGGAATATATCGTAAGAACGTTGTTATTTTTAAAAAGTTCTTTGCAAGGATGTCTACCACTAGCACCAGAAATAATTCTAATTCTAATTGCCTTTAAGACGCAATTAACTTGAACGCTTTGTCAATCTTCTACCATAATATCTTGGTAATATTTTCTCCATCAATTTGTAAAAATTCACTCTCACTGAAGTTTTAAAATTGCGCAGTTTATATTGACAGAGATAGAGATCGACAAAAAATGATAAATATACAATACTAATCAAAACTGTACTGTCAACTGTCGGTATAATAACGATGACATTACAGCATTTGTTACATCCAAAAAATTCGGACACTTGCATTATCAAGTTCAATTGGATAATGGATATACCAGTATACACTGAAGAGACACATTGATCAGATGTTACGAACTGAAATATTATACCATATGAAAAAAACAAATAACATTTTCAGAGAATTCGACAAATCCCTAAAGATAATAAATACAGCGGATCATTCTAGTTCGTCACAAACTGCTCTTTTCAGAAACCCGGGAACCGAAATTCAAATTATTCCTCATCATATAGGAGATGTTCCTGTTCTTGAACCAGAGATTCCCGTTTTACGTAGATCGCAGAGACAACATCGTCCTCTAGACTATTTACAATACTTTGTATAATTATTATAGTTCTGTTAAATGTGGGAGAATTGTTATATCCAAATAATTATTATAAATCAAGTATGTTTAGTTATCAATTATTATTGTATTTATAAATGTACATGTTCACTTGTTAAGTCAAAATAAATAGAAACTCAATTATAATAGCATTATTTAAGAAGCAATTATCTTGAACGCTTTGTCAATCTTCTACCATAATATCTTGGTAATATTTTCTCCATCAATTTTTCTTATCCAAAGTAATGACATCTCGTAGAAGTCGACGATGCCATATCAATATTCTGCTGGCGGGCAGTGTTGAAGCTCTGGACAAGCAGAAATGGCCGACAATTTTCTAAAGGCTCTTCTACACGAAGATATTTCCGAGACCACCAGTGGTTGGTTTTAGTAAGCACTGAGAAAAAAAATGGTCTAATATTAAACAAATTTCAAGTTTGAAGGTGGTTTCTTTATATATAATTCGATAATTTAAAATGTAATTTAATGTTTACATTAGAAACGTACTATTTTATTTAATAACTTTTTAATACATTATACTATAACGAATAATTTATTTACCAGTGATCTATTCACATTTATTAGACAAAGTTAACAATAAACAATTGCATATTTTTAATTCATTTAACACTTCAACTATTTTATTGTAAATTTACTAAGTTACTATGTATTATAGTGTTGTTTGTAACCAAATATATTAGTATTATACTAAAGAAAGTAATAACTTAACAGTTAATGAATTATATTTGCAAGAAAATGATCTAGATATTATAATAAACATTTTAATTTAACTATTAACTGAATTTGTTTCCCATGAATCTGTATATTTAAAATATAAATGTAATAATTCTTTTATTAAAGAATATGTCTTACCGTTGTAGAAACAAAAACGTGTTTGTTGATACCGGTCGACACCACACATTGAAAGTGTATCTTGCAAAACGTACAGTAAGTTTGCAATAAATGTGGTTTGTAGTTTGTGCTTAATATTGTACCTAATTATAACAAATAAATACCAGCACTGGGTAATGAAATTATTGCACTGTTAAAAATATGGGAGTTAGAAACTCTTATTCCAACTTTTGAAGGTAAGTAAATCAATTCATACAAAATGTTTAATGTTGAAAATATATTTCATAATTTATTAATTTTAGAAAATCAAATAGATATTGGAATTTTATTGTCTCTGGATGACAAAAGTTTTGCAAATTTCGTTCCTAAAATAAGACAGAGAATAAAATTGAAAAAATGCATTGTCCAATTCAATAATGAAAAGATACATCATATTATAATGTTTTCTACTTGGTTGCAGCTAATAATTATTATAATATTCAGGAGTGTATTGTTCGTACTGAAGAATCAAACGGATAATCATATAATACAATACGATAGACGATAGCCTTTTCCATTCAATTCCTGCAACTGTACACAGACTTATGGTTTAAAAGGCAATAAGTATTATGAAACAAGATATTTAGGTAAATGATGTTTGACTTATCTGTAATATAAAATGTGTTCTTTTTTGTACGAAATACATTTTTTTGCGTTATAGTTTAATTTCTGTTTGTTTACAATAAATGTATTTATAAAAACTGATTTATATATTGTACTAAATCTCTCCAAACCAATCCTATTAATACAATTCAGGTACAAATATCTACTAACTATTAATGATACATTTAAAATAAATTTCCAAAAGTGATGGGTTGATCCAAATTCAAATGTTGATGAGGTTGATAGGTTGGCGTAAGGACCTTATTTATTAAAAATAAATAAAATCCTTACGCCAACCTATCAACCTCATCAACATTTAAAATTATTACATTAATATTAAAAGAACAAAATACGATATCTATTAAATAATTTTGTTGATAATAAACTAATATAATTTTTTTGTAATTGTATTATATATTTCAATCAAAAGAATAATTTTAACTGTTAGGTAATTATTAACATGTTTTTTACCTGTTAGAAGATACGTAGTAACAGTTAACGAATTATTTTTTTAATAATACCAATATTTATTTTAAAAAATCTAATATATTTTAACTGTTAAGCAATGTAATTTTTCACTTCAACTTACCTATATTTATTCATAACGATGTGTACTCATATGTTTTAATAGCATACTACGTTACTTGCAAAGCTAGGTTCGTTGCGCGCTATTCAAATAAATTATTCGTTTATAGTAAATAATATAGTTTAATCACAAATATACGTTTTTCTCAGTGAGCAATAGATTTAAATGAATATTGCATGACACAAATAACAGCCAATGGATGAATTGATTACAATAATTGTAACCAGGGTTATATAAAAATTTTCTCGGAATTGACGTCTGTCACTTTGACATAAAATTAAAAATTGGTTAAATTGTTATTTTGAGTATAAATAAGCAATTAATATGGTAAATAATACATATTTATTAATGTTAAATACAAATTTAGTAAATATTTCAAGTTTCTATTGTAAAAAGAAAAAGAATTCAAAAATAGAGCGGCGGTGTCATTGCGATTTTCTAACCGAATATGCACTCGTGTATTAATTTTTTTTCGGCAATCCAACAACGTAATTCCTTGGTTTTCAAGGTAGTAACATAACAAAAAAAAATTGTGAAAAATCACCCACTTCGCGATTTGTTAACGATTTAAAAAAAATGTCAACGCTTTTTGACAGTTGTAGAAAATAGTTATTTGTATACTTAGGCTGCGAAATGTCAGTTAAGCGTCCGACAGAATTTTTGGCCGAGGCATAGGCCAAAGCTTAAAAATTATCGTGGACGCTAAACACATTTGCAGACGAATTATACGCAATATTTTTTGTGCAACTGCAATGCATGTAATTAAAAACACACATTTTATTTTTTTAACAATAATAATAAATTGTCAAAACTATATATAGTCCAGGCATTTTAGATAATGTTTTGGCAAATAGGGGAAAAAAATGATAGACAGCTGAATTTTGGTATATACGCTCATAATGGCTTCTAGTTTAACATACTAAAAGTCCTAAACGATATCGCGTGTGCTTCCATTGCTACGACCTTGTAAAGACCTTGAGGATGAGATTTTTGCATATAACTCACGAACGGTGACACCAATTAAAAACTTTTTTTACGAAAATGTTGGTAATTTAATGTACTACAAAAAGGCCCTTACCAATTTTATCGTCAGTTTATTTATTTCCCTCAAAATCGGGAAAAGGCTAATCACCGTTTTGAAATCGTTGAGAGCCCGTGAATTAGACTTCCGATTTCAGAAAAATAGCTGCCATTTATGAATGGAATATACTATCGACTTCCGGTTTGCGGCATTCAATTCCTTGCATATTTTTCTATTAGACGTATATATTTTTTAACTTCATCAGGCTTTGGTTTAGCCGGAATTTTAAGTTATTTTAATTTTAGTATATTACTAATTTTTTCATTTATTATGTTTAATCGAGTGTTATTTCTGAACGAATAAAAATACTGACTTCCGGTTTTCGGCATTAGATTCCTTGAACATTTCTCTATCGAATACATTATACTAAAAATGTTGAAACATCTTCGTTTAGCCGAAATCTAATGATATTCTTTAAGAGAACACATGGATATTATGGAATTTTTTTAAATTTGTTGTGTTTAAACAAGTGTAATTTCTGAACGAATAAAAATATCAACTTCCGGTTTTCAGCATTCGATTCCTTGAACATTTCTCTATTAAATACATTATACCAAAAATGTTGAAACATCTTCGTTTAGCCGAAATCTAATGATTTTCTTTAAGAGAGCACAGGAAAATTATAGAAATATTTTTTATTTGTCATGTTTGAACAAGTGTAATTTCTGAACGAATAATAATACAGACTTCCGGTTTTCAGCATTAGATTCTTTGAACATTTCTCTATTAAACACATTATACTAAAAATGTTGAAACATCTTCGTTTAGCCGAAATATAATGATATTCCGTAAGAAAGCACAGGGAAGTTATAGAAATATTTTATTCAATATAAAAAGTATAAATTTATTGAATAATAGTATATTATTTAACGAGCAAATAATGTAGACTATAATTCAAGAGTATGAAAGTTTCTTCACGAGCCGAAGGCGAGTTAATAAATCATCCGAGTGAATTATAGCCATTATTATATATAGTCAAATACGATGTTATATCTACGACTTTTTAAATAAAGCAACATTTCTTATTTACAAATTTGTATTCATATTTACCTAACCTCAAACTTTGGTGTGAAGACAATTGACAATTCATCCGAGTAATATAGAACTATTATGGGCTAGTCATACACAGCGTTTTACAAATTATTACTATTTATTTAATTATTTTTACTGTTTCTGCTTACAACGTCATAAAACGATAACTTAATGTAGTACTAATAATAATTGTAAAACAGGTATACTATAATGTGTTTAATTGAAAAATTGTTCATAGAATCTAATGCTGAAAACCGGAAGTCTGTATGTTTATTCGTTCAGAAAATACACTTGTTCAAACATGACAAATAAAAAATATTTCTAAAATTTTCCTGTGCTCTCTTAAAGAAAATCATTAGATTTCGGCTAAACGAAGATGTTTCAACATTTTTGGTATAATGTATTTAATAGAGAAATGTTCAAGGAATCGAATGCTGAAAACCGGAAGTTGATATTTTTATTCGTTCAGAAATTACACTTGTTTAAACACAACAAATTTAAAAAAATTCCATAATATCCATGTGTTCTCTTAAAGAATATCATTAGATTTCGGCTAAACGAAGATGTTTCAACATTTTTAGTATAATGTATTCGATAGAGAAATGTTCAAGGAATCTAATGCCGAAAACCGGAAGTCAGTATTTTTATTCGTTCAGAAATAACACTCGATTAAACATAATAAATGAAAAAATTAGTAATATACTAAAATTAAAATAACTTAAAATTCCGGCTAAACCAAAGCCTGATGAAGTTAAAAAATATATACGTCTAATAGAAAAATATGCAAGGAATTGAATGCCGCAAACCGGAAGTCGATAGTATATTCCATTCATAAATGGCAGCTATTTTTCTGAAATCGGAAGTCTAATTCACGGGCTCTCAACGATTCCAAAACGGTGATTAACCTTTTCCCGATTTTGAGGGAAATAAATAAACTGACGATAAAATTGGTAAGGGCCTTTTTGTAGTACATTAAATTACCAACATTTTCGTAAAAAAAAGTTTTTAATTGGTGTCACCGTTCGTGAGTTATATTCAAAAATCTCATCCTCAAGGTCTTTACAAGGTCGTAGCAATGGAAGCACACGCGATATCGTTTAGGACTTTTAGTATGTTAAACTAGAAGCCATTATGAGCGTATATACCAAAATTCAGCTGTCTATCATTTTTTTCCCCTATTTTTTTTATAATGCCTGGACTAATATGCACAACTCAATAAATTTACTTCTCACTCAGCCGTTATTAATAGCAAACACGGCCGCGAAATGTGTCGTTCTTCGTACACAAATGTTTTACTTCGCGGCCTGAATTGCGGACGTCAAGTTCAACTTTTTGACAGTAGCGCAAAAAGATTTTTTATTCATAATTAAAATATGTGCCAATATTGACCGGCCTCGGTACCTCCGGCCTACCGGGAAAGTTCCCGGACTCCCGCTGGGCCAGTCCGCCCCTGATAATAGCTATAAAAAATAAAAATTACTCGTATTTTTATATCATTAAAATAACTTGTCTCAAACAAATGGCTCCATAATTTATTAAAAAATTGCGCCAGTGTCTGTCATCAAGTTTCTTCATAAAAATGTTAATAGAAATTAAAGAGAAAGAAATCACTCCGTGGAATATTCACCATTTGTGCTCAAAAACAAGCAAAGAAAAAGTGGATATTTGTCTCGTAAAGTTGCGCCAATTTAAACCAAATCGACTCGGGCAAACTTTGAATTATCCTTGAATTGTTTCGTTGTATTTCCTCATAACTAAAACTCCAGGCAATAAATCTGCGCGGCCTCATTTCTGTCGAGCCGAGATAAGTTCAATAACTTCACCCCAGCAAAAAATCTGATGTGGCCAGCACATAACCTGCCGCCATAATGATAAATCTAACTTTTATTAGTTTTAAATCAAGCACCTATCTAAAATAAATAAAAAAATGCTTACTATCGGTATTAAAAACGGTTTTTTGAACTTCACTAGCTTAGCTACTTGAAAATGAACAATTGCAGACCAATGTTGCTTTGTAGACCGTTGCTAATAGTGACGGTCTAAAAATATTTTCAGACAGCTGCTTATAAATAATTTATTAAGATTTGCTAAAATTTATTTCCTATTACAATTTTCAATCAAAATTCTTTCTAATGTCATGTTTGTTGTAAGTGGTATTGTTTTTCTACTTTTTTATACATTCAAAATTTAAGAGACCCGAGAGCTTGAAGAACTTAACTGGAATTAATAAGCGGAAATTTTACCGTCATATGTCAGTTTGACATTAAATTGAAAATTGGATAAATTGTCATTTTGTGTGTAAATAAGCAATTAAGAAGGTAAAATATACCTACATATTTATTAATTTTAAATACAAATTTAGTAAACATTTCAAGTTTCTATGGTAAAAAGAATTTAAAAATATAACGCCGATGTCATTGCGATTTTCTACCGAATATGCACTTGTGCATTAAGGCTTGGGTATAGCTACTATAAAAGTGTCGTTCGTACTTTACTAATAACTTAATTCAGGTGCACTTTAGAGAAAAAATTTATTTACAAAACATGTCTATAATTTTATGCTTAACATCGGATTGATTCAAAAATTTCAAAATTCTCAAAAAAACAAATTTCAAAATTTTATATTTTTTTTAAATTAGAAATTTGGGAATAGTTTTTGCAAAAATATTGACAATCCGATGTTAAGATACTAATGTAGATTATGTGTAATTTTTTTGAAAAAGATATTTCAATCGTAGCATGAGTTATTAGTAAAGTACGATTTTTGATGTTTTTCTAGACTTTCCATTATTCAAAACAAGTGTGAAAAGTCAGAAAAGACAATACATATATTTAGTATACTGTAACCAAAATTTGGTTCATAAAGCACTCGAAATGCACGAGTAATTAATTTAATAAGGAACTACTAGTCCCAGCAGTGATGCCAAAACTAAAAATATTGTGGCATTTTAAGTTTTCCGGTGGTTTTTTTTTTATCTTTATAAAAACTAATCGGTTATCTTCAAACTTACGAATAAATTAAAAATCTAGAAACCAATAAGCATAATTGGCCTATATTTCCATCAATGTTGCCTTGATTTTAAATTGCCGGCAACGGTACATTGCTAGTCCTAGTTACCTTAAGAGACCCGTCTACCTCCTAAAATCCAGCATAAAATGTACTAACGTAGCGAGTGTTTTGTGGCTAGTACAAGAAAGGTAAAATTTCCAATTTATGCAAACTTGACACGGTTGTATCTCATGTTAGAAATTAATTTTTAAAATTTTTAAAAGCCACATCTGTAAATCCATTCTTTTTCTGTATTAAATGTTTATAAAAACTTTATCCTGAAGTCAAAAATAAACTAACAGTTTACCCGGAACGAAAACACTTTTATTGTATTTTTCAACTTCAAAATGACATTGCCTAGCTAGAATGAGGTAAGGTACGAGTTTCGAGCTGGTTTTAGGCAGCCGTGGTAGTGGAGAAAAGAGTGAATTAGAAAAAAAGTAAAATCGAGAGAATTCTAGAAATTCGAAAAAACGTAGACTAGTCGCTCAAAACGTGCTTTTCGATTAAACACTCATTTTATTATTACTTATTCTTAAATTTTTTCCATGATTTCAATAGTTTTCTTACAAGTATCGAAAGTTTAAAAAACACACATTATAACTCAACGACGGGCTTAACCCCTTTCCCGGGAATACAATTAGGTAAACAGTTAATTAGTGGAAAATTTGCACTAAACTTTCCTATTAACAATTCATCGACGTGGAGGAATTGCTGCTCAAAGCAGTGATTCACGATAGATGGCAGCAGGATAGTTTAACTGTCCTGATTCTGTAACCACGGCAACGAACTAACTCGTAAGTTTATTATACGATGTGCACTCGTTTCTAACGGTATGCAAATTTTGGTTTTGCTTTGATGCGTTGAAAGTGCGTTACTATGATGCCAACACTTTAATAAACCCGATTATTCAATCCAGTGGCGTACGTGGAAAATATTTCGCGTTTGGGTGATAACAAACGAAATGAATTATGTAAATACCGTGCAGGGAAATGATCTATTGGAATAAGCATCGTCCGTGGGATGTTTAAAAATATGTTATTCTTGTACTTTAAGTGATATTACGTAAGTCTGTCATAGCCACATCCTGAGTACGATCAAAAATTACATACTAAATGCAAACATCTCAGAGAAATACTGCATAATTGGGATATTATTACCAAACTAACATGGGATGTTACATAGATAATTAAAAGCGCGGACTTTAGCAATCACTAGGATATTAATAGGATGTTAATAGGCAAATATAGCAAGTAATAAGCGTGATGTTCACATTCGTGAATTGTTTTGGAGATTTTATTTTGTCAAGTGTGTTCTCATATACTATTTTAATCAAAATCCAATCGATTAATAATATACCTACACATTTAGACAGATTTATTATAATTTGTTCAATTTGTTCATCCTACTAAAAAATATAGATTTATGACAAATTTACTAGGTGTCTTGAAAAACTGTTTATTCATTTTGTGAATTTTATTGAAAAGTGACATTTAACTAGCCGAAAAAATATTTCTAGCTAACTGGGAAGTGTAGTAAACAATTACTCGCTTTCCAACTGTTTAGAAGGTTGGAAACTAATTGTGAGTAATAGTATATTATGTATCAAGTTTTATAATCGTCATTTTGGTTCCGAGTTTATTAGGAACGAGCGCAGCGATTAATTTAAAATAAAATCGAACATTTAGGTTAAATCATAATAATATTATAGCTACAAAATTCTAATTAGGCAGGTGTTTTTAATTGTAAATTTAGAAAAATATTGACAATGTTTAAAATAAATCATTAATTTTCCTCAGATTTTCACAAATATTAAATGTCAATATAGGATCCCTGATACAGCCAGAGATATCTAGATCATGCTAGATTCTATTACACATTCTGACCGCTAGAAATGATCATGTTGGTAAACCTAATTATTCTTTAAGGAGTTTCGATACCGATTATCTATCTAGGGGATCTAAACAAAAATCTATTGTATTTCTGCAGAGTGACAACTTCTACCCACTAAATTTTGTTGTAAAAAACACCGAAAATATAAAAAATCTTATAGCGAAATATATTTGTTTATAAATATTTTATTACTATCTTTCAATTAAATTGTATTTTTAAGTCCTAAAGATTTTATATTTTAAAATTCATAATTTTAAAAATCAAATGAAAACACGGCAACAGCGCTAGTATTTTAGCTGCTTTACGTTGGCTGTTGGCTGCAGTGCTTCTAACCTAACTGTCAACACAACTGTCAAGTGTTATGCAATAGCTCATAATAATTGTTCTTTTGACGCTCCAAGATTAATGCAAGCTATAAGAAATAAGAACTTAATTGATAGTTTTCGTCCAGTCATTCATTATTTCCAAGACACTTTAAAATTATTTAAAAACATTTCCTGACAATTGGTAGAAATTCATCTTTCTGTTTCAGAAATAATTAGTAATGGGGAAAGCTTTGATCAAGTATATGACAAACGTACACAAAAGATACAGATATTATTATTTCTACTGTCCAGACTTTAAAAAGAGTCAGATCTCGTGGAATGATTAAAAGATTAGCGACATTTGGAATTAATTACGAAATAATTGCAAACAAATTTAGTGATCATGGACCCGTCATGTCCCTTGTAGAGTTTTTAGTAAATGAACACGAATAATTCTTACTCAAATAGTTCTTCCTACTTATTTTCGATAGTTTCGTAACGGTGTTTGTATGCGCTTTGCGAAAGTGTGTCCAATTTCCTAAAAATGACTTGTGTATGTGTATTTTCATTTATTTGTCGTGAAAATATAAATATAATATCATTTGTTACAAACTTTATAAAATAATATGCTTCAACATAAACACACTCTTACTTTCCAACAGTATTTTAAATTTCGCGCCAATCTATGATTTGCGACGTTGCCGTAGTTATCGCTCTTTTAGTTATGTGAGCATTATTGTCACGTTTTAAATTTTATTTATTTGAATAACTCAATAACGGTGTGGAAGAATCCACTGAATTTTAGTTTCATGATTTATTAATGTCTGATTTATAATTACTGTAAATCTCTTTCTGGTGGTATTATTTTTATAGATTACACAGCCCTTTAAAAATGTATTCTCATTTACTCCCATGTAAAACAGAAATTTTTAAAAATTTATTTTTGAAAAACGGTGTGGACGATTGATCTGAAATTTTAACAGTGAACGATAAATACATCCATCTTCAACTTGTAAAAATTTCAGATGAATGGTAATATTTTCAAAAACGGTATCGAACCTCCTTAATCGTGGTCAAAGCCACGGATTGTCGAGGTGTGATTTAAATTTTATTTAGTGCCATGGAAACCAGTTCGTTAAATGATGTTTTGAAACCAGGAGTTGAAAAAATAAATTATAACTCGCCGATTGCTGCAATTGCATGAGATTATTTCTACGAAGAAATTTTAATTTTTTTAATAAATCGTACAATAATGAGTTATTAAGCTCTGCAAAATCGTAGCGAAAAGTATAACTGTAGCTCCACATTATCTCAACTATAAAGATTTTTTTGTAACTCACGTGTTATTTTCCTTGGCTAATGCCTCGAAAAATAATATTCCACATTCGTAATAATAAATCCTTTACAGCCTAGATATATAAAAAGGAAAGGAAAAGCGGAAAAGGGTTTAAGCCCTCGTTGGGGTATTAGCAATGGGTTTTTAGGTACTACTTAATTTTTAATTTAACGATAAACAAAATTTAAATGACAAGCAAATTATAATAGTACTATCTCTGCTCTGTACCTATTAACCTTATCATAAATAAAAATTAACTTTTGTGTATACTTATGGCAGTTGCATCGCGTCCACTTAAATTTTAAGTTTTCCTTAAATGAACAATATCGAATCAAAATCAAATTGTCAAACGTAGAAATAACATTGCTGTCATGAGTTCGATTCGATATTTTTCATTTAAGTGACATTTAAAATTTAAGTGGAAGCGGTGCAAATGGCCCTACTACCATTATGGCTTGATGTCCAGTAAAGGTATCATTTTGAAGCTATCCATTTTCATAAGTGGTACGATTGACAATGGTCTCCAGAGATGCCTCGAACGGGTCTATTCTACATGTCATTTAAGTTTTCTTCATTGGAGACACAAGCCGTCTAGCCCGCTCGTAAATACGCTCCTGATTAAATCAATGCCAACACTGGAAAAAGTTTTAATTCAATAATACCCGAACTGCTGTGAAGAGATAACATTTGAATAATAGTTGCAAAGTGAGTTGGAAAATTGAATATAATTAAATCTCTATAATAAAATGGTTACGTAGTACCTGGACAGTATAGTTTGATACAATAATTATGTATGTACTTATTATAAATACTTTTTTATAGTTTGGTAACAATTCCTGGAATTGTTTTTAATTTGAAACTTGATTCACAAATAACGCCGATTCCGCTGCACTTTTAGTAGTATACTCTTACAAAAGAAGGTAACATTATTTGTAAGAGGCGCGTTCGGAAAATACAGAACTCTTTGACGTAAGTCGTCATTTTCTAAGTGTGGCTGGTTCAGGTGACGTTAAGCCCTTATTTTTGCAGTCAATCGAACAAAAAATATAGGTAAAGAAAACTGAGCATAGCATGTGCTCGCTAAATTTTAACAGCGAAAATATATCATATATCCATCTTATCTCATTTAATTTATAAGACAGACGAATGAAAAAATAACTTCTTGTTAACAATGGTTCAATTTATGTCCCTTTCAGAAATTAAAAATTGCTTTTTGTTCACTAGAAAAAAATAATAATAAAAGATAAAAATGGCTGATTTCAAAGTAGTTTTTTCCCAAAATCATAAGTTAAAGAAGAAAAATGAAACCAGAGAGACCTTCTAATATCTTTTGGTAACATGTTCATATGTTGTAAATGAAGAAAACACGACTAAATATCAAATGATCATGGGATCCATACGGGCCCCTTAAGTTAAAAAAATCAAAGAGTTTCACGATTGACAATTGCAATGTACTATCCGTGCATCCAGAGTTGACAGGGTCGGAAGGAAAAGAAATAATGTGCCTAAGTTCTACATAAACGCTAACTTATTACTTGCCTGAACACAACTGAGTCAAGAGAAAAACCGAGCTAAACGACTTGTTTATACACTAAAAACTTTGCTGATAATCTATGTCCGCTCGGTTAATATTTTTTATCAATTTAAAATTCCTAATCTCGGCCATGTCTTGTTTGCATACTGTACTCTATACTGTAGATGCAGCAAAAGTACTACTCTAATTTATGTGGATAATTCACTTATAATGTGTTGTTTCTCCATTTTAATAGAATTATACAATTTATCGCGAAATACTCAATGACAGACAAAAATTATCACGTTAGAAAATCAACACACGCCTACTAAAGGTGAAACCAAAATTTAAACCGTTCGTTAATATCTGTTCGATAACATACCGAAGGAATTTGTAGCTAGGTAACTGTATGGAAACTGTTAGTTTCGTATATGGTCGTGGAAAAAATTATTTTTTCTGTTTTTCATTTTAACAGTTCTAAATGAGTTCGAGGGGAGAGATGAGAGGAGACACCGGAATATTTTCATTGCAGGCGGCACTCGAAGTGAAGTGCAGCATTTAAATTAAAACTCTCCTTCCTTATTTAAGCTTCAGCATCTAAAGAATGAAAGTCCATCGTTAGTTCCTGATTTGCTCTTCTGTTCCTCGTTGTAACAATTATTGTTCGCGCTGCATAATTGCGCCACTTTGTTCGGCTCGCACAAATCAATATCACAATTTACCTGAAGCCGGCGCTGACATGCTAACCGTGGCGGAAAGTCACTTTCACAACCAGATTGATTACATTATTCGCGCTAATTTCACCCCCAACAGGGGGAGGAAATGCAACGCAGCTTGTTGTCAGACGCAATTCCAACCCTCTCTGCCCTGCAACCCTGCGTTGTAATGGGATTGTCTTTTGTTAAACAAACGCACGGGTTGTTGATAATTGCGCCAACATTTAACAGAAGTCGCTAGTTTTTGTATGCAGCAAACCGAGCAAACCATCTCTTTAAAAAATACCTACTGGTTTCTGACTTGATGGTACAGTTTTTTTTTAATTGTTGAAGAAATTTGCACTGACGCGACGATGACTCTCATGTTGTTTGTTGATTATTTGATTTTGTTTTTCATCGTACATGATTATAAAAATTCCGAAAAATTCATAAAATTTTCCAATCTATACAAACTTTACACGATTGTATCTCCTGCTAGATATTCATTTTTAAAATTTTAAAAAGGCACATCTGTAGATCCATTCTTTCTCTATTCAATGTTAATTACCTTGAAGTCAATAATAAACTAAAAGTTTACTCGAAACGAAAACACTTTTAAAGTATTTTTCAACTTTAAAATAACATTACAAAGCTAGGATGCGGTAAAGTACGAGTTTGGGGCTGGTTTTAGACAGTCGTAGTAGTGAGGAACAGAGTGGAATAGAAAAATTAGTCAAATCAAGAGTATTTTAGTAATTCGGAAAAAACGGGCCGCTTAAGAGGCGCTTTCGAAAAGTACCGAACTCCTGAACGTAAGTCGTCATTTCAAAGTGAGGCGAGTTCAGGTGACCTCAAGCCCTTCTTTTTGCAGTCAATCGAACAAAAAATGTAGATAAAGAAAACTGAGCATAGAATGTACTAGCTAACTAGAGAATCTACAATTTCAACATCGAAAACATAGCATCGTTGTTTCATCATATCTGATTTAATTTATAACACAAACGAATGAAAAAAAAGTTCTTATTGACAAAGGTTCAATTTATGTCCCTCTCTTTTCAGTAATTTAAAATAGATTTTTGTTCACCAGAAAAAAATCTTAAAAATCGAGAAAAATGGCTAATTTCAAAGTAACTTTTTTCCAAAAAAATAAAAGTTAAAGAAGAAAAATGAAAACAGAGATATCTTCTAACATCTTTTGGTGACATGTTCTTGTTCATATGTTGTAAATAAAGGAAAAACCTCTAAATACCAAATGATCATGGGACGCGCACACCTCTGTTTAATAAAGAAAATTAACTACCAGTCGAACTCCTTAAAGCCCTGTTCACACGAGGATTCTTTGAAGATTGTACCAAGATTCTGAATGAATCCTTCTTTCTAATGATAATTACATAGTTTTGAAGCAATCAATAAATAAATTCTTCTTTTCCAATACTCATTGAAGATTCAATTTAACAGATAATTACTACTTTTTTTCCAGGATTCAGAATCTTAGCAGAATCTTCAAAGAATCCTCGTGCGAACAAGGCTTAAGTTTTTACTACTACTATGATACGACACTGATCTCTCATTGAAAAAAGCTAAAAGAAAAATAAGTTGCGCTTATTAAATAATTACAGCAGAGCAGTTAATAACAAAAACAATTCCGCAACTAGAAAACATCAAACAAAACAAAACGAAAACGAGACAGATGAATAATATGTCGGAGTACACAAATACATCACAACGCGTCGCGAGAGAGGAAGGCAACATAGACACAATATTCTGTAGCGAGGACAAAGGTTATTCTCCTGGGCCGTGCACTAATAACAGACTGCCGCTTCTAGCGCCAGCGGACGACATTGGAACCACTTCTCAATACATTACATTTTACTTTGTGGGGATTTTTTGTTTTATCACTTTATCGCGCGTGAGTTCCCAAGGATTTTTCCAACTGCTAATAATGATGTTAGCTAGTTTACTCTGATGAAAGCGCTAGCGAAAGAAATTGATTCTGCGTATATTTCGTCTCAAGACTGCGGTCAAAGTGTCTGACATAAATGTTGTAATCTTGAAAAACTATTGCACTTAGAGTATTTTGGTTTTCAAATTTGTAATAAATAGGTTTTAAAATATCTGCGTCACAAAGCAAAAAAACATTTTATTGCGCGTTGTCATAGGAGACTTTTTGATTACATAAAATAAAAGAAAATGACAGAAACAAACAATTTTTTCATTTATTTATTTCGATATTATTAGTATCGTCATGGTTACGAATAAAACATAAATTTATTGAACGCAGATTGAACTTACTGAATACTATTATTATTATTATAACAAATAATTTTAGTCGTAGATAAAATTATGTGTGTATTACGAGCATATAGTGTATTTTTTGTTTCTCTTGCACTATTGCAGCTCTCACCTTCGGCTCGCGCTGCAATTGCCGTGCGCGATTAACAAAGAGTCACTTTACGCTCTTAATACACAAATAACTATTATTTCCAATATTTCGCATACAATTTTGTTGCTTCCTCAGGGAAACCAAAATGGTTCTAATTTCGTTAGATTTTGTACACTTAACAAGAACTAATTTGACTTTACCGCACCACACAGGCACATGTATGTAGTATGTATTATAGATATAGTATTAGTGAAGAAATAAGTTTTACGTTTGAAATGCCTGGTAAATAGAAATATCATTGCCTTTTTGATACTTCATAACCTCAATTCTTGGATAAATTGACTTTCAAATTTAATTTAATTTTTATAGAACTGCCTACTTGACAAAATAAAATTCCCAGAACATTTCAGGAATGTGAACATCACGCTTGTTACTTGTAATATTCGCCTATTAACATCCTTTTGATATCTTAGCGATTGCTAATGTCCGTCCTTAGTAACATTATCTATGTAACATCCCAATGTTAGTAATTTGGTAATAATATTCCAATTATGTGTCTATATCCCATGTTATTCTCTGAGATGTTTTGTATCGTACTCAGGATGTCTTAGTAACATTATCTATGTAACATCCCAATGTTAGTAATTTGTTAATAATATCCCAATTATATGTCTCATGTAATTCTCTGAGATGTTTGTATTGAGTATGTAATTTTGTACCGTACTCAGGATGTGGCTAGGATAGATAGAATAAGATATTTTTAAACATCCCATGGACGATTCATGTCGTGGGTGACGATTCCCTTGAAAATTTAGTACAATCTTTTTCTATATTTAATGAATATTGTGTTAGTTTTTCGTTGAAATCTGTCGTCTGGTTTAGATAACTAATTTAATTTCAAGTCACCTTCCTATGCTTGCAATGTAAAAGAGGTTAACTTTACAGCCTCATAATTGCCAAACGAAACTGACGATTGTCCTAATAATTTATTTTAAAGTGTATTATTATCATATAAATTTCCTATAAATTTTTTATTTATTTCTGTCGTCATCGATTGTGCTAGACACCAACCTTAAGTGAAAAGAATTGTCGTCATTATTTTATAAATTAATTACTTACAACCCCACAAAAAACCCATTATATTCATGCGCAATCTGTCTGTAAATTATTCATTTCGGATTTTGCGTTTTTACAAAGTATACATTTAAATACATAACGTCAAATATGATTAATGAAATTATTAACAAGTAAACAAAACATCTTCAGGTCTAAGAAGCATTCGGAATGATTTATGTTAGGAAAAACAAAGTTCGCTACACAAAAAACTGAAATGCAAATGAAGCAGAAATAATACCCGGACGTTACTTGCCATAATTCATTCCGTTGTGATCAACTGTTATTTTCTTACAAGCGCACAACCTCAATTGCTTTTAGAGCTGCGTTTCTTTCCACAATATCGCAGTAACTGACTGTAGTCCAGGAAATTTTGACATAAGCAAAGTATTAAGCAAGAGAAATCAGGTTTTTAAACCAATGGTCATTCACTAGTTTTGAATTATCTTGTTTTAATAAACACATTTTGTTTCACAAAGCATAGTCTTCGATAAATCAGACATGAAAGAATGAAATGTACATCGCGAATTTTTGATTATTACATTTGTCTGTTGTTAAATAAATCACAAACTTGTGTGAAGCATGTTTTGGACATTTAGGTAAACGGCACTCTTAAATTCAAACCTAATAATGTACACATTTTAATTTAAATGGCAAAAATTTTCTCTTTAACCTGTAGTGTTTTCTCCAATTAAAATTATTACTATAACTTGATGATTGATATACCGGAAGTTTCCTGAAAATGTATTTTTAAGTCAATTACATTTATATTATAGGTTTATAAACTATATTCAAAGGCGCATCAAACTAAATAAATAGTGAATTTTTATTACTTCCTGTATAGCCGGAAGTGCCATCAACTTCATTATTTTAAATGGAACACACGCACATACAGACATCATCGTAAAAATAGTAGATTCGTATTGTAGAGACCCTGAAACGTGCTTATCCACCAAAAACTCATACTCTAACATTTTGACCCATTACAATATCTCTCATAGAATATGAGGCGAGAGGTAATAAATAATAATTAAGGTTACTAATAATGTGATTGTTTTGTTTGAGTACATACAGGAAGAAAACATGCATTTTACTCTGTTTACGTGAGTCGAATGAAGCAAATCTGACTTAAAACTATTGTCATTGTTTTTCGTAAAATGGTCCTTTTTATTTTATTAGCTCTATGGAAGGACGTCAATGGTCGTATAAAAAGTAGCCAGAATTTTTTATAAATAAGTAATGTGAAGGTGCTCAAATTCTGTAGTAACAATGAAAAATAACAAATAAAATTTATCTTATAATAATTTTAAAAGTTCGAGAAATCTCGACTAAAATGTCGAGAAACAGTAATCTCGTCTCGAACATAAAAAAATCATAAATATCGAGACGAGACGAGACGAGATTCGAAAAAGTCTCGTCTCGTCGGCATCACTATTCTCCTTTTCTACGTTCCATGCCTAGGTACATCAGCATTTTTCCGGACCACACACAGTACCTAGATAATTTTTCATGAAAATATTTCCAACAAAGAATCACAGATCGTTATTTTCGCGAATAGAGCCAATCACTCAAATCATATTTTCCTAAGCGAAGAAATCGTTCTTTGGTGCTTGCATTTCCGCCCGCTTTGTATTAGCAACATCGCATCGTTTAGTTAGCACTCTGAAGAAACCGCCGCAGTTCACACCACAGAGTGAATTAGTGTGAGGAGCGGACGTCAGAGTCCACTAACGTGAGATGGAGTGGTTAGTGGCGATAGAACGGAGCGCAAAGCTTTGAAGACTATTCACATGTCCAGTTAATGGAAAGAGGAAAGCTGTGTGTTCTATACAAATTAAATTGCCAGGTTGTTGCGCTGTTACTGAGATTATTAAATGAATGCAATTCATACGTGTATTACTTTCAAAAGATTTTTATAGCTAATTGCGCCATAAAGCCACGTTTTGGCCTCTTAACGTAAACCCTGTTTTAGTTTTAAAACATAACCAAGATGTTTGGTATACGTAAATGCGACTGATCGACAAAAACTATGACAATGTTTAAAACAGTACCTAGATGGAAATGATCAGCTGCATTTACGTATGTCAAACATCTTAGGGAAAGGTTATTTCTTAATACTGAAACGAAATGTAACTTTTTACTTCAATTTAAATATTCTTTTGCACAATTATTGTTTTTTTAAATCAAGTTACCATGCTAGACTAAACAAAACGCCGGTCACTGAACAGTAAGTAAATTCAAACTGAACGGTAAGTAAATTAACAGAACGGTAATTTACTTACCGTTCAGCAAATGGTAAGTAATTTACTTACCGTTCTAGAACGGTACCCGACGTAATGAAAACCGGAACAAAACCGAACCCTATAAAGCACAGTAAACCTCAAACCGAACCTGAACCGTTATTTTGTTCCTGATTTAAATCCATCGCTTACTAAACCGGCGACCACTGATGGTCACAAAGTATCACAATTTTTGTTCCTTTGGGAATATTCTACTATCTCTCCGGTCCGGAGTATCTCAATTTACCTTGAAGAAGGCAAAAGTAGATTTTTATTAAATAAAGCAGTCCGCAATGTTTCTATCCTTCATATATCTGAACTGGACTTAAATCTAGTTTCTATTCGGCCAAGTTATAGTAAATAAACATTCACTTCTCACATAGTTTACTTAAAGCATCAACTAAAATTTGACAATTTTTTGTGTAGATCATAATCATATAGAAATTTTTTAATTAACTAAACGATTTGTTTGCATTATTGAACCGAAACCGGAACTTGAACCGCTTTTCTGAAAGCGGCTACCAGTTCATTTCAAAAAAAGAATAAAATTGAAACGAAACGGAACCCCTCTCTCTTCTTTATAGGTTCGAACCAGTGACCTCTATTAATTATGGACCGGAAAGAAAACATCTGCCCGTGGCTCCAAAAACATCGTATGCAGCCCGCAACAATGCAGAGAGGTTGTCTCTTTCTAACCAACGAAAGTATTGCAATTGCCAAATTTCAGAGCATGCGCAGTTGCATACATTAGAAAGAGATGGCATGTTAAAAAAGAAAATCTGACGTGGACACCACATGACTTCCTTGTACGCCTTGTTTGTTCATACTTTTCTTAATAACTAAAATGTAGAATAATATAAAAAATTATTTTAACTTATTATACTAGTATACTCACAAATATATTTTAGTCATTTTATTTAAACTGCAGAAGAAGATATAAACGATATTTTACTATTGTCACTGCTACTGTCACTGTCATGTCATAATCATTTAAATTTTACGTAGTAACAAATGTTAATCGATCATGGACTACAAGATACCGAAATATTAAATTATAAGTATATACTTTAATTATTCTTAAATGATAGAAGATACAGAAAAATTTATAAAATACCGATTGTAGATAATAATCACATAATCTTTCATTTAAAATAAAAAAAATTGCCTAAAATTAATTATTTATCAAATTTTTTTTTAAATTTACTACTTCCGGTTTGTAGATTGAAACCAAAAATAGGAGGTGCACAACTAGATGCTATAACAGTCCTAAATACAAAATTTCAGCTTTCTACGTCTAACCGTATTTGAGTTATGCGACACACATACGTCCGTACGTACGTACGCACGTACGCACGTACGTACAGACGTCACGACGAAACTAGTCATAATGGATTCAGAAAAGGTCAAAACGGATATTTTCGTCAAAATCTGAGAACCGAAATTTTTCGCGATTACAATACTTCCTTACTCCGTACAAGGAAGTAACAAGGAAGAACTCTCTCCCATGACAGTTCGCAGGAGCCAGCCCCTTATGTATTGAAAGTATACGGCTTTCCCGTCCATAATTATTAGAGGTCACTGATTTTATTCAATTAAGCCTATTTTTGAAAAACTAATTGAGTCTAAAAAAATTGCTACATAATTTTGAATACAATAACTAATTAGCTTGCTTTTAGTTACATTTATTATGAAAAAACTTAATACATAACAGGGCATATATTCATTTTAAAAAAGTACTCAGATCGCATGAAAATTATTTCTTGAGGCACTAAGTTAAAATAATAGTTTCTTGCAGATACCAATAAAAATAGCAAAATATTTTGCATAACGTCTCTAATGTTGTGGATATTATTAAAAAATAATATGTAGTAATAAATAAGACCAAATACAAAAAACACAAAGTGTCCGAAGATATAGTTGACGGGGCTCGTAATTGAATCCCTGTTAATACATATTTTTAAATTTTTATAAACAGAATCATTGGCACAGTAATCGTTAAGGAGCTATACTTATTGAGTGCAATATTGCTGCAATAGAATCAGAATTCACGATTCTGGCTATATTGCTCAAAATAAAAATCTGAAATTTTACATTAGTAATGACAAAGCATTTTCAAACTATATATTGTTCCGACCACAATAATTAGAGATACAAAGGAAATAAACACTAGAAATTCGTGAGGATCTCATGAATTAACTATAAAAGTTATCATTGAGTTTAAAGACAAAATGAGTAGAACATAGATGTTAAAAGTGCGGAAAAACAAAACTATAATTTTATCAACCGAATTGCCATAAATTCTATCTAAACTTGTACAATTTTCGCCGATTTTCGCATAATAATTAAAGCCAAACTAATTACATTAATTAAAGATTTTGAAGATTCCGCACTTTTAGCATGCTGCCTTAATCTACATACAAAAATTCAACATCATACGTATAACAGTATTAGATTGAGGTTATCACAAAAATTACTCGTTTTTCAATGCGTATTATTGCCATGCAATAGGCTCTTAAGTTGTTGATGTTGATGTCCCTTCTCTCAGTATGGGTAAACTACTCAAGACTTTTAACAATTTTGTATGTACCCCAGTTACCACCCCCTCATAGAAAATTATGCGCATTGATGCCGTTTCCTCCCGTTGATTTTTCTCTCTTTGCTTAGCGAACGTGTGACAGTTTTGTAACATACTCGCGTTGCCAGGCAACTGGTTCTCCTGTTGTAGCTTTCAGCTGTCATCACGGAGCGAACGTGGAATTCTCGTATTCATTTCGGTTTTTATTCCGTGTAAACAACATCAAATAACGGCATAGCATCCCGGCTTCTTTGCATGCAGAGTTGGAGACGCCACCGCCGCTGTTTGTTCTCCTGGAAGCGCAAGGACATCAAAACTTACTTCCGCCAGCCTACATAAAAATCAATTGTACTGCCTCACTCGACCAATTCATTTTACACGTGAAAATCTTTCCTTGAGGTGGATGATGATAAGAAAATTGTTGCTATGCTAAAGAGAGTAGTTTCGAAAGAATTTCCTACCGCTGTACTTTTATAGGAGCTGGCAAAGGTGTGCAAGAAAGTATTTTATACCTTTTGCAGGATTGGTGTATTAATAAACTAGGGTACTAAGGTGTCTGATATTTTGGCAAGGTTTGAAATTTAAGACGCGCTCCCTTAAGATCGACGGACAATCCAAAAAAATGAGATTCCCAAAATGGGCATTTTTACTTTCTTGTACACAGTACTTATAAGTGAGTCTAGGTATCATGAAAAAAATCATGTTTTGAGGTCCACTGAATCCGTTTTGACCATTTTCTCAATGATGTCTGTGTGTGTGGATGGATGGATGTATGTATGTCCGTATGTTCATTAACTCATGAACTAAAAAAAAATAATTATGAAACTAGTAGGTATAATGCGCATAGCTGCAAAGGAAACCGGAAAAGGAAGTTTTCTTAAAACATAACAATAAATTCAATTTGAAAACAGTCTGAAAACAGCGGTAAATGTTGGCACATATTTGTTACCACGGTCACTGTTCTAGAGAGCATGATATTTGTAGTAAATGAAAAGATACAATCTATTCGAAATATTTGCAAAATTGTATGTAAACATTTAGAATTTGTGTAATATTATACTATACTTTTATTTAAGGATGAACAAGTATATTTTTGTGCCTTGTGTGCTTCCATTTCAAGAAATACTCTAACCTAAATGTCAAAATTTTACCGAAACGTTTCACAAGTTACTGGGAGAACCGTCACGTTCAGTTACCAAAGAATTACCGTAACATAACACCACGGTAAACATGGTTAAATTTTGGAACATTGTCCTAAATAACATATTTAATAAATATGTTTAAATAATCATAATAATAAACAAGCTAAGTCAATTACGTCAGTTATTCTGTTATGTCAAACGTGTGTCAAGTGCAATATTTATACGAGTACACACAGTTGTGTATAAGAAAATTGTGTGGCGACCACACCAGATTTTTTTTTCTTCCATTAACCCGTGCCACCGAAGGGTTAAAGTTTAAATGGCGTTTAACATACGATTTAGGCATTTTCTGGTTCATTGTTGTGAAACATTTTCTGTAAGGAAATTGGGTCGCTGAACATGATGGAATGGTCAAAAATAACTTTTGATTTACAGATGTTAAACGGCTGTCAAAAACGCTAAAACTCTGCAATTTTTTAAAACAGTTATTCACAAAAAAAAACTTTATGAGCACATTTAAGGAGGTTCCCTAGACATTTTAAAAAATGTTCTAATGCAACCAAACTTTGAATTTATGTTGTCTGTGTCATAAAAATGATACCTGAATTTTTTGGAAATTTTTGACCACGTAGTTTGAACGAAATTAATTGTTAAATTTCAATATGTTACATGGGCTCTTATGGCTTTCCATTAATTGATTAAATAAAAAGATGTTAGAAATGTTCTATTTACTTAATTTTTGGTATATAAACGTATGCAAAATTTGAAGAAGGTTGACCACATAGTTGTAACAATATTGTCGATTGAAAAAAAAATCTTCATGCATTTTTTGATTAGTGAATTAGAAATTATTGTAAAAATATATCACCGCAACAGAACGAATTGCAATATCAACTAACACCCGTTGACCGAATTTTGTTTTACATAAATAAAAATATTTTTATTAATTAAAGGCTGATATCTGAGTACGCCACTGCATGTGTAGGGAACCTCCTTAAGTATAAAATCTACATTAAAATTTATTGTTTGGTTTGTTCCGGTTCACCAAAATTGCAAGGTTCGGTTCAGCTTTTGGGTTCAAGTATAAATAATAATAATAATAAAATCATTTGGAAATTAAATTATAAAGAATTGTTTGGACAGGTTTAACCTGCCACGGTCTTCCCTTCTGCTTTACAGATTTGTTGTAAAATAAAATCAACTTAAAATTCTAAAACTGTGACCACCAATAATAATAAATTAACTGCAAGTTAAAATAATGTCTCATGTGTGCAATTCAACGTGATTCTCTGGAACGCGTTCAGTATCAAGTGCAATATGCTACAGAAAATACTCCATAAATTCCCAACGCTTCGAAAATATAAATAACGATGTTTAAAGCGACAAAACTCGCCATATATTAGTTTTGTAACGAATACTAAGTACTAAATTACCCGATATACCACCGGTGCAGTGCCAAGTAGACGTTTTCTTGGCTTTGCCGTAGTTGAGCAACAAATGTCAGTTAGTTGCTACTAAGCCAGCTGCCAGGAGCAGTAATGGAGAGATCCCAACTCAAATACTAAATAGTGACAGTGCACCAGTTGCACAATGATTTAGTGTGATTGGGAATTGGAGATTTCAAGTAAAAACTAGTATTTAATATAACAGGAATATGGAAGGATGATAACCAGGCCTTCTTACGAAACGGACAATGTCATTTTTACCTCCCGCCCCATATTCTATAAGAGAGGATCAAAATTTTCGAGTATGAGTTTTTGGTGGATATGCACGTTTTAGGGTCCCTAGAGTAAGAATTTAACATTTTCGCCATGTCTGTGTGTGCGTTCGATAGTTCGTTCGTTCGTATGTACTTTATATTTCAGATTTTAATACGAATCTCAATAACCCATTAAATTTTGGTACCAATTCACACTCCGGAAGTAGTAATTTTTTGAATATTTGAATAAATAATTAATTTAAGATAAATTTTTTTATTTTAAATTAAAGATTATGTGAGTATTATCTACAATTGAGATTTTATAAATTTTTCTGTAGGTATCTGTGGTATCATTTAAGAATAATTAAAGTATATACTTATAATTTAGTATTTCGGTATCTTGTAGTCCATGATCGTTTAACATTTGTTACTACGTAAATGATTATGAAATGACAGTGACAGTGACAATAGTAAAATAGGTCGTTTATATTTTCTTCTGCAGTTTAAATAAAATGACTAAAATATATTTGTGAGTAAGTAGTAGTGCCACAACTTAGGACAAAAAATTAGTCGGTAGTTATTTTTAATAATTTTTTTCAAAACTTTTACAATGAAAGTAATTGTTTACATAATATCTAATGCTAATAAATGTCAAATTATCAAATATACCATCAAAACAGTGATAATTAAAATGTACACTCGTCCAGTAAACTACCCTTAACTTTGCGAATTTAAAAAAATTATTTTTGTTTCATGATCAGCACGTCATACAGTATATACCCTTTAATGTTTTGTCCTAAGTTGTGGAACAACCTATATATTAATGTATTTGATTAAGTCGGTCCGAGTGGTTGGATTCCACTATAATAACATCTACCATTCTGTAATTGGGAGTTAATCCTGTAGGATGGTTACCAGCAAAAATCAAAAAAATCACAAGATTAAAGTAAGTATATCGGAAGGTCTTGTGCTGGCCACATCAGATTTTTTAATGATACGTTACCCGGAAACTCATCCACCGTACGAGTTGATATTAAATAAAATGGCAACCAAGTAGATAATAAAACCGATATTAGGGTCAAATGAAACGAAGTCAGCGTCTAAATCATTCACAATAGATCAGCAATCAAGCGTATCATATTTTTCTGGTACGAATATCCATAAAACCCTAGCACAGCATGAGCGATATCCGTTCGATCCGCTCCCTCTGTATCTTGTCCGCGATACGTCAAACCTGAGCGCGGCCTTCAGTTAGCCAGGCTCATCAATCAATTAAAAGTGTACTCAGTGGCCAAACTTACACTTCGACATCAAACCAACACTCGACCAGCGAAACTATGATTTGTCAACGTGATTTTAGCAGCGGCGGATGGGGAATAAAAATTTTACCGCAGGTATGGATGACAACTGACAGGCCAATTTTGCCCATACTTTCTTTTAATGAAGTTCAAGGTAAAATACTACCTTTAAATTTAAGTCACGTTTTTTTCAGACTTGAACAAGCTTTATGTTACATCTCGTTTCATGTTATAATTCAAATTATAATTAAAAATCAGGATAATCGTTGATATTTTTAATGTTAAAAGGATAAATTCTAAGTACTTACCTACGACTACGAATGAGAGTAACATTGTTGTACTTAAGAGTAAATGCATAAGAGATAAGAAACTGTATTAAAAATATGCTACACCTACGTTTCAATCAAATAATTGAAGGTAATACCCTGAGAGATTCAAATTTATTTGTGTTGACGAAAATTATTACGTAAAAATTTATCAAATACGAAATTTTTGAAGAGTGAAATTTGAACTAATTTACAGGTTAACACAAAAAGTATTCGATAAGAAAATCTCAATGACCCGCCGCTCTATTTTTGAATTCTTTTTACAATAGAAACATGAAATATTTATTAAATTTGTATTTGCCATTAATAAATACGTATTATTTACCTTATTAATAAATTTTTATATAACCATGGTTACTTTTATTGTTAGCAATTCTTACATTGGCTGTTATTTGTGTCATGCGATTTTCTTTAAAAATCTTAGAACTCGAGACTCAAGGGGTAGTTGGAAAAATTATTCAACCAGACTTAATAAATCAACTTCATATTGGAATATTAATTTATTCATAATATACTGATTTTCACCAAATTATTGACATTGACGTTTAAATACGTCAGTTCAATCTTTTAAGTATCACCATGTTACAGTATTCATGCTTCCGCGAATCTGCATAAATATTTTTTTATCCTAAAATATAAGTATTTATCAAATTTTTGATTGAGTAATAGGGCTCATTCTGAATCAGAAGAGTTTATGTTCGTAATGTAATATGTAATTATTGTACCAATTCTTCAATTGACTGTTATGCAATTTCCATATATTATATCACTAGACTATAGAAAATTCTCGATTATATGAGACGTATTGCCTGGAAACATCACGAGACAGAATGTCGAGTGATGTTTCCATCTGATAATACGTATTCAGCTGGACTATATCCTGAATGATGGTATTTTATTTATAAACCGAAATATTATATTCAAAATTGACAAATTTACTCAAGTGATGTCAGCGAGAATACAAAGGTTTGTGTAATCGATATTGTCATGGTTAGGTTAGGTTAGGTTAGGTTAGGTTAGGTTAGGTTATTTCGGTTTATAATCGATATTGTCATGGTTACTTCAAATAATAAATAGATGAGGGATATAGTGATATAATATCCCAACCCCAAGTGCATGTCAAATTGTCGATAATTTACTCAGGTGCGCGAATGTGCACGAGAGAAAATTATCGACAATTACCTGCACGAGAGATATTCGAAGGACTATTTCCCGATTCAAATTTAGCCAAACGCTGTTTCTCTCATGAAAAATATAGCAAAATTTAAAAACTGCCTTTGACAGAAAGTCAGAATTACATTGCCACGCCGTATCCAAATACGATAATTTTGCACTAGTGCAAATTATCGATAATTTGCACTAGTGCAAAATTATCGTGTAATTCTACGTTGATTGGACGACATTCAGAAATGTCAGACTTCTGATTGGCTTAAATTTTATGAGTGAAATAGTCACAGTAATTTAAAAATGTAGAACTATACAATTTTTTAAATATAATTAACAGCCCATTTTTAATGTCCAGACTACTTTTAAGGTTCAGGTCACGGGAAATTTCCTTTTACCGCCCCTGTATTTAAGAAGTGACTTCTTCGTCTTGAAATTAAGGTAGAAGAATTGTGGAAACAGACAAAGGTCCGCACTAAAGTTCAAAGTATCTTGTCTGTTCGGATATTGACGTCATAACTGCGTCAATAATAAATGCCAAGGACGTATTTGTCTTTCATGGACACACTTCAAACTCCGTGGCTTCGTTGGTCGCTGTCAGTGATGGCCAGAAAAAATTCTTGTGCATCTCAAACCGACAAAACAATAAAATTTCTGCCGCGGTAGAGCTCTCATATATTATTGAGACAGTGGATTTCGGTTGGAAACATTTACAATTTTAACGATGAAGAAGGAAACCATGTGCATTGTAGATTATTAAAGTAGTAAATATTTCATTTTTAATTGTGATTGGAAAAACTCGTCAGGACGTAGAACGATAACTGCCATTTTAAATTTCAACTTATGAACAGGTACAAATAAACTAAAATCGTATAATACATGCTCAGACACTAACTAAAGCTTGAATATCATACTTAATTCTAGAATGTTCACTTGGATATTGTAGATTTCATACTAGAACTGTCTTTTTTCGTCCTAAAAAAGAGTTCCGGTTCTATTTTTCATTCAATTTTCATACTGTGGACGTATATTTTGTGTTATGCCCATGTCACACCGGCGTGGCACGAAGCACGGTGCTCGATGGAAAAAAATGAATAACGTAAACATTTATCGCCGCTATTCCATCGAGCATTTTGACATATGGAAATTTGTTGCTGATTTCACAGTGAGTCGTCAATATAATTTTTGACATTAATTTGGTGAATAATTGATGTGAAAATAGTAACAGTAAGTAATTAGATAATAAGAATATAATACTTTAAGCTTTTGTCAATATATGAACTAATTATTGATTTAATTAAAACAAAAATTGATGAATTTTATTTCTCAGCTGTCAAAAATAATTTTCAAAAACCTTCAAAGTACGAAGTGAACATAGCAATATACAAATTTTCGTATCGCATTTTGCTATACCGGTGTGACACCCTTTTGACAGCTTTGAACGAAGCAAAATGCCACATCGAGCACCGTGCTTCGTGCCACGCCGGTGTGACATGGGCATTACCAACCTTATTTATATAACCTCAAAAATAAATAAGTAGAGTAACAGTTAATAAGTAAAGTAAATTTTCATTTGGCAGTATTGGTTGATGAAAGAAATAAAATATGTCAGTGCAACAACAAATTACAAAACTAGATTCTAGCCGAATTAAGTATCTTAATAAAGTTCTTTTATCAAGCCGAAAATAATATACTTAATGTAATTTATGCTTAAGAAATAAGAAATCTCATTTAAAGCTTTCTTATTGGACATTTAAAGCTTTCTTATTAGGTACCAAAACGTCCACTTATTGCGAGATGTATAAAATTATTTGTTTTATATTTCGGTTTGTTTTATTAACTTTTGTTAGAATTATATTTAAAAACGTTGTTACAGTATATAAATAATGAGATGGTTTATAATAATTTTACTTTCTTGTCAAGCTTATTACCCCGTAGTAACAGTAACTTTTCCCCTTACATAATAACGGTTGTTAAATCATACATAATCAACGTAACCTCTTATTTAAACCCTCTGAAAAGAGACAACGTTTTTTACCTGACATTGCATCAATTTATTAAAAATGTGCAAGTTACATAAAATTGAGTAATCCCCTGACTCTTATGTTCGACGCAACGTTTATTACAATGGGAAAGAGGAAAATATGTACTTTCCGTTGCTTAAGGAGGTTGGTGACCATATATTAAAATTATGATGAGAGGCTGAAATTTATACAGTGCCTTTAATACACTATTGAGATTCTAAACATTTTTTCTATCCGGTTTTTGAGTAATTGAATGTTGTAATTACGCTCGTTTTAGATGGACTCTTATGGCAATTTACTAAATTTTTGTTTTGCATGCATTAAACTATGTGATAAAATGATGAAAAATTCATAGAACTTGTATTCATATTTCCTATAAACCTTTAAAAATTAATAGGTTCGTGAAGATTTTGTATACTTTTTCTAAACCATTTGCGTTATTTTTAAAAAAAATGTAAGCATGTCAAGCATTTTTAGTGAATTGGAAATTATTGTAAAAACATCACCGCAACTGAACGATTTGCAATGATATCAGTCAACGCGCGTTGAGTTAATTTTGTTCTATATTATCAAAAATATTTTTATTTTCATATCCGCCCCCAAGGCTAATATCTGTGTAGTGTGTACGCCACTGCAGGGGTCCCCAACCTTCTTAATAATTGTATAATGATAAAATGAATTCAATTGAATTTAAATTTATTGCAATGGTAAACCATTTGTTCCACAAAAATAGACAGAAAAGCAAGTAATGCAACCAAAACAAATACTAACTTTATACAGGATGTTTCTATACCTCTGCACGAAAATTTAATAGGTTATTTAATTTGACATATTTGATATAAATAAGGGTAGTGAAAATTTTAGTGCCATTGATTTGAAAGTCCATTTAACTGTTTATTTATTTGGTAATTATTACGTAAGTATTTGTAAATAGTATATGTTAGTATTATTTATAATTATAATTTGATTTTATAAATAACAAATAAACAGTTACATACACGTTCAAACTAGTGGCATTAATATTTTCACTATTCTGATTTTTGTTAATTTTGAAAAAATATCTTTTATTTTCTTTGATCAGTATATCAAAATATATAACCTATTAAAGTTTCGTGCAGAGGTATAGAAACACCCTGTATTTCCAGGATAAGTTCTTTACCTATTTCTGAATAATAATGTTGCCCATAAAAATTTACAGAAAAGCTAGTAATGCACCCGAAACAAATAACGAAATAACTCGTATTTCTATGATGGGTTATTCAAAATTTTTCCGAATGACATCCATAATGAAAATTCCTCTTACGCCCTCATCTTCGTGCATTTCCCGCGGCATCATCACAACGTTGCGTGATGTATTTATCGGTGTGTATTCCAGCCGTGTACACTAATGATTTAATTAACTCGGATCACATAAATTGATACATAAAACCGGGCTCGAGCCCCGATAACAGATTCATTTCGCCGACTCCTCGCGCTAAGCCGCGCCGCCGCCGCCGTCGGTCACGTGGCAACGCCGTGTGCCATTATAACGACGACGCATGCGCACAGAAGTGCTGTCTCTACTGCTGTACAGTGT